>OX104131.1:21907541-23258821 GCA_944470555.2 Heterobilharzia americana | reverse complement strand
TGGTTGTATTATTTAGTCCACTCACTTCTGCTAACTTGGAGTGACCCATAACTGTACGATACTGTAAATATTTTCTTCGTTTCTATCCGTCAATCTATCGAACTATCTAACTGAAACAGACAACTACCAGTATTATCTGTGTGAAATATACTACTGAATAGCCTGGGTAGTTAAAAGTGATTCATATGAAACTTTGTAGCATAAAATAATCTATTCGCTTCAGTTCTAGGTAGTAAAGCATAATATTCTCTGCCAATTATCTTTTGTTCAAGGACCCTGCCACTTAGGCTGTTATTCATTACAGAATGGTCAAATTCTTGATGCATCTATGTCAGTTCGTGATTCGACACCTTGTTCTTATGATAATCCTGATGCACGTTGCGTTCAATCCGTCTGTATTGTAAGTGATTTATATTTATTTTCTGTAAACTTCACTGATAATACAATAAGTGTGAGAAGAAATTAGTTGGCCTGTTTGACATTTGATTTTCATGAGGTACTGAATTCCAGAATGGTGTTTTCATCAGTAAACTTTCGCAATGAAAAGCATCTCCAAAATGATAGAGATCCAGGATACGACAACATGATTATACTTCACTCGAAAACTTAACAGATGACCAATAATCAGTGAATAAAAGTCTTACTAAATGCAATGCCAGGTGATAAAATTACTCTTTAAACGTGTAACTATAGTGATTCACATCATCATTCAAGAGTAGTCACTGTCTCTGCTCAATGGAGACCAGTTTGACAACAAAGACTAACTCATATAGTCTAATCAAAGATCGGGTAGTAAATTATCTCCCTTTAAGTCACCTCTATTGAATTCAGGTTAGTATGCGTCATAGGCTGACATCAGTTGCAGAAACACTGGAAACCTGGAAGCACTGGGCAGCTGTTTCGTCCTTGTACATGACCCGCAGCAGTGCACACCCATGTCCCCGCCAAGGATTGAACCCGGGGCCTGTAGGTTCTGTGGTCAGTACATTGCCATTGAATCCAATGGTCCATATTTCCTACTCCTGTCAGTTTACGACATAGCGTGACCTCCATCCAATGTGGATATGAAAATCGGAGTATATTCTATTAATTCACTTAAAAGTAAAAAAAACCCTTCATGGAAGAAGTGAAATTGAAACATAATCGACAGTTGAATCTTGTTGATAAGGTAATACGTTGTCAGAGCAGTAACACCAAAAGTGTTAATTTGAATACTATCACTTTTAGGCATCTTGCTCTTAATGAAAAGCAGTTTTACTCTGAAGTAAGTGGAAACCCACAGGATCAACAAAACAGTGAAGTCTTCTGATACGGAGGTGATGATTGGAGGTGATATAAAAACATGGATGGCGACAGGAATCGAACCAACGACCCACAGACTTCTGGTCCAGTGCTGTACCAACAAAGCTACGAGACCCAACTACTTATCAAATCTTAATCCTGCCTCATGTGGTTGCCGTATGATTGCGCAATGCGTAAATGTCAGTTAATCGTAATTGGTTTTCCTTTATTAATATCACAGTATTAGGGAATATATGGTCTGTATTATTGGTTTTCTTTTCTTTATGAGTCACATCTAATCCGTATTTTGCATACCTATCTCTGATAAAATTACGATTTGTTGACTAGCCAGTGACAGTAACCAATTTCATCTTATCTAGTCCCGAGTTCTGAAGGAACTCCATCACTCACTTTACAATGTTTTGATGATATTGTATTCTCTGGGCTGGATGGTTCATTCGTGAAGCTTTCACTGCCATTCTAGACGACAGTATCAGTACAAATTTCAAAAGAAAGTGAGCTATAAGGCTTTCTCTGTAGTTTACTTAGTAGGTTGTCCTGATGTCTTTGTGTGTGATTGGTTGTTCCTGTCAAGGTCTTGTCATTGTCTCCACGTTTATTTTGACTGGTTGTCTTGACGACCTGAAATTTCTTATTTCTTATTAACTGATAGATTGCATCAGTACCCGTATGTCTGTTGATTGCAGACCGACCTGAATACCAGGCTTCTAAGAGTCCTATGGAATTCTTTATATTTCCTCTATTTAAGGCTTTTATATTTTCCCAGTCAAATTCATATCCACAGTTGCCTGTGGACATCAGAACAAGCTAATAAATAAACTATAGAGAAAAACTCACAGATTAATTCTTTCTAAAGTTTGTGCTGATGATTTTGCCTAGGATGATAACGAAAGCTGCATGATTAAACAATCCAGCTCATAGAACACAGTACCATCAAAATTATCCTCCTGAGCTACAAATATTTTCCATCCCTTTACAATGTAGCCATCAAGCTAGGAAGCTCATCGTCCCAGTGCACTTTGCTGGATGTTAGCTGGTTGGAGGCAACTGTCAGCAAGCCTTACCCACAGAGGCTTCGTATTTGTTGACACTCAACCTGGAGAGAACTGATGTCTCTTCCTAGATTCCAACCCGCGTCACCCAGTGTTGCAGTCAGGGACATTACCGTTAAACTATTATGATTTATTTTCTGTCTCGAATGCTTTCTTTTCCAAGGATAAACTTATCACATCTTATGAAATTTACCACATTAGGGAGAAGCATTTTTCAGTAACTTTCTATATCAGAAGTGATGTGAGTATATGAAAAATTATTAAATTATTAACACTTGGAAAAGTGTAAAATTTTTCAGGTAATTTTCCTTACAGACTGAACTAGTGTAGATCAGAAAGCATTGAACAACTGATGATTTTAGTCTTTGAACAAATAACAATGCGCAATAGCGAATTAATGCCATATAGATAGAGTTTAAGGTGTTTTCACCTTTTATATGCTAGACAAATGCTTTCAGATAGTATGTATAATTAGTTTATGATATTCACATTCCATTTAGAATTTTGGTTTCGATAGCCAGAAATGCAGAGCAACATTGACGTTTGAACACTGAAGTACATGATTGGTTGTTTATGGCCTTGAATATGGCCATTTTATGTAGAAAGAGTTTAATTTCCTTAGGAATCTGTGCTTTTTAAGATATTTTTCTATTTCACATCTTGCACCTTGTAGATATTCCTATAATAACTGCCTACTTTATACTAATCAAGTATTTGATTATTTTCTAATTTAAGCTTATTTGATAAACAGGGGACTGTATGCTCGTTGACGTTTGGTTGGTTGTTGAAGCCTCAGTTAATCTGACCAAAATGTAAAGGTCAGTCTAGATAACATATTCACAGTTACAGTAGCTCGTAGCTCGTTGCTTCATGAGCTAAATAAAATGTGTGCTTTCTTGAATAATGCAATATAGAACCATTTAACCTTATGACTTCATTATCCACTTCATTAACCGAATAAATAAGCCACTAGCATCATTTCGGTTACTTCTATGAACTTCATCAAAATGTCATAAGTTTCACAGTAATATAAGTTACTGGAAAACAGTCTTAGGTTGAAATCGATGGACGATAAATTTAAACACCGAGTGGAATAACTTGAACATAATGCAACATATGTGCGGCTGATAACTTCCAAATAGAATTGAATTAAACTTATAGTCACCTACAAGTAGATAGTATCAAGATTGAGAATAATGACAATACTGAGGCATTCCTGCAGGAATCCATATTCCAATAAAGACCAATCAATTCGGTTCAGTCGACGAGGCAGTAATACAAGTAACATCATACAAGTAACTAATGTTTACATGTATTTTTCTGTGTGTTCATAATTCGTAGAATTTTGACTGTTTGGGAGAAGTGAATGGTACTGCTATGAGAGATCAATGTGGAGTATGTCAAGGAGACAATTCAACTTGTAAACTTATACAGCATAGAATTCAACGGACACGTAAGTAACATTAAATGTTGTAAAGAAAAGAGTGTATTTGAAAATTATTAGAAACAGTATTACATGTGTGTATTTAACACGCCTTTTGATTCGAACATAATCGACTCTGTATTCTCACTAAGTATGACGGTATGGTAGTTGTTTTGACTAAGAATGATTAAAAGATCACTTATATTTGTCTAGTTTTATTATTTATTACTCTCTCTTGTTATTATAAAGTATTTTATTAAAAAACTAGCTGTGATTCTATGGTTAAGACATTCTGATTGCAATCACATTAGTTGTACATAAAGACAAAAAACAGAGTTGTGTTCAACTGACAAACCATCTAACTCTTAAATGACCATGCTGAACCAATTAATCTGCTGGCAGTTTTAATCATGAACTCGTCTTCAGTCAGAGAACCACTGAAATCCAGAGAATATTGAAAGAATATTGAGAGTAATGACGCATATCTGTCGATGAAATATCTCGGGTAGATTGAAACTTCAAAGCATATACTATTCAATCTAAACTCAATTACTGAAAGATGATGAGCTTTCTGCTGAATATGAAAATCGTTAGTTTCCCATACCTTGTGGAATCAAGGATGTACTTTATAATTAAGTCTCCACCAAGGATATAACGGAATTTCCTATCTTTCACTTGTTCCCTAGATGATGGTAGTTTGTAGTGAAAAGTAGTTGACTTTCACATTGAGTTCTAAGCAGGTATCACTGCACCATAAATATGAACAGAAATACTAGATGTTAGTTGGTTGAAGAAAATCGGTAGGAGGTTTCGCCCCACCCAGGCTTCTTGCTTGTCGGCACTCGTCAACGAATTGTATCTATAACCTTGATGAAGTCGATATCCCCTTTGAGATCTGAGCCTTCTCTACCCACTCCTAGACGTCATCATTGACCTATTCGTGCCACGACTGACCTCTTGTGTGACTGGATTATATAAATTAGTTGGTCCCTGAAAAGTAACCGACTTCATTCTGTCTTACCCTGGATGCAGACCAAATTTTACTGATCAACGTGGCCAACGTGCTTGAATAAGTTGCCAATAGGTCTCATGGATGAGTACCAGCAAGCATGAAACCGAGGTCCAGGGCTTTCTCTGATTGACTCTAAGCAGCTTACATCTATCACAGAGCACTGTGAAGTTGAGCTTCCTGGCTTGCCGGCCGCATTGCAAAGTCATCGACAGAATTCAGCTGGCATTTAGGACTAAATAAGATGAAATTAGTTGCTCTTCAGTGACCATTTAATGTGCAGAAATACTACTTTAGATCCTTTATCATTTTCACTTTTGTATGTCTGTCCTCTGAGCTCTGGTTGTGGACAACAAACTGTTCCGTGTCAAGCTAGACAGCATCGTAAGTGTAACTCCACACAGAAGTGTATGCTATTTCACAGGCGATTTCTGGTATATTTCAGAACGATATTCTTCACAATTTCGAATCATGTAAATGGTCGGAAATAATCCTTTAATGATGAATTCCTGTATGACCCAATTTCGATACTTTCCAGCAACATTGTAACATCATCTCTGAAGAGCTTTGCCAATGATGATAACAAGCCTAATTTGGAGTTATTGCACAAATGTAAGCAGTAGATTGTGTACCAGATGTACTGCATGAAGGTTAACAATATTACGTAGGTAATCAGGTGGCATTCTAAAGAATGATCTGTGATGTGTAGACTACTTTTGTGGGTTCGAGAACCTAAGTGTAGAGTGAAAACTCTACAAACACAAAACTTCTGGCATTTTACAGTAAAAATAGAATTTGCACGAAGTTCGCGACCAATTTCGTCTGCAGTCTCTGATTCAAAAAAAACAGTTACTGTTAGCCTGAGGATAAACCTCCATGGTCTATTGAGCTGTCATATCTGCTGCAGGATGCTGAGTATCTTGAGTCTATAGAAAGGTTTACGATATACCACTACAACCAAGTTCCATGGTTTAAGTGCTAGTCTGCCCACTGCTACAAGTATTAGCCCTCAATAAAGTCCTAAGATGGATGAATCGTACAGCATGTTAAGTTGTCCTATGATAACATGAAGCCAGTGTCGCCCACTGTATAACTTCTGTTGGTCATAAAACAGATAATGAATCCTCGTAGTATATTTTCGTTAGTGAGTGTAAGAAAACTGATTCAAATGCATTACAGGTCATTCAATCACCCACAAGTCATCGCTTAAGTTAATCATACGGGAAAACAGTATCCTACGATAAGCAAAACAATTTGTTCAAAATATGATATACAGTTCTGTATAGCATTTCTTTTCACTGCCTTCTTGTTTTAGTTCCAGCAAATGAAAACTATCGTATGCTGTATGTGATTCCACGTTATGCAAGACATTTAAAGGTTATAAAGAATCATGGTAATCATGTACTGGGTAAGTTATCACCTTTAATTATAAATAACATTAGTTAATTATTTACTATATATTCATCAAGTTGAAATTATCTTTGATATACAGGTAGTAAAATTGATGGTGAACGACTGTTCACTTACAAGAGCCAGGAAAAATGATTCATGAGAGCCTGAGAAGAACAATTCAAAAATGCGGAAGTTTATTTTAAGATGAAAATAGAACTACATTCAATCTTGAGACTTTCCTAAGGTGAAAACCGTTAGATTTCGCTCGTGTAATCATGGCTAAAGACCGACGTGTGATAATAACAGTGAGATCAAACCATAGTAGTAAATTCGAGCTGACCGGATGATTAAGTCTTTTCAAAGCTGCAGAAATTGGTTCAAAGGTTAATAAAACCAGTCAGGACAAGGGGAAGTATAGCTGGAATATAGATGACTCACAAAGAAGGCATGATAAGAAAAAGGTTGACATAACAAAAACAACTTGGAAAAATAAAATAGGTAAACACGACATATATTTATGTGATTTGTCTTTTCAAGATTAATGTTCAGGCGCGATATTCTGGTCTAATACGAGTCAAGCAGTAATAAGATAGCGTAACTTACAGATATCTGTCTCTAAAGGAGCAGGTTTATACAAATGATAAGAATTCAGCATGAAGAAAGATACAGTTGAAAATTGGTATCAGTGAATTATCACATTTTGCTGCAATGCATAGTACTGAAGAATTGCAGAGTACTTCGCTATGGAATTCCTTTCAGATTAAATAAACAAGTTTTTCAAGAGCTGTTTTGTTTTAAACCAGTTTTCATGAAGTATCTGTGTAAATCAGATATGGAAGTCAATGAGTACTGGAAAGCTGTTTTATCCCAATGTAGAGCTTATCAGCAGTGAAAACCCATCTTCTAATGCACAATCTAGCTAAGGACTATAAGTTCTGGTAACATGCACGTTACTACTCTATGTCTTTGTTGGAATCAAATGATCTATACTTTCTATGCTAACTTCTTTAAATTCATGATATAGAGAAACTACTATTGAATGTAATCACTAGGCGTCTAGGCATGATACAGTCTGATTTACTGTCTCTACTACCTAAATATCTGATAGACCGTACATGTTATACTTTCTGAAGGGGTGGACTTGTTGAAACCTTAGGAATTCAGCTTTCTGTTTCGTTTGAATCCTTACAAATATATTGGACTCTAACACAGTAGCTGGATGGTAACGTCACTGACCATGAGACCTAGTGGTAGTGAATTTGACCTTTCAAGAGGTCTTGATTGTACACTATCCGGAAATTCCGAAAATGGTATGAAACTGCTGTGCAATGCTCCCAAGTCTTCAATGGTTCTTCAATTGATATCAATCCATGACGAAAATTACTTTTAAATGTTTTCATGTTATCAACTTCCCACTTATTGGTAAACTTGTTCAGTTCCATGTTAATAATAATGGTTGCATTATTCTATACAATATGTATGATACAGCATGGAATTCTCAACACTCAATTTCTCAACAAAGTCACTCTCAACACTATATTCTTAGACAAAATGATTATTACATTTGAATGATGTTAATAATAACAGTATTCAAGACAATAATGTGAAACAGCCAGATCGTTTCGGATTAGCGTCCGGTCCATAATGAAGAATCAACAGAAACGTGAGCTTAAGTTTGCTGACAGGTGTTCACTCAGCTAGTACAAGAATCGGTAACTTAAGCTCAGTATCCGAAGGATAGAAATATGATGTACTTTTATTCACTGAAAAGTCCACTTCTATATAACGTGACATTCATTTCTCTGTTTTGTTATTAACTTGAGAAAAGGTGTGTTGAAAACATTTTAAATATTTGCAAGAGTACATGATACGTTTAGAGGACATATTTAAATGATTAAATCAAATTGAAAAGAGGAAATTTGATATATATACGTTCCGTGGAAAAGTTTAGTAGCGCAAAGTTCAAGTAAGCCGCCTATCTTGGCCCTGCATTTTACGAAATCAACACGTTGTTACAATTTTATTTTAGTTGACTTTAACCCCAGTTCAATACAAACCTCAACTCACGAATACTTTTTTGATGATTATATTAAGATTGTAATTTTAATTCTATATTAGATATGTTTATTTCATCTATAACATACAGTATTACTTACTTGATGATGACGTTTCAAGGATAAATTATTATCGCTCATAATGATATCACAGTGTAATCACACTACTTTCGACATTTGATCTTCATAGTTATGTCACTTTATATGAGTTGTTCTTATTGGCAGCAAAATTTTCCATATCTCTGGATCCTTAAGCCAGCCGACACAGCTTATTTCTGAGTGAGTCCGATAGAACCAATTGAGCAAAATAATCGAATGTATCAAACTCTACGTAATGACTGTGAAGTCAAGTACATAGGTCAAACTAAGCAGTCGGGGTCAGTTTGATTAACAGAACATAGGAATTTTGCTAAATATAGAATAACAGACCCGATTAAGATCATTAATCTAGAAAAACACTCGGCTATTGCAATGCATGCATTAACACGTAACCATCATCATCATCATCATCATCATCATCATCATCATCATCATCATCATCATCATCATCATCATCATCATCATCATCATCATCATCATCATCATCATCATCATCATCATCATCATCATCATCATCATCATCATCATCATCATCATCATCATCATCATCATCATCATCATCATCATCATCATCATCATCATCATCATCATCATCATCATCATCATCATCATCATCATCATCATCATCATCATCATCATCATCATCATCATCATCATCACATCAATATCAACATAGGACCAGGCATTACTGTGTAACGGTCCGAGTTGCCACAGCTAATATCAGTACATCATGTAGGAAGGTAGTGAGATGAAAGATGGAGATAAGAAAATTCAGTCAAAAGAAATATAAAGTACGAGAAGAAAGAAAGGAGGAATGACAAAGTGGTGAGATTCGGTATAGCGTTGTTAAGATGAGGATAATGTGTGTATACATCTACGACACTGACATCAGTTCTCAGCCATATCACCTAGAGTCTCTAACCACTGGTTCCTCTTGTCCCGCGAACAGACCCCAACCACCTAGTATGCATCGTCCCATGTGACTCAAACCAGCAGTCAGAGACTTCATACATTGGTGCCATGTTTTAGTCTGGCCACCTCAGGCCTTTTTTCGGCCTGGACCCACCTCAGCCAACATTGTGTGACGAGGCAATCGGTGACTAAGCATAAATAACACGTGTCTCAACCATCTCAGTCGATGAAGGTTCTTAACCTCGTCAACCGACTTACCTCTTCTCCCTAAAACTCTACACCTGACTTCTTCATTACTCGAGTGGTGACACCACGGAATACGGTCTGTACTACGAAGGCAACGGTGGTCAACCTATTGAAGTCTCTTCATGTCTTCCATCTTAAATTGCGATATTTCACAGCCACGTAGTAGAACAGAGCGAACATACGACCCTTAATAGACAATCGGATATCACGGCGGCGCCACAGGTGGTGTAAGTTGGCAAAAGCCAATCGATCCTTTTGTATGTGTACGGAGATTTCATCGGCCACTGAGTTACCAGGGCTGATCCTACTTCCCAGGTAAGTGAAGTGGTCGACACACTCAGTCACTACACTTTATTATTAGCCAAGGCACCGTTGAAGACTGATCCTGGACCAACAGTTTGCAGTTCGATGGTGATAAATGCATCCCAAACATTCTCAAATTGATACTCAAAGTGTTCGGAAGACTCTGCATCTTGTCAGCGTCTTCACTTAACAGGACTATGTCATCTGCATATTCTAGGTCTAACAAAAATTCTCCACCGATTAGGTCAACCTCTGTATAATCAGGTGATGAGAGAGAGACCTCCACAAGAATATCTATGATAAAATTGAATAAGAATGGAGACAGTTGATATCCTTGACGGACATCACTCGATGAGTGTAGCTCCCTGGATATCTCACCATAGGCTCTAACACGCCCACAAGTTTTCGAGTGGAGAGCCGAGCGGCGATGTCACTGCCATAGAGTGGGATAAAGCCACTGTACTTAAGTCCAATATAATTAGGTGGAGAGAGAGATTGACTACTAAGTCTTTGTTCATTAAATCAGCACCCAACACATGTAGTAGAAATGACGCAACACATACCAGGGATATAGGAAATTTTACTACTAGTGGAAACAAGTAATATGTGACAGAACTATAAAGATCAAATGTCGAAAGTAGTGTGATTACATTGATATGATTATGAGCGATAATAATTTATGCTCGAAACGTCACCATCAAGTAAACAATACCATATCACTGTGTGCTATAAATCAAATAAAAAAATCTAATATGGAATTAAATTATACCACAGTGTCCAAGTTTTACACCTAGATTGTAATTTTGATTAAACTATGCATTTATTGTTGATAATTAAAAATGTATTTTAAGTTATGTGAAGAGCTTAATTTGATAGTACTGAAGTGAAGATATGTACATATGTGTATATATTCCAGATAGAAACTCAAAGTATGGACTGAAAACTTTAAACCTCAAACTGCACTTCCATGAATCTTTGATCTTTAGTAGTCGCCTATCTATGTGGCAAGCATTCAGTTTACGGCAAGTGTTCATTGAGCCTCATTGGTAAAGCTAACTGGTCTGACATAAGTTCCAAATGAGAAATAAACCATTCGTTGAACTGCAAACTATCAGTAGTTTTCTTCATTAAACCTCTATCAAGAAGGTACTCACTTGAAGCAAACTATTCTTCCTATTTCTTCTTTGTTCAACTAACTACTCATTTATTCCACATACATTTGATTTATCCCTTTTAGGTCTTTTCGATATGTCACATTTTCAGTTCTTTCTCAGAGGTGAAGATTTGGAACCAGGAAGTAAAATAAGACGTGTCTATTTCGCTACAGAATTTACATTTGATCGGGGAAATGAAATGGGAAGTTCAAAGGAAGACTTTATTCAAATCTACACAAAAGGAACGATTTATGGAGATGTAGCCATTCAAGTAAGTTTCAGGTAATTATAACATCCTTTAAATAAAGAAGAAAGGTCGTGTTACATTCAGGAAGTCAACCGACAGGAAACCATGCTCGATCAAAGACTCGCGTTTTTGTTCATACTTATCAGCACAGCATATTACCAGCCATGAGAAAACTGATGTTCCGTCTACCATAGGCTCTGATTTCATCAGTGAGTGGTGCATGTTCGAATCATCAAGGAATACCAGTTTTATCTCGGTTGCAGAATCTCTTCCTAATGAATGCCAACAAGCATGAAACCTGGGGGAAACAGGATGTCCTGTCCACTGATCTCCAACATCTAATATCAAACTACAATGTACTATAGTGCTGTATTATTTAGCTTATTCACCACATCGAAAATCTGTTTGATGGACGTTGGTCATTGGTGACCACTAATGTCTAGAAAGGTACATCGTTTACACGCTAGTGACAAGTTTCTATGTGGTTCTAACGGTCCCTTGAAAATAAGATACTGATTTTACTCCCATTTTAAGGTGGAATAACTTGACTAACTGCGCACTGGAACAGATACATTGTTCATGACTTTGGTCCCGTTGACTCACTAGAATCGAACTTTCATGATTCCTAAGAAGCAGCTGGATGATTATGAAACGACCAAACTACTAGCTAACCGCCTGGGTATCAGTTGAATAATGAAACAGATTTACACATGAAATTAGCAATCGGTTATGTATTGTAGATGTGACTGAAATGACAGCCGTAAACAATGTATCAGATAGCCGTTAACATTTTTCATGTCAGTCACAATATTATTTATAGGTAACTGATGTTTTATGAGCACAGCTTATTGATGATTAGCTCTTTCTTGTTGTCTGAATATCTGCTGTTGTCTGATTGATCGAAGTCATGAGTTGGCTGTCAGCCAGACTGAGCTTGTCATTTCCACAGTTTGTTAACTGTAGCTTGCACGCTGTTTGCTGTTGAATCACCTCGTATGTAAGTCCACAAAGTTATGGATTGATCAATTTTCAATATAGAATTACTTATTATTGTTATGAGAAAACCAGACAGTCGTCTTCTGAATTTTCACAACTCTCAGGCTCGTTTATCCAGGTGACACTTACAAAACCAATATTTAATCAAGGACAATAGAAGTGTTTGTAAGCGAACAATAGAAATGATGCTGCTATTTCATCCATTATTGCATGATACAAAGTAACATAGTTTGCTAAAGGCAGATTTTAATACCCATTATGGCTTAAATACGTATAGAATATGCATTCATTAGCATTATGCAATTGCGTAAGTCAGTGAAACAATGCGTATGCGTGGATTATAAAATTGAGATAAGAGACAGTTTTGTAAAGGAATGATACTAGTTCTCAAATACAATCAATGAAAAACGGAATTTTCATGTATCCAGCATTTATGACTGAAGGAGAGCGAACTTCATAGTCCCCGCAGAACTCAATCCGATGGCCTTGTGCACTACTGATTAGGCTAGTTAATGCTTTCTCAACTAGTGTGAGTAACCAATGCCTAGTCGCTTTCCAAAGCTTCCCTGAAGAAGGTCGTATCAGACTATATAAAGTATGAAGATTATACGCCATATCTAAGATCTTAGATATGTTGGCACTATATTTGGACAGTTAGAAAGCGACTTACCTGTAAGCAAAATGAGTGAGAACTATAAAGTTTAGAAACAGATTGCAAGCTGGTCAGTTAGTCAGATTCACTTGTCCTAAGGAATTCAACTTCGCTGTGAGCTGAATTTCTTCGGTTACATAGCTCACGAAATGGGCTTAGAAAGAGCTAAACAGCTGTCCATTGTTGAAACTATGCAGATCCAACTACCGAAATCTCCAGGTTATTGTGAATGGCTTCTAATCACTGACTTGTTCTACGGAATATTTAAGGGAAAGAAATAGATACTATTTCATGCCCTCTATCAGAAAGCTGTAGGCTTTACACCTTAACCGTAATCTCATATCATATTGCTTATTTCATATAGTATTCACTGATATGGTATTATTTACTGCATGATGCTTCAAACACAAGGTATTGCTCACAATAAAAAAACATCCAAACCTCATTTTTCCAGCCTTATAGTTCTTCATTCTTTCATTGTCAATCGTACTAAAAGTTTCCAAGTATCTGTAATGTATGACGAATCACTTTGTCAGACCTGCTAAGTGTTGATTCAACGAACAAGCATTCTGTAATCAATCTCTGCTTCTAGCTTGCTATATTAGATTTTAGAAATGTCACTTTATTCAACCCTATAATGAGATTATTAGTAAATGCATGCACAGCGATAGTAAAGCCTTTTCTAGATTACCTCCCTTGGTTGGGCATATCATTCTGCTTTTCGTTAAACTTTTTCTCTTCCCTATCATAACTGATCTGGATTGCCTATTTTAACCTGGATACTTGACCTCATGATCATTATATGGTATTTGATAGATAAAGCTTTTTTAAATTAATCGGACATACAGCATCTTTCAGACGACAAAGTTTCTTCCTAAATGCGCTTGTGTGTTTAAATGTTACTCTACTTTTAGCTACATTAAGAACCTTACTTTGGTTTTACGATATCATTAAATAGTATAACAACGCTATGAAAGATTCAACTTTCCTCTCATAGTTTCTCGGCAAAAGTATCATTGTACTTCATCCAACTAACTGTATGACATGTAATCATGCTCTTGCATAGTGCTTAAGTTTTACCCTCATATTGACCATAATGTCAGCATACAATCCATCACACTGTGTCTGATATAGTGGTAATGATGGATATTGGCCAGCAGCGGAATTCAGGATGCGCATTTTATCCTATTTAGGACTCCCACTGGGTGATATTGGTCCCACCAGGATTCGGATTTGGGAGCCATCGATTCAAACGCCAGGCAGTTATCCACTACACCACCTAGCCATAATAGCCGCTTCTTGTGCGACGGGTATAGTTTTAGCATAATTGGTTGTATTATACTGTCGTTGGTTGGAGTGAATTGATTGATCTCTATTGGCATATGGGCTCCTGTGCGGATGTCTCGATATCACCTGTGTTCCTATGTTCCCATCATTACTATAATTAGAACACAGGTAGTATCGGGACATCTGCACAGGAGTCCATATGTCAATAGAGACCGGTCAATTCGGTCTAATCAACGACGGTATAATACAAGCAATTATACTATATCTAATATAGTGTTTCGTGAATAACTCTCATAATGAGCATCGGAAATGTTTTTTATTTTCTGCTTACTGATTTACATCACAAAACTTATCTAGCTGTTTTGTTACACAAGAGCTACATCCACATTACGTAATAGTGACTTTCAACGCCTTGTTTTATTACTCAAATTGTGGATGGGATTGAAGTTTGGCTAATTCAGGTTTGAAATAAATTGTTGGCATTACATTATTTGGATTTCAGTTCACTGGATCTTTAAAATTTCATAACCCGGTTTTGTCATTTAGGATTTTTCCGTATTTTATTGTGGATTTACCAGATCAATTTTAACTGATGAACCATGGGTGGAGTGGTATAGTTTTTGAATATTTGTTTTAGGCTCGAAACTTCGATAATAAAAAACATCGTGATCCATTGAACGTTCAGATAAGCTATTTTCTACCCCTTGGTGTATAATTTTAATGAAGGATTTTCGTTACATTAAAACAACTGAGTAGAATTAAATCAAACATGAACATAATTCGGCGTACTAACAGGAGAACTTAAGCTTTAAAATACTTTTTTCCCTAAATACAAACATATTTACCTTGTATTGAGTTGTAAAGATATTTGAATTTCGATACAAAATACTTCTGTGGAACTAACTTCTTTCTGTTATCTGACAAAGCTGTCAATTTTTATACAAAATATACAACTTTTGATTATAAAATGGAAGATTATGACTTTTTGAGAAAGTGTTTCTATTCATTCCTTATGTACATTGGTTGGTACAATTAGTAGTAATTTCTTTTATTTGATGAACCGTTTCCAATTCATGAAGTATTAAAAATCAGAGGATAAGGAACTAATATTTATGTCTGTCTGGTGGCTATATGTATGATAATTGAGAGCAGTCGGTGGTAGTCAACTAGCTGAGTAGTTTATTTATTGACCAACATCAGTGACACATAATTGTAATCCAGAGAGATTCAATAATCCCAAAGAGGTAAAATCATCGTTCCAAAATTCATATGAATTTGGGTAAAGAACCTCCTTTAGACCGTCCTTATTCAACAGAAACCAAATGTCCAGAGGATACTATTGCATTATTGGAATACTAAAGTTAAATGTTAATCAAAATATGCATACACTTTATATATTCTCGAATAATTTTCAGAGCCAGAAAACTTCAGGGAATAATCCCATGATATAGTTAGCAAATAAAAGCCCATCTGATCTCAATTAAGTGTTCTGCAAAGAAATTCCTAGCTAGTGAGAGGAAAAAGGAAAAAGAAGTATATATAAAATGTTCGGTAAAAAAGCAGAACTAAATGGTGCAAAAACCAAAGAAAAGTATCTTAAAAATTGGAAAAGAGAAATGAACATTGGTAAAATGATACGATTACGAGAAAAACGAAAAATCAGACATAAATATGGCTAAATAAATAAAGATATCACAGTAACAAAACCAGAGAAAAAGAAAAGAATTATATCCATGAAAAATTTATGTACTGTGGACACAAACAATTTACTGGAAATATATTGATAATGAATAATAAACACAGCGATGTCTCGTAGTTGTGAGCAAAATTATCAACAGCGATCACAAAAGGAATTGCAAACGTTTCTTCATACACTACAAAGTCTCACACGAATTCCAAAAATTCGTATGATCAAAGACAGTAATTGCAAAACCAAAAAAAAATAGAAATACACATCCTGCAACAAAACTATCACAGAAACAGAAAAAGAAACAAACGGCGAAAAAATAAAAAGCAAGCAATAAACAGCGTTCAACATCGAAAAAAAATCGGAAAAAATTACAGAGTTACATATCAAGCGACCGGCATACCGTTATTTACCCTGGATAGAATGCGAGTTTGGCAGGTAAGGGAAGTAGAATGTCAAGTGAGCGAGTGTATCACCTTGCCACTGACTGAGAGGCCAACAGATTGAAAGAATGAACGAATAAATATATAAATAAATAAATGTGAGCGAGCTTGTATGAGGGTAAGTGTGTGAGTGATGCACTGATTAAGTGATAGGCTTGTTAGTGGATGAAGTTGTTATTTGGTGTCGTGCCAAGCCCGCGCCTCCGTGGCGCAATGGGTTAGCGCGTTCGGCTGTTAACCGAAAGGTTAGTGGTTCGAGCCCACCCGGGGGCGGAAGGGCTCTTAACGCCACACCTGATCTCAGTTACAGCCGCCACCCACTCACCCATCAATCGACTGCACACATCACACACGCTTCTCGCCTCGTGTACACCGCGCGCAGTCGACTCGTCGTAATCCCATGTCGTCAGTAGTGGGATCCAGTTGCCGGTGGACTTCAGCGACACGTCAGACTGCCTCCCGTCACCTCGAGCTCTGAAATCTGACTCCAAATTATATATACGTGTCCAGATACACTATCGCCTATTTATAATTCCCGACGCTGCTGATCCACCTGCGTCAGACAGCGTAAATAACAGGAGTTAACACGAAGTATATATCGGGTGGTTGTATTAGTCAAGGAGCGAGCAAAAAGTCTTTTTCAGTACAACTAAACAAAAAGTGATCAATGAGTTGTTACATACATCAACACAATACAGTGAAATAAAATGTTATATACGTCCCTTCCCAGAATACAGATATAAGAGGGAATATCTGTGTTCGATATAAAATATTATGAGAAAGGTAAATTCATTTTGAAGATATTAAGAACATAGGAGGAATGTTAAGGATATCTATTATCAGGATGAAAACTGATTGGAAGAGTGTTTACATAAAAATGGAGTGTATGACATTCGAACCACTAAAATAACTTTACCAAAGTAATAATATATCCGGAGATAAAAAAAATTAACAACCAAAATCCTATTACCTGGGACATTGTTAAGAAATAAGAGATTCGGAAGCCCGTGGTGTTGAAGGAAATCCATTCCAATGATAGGCGACGATGTGTCAGCTATGACAAATTCCCACTGGAATGGTGCATGAAAGCCAATGTCTAGGATCAAAATTCTGGTCCCATATGTAGTAATAGCAGATCTATTTGTGGCTTGTAGTACCAATGTTGGGTTGGGATGGCGTTTTTCGGAAGGTGTGGGCTGGATCACGCTCACTTCCGCTCCAGTGTCAACCAGAAACTGAGCTCCAGTCTTCCTATCCGTTACTCGAAACAAACGACTGTGTTGTTGTACGCCGGCGACAGCAGTCGTCACTGATCGCCGGCCTTTCTTTCCGTTTCCCGATGAAAAGGTTTTAAAGTCGCATGGTAACAAACAACGACGTGCTTTACTGCCAAACTTCTTGTGATACCAGCACGTTCTACTTTTAGAGACAATTGTACTCGTGGTCCTATCACGACTACGGGATCTGCTTCTACAGAACTTCGGTGACCGGTTTAACTGCAAAGCCGTCAGTTGTCCTGTAAGTATGTCTATCTTCCTCTCTAAAGCGGCCACTCGGTCGTTTTGCGTTGGCTCAGCAATACTTTCAACCGGTTTAGGCATCCTTTCGTACATACGGTCAGCGATGTCAGCCAACCTGTCAATGTCAATGTCCGCATCTCCGACAGCTAATATCTGCTGAATGCATGAAGGAAGTCTCCGCAGCCAGAGCTGGTAGAATAAACGGTTGTCTACTTTCCTATCTTTCAGCAGACTTTGCATATGTCGCTTAAGTTGTGAAGGTGTTCTGTCACCGAGGCATATGCTACTTAGTAGTTGATCGACAGCCTTCTGGTCGGATAACGAAGTGGCTTTCAGCACCTCCTGCTTCAAAACATCATAAGGTGTGTCTGGGTGGGGCTTTAGTAGTGTCTCCCTTACTTGTTCAGCCACTTCTTCCGGCAAAACAGAGCTTGTGTATCCGAACTTTGTGTTTTGTGAAGTTATATGATTGGCCATGAAGAAATGTTCTAGACGGACAAACCACAATTGCGGGTCATTAAACTTAAAACAAGGCATAGGAAGATTAATGGCACCCACAGACCCTAAATTCGAAAAGTCTTGATTATGAGAGTTTAAGGACATCAGTACTGGTACAGCAAAAAAAAATATTTAAGAACAAGAGCAGGAAAAATACAATAAACAAGTATGTCAATGCCTACCACAAAGCAGCCAAAGAAATTCTCAGTATATATGTATATCCGTATTGTATACAGTCATTAATGGCCGGTTGCAGTATTCAATTGCGAGAGTTTAATCACGTCGGGCTCACCAGTTTGTCGAGCTCTGAAATCTGACTCCAAATTATATATACGTGTCCAGATACACTATCGCCTATTTATAATTCCCGACGCTGCTGATCCACCTGCGTCAGACAGCGTAAATAACAGGAGTTAACACGAAGTATATATCGGGTGGTTGTATTAGTCAAGGAGCGAGCAAAAAGTCTTTTTCAGTACAACTAAACAAAAAGTGATCAATGAGTTGTTACATACATCAACACAATACAGTGAAATAAAATGCTACAACCTCTTCGTGCTGAGGTGATGCCTGTCTCGCCAGCTCTTCTTCGCCTCTACAAACACACACAGTCAGGCTTCACTGACTGCTTGCTTCACACTCGTCTCCGATCACGCTTCGCACCTGCAGACACGCGCACTCGACAAACCAGTCGGCTGATGACTACACATGCACTCCTTCGATGGTTGTCTCCAGGTTGTCTACAGCCTTACGGAATTTCGTGTACCACTGGATTACGCTTCGCTGAATCATGTGAGCACTTGTTTCAAGTCCCCGTGACTTAATTAACACGCTGCTGTGACAGTAAGTTGACAAACACAACTGACACTACAGCTTCATACTATCCATGCAGTCCGACGAAATTGGATGCATGTGGAGTTAGTTGACCAAGTGGTCGGTGAGAGTGAGCGTGAGCGTGAGCGAGTGTATCACGAATGATCATTGTTCATGAGATTTCAGTGTGTACAAGTCACGGTGGACAATGTGAGTGAGAAATGTAGGTGGAGATGTAGGATGTGCAGATGCATGGGGATGAGGATGGCTATATCGTGTTTTGCTTACACCTGTTTGTGAGCGTGATGGCATGAGTGTACGTGGATTTATGCGTGCATGCATGCCTGTGTCTGTGTTGGTGCGCTCAAGCGTGTGTTGGTGATTGTTCGGATTATGAGTGCTTGACATCTGTCATTGTCTGCATTCATTCATGAGTTGGTTGGTGAGTGACACTGTGATAGTCGGTCAAACCAACACCTCCAGATGACCTTGTGATGCTTGATCATTTGCACATTCATGCAGACAGTTCGTCAGTCTCCCTGACCAGTTCTCCTCACTGTTGCCATCAGTGGTGAGGATGAGTGAGCAGTGATGTGATCACGACTCACCTGAGTGAATCTCCACCAATCTGTGTCCAACTAAGTGGAGACGATTTCAGCACACTCGTTCCATTCGTGTTTCCCATGTAGCAAGCAATGACAGGCTTTCAGTTGATGCTACTCGGATACGCGTTGTTTTGTCTGGCTAGAATGTGAGTTTGGCTGGTCAGTGAAGTGAGTTGTCTAGTGAGCGAGTGTATCACATTTCCATTGCTTGACAGGCTGACTGTGTGAATGAATGACTGAGGTGAGCGAGTTTGTGTGTGTGTGTGTGTGTGTGTGTGTGTGCACTAGTTGTAGACATCGCATGGTGAATCTGTTTACATGTGTGGTGTGATTGTTGAATGGTTGGATGGTGACTGGTGAATAGGGTTGTCGGATGCAGATGGAGTTGTTTGTGGATGATGTGTGTGTGTGTAAATCGGTGCAATGTTCCGCGCGTGATGTGGATTGGTGTTGTGTTGAAGGCGGAGTGCTGCGTAGTCTTGTCCACTCAGTGTGGTGTATTTCATTCAGTTGAGTGGATGCCGGTAATGATTGTGTTTGTGGAGTATTGGTGTGTATGTGTGTGTGTGTGTTGTGTAGTGATTTAGTGATAGGCTTGTTAGTGGATGAAGTTGTTATTTGGTGTCGTGCCAAGCCCGCGCCTCCGTGGCGCAATGGGTTAGCGCGTTCGGCTGTTAACCGAAAGGTTGGTGGTTCGAGCCCACCCGGGGGCGGAAGGGCTCTTGACGCCACACCTGATCTCAGTTACAGCCGCCACCCACTCACCCATCAATCGACTGCACACATCACACACGCTTCTCGCCTCGTGTACACCGCGCGCAGTCGACTCGTCGTAATCCCATGTCGTCAGTAGTGGGATCCAGTCACCGGTGGACTTCAGCGACACGCCAGACTGCCTCCCATCACCTCTTCGTGCTGAGGTGATGCCTGTCTCGCCAGCTCTTCTTCGCCTCTACAAACACACACAGTCAGGCTTCACTGACTGCTTGCTTCACACTCGTCTCCGATCACGCTTCGCACCTGCAGACACGCGCACTCGACAAACCAGTCGGCTAATGACTATACATGCACTCTTTGATTTGTTTTTTTATTTATCTTGTTGATATATGTTTTTGGCTTCTCCGTATATTTTTCTTCTTTTGATGTTTTGTCGACCTTATTTGGTTTTTGTTGAGTTTTTATTTTCTTTGTGGTTTTTTTTATGTTGAATTTTTTAATCTTCTAAAATTTCTTCAGTGCCTTATTGGTGTTGTATTTTTTCATATTAATGGGGATTTTTGATTTAGAATTAGTGTTGATCATGGACTGACATTTAGTTGGGGAGCGATAGAAAATCTGAGAGCATTGGATAGCTTTTTCGTCCTTGTCTGGGGCTCCTAGCCGGGTCGTGGGTGCGTACTGCTTAGGAGTCCCGTACTACGATGAAACAGCTGTCCAATTCTCCCGGATTTCCAAATGTTCCCCAACTTTTTGTTTGAGAAAAAGTCTTATGATTCTGTTTGATAGTATGAAGGCTTGGTGTTTTCAGTCCCAAACTTATCTTTATTCTACAAGAGCTATGACTGTCTGAGTAGAGTACTGGAAAACATGAACCTGATTATATCTGACAGGAGATTCTTGAATATTATAACTTTTTCTTTAGTCGAATTACTGATATCTATAGGACACATGCTTTCAAGATTTATTTAGCTCATACACATCCTAACTTCAATGTAATCTAATTGATGGTGGTTAACAGTGGAATAGGATGTCAAAATCAGGATCGGAAAAACAGCTAAAACAGGCCTTCCTTAATTAATCTAAAATCAGTGTGGAGATCCACTGCACTGCACTCAGCACAAAGTGTGAACAACATCCGGATTTTCAACACCAATACCAGTCAGATCAGTGCTTCTATACCATATGGTTGAGAGACTTGGCGCGTCACCAGAAGCATTTCCAACAAACTACACACATTCATCAACAACTGCCTATGCTGGCTCATCACTGAAGATCAGATGGCCAGAATAATGAGAATAAGCAACAAGGAACTCTAGACGAGCAACGAACCAACTAGGAACCTATCGCTCAACAAACATGCATTTGAAGGATGTGGAGATGGATTGAATTGTACATACAGTGAGAAGGCCGATTGGGGACATCATGCTCCAGGCCAGGCACTCGAGTTGAATCCAAAAGGGAAACGACGAGTTGGACGTCTGAGTCGAGAGGGATATGCAGAAGAGCACTTGAGGAAGCAATGAAAGCTTGTGGGCAGTGGTGGCGCTAGGTTGAAAAGACTGCAGAGAAGAGAGTGGAATGAAGATGTGCTACTGAAGCCATATGTTCTACTATGAACCCAAGGGAAAAATAATAAGTAATAATTATAACCGTGGAATCCCGTACGCTAATTTCGTTCTATTTATAACTAGTCAGCTGTAAATACCTATATCCCACCAACGAAAATCAGCAGGAAAGTATGTGCCAGTAAATGCCCATTCTAATTTTATTTATAAGACATTGGTCGAGAAGGAAGGAAAAGAAAGTATGAAAGCAGATACATCAAAATTATGCTTGATATTATAAAATTCCATGTAATGACAGTGAGGTCAAGTCACATAGAAATAACTAGCCGGTAGCGGTCAGTTACAACAGCCAAACATACAAATTCAGCTGAATATAGAATGACAAACCCCCAATTACATCAATAACCTAGATAAAACTCAGCTATTCAAATGCATGCATTAACACACAATCATTCAATAGGATGGGTGACATAAAACCAATATACTCAAGTCCAATACAGTTAGGTGGAGAGAGAGATTGATTTCTGAAGTTTTCTTCATTGAATCAACACGCAACACATGTAATAGGAATGAAGCAACACTTATACCAGAGATTTTACTACCAATAAAAATAAAGAATAACAGGTGACAGGAGTACAAAAATCAGATGTTGAAAGTTGTGTGATTACACTGTGATATGATTATGAGCGATAATAAATTATACTTGAAATGGTCATCATCAAGTAAATAATACTGTATTACTGTGAACTGTATATCAGACAAACAAATTTAGAATGGAGTCAAAGTCTACCGTAGTGCTCAAGTTTTACACTTATATTACCGGTACATGATTCTTTAAAGCGCAAACTGAATGAGGAACAGGTGTGCGATTTGTTTGCTACATAAATGTATTCTTTTCTGCTAATACTACTAATAAGTAGTTAAGGTATCTTCTCAATCTTTTTAGCTTTTAGTAGGAAGGAATTTTAATGCCCTATATGTTTGTCACCTTCGGCTAATTTTGCTAATCATAGGAACGATGAAAAGAAAGAACAGAAATGTAAAGTTAGTTAAGCTATGTATTATGATACTAATCATTATGGGTGCAATGTTGGAAAATGAAGAGACGTGAAAAAGTTTGATGATTGGAAAAAATATGAGATTTTTGGGAAGCAAACTTTAGATTCATTCTTTCAGATCACCAGTAGTTTTCATCACGCGTTAGCATGGCTTGAGGACGCTCAATAGTGGTTTCATACCAGTCTCGGACTCTTTAGAAGTACTTATTACTGATGACATATGGAATCGAACCTCAATCTGTAAAATATGCATTTACTGATAATGTGATGACATCTGCATTGTAAGAGATTGGTTACATCAACAGAAGCTTAGACGTCTTACTGATTGATTCTTAAGTTGTGTATACATATGGCTGAAACATCCAAATTCTGTTAATTTCAAACTCTTCGGGAAATAATTTTCAACTAATCTTGAAAGAAGCTGTCAAAAAAGTGGCTTTTATACAGTGTTTCTTAATAATTGTTACCAAATCAGATGGATGTATATGAAGTTATACACCCGTTGAAACGAATTTATTTTAGTGACAGCTCAGTGAAGCAGTCGCTGAGGAGTTTGTTCTGATAAGTGTTATAGAGTGCTACAATGTCCCCTAGATTCCTCAAAGAAGCCTTCACAGCTAATCAGACCATGCCAAACGTTCGCGAAAAACCACGTAATCATAAGCGTGTCTCAGATTGACTATACGGCATTCTAAAACAGCGTAGAGCTTACCAAGACCATCAAAAAATGTGCATAAGCTGTTACTTTTCGTATATGTTTGACTTGATAATAAAAGTTTTGTCGTCTTTGCCGCTCCCTCCTGTTTTCGAGGGAACGAGTCACCCTCAGAGATGAAGCTTACGGTTACTGTTTATGAGTCCACCTATATATAAATAAACATGTCACAAGGATATATCACTGATGTTCAACCAGACAGTGAGACATTATGCCATTTACATATAAATATAGCCTCGTCTGTTGGTCACCTAAACCATTTTATTCTTGTTTGCGCTTTCTCCAGCCGTTAAATGTCATTGCTATGAGTGGAAATAAACCTGCCAACGATCACTGAAGTTCTAACAACAAACTGGAGTGATAATCAGGAAAAAAATTGAAATTAATCAAAGAGATAAATCGTACCTCTACTTCTAGTGGTAACCGTCAAGTTAGTGAGCACGAAATATGTATTGCATATATCTACAATGCTCAGTAATAAGAGTTCAACAAAACTAGATTTCTACCATATTAGATTTTCATTTGACTATCTAGATAGCAGTAGTTTGGCAGACTAGGATTCAAACTATGATTCAGACCAGCAACCACCCGGTGGTCACTGGTTCGAATCCGGCCACGGCTAACATTTTCATCTCACCATCTATCATCACCCTGTGTAAGCATGTTAGATTTGTTTGTTTGATATACAGTTCATAGTAATACAGTATTATTTACTTGATGATGACCATTTCAAGTATAATTTATTATCGCTCATAATCATATCACAGTGTAATCACACAACTTTCAACATCTGATTTTTGTACTCCTGTCACCTGTTATTCTTTATTTTTATTGGTAGTAAAATCTCTGGTATAAGTGTTGCTTCATTCCTATTACATGTGTTGCGTGTTGATTCAATGAAGAGAACTTCAGAAATCAATCTCTCTCTCCACCTAACTGTATTAGACTTGAGTATATTGGTTTTATGTCACCCATCCTATTGAATGATTGTGTGTTAATGCATGCATTTGAATAGCTGAGTTTTATCTAGGTTATTGATGTAATTGGGGGTTTGTCATTCTATATTCAGCTGAATTTGTATGTTTGGCTGTTGTAACTGACCGCTACCGGCTAGTTATTTCTATGTGACTTGACCTCACTGTCATTACATGGATTCGGCAGGTTAAATTATTTTACTTAGTTGGATCTATCGGATCCTTGGGCCCGCAAAGCCTATCTCTGAGTGAGTTTGTAGGTTTTAATACCACCCTAATTTCAGCTTTGCTAAGAATCCTACCGAAAGCTTCTGATGTTCTTTCCTTATGTGGTAACACAATGGAGGCTTTGAACTTATTTCCGTTCGTGTTGTTGCCATTACTTGTGTTCTTATTGCTGTTATTTTTTTTGCTTTTACATCTTTCTACGGATTTCTCAATAACTGTTAATGCTTCTCTTATGTGTTCCAATTCCTTGTTTAAGTCCTTACAATGACTGGTTAGGTTTTCAGCTCTATCATTTAGACATTTGATTAAACCAGCCTTAACTGGCATTGCATGAGATGACCTGTAGTCTAGATACATCTTAGAATGTGTTGGTTTCCTGTAGACGGTAGTATCCAAACCACAATCTATTCCTCGTTTTATTCTGCAATCCAAAATAGGTAATTCTCCTTGTTCATTATCTACCTCGTCAGTGAATTGTTTTTCCGTATGCTACTGAGTTTATATATGTGAGGAAACTGTCGATATGATCCGATTTTATCACAATGAATGTGTCATTCACATATCACCGCCATATTTTTTGTGCAGGACTAAGCGTTTGTAAAGCTATGTTTTCCCAACAGTCCAAAAGTATATCTGCTACGATCGGGGATATTGGTGATCTCACTGCTACTCCTTACGTTTGTCTATCTGTTTTATCCTGAAACTTGAAGACTGTGTAGATCAGGCATAACTATATGCCTGATATGATTTCATCAACCAATATTTTAGTTTTATGAGTAAGTTCTGAGTCATTATTTAGTTGATTTCTGACTGCCTTCAGTGCCACATAGATTGGTATTTTAGTATAAGTGCTTGTTACATCGAAACACCATTTTTTTCATCCTCTTCTGTAAGGAGATCATTAAGTCTTTGTTTTAGCTCGTAAGAACTGACTAGTCTAGATTGTGGGCCGTTTCTGATGGGACATAATATTGATTCTGAGTACTTTGATAGTTCATATATAGAGGTATTTTGGAATTAAACTATTGGTCCGGTGGAATAACCTGGTTTATGAACCTGAATAGTACGTGAAATCAGGCTAGGATTATTAGTTTTAGGCATTAAATTAAACCACTTAGATTCACTTAGAGATGGATGAAGTCAGCGTATCAGACCCATTGTAGATTTCTTAATTTTATTCATGACAGCACCTACAGGTTTCTTGGTCTCTTCAAATGGTTCCGATTGGATATGTTCATCGATTTTGTTTAGGTAACTCGATTTGTCCGTAACTACTGTTGGATTACTTGTCGTCATTCCACAGATCAGTTAAAGCTGAACTTTATAGTTTCGTCAAGTTTCACTGTGTCTACTTTCGTTCTTTTAGTGCTTAAGCACACTGAGCTGTAACCTGTTTAGCAGTTGCCGCATGCACCGAGCTCAGTGTCACTTTTATGCTGGGTATGACATTTTTAGGTTTTAGATGACCTACTCTCATAGGAATTTCGCTGAATATAGAATGACAAACCCCCAATTACATCAATAACCTAGATAAAACTCAGCTATTCAAATGCATGCATTAACACACAACCATTCAATAAGATGGGTGACATAAAACCAATATACTCAAGTCCAATACAGTTAGGTGGAGAGAGAGATTGATTTCTGAAGTTTTCTTCATTGAATCAACACGCAACACATGTAATAGGAATGAAGCAACACTTATACCAGAGATTTTACTACCAATAAAAATAAAGAATAACAGGTGACAGGAGTACAAAAATCAGATGTTGAAAGTTGTGTGATTACACTGTGATATGATTATGAGCGATAATAAATTATACTTGAAATGGTCATCATCAAGTAAATAATACTGTATTACTATGAACTGTATATCAAACAAACAAATCTAGTATGGAGTCAAAGTCTACTAGATTCCCAAATTATACACTTGTAGATTGCTACCATTAGGTTAGTCAAGAGAGCGGATGTGAATTAATAAGGCGATTAGGAATCAAGGATGTAGGAATGACTTCTTTGGCTGTTCTTGAAAATCAAATATGTTGAACTATACCGATATTCGTGGCTGCCAAGCAACTTAGAATTAAATGCATTTTGATTATTGTAATCCTGGTGGTACATATTTTCCTTGTGCTTTTAATGCATTTTAGAAATATTTGACCTGTCACTAATGATAACTAGTAAAAATAAATGTTTTATCCGTCCATACATTGATGGAAATTGATGTTTCATTTTCTAATACAATGAATGAAATGTTGACTAAATGGGTCATTTCTATGGTATTCAACTTCAAGAACTTGTTAGAGAATGGAAATTTATGTGACTGCCGAATCCCTAAGTGTTCGACACTGATCTAAGCCTGTCGATCAAGCTTTTCAATGGGGTTATTTAGCTAATTGACCCAATACTAGTGTACATTGTATTTTGCTGTTAGATGTTAGGGCTCGATCAACAAGAATTCAAGAAAGCCTATATGATAATGCTGAGTAGAATTTGATGTGACTTTACTTACCTTACCACTGATTATTAATGAGAAATCCTGAAGGAGATATACATTTATCAATGACGAATTTATACACTTTAGAATGGAACTGACTGCATAAATATGAAGTAAATGCTTACACATTATGATAAGTTTTCCATTTTGATAACATTTTATAGAAATTTACTCTCAGTGACCTCACAAATAGTGGGAATTTTAAAATCTAACAGAATGAAGGACTAATCTTTGTGTATCAGTATTCATTTCAAACTTATTTATCCTATATTAAAAGGCATATATATATATATATATATATATATATATATATATATATATATATATATATATATATATATATATATATATAAGGTATATAACAAAGGATAGTAACATCACTTACTGAAAGTTTGATATCGAAAGTTGCGAAAAGTATTCATTTCAACCACCATAACCGAAACTCTTAGCAGTATAAGAAAATTGTTATTATTATTTGTCTCTTGGGTTCCTAATAGAATATAGGGATTCAGTAGCACGTCTCCATTACACTCTCTTCTCGGAAATCTTCTGCACCTATCTCTACCACTACCCAAAACTTCTCATTTCCTCCTCACTCAATCTCCTCATGTCAACCTCACCTCTGACACCCAACTCGTCGTTTCCCATCGGAGTTCCACTCGAGTGCCTGGCCTGATGCGTGATGTCCCCAATCGGTCTTCTCACTGTATGTACAATTCAATCCATCTCCACATCCTTCAAATACATATTTGTTCAGCGATAGGTTCTTGGTTGGTTCGTTGCTCGTCTAGAGTTCCTTGTTGCTTATTCTTATTATTCTGGTCATCTGATCTTCAATGACGAGCCAGCGTAGGTGGCAGTTGTTGATGAATGTGTGTAGTTTGTTGGAAATGCTTCTGGTGACGCGCCAAGTCTCTCAACCATATAGTATAGAAGCACTGATCTGACTGGTATTGGTGTTGAAAATCCGGATGTTGTTCACACTTTGTGCTGAGTGCAGTGCAGTGGATCTCCACACTGGTTTCAGACTAATGAACGCATGTCTTGTTGTCTTTCCGATTTCGACTTCGACATCCTCGTCTGTCTCGCCACCTGTAGTTGAAACAGTGCTGCCTAGATAGGTGAAGGAGGCTACTTCCTTTAATTTTCTCCTGTCCATGGTGATTGGAGCTTCCTGTTGTTGTTGTTGGTGGTGGTGGTGGTGTTGGTGGTGTTGTTGTCTGGGTATCTTCATCACCTCTGCCTTCTCTATATTCACTTGAAGTCCCGTCTTCACTCGCTGCCCTGCATCTCCTGTCAACTCATTACTTTTCGCCTGTAGATCTTCAAGTTTGTGTGACATCAGACACAAGTCATCGTTGGCGAAATACAAGTCTTCTAGGTTCTTTTCCACAGTCCAGCCAGCGTATCCTCCTCTTCTCACAGCTCCCCACTGTTTGTTGCATGATCCAGTCGACCACAAGACAATCAGGTATATCATGGGTGATAGTAGGCGGCAGCCTTGTTTCACTCCTACTCCTGTCTTCACTTGAAAAGCATCACTGAGTTTCCTTGCCATTGTGAATTACTTGGCTGGTATGTGGCGTCTTCATGTAGTTGTTGAATGAGGCTGATAAAGGTTTGTGGTATTCCGTAGTGTTGAAGCGACTGTCTGCTAAATTACTTGTCGGTCGACGCTGTGAAAAGCCTTTTCGAAGTCGATGAATTTGAGGTAGAGTTGAGTTGACTGTCATTCTATAATACTCTGTTCTATGATGATACGTAGCGTAGTGTATAGTTGCAATTTGGTCCGCACGTGATTTGTATTTCTTGAATCCAGCCAGCCTGTTCCGGTCATAGTTTTTAGGGAAATTATGCGGCCGAAAATTCAGGGAAATATCTTACTTCCTCATAATATCAGTTTCTCAAGTTACGCGAAGAAAACTACCAACTGATAAAAGAAGAAGTGCGTAAAGTTGAAGAAATAATCTGTGGCTGAAGTTTATTTAGCAGCTATACTGCCTACAATCTTAATCTGTTTTCACCAGCATTAATCAACCAATCCGTGAATAAACAGCCAAAAATACATAATCATAATGTTGTGATCAGAAATGTCACCTCGACTGTTCGATCCGATGTGTATCTACATGTTCACATGCTGTCATGAAGCTAGTTACATAGAACGTTCGTCGAGAAACATTTCACGTCGCGTTCGTGAATACCCATAGTATGACTGAGCAAAGGAAGACTGAGAGAAATAAATTTATCAATCTTCCAACTTGCAGTTGATTACAACCATGCAGATTCCAAAACATCATTTGACGCAATATTAATGATAATAATAATAGTTGCATTATTCTATACAATATGTATGATACAGCATGGAATTCTCAACACTCAATTTCTCAACAAAGTCACTCTCAACACTATATTCTTAGACAAAATGATGATTACATCTGAATGATGTTAATAATAACAGTATTCAAGACAATAATGTGAAACAGCCAGATCGTTTCGGATTAGCGTCCGGTCCATAATGAAGAATCAACAGAAACGTGAGCTTAAGTTTGCTGACAGGTGTTCACTCAGCTAGTACAAGAATCTGTAACTTAAGCTCAGTATCCGAAGGATAGAAATATGATGTACTTTTATTCACTGAAAAGTCCACTTCTATATAACGTGACATTCATTTCTCTGTTTTGTTATTAACTTGAGAAAAGGTGTGTTGAAAACATTTTAAATATTTGCAAGAGTACATGATACGTTTAGAGGACATATTTAAATGATTAAATCAAATTGAAAAGAGGAAATTTGATATATATATATATATATATATATATATATATATGTTCCATGGAAAATTTTGATAGCCCAAGATTCAAGCTAGCCGCTGTAATTATTTACAAGGTTGAATCAAACTTATCGAAATGTGCACGCATACGCCTACTTCATAACCTTAAACCAGAACTTTGTGTGCAAAAACAGTTTCTACGGTCTCTTTCACTACCCTGAACGTAGCTTGCCATTTCGACCACATGATTGTGGCATCCAGCTCTTCTCTATTTTTATTTGTCTATTTCAATCCATTTTATTTTGTCATGGCAATTTCACGTCTCTTGAACCTTATAGCATATTTTGTCTGAGTGATAGTCACATTTATTGTTGCATCTAGTCTTCATTCAGCTACTTTTAAATGGAATCGTACCATACACATTCACTTATTCGACTTACCAATCTTGCATCTTTGACCACTAGTCTCCCATAATTTTCAAGCTGATTTGATGACCCATGATTCCCATCTTGATTTAATGAGTTAGCCGTGGTTTGGCAGACTAGAAGTGAGACTAGGCGATGATTGAAGGCGTAATGAAATTTTGGACTACAGCTGGACTCGAACAAGCAACCACCGGGTTCCCGACCCGATGCTGTGCCAACTGAGCTAAGAAGTTCTACTGCTTTCCAGATTTCAATTAGATTTGGATTAGGGATGATAAGTCCTTACTAGGCAGCCAGTGTGAATACGATCAAGCGATGGTAACATATCGTGAATTAATGTAGTAATCAGTCAAAATCCCTGGTGATTGGAGTAAAATAAAAATCTGGTCAGAAATCAGGTCTCGTGGTTCATTTGATAGAGAATCGGGCCGGAAACCCGGTGGTCAATGGTTCTAATCCAACCGCAGTCCAAAGTTGCATTTTGCCTTCAATCATCACCTAGCAACGATCCATGATTCATGGTAATGCAGTTTACAATAACACTTAACGTAAAAATGAAACATACGCGGATTTCTTATTGTTTACCGACACCTACATATAAATATGATTGTACAGCTTTTGAAAATGAAATCATAGCAAAGAGAATTTTTTAGGGGAAGATACTACTACCGAACATCTTGAGTAGTTAGAAACCACTCAGGCGTATCTATTCTATTTCACTTTCCAGATCAGAGTGATCTAAGCAACAGATAGCCGTTCAGGAGGTTTGGGGTGGAGCTCGTCAGTGGCATACCCATGTAAATTTAGCTCATGGAGCCAAATTAGCTAAAATCATATTGATCTAGCTGGCGAAATACCTCAAATACGCCTGAGTGGTTTCTAACTACTCGAGTTGTTCAGTAGTAATAGCAGTATCTTTCGTTATTTTTCAACACTTTTGTGTAAGATATCACACCTTATGATCTCAGTCGAGTGGTTTCCAGCGGGAACCCTGTTGACATCACAGTGGGGCAACTGAAGAAATAATAAGCTGTAAGAAATGTCACCATAGACCTTGCAATTTAGAAATCATTTGCAAATTGATTAGTCTATTTTAGAAATTCTCTTCACTGTAACGTTTGTCTTATTTTTTACTGGGAATCGTTCATTTAAAAGTATATTTTCCAACATCCGGTGGAGTGAAGAGCGAATAGGTATTCTGAAAGGTAAACTTCAAGGCGTCTATCGCAATATTTGGATATTTTAGATAAGCACCTCGTATCGTATTTTGTCAACCAACCCTGCCATCTTTGTCAATAATTTTCTAAAAATAAACGCCAGTCACTCACTTTGTAACCGAACTGGGAAACAAGAAATATCATTATAACCTATCCTACGTGAAGTGTTTTTATTGGGGACCACTGATAATTTCTTTACTTTATCTTTCGTCAAGAGTTTCATTTTAGACTTTGAACCAGTCAGACTGTATGCTGTCATCTATCTACAATACATTGAGGCAGAAATTTATTATTACTGTTATTATTTGTCCTTTGGATTCCTGGTGGAGCAAAAGGTTTCAGTAACACGTTGCCATTCCACTCTCTTCTCTACAGCCTTTTTAACCTGGCTCTGCGACTGCCTAGAAGCTGTCATTTCCTCCTCATACAATCTCCATGTCATTCTCGACTCAGATGCCCAACTTGTTTTTTCCCCTTTAGGTTTCATTCGACGGTCTGACCTGATGCATAATGTACCCAAACAGTCTTCTCAGTGCATGTCCAATCCAATCCATCTGCATATTTGTTAGGCGATAGGTTCTTGGTTGGTTCGTAGCCAGCCAGAGTTCCTTGTTGCTTATTCTTATTATTCCAGACATCTGATCTTCAGTATCGAGCCAGCGTAGACGGCAGCTGTTAATGTATGTCTGTTGTTTATCGGAAATGATTTTCGTGACGCACCAATTCTCTCAACCATCACATAGAAACACTGACTTGACTGAGATTTGTGTTGAAAATCTCGATCTTGTTTACTTTTTATGCTGACTGCAATGCAATGCAGTAGATCTCCACACTGATTTCAGATTAATGAAGGAAGACCTATCTCGCTATCTTTCCTATCCTGGCTTTGACGTCCTCATATGTGCCACCTGTAGTTGAAACGACGCTGCCTACGTAGGTGTAGGTGAAAGAGACTACTTTCTATAGGTTTTCCCTGTTCATGGTGATTGGTTCTTGTTGTTGATGTTATTGTTTGCTGGATATCTTCATCAATACTGTCTTCTCTACGTTCACGTGAAGGAAGTCCAGTCTTGGCTGCCTCTTCTTTCAAATTGTCAGTTTTTGACTACAGATCTTCGGGTTTGTGCAACAAGACATCATACATAAATCATCATCGGCGGCGAAATCCAAGTCTTCCAGTGTCTTTTTATCGGTCCAGTCAGCGTATGCCTCTCTTTTTGCTCCTTACAGTTTGTTGCATGATCCATTCTAGTTGACCACAATCAAGAAGATAATCAGTGATAGTAGGCGGCAGCCTTGTCTTACTTCTATCCTTTGTTTTCACTTCGAAGGCATCACTGAGCTTTCCGTTGTGAATCAAATTTAGCTTATTTTGCAATACGTTGAGAAGAAAATAGTAATTCGAAAGGAGATTATATGATCTTTCATTCGATTAAATAAGTGAATTGAAGCTAGGTGAGTAAACAAATTGTGAAATGTTGATCAGAACCATTTGAACAAATGAAATAAAATCATACTTCGTTATTTCGGTAAAAACAGAGTAAAATCTTGTAAGTCAATGAATAGGTTTTATCTTAAGTATCTTGCTTTCTTGTCCAGCTAATTTTCTTCCTTGAACTGAATCTTAGACACATTATGTCCTGATTTTCTACTGCAATTGTAAAGATTGCCATAACAATTACTGATACTGGGTGATGATTGAAGGTGAAATGAAAACATGAACCGCGACGGGATTCGGACTAACGATGGTATCAGTACAAGTCTACCAAATCACGGCTATCTCAGATAATTAAAATCATAACAACTACACCTGTTATGGCCACCAGTGTCTTCAAAAGGTATCCCAATCAACAAAATAGACTATAGCTCCTCAGAGTGATGCTCTTGCTGGTATTAGATCATAGAGGATTTCTGGAATTGAGTGATCAACTGGTTTTCAGTGTCAATTTGAAAAGTTATGCTGTGCACAATCTGTATTTGTTCTAATCTGTCGCTGAAATATCATTTGACTGCTTTAGGTACATCCAGATAGAATTCACAACCAATTCATAAATGATAACTTCTGACCTATAAAGTCTAAAATATACCTTTTATGGTCTCTTCTGCTACTAAATTTCAACTTTACAATTTCAATCTTATTGAAAGTGACCATTGTTCTTCTGGGGAAGAAAGATGTCTGAATTGAACAAACTCCATATCAGCATCATATCTTTAGGTTCATACATTAGAAAACAGAATTTTTTTGTGGGAAAGAATGGTGTGACCTGAGTGGCTTCATTAAATTCAGCTAAAGTAATTGCGTGCCTTAATAAGAAACAGTGTCAACCTAACTTATTTAGCGTCAATGAATTACATGCTTTGAGTGACCTTGAAACAATGAGAATAAACCGACAGGGGAAAGGAAGGAAAATGGGCTATGGGGGTAACTGAGTAACATGTTTTATAGAATATGGTTAGGCAGATGCGCTAAAGATAGCCAACGTAGGAGGCTATTACTAGAATAAACTTTGTCTTTAGAAGGACCAGAATGATGTATCACAAGTTTGTATAAGTTACAGCAATCTTAGCGCCTGGCTTTGAGACATGCGCTACAACTTATCCAATACCATTTCTTCATTTGCTTTTCGAGAAAGAAACAATGTTATGATAACGACTAAGCTAGATAACTGTAATATATTTTATTCTTCTCAGTTTAAAATATGAAAGCGGATTTAAAACATTTGGTGACTTCAGCAGATAAAGCCGGTATGACTTTGTCAATGTAGTAAAACAGTGGAACAGATCAGATAATTGTATCATTCAATGAATATAGATGAAGCGACTTCTTTTCGTCTGTTGATAACCAATAAGGTCAAAGGTGAAAGTGTGCTGTTTGCTTTGTGACAGCGATAAGAGAAATTGAGGGAGTGCATCTCACCATATTTGGGACTCACCAATGGTATGGTCTTGTGCAGAAGTAGCAATCGAAATGAGGCCAGAGCTCAACATCAGTAACGTCGGATTTACTAGCGTCATTCACTAGCCCGCTGATTCATCAAGATAATCATCAGAAAGTTGTGAACCTTGACTACATACGTTTTGGCACTCATTACTCATTCAACTAACCTAAACAAAGATTTCAGGGTTGTCTATCGAATTCACCCAAACGCTTCACATTTACTCCGTATTCAGCTTCTAAAAACAGCAGAGGCTTTGGCTATCCATGAACTGAAGTCTGACCTTTGTGTGCAAAAAGAAGAATGTACAGTCTTTGTCTCTACCACGGCCTTAATTTATTTTGGTCCTGGTGTGCTTCGTTCCTTTTTCGTTTTTTCAACCCCTCCTTTTTTTTGGTTGTATTGTGTTTTCTGAGCTGGGTTGTTCAGTGGTAAAGCTTCCATCGTCTTTCTTTCAGCACTAACTTCAGTATGAAGTTATCAGCTCAGAGAACACAATACAACCAAGACCATTCACCTGAGCTACAAATATTCTTCATTATTTCCCTCCTTTTTTGTCAGATTAACCTTTGTACTCTTATACCGTCATTATCACTTAATTTTTATATTTAATTGTTTCAGGTGTTATTTCATTTGATCTTCCTAATAATAGCAACTTTTAACAAAACATTTCCAACTTACTCCAATTTACTTGTCTCACTTATATTACCTAATCCTTTGGTTGTTTACTAACTGCACCACGTTTTCACCCCTTTTTAATTTATATGCACCTTATAAACGATTTAAAATCTTACGTAACCCCTTTTAGTTATCATTCAACCTTAACGTCATCAAATAGCAATATTATAATTATAACCACCATCATTATTATTTCAACCACCCATTATTTAAGTTAAATCTTCCTCACTGATTACAGTCGTACGAATGCACAACTTGAGAACAAATTCGTTGAGACGAGTCTTTTTCTCTGAATATCTATCTATAATCAACATCATTCTTTCAATAATTCAAAGCTTCTTAGAACAATTGCATAATCACCTTCAACATGACTGATAACTCCCAGGATATTGATGAGACGCTTAAGCACAGTAACGTCTAATAAATCCACTAAAAATTTGAGCCACACTGGTCGAAAAGATAGAATTTTCTCAACTCCAGATATTTGTTTATGGTGCAGTGGAATCAAAACAAGCTTATTAGAGATTTTGCTTCAGTAAACCAGCCAGTCACTTTTCTAGACTAATTTTTACATGAATATTGTATGTATCCGATGTATGTTTAGTTTTTATTGCCTAAAGGGTTGTCTTCCTTCGCAGCTCGACTTTTATTCTCCCCATTTCTGTTGTTCACTAAGGTCTAAGATATGTGAGAGATATGAGAGTAATCATACTTTTGCTATTTGTACAACTATTACTGGCATTCCATCCCACTCGCTCACTGCAGTCTGTTATACAGTTTCAGGTTCAAATTATTCTTTTGGGTTTCTTTTACCTAATGAGTGACAGTATAGTTGTTTTTTCTATCAGAATACTGTATTGTGAAGTAAGATACGCTATCTAAGGTTATTACTAGTAATAGAACCAATCGTAGATGGAAAGGTAAGTGAGGCGACTGAATGGTAAAAACAACGTTGGGGGTCAGATTTGGTCTTTATTGAGATACCAAACTATTCCGATGAAAATTAAGCACAAAAAAATTGATGTTCATCAAAATCTGATGCTATGAAAGGAATGGTACTTAGGTAAAGAATGACGAAAAATAGGCAAATATTTTGCTACTGCACAGTGGTGCAGTGAGGCCATCATCACGGTACACTTTTAGAGTCCTATTTGATCAATACGAAACTGTCCTGATTACCTCCAACCAACTAACATGGCAACATTATTGTCAGATTATTCCCTAACATAACGTCTTTTAAACGAAACCATAAAATTATTTCCTACTGGTTAATAGAATACATCCACAGCATTTTCGCATGGAGTTCACCATATCCAGGTCTCTTTCTAATGCAGTTTACTGTGTCAAAACAACTTTTTTCGACTCCCATAACTATCAGCATAAATAAGACAGAAGTTTTTTATCCATCCAGAAAATGTTTCTTAAAGTTATCTTACTTATGCTCACGGTATTCATAGTGTATTATTGAATACTAAGGTTATGATTTGGCCATCTAAGATAGCCGTAGTTTAGCAGACTAGTATTTGTACTGAATGATGACTGAAGGTGAGATGAAAATCTGGACCGCGGCCAGATTCAAACCAGCCACCACCGGATTATCTTAGATGGTCAAATCATAATCAATATGGTGCTCCCCCTCTCTGAATAAGTTAAATTTGGATTGGGGTGAGAAGTCCTGACCAGGTAGCCAGTGTGAATACGATCAAGCGGTAGTAAAGCGTCACGGATTCACATAGTAGTCGGGTGAAACCCTTGGTGATTGAAGTGAAATAAAATTCTGGTCGGCAGTTGGACCACGTGGCTCAGTTTGTAGAGCACCGGACTAGTAGCCCCGTGGTCACTGGTTCATATCCGGCCGCGGTCCAAATTTTCATCTCACCTTCAATCATCACCCAGTATGAATACTAAGGTGTTTATGTGTTCTCTTGTTTCTGGATATTGTGGTCTTTTCTACATAAATGCCTTAAGCTTCTACAGTTCTTCCCCCACAGATTCTAGTGACAGAAAAACATCATGAGTACATCTGAACTCAAAGATACTCAAAATCGTCATTCAGATTAATTAGAATTTATAAATTGTTAGATATTATCAGGAGTTCAGCTTTGAATTCTTAGATACCTTAAGCTTAGAAAATCTGTTACCTGGAGGTATGTTTCGGAACTGTGAGTATATCAGTCAACCAAATCTCTCACTTAACAATTTAATCAAAAGCTACATATAAATCCTCACAAATTTAAGTCAATTTTTGAAATAGCATGATAAATTTACAGTTTTATCAATCAATACACTTCATTATTCTTAGTTTAATTGACTGTTAGGGTAAGGACACCTCTTAGAACGTAGATATTTAATTATCTGCTAGACAATTTCTAATTAGCACTAAATTATAATTAATTTGATTTTGATCTAAGACAATAAACTATTGCAGTGCAATCTTACGTCAGAAATGGATTATTAGGATTCTAACCTAATGAACTTCCACAGGCAAAATACGTACTCCTCGGAGGAATTTCAGAGTAGGCTAAAACAGCTGCTTATAGCTTTCTAATTGTTAGCTATCCTTAGTTTGATATTACTAAGATTCGGAAGCTGTTTTCAAACTTACTAACTACCTATAAACTAACAATTTACAGAGAATGAGCACGATGGAATAAACTATGTTTTTACCTATTAGAATATCTTTAGTTGATTGGTTAAAGAATTCTCAGGATCTCACCCAAAATTTACAGCTAGTTATAAAACTACACGCCTTTTGTTAATTTAGGGCCAAATATTTGTTGTTCACAACTCAGTGAAGTTATATGTTTCAATTAATAGCCAGTGATCATTGATGAATAACTATCCCATCATGGCGAAGAAATAGAAAACAAAATAACGAAGTGATTTTGCAAATTATTTTTTAGTAGCTAACAGTTTTAGCGATGTTGATTAAAGTGGCATTTGTCGTGATTATTGACTGAATGATTGTTGGAAGCAATCTAAAGGTAAAAACTTGTCATCATAATAAATAAAGATGAGCTAAGTATTATTTCAATTTCTAACATGGTTTTTCCCCTAATATGTTTATTTAGTAATTTTCTGCATGAGCTCTTTAGAAAAGAGAGAGAGGTTGTCAAGTTTTCCTTTTACATTTTCAAGCCTATTTTCCCTATATCAAATAATAAGTTTTATCACTTTACTTACAGTCATTCTCCATTAGTCATCCAGCCACTCTCATTTAGTTGGAAGTTCCTTTTTATTCATTTTGGAGGTTTATGGGAAACTGATTAATAAGGAAGGGGGACTTGTCACACATCGGTATCAGCCAGACAACCTGAACATCTGAAGACTGAATGACAATCCAATACAAACAACACTGACTTGTTTCCTGATGAACTTCCTGAAGTTTTAGTGTAAAGTCGCAATCTGTGAAGTCAACCAAGCTAAGCTACAAGATGAATACCTGCCTTCGGCGTTAGACGCTGATTATGCTAAGTTACGAACTAATAGGAATAAAAGTCATTAGTGTGCACTGGTGAGGAACAAGCTAGAAGGAAACATCTGTCAAGAACCCTTAAGGTTCCAACGGTTTTTTGTTTCATTCAGATATATGAAGCAAGCATCTGAAATTGTTCTTATTGCCTCATAAGTTGTTCATATTGTAGCCTTAAGTTTCTTTTTGTGGTTGTTCCTGAACTATTTTATTATGATTGGTTACTTTTTTATCTTTTTTATCAACTTGCAATCAGAGACATATTTTTGTCGTTTGAAAAATCTATGTGTTAACCCAACCATCTTCAGTCTTGGTTGGTTCGTTTGATTTAGCTTTTAACTATGCCTTGGAAATATTCATTTCACCATTGTTCATTTGGTGAACATCTCTCGAAAACTGTTCATGGATGAACGCCATTTAGTTACGGTTTTAAAGGTGTTACTTATCTGGAAGCAGTTGGCAGGAAATCTTCCTCTATCCAGGTTTCACATTCATTGGAACTCGTCAGCGAAAAGTATCTGCGGCCTCGAGAAGACTATTCTACTCTGAAAAATTCAAACTTGTGTCAGTCAGTGACCTAACCCAGTAGCACTTCCGTAGGACTGAAACAGGCACTTTGATTAGTCACTGGAGAATAAAAGTTTCATGTTTTATAGTCTCTATGCGGAGCCAATTCTAATAGTTATTTTGCAGTTTTATCACCATGTCCAGAGACACAAGGTGGTAAGGCAACTTTGAATGATTCTAGGTGTTTATTGTTAATTAGTGGGAAGCCATTCATTTGACCCTGTTTTACTGCTTCATAAAACAATATGCTAATACTGGATGATGACTGAAGGTAAGACGAAAATATGGGCCGGATTTGAACTAGCGACTCGAAGGTCGTATCACCGTCATCAGTAGTTCTAAGGTAAAATATGAAGCCATTAAGGCTGAAAGGGCTCCATAGTTTGATTCACGTGATTAGAACTTATTTCAGATAATTTAGTTGATCACGGAGATAAATTTGTTCGATAAGAAAGGGAGCCAGGGTGTGTTACCGAAGTGTTACTAGAAGCTAGAAAATAGGTAGTTACTGTTTTTTTTAGTGTGGTGTACTATTAAAGCGGTGAGCATAATAACAAAAATTTATGTATGACTCGTTTCTCACCTAAATATTATAAATCAATTCGAGAGCTAATGGTTTGTAGACCCGACAACTTTGAAATGTATTGTCGAAACTACTCATAGGAAACCATTTGCCTAGCCAAACCCCTAGAATGCAGTTCATGAGTGACTTTCTTGAATAGTATTCATCTGTGCAGTTGTTGTAAAGTGGACGGATGTGATGTAGGGAAATAATATTGGTATAGAATTGCCCTCAGCAGTCGTTTAACTTAAGCTTACCAGATATTTTGGTAAGCCGAAACCAGTTTGATTCAACTGGAAGAAAAGGAATATCACATCAAAAGATTCTGGATCCAAAAAGTTTGTGAATCATTTATTGTCTAGAATTCGTTGCTGTTAATGAAAATATCCATTGATGGAACCAACTGGTATTCATTTCTTAGTAAAGTTTAATGGAAACGGGCTGTAGATAACCGTATGAGGTGGATGATCCTACTAATCACCAACGTAGAACCACTGGATATTTAATAAGTACTCAAAAAACTGCTTCATAGATAGTCAGGCAATGAGACAAAATAAATATGCCAAATTGGAGGCTACTTTTGCTCTTTTGAATGCGGTATTACGCTAGAAAAGCACTGAAAGAATACAGTTAACGAAATGTGAAAACTGATAACTGTTGGAAGTAATTACTTCTGTAATACTATAGATGTATTAAATCTAAAGGAAGCCAGTTAGGAAACACATTGACAAATGCATACTTTTAGCTGTATAAAATTCTGTCATATTGAGTTACATTCATGAAAATTTGTAAATTGTGAACTGTCGGATCCCATTCCACTGACTGAATAGTGATGTATTCACCATGAGATCTGATGGTGATGGACTTTTAAATGCAGACTGTCATGTAGTAGTACTGCTAAAGAATTAATACTGAAACGAAATGGTTATCTATTGCTTCCTGCTTGCCGATAGTTATCTAACAGACACCGATCCCTTATGGAACTCAATAATTTCTCATTAAAGTCAGAGTTGAATTTCAGTTAGGTTTTATGGTAGAGGTATTGGCACATATTTGTAGCTCAAGATATGAATTTCTACACTTAGTTGTTCGTTAAGCCACAGTTATGATTAGCAAACCTAATAAGGTGCGTAGACGAAAATGTCTAGTACTACACTTGTGGTGGGCTCATTAATCCAGCTTTCAGCACATATAACCAGTCAGATAGAGGATGTTAATGTGTACGAAACGTATTTTTAAAAAGTTTATAAGCTCTAATATCACCTTCTAATATGGCACTACTAGAAAGAGAAATATTAATAACAACATGAAAAAGTACCTAAATTCTTCAAGTATGTATTTCAGTTGCTGTCCGGACCATCACTATGAGGCATATCATCTCTAATACTGCTCAGACCAACAATCATAGGTGACATAATTTGAGATTATGTGTTGGTTAAACTGATGCATACCTTCTTGCACCTTACTTCTGCTCCATCCAACTCTGAATATCGGGAGAGATGATAAAACGTCATCATATGTAGCCAGGTTATTTTAATCGGTGGGTCATGAGAATATAGGCAAATGCAACGCACTTAATGCCCTTCACTTCCAGTTATTTAACTGTTTATTACTCATGTAAAACAAGATCCGTGTTCATGATAACACTAGTAATGATCAAAATCATGCGTTTTAAACAGTTGGCTACAAATAAAGGTACGTCGATGGTGGCGAGGGTGGAATGCGTAAACTTGATCATAGAATGCATGAGTAACTTTTTACCTTGGTTTTATCTGGTGACAACCTTTCTCTTCTAATAATGGCCATTGGATGATGCTTTATTGTACCCTTCTGAGGTTAATTTATCGAATACATCTGTTATATCAGTGAAATATATTTTACAGTAGTCTTCAAACAGCTTCCAATCGTTTCCTTTCCAAAGCAATTGCAACAGTACTGAGCAGTTATTGTGTTGTACTAACATTTAAAATGAAGTTTTTTTGATACTAATTCGTTTTACAAAGTGGTAAGTTTACTTATTGTTGTGCGCGTTGGCACAACGATGGTCATTAAACTTGATAGAGGACGTAGATTGAAAGCAGAGGCCTCTATCAAACAAGCCCCTGGTGCAGAATATCGGTCAACTGATCAGTAATCCCTTTGTTATCGACGTCCCCCATCCTCTGTAATCTCAGCGTTAAATGGCTTACCACATTGATCTTTATATTTCAAAATAGAACTGGCCAAGCGGATCACCAGTAACATTCTTGAAAGCTGTGAAACTTACAGGAGATTAAAATGAGTGTTAGGAAATCATTGAGATCATGGAGAAGATTTGTAGCTCAGGATGAGGATAATAATTGTTTGATGTTTCCAAGCTTCGAGGTTTGTTCTTCTGTCAGTCTTTAGCTGTTTAATCATATCTCTCACCAGGATACTTTTCAGTACTTGTTATTGAGTGGTGATTATCCTTTTACTTTTCTTGACTCTGTTGTGTGCATCCAATATCACAAGTCGCACCTGTTTTTATTTTTTCGAGTGATCTATTGGTTTTAACAGTCGATAAGTGGCTTATATTTTACACTTGATAGCGTTTTATCGTTTGAAGTGATGGGTACGAGTTCTTGGGAACAGCATCATTCACTGAAGTGTCGGCACATCCAGCTGATGAGTCACAAACAGGAAAAAGGGTGGGTCCTGGATTCCACTGCTATCCACCAGTCAGACAGTGAAATTAAATGCTTTTGTAGGCATTCATAAAGAAGAAAGGTTGTCCTCGGGTGGAAGTACTCTGGGCAGTAAAGTTTCCTTATTGCCGAGTTTGAAGAAGCCCACTGCACTCGAAGGTTTTTGAGATAGAAGATAAGATTTGTAGCTGAAGATGAGTATGCTAATTATTTGGTGTTCTCCGAGAAAGAACAAACATCAAACCTTAGGGAACATCAAACACTTGTCATTATTCAAATCTACAGTTAGTAGCATATTTCAGACAGTTCCTAAGCTGCAACTGAAGGATAAGTAAGCAGTAGTTTAATTTATCATTGCTTTCTTCAACTGTCAAATCCTTCTTGTCTACAAAAATAGTGTTTCTTGCCCCTTCTCTAATATACTTCTAGCAAGTGTTAACTTTGTACGGAAAAAATTTTACTATCAGAGTTTTATGCAAAGACAGACAAGTATACAGAAAGACATATCAACGTTGCCATAGACAACTTGTTCAGTACTTAACAAATAAACAGAAAACCACTGAAAATCAATGGAAAAGAGAAAATCAGGAAAAAAATCCAAACTAGAATTAAAGTGCAAGTAAAAACTTATTGATCAGCAAGAACACTGAATGTTGTTTGATACTTGTAAACAGTCGACTTGCTGGACGTGTGCTGACATATGGGTTCGAATCCGGATGCCTTGATACCGTCAAGTATACATGACACTGTATTCATCTTGGCGACTAGTATTGAAATCCATGACTCGCGTTTCATTCCATATGGGACTCGTCAGTTGGATGCAGCTACATCCAGCGACTGGTATCGTTCCCACTCATACTCGAACCTCGTACCCATCACTTCAAACGCCAGAGACATATCTACTAGGTCATTAATGAATCTTGTGCTCCAGAGGTGAAATCAATAAACATAGTTTTGAATAATTTGGTAGGGTGATGAACTAGGAATTCTTAGATCAGTGGTTTCAATTAGAAAATTAACTGAATGTCCTCTATTTTCAGGCCAAATTGTTGGATAGCGATAAGAGTCTGTCATTCACAGCTTTTTGTGTGAAAATTATAATTAGTATTCCGTGGCTTATTCAAGTAACCTTTTAATTTTTATCTGAAAGAAAACAGCTGATTGGTTTAAGTGATGAAATAGAAAGGGATACATGCCAGTGTGTATGATAGTTCTAACCACATGATATCTTCTGACAACCAAGGTTGATAAGAAGAATTAAAATTCCACTAATAGTTAGTAAGCCAATCGGTGCTAAAGCCGGAATGATTTAGTTATGAATTCTGACATGCCACAAATCAAGTTACCACTGTTTCACTATTATTATTATTTGTCCCTTGGGTTCCTAGTGGAATATAGGGATTCAGTAGCACGTCTCCATTACACTCTCTTCTCGGAAATCTTCTGCACCTATCTCTACCACTACCCAAAACCTCTCATTTCCTCCTCACTCAATCTCCTCATGTCAACCTCACCTCTGACACCCAACTTGTCGTTTCCCATCGGAGTTCCACTCGAGTGCCTGGCCTGATGCGTGATGTCCCCAATCGGCCTTCTCACTGTATGTACAATTCAATCCATCTCCACTTCCTTCAAATACATATTTGTTGAGCGCTAGGTTCTTGGTTGGTTCGTTGTCAATCCAGATTTCCTTGTTACTTATTCTTATTATTCTGGTCATCTGATCTTCAGTGACGAGCCAGCGTAGGTGGCAGTTGTTGAAGAATGTTTGTAGTTTGTTGGAAATGCTTCTGGTGACGCGCCAAGTCTCTCAACCATATAGTATAGAAGCACTGATCTGACTGGTATTGGTGTTGAAAATCCGGATGTTGTTCACACTTTGTGCTGAGTGCAGTGCAGTGGATCTCCACACTGGTTTCAGACTAATGAACGCATGTCTTGTTGTCTTTCCGATTTCGACTTCGACATCCTCGTCTGTCCCGCCACCTGTAGTTGAAACAGTGCTGCCTAGATAGGTGAAGGAGGCTACTTCCTTTAATTTTCTCCTGTCCATGGTGATTGGAGCGTCCTGTTGTTGTTGATGGTGTTGTTGGTTGGGTATCTTCATCACCTCTGCCTTCTCTATATTCACTTGAAGTCCCGTCTTCACTCGCTGCCCTGCATCTCCTGTCAACTCATTACTTTTCGCCTGTAGATCTTCAAGTTTGTGTGACATCAGACACAAGTCATCGTTGGCGAAATACAAGTCTTCTAGGTTCTTTTCCACAGTCCAGCCAGCGTATCCTCCTCTTCTCACAGCTCCCCACTGTTTGTTGCATGATCCAGTCGACCACAAGACAATCAGGAATATCATGGGTGATAGTAGGCGGCAGCCTTGTTTCACTCCTACTCCTGTCTTCACTTGAAAAGCATCACTGAGTTTCCTTGCCATTGTGAATTACTTGGCTGGTATGTGGCGTCTTCATGTAGTTGTTGAATGAGGCTGATAAAGGTTTGTGGTATTCCGTAGTGTTGAAGCAACTGTCTGCCAAATTACTTGTCGGTCGACACTGTGAAAAGCCTTTTCGAAGTCGATGAATTTGAGGTAGAGTTGAGTTGACTGTCATTCTATGCTCTGTTCTATGATGATACGTAGCGTAGTGTAGCGTTGCAATTTGGTCGGCACATGATTTGTACTTCTTGAATCCAGCCAGCCAGCCAGCCTGTTCCGGTCGTAGTTTTGAATCCAGTGCATCCTTGAGTCTCTCCAGGATGATCAGGCCTAATATTTTGCTCACTTCGGTGGACAGGAGAGTGATTCCACGCCAGCTCTTGCAAACACTGAAGTCTCCCTTCTTCGCCAGTTTGATAAGGTAGCGCATCTTTCAATCAATCTGCAGGTACCTTCCCTTCCTTCCTCTCAAACCTTCTGCAATAGTGGTGTGGTGTGAGCATGTCCGCTGTTGTCTCTGTGTCTGTTCTCAGTGTTTCTGGAGGGATCCCATCTGGTCCTGCTGCTCTCCCACATTTCAGTAGCTTTATGGCTTTCAGGACTTCCACTTTTGTTGGAGGATTTATGTTCACTTGTAGTTCTGGGGATGGGTTGCAGGTGGTATTTGTGGACGAAGTGCAGGTGGTGGTGGTGGTCGATTCAAGAGCTTTTTGAAGTGGTTGGCCCATTACCTCCTTTATTTCTCTTCTTTCGTAATTAAATTTCACTCATCATCTTTTATCGGTTCCATCTGCGTTGATCTCTCACTTCCCAGATAGTAACCTAGTTATTTGATACAATGTTGTCAGGTCTGTGTCTCTCCTACCAGCAGCAGCCTGTTCTACTTCACTTTCCAGTGTTTCGTAGAAGTGTCTTTTATCTTTGCGTGCACTCTTCTCCACTCCCTTGTCCAGTGTAGTGTTGTGTACATTGTACTCAGTTCCTCTTCTCGTCGTGCATCCTCGCATTGTACTGGTTTATCTTCTGCTTCACCATCCTCCTCTCCCTGCTCCATCAGCTTCCATTTGTCCGTGGGATCCGTCCCTTATCTTCCTTCCTCTTCCTCCCTAATACGGTTGTGCAGGTTTCTTTCCACATCTCTTTCAAGGACTTCCAGTGTTCTTCCACACAGGTTTCTTCACGGATGTTCCTCAATATCTCCCATATTGTCTTGATGACTGACTGCCGTGAAGATTTCCTTTGTAGTTTCGTCCTTCAGTTTCTGTTCCGAGTGTTGCACTTCAACTGTGGTCTATCACCAGCTTCCTTGAAGGCTTTTAACTTGATTTGGAAGGCAGGTTCCTTGCACCGGATGGTGAGTGGTGTGAACCCACATCTGCACCTCTTCTTGACCTTGTGTCAAGTAGACTGCGTCTCTACTTTCTTCACATTGAGATGAAGTCGATCTGATTTTCAGTGTAGTGTGTCCTGGTGTCTGGTGAAATCCATGTCGCTCGCCTTGTGGATATCCTTGTGTTTGAATACACTGCCTCCCTCCAATCACCAAATCGTTGAATGCACAGAATTCTGCAAACAGTTCTCCATTCTCGTTCATCACCTCACTGAGCGCTTCTCGACCCATGCTCATGGTTAGTTCTCTTCCTATGTTGTCCGCTCCCAGTTTGGCATCCATGTCACCTCGCCCATTAGAATTTTGATATCACCAACTGAGGTGGGGTCTTGTCCAGTGTTGATTGCAGTTGTCTGTAGAATTCCTCCTTCTTCTCTTACTCTGCATTATTTGTAGATGCATAGCGTAGCATTATGTGATTGTGACCTTCCTTCCTTCCTTTTGAGTTGAAGCTTGCTGTCATCATCCTGATGCTGCAGGATGAGATTGTTTTCCACTGCATGAGAGAGAGAGAGCCTTCGATGCTGTTGGGGACATCATGATAGCCACTTCACTCGACAACTCAGTGTGCTCGTGGTTGTCGTCTGGGTGACAGTATCTGAGTAGATTATTGACTCCTCTCCAGTTGATGGTTTGGAGAATCTACTCCCATTCCATCTGCTTTCGCAAATTTCCAACACTTCAATGTGATACCTTCTCATCTCGTTTGCAGTCTGGGCTGCCTTGTTGGATTCAAACATGGTGCGGACATTCCATGTCCCCACGTTTACTTTTGCTTTCATTGAGAGAGGTGAAGATACATCGGCCAATTGGTTTCCCGAAGAGTTTCACCAACCGGTGTCATTTCGCCTCTCCGATTCGAGCGAGGAATAAGTTCTTTTTTATTTTCTATATTTTTTTTGTGCTTTGAAGTTTCTTTAGCTATGTAATTGGTTTTTCGGGGTAGGGTTGGTAGCCGTATGCCCAACCTTCCCTCTTTACCCGGTCTTAGGACAGTCTAGTAACTAGTGAAGTAGTTAACCAGCGTTTCATAACTTCCTTTAAATTCACGTTCGGTTCCGCTTAGAAGATTGTTCAGAAAATACCACTTTTACCACTAATACAACTACTATTACTCGTAGAAAAACTTATATCCGTACTACTACTACTACTACTCGTACTGGTGTTACTGAGGCTACTATCAAAAATACTGCTACTCACCCAACTACTACTACTTCTGGCACTATTCTTGCTACTACCGGTGTCGGAGGTCTATCTAGTGAGGTCAGATGTTTTATTGATTGAGAAATAACAATTCGTACTGACAAGTTGTTATAACCTTGCATTCAACTCAGTTTATGCAAATAATATCTGTTTTCTGTTTCCGATTTAAATTATCCTGTGGTTTCTGTACCCTACTATTTTTTCTTTTGTGTAATTTCTTCCTACACGAATCACCTCTTTTCCCAGAATTCTAATCGATTGAAAGACCAACTTTTACACCGACTTTACACTATTAACTACTTAAATGCACCCCTTTCGGTAGCACATAAATCATACTTTGACCAGTGCTACTATTGATGCCACTGCTGCTTCCATTGTCTCTGTTACCATATGTCTTTCATACTCTGAGTACCATCACAACCAATTCCAGTATGTACAGTAACAACAGCACCACTATGAAGAACCCCTACTACAGTACAAAGGCCAGCAGCGGAATTAAAAATGCAGCAACATCGACGTGCCACTCGCATCGTAGTGCGTATTGGTTTTCTAATCATCTTCATTGCAATCTATGGCGTTTATGCAGTGTTATATTCCCTGATAAAATCAAGCCTGGTGTATTCAGTTCATTTATGGAGCTACTGACTTTGGCTTACTCAAATGGAAATGAGGGAGCGAGAGAGTCTATCACCACTAATATTATCACAATAATCACACTATTGTTCATTTTTCCAATATTTATCGAAGTAACTGAGCTTAAATGAACGATAAGTGAGGATAATTTTAAAATGAAAAAAGTTAAATTAAGGTAATATACTTAAAGCGTGATAGATACGTGCTTTTCTTGTCCTCAAGAAAATCGATGTGTAGTTAAGATGAATAGCTGGGAACGAACAATTTTCTCACTATCTTTAGAAAGTTCTCTTCTCCTCTGCCTTTATTTTTTCTCTCTTCAACAATACATACTGGATTTCAGAGAGATCACATAAAATCGATATCTTTCATTGTGAATGTGGTAACAATGATGATCACTATCACAATGATGATATTTGCTGGAGGCGATCTTGGTTTGTTGAGAAACAAACAAAAGTTTACTCCCATCTCCAGGTATATGCGTGTTTCATTTTGAAAGCAATAAAAACTCCTAATTTATCTTTATTTCTTTGAAACTTTGAGGCTTTACATGGAATATAGTAGTAGTAGGTCGTAATACACAGATGGGTGGTAAGAAAGTAGATGGGAATGCGAACTATTTGAGGAGTGAGAAGGGAAAAGTATAGAGAAAAAAATTAAAGCGGTCAAGTAGAAAAATGTCACCTATGACCTGGGTTGAACATAGTTTAAAATAATAATGAAATAAATGAGATAATTTAAAAATTTTTGCTTAGTATTTTTGGGAATGAAAAGAAATTCGAGGCGATGAATACAAAACAGTTTTCCTTTATCGTATATTCCGTATTACTATTAACCTATTCATATCAATATCCATATTGAAACGAGTAATTAGGTACCGACAGATCAAATTAAATTGATTCGGATATTGGATGAGTGTGTCACTCCCCTGATGTTGAGTTAGTCATGAATATTCTAAGTTGTAATGATTAAAAAGGGGTACATTTTAGGATGAATTTAGATTTGAATGGTAGGACTAAATAATCTAATCGGACAGTCAATCAGTTCAATTAAATTGAAGTCATTCATCTATTGAACAGCTTCGCTTTATTATTTTATTATTATTTGTCCCTTGGGTTCCAAGTGGAACATAGGGCTTCATCATTTCACTATGCAGTATTTTCAGCCTGGCTTCACCACTACCCACAAGCTTTCATTTCTTCCTCACATCATCTCCTCCATATCACCCTCCACTCAGACGCCCAACTCGTCGTTTCCCACCGGGGTTCCACTCGACGACCTGGCCTGGTCCGTGATGTCCCCAATCGGCCTTCTCACTGTATGTACAATTCAATCCATCTCCACATCCTTCAAATGCATATTTGTTCAGCGATGGATTGTTGGTTGGTTCGTTGTCAATCCAGATTTCCTTGTTGCTTATTCTTATTATTCTGGTCATCTGATCTTCAGTGACGAGCCAGCGTAGGTGGCAGTTGTTGAAGAATGTTTGTAGTTTGTTGGAAATGCTTCTGGTGACGCGCCAAGTCTCTCAACCATATAGTATAGAAGCACTGATCTGACTGGTATTGGTGTTGAAAATCCGGATGTTGTTCACACTTTGTGCTGAGTGCAGTGCAGTGGATCTCCACACTGGTTTCAGACTAATGAACGCATGTCTTGTTGTCTTTCCGATTTCGACTTCGACATCCTCGTCTGTCCCGCCACCTGTAGTTGAAACAGTGCTGCCTAGATAGGTGAAGGAGGCTACTTCCTTTAATTTTCTCCTGTCCATGGTGATTGGTGCTTGTTGTTCATGCTGTTGGTTGGGTATCTTCATCACCTTCGTCTTCTCGACACTTACTTGAAGTTCCGTTTTCGCTGCCTCCTCTGCCAACTTGTTAGTTTTCGCTTGTAGGCCTAAGATATTGTGCGACAAGACACTAGACATAAATTATCATCGGCGGCGAAATCCAAATCTTCTTCCGGTGTGTTTTCATTGGTCCGGTCAGCTAATGCCCATCTTCTCGCTCCTCACAGTTGTCTGTCGCATGATCCAGTTTAGTCAACCACAACCAGGAAGATGATCGGCGACAGTAGGCAACCTTCACTTCGAAGGCGTCACTGAGCTTTCCGTTGTGAACCACTTGGCATGTAGCGTCATAACATGGTTTTTGAATGAAGTTGACAAAGGTTTGTGGCACTAAAACCGTAGTGTTGAAGGAGTTTCCAAAGTACTTCTTGTCAAAAGCCTTTCGAAAGTCTATGAAGTTGAGGTTGAGTTGAGTTAACTGTCATTCTATGCTCTGTCCCATGATGATGCGTGGCGTCGCAATTTGATCACCCTTCACTAGTTGTGTAGTATTTCAGTGGTTACTTCTGATTCATGTCAAGTTTCTGTTGAAAACTTTTGAGTCACCACATAGAAAGATTGGTGAAATATGCTTATCAACAGAATGAGCACTTGAACATCAATAACCCAAAAATCAATAATACTTGCTTTCAGATATACTGCAAAGAGATTTAGAGACCTGACGATAGGATGGATTGTTCTAGGTTGGGGTCATCAGTAATGTACTTCAGCGTATGAAGATAACATATGCACACGAACTCTTTGGACTGATTCCGAACAAGTTCTAGGCATATCATCCAAGGGTGATCAAAAGTTTTAATTGTAGATAAGTAAAACAATTTAAGGTATGAGCTTATTTCGGTTCTAAGTTTGCGTCCACCGTTGACATTGATGCTACTTTCATTCATAGAAAACAGAGGTACCAATTCAATCACACTTATTCCCTTCGAACATGAAAGTGGAAAAATTTTTTCCCATTTGAGAAGTGCTACACCGGAACTTCCATACAGTGACTAATGGAATGCATCATGAAGACAAGATTAGGATGTTCGAAGCTTGGATAGATAAAAGAGTTATGGTGGGCTTCCGAGCATTATCAGTTAGTTTGCACAGGTCGATTGTATGAGGAATATTGACGAGAATCCTACCGTGACCTGGGTTTTCGTTCCGACTTCAACCATCATACGCTCACATTAAGAACAGCTTGTCAGACAAAAACTACTTAAGATAGCATTGTTTACAATCAATCAGTTGTTTTCATTTCTAACTCAACTGGGTTTAAAGGAATCCCGAAGGATCCGGTTTATTTACCCTGGTGATGTCCGTGGATTGACAGTTATTTATAGCGCAGTCACACAGTAGCCAAATGGGAATCTTAGTGACTGGAGAGAAATCGAAACTTAGCCAGCAGCAGAGTCAGGTTATTCAAACGACAAAGTAGGTGGTGGGTAGTCCCAATGTTAGTAGTTATAATCCAGATATAGTCTAAGTTTCCGTTTCAAACTCACTTATCATACCATTGGATTAAGAACAGTCTGTTGATTAAATCTCTTGTAGACAGTCTAATGAATGAAAAAAGAACTGTAATTAAGAGCTAGTTCTATTTTACCATATGTTGACTAACCAGTCAAATCACACCTATAGACTTTAATTGTATTCACAAACTTGAGTTGTATTCAAAGCAATGAAACGCAGAAGTATTAGACCTCCTGTATACCATTTTTTTGATTGCAGTGGAAATTAAGATGAACAATAAGATGTACACACACAGATGGCGGTTGACTTGCAAAAATAAAGAACTTTACTTTCAAACGTTGAAAAGGATGAGATAATTAATGCATCGAATACGGATTGGTTATCGTACGGTAATCGATGTAGCTGTTAAAGCCTAACTGCACATTACTGACTGATTCCTTTTGGTCAAGTTGACAAAATAGTCAGGAAACTAAGCGTTATGACAAAGCAGGAAACCATATTTTGCAGATAGTTTGGCGTACAGTCTAAGCAACTCATTACATTCTGTGTAAGTTATTGTTCAGCTTACCGGGCATTACGGTCAATAACTAGCTACCCAGAAGAGATAAAAATCCTCTCGAAGTTGATTTGATACAACAGTTTTATAATTTCTGCAGATCTAAAGCTTCTCCACTGGTCTTTTGTAAATCGATAGAGGCATTTCAAAATGACATTGATGTGAAGATCAAAGTTAGGATCACTGGTTTCCATTTTACCAACCTATGTTTTAAAAACATTTATTCTGTGGTATTCATAGACGTATCTTAAAGTGTTTCTTAGTTATTGAACTCACTTAGAAGCTGTTTGGATCAAGAAGACGTGGGTGGATGTATTATTTAGTCCTGAGCCAGTCTTTTTAAATGATTACACGTTGTCTAATAATTCTTATGCAATGATTTTACCAGTAATTTATAAATAAAAATTTGGTTCGTGACTTTCGGTATAGTTTATGGGGGTAAATAAGTCGAAGAAATTATTAGCAGTTAGTCCTGTGGATGTTCAGAAACTAGCTATACTGATCAAGCGCTTATGTTAGTCGTCTTTGTTATCCAAAAATTTACTCATTATGATAATCACTTCCGGGTCTATTTAAAATGTCATTTTTCAAAACCGAGAACCAGTGTCTGTTTATTCCTGAACAATCATCATAAAAAGCATTTGTCAGTAGTATTTCGAAAGGATTCCAAAGATGAATGACTGCGATCGGAAGGAAAAACTGAGTACTGAATAGTTAGCTAATATTCCCTGAATTACACCATTCATACTTGTATTTTGTACGTCAACTCGGTTTTCCCACTCATTCAGCTGTACAGTAAACAACGCTCGCTTTAAACACCGCTCTAACCAGGATCATAGTTTATTATGTCTAACACAAAATGTACATATACACATGCACTGCTGGGCGATATATCCAGTTTGAAACTACTTGACCTGTTATTTGGTTTCATCTAAATCTCCACGATGTGCAGTGTTCGGTTTCCACTTGTCCATTTAGTAGAACTGTAGATTAACGAATATGATTTCTAACCACTGGCGCTGTTCCTTTGTAGAAAGTGAACGATACAAAATGTCAGCCTTATTCTTCATGAATTTATTAGCGAAGAGTATTTTAGGATTTGAGCTATTCACTCGTCTGATATCTAGGTAAAACTCGTAACGAATGTAGTGAAATGGAGTCTTAACTCAATTTGGTAAAGTGCCGGGTTGTTACCACGGAGGTAAGTTGTTTGAACCGTCAAGCTATTTAGATTTTGATTTCAACTTTGGTTATAACTGCACTGAGAAATTTAATACTCCTTAAAATTAAATAATGGCTAAAGATCAAAATTTTTGGTTGGTAATAAAGGCTGTAAGCAACCCTTACCAACTTATATGATCAACAAACAACCACCGTGTCTCCTGAGTGAAATCTGACCTACTAGTGAGTAGTGCTTATTCCCACTGAGTTACAGAGAAAAGAAAACTACGATTATATTGAAGATAAATAACTACGTTTTAGACAATTTTTCGTTGTTAAACATTCACTAATCGTAGTTCTCGAATTATTTCCAGTCAAAAGTCAAAATTATAAAGTAGTAACAACGGTTCTGAAAAGATATTTACAGAATATTCTGCACCATAAAGAATAGTCTCAACGATTTGAGGAAATTACTGATTCAACAATAAGTGATTGTAATGATGGAAAAGGGTGAACTACAAAATAACTACAACGTTTTACGACTGCTTTGATCACATAAAAGGCTGTTGAAATGCGAACGCTGATTAGGCATTTCTCAGCTATCACTGACAATTAGGATAATGACTAGCCAAGGTAGCGGACACCAATAAGTGTATTATTCCTTGGGGGTGATTAGTTGTTATTATTATTGATTATTTGTCCCTTGGGATCCTAATGGAATATAGGGATTCAGTAGCACGTCTCCATTACACTCTCTTCTCTGAAATATTTTACACCTATCTCCACCATTACCCAAAACCTCTCATTTCCTCCTCACTCAATCTCCTCCATGTCACCCTCACCTCTGACACCCAACTCGTCGTTTCCCATAGGAGTTCCACTCGAGTGCCTGGCCTGATGCGTGATGTCCCCAATCGGTCTTCTCACTGTATGTACAATTCAATCCATCTCCACTTCCTTCAAATGCATATTTGTTGAGAGATGGATTGTTGGTTGGTTCGCTACCCAGACAGAGTTCCTTATCATACCATATCATAGTTTTCATGCCTTCCTCTTGTAGTAATATGGAGTCCTTTCTGCATAATATAAGAGCAAGCGTAGCACTTGCGACATTCATAGAATTTCTATCTATCTTCACAAAAGCTATCTGACCTCAAAATTTGCCAACAGTCGCCCTTATATTAGGGAGAAATGCTTGACGAAGGATGAAATTCATTTTATTCACTGTAGTAGTTGGTGATATTTATCTTTCCACTCTACTGACTGGAATCTTTATTTTTAAATTGTTACATCGAAGATGAGGAGAACAGATAGTTTTTATATTTCTAGTTGCAATGAAAAGTCTAAATGGTTTCTTGATGTTTTTTCTTAAGTCGCTACTAGGAATGTATATTAGGGAACTCCTATCATTACAAGTGACTATCTCTATACTTCAATAAAGGTGTCAGAATTTGAAATCCTTTCTGAGACTGTATCATGATTACCTTTTCAAGATCTTATCAAAGAAATTCCTCTTATCATTATTCTGTTCATTCAAGAATATGGAATATTTTGGCTTTCATAATTTTAGGGATATTATTGATTTCCTATGCACAACCATTAGGAACAGATAAATATGGTACTTCTATTCCATTCTAATATGAAAATCCTTTAAGAGTGTAAATCGTTTACTACAATAAATGATGGAGCTAAAAGCTTCCAAAATGTTCAATTAGTACATTATTATTCAGCCATAGCATACAGTCGTTTGACAGTGGAAGAATATTAACTGTCAAACAATGAGTGATGATAAGCTTCTAATTCACCTGCTTATAGTGTCAGATAGTGAAGAAAAAGTTAACTGAACAAATCATTTGGTAACGTTATCTCAGCAGTTCAAAGCCATATGTATTTATAAGCTATAATAACAAGGTTAAGATAGCATTTAGAAGACAGTAGCTAATAAGAATAAGTCAACATATATGAGTAGGTAAGATATAAAAAATCAGTCAGAATCACTACGATACTTTTGTAAGAAAATGAAATTTAAACTTGGGGAAAAAAGTTCAATACAGTTGAGTAAAGAAATAAACCTGTGGTTGGCGCCATCATACAACTTTTTCGCAGGCACCCAAACACACTGTCAACTTAGCACAGTGCTATTGGAAAATCCTAAACTAGGATAAAACAAATATTAGATACTGAACATGTTTTTACTGGTTTTGCAGTTGTTGCCATTCTATTGGGAATAAATATCCTCAGGTGATACTTAGTTGTTAAGTGATAATCGAATTCGTTGTATATTCCACCTTTGGATTTAATAAAGAAATAGGTGGAGAATTCAAGTTTAATATTAAAAATGTTTACGATGTGCTAAAATATAGAATCTGATCGAAAACGTTCCTGGAAATCAATTGGAGAAAAAAAACGAATTGGTCAAAATTCAAGGTTGGTCATTTTATATAAGCAAATCAAAGATCAGATAATGATAATATGGATTACCTGCATTACAGACATTTCGAAAGAGGAGAGAAAATGTTTATCTGAATCGTTACATGGTGGCCTGAAAAGAATGCTGCTGATTTATATTTAACACTAGTTACCTATTTTAGTAGTTTTTTTGAGTATAGTAATGATGGGTAGTGGGTGGCAGTGGAATACAAGATGCGCATTTCGTCCTGTTTGGGACTCGTCAGCTGGAAGTACCTGCCTCCCAGTGAGTGATGTTGTTCCCACTGGGATTCAAACTCGTGAGCGTTCTCCACTACATCACCGAGCCGCGATGGCTACATCCTATGTGACGGGTATAGTTTCAATGTTATCGCTTGCATTATACCGTCCTTCTTATTATTTGTCCCATGGGTTCCTAATAGAATATAGGGATTCAGTAGCACGTCTCCATTACACTCTCTTCTCGGAAATCTTCTGCACCTATCTCTACCACTACCCAAAACCTCTCATTTCCTCCTCACTCAATCTCCTCATGTCACCCTCACCTCTGACACCCAACTCGTCGTTTCCCATCGGAGTTCCACTCGAGTGCCTGGCCTGATGCGTGATGTCCCCAATCGGTCTTCTCACTGTATGTACAATTCAATCCATCTCCACTTCCTTCAAATGCATATTTGTTCAGCGATGGATTGTTGGTTGGTTCGTTGTCAATCCAGATTTCCTTGTTGCTTATTCTTATTATTCTGGCCATCTGATCCTCAGTGACGAGCCAGCGTAGGTGGCAGTTGTTGAAGAATGTTTGTAGTTTGTTGGAAATGCTTCTGGTGACGCGCCAAGTCTCTCAACCATATAGTATAGAAGCACTGACTTGACTGGCACTGGTGTTGAAAATCCGGATGTTGTTCACACTTTGTGCTGAGTGCAGTGCAGTGGATCTCCACACTGGTTTCAGACTAATGAACGCATGTTTTGTTGTCTTTCCGATTTCGACTTCGACATCCTCGTCTGTCCCGCCACCTGTAGTTGAAACAGTGCTGCCTAGATAGGTGAAGCAGGCTACTTCCTTTAATTTTCTACGGTTAATGGTGATTGGAGCTTCCTGTTGTTGTTGTTGTTGGTGGTGGTGGTTGGGTATCTTCATCACCTCTGCCTTCTCTATATTCACTTGAAGTCCCGTCTTCACTCGCTGCCCTGCATCTCCTGTCAACTCATTACTTTTCGCCTGTAGATCTTCAAGTTTGTGTGACATCAGACACAAGTCATCGTTGGCGAAATACAAGTCTTCTAGGTTCTTTTCCACAGTCCAGCCAGCGTATCCTCCTCTTCTCACAGCTCCCCACTGTTTGTTGCATGATCCAGTCGACCACAAGACAATCAGGAATATCATGGGTGATAGTAGGCGGCAGCCTTGTTTCACTCCTACTCCTGTCTTCACTTGAAAAGCATCACTGAGTTTCCTTGCCATTGTGAATTACTTGTCTGGTATGTGGCGTCTTCATGTAGTTGTTGAATGAGGCTGATAAATGTTTGTGGTATTCGTAGTGTTGAAGCGACTGTCTGCCAAATTACTTGTCGGTCGACACTGTGAAAAGCCTTTTCGAAGTCGATGAATTTGAGGTAGAGTTGAGTTGACTGTCATTCTATAATACTCTGTTCTATGATGATACGTAGCGTAGTGTAGCGTTGCAATTTGGTCCGCACATGATTTGTACTTCTTGAATCCAGCCAGCCAGCCAGCCTGTTCCGGTCGTAGTTTTGAATCCAGTGCATCCTTGAGTCTCTCCAGGACGATCAGGCTAATATTTTGCTCACTTCGTGTGGACAGGAGAGTGATTCCACGCCAGCTCTTGCAAACACTGAAGTCTCCCTCTTCACGAGTTTGATAAGATAGCGCTTCTTCCAATCAATCTGCAGGTACCTTCCCTTCCTTCCTCTCAAACCTTCTGCAATAGTGGTGTGGTGTGAGCATGTCCGCTGTTGTCTCTGTGTCTGTTCTCAGTGTTTCTGGAGGGATCCCATCTGGTCCTGCTGCTCTCCCACATTTCAGTAGCTTTATGGCTTTCAGGACTTCCACTTCTGTTGGAGGATTTATGTTCACTTGTAGTTCTGGGGATGGGTTGCAGGTGGTATTTGTGGACGAAGTGCAGGTGGTGGTGGTGGTCGATTCAAGAGCTTTTTGAAGTGGTTGGCCCATTACCTCCTTCATTTCTCTTCTTTCGTAATTAAATTTCACTCATCATCTTTTATTGGTTCCATCTGCGTTGATCTCTCACTTCCCAGATAGTAACCTAGTTATTTGATACAATGTTGTCAGGTCTGTGTCTCTCCTACCAGCAGCAGCCTGTTCTACTTCACTTTCCAGTGTTTCGTAGAAGTGTCTTTTATCTTTGCGTGCACTCTTCTCCACTCCCTTGTCCAGTGTAGTGTTGTGTACATTGTACTCAGTTCCTCTTCTCGTCGTGCATCCTCGCATTGTACTGGTTTATCTTCTGCTTCACCATCCTCCTCTTCATGCTCCATCAGCTTCCATTTGTCCGTGGGATCCGTCCCTTATCTTCTTTCCTCTTCCTCCCTAATACGGTTGTGCAGATTTCTCTCCACATCTCTTTCAAAGACTTCCAGTGTTCTTCCACACAGGTTTCTTCACGGATGTTCCTCAATATCTCCCATATTGTCTTGATGACTGACTGCCGTGAAGATTTCCTTTGTAGTTTCGTCCTTCAGTTTCTGTTCCGAGTGTTGCACTTCAACTGTGGTCTATCACCAGCTTCCTTGAAGGCTTTTAACTTGATTTGGAAGGCAGGTTCCTTGCACCGGATGGTGAGTGGTGTGAACCCACATCTGCACCTCTTCTTGACCTTGTGTCAAGTAGACTGCGTCTCTACTTTCTTCACATTGAGATGAAGTCGATCTGATTTTCAGTGTAGTGTGTCCTGGTGTCTGGTGAAATCCATGTCGCTCGCCTTGTGGATATCCTTGTGTTTGAATACACTGCCTCCCTCCAATCACCAAATCGTTGAATGCACAGAATTCTGCAAACAGTTCTCCATTCTCGTTCATCACCTCACCGAGCGCTTCTCGACCCATGCTCATGGTTAGTTCTCTTCCTATGTTGTCCGCTCCCAGTTTGGCATCCATGTCACCTCGCCCATTAGAATTTTGATATCACCAACTGAGGTGGGGTCTTGTCCAGTGTTGATTGTAGTTGTCTGTAGAATTCCTCCTTCTTCTCTTACTCTGCATTATTTGTAGATGCATAGCGTAGCATTGTATGATTGTGACCTTCCTTCCTTCCTTTTGAGTTGAAGCTTGCTGTCATCATCCTGATGCTGCAGGATGAGATTGTTTTCCACTGCATGAGAGAGAGAGAGTGCCTTCGATGCTTTTGAGGACATCATGATAGCCACTTCACTCGACAACTCAGTGTGCTCGTGGTTGTCGTCTGGGTGACAGTATCTGAGTAGATTATTGACTCCTCTCCAGTTGATGGTTTGGAGAATCTACTCCCATTCCATCTGCTTTCGCGAATTTCCAACACTTCAATGTGATACCTTCTCATCTCGTTTGCAGTCTGGGCTGCCTTGTTGGATTCAAACATGGTGCGGACATTCCATGTCCCCACGTTTACTTTTGCTTTCATTGAGAGAGGTGAAGATACATCGGCCAATTGGTTTCCCGAAGAGTTTCACCAACCGGTGTCATTTCGCCTCTCCGATTCGAGCGAGGAATAAGTTCTTTTTTATTTTCTATATTTTTTTGTGCTTTGAAGTTTTTTTAGCTATGTAATTGGTTTTTCGGGGTAGGGTTGGTAGCCGTATGCCCAACCTTCCCTCTTTACCCGGTCTTAGGACCGTCTAGTAACTAGTGAACTAGTTGACCTAATTTATCATTCTCTGTTAGCATATGGGCTGCTCTGTGGATTCCTCGAGACGGCCTGTGTTTTCGTTATATATATTAATGATGGGTAGTGGGTAGCAGTAAAATCCAGGATGCCCATTTTTATGAGGCTTAAAAATAAACTAGAAAATTTTGTTGAATGTTCTCCGAGGTCTTGGATATTTTGTCACCAGGTTGAGGCAAATACTGATGAGGCTACCTAAACTAGAGACGAAACATCAAGGAACAAATCTCACAGGAAGGGGAATACCAAACAATTATCACCGTGATGCAGAGCTACAAATCTTTTCTAATATTACTAATATCATCACATTTATAGTTACCTCTGCAAGTACATCGTTCTGAATGCCCTCTACCTAGTTGTAAAAATGTTTGATATTCGTTCCGAAAGGAATGTAAACTCGAACTATGCTAAAGTTTACTAAAGATAAAGTTCGTAAGTTCGCTGACTCAAAGTGAGCTCCATAAAAATTTTTCTCATTTACAATAACGTTTTGCAGGGAAAAGCAGAGAAGGCATAAAGTTCAGAAGAGTATTTGCTTAACATCACCCATTCTCAAAATTTCTGTTGAACTCTTGAAAACAGTCAACGAACAGCATCAGTCTGCAGTCATTTCTCAAACTCTATAGTTTTTTTTAGCAAGTTGTTGTCATTATATCAAACTTTATCCCTCTACATGGTGAATTGCAGTGCAAATATTTCTTTTAAGTTTACTCAAATTTTAGACGGAGTGAAATTTATAAGTGATCAATTAATTTTGAGTAAAAATGCAACCAACAGAAGGCTGCTTGAGGAAATAGAACTTACATAATGTTGAAGAGTTTGAAACAAGTTTCAGACATCTAGTTTCTCTCACTAATACCAAAATGTTGTGGCTTTGGTCGAGTAATAAGTTCGTAAATTTAAGAAACAGTGTCTAGCGAAGAAATGAGAAGGAGATCCACAAATGGTGACCTTCTTCATTTTGTTGTAAAGATTGATCTATAAAACAAATCAGCCTTATGCAGCAAACATGACAAGTCCATAAATCAAACCTGTAAGCGATACTAGGTCTTTATTCATTACTTAGTGACTTATTCACTCACTCTGCTTATTTTTGAGCAGTTACGGTTCCAAATTGTCGTATATTAGATAAGTTAGTTTGATACGATACTGAGTGATATAGTGTTATTAAATGGATAACGTTTTTCGCGAAATTTAGTGGTCATAATCACATCAGTGTGATTAAATCACTTCTTGACTTAATTTCTGCAGTTGTTTTGATTGTACCTCCCTGATTATAGGGACTTCTGTATCTCTGGGACGGGTGTCAAATCACTCCTATCATACATATATTGTTAAGCGTCGAATCGATAAATAGACATCAAGTGATTAACCTCTCCACTTAACTACATTAGTCTTTAAGACGGTGACTTTGTTCCACTCTGTTGTGTTCTTGTGTGCTATTGCATTTATAGGTATTTCTAAATTCTCCTCTAGATTATTAATCTGTCACTTTGAACTTATACATTTAGTTCCCTTGAAAAATTTGAACAGTGTAAAAACAAAGACATTTGCAGAATAAAATGAGCTCATTTTATTTCATGGCCTTTCATAAGCTGCAAACAGCCTACAATTCAAATGAATTATTAGTAGTAATAATAACATAACATATTTTAAACACCCAGAATTAAATGGAGATTTGAAATCCAGGATTAACAATAAGGTAGAAATAGTATTCATCATGGACTGACATCAGTTGGGGGAACCATTAAACATTTAGGAGTACTGGACAGCTGTTCCATCCTAGTATGGCACTCCTCAGCAATACGCAACCACGACCATGCTGGGGATTGAAATCAGGACATTCAGATTCCACGGCGAACGCGTTAACCATTCAGTCACTGGGTTGATTTCCAGTGGTTTACAATTTCCAACTTCTATCAATTCATGACATAGAGCGACTGTTACCCAAGGGTGCATACTGCTGAGGAGTCCCATACTAGGACGAAACAGCTATCCAGTGCTCCCAGATTTTCAATGGTTCCCCAACTGATGTCAGTCCATGATGAATACTACTTCTAAATTAAAAATCACCATTCATCTCAAAAAATACAATAAGGTAGAAAGTCAGGGGAACAGAGGATTAACAGTTACGTGTGTCACCCAAAATCTATGGCTATTTATGTCTGATGAGATGGAAAACCTTGGAGCTGTGGAGTGGGGGGACAGCACACGAAAATCAGTGTGAAATAGGGGACTGTTTAAGGGTCAGTAGGTTACGTAATTACATGAAGAACTTGAAAATCGTTAAGCGATTAATATTGAGTAAGTAATTAATGAAAAGGTGATGCAGTCAAAAAAAGAAAAGACTATATACATACATATGCAAAAAATTACATACATTTACCAAGGTAAAGAAGGGTTAATCACAGACTCTTTCCAAGTACATAGGTTAGGTTGAAAATGTTTAGCAGGAAGAGCTTCCACAAACCGTAATAAACATAGTGTTCTTTGTTTGTTGATTGTCCTGAAAGATTGAGAAACATCTATTTGGTGTTCTGTTTTCATCAGATGCCTGGCGATTGCACTTTTAAAGACCTTTCAACTGCTCAGGCATAGATTTCTCGGAATATGCTCATAATAACGAGTAGATACTTGTTTCAGTCCTATGTAGTTGCTTCTACACGCACAGGTGAGTTGATATACGCAGTTGGAGGTGATCCAAGATGGGTATTTTTCTACATTCGACTGTGTTATTGAGCATAATGCATTGTAAACTGAGATCAGTCTGGCAGCAGGAAGGCTCCTTCTCAATGCAGCTTTTATCCTTTTATCTATTCTTTCAGATGCCTCATCACCTTTGAGTGCTAGGCGGAGGAAAACAGGCTTCTTCTCAACAGCTGGATGTTTTGGTCTCTCAATAAGTTCTTTTCCATGCTTCATGATGAATTTCTTCAGGTATTCGTTCTCTATAAGAGCCTTCTCAATTATCACGAATCCTTCTTGTTTATCTTCAGAGCACAGCTTTTTATTCGAGTGAATAGCGTCCTGACTAAACCACGCTTGTAGCTGACAAGCCAAAAGCTATTGCGGTGCCAGTACTAACCAATCCACATGTCTTTTCTGTGGATAGTTTCCTCAACTGTACCATCACATCTCCGTCTTATACTTAGATCCAAAAAATTGAATCTGTCCTCATTTTCATATTCCGTTGTAAAATTAGTATTTGAATGAGCTTGATTAAAGGTGTCAAACTTTGACGCATGATTTATATTCTCATAAACGATGAAAGTATCATCTGCATGCCTGCAGTAATGTGTTGTTTCCTTGATCGCAGCGTTCAGATTTGTTTACTCGAGATGAGTCATGAATAAATTAGCTGAGATAGATCCTAGTGGTGAACACATGGCCATTCCATCAGTTTGCCAATAAAGCTGATTATTAAACTGGAACTGAACACCTTTTGTACAGAGAAGCAGTGATTGTTTTAGTTCTATTTTCGGATTTCAGATTTCCATTCATTTCTGCGTGTTTAAAGTATGGTATGTTATTATTATTTTACTACTGATATTTCATTTCAATTGTAGGCTGGTTGCAGCTGATGAAAGGCTATGAAATAAAATGAGCTCATTTTATTCTGCAAATGTCTTTGTTCTTGCATTGTTCAGACTCAGAACTTAGCTGGAACTTAACCTATGTTCTCCTAATCTGACTGACCCTCATCGGTTACTTCAACTTGATCCCACGGTCATCGAAAGGAATTTAGTAGATTAAATTATGTTGTCTAATTAGGTCAGTAAGATTCGTAAACCAGTTAATTTTGTCTCTGAGTGGATTTATAACTCTTAATGCCACTTTTATCCCAAGCTTGCTAAAAATACTATGTAGGATTTTGTTGTCCATCTCTCCTATGGCGACACCTTAGAAGCCTTGAATTCCTTATTTGTTATATTCTTGCGTCACAACGTGCCCTTTTTCCTTGCGTCTTTCTAAATTCGGAAGGACAGTAATCAGTGGAAAACACTCCATTTTCTGGTATTATCTCTTCCTTCAAATTTTTTGACTTACTGAATAGACTTCTAACTCGATTATTGATTGTTGGTTTACAGCCTCTAGTTAACATGAACCGACATGCTTTTTGGAAAATGTGGGAACCTGGAAGCACTGGATAGCTGTTTCGTCCCAGGAGTGCGCACCTATGATCCCTGGTAGGACCACGGGCACCCACTCGATGAGGGGGCGAACGAAGTGGACGTGAGAACAAATACTCAATGATGATAGAGGGTGATGGTCACGCTGCATCGTCAACTGACAGAGGTAGGAAATACGGATCACTGGGTTCCGACCCAGTCGCTCAATGGTTACGTTCTAGCTACGGAACTTTAAGGTTCTGGGTTCGATACCTGATGGGGTCATGAGTGCTGACTGCTAAGGAGTTCCGTACTAGGATGAAAGAGATCTTAGGTTTCCAGTGTTTCTGTAATTAATGTCAGTCTACGTTGAATACCAACTTAAAATCTACTCTACTGATTTGAAATGAAATGATACCAACATAACAGCCAAAGAAAATACTACCGCCAGTCAAATCAAAGGATTAAAACTAGAAACTTATGTGATTACTTTGATATGATCATGAACAGTAAAGTTTACTTAAAGCATCATCTAGTAAATAATACTATACCAAATAAACTGGTCTAGTATGAAATCATACAATATCAAAAAGTGTTTAATTTCTATATTTACATGGTAGTTTCAAGATATCGCTGGATTTTTATTGACTGTCAGATGTTTATACACATAGGATAAATCATTTAGTGCCACTAATCAATATCACTATATTGAAGAGATCAGAAGAGATTCACGTACTCCCAATTGCATACATAAGTTATCCGTCGTATTTTTGAGACGAATAGGGATTTTTGATTTAGAGGTAGTATTCATCATCGACTGACATCAGTTGGGGAACCATTGAAAATCTGGGAGCACTGGATAGCTGTTTCGTCCTAGTGTAGGACTCCTCGACAGTACGCAACCACTACCCAGCTATGGAAAGAGCTCAGGACCTTCGTATTCCATGATGAACGCGTGATAGTCGCTCTATATCGTGAACTGATAGAAGTTGGAAATTGTAAACCACTGGAAATCAACCCAGTGACTGAATGGTTAACGCGTTCGCCGTGGAATTTGAAGGTCCTGATTTCAATCCCCAGCATGGTCGTGGTTGCGTATTGCTGAGGAGTGCCATACTAGGATGGAACAGCTGTCCAGTACTCCTAAATGTTTAATGGTTCCCCAACTGATGTCAGTCTTTGATGAATATTTTCTTTCACATGTTATTTCTCCATGTTGATTGGTTTCTCTTGATTAAGACGAATATTACAGTGATGCATCTTGAAGGTTGCGATGCATTATGGCCATGTGGAATATTTAGTGCTAATGTAATACATAGTCGTATTCATTAAACCTGATTTCTAAAGAACGGTAATTTTATGCACAAATCAAAGAGTGGTATTTCAACTTAGCTGTTTAAAACAGTGGTCGAATATGAAAATCTACATCCTTCGTTAGACTTCATAAAGAGTTAAAACTTCTGAAGCACTTATATATATGTTGATGAGTAGCTGAAAGATAATCACCTACGTATTATTTGATTCTAATAGCTATCCGAATTTTATAAATCATTTAGAAATAAAGTTGTCAGTGTAGGAGATTTGTGGTTAAAGATAAGTTTCCTCAGAATAACAAACAAGCCTAACAAATGAGTAATAGCAAACGTATAACCAAGGTCCATGGCTTCTTGCAGACTGCCTACAATCACGTGTTATGAATCAGGAGTGCGCTGAGGTGTTGAGTATCCTAGCTTAGTTGTCATACTGTAAAATGTTAGACTGAACTTCGTCAGCACTCAAAACTAGACAATATGAAATTGGCTACATTCCAGCAATTAATTAGCACATGTAATGCACCCCTAGAGGATGTCGATTGTGGTCTGAATAGTATGTTGGTGATATCTCTAACTGAAACACTGGGTGACATGGGTTCGAGTGTCTTGTAGGACATTATTTCTATTGTGATTGCTGATGTGACTTTTTGATGCTGTGACAAGTAAATGCATTGTAGCCGTCTTTGGGCGATACAGACGTAACGCGCAAACGAGTCGACTCTAAACGCTAGTCAGGACGTCAACCACTATAGCAACAACAGGACCGGTGCGCGAAGACAAGCAGAGAAGACGGACTGTTGACGGAAAGCTTCTGCTGTCTCAATAACAGTCACAACAGTTGTCAGTGATGCCGAATACATACATTTTAAACGACCTTGACACCTCTGAATTCACTGATAGGTTAAAAGAGTTAACCACTGATGAGAGTTCAGTTTTCAGAGGCAGTGGGAAAAACGAAAGCTAGCAACAGTATGAAAACAGTAATGATGAAGTTATTTTAAGGCTACAAGGAAAATATCAGGCAAACGTTAGCCAAACTGGAGGCATATATCAGTTGACCAATGCTAACAAGCACAAAACCTAGGTACAACAAAGCTTCCCGCCAACTGTCTTCAACCAACTAACACCAATTAGCAGTCATCCATCCAAATCAACATAGGACCAGGTATTACTGCGTAACGGTCTGGGTTGCCACAAGAAACTTGAGTGCTGACAGAGTTGTTAGGGCGGTTGGCATGTCCCGGCTGCCCACACCGTCGAAGGCTATTTCTTCTTAAGGTACCTGAAAAAGAGATTAGTGTGACGGCAGAGACCGTCAGAAATCTACTTGAGGCCTGTAACACGCAGCCTCTTTTGCACAGCTGTTTTCAGCTCTTGTTGTTTTAGGCCGAATGGTCGAAAAAGGGACGACAAACGGACCAGTACCACCAGCCCGCCAGACCGCTGAGCATGGTGGAGTGTGTTATTTCGGGGGCCGACCTTTTCTAACCCCCCTTCCACTGAGAAGGCAATATCAGCATTACACTGTTGGCCTTCCAACGGGAACACCTTACTGCTCTTATATTCCATCCAGCTAGCAGCATTACGAGTTCGCCCTCAGACCCCCATCATATTGTAGTAATCTACACCACAACGGTAACTGCTTTTCATCTCACCACTATCCAACAGATCTCTTTGGTATGGTAGGACTTCAAGGGAACAAATGTTCCACCAGCATAGCTTGTTGGGTCATTGTGATATGCGAGCCCGACCACCACGTCAAGGTAGCAGCTATAGGTCGGGTACTTATGTGCTGCCGAATGGAGTAAAGTAGATGTACATCCTTCACATATTCGAACTTGATGTTGCTCTAGACTTCAGGCTACTTAATTTCCAGTAAGCTCATGGATATTAGCGCTTGTCGATAGTGAAAATGGTTTTAGACTTCAGTGCATTTCCGGAAAATATTTGGACTCAATGTAACTGGACAAAGACACTTACAAGTTATCTACTATCAAACAAACTTACGAACGGAGCCTGGGAAAAATATCAATCAGTGTAGTAAAACCCATCACGTAATATAACCAGATATGTAAACCACTTTAGGAAATGATTTTGGAGTGATTTCAACTCTGAGAACAGATGGAACGTTTTGTTATGAAACAAAATACCTGTTGAGAAATTCAAAGCTATGCAAGTTGCGTTGGCTTATCAATGGAAATAATTTGTATGCTAGTAGTCTTTAGAACTTAAGACATGAAATAACCAACCAAAGCTTTTCCTGATTGGAATGGCAAAAAAATACAGATCTTCACCAATCTACTGTTTAGCAAAATTCACATTCCTTCGAAACGGTAACGAGGATAGACTGCTTCAGTGTAATGAAAAGCTATTCAACGTATTTAAAATCCACTAATAATGATAATCATTTTATTCCAAACAGTATTTTTGATGCAATATAGAATTCGTATCATGTATTATTTCAACACATTCACTCCTTGTACATTATTTTGAAACTGAATAATTATGGAATCTCAATAATGTTGATACTAACGTTATGTTTAGCAATAATACTCGACGATCAGCTTTTGCCAGGTTATCGTTTAATTTTGAGAGGGGAGATGACAAGAAAACATTCTACTACTTTTCTCTTTTCATTTCTTATAAAAGTTTAAGATTGGTTTGCATGATTCGGTCCCTCTTAATGGGAAGAGGAATCTTATCCGTTCACTTCCCTTGGGAATCAGGAATATATTTTTAGAGGATACTTTTGACGAAGAACTCCAAAATGTTCAAAAAACTTCTGTAGACAATAATTTCCTGACTAGATTCACAAATAAGAAATTAAAGCCATAGAACACAACTAACCTAACATATTTAGCACACTAATTAAGTTGCTCTTATGAAGCATAGTACATCAGGATTACCATGCAACCACTTGCAAAATGTGCTTCAGAATACTATCCAGCAAAGGGAGGAGTGAAATTTTTCTTAATTTTGGTAATAGAGCGCAAGTCAATCAGCTCCTTTTGAGAACTCTTCCAAAATTGTCTACAAGGTCTGAATGAAGGGAGATCAAGGCATTCGGGAATAGATGAAGCAATAGTTATCTAGAAGTTCAAGCAAGTGCAGTTTGTCCAAGAAATACCTTCAGCCGTGACATGGCAATCATGAGATTCTGACTGCTGCCCTAGATAAATCCTTTGTTAAATAATTATACTTCTTTTCTTACTCTAAACCCTAATTTGTATCACATAAATTCGTTTCATTATTCAATGCATTCTGATTCCTGGCAGAAAATAACACTGTAATGTTCTACCCTTTCTAATATATATTCCCAAATGCAGGGGTAAGTGAATGACTTTGTCACAAAGAGAATAATTTTTCCACTGGAGTCTTCATTTTTGTCTTTTCCAAGATCATAAACAATTTCGTAATGAAATGGAGTAAGACTCTAAGTTGAAGTGTTTTTGATGAGTGATACAATTTAGAATTTTTAGCCTCTATTTTTTAATGATCTGAACCTCGCCTGGTTAACTAGTTTACTAGTTACTAGCCGGTCCTAAGCCCGGGTAAAGAGGGAAGGTTGGGCATAGGGCTAGCAACCCTACCCCGTAAAACAAATCTAACCGCTAAAGAAACTTCAAAGCACAAACAAAATATAAAAAATGAAAACAAACTTATTCCCCGCTGGAATCGGAGAGGCGAAATGACGCCAGTTGGTGAAAGCCTTCGGGAAGCCAATTGGCCGATGTGTCTTCTCTCGATGAAAGCGAAAGTAAACGTGGGGACATGGAATGTCCGCACGATGTTTGAACCCAGTAAGGCAGCCCAGATTGCAAGGGAGATGAGAAGGTATAACATCGAAGTGCTTGGGATTTGCGAAAGCAGATGGAATGGGAGTGGACTCTCCAAACTGTCAACTGGAGAATCAATAATCTACTCCGGTCACCCAGACGCCAACCACGAGCACACTGAGGGAGTGGCTATCATGATGTCCTCAAGAGCATCGAAGGCTCTCATGCAGTGGGAACCAATCTCCTCCAGGATCATGACAGCAAGATTCAACTCAAAAGGAAGAAAGGTCACAATCATACAATGTTATGCACCTACAAATAATGCAGAGCAAGAGAAAAAGGAGGATTTCTACAGACAACTTCAATCAACACTGGACAAGACGTCAGTTGGCGATATCAAAATTCTGATGGGCGACATGAATGCCAAACTGGGAGGGGACAACACGGGAAGAGAACTAACCATGGGTCGAGAGGCACTAGGTGAAATGAATGAGAATGGAGAATTGTTTGCAGAATTCTGCGCATTCAACGATTTGGTGATTGGAGGCAGTGTGTTCAGGCACAAAGATATCCACAAAGCGACATGGATTTCACCAGATGGACACACTAAAAATCAAATCGACTTTATCTCAATCTCAAGAAAATGGAGACGCAGTCTACTTAACACGAGGTCAAGAAGAGGAGCAGATGTAGGTTCAGACCACTACCTAGTGCAAGGAACCTTCCAAATCAAGTTAAAAGCCTTCAAGGAAGCTGGTGATAGACCTCAATTCAAGTACAACACTCGGAAACTGAAGGATGAAACTACAAAGGAGATCTTCAAGGCAGCCATCAAGACAAAATGGGAGACATCGAGCAACATCCCTGAAGAAACCTGTGTGGAAGAACACTGGAAGTCTTTGAAAGCTATGTGGAAAGAAACCTGCACAACAGTATTAGGAAGGAAGAAGGTGGAAGACAAGGAATGGATCTCGACGGATACCTGGAAGCTGATAGAGGAGAGGAGGATGGTGAAGCGGAAGATAAACCAGTGCAAGGATGCTCAACGACAAGAGGAACTGAGCACAATGTATAAAACACTGGACAAAGAAGTGAAGAAGAGTGCACGCAACGACAAAAGACACTTCTACGAAACACTGGCAAGTGAAGCAGAACAGGCTGCAGGTAAGAGAGACCTGACGACATTGTATCAAATAACCAGGTTGCTGTCAGGGAAGAGACCAACACAGATGAAACCAATAAAAGATGAAGAAGGAAATTTAATTACAAAAGAAGAGAAACAGAGGAAACGATGGGCCGACCACTTCAAGAAGCTCTTGAATCGACCACCACCTGCACTTCGTCCAGAAATACCACCTGCAGCCGCTGAACTACAAGTGAACATAAATCCCCCAACGAAAATGGAAGTCCTGAACGCCATAAAGCTACTGAAATGTGGGAAAGCAGCAGGACCAGATGGAATACCGCCAGAAGCACTGAAAACAGATGCAGAGACAACAGCGGCCATGCTCACACCACTATTGCAGAAGGTGTGGAAGGAAGAGAAGGTACCTGACGATTGGAAGAAGGGTTACCTTGTCAAACTGCCGAAGAAGGGAGACCTCAGTGCTTGCAAGAACTGGCGCGGAATCACTCTCCTGTCCACCCCAAGTAAAATATTAAGCCGCATCATCCTGGAGAGGCTAAGGGATGCACTGGATTCAAAACTACGACCGGAACAGGCAGGCTTCAGGAAGTACAAATCATGTGCAGACCAAATTGCAACGCTTCGCATCATCATAGAACAGAGCATAGAATGGCAATCACCTCTCCACCTCAACTTCATCGACTTTGAGAAGGCCTTTGACAGCGTCGACCGAGAGGTAATTTGGAAGCTGCTTCATTACTACGGAGTGCCGCAAACCTTTATCCGCCTCATTCAACAACTATATGAAGATGCCACATGCCAAGTAATCCACAATGGGAAGCTCAGTGATGCCTTTGAAGTGAAGACAGGAGTGAAACAAGGTTGCCTACTATCCCCCATGATATTCCTTATTGTGGTGGACTGGATCATGCAGCAAACAGTAGGCAGCGAGAAGAGGGGGATACACTGGACGACGGAAAAGAACCTAGAAGACTTGGATTTCGCCGATGACTTATGCCTAATGTCACATAAACTTGAAGATCTGCAGGCAAAAACTAACAAGTTGATAGAAGAGGCAGCGAAGACGGGACTTCAGGTGAATATAGAGAAGACAGAAGTGATGAAGATACCGCACCACCACCATCAACAACAACAAACTCCAATCACTGTCAACGGGAGAAACTTAAAGGAAGTAACCTCCTTCACTTATCTAGGAAGCACTGTTTCAACTACAGGCGGGACGGACGAGGACGTCAAAGTCAGAATCGGAAAAGCAAGACAGGCATTCATTAGCCTGAAACCAGTGTGGAGATCTTCTGCACTCAGCATGCGGAACAAGATACGGATTTTCAACACCAACGTCAAGTCAGTGCTCTTGTATGGCTCAGAGACTTGGCGCGTCACGAAAGGTATTTCCAATAAACTACAGACATTCATCAACAACTGCTTACGCTCGCTGCTGAAGATCAGATGGCCAGAAAAAATAAGCAACAAGGAACTCTGGGAACGAACCAACCAAGAACCTATCACGCAACAAATATGCAGGAAGAAGTGGAGATGGATTGGCCATGCACTGAGAAGGCCGACTGAGGACATCACGCGTCAGGCCCTCGAGTGGAATCCCCATGGGAAGCGACGAGTTGGACGTCCAAGGGTGACATGGAGGAGGTCGTGCGAGCAGGAAATGAGAGCTTCTGGGCTGTCGTGGGACCAGGTTCAAAAGATCTCAGAGAACAGAGGTCACTGGAGGCGTGCTACTGAAGCCCTATGTTCCACTAGGAACCCAAGGGACTAATAATAATAATAAATAATTTTTTAATGATCTGAGTTACATAATATCATTGGATATTACTGATATCTTTTTTGAGTACTGGCTGTTGTATTCATAAAGAGCTCACAGGTACAGAACGTGATCGATAGAAGTAACTACGTTGGCCTTTCTTACGTGATGGGTCCTTGAAATTTTCCAACGTATGACTTAAATGTCCATGTTAGTGTACACATAATTAGACATACAGAAAGAGGTAAACTACTGAAGTTGACCATCAGTAACGTTTCTTTACTTCTTCCTCTAAACGTTATGCGTTGCTGATCACAGAGAATATCAAAACACAACATACGGTCTGTCATTGAAGATGTGATTTATTAATTAAAATGATATTAATATATGTGGAGTTATAAAAATATAGAAGTACATCGAAAAATTCTCTGAATAGTCTCCTCTGATTGGTCCAGTTAAACACTAAACTGTCCAACAAGATTATTGCTACCATGAAGTTGCCAGATAGCTTGAAATGCTGATTTCTATTTCAGTCACTTCTTGTCAACATATTTATCCAAGAAATAAAAGTTTTAGAAAAAAAATTGTATCCAAAACAAAAGCTCAAATGAATAATGGCTATATTTAGGGAAATGTTTGACCTGTCGTAAGATTCAAACCAGTTTCCTGAAGATTATTGCATCATATATTTGCTGGTTGAGTGACATAACCTAACTGGTAGTCAGGTCTCGGTTTCACTTCACTCAACTGTATATATATATATATATATATATATATATATATAGACTAGTTAGCTAACCATAGTTGTCTTTCATACTATATTCATAAAAAAATACTTCGGCTCTTTTGTTTTGATTTGAATCATGAGTTGATTGTTGAATTCCTTCTTTTTTACCGCTTCGTCTTATTCTTGTCGTCATCTGCTTTTTTTAATAATTTTGGACGAGTTTCTAAAGTTGTTTGATTTAGTTATTTTCAGTAGATTTCAATGGAATAAACTAATATGTGACAAAATATGTGCTATTCGTCATTCCATTGATGTTTGGTGAATAATTTTGTTCAAAGCGTAACTTGTCGGTGATGAATTTCAATTCAGTTTAATTTGATGCTTTGTTGACATGAATTAATTTCCTAGTAGTACTCATCAAAGACTGGCATCAATAGGAAAACCATCGCAAACCTGGAAGTACTAGACAGCTACTTCGTCCTACTATGGGACTGCTTAGCAGCACTCTGGACATTGTTTCCCACTTTTTAATGATTTTTCAACCGGTATCAGTCCATGAGGAATACCATCTAGAAATAAATCAACCCCGACAAATCTCTAAACGAAATAACTGTCTGGTGTTCATTAGTAACATGCTTTGAGATGGATTTCTCGAAGTTTAGGTGATAGGCTGCCATCTGCAGAGTCAACCAAACTGCAGGTTGAGTGGATGGTTATTAATGACACTGAAAGATTGTAGTTCTTTATCATAAATTCACAGAAGTAGGAAAATGTCGAGCATCTGACTCCAAATAAGTAGCTGGGTGGTAATATCCTGGGTTGGATCTCTGAAGAATTAGTACGTGCATCTTTATAGAAGGACGCGGCAACTGTCAACAGGTTCTCCAACTAATTTCAGTCTTGATGAACAGCCCCTAGAAACCTAAATGTCTGCTTCTTCAAGATGAGTAAGTAAGTGTTTAGTAGAAAAATTAGAAATCTACAAAGTGTTTTCTTTACCTTTTGCTGATATACTAAATAAGATCATAAGTGAGGCATCCTACTTAGTTTATGTATTGTTTCATTAGTGACTTCTTTCTATAATAGGAAAACGTTTCTTCATATAAATACTTCCTTATACCATACTTCAACCAGATAATAATGGCAATAATCATTCAATTTTAGTTCATTTATTAGAAATGTCACACTGAAACAGTATCATCTACTGAATAACTTCTGGGACACAATTTATTCTCAGTATTCATATCAGGTAACTCCATAACATTGAGACAGAGTTGTCCCAATTTTCTCTCCTTCCTTTTGATTATAAGGGTAGAAGAATTTTCCATATATATATGAGGCAGATGCAGAATCATTTCCACTGTATGCATTTGATGTTGATTCGTTAAACAAAGATTCAGTTATCAATATCTCTTTTCACCCAACTAAGTTAGTTGATACTACTGTCGCTCCATCCCACCCTATTGTGTGACTGTATGTAATTGCGTCCATAGCTATAGTCAGGCTATTCTCTGAGTTACTCATATGGTTAGAATCTACCAATCTTGATTTAGCCAAGTTTTGGTGTTCCGCTATTCTGATCGACCCTGGTCAACTACTTCGACCTCTGTATTTAACCACACAATCATTGCAAGGGAATTGACAAACCAAATTATTTTGCTTAATTGAATCAATAGGATCTTTTAACCTACAATGCTTGTTTCTAAGCAAATGTGCTGGTTTAAATGCCATTTTAATCCCAACCCTACTAAGAATTCTTCATAATGCTTCTGAGGTGCCTTCCTTGTATGGTGTCACAGCAGAGGCTTTAAATTCCCTCCCAACTCTGTTACCATTATTAATATTAGTAGTAGAACTATTATTAAAGCACCCATATTACTACTGCTACTACTACTGCTGCTTCTGTTTTTCCTTCACAGGGATAAGTTAGATACACAAACCACCGTATATTCAGTATTCGATGCCTTAGAAATCAATCATTCTTAAATATACACGTCTGCGTGCACTAATTCTAACAGACAAAGTCAAAGTAGCTGTCGAACGGGTCAGCAATATCTGCCTGAAGGAAAAGATTCACAGCATTTTTAAAAATTTACTGAACGTGAGAAGTTATATCGAAGAATTTAAATGTAAGCTGATAAAAACAGGAAAAATGACTATGAGCTTCTGATGGACAACTGCAATACAGCAAGATCAGTTGGATTCAAAAACAACTCAAAAATACCCAAATTAAGAAGTTCAACAAACCTATGAAGGAAGAATATGCAGTCATCAATAATGAGATTAACAATGGCACATTATCAATGATCGATAAATCAAAATGTGTTGCCAATCTCTCAACTAGAGTCCTAAACTCAACAGAAGTCCTAGAGAAAGGCCTTAACTTCAATGCACTGGGTAATAAATTGAATCCGGATGTCATTCCAAAAGTAGAAATAGCATTGAGTTCACTAGATAAGACAACTGCACAGTATGCTGCGACACTGAAGCGACAGAAGAAAATGAAATCTAATTTACCCAAGCCAGAAAGAGAAGCTCTCAGGAACCTTCAAAATGACAACAATATAGTAATTGCCAAGTCGGATAAAGGCAACTCAGTAGTTGTAATGAACAAATCTGACTATATCTACAAGGTGAACGAGCATATAGAAACAGGACCATATGAGGAAATTAAGAAGTCAGTGGATACTATTATGAATAAGGTTAAGAAATCTACAGGGGATCTGAAACACCGATTGAAGCCGTTTGTAGATGAGTCAAAGAGGTTAATTTGTTGCCAAAAACTAATAATCGAGTAGAAGGTACGATACTATTAAGATCCATGAGCCAGGTTTTATCCTATCAAGCCTGTAGTAGATTTTAGAAACATTCCAACTTACGAGTTGTCTATATATTTAACAATGATTCTAGGCCCGATAAGAAACCACTCAAAATCCCAATTTACTAGCTGTTATGACTTGAAGCATAGATTAGATGATATAAATTTAGATGACGATGAAAAAAATGATTGGTTTTGACATAACTAACCTTTACACAAATATACCAATAGACATTGCTCTAGAGGCAGTTGAAAACGGGCTTAGACATTACAATAAGTTTACTCATCAAACTAGGGTGTAGATCAAGGAAATCATACTACAAGTTCGATTGTACCTGCCGCCTACAGTTTTCAAGTTTCAGGATAAAATATGTTAACAAGCTGAAGAGGTTGCCATGGAATCACTAATATCCCCTATCCTCACAGACATATTTATAGATAGCTGGGAACGGATCTCTCTTCAGACATTTAGTCCTAATCCAGAGATATGATTTCCGTTTGTAGATGAAACATTTTGCAGTACCGAAATCAGAACAAATCAATAGGTTCTTGGAGCATATAAATGCAGTAGTGAATGAAATCCAATTAACCTATAACTTAGAAAGTAATGAAGGTGAGCTAGCATTGTTGGACTGCAAGATTAAACGAAAACAAGACGGAAGCTTAGAGACCGGTGTCTAATTTGAATTGCTACTTAGATTTCAAATCATCTCGGCTCATCTCAGTTAAAATATCTTGAGTTCTATTATTTGCATGCTGTCAAGGTTAAATGAGAAGGGAATCTATGTTAGAAGGTATAAAAAGACAGTCTTAATTGTACTCTTTATCTGCCAAACTCCATGTTACTTCTACCTATTTACCAATGGAAGGTCAAATTATGACTACTTTGCTAATATTTCTGTATATAAGCTAGTGTCTCACTTCAACAATGTTCTCATTCTGACTCTTGAGTTCTGATATTGTTGTGATATATGTGTACCAATGTAGTCAGTGGATGCAAAGGTTATTCTTTCAATTTCATTCATATCGCATGTGGATTACGCTATTGATATCCTAACTGAGTTCACTAGGAGGTCAGTTGTTGACCAAATATCTCAGTAGTCACGTCTCTAACTGCAGTACTGGATGATATAGATTTGGATGAGAGACAGCAGGCGAAAACCTTATGTTAAGCATAGCTTCCTACCGGTTGCCTTCAACCATGCTACAAAGTTCAAAGAACTACCTCTTGTTTTACATTCATTGGGCAATAATTTAGGTCATATTTATCTATACTTTATTGCAAATATCTTCCTTAACTTTAATTTAACAATAATCCTACTACCTTAAGTTAATGATGGGTAGTGGCTAGCAGGGGAATATGAGATGTGCGTTTCGTTTTACTAAGGACTCGTAGGTTGGATATTCGTGACTCCTAGTGAGTAATGTTGTCCCTACTAAAAGTCAAACTCAAGACCGATCATTTCAAACACCAGAGCGTTATCCACTGCACCACCGAGCCACGATAACCACTTATTGTGTGACGTCTAAATTTTTAAGAATAATAATACTTTATTTCAACTCAGAGCTTAACTGGTTATCAGATGCTAAGTGGTGCATATTGTTTGTGAATGTTATTATCATCCATTAAGCATAAAATAAATTATTATAAACATTAATACGAATCAACCTCACCAAGTGGAACAACACTTATGTCATCAGAAGATGAGGTCATAAACATTTGAAGTTGTTCGCCATGTTATAACTTGCAAGCATTATTGTATTCAAACAGAATATCTAACTTCCGACTTTGATAACGAATTCAATTACTTTCCAACAAGAAAATATTTTAGGTAACATCCATTATTATTTCCGCTTATTTTTTTGTTGAAAGTTTGTTATTCAACTAAAAAACGAACAATCATGTAAACAATTTAAATGAGACCTTATTTGCCTTTCATGCCTTTTAAGGATAAACACAAACAAGCAGTAAAATGAAGCTCGTTTTCAAGTTTGCTAACACCCTTTCTTGCATGTATACAAGATGCATTACTATGATTTACTTAGTCGTGGCTAGCAGTGGAATCCAAGATACTGGTTTCGTCCAATTCGGAACTAGTCAGTTGGATGTACCTTGGTGAGTGCTGTTCTCCCCACTGAGATTCAAGCGTTGTGCATACCACTGCAAACGCTAAAGTGCTACTCAGTGGACCACTCAGGTCCAATAGGAACCTCTTATCCAGTGGGTATAAATTATTACTACCTGTTGATATACTTGTAATTCTCGGTTATTATACTGGATCAAATTGTTCAATCTCTGTTGACATATGACCTCGATCAATTCTATGCAATATAACAAGAGAATTACAGGCATATCAGCAAACGGTTAAATGTATTACTGTTACCGCTGAATAGTTAAAATGATCAGTATTGTACATTTCTTTCCCTCAATACATTTGAAAAAAACAAGAATAACTCAGTTTATAAAAGTATAGTGAGTTCACTTCATTTCCAACCTACTGTTTAGCAACAGATAGTCAAAGGAGACTTATAGAAGTGTGAATATTAAGTTTACGATACAGTCTAAAACTAAGAACCGGATCACTTTCTTAAATCTGAGTATAAGAAGGAAAAATAAATTACAGAATTCAAAATAATTCCTACAGAAGATAAATATGTAAGCAGCTACATGTAGACTATAATAGCTATCATGCTGTATCTTGTATTTTCACTTCACTCATTGATCCGAACCGAAGTAATCAATAGTTGTTGGAACAAGAGCTTCTGCGTAGATGTTATATTACCGCTGATTTCATTATGACAGTAATAATGAATCCTGTTTATGGGTGAAATCCAGGTAACCTGTTTCACCGTTTGAAGTCTGATAACTGGATGTCTATACTACCTCAAAAGTGATACTGTCCCTCTAGAAACTCGAACCAGGTACCTATAGCCTTAGAAACTAGAGAGCTATCCACTGACCTATCTAGTTACGATGGTTTTTGTCCCACTGGTTGCAGACATTGTCGAATGAGAACTCTGTTCAGAAAAGTAAATATTCTATATTCAAGAGATAAACCGTATACAGAATTCCCTACTGTTGTAAAGGATCCTAGGGAGAAGAGATAACTGTTAGAATGTGCAAAGTGCGTACCACTTAAATCTATCATAAAACTGAAAATTGTCGAAAACCCTCAGAATCAATCAGTAGTACAAATAACTTTCCACAAAAAATCACACAACTATGTATGTAGCTGTCCGATAATACAAGTTTATAAAAAAATTGATAGCAGCCTACTGAAATACTGTTCAAATGTCTGGGTTCTCCATAAATACATCGGTAGTTAAGTCTTTATTGTTTACGTGTTTAACTTTAGATTTCATATTTTCTGTTTGTGAAGAATCAGGCAACTAAAAAAGTGAATTTCGGAGGTTGTTAACCAAGTATCCAAATGTGTATATTAGTATAGACGTTAAATTATTGTCAAGGGAAGTTTATAATGAAATATGAGAGAAAAGAGACAATAAAACCAAAATATTCAACTAGTAAAGAGAATCCAGCTTTCATGCCACTCCCATTTATGAAGAACAATAAGTGAAAAAGGGTTGAGAGAAGAGTTGAAGTGGTGTGATTGTATTCAGTAATCCCAGTTCAGTCATGAAATACCAAATGGATCGTTAACTCACTGATAACATCTTCAGCCTCTCTTGGAAATTTGAGTGGATGTGTTAAAGTAAGAATGTCAGAAAGATAGAAAAACATTTTTTTTTCTAAGTTCTGTGAATACATTCCCAGGAATTTGTCACCATAAGAAAGTAATGCGTTTACAGACATAGTTATCAAACACCTGATGGATCTAATGATATGTTGTCATTGTTATGAATCCCCTCAAGATGATCAACATTCAAAAGGCATTAAATCTATTTCACTACACTTGCAAACTCTTCTTTAACGAACGTTTGCATACGTGAAGAATGAGTGGTTATCTTTTCGTTGCTGTAGCGACTGAAATTATTTTCTGAAGTTTTTTTGTTACTATGTAGTGCTATTTCTGAAGTGTCCACTAATTTTAACTCAGTAAGTCAGTTTTATTCCTACAGCCACATTTGATAACGTAATCCTTTTAATACACTTATCTATCTAACGTTGTACTTTAACAATCCCCCCCCCGCTTAGTACGCTGTGATTTTTAAATTGTATAGCCTATGTGTTCCACTGATTAACTTGTTTTCTGAACTTTATGGGCTTTCTTTCAGTCTCTGACAATTTTAAGTACTTCACTCATTTATAACTTGTTACGTACACTGTATCCTGAGATTGTCTGCTGCCTAACAGGTTGAGGTTATCGTAATAGTATAGTGTTCAGAAATCAAACCATTCCATTATTAATATCCAGGTGGTAAACAAACAGTCTGTAAAGTACTTGGAAGAAATTCTGGTTATCGCTGGTTGTAGGTTATTCCTCTCTAGCTCCGTTCTACTTTGTTATTGGTTAGAATTCCCTATCATGATGCATTCAGTGATAAAACCTTACTGGTAGACGAATCTTGTAACTTAGCTGACAGAATATCAGTCTAGTAACTCAAAGAACACTGATTGAAAGTATGCCCTAACTAAGAATTTTTCTTTCGATCTCGTTATTACCGTACATCCTGAATAAAAGACACTTTACAACAACTGACGTGATTTGTTTACTCTTTTCCTTAATTCTCAATGTTTTTTAAATATGAAATAAAAATTTTTTTAAACATATTTTAAAATTTTTGTATTTTTCGCTTTCTTTTCTATGAAAAAATGCAATTCTACGCAAAACAGTCAGTTTAATTGAGAAATAGTTTCTGTTTTGTTTTAATTTTTCAACTAACCAGATGATACAAATTTCTCTGATTGTACCTTCTCAACTTATGATTGGTCAGTTTGAAAAATACAATACTAAAAGCAGTGCGAAAAAGATATAAGTTTATATTATAGACATTTAAACAGATTGTGTACAGACAGGATATGTGTTCAGTGTAATAGTGAATTGAATATAAGATAAATGAATGAGACGACATGATCATTAGTAGTATTATTGCTATTAACACAGCTAGCTATTTTATCTGAAGCTGAGCTAGGGATAAAAGTAAGACTTCATTAAGAATAATATTGATCAAATTTATTACTCTTGAAGAAGACGAGTCACTTCAACTCTTCTGTGCCATACACATACACATATACATATCCATCAGTACGGTAAGTACCGCCGTGGCCAACACAGTTTGATTTCTTGCATTTTTAAATGACAATGAGCTATGAGTCACTGACTATCACTACACTTACATTTCTTTTATCTTTGCACTGTACACAATGTGGTCAGGTTCGCTCAAATCATACCAAGAACACCAGTAATATTGGTGGTAGCCATGGTGGTCCTGGGAGTGGACATAGTGATGGAGGCGGTGGTGGTCATAGTAGCGATATAGTTGTGGCGAAATGGGAATTTTCTGACTTTGAAATACACATTGCTGTCATGCTATTTCTACTGATTATGATACTCATCAAAATAACATACCATCGCGTACCGTATGTGTCTGCCTATGTTCCAGAATCATTTGTTCTCATCGTCATCGGTATTATCTTCGGTGCAATTGTCCGGTATGGGATTGAAAAAGGAGTTGCAAAAAGAAATGTTTGGAAGTTAACACCTTCATTATTCTTCACATATTTATTACCACCGATAGTTTTAGAATCAGCTTATAGTCTGTATAATAGAACCTTTTCTGAATATCTTGGAGTTGTTTTAATATTTGCTGTATTGGGTACAATATTCAACTTTTTAATTATTGGATTTGTTATGTATGCACTAAATGAAGTAGGAGCATTTGGACCACCAAAATTGGATTTTGATGTCAAAGGATTTTTGTTATTCAGTTCACTGATTGTCGCTGTTGATCCAGTTGCTGTGTTGGCCATCTTTCAAGATATTGGTGTAGAATTAGGCTTATACTATATTGTATTTGGAGAGTCTCTGTTGAATGATGCTGTAACTGTTGTACTGTATGACATCATGGATGCATTCACTGGGAAGGAATATGTATCTGGAAAAGAAATTGGAATCGGTATCGCATCCTTTTTCACAGTAAGCCTCGGTGGACTTCTTATTGGTGTCTTGTATGGGATTTTCACATGTCTAGTAACCCGAATCAAGAGCCGTTTGAATGCTTTCACTCTACTGTTGCTTGCTTATTTTTCCTACATAATGGCTGATTGTGTTGGATGGTCGGGGATTATTTCAATGATTGGCTGTGGATTGGTTCAAGCTGCCTATGCATTTCACAATCTAGATAGACATTCAATTACAATGGTGAGGAATCTAACTAAAGTTGTTTCTGAGATGAGTGAATCTGTCATATTTTTATTCTTGGGAATTGAGGTGGTCTCTACCAAACTTGTCTGGCATACTGGTTATATTCTTTGGGCATTAGTTTGGTGTCTGATTGCTCGTGCTGTTGTTGTTTTCGGCATAACAGCTGCAGTCAATTTATCCCCTTATTCTAGAACTAGGATCAGCTTCACTCAACAGATAGTTCTGATTTATGGAGGATTGAGAGGAGCTGTAGCCTTTTCACTGGCTGTCCTCATTCTACCAAGTAAACTTGGACCAAACGGTGTGTACAATCGTGAATTAATTGTAACAACAACCTTGTTTATTATTCTATTCACTGTTGGTTTCATGGGTATAACAATGAAGCCACTTGTCAAGTTATTAAAAATTCGTATGGAAGCTAAACAAAAACTAAGTCTATTCGATTCTTTAAATGACGGAATATTTGATGAAACACTGGCTGGAATTGAAAGTCTTGTCGGTTCTAAAGGTCGGAACGCTATACGTGATTTAATAATGCGTCTCGATGAAAAATACCTACGTAGATTTCTACAACGTGAACCTGATACATATGATCAAAAAATGCTAAAAGTCTATGAGAAGATTGCATTAAAACTGCATTATGCTACAATGCGACCAAGTAAAACTGAAATTATCTTAAAAGATATACCTGAAACACTGAAGTATCGATTTTTATCATCGCATGTTTCAACAGTATCAATACCTGGATTGATAAGTGCCAACTGTTCAATGTTAAATCTACCTAGCGCAAATAAATTAAATGTACCGAATAATGTACTGAAACCTGTTGAGGAACCCAATCATATCGAATTTGGTACAAATGCTACAAACCGAAGGCGATCATCTACGTTGACTAGTGACAATTTAGCTCCAGAAGTCAAACAAGTTTTTCGATATTCACGTAGACCAAGTTTAGCACCAAAGCAAAAGAGACAGTTAGATTTTGATGAAGCCTTTTTGGATGTAATGAAGTCACGAAGTCGTGCTTTGAAACATCAGATTCAACAGCCTAATAATGATCGCAATAAAATTCCAACAATTGGAACCAATAATCAAGCATACATAAATGAAGAGGATGAAGTGGTCAATACATTGAAAACTCTTGAAGAAGATGAAGATGACAGCTTCACAGAAGTGTTGACTAACAATACAGATGCAACGAGAATGGTAAAATTCAATGTTGATATAAATGAATCTACCTATTTAAACAAAGATATCAATGACAGTGATGAGAATTGTCATCGTCTGTGAACAAAAAGCAAACAATTTTACTCCTTCTAATTGGAATGTTTTTTTCAGACAGTAATATCTTAGCTATCATCAACGAATTCAGTGCTTCCATATATATTTTCTTAGATACATGTAAAACAAATAACCAGACGAATTTTTAAGTTGTTAAATGTTCAATCATTAATTTATTGTATCCGTCGCAGATATCTAAACTCCAATTGTTACATAGATAAATAAGGAGGCACGTAAACATTCATATGCAAAAGGTAACACTAATAAAGTAAGTACATCTCATTACAGTTCACGCTCAACTTTTTACAATCATTAGAATACTAATTGTATATATGACTAATAATTTAAACAAAAAATGATTTTCTCACTTTTTCAAGGAAAATAATATCAAGCATTTTTAATATATTTTTTACTCTAGATTTAATAAAGTGAAACTTAAACCCTTACTTACTTTGTTATTACCCACCTATTGATCAATGATTAATGGATTGACATTCTAGTGAAGTTTTGAACATGATTAGCGTTTTTGCAATGCATACATATCCTTGTATATGATTTAAATATCTTTCTCTGAAATACAGATAAAAAGTTTATAAATCTTGGAAATATTTGTACATATTACAGTATGAAACTAGATGCTTGAAACTAAATGGTACGTGGTGATTAACTGTGGAATTCTGCATGAAATGTGACTCGTAAGTTAAGTGAATTAGCATTATGCCACTGGAAATAAATAATAAATAACATATAAAGCTTAGCTGGATCCTGTACAGTTAGTTCTCACGAAGGAGAAATATCCATGACCCAAGATTGATCTATATTCAGTTTAACCATTCTTTTTCACATGCATTGAATAACCATTGGACACCTATGGTTACATTTTGGATGTTTTCAATACTTTGCAAATGGTGTATCAAACAGGATTGATCCTACTAAAGTTCGAACGGTTGGGAACAACTTTAGTGAACAGTACTTACGACCACAACTGAAACGTAGTGAAGTTGTAAAGAAAGTTAATAATTTTCATGTCAGATGTTGGAAGTCAGTCGGCAGAAAGCCTTACTCAACCTAGTTTTCATTGTTTCTGCCGCTCAGCAAGACACATCTACAAAACGGATGATTCGAAGCTGTGTCACTAAATGATGAAATCAAAGACATCATTGCCAAACTATTCAGCCTAAAACAAATCCATTGTAGGAGTGGACTACATACACGAATCGCTTACCAGTGCGTAACCTATGTATCTACCCAGTCCTTAGTTACCTACTTCTACTACTACTACTACTACTACTACTACTACTACTACTACTACTATCACTATTTAATGCTTCCTTTTTGCAGGCTTATGTACGTGACATCCATCTGATTTGCATTTCTTATCACATTCATACTTTTGCTCTGTTTATACACTGAAATCAGGAGGATAATCAACTGTCTAGTACTTTTCATCACTTTTCTAGCTTTTCTAGTCTGTGCTGCCTAGTCAAATAGTTCAACTTAAATATACAGCGTTGTTCGAAAGGCTAACGCAAGTTACGTAAGCAAGCATTAAAGTAATGAACTTTGCTTAATTAGTAATAATACGGAATTTTGGTTAAATTGTTTTATATCGATTAAGTACTGGTGATTAACCCATTTCATGTTTTCTAGTCCTCATTGCTAAACAAACTCTGTTGACCATTTAGTACTGTGTTCATCAAACTACGAGACTTATCATCGTGATACCGTCTGATTGATATTAGCTGGTTGCAAGGAATTGCTGAGTGACAATAACTATAAAACCTAGACCTACGGCTTCGTGTTAATACCTTCGAAATGACTAGCATGAATCAGAGTGCACCACAACAATGAGTCGTCAAACTTGGTGAGTATACTGCGAAATGATCAGTAGAACTCTATAAGTATCAGAGACTAGATAACATGAAACTGATTATTTCCCAGTGACCAGTTGTTGCATATTCTAGTTTACTACAAGAAACAGAATACTGTTCAGTTAGTTAGGTTGGACTGAAACAATCGAGAAGTAATGGCAAATCCAATGCAATTCAATCTGGAGGTTATTGGAGATTTATTAATTAATTTCAGGCTGGAATTCATCATGGGGTGACATCATTTGGAGGAACCTGAAGGTCCTGGGTTCGACTCCCAGGTGGGTCTTGTGTGAGCATTTTTGAGGAATCCCATACTAAGAGAAAACAGCTATCCAGTGCTCCCAAGTTCTCGATGTTCATAAAACTAATGTCAGTTCATAGTGAATTCCAACCTGAAATCCAAGGCAAGTTAATGAAGAATAACTAATGTCTCAGTTAGATGTGGCATATAATGAAAGTTTCTTGAAGTAAACGACAGGGATAGCAAGCAAAATATTGAGGGACTCAGAAATAGGATTGCGTAAGTCACTAGATAAATAAGTTACTAAACGAAACATGCATAATATTGGGGATTAAGTTCAGCCAGTTGAAAACAGTCTGTCTGAACACACTTGATTCTGTAAAAGATGATGTAACTGAATGAAATCAAGAATAATTAATTAAGGTAAACGGAAAGTTGATCAAGACTGGAATGAATAAGTCAGATTGAAGACGTCTTATGATCATAAACCATCCCTAAGGAAGCTGATTCATGGTCCGAATAGCCGTGATATTTTGTCTAACTGCGGCACCAGATGAGTGTGCGCTCGAATCTGCTAGGGGATACCAATTAACTCGAGTTCGAAGATACCTTTTACCGATGGGGACCAAGAACCAAGAAACCTAGATCTAGAGATTGCTGATGATTCCCTTGAACCAATTTAGCCCTTTCACTATCCACAACGTTGTGATGACCTAAAGAAAAGAAAATATTGAACTCAAATAAATATGATTGGCTATTTTGTTTTCTCAAACTTAAAAGACGTATTACCCCAAACATATAATATTCCTATATAATGCTGGTCAAAAGCTTCATTTTGATGCTGCTTTTCATTTCCGTACAAAGTATTTTCTCAAGATAACCACCTTTTAAGTAGAGTTTATTACTGGAATGAAATCTCTTTTCGGGGGATAAAATAACTCATAGTTTTTAAAATTATTTTACATCTTGAATAAATATATCGTCACAAGTCAGATTACAACTGACTCGAGGATACTAAGTGTATGTCTTGTTTTCTACCAAAGGAAAGTTGGGAAAGAAAATCATCTGGTTAACCTTTTGTGCAAATTCTTTGTACAACAAATCAAATCATGTTAGTCATCCAAGTTATAACACTCAGTTTATCTAGATTGTTATTTTGAGCTTACTTCAGTGTGAACAGTCCGCTATCATAAAAAACCTTGATACCAGGCATGCCCAGTGATTAAACCGTCACATTTGAACCAGTTTTTGCGTAGCACAACTGTGCTTATCTATATTCAATTCAACTGCCAAAGGGATTACTGTTCTAATAATCTGTCAATTACGTTTGCGAACTTTGCTGAGAGTTTAAACTTTTTTCCAATCAACCTTACATTTATACTGATCTTGGTGACTAGCAGACGAATTAGAAATGCGCATCTCGTCCTATTTCGGGACTCGTCAGCCGGAAGAACTGCGCGTCCTGGCTCTCCTGTCAGTCACCAAGGTCAGTATACCATCATGAATATCCGACAGTACCGAGACATCAATATAGGTGCCTATCTGACAACAGAGGTCTAGTAATTTGACCTTGTATAGCGACGAGAAATCAAAAGCATCATTACAACTTAAATTCATATGTTTACAGTTACATTAAGTTTTTTTTCAATGCTCTACTAACTAAACTTATTATCGACAGTATAACAATGTTAGTTCATTAATATAAGAGTAAAACTTGGGCACTATGGTAGACAAGGCTGTCTGCTATCACCCATGATCTTCTTGATTGTGGTCGACCGGATCATGTAACAGACAGTGAGGAGCGAGAAGGGAGGGAACACGCTGGACCGGGGAAAAGACCCCAGAAGAAAATTTGGATTTCTCCCATAATGATTTATGTCTAATGTCGCATAAACTCAAAGATCTACAGGCGAAAACTAACAAGTTGACAGAAGAAGCAGCAAAGACGGGAATTCAAGTGAACGCAGAGAAGATAGAGGTGATGAAGATAACCAACCAACAACAACAACAAGCTTCAATCACCATTAACCAGAGAAAATTTAAGGAAGTAGTCTCCTTCACCCACCTAGGCTAGGCACCATCATTTCAACTATGGGCGGCAAAGATGACGACGTCAAAGCCAGGATCGGAAAGACAGCAAGACAGGTGTTCATTAACCTGAAACCAGTTTGCAAATCTTCTGCACTCAGCTTAAAACATGAACAACATCCGGATTTTCAACACCAACACCAGTCAAGTCAGTGCTTCTATACCATATGGTTGAGAGACTTGGCGCGTCACCAGAAGCATTTCCAACAAACTACAAACATTCATCAACAACTGCCACCTACGCTGGCTCGTCACTGAAGCTCAGATGACCAGAATAATAAGAATAAGCAACAGGGAAATCTGGCCTGACAACGAACCAACCAACAACCCATCGCTCAACAAATATGCATTTGAAGGAAGTGGAGATGGATTGAATTGTACATACAGTGAGAAGACCGATTGGGGACATCACACATCAGGCCAGGCACTCGAGTGGAACCCAGATGGGAAACGACGAGTTGGGTGTCGGAGGAGAGGTTGACATGGAGGAGATTGAGTGAGGAGGAAATGAGGGGTTGTGGGTAATGGTGGAGATAGGTGTAAAATATTTCAGAGAAGAGAGTGTAATGGAGACGTGCTACTGAATCCCTATGTTCCACTAGGAACCGAAGGGATAAATATAAAGAAAGAAATTCACGTCTTTCTTACGAAGTTTAGAGATGATTCAACTTGAGTAACCCATAGTGAAAAATATGTTCTACCTCTCAAAAAATACAATGTAGCCATCATTCTCAACATGAATTATAAGTTTTCTCTACGTTCAAGAAAAATTTCTACTTCTTTTTAGATGTTATCACGTTCTAAGCTATATAGACATGGAGGAGATTGAGTGAGGAGGAAATGAGAGGTTGTGGGTAATGGTGGAGATAGGTGTAAAATATTTCAGAGAAGAGAGTGTAATGGAGGCATGCTACTGAATCCCTATATTCCACTAGGAACTCAAGGGACAAATAATAAATGTATAAACTATAGTAGACTATAATTCCATTTTAGTCTGTATATTAGAAATGTCACATAATGAAACAGTATCATCTACTGGATTACGTTTCGGACAAAATTGGCTTTTTATATTTATATCAAGTGGACAATAAATTGTATCCGAAACGTTATCCAGTAAATTACACCGTTTCATCTAGTGACATTTTAATAAACGGATTAAGATGGAATGTTACTTCATGTGAGACATTGAACATACAATTTAGTCTTAGTCAAAACTGGTTACTTGTCCAAACTATAGACAGAAAAACGAACTCAAAACGAAAGGCATGCTGAAGAAATAGGATTCTTTGATATTACTTGATAAACGGTTAATTCCTTCTTAAGTCTATTAAACTGCTAAGTAAATGAGCGATAATCATGTAAATAAACGTATGTATGAGATAATGTATAATAAATATCCTGTTTAATCGTTACGTAGATCATATTTATTTATTGTATATTTAGTATTTTATTGATCTAGTTGAAAAATCACTCCAAGCTTATCTAATCACCGTGTATATAGGATTGGTCAATCACCAGATGATGAATAGGTGTGTCTTTTTATTGTAATTAACAATTCAGTTCAGTATACATTAGAAAACGTAGATCAAATGGTTTACTCTACAGTGAACAGTTATCGAAGAGTATTACAGACAGTGTTATGGAACCGAATATGTTTTCAAATGCACACATTACTTTACCAACAGAAATATATCTTTCTTACAACGATCAGCTATCGAAACATCCCATCATTAAGTTGATTAAATATACTTTACTTACCTAGTTTATCGTCTTCTGTACCGTTAGCATTTAGGGCCTTGTTCCCCTACTGTGTTTATGAAAAACTTTATGATTGGCTGTTTCTTCTTTTTCTATGTACTTAGACTTATCAGTGAATTTCTGATTTCTCTGTTGATCTGCTTACATTTGGAAAGAAACTCATGTACTTATCCTGAATTCATTCTCTTACTTTAACTAATTGATAGTAGACTCTGTTTATCATCAAAGTTTGATTACTTTTATAGGTCCAGTGAACTACTTTCGAAAGTTTATCTTGAATTTTATTTATTCTCGTACTTGTAATACTACTTATATCAGTTTTCAGGGTTGTATAAACCATGGATTGACATCAGTTGAAGAGCCACTGACAATCTGGGAGCACTGCGAGACCGTTCCGTCCATGTATGAGACTCACTAGCCGTGCAAATCCATGACCTCAATAGTGGCAGAACCCATGACGTTAACGTCTCACAGCCAGCACGTTACCATCAAGCCACAGGGTCAGAATCCAGTGGTTCACACTTTCCTATTTCTGTAACTTCATGATATAGCATAACCATCTCCCAATACCATCGGTTTGTATCTGTCCTCATATTGGTTTGTCCCATAAGTTACGATTTTTCGTCTGCGAATAATACCATCATGGAATTAGTCAATTCTCATTAACCTCATAAGTTAAATATCAATGTATATGCCTTCCGAAATTCACACCATTCTCTTCCACTAGGTTCACATTATACCAACCTTTATTTAGGAAAGAATCATAGAGTAGTTTTTGAATATTTAAAACAAGAATAATGATGGCGAACAGTTGTTTTCAATAAGTTCTTCAGGCTCTACAGTTATAAATCCATGAGAATAAGTGAAATACAATAGGTGAAATAAGGCATGGTGTACAATTTTACTATATTGAGATAGAATTTTGAGGGAGTATTGGAGATTTGGAAATATTCCAAGTTGTTATTCATCGTAGACTGACAACACCTGGAGGAACAAAGGGAACCTGGGAGCACTGGACAGCTATTTCGTCCTAGTATGGGACTCCTCAGCAGTGCGCACCCACGACCCCACTAGCAGGGATCGAACCCGTGATCTTCAGGTTCCGCGGCCAGCGCATTACCATTGAGCCACTGGGTCAGAATCCAGTCGTCCATATTTCCAACTTCTGTTAGCTCGTAGGTGCGCACTGCTGAGGAGTCCCATACTAAGATGAAACAGCTGTCCAGTGCTCCCAGGTTTCCCTTGTTCCTCCAGGTGATATCAGTCTACGATGAATAACAACTTGATATACTGAGATAGTCAGTGTTATGGGCGATGGAGATCAAATCTAATGGAATAGCACAACTGTTATCAGTCTTACGTGTTAGTTGTGCAATGAAATCAATATTGACAGGACAGTTACGAAATGAGGAGACAAAATCTATAGATGATGATTCATTTATATACATTTATTGTGACATGGATGTATATATGTGTGTGTGTTTGTTTGCTAAGGGTCAAATAATGACGAGTTATACTCAGGTGGGATGAAAATCATATGAACACTGTAACGAAATAGAGAGTAACAAATGTGAAGTATTACGTCACAGTCAAAAATGACTACAGGACGTAGTGTGAATAAAGAAGAGAGTAAAATTAATAACACAAGAAAATGGATGTTCATCAAAGTAATGACAATATAGAAGAAAGGAATGGGAGTATAAAAAGTGTAATTTGTGATAGGAAAGTTCATAAAGAATGTGTCAACTCTCTCGTGGGCCAATGTAAGCAAAGTGGATGTACATATTTCTTCTGAATACATAGGTTAGGTTTTCTTGCGTTGATCCCTATGACTTCGGCTATGGATAAGATGCAAAGTCGTGTACCTTTAGGGAGATTGCAAGGGACATGATATATCACAGAAAAGGCGTCATCTACTTTAATCTGATGTCCAGTATCCACTGGATGTAAGAGGATTGCACTGTTGATGCTGTTTGTTATTCCTTTCGCTAAGCAAGATGGCACGTGTTCACGAATGCGGATGGATTGAGCCCTTGGAGTACGGCCTGTGTAACTAGCTCCACAGGAGTAGTTGGACTCATAAATGCACATTGAAGTGGCCATCATAGGTAACCTATCCTTGGTTCGTTGTTGGTAATGGGTTGTTTGCATTGGATGTCCTTTCGACTGATCTACTTAGTCGATGTGTTAAGATATACGCGGCATCATCACCTTTGAAACTTAGTCCAAGATATATAGGCTCCTTAGCAACATTATCTTTTCTTATCTTCTCTCTAGGTTTCGACATGGGTTTATTTATGAAGTTTAGCGGATACCGTTTTGCTGGAATGTTTTCAGCTTATTCATTTCTTTTTCAACACGGTCATCAGAACAAACGTTTCTTGTTCTGTAACTCAGGCATTTGAGCAGATTTCTTTTTCATTGAATCGGTGTGAAGCTATGAAAGTGAATATATTGACCAGTCCGTGTGTCGTTTCGAAAAATCTTCCTTTTAATATATCCATCCGTTTTCTTGGTGAGGATGACATCAAGAAACGAAATACTATTCCTTGTATAGGATGTATTTTTACTTGTGTAGTCCCGTCGCAGTATATTAGAACAAATAACAAAATAAACAAATATTTTGTATTATTCCTCAACGTTTCGATCTTGCTAGGAAGATCCTTTTCAAGAGTATGAATTTGACACTAAGTTTCCAGGTTAATATTGAAGTTTTGGTACAGAAAGTGGTGACCTTTACAATCATCCAATTACATAGTGATATGGAGCAAAGATCAATGTAATACAGGTGAGTGAATAAGCAACTCGGTCACTCACCTGTATTACATCGATCTTTGCTCCATATCACTATGTAATTGGATGATTGTAAAGGTCACCACTTTCTGTACCAAAACTTCAATATTAACCTGGAAACTTAGTGTCAAATTCATACTCTTGAAAAGGATCTTCCTAGCAAGATCGAAACGTTGAGGAATAATACAAAATATTTGTTTATTTTGTTATTTGTTCTAATATACTGTGACGGGATTACACAAGTAAAAATACATCCTATAAAATGAATCATACTAACTCGGTGCCCAAGTTTTTCCAAACCATCCAGTCCCTTGTTGGTCAGGATACCTTCAGAAACACTATTCTCTTGTTCTCCATCGCAAGTGAAGTTCAAAGTTGGATGAACTTTATTGAAGGTATTTAATATATCATCTTTATTGTAGCCATTCTTACAAATGGTGGGGGTATAATTCATATACCGGCAATAATGGTCCAGTTTACTCAGTGTGTCCCTGAGTGGGCCGTTTTCAAGTTTGACCAAAAAGATGTCCGCTAGCATGGGACCCATAGGAGAGCCCATTGCAACCCCATCTACTTGTCGATATAATTCGTTGCTAGACATTAAGTGAACATTCATGGTGCATTTTAGTAGCAACTTTTCAACTCTTTCTGGTGGGGTTCCTACGTCTATCCGCCGTTCACTTAATTCATCGCAAATGCAGCTAACTGTTTCTGTAAGCGGTCCCATGAATTTAGACGAATTTGTATCTCATAGTAACTTACGTGACTGTCAGTTTCTAACTTCTCCTAACTGAAACAAGCCTACTGACCAAGTTTACAATTGAGTATACTGTCATGTTATTGTATTTAGTTATTAAATGTTAGCGGCAAATCAACAGTAAGCCCTGAGCATCTGAGACTTGATAGCCATATCAGTTAATATATGGTGATGAATGCTTTCGCATAAACCAGGCTGGTCATGGATAAATAGCTAAGTGGCATGACATTCGATTACAATACCGAGTGATTCAGTTTTAAACCACCAAGAGAATAATTTCCTCATGACTGCAGATATGACTTGCTAATGAGTGTCAGGAAGCAAGAAACGTTGATCGAGGAAATCCTTACCATAAAGTGGAACCTCTTGAAGTTATCGATATAAGGATCATATCCGTAGTACAGACTCAAAATATTTCAACTTTTAAACCTGATTATTAGCATAATTTTTCGTTTAGAGTGTAATCAAAAGTTTCACCAACAGGCTTTTACATAAAGCTCTCAAAGTAAACTCCTACCCATACAAGTGTAATAACTTGAAGTTAAACTTCAGAAAGAGTTAAAGGTGTACTGTTTCGAAAGAATCATTAACTAAGTCAAACATTTATTCATTACTTACCAACTTAGACTGTTTCTTTACCCGATGTATTTATGTGAAAGTTAACTCACTAACCAAGAAGAAATATTGATCATGTGATTGAAATCCTTTCTAATGTAAAAATAAGTTAAACGTGAAAGTAAGCGTAAATGTTGGGACGAAAATTCTTATATGCTTACGACCTATGAAACTCACTTTTAATAGCTGCAAAAAGGAAATCAGTTAATCCGCTTTTTCAACCGGTATTGTTTCTGATTATCAACTTCTTTCTTGTTTACTAACTGAAATAGTGTTTACTTCTTTCGAAAAGTCACAAAACTAGTAAAGCAACAGTAAACTTGCATATTTTTTCTATTTTACATTTAGCCAAAAGAAAGTTAAGAATGATACCAAGCCGAATCCACCATCAATCACTTCATGAAGTCTGTGAGTATTCACATAAGTTCTATAGGGTTTTTATACCACTTGGTTGTAGGTCTTTATGATATTAGGAATCAGTGGTTGGGAACTGTAAATGACCGTATTATTTCATGTCTGCCAAAAAATATCAGAAAACTATATTCCATTTGTAATTTATAAAATGTTAATGGTTTTTCTGATATTTCCTCAATCTTAAAATCAGTTTCCATAGCGACAATATTACTTCCTGATGTCTATATAGCTTAGAACGTGATAACATCTAAAAAGAAGTAGAAATTTTTCTTGAACGTAGAGAAAACTTATAATTCATGTTGAGAATGATGGCTACATTGTATTTTTTGAGAGGTAGAACATATTTTTCACTATGGGTTACTTAAGTTGAATCATCTCTAAACTTCGTAAGAAAGACGTGAATTTCTTTCTTTATATTTATCCCTTCGGTTCCTAGTGGAATATAGGGATTCAGTAGCACGTCTCCATTACACTCTCTTCTCTGAAATATTTTACACCTATCTCCACCATTACCCACAACCCCTCATTTCCTCCTCACTCAATCTCCTCCATGTCAACCTCTCCTCCGACACCCAACTCGTCGTTTCCCATCTGGGTTCCACTCGAGTGCCTGGCCTGATGTGTGATGTCCCCAATCGGTCTTCTCACTGTATGTACAATTCAATCCATCTCCACTTCCTTCAAATGCATATTTGTTGAGCGATGGGTTGTTGGTTGGTTCGTTGTCAGGCCAGATTTCCCTGTTGCTTATTCTTATTATTCTGGTCATCTGAGCTTCAGTGACGAGCCAGCGTAGGTGGCAGTTGTTGATGAATGTTTGTAGTTTGTTGGAAATGCTTCTGGTGACGCGCCAAGTCTCTCAACCATATGGTATAGAAGCACTGACTTGACTGGTGTTGGTGTTGAAAATCCGGATGTTGTTCATGTTTTAAGCTGAGTGCAGAAGATTTGCAAACTGGTTTCAGGTTAATGAACACCTGTCTTGCTGTCTTTCCGATCCTGGCTTTGACGTCGTCATCTTTGCCGCCCATAGTTGAAATGATGGTGCCTAGCCTAGGTGGGTGAAGGAGACTACTTCCTTAAATTTTCTCTGGTTAATGGTGACTGGAGCTTGTTGTTGTTGTTGTTGGTTGGTTATCTTCATCACCTCTATCTTCTCTGCGTTCACTTGAATTCCCGTCTTCGCTACCTCTTCTGTAAGACGTGAATTTACTCATCAATAATTCTATAGTGTAATGGTCTATCCAAATTAACTAGTTCAATGTAGTTAATGTTTAAGGTTCAGGTGAATTAAACATCTCAAACTTATGAATTACTTGTGCGATTTCTAGAAAACATGGAATAATCTAACATACTTTGCGGACAAGAATATACTACTGCTAACTACTAATGTTTTCAAACAATATATTTCTTTAGTAGCAGTTTGAATGCTTCCTTACTGGGAAGCTGGTAAAATCAAACACTTCATTAACTCTTTTACCAATAGACAGGTGAATAGAAGACTGTTCTACTTGAAGTTGATTACGTACTTGTATTGAATACCTAATAAAAACAGTTTTTTTTTGAGTCTGAAACAGCCAACATATCAAAATTGGCAAAAGGAAACAAGTAGCATCAAAGATCTGTTTCATCCTGGCTTAAGATACTTGAGAACTGTACTGATATGGCCATAAACAGTATGGTGGTCAGAATAGCCTTACTACAAATCAAAAACTATACACATTTTTCAGCCTCTGTCAAGTCACGGCACAATATATCCATCCTTCAGTATCATTGGTGATTATCTTTCTTTACATTCTACATGGTTAGCCAATAGGATTACAGTTTCTCACTTGAAGTTCAAAGCAGTCATTTTGAGAACAGCTCACTAATGAGTTATGAAAATTCATTAGGTTGTAAGTTTTGTAGGAAACCGGTTGTTCAGGGGTCATATTCGTATACTTCTGAGTAGTTCAAAGTGAGGAGAAAACATGTGTTCTATAGTTTCCTGTTCTTAATCGTTCCGTAGATGATGTTACCTAGTAGAAAACATTGTCCTAAATCTAGTCATCTGCCTGGAAGTTTTATAAATTGCAAAGATGCTCATCCCATAGTAAAAAAGACATTCTTACTAAGTACTAAATAGAAGTGCTGACGTTAGTAACGAGAGGTATTTTGAGAAGTAGAAAGGTAGCTGTAGCTTAAAAAACTAATTATGTAGTGACAAAAAGCATAACATTTTCCATTAGTATAGGAAATACATTGCTCTAAATTTAGGTGTAATCTAATCATGCTAAACAACAAAAATTCTTCATCCATCTATGTTTAATCAACATCAAAATGGGGTTCAAACGCTGACCGTCTTCCGATTCTCGTTTAATTTATGCAAGCCTACTCAAGTTGACGAAATCCCTACTGAGCGATGATCGAGACGGTGTAATAAAACAACTAAGTCTGCTGGTTTGTTCGGATGTCTCACAAAATGTAGATAGAACGAATTCACGTGACAGGTACTTGTAAAACATTCAACATGTTAGAACAGAAATGGCTGTAATGCAAAAATTCCCATTTAGACATTTAGTAAAACAAACAATATGAGCGAAGAAATATTTCTTTTCAATTAATTCCTCATCAATGGCTCTACACTAACATAGCATTTTCAAACGTAAAATTGCATACCAATCTAGTGGTAAGAGTTGTTCAATGAAAGGTTATCAATCTCAAAGTATCAAGAAGGTGATAACTGACCAGGTAATTAAGGCAGTTAACTAAAGGATAGACTAATTATAGTAGAAAGGTTTTGTGAACAGGTTCTTACATAATTGATATTTTGTATAATGGTAACTAAAGAGCGAAAATGATCTGTTACCTAAAATGGCAAATTGTTGACGGTAATTAGAGACAGTAGGGGGAGAGGAAGATGGTTAAGTCTGTAATAATAATAATAATAGAGCTATTAAGATATTAGTTATGGTGAATGAAATGAAGAGTCTTGTTGTAATAAATGAGCTATACAGATGGGCAAGGCAAAGAAAGAGGCTGTACGAATCTCTTCTGAACACACAGACTTGGCTTGTGTAGGTGGATTCCTATGGCTTCTACTGTATGTAAAAGACGAACTCGTAGAGCATGGGTGAGGTGAGAAGGAATGTGATAAATAACTTTAAGGGCATTATAAATTTTAACTTGGTGGCCGGTGTCAATCAGATGAGAGAGTACTGAGCTTCATATCAATCTGGTTTCCTCCCTACTTAGCCATGTCTGTTCAGAAGAGATCCGTACTGTCTTAATTACCTGATCAATTATCACCTTCTTGATACTTTGAGATTGATAACCTCTCATTGAACAACTCTTACCACTAGATTGGTATGCAATTTTACGTTTGAAAATGCTATGTTAGTGTAGAGCCATTGATGAGGAACTAATTGAAAAGAAATGGTTGTATCTGAATACTGTTTTGCATGCCATTATGCGACAAATTCAGACTGTTACTAAAGTTACCTTTATTCGTACAGAGTACCCATTCATAGACATTATTTACCAGAATTTATCACCACAAACAGGCCTCATCTACCAAACTAAACATTCAAGCACTAACAAGTAGCTAAGCTAACGTGTGTTCCATGCGTAAAAATGATATAAACTATTGGCTCCTATGTACGTAATCTTAGATAACAGACTGGTCTTTGTGTGAAGGTGTACAATTCCTTAGAACAGTGGAGAGCGTTCCTTCACCTAAGGTGCAAACTAGTTTTGCTATGATATCTTATACTTGAATCCCTTATTCTAAACTCTGCACCTTACATGCATGAAGAATATTTTTCAATTCTATTCAAACTAAACCCGATAATTTCCCTGAAATCAATACTACATAAATTTTTAAAAGGCTAAATGAAGTACATTTATCCTTCTCAGGTGAACATTTTCAGTGAACTAAAAGGAATAGAATAAAATACTTTATTAGAACCCTTAATAAAATAACGGTCGGAGGTTAGGATTGGGATGATGCGTCCACCTTTTTTTATTTGGAAATTGCCACCTGTATATACCAACATCTAAATAAGTTTTTATATTTGACTGTATTGTGATGTCATTAGCGATTACTGCTATCACAGATCTTTGACATTACTACGGACATTTCTCACGTTTGAAAAGTTTTTCAACTTTCCAGCGGTGACATCTATACCCTTACACTTGAAGCTGTTACAATAACTGACTAGTTAATTGACTGACAGAGAAATCCTGCAGAAAACCGTCTATTGTTATTTTCATTATTAATTAAACGTCAAAGTAAGGCCATATGTAATGACTATGAGCCACTAATAGATAATCGATAATTATTAAATACTATTCACAGAATTTTATTCTCTGTCTACAAGCGCCATAAATATATATTTACTTAGATAAAACGATGAGTGGAATCATCCGACATAATAAATAAATATTGTGATAAGATTACACAATCCAAATGAAGGATAAAACATTTTTTTACGGAGACTAAATTAGATCAAGCAAACAGTTTTTTGAAGACATATTTGTTGAAGAAATTCAAGAGTATTCTATATGGTTAAAGATTGGATTAGAAGGGAAGTAAAAGATTCTTCATTTCCTGGCAGCCTCCAGAATAACAACTTACTGATTTAACAGCTCCTGTTCTAGTTATCAATCATCACTACTACCGACTATTATATCACTGGAGCACACTAATCTCTTGAAATTTCATAGCACTGACCAACCAGTAGATATCATCTACCTCAGAATTATAATATTATTCCAACACCTCAGTAACATTAAATGAAGCTTATACTATGTCACAGATCTACAAAAACTTGAAATCATAAAGTACCAGGTAGAAACCCAGTAACTGAGTAGTTGTATGCTTGTCAGATCTGAAGGCCCTAGATTCGATTTCTAACTGCGTTGCTTGTGGACACTGTTGAGTAATCTCAAAATGTGATAAAAACACCTACACACTACTGTTAAGTTTTCAATGACTCCATCGCTGATGTCAATTCTGCACATTACATTAAACTTACATAAAACTAATTACACCACCAAACGACTTATAAACTCGTAACAAGACAAGAGTGTTGACTGAGATCACATCGTATACAGGTCACTATCAACTAGAATCATTCAATGTCAGATTGCCAGTTTATCACTTTGTTATGTAGCTCATCCAACTCCTTTTTTAAATATCTTTATGCTTCCAGTGTTTTCTTCAGCGAATTTTCATTGTTTCACATCTTCTGGGGAAGAAGTGATGACAGAATACTCAAGACTTATCCATGATGTCTATATATATATATATATATATATATATATATATATATATATATATATATATATATATATATATATATATATATACAGTTCTACTCCAAGCACCCAGTTGAGTTGAAGTCTGTTTCACATAAGTGCGCATAATTTTAACAGTGCTAATCAAAAGAGAGTGATAGAGAGTAGTGTTACACAAGGGAAGAGTTCGACAGTTTAGAGAAAGTCATGGAAATGTAGGTAAGTACTTGTTGACCGACTACTCTGTATAATATTATAAAAGCAACCATTAACCCTTTTTTTTCGTTTAATTTTAGAGTAATGCTGGTTAGCATAAATTCCACTTAAGGAGTATTTGCAGAAATATTTTGCTGTCAACAGAAATTGAAAACAATCCTAAATAAATACTTGTAATTTCCAAAATTATTGGGACTGGGAAAGTTCCCGAAGTATGTATGAATGTTTGATCGTTGTCGAAGTTAGGATGTTACTGAATTACATAAAAACTACTTGGATGTAAGTGATAAGGTAAGACGATCTTTATAAGAATGAAAATGCCAGCTTCTGATGTAGATGTCAATAGAAAGATCTTTATGGTAGTAAGATGTTGCTTGCCAGTGCCTCATGGATCGATAACCGTCATTACCAAGTGTGTTGACAGAATTGGAATATCTACTGTTTGATCGACATTTAGTTGAGATAACCAACTGGGTAAAATCCAATGGGGCCATTCCTCAGCTTCTAATAAGATTAATTCCGGAAGACTAAACATTCGGATGCATGAGGGATTGCATCGATGATTGCTGAGTTAAAATACCTTTTTCTAAATATACAGAAGAGATTTGAACGCTAAAATGGCATATAAATGAACTGTTTCTTAGATAAGCTAAGCGACGGTTGGTCGACGTTTAAAATAAAGGTCACGAGTGAACGACTTAAGTACTTTGATTTCTGACTTGTTTGAATATATGGGTGTAGTTGCCAGTGAACACTTAATTTCCTTAGGTAGTTTTCCTCTAATTTCCCATTATATTCCTTATAACTACTTTTCACACAGGAGCCCATATGACAGTAAAGACAGATCAATTCGGTTCAATTACCGACGGCATATTACAAGCAATAACATAATCTGCATGTATGTCCTATCGATAAGACACTGTGGAGAATGATGTGACATAAAATTCACACTTCATAGAGTGGATAATGTCACTGGAACTAATGAATATTTTGAAAACAGAAAGAAAGCAACCATGGAAAAGGTAAGAAAGGAGACTCAATAACGATATATTCACTAACATGATTTTTAATAGATCCTCGAAGTTGGATATCCTATGTCTTTACACCTTGTTTTTCCTCTAATAATTGAAACCAGTTAACTGGTTTTTTATGAAGGTTTTACTGCATTAACTGAAATTGAAATCTACTGATTCTCCCTCAAACTGCCATGTATTAATATTTTTGTGTACTCGCATGTGAGTCAGTTTTACTTCGGCTAATTTGTCATTTTGATTAGCTCACGTTCAATTCCTTAAATGATCCATGTTGAACACATTTCTTGACCGTTTGGATAATTTACTTGTAGACGTTATGAGCTCACAGTTTTTGAATTCATTCACTTGTTATTTCCCATTGTTTGAATTCTTTGATATCCATTGGCTCATGCACTCTTCAGACAGCTGTTTGGATATTTCTTCGGACTTTATTTCGATGTTGGTAACAACTTGAAATAGAATTTAGAATATATGTCACTTATTATTTAGGACATGCCAGATGGGTGAAGAAACGTCATCCCAGTGAGTGATAATGTTCGCACTGCGATGGAGGTACATTCAGCTGACCAGTCCTAATTAGAACAGAAGACCACCACTGAATTTGACTACCGGTTACCATCAACCGAATATTTTGTTGACAGTTTTGCAGTTAACAATCAATATTGTTTCTTGCCATTAATAGTTTATTTACGACAGGAATCCGAAAAGAGATTATTCGATTGAGAAGCAGGAAATATCTCTTACTTCCTGTCCAACAATGGACTAAATTAAATATTGTATGGCATACTGATAAACTCAGAAAGTACGTTCATATCTGGAATATAATGAAAGGACAGAAATTCTACTCATCTAACTGCAGATTATTACTATTTGTCATTTGGATTCCTAGTGGAACATAGGGCATCAGTAAAACATCGCTATCGCACTCTCTTCTCTACAGTCTTTTCAACCTCGCTCCACCACTCCCCACAAGCTTTCATTTATTACTCACACCATCTCTTTCATGTCACCCTTGACTCAGACGCTCAACACGTCGTTCCCCACTTGACTTCCACTTGATGGCATGACCTCACCTGATGCTTGATGTCCACACACGGTCTTCTCACTGTATCCCCGATTCAACCCATCTCCACTTTCTTCTTCTGCATATTTGTTAGGCGATGGGTTCTCCGTTGGTTGGTTCGTTGCCAGCCAGCCAGACAGTCAGAGCTCCTTGTTGCTAATCCTTACTATTCGATTCTGGCCATCTGATCTCCATCTCCATTATCAATTGAGCGTAGACGCCATCTGTTGATGAATGTCTGCAGTTTGTTGGAAAAACTTTTCGTCACGTGCTAAGTATCTCAACCATCACATAGAAGCACTGACTTACTTCGCTGACACTAGTGTTGAAAATCCGGATCTTGTTCATTCTTTATGCTGAATACAGTGCAGTGCATTAGACCTACACACTGTTTTCAGGTTGATGAAGGACGGCCTGTCTTGATGTCTTCCCGATCCTGGCTCTCTTATCGACATCTGTGCCTGTGCCGCCTGTAGTTGGAACGATGCTACCTAGCCTAGGTAGGCGTAGGTGAAAGAGACAACTTCCTTTAAGTTTCTCCCGTCCATGATGATTGTTGCTTGTTGTTGATGCTGTCGTTGGTTGGGTATCTTCATCACCTCCGTCTTCTCTACCAACCTTGGACTACTTGACTTATTTTAATGACATTATTAGTATTTTTTTTACCTGATATTCATACAAAAATATTTGCAAATAATTTGCTGATAGTTAAGAGTGAAATGAAGGCGCGGGTGTCTGTTGTCTACCAAACTACAGCTAAATCAGGTAAACTCAGGAAAAAATTTAATATTATAAATAATGTTAAAAGTTATGCAATTGTTGCGAAACTAAGAAATTAAACAATCTTGAAATAACTGTCTTCTAAATAACTTATTTATATTTAGTAAAGGAAAAAACATATTTTCAGAACTTCATAAGCATCTTCGTTTATGCTTGCTCTTTCATTTCAACGTATAGTAATGGGAATAAGAGAATATAGAGAAAAACAAAATGCAACAGTGAAAATTACCTCAGAAGTAAAAAAAATAATCCTTTTAATATTATTATTTTTATTTGGTACTTGGGTTCATGGTCGAACATAGGGTTTCGGTAGAACGTAACCATCGCACTCTCTTCTCTACAGTCTTTTCAACCTCGCTCCACCACTCCCCACAAGCTTTCATTTATTACTCACACCATCTCTTTCATGTCACCCTTGACTCAGACGCTCAACACGTCGTTTCCCACTTGACTTCCACTTGATGGCATGACCTCACCTGATGCTTGATGTCCACACACGGTCTTCTCACTGTATCCCCGATTCAACCCATCTCCACTTTCTTCTACTGCAATGGGTTCTCCGTTGGTTGGTTCGTTGCCAGCCAGCCAGCCAGCCAGTCAGAGCTCCTTGTTCCTAATCCTTACTATTCGATTCTGGCCATCTGATCTCCATCTCCATTATCAATTGAGCGTAGACGCCATCTGTTGATGAATGTCTGCAGTTTGTTGGAAAAACTTTTCGTCACGTGCTAAGTATCTCAATCATCACATAGAAGCACTGACTTACTTCACTGACACCAGTGTTGAAAATCCGGATCTTCATGCTGAATGCAATGCAGCGCAATGGCTTAGTGGCAAAGGCCCTGGGTTGGATCCCCAATGAGGACACGCGTACGTACTGTTGAGGGAACTCATACTGGGACAAAACATCAGTTCATTGTTCCCAGGTATCCACTGCCCCTCTAACTGTCGTCAGTGGATGGTGAATACCCACCTCTTCATCATTTATTTCTTCCTCTTTGAAATGATTTTTCTCTTCTGGTGGATCATCTCCGTTTACAAATTTCTTGATACTACAATAATCTATGTTCTTATATTGTATATTTGTCAATGGTTAGCAGTTGATTTTTTAAATTGTAGTCAAGGTTCAACAGCTGGAAACGATTGTAGCTTATCCAGTATCTTGCAATTGAGCCAATCGGTCAACATCCAGTGGTGCCCATTTTCAGTTCATGACATAGCGCAACCTCCATCTAAAGTTGTCTTTGAGTAACTGTCCTCATGTCTGCGTTGGTTGGCTTCATCGGTTACAACTTCTCATTAGAACTTCAGGAATCTCTTCTAGAAGCAAGTCACTAATAAGCACTGGATTAATTCAGTTTTGAGGTTTATGAGGATTTACTTGCTGATTTCAGGTTGATATCTTCAACGACATCATCGGATAGAGGTCGCACTATATCATGAACTGATAAAAGTAAAAAACGTGCACCACTGGATGTTGACCGTTCGGCTGAATTACAACTTGCTGGCCACTGAGCATACAGGTTCTGGGCTCTACCGCTGGTGGGGTTATGAATGTGGACTGTTGGGGAGTACTATACTACGACGAAGTAGTCGTTCAGTGTTCCGAGGTTCCCAAATGGTTCACCAACTGATGTCAGTCCATGAGGAATATCAACTTAATATCTGAAATCCTTCATTAACTACAAGTGAGTGTAATTAAGAGGTGGTTGACCACAGTAATTAAACCGCCATGTATGAAACTCAGACCTTAGTAGAGATGTTTGAAAAAATCTGACATTCATCGAATAATGCATTCATATCTAATATACCAGTGATGTTGATATTCTATGTGCTCACGAGATAGTACACCACTGCATGCATGTCCCAGAGCACTGAGTAACATTATTTAAAACAGTCAAATTTATACGTTTTTTAATTCGATCATTTATTGTTTCTTGGTGTCTAAACCACCTGTTATAAACAGAAATCATGTTCTCAGACGACGTATGTAGTTGTATTGCCCAGACAACAAAGTCATTTTAAAATAAAAATTTTGACTACAAGATTATCCAGGATAAAATAGAATTTCAAAAGAGTTATCTTGACGAGTTGAACGTTGCAGAGATTTTATCACTTAAAACTTTTGTTTAAATATAAAACAACCTGCTTATCAACCAACAGTGGTCTTTTGTTAAGAAGAGGATTTCCCAAAATAAAGATTAATGGTTCCGTGACTGAAATTAGTTTGGGGATGACTGAAGCAGTGGGAGAATTAGGTGGCTCCTCAGCACTGTCCATCCATGACTGTACCAGGAACCGAACATAAGACCTTCAAGTCACGCTACTAGCATGTTATTTTTGAGCCGCTGCCTCGAAATTCGACTGTCCACACTTTTCTACTTGCGTCAGTTTGCAATATAGCTCGAGCCCCATTCGATGTCGTTGCTGAACAACTGTTCTCACACCCAATTGCTTCAACCCCTGATTCCGGTGTTGGTTAAGTCACTTCCCTTCCAATGATTTAAATATGTCATCAGTATAGTCAGAAAATCTTTTAAATTTACTTGGCCCCCATAGTTTGTCTTAACTAAGTGAGACTTTTCAACCTACCGTAAGTGAGACATCAGTAGTAGTCTTCCACATATTTTAAGAGTTTATATACAACAAAATAGTGTTGTTCTATATTCGTCAGAGACATGGGTGATGAAAATATACAATAGCTATGGAAAACAAGAAGGTATTTGATATCTTCGATTTCCAATAATGGAACTTCACTTCAGAGGTCACTAAAGATTCAACCTCTTACCATAGAGCTGTAAAAGATGTACTGTTTCTGCGAGATGATGGCTCACATCAGCCATATTCAGTCAACTTCCCTTGTCAGCCGTAAGCAACTGTAACCATTTCTAACATAATTAAACTTACGAGTGATGTCGTTACATTAAGACGTGGATAACTCCATATATATTTGGGCTATCGAGAATTTTCCACTAGATTTATTTCATCAAATCCATCCCTTTTAGTCTGATAAATATGTTTTTTAAAAGCGTCAAGTACTCCTACGGAATTTAAAAATGGTTCCACACTGCTGTTTTTAAGCTAACAGCGAAATAAGGAATAAAGGACACACTGGTAAGAGATGGGCTTATAAATGAATAGAAATAGAGTACATTACTATCTCTTGGATAAACATATCGAATTGCATCAAAATCACGTTAGATTTTCTATTCAATCACCATTCCAAACCAGACGCTAGTGTAATACCATGTGCTTGTTCCACACTTTGGCTTTCATAACGGTTTTATTAATACTATTCAAATGCAAAGATTATTTCGCTGAAAGATATTGTACATGGAACAAATTTGTTGAACCATTACATGCTGAGAATTCCTTAGTGTGCCACACCTATTGTTTGGAATGAGGCAGTTATTATTGTTATTATTACTGTCGTTGAACTCAAACATTTGTAACTTCTGGATTTCTTATCTAGGCATTTTTGAAGAGTCAGTTGATCTAGAGGTACCTTCATGCTCGGAAAGTAACAAGAAACAAAAGTCTAGGGGTCTCTGCTTTGTAGTGCTTTCGTATTATTTTCCACTTTATCAGGAGCTATGCACTTTCTGAATGGAAATCGATCACCATTTAAATATTATGATCAACTAATTTTCAATTCGCTCACTAAAAGCCGTGGTTTCTTGCGGGGGATTTCAGGGGCATCACAACGCTTTTAGAAAGGGTTTGACATAAGTGAGCGACTTTAGTAAGTGGGGTGATAAACAGATTTCTTAGATGGGATAAACAAAATATTTAATGTTTTGTGATTCTAAATAAAATCTCACCACAAACTGGCTTACGTCTGAGTGCTTTTAGCTAGTTTTCTCCTTATGAATATTTTAAAGTGAGGTCAGTTGTTACCTGTTATTTTCTTACATTCTTTCTTCTATCCATTAAACTTTAAGCGTAGTGACAAACGCACTCAGTGATTAACTGCTCATTACTTTACGATATCCGTTCACTATTTGTAAACAAAAACTTCTCTAAATTGGTCACTCATTGGAAGTGCTAAAGTCTATGAGCTTATTTAAAGTCAGTATCTCACTACTCTCTTGGGTAGTTTTAATCCTTGTGATATGATTCAGTTCCATGTACGGATAATGCCGTGAAACAAGACACTACCAATAGTGTCCTGATAGGTGTTTCTAAGATAGCACCTGATTGACTTATATAGGAAAAATATTTATGGGTAGGGAAGGAGATTAAGAATAATGACTGGTATCGAATAATCAAATAAAAATAAATTTTAGCATGTCATACCTTTTCAAGGTAAAAATATACCAACAACGACATTTAAACACGAGTGAATTCAGTGACTAAAGATGAGATGCATCAGGTAAAAAAAAGGGATGAAGTTTATTGATATCTTGTGTAGCAAGGGTTTAAGTCAGTTGTGACCAGTCATCACACTGAAACAAGCAGTTGAACTAACATCATAACAGTTTACAGACCGAAATAGTTTAAAGTGGTAAATATTTAAGACTGATATAAGTTGGAGAACCACTGAGAGCCTTGGAGCACTGAAAAGTTGTTTCGTTGTAGCACAGGACTGCTCGACAGTGCCCACCCACAACTCAGGACTTTCAGATCTCGAGATGACCACGTTACCACTGAGCTGCTGGTTTGGGATCTAATGACACATATTTCCCTACTTCTGTCAATTGGAAAGACAGCACAACTATCATGAGATGTCACTGGTGAATATTTATCCCAACAGATGACTTGGTTTACCTCACGGTCAATAACTTCAGGAAATCCACGTCAAAACTTGTCAACTATGAGCACTGAACAGTAATTCAGTTTGGGGATTTGTTGGGGCAGATTGATTTCAGGGTAGTATTTTCCAAGGGGTGATACCACTCGAAGAACCATTGAAAATCTGGAAGTACTGGGTAGATACTTCTCCCTAATATGGAGTTCCTAGGCAATTCACACTTAAAAACGTCAAAAATGAAACCATTTTACTTAAAATTTGCAAATTACTGTCTTAAAGTGTTAGAAACCTAAGCACGTAAGTTGTTTATTGATCAGCAAAGAACTATTTTATGACTGAAATGTAACCTTGTGCATACTCAAAGTTAATTCCTTCAATATCACAACTGAAGACAGTGTACTTGAAAGTTCCAGGATCCAGTTTATCATCAAGAAAAATATTCTAGTTTGTTACTATGTCACGGAATTCTCCACGTCCAGAAAACTTTCTTTTGCCTAATAATTGGCTTTAATGTATAATAATAATAATAATCTTTATTCCAAACAATTTGTGGTACAATTTGGAATTCTCAGCGTAATATATATTGCAATAACAACAAAATATAAGTATATACATACTACTTTGCAGCCTTTTGAATTGTTTTATTATAAAAATTTAAGTTATGTGAAGAATATTAAAAACGAGAAAATTTTGCATTGTAAGTTAAATTATTGAAATGAGATTTTTAACTGTCACAAAGTTGATGTGTGATTTCTGTTCTAACACTTTTTTCCTCACAAAATATGCACGAAAGGTAAGGTACAGTCGAATTCTTATACTTAGCTGTACGAGCATACAGTCTTATGTAGTTTCTCCTTGTCCTCCCTGAGGAGATACATGGAGAGAGCTGTAAATGAAGTGGATGCTCACTGTCAGTTAAAATTTCTGTAGCTAGTAGCTTGCAGGAATTTATATGTCGATCAACTACAGTGTTAATCAGTTGAGCCAGAGACACACCACTCACCCTGCTGACGGTCTTCAAAGCCCTACGCAACATAACATAGTCCTTTTTAAGAAGACCAGGAAAGATTAATGGGGAACAATATAGAAGAATAGGTAAAATGCAGGAATTAATAAATTGTAAAAGAAGCAGTTGAGTTATACCAGAAAGCCTCAATTTCTTTACGTAATAAGTTAAACGAAAGATTTTTTTACAAGTCAATAAAATATGGGACGACCAACAAAGGTCAGAAGTAAAACGCAACCCAAGATAGTTCACACTCGATTTACTTTCTGCAGAAATACCATTGATGCAGCAGGCGTCATGAGATTTAAGCAGCTCACATAAGTCTTGTTTACGCCTGAGGCTAAAATTAACGGTCTGACATTTAGAGGGGTTTAGTTTGAGACCATTTGAGAGAGACCATTTACCAACTTCAGACAAGAATTCATTTAATTTCGAGCAATCCAAAGAAGAGTTTACTGGAATAGAAATCGTCAGGTCGTCAGCATACTTGATAAAATTAGTTTCAACAGAATAAGGCAAATCGTGCAAAAAAAGGAAAACAGAAAAGGAGAAAGTACAGCACCTTGAGGCACACCAGCTTCAGTAAGCAATGAAGTGGAGCGCATCCTTTATGAATAGTGTACTGTTTCCTTTCAGAAAAATAAGAATGCAGCCATTTTGTAACCCATGGATCAGTGTGAGCTATGGCAAGCTTATTTAACAAAAGTGGTCTAGGAACAGAGTCAAAGGCTGATGAGTAATCCAAAAAGGCACAACGGACATACTTAACACCTTTGTCGAGACTAGAAACAATATTATGATGCAAGACAGTAGCTGCATCTAAAGTACTCCTCCGGTGTTTGTAAGCAAACTGTTTTGGATCTCTGAAGGCCATCAATGAAGGCTCAATCACAAGCAGAAGTAATTTCTCCATTGTCTTCAGAAAAGGGGAAGTTATAGCGATGGGTCGAAAAGTAACATCTGATCCAGAAGATGGCTTAGGCACAGGTACAATTTTTATCTGCTTCCAAGCAGTGGGTATTATGTTTTTAGAGAACGATACATTGAAGATATCTGTAAGTGGATGACACAAAATATCTGCACATTTTCTAAATATGATACTAGAAACACCATCAGGACCTAAGCTTTGGGAGGGATTCAAAGACTTTAGACATTTAAATACATCATTTGTATTGAAACCTGGAAAGCAGCTATCCACTTGATTTTGCACATTAGGAAGGGTGAAATTAGCTTGCCGACGTATAAATGACTTGTTTAACGCACAGACATCCGAACGAGTTTGTGTTGTCATCTGTTTTTTACCAGTAAGCTCTTTAAATAATTTCCATATATTGGAAGAGTTCTTACACGATAAGAACTTCTCGTTGTATATAGTATTCAGACGTTGTATTTCAGACTTAATTAGGCAGTTAAGCCTTTTAACGCCAGGGTGATCTCTCGCCTTATACAACCTTTCCTTTTCTCTCCGAAGCCTCTTGAGATGAGGAGAGGAAAGTCTGTCAAATCTCATGTAAATTGTTTCAGTAGGGCAGCAGATATCGAGACAGAATCTGAGATAGCTTGTGATATTGGTAATAGTGTTGTCTAAAACTTCATCAGCAAATATATCCCAGTCCGTTTCTATAAGCATGCTTCTCAAACGTAATATATTTTCTTGTGAATAGCATCTGTATTGAACTTTCCTTGAAAGGTATGCAAAAGCTTTCTTGTATAATTTTCCGTACACTTTAGGCAAAACACGAACGATACAGTGGTCGGAATTTAGCAGTGGAGCCCGTTTACGGGCTTCATATATGCCAGGTTCATTTGTAAATGCAAAGTCTAGAGTGTTGTCAAGACGAGTGGAAAAGTTAACCATATTTTTATGACCCAATGATAATAGAAAACTGTAGTCACATGAGTTAAAATCACCACAGACAATAGACAAGGAGTTTCCCAGAACCGGAGCAGCAAATTCAGTGAATTTATCAGCAAAAGTTGACAAATCTGAGAAACTGCAGTCAGGTGTGTTTTACATGTGTGATATATATGTATTTGTATTTGCTCAAATGTTTGGGACGACATTTGATGGTAATGCACTCAATTTTTTCGTTAGAGAAGCAGAAGCATACATAGTTGGAGGACGACCAGTTAGTACTAATAAATGTTGCTACACCACCACCACATTTCTTCTTCGAAAAGCTTCGATCTTGTCGAAATAATTTGAAACCATCTAAGCAGACTAAGTCATCATCATACAGATTATGAAGCCATGTTTCCTGCAGCATTATTACACCCGTGTTTCGATAAACATTTGTGGACAAGAGTGACTGAAGGTAATCAACTTTATTCGGCAACGACCTGCAGTTTGTGCTAAGTATTTCCGGAATAGTCATTTGATCTATGGTCATACGCTTCAGAGCTCGTTGCCATCCACCGTGGTGCTTCTTCTTAAATTTCCTATCAACTTGCGAAGCGATAGGTTGTAATGATTTTAAAAACGCGCGAGAATATACAATACGATTGGTTGACATAATTAAACGATTAAAAAAATATAGAAATAAGAAATTTTATACAGTATACTAGATGATAGAAAACGGTAGCCCAGAGTTCAAGCAGGCCGCCTCAGTCGTATAACTAAAATGATATTGTGTAGATTTTACAGTGTTTCGGATAAAACACTATCTCATGTGGATTGATTCCAAGGTTTGAGGTTAAGCGCAGTGAGTTGAGAAATTTTATTTTATCCAGAAATCTAAAGCATTCAAGCAGTTCTTACTCATACAGCTCAGATATGATGAATAACTTGACGTGTTGTTATTGCATCTCTGTTCACGTCCTTTGGATTTCTTTTGATTATATCCTAATGTACCCAGAGTAGGATAGTAAGCATGCCAAACGTTTGTGTTAGATGTCAGAATCAATTCAAACCTGCAGTTCTTTGCAGAAATTTAACATTGATAGCTTACAGCAAAACTTGAATATTGTTATAGGATGTAATTGTATATTACTTTCATTAATTTGATATAACACATAGTGGTATAGCCTTATTTACGAGTACGAGTTATTTTTCTTAACGGTATTAAAATAATTATGCAGCTTCTAACTCCTAGTCCTTATAGATCTTTATTTTCGATGTTGGTTAGGTTTTCTACATCTTCCGAGTAAATTGTGCATCATTCTTATTACATGTGTTGGATGTAATTTCCATGAACAAAGATTCTGTAGTCCATTCCTGTCTATCTAACTATACTGGCCTTTAGTATAACCGATTTGCCTTATTCTACCGTATTATCGTGTACCAGTGTGTTCAATGTAATAGCTGAAGTTTTTTCATGATTATTAATTTGGTCAAAGTGTATCCTTCTGAATTTTACTGGGTCCTCCTAATATTCCATAATCTATTTGATTCTGATCGGTTGGTTTTAGCCATATATTAGACCTCATAGTCATTGCACAGTGTTCGATTGATCAAGTAGGGTCTTTTAGCTGATGAGATTAGTCTCTGTGACTTCTCGGATTTCAATACCACCCTAATTCCAGCTTAATTGATGATCTGACGTCAGGTTTCTGTTGTTTCCTTCCAATACGGTAACAGTAGAAGCCTTTATTTTGTGTTCTGGTTACTACTCATTATACTATTATAGTTCTTTGTATTCTGTTCTTAAAAATTTCCTGAAAATCAACTGAATGATCTGCAGTTCCTACAAATTTGTAGAGAAAGTGAATAACCTTTCTCAGGACTACATAAATTTGAGAAAGAATTATCAGATCAGAATTCACAGTCAAAACTCTTAATCATTGTGATTTACAGTGTTTGTCGTCCAAAACTATGTAATGATCTAAGTGGATTTGTGATGGAGGCTTCAAAAATGTGATATAATTGCGCGGTTTTCAATGTTCCAATAAAAAATAATTATGGATTAGAAACATAATTATTTTAAAATATCCAACGAAATCCTCAAAACTATTGAACTACAAAGTTGATAGAGTACTGGGTTGATTAACAGGAAGTCACCGGTTCAAATCCTGTTGCAACTCATGTTTTCTAAATTCATCTCCAATCATCACCGCATACCAATATATTATTCTGTTAAATTATGGCTAACTTAGACCGTCTCACTGAAAATAATTAGTTTCAGGATAAAAGTTCATTTTGACAATGATGTGGTTGAATGTGACCTACTCGCAAAATTTCACCTTGTTTCTCATTAAAAATCAAACTGTTTTGAATGTAATATTTTCAGCTTAACAGTAAGAATGAAGTAAAAGGTATGAAGAGTAAAGCAGTGATGGTGCTTTTCACTGACTGAAATAATTCGCTAGAAACCCCGCATATTAAACAGTAGTGGTATTCATAAACCAGATTAAGTGGGTTCAAACACTCGATGAAAGTTTTGCTAGTTGGATACCAACTTGATATCATTAGTATTACCCGTTTATTATATCATTATTATTATTAGTCCCTTGAGTTCCTAGTGGAACAAAGAGATTCAGTAGCACGTCTCCATTACACTCTCTTCTCTGAAATATTTTACACCTATCTCCACCACTACCCACAACCTCTCATTTCCTCCTCACTCAATCTCCTCCATGTCAACCTCTCCTCCGACACCCAACTCGTCGTTTCCCATCGGAGTTCCACTCGAGTGTCTGGCCTGATGTGTGATGTCCCCAATCGGCCTTCCCACTGTATGTCAAATTCAATCCATCTCCACTTCCTTCCAATACATATTTGTTGAGCGATAGGTTCCTAGTTGGTTCGTTGTCAGGCCAGATTTCCTTGTTGCTTATTCTTATGATTCTGGTCATCTGATCTTCAGTGACGAGCCAGCGTAGGTGGCAGTTGTTGAAGAATGTGTGTAGTTTGTTGGAAATGCTTCTGGTGACACGCCAAGTCTCTCAACCATATGGTATAGAAGCACTGACTTGACTGGTGTTGGTGTTGAAAATCCGGATGTTGTTCATGTTTTAAGCTGAGTGCAGAAGATTTGCAGACTGGTTTCAGGTTAATGAACACCTGTCTTGCTGTCTTTCCGATCCTGGCTTTGACGTCGTCATCTTTGCCGCCCATAGTTGAAATGATGGTGCCTAGCCTAGGTGGGTGAAAGAGACTACTTCCTGAAATTTTCTCTGGTTAATGGTGATTGAAGCTTTTTGTTGTTGTTGGTGGTGTTGATTGGATATCATCGTCACCTCTGCCTTCTCTACATTCACCCGAAGGAGGTCCCGTGTTCGCTGCCTCACCCCTTCTGTCACCCTGTTAGTTTTCACTTGCAGATCTGAGAGTTTGTGCGACATCATACATAAATCATTATCGGGGAAATCCAAATCTTCTAGGATCTTTTCCCCGGTCCAGCGTGTCCCCCTCTTTTCGCCGCTTACTGTTTGCTGCATTGTCCAGTCGACCACAATCAGGAAGATGGTCGATGATAGTAGGCAGCAACCTTGTCTTACTCCTGTTTCCTGTCTTCACTTCGAAGGTGTCACTCAGCTTTCCATTGTGAATTACTTGGCATGTGGTTGATAAAGGTTCGCGGTATTCCATAGTGTTGAAGCAGTTGCCAAATTATTAAACTAATGTAACTTATCGTACATAACTGAATACTGTTAATGGTATCGATCTGGTCAGCCGCATATTCAATCCAGTGATCAGTCTAAGTAATACAAAACACAGATCATTAATTTCAGGTCAAAACTCATGATTAATCAGGCCGTCGGTAAAAAAATAGTTATATTTTTGAACAGTTGCAGTTGACGTTCAATAAATCATTGTTTATTTTTACATAATTAGGTATTAGGATTAAAAAGTGATGCATATATAACTGAATTATCTTTTTGACAAATTAAATAATGCTTACATTAATTAACTGCTTAATTAGTCAGGAACGATTTCGGTTCAAATTCACTTATATGGGAAGATAAAGCAATATTTCGTTATTTTAAATATATATACATATATATTTCTTTCACATTGAATATTAAGTCATTGAGACTTAAGGTGTCTTAGAATAAGAAGCCACTAAATACAGGATACGTCTTTTAACCAATAATGATTTGAATAGATATCTTAATTAACTTATCTCCAACACTATTCTCTGTTATAACGCCTTACAATCGATAGGTCTGTTATACATATTACTTATAAGACCACATATAAGTAACACAGAAAGCAACTTTTTCGCTAAAGATGTGTACAAAAGTTACCATTTATCCACTGATGGATTAAAAACCCGAAACAAGGACTTTTGGAGACACTTGGGAAAGCTATATGAAGGATTAAGAAACCATGAAGGACAAGTCATAGTGAGCAGACAACAGATGTATTTGTACAAGTAAGTCCGAATGTACTTTTGCAACACGTCACCAGTATTAACTGTAGTCTGCTGTAAAGGATTTCGATTTCACCAGCATGTCTGTCATAAGACGACTAACATTGAGGAACGGTAATGGATATCATGATAAATGCTCAATTTGAAAGTAGTCAGTAAATATGACTGAGTAACAAAGCTGTTGCAAAACTGCTTGTGGAAAACCTTTTCTTGAGATGCTTTGTGACTATTATCATTACGAATAGATGTTAGCTAAAAACAACTGAATCGTAGTTGGTTTTACTACGTCACGAATCAGTAGAAGTCAGTAAACGTGAACCTTTTTAATTCCAACTAAGTGGTATAGTCGTCACGAGAATTTATGACCATATGCTTGACTCCTCACAGAAATATATATATATATATATATATATATATATATATATATATATATATATAATGATCCTCAAAATAGAGCGCGAAAAATGTTCAAATTTTATTGTACAACAACCTGAGTGGTTAAAAACCACTAGGACTGACTTGTGGATTTCTCAAGCTAGATAAGAGTGATCGCAGGCAATCTAGCCCGAGTCCATAGGTGGGGAACCCAGAGCAACCTGTGTGGTTTCTAACCATTTAAGTTGTTCAGCAGTATATTTCATTAGTGCTTGACCATTTTGTGTTAGGGATCGTGCACTTTGACCTAGACTGAGGGCTTTTTGATATCAACCCTGCTGACACCATAGTTGAGTAGTTGAGATACTGCTCAGCGTGGAACGTGCAGTTTGTAAATCATTTGCAAATTCATCATCATATATTAGATGTCAAAATTTTCTTGGGTTTATGAAGCTTTCTGGATGAAAACAATCTGTGATGAGAACAAGCTTGAGGCTAAAGAGTTTCTCACTTGCCATTCAACTAAATTCAATTAAAATATATTTTGTTGACAGAATTTAACAACTGAATTTCCTGTTTTATTGGAAAACTTCGAAAAGACTGACTATTCAAAAACAATAAACTATTGTTGATGCTGTTGTTATTACTAATGCTAACTATAGTAGCAGTAACTGAAGTTGTTGTCCAGAATTAAAACTGTCCGTGTAAATAAAGTAAGTTGTTGAAGATTTCATATCTTCGTCTGAAGGCCTTGTGATGCACCATTGTTTAAATAAAATACTTTTGAGAGTCAGGTACAACAGACTTGTATCTAAGTACTGACAAAATTACACATAAATTTCGAAACGACTACTCTAGTACAGATTTCGTCACATTTGTACAAAATTCCACTTTGCGGATGTTTGTGTTTGGTAGCACAAAACTGAGGCAGTTATGAAATTAATAAGAACGCTTGAGATTTAGCTATGAAGATCATTTTTACATGAAATGATGCCAAAGATTTATTTATGGTGTTACTGTTTGTAATTTTCCGGGTTGATCTGTATCTATTGGCACATGAACTCCTGCAGAGATTCCTCAAGGTGTCAGCCCAGAGGCCTATATGCCAGTAAAGACGGATCAGTTTGACCCAGCCTCGCCTCGTAAAATAGTTCGCTAGTTACTTACCGGTCCTAAGCCCAGGAAGGTTGGGCATAGGGGTAGCAACCCTAACCCCTAAAACCAATCCAAGGAAACTTCAAAGCACACTAAAAAATCTTAGAAATATAAACTTATTCCTCGCTAGAATCGGAAAGAAGAAATGAAGCTGAATGGTGAAATTCCATATTAGATTTGTTTATTTGATATAAAGCGCACAGTGATACAGATTATTTAATTGATTACGTTTCGAGCATAAATTATTGCTAATAATCATATTGATATGATTATGAGCAATAATTTATGCTCGAAACGTAATCAATTAAATAATACTGTATCACTGTGCGCTTTATATCAAATAAACAAATCTAATATGGAACTACATTCTACCACAGTGCCCAAGTTTTTCACTGAATGGTGAAAGCCTTCGAGGAGCCAATTGGCTGATGTGAATTATATTCTCTCGATGAAAGCGAAAGTAAGAATAGGGACATGGAATGTTCGCACCATGTATGATCGTAGCAAGGCTGCCCAGATTGCAAAGAAGATAGGAAGGTGTGGCATTGAAGTGTCAGGAATAGGTAAAAGCAGATGATATCGAAAAGGAATCTCCTAACCGTTAAATGGACAGTCTATAACGAATAGGAGAAACAAAAGAAACAATGGGTTGACCATTTCGATGACCACTTCGACATGTACTTTTCATGTCAATCCACCACCTAACTCCACATGTCATGCTTAGGGAAGTTGGGTTATGTTGAAAGTGTCTAGGGTGGCCAAATCAAGAAGTGACACCAGTGCATGAAGTCCCTGACTCCTGGTCTGAGATGTATGAAGGAGATGTTGACCACCTGACTGGCGTCCACGAGAAGATAAGAGGTCTCTTCGTCACATGGCTGAAAATCGGTCACAGTAGCGTAGATGCATTCATTCTTTGACATTTAAAGCTTGGAAATTTACACTAACATTTATCTTTGGATTGTGTATTGTCTCATACAGCTTTGTCTATTTTGATATCACTCTTTTCCTATCCACCTGTTTATTATACGCTGCTACAAATGTGGCAACTTGAGCTCATTCCCTTGTGTACCAGGCTCCATGTTGGGTTTATCCATCTCTCTCCGTATGAACCTGATATATATATATATATATATATATATATATATATATATATATTGTTATAAATATGAAAAAACTATGTAGTGCTGTGCTCAACATGGTTGAGAAGGTGTTCTAGTTTTATTCTACATTCATCTTCATGATATTCAAAAAGTACCGGATGGAGGAAACCTGAATGGCATGAAAAACTATGTTATTTCAACTTCCCATTTTTAGGCTGATCTTCAATACTATGACAAATGAAGCTATTTCGTAGATGACTGTTTCACTGTTAATCTATGAGCTAATCTGTTATCTGTGCACATAATTGCACTCAGTTAAATGCATTTTTTACCAGTGGTTCAAGACGTTTGGATTCACAGTTTAGTTTTCTTTCAAGGTGCTACCTTTTAATGACACTGTGGTCTCATCTACATAGAAGTGGGTTGTCTTCTTGACTACATCATCCTTTGGTTTTCTTCATGTTTTGACAATCATCAGTAGGAACTCATGGTCTGATGACAGGAGATTCCCACTACAAATTATCCTTGGGAAAACATTTAGACAATGCTCATACAGTTTGAAACAGTCATCGATACTCTCAATATGCACTGAATGACCTGCAGTTTTGATTGTTGCATCATAAAGTTAGAGAACTTAACAAATTATTTACCCGAATTACATGAAATGAAACTCGTAGTCTATTGCGCTTTATGTAAGGCAAATAGGACACTATTTTCTGCTTACTAGTTACATAGTACAGTGTCTTCTAACAACCATTTACCTCTCAGTGTTATCAGTGAGTGTTACTCGTAGAAATTCAGTTAAATTATTCGTTTCGTCAGAAATTAAGAGAAGATTACCCACTGAAGGCATTTAAACGATTGTCCTTCTTCTGATTAGTCAAGGAAAGCAAATTAGATTCGTATTTTTAACGCAATTTAAACAATGTTATTAACGGTGTTGTTTTTGGCGACCTGCATAAACCCTGGGCTACCAAAACATTTTACACCAAATATACCTTGCATCAATTTCTTCCCTTTCTGTTCGTTATAATCTCTTAAATATATCTGACAGATAAATTGTTCACTCACACACATTTTTAAAATGGCTTCAAACTGTCATTTTTCAAGTTAAGATGGAAACAAAGAAGAAACTGTTGTGCCAGATGGAAATGGATGTATAAATGCTCAAAAAATACAAATCATTACTATTCCTACGATGCTTATATCGAATATTAGGATTGTATACTGGCTTATTGAACTACCACTACCATAATTACACTCAATTTTGTATTCATTTCGAAGTCTAGACCAGATGTTAATGGGACACCAGCTATCCGTTTCACATAATAACATTTAATACTGCTATTATTGACGCTATTCAGATACAGCATTTATTTCTTTTAAAAATAATGTACAGGGAGCGTATTTGCTGAAAATTCCATAGTATACCGCACATGTTTGGAACAAAGCGATTATTATGATTACCATTTAATTATTTATTATTATTACTAGTAGCAAATCTGTATATACCAATGGTGTGCAAATGTACATGAATGGCATTTTCATTACATCGGAAACTAAAGGAAATTGCAGTCACACCCTTTATATGTCCAACAGGTAATATATCACGGATGAATTCATTTAGTAATGGGAACATTGAAAAATACATTCTTTTTTTCTTAAGATAATGAAATCAGTTAACAAATTTTTATCTAGTTGACCTTGTGCAGACAAATTCTTAGATAGAACACCTGGAATAATACACATTTACTAAGTCTCAGAAGTCCACTATTTGATAAGTTTTAATTTATATTCACACCCAGTATGCATGAGTAGAAGTCCTTCAAAGAAGTTGATGACAAACTACACTTCAATTCTAACACCCACAAAGGACATCTTCACGTCAGTCATCAGGAAGAAATGGGAGAAATTAATCAACATCCCCGTAGGGGAAACCTGTGTTGAAGGACACTGGAACTCTTTCAAAGAGACATGGAAGGAAACCTGCATAACCGTGTTAAGAAGGAAGAAGAAGTGGCAAAACGTGGACTGGAATGGATCTCGATGGACACATGGAAGCTAATAGATGAGAGGAAGATGGCGAAGCAGAAGACTAACCAGTGCATTGCAGGGAAGAACAATGAAAAGAGGAACTGAGTACAACATATAAAACACTGAACAAAGAAGTGGAGTTCGCGAAACGACAGAAGACACTTTTGAGATACATTGGAAACTGAAGCAGAAAAGGCAGTAGATAGGAAAGACCTGACAACATTATATCAAATAACCAGGTTAGTATCTGCTAGGGAAGAGATCAACTCAGATCAAAACCAATGAAAGATAGTGTAGGAAACTTAATTACTTCTAAAGAGGAGAAACAAAAGAAACGATGGGTTGACCACTTCGAAAAACTCTTGAATCCACCACCACCACCAACAACAACAACTGCAACTCGTCCAGAAATACTAACAGCAACCGCAGAATTACCACTGAACATAGGCCCTCCGACAAAAGCAGAAGCAAAGTCCTCAACCCCACAAGGTCGCTGAAATCCAGCAAAGCACCAGGACCAGATGGAATTCTTCCAGAAGCACTGAAAACAGACGCAGAGACAAAAGCGGACATGCCCACACCACTACTGTAGAAGGTTTGGAAGGAAGGAAAGGTACCTGCCAATTGATTGGAACAAGGGCTACGTTATCAAACTCCCAAAGAAGGCTGGGCGACCTAATTCTTTGCAAGAACTGGTGCTGACTAATGCCCCTATCCACTCCATGCAAGCAAACTATTAAGCCACATCATCCTGGAGAGACCAAAACATGCTCTGCATTCAACTGAATATCAACTGAAGCAAGCTAGCTGGCTGGATTCAGGAAACACAAAACATGTGCGGACCGAATTGCAAGGCTACACTATGCATCATCATGGAACAGAGCATAGAATGATAGTAAACTCAAATCAACCTCAACTTCATCGATTTTGAAAAGATCTTCAATAGCGTCGATCGAGAAGTCATTTGGCAGGCAGCTGCTTCAAAACTACGGTTTCAGTGTCAAAAACCTTCATTTACTTCATTCAACAACTATATGCAATGCTATATGATGCTACATGCCAAGTGATTCACAGTGGAAAGCTGAGTGACACCTTCGAAGTGAAGACAGAGGACAGGAGTAAGACAAAGCTGCTTCCCACTATCACCGATCATCTTCCTGATTGTGATCGACTGGGCTGGACTAGATCATGCAACAGACAACGGTGAGGAGCTGTGAGAAGATGGGCGTAAGCTGGTTGGACGGATGGAAGGACTCTAGGAGAAGATTTGGATTTCGCCGCCGCCGATGGTGGTTTATGTCTAATGTCTTGTCGCACAGACTCTTAGATCTATAAGCAAAAACTAACAAGTTGGCAGAGGAGGTGAGGCGAGGGGGGTCAGCGAATGAGGACGGGACTTCCTTCAGATGAACTTAGAGCAGACAGAGGTGGTGAAGATACCTAACCATAAACAAACACGAGCAACAATCACCATGAATGGGAGAAACCTAAAGGAAGTAGTCTCTTTCACCTACACCTAACTAGGCAAGGCAGCATCGTCTCAACTACAGGTGGCACAGGCACAGATGCGGATAAGAGAGCCAGGATCGGGAAGACATCAAGACAGGCCGTCCTTCATCAACCTGAAAACAGTGTGTAGGTCTACTGCACTGCACTGCACTGTATTCAGCATAAAGAATGAACAAGATCCGGATTTTCAACACTGGTGTCAGTGAAGTAATTCAGTGCTTCTATGTGATGATTGAGATACTTAGCACGTGACGAAAAGTTTTTCCAACAAACTGCAGACATTCATCAACAGATGGCGTCTACGCTCAATCGATAATGGAGATGGAGATCAGATGGCCAGAATCGAATGGTAAGAATGAGCAACAAGGAGCTCTGACTGGCTGGCTGGCTGGCTGGCAACGAACCAACCAACGGAGAACCCATTGCAGTAGAAGAAAGTGGAGATGGGTTGAATCGGGGATACAGTGAGAAGACCGTGTGTGGACATCAAGCATCAGGTGAGGTCATGCCATCAAGTGGAAGTCAAGTGGGGAACGACTTGTTGAGCGTCTGAGTCAAGGGTGACATGAAAGAGATGGTGTGAGTAATAAATGAAAGCTTGTGGGGAGTGGTGGAGCGAGGTTGAAAAGACTGTAGAGAGTGCGATGGTTACGTTCTACCGAAACCCTATGTTCGACTATGAACCCAAGTACCAAATAAAAATAATAATATTAAAAGGATTATTTTTTTTACTCCTGAGGTAATTTTCACTGCTGCATTTTGTTTTTCTCTATATTCTCTTATTCCCATTACTATACATTGAAATGAAAGAGCAAGCATAAACGAAGATGCTTATGAAGTTTTGAAAATATGTTTTTTCCTTTACTAAATATAAATAAGTTATTTAGAAGACAGTTATTTCAAGATTGTTTAATTTCTTAGTTTCGCAACAATTGCATAACTTTTAACATTATTTATAACATTAAATTTTTTACTGAGTTTATCTGATTTAGATGTAGTTTGGTAGACAACAGACACCCGCGCCTTCATTTCACTCTTAACTATCAGCAAATTATTTGCAAATATTTTTGTATGAATATCAGGTAAAAAAAATACTAATAATGTCATTAAAATAAGTCAAGTAGTCCAAGGTTGGTAGAGAAGACGGAGGTGATGAAGATACCCAACCAACGACAGCATCAACAACAAGCAACAATCATCATGGACGGGAGAAACTTAAAGGAAGTTGTCTCTTTCACCTACGCCTACCTAGGCTAGGTAGCATCGTTCCAACTACAGGCGGCACAGACGACGATGTTAAAACCAGGATCGGAAAGACAGTAAAACAGGCTTTCACCAATCTGAGATCACTGCGGAGATCTACTGCATTCAGCGTAAAGCGTGAATAAGATCCAGATTTTCAACACCAATGTCAAGTCAGTACTGTTATATGGTTCAGAAACTTGGCGTGTCACGTAAAGCATTTCCATTAAACTACAGACATTTATCAACAAATGCTAACTGTGCTCACTTGATACTGAAGATGGAGATCACATGGTCGGAATAGAATAATAAGAATAAGCAACAAGAAACTCACTCTGGAAACGAATCAACCAACAGAGAACCCATCGCCTAACAAATATGCAGTAGAAGAAAGTGGAGATGGATTGAGTATACACTGTGAAGACAGACTGGGGACATCACGTGCCAGGCCATGCCATCGAGTGGAATCCAAATAGGAAACTACAAGTTAGGCGTTTGAGTCAAGGGTGATATGGAGCAGATCATGTGAGGAAGGAATGAAAGCTTGTGGGCAGTGATGGAGCGATGTTCAAAAGACTGAAGAGAACAGAATGCAATGGAGACGTTCTACCGAAGCCGTTTGTTCCACTAGGAACGCAAGGGAAAAATAATAAAAAATAAAATTCATGGTTGATGAACTGTCATATCTGTTTGTTGCTAAAATAATGAATTTCAATGTATTTCAATTATTCTAAATGCTTTTGTCACCTTTCGTAAAACTGGCTTGATGCTATGTGAAACAGTTGAAAAGTAGTTAGTAGCACTGATTTTGTGGACAGGCATCACAAAATGGTTTTACAGACGGGACCAGATTAATGCCTAGTTGTCATGAATGGTAAGAATACCGTTCATATCCATCTGTCTTTTCAAATTATCTTTTAAGAGATCAATAAATATGGTCTAAATAGGGCACTCCTTCACTAAGTACATACGTTACTATTCGCTCCAAGTGCTCTCTCTACCTCAGAATACTCGGGTGATTTTCATCTATTTCTACCGTATTTTTACCACTTGTATGCATTGGTCTTTTCATACTGGCTATTGTCTGTTCAACTATATGATCTGTTAATCCTATTCCTATGGCTGACGAGAAATGCGAAAGCATTAATCTAATTCTGAACTACTGTGATTGATTCAATAAACTATTCCGCTAGCGAAAGTTCTCCCTACTAACTAAAGCTAGGAAGACCTAGGCAGAAAGTGTTCCGTTGTTTACTACCCGGTAATCAGTGTTCGCCATAGTAACACCATCATTTTTTACGATGCTTTAGACTAGAGAAAGGATCCAATGTCCTCTCTATACAGAAGAATAAGTTCCTGAACAAAAGTATGTAGCAGTGAAATGATACTTCAAAGTTATTCATGTTGATATAAATAAACAAATAAATATTCTATTCTCATATTAGTAATTTAGCAGGAGAGAAGCAGGCATCATCACATTGATATATATTGAAAAATCTACAAGATTTTACGGGACCCGAATGGTACAGAAGGGAGGTCATTAAATTCTATTGAAAACATCAGATTCCACGAGTTAAGAAATGAACAAGGAAACACCACTTTTCAGCGTATACAGAGTGTTAAAGTTTAGATCGTTTTCAGTCATACTTCTTTCACCGTTAGTGGCACCAAGATCCCACAAAATTCCAGATTTCCGTGACAAGTAGTCCACATGTTTGATTCGTCTTCGTAATGTCACGTTACGCTAGATAAACGTCTATTTTACCACAAATTCTTATGCTTGTAGCTTTGAAGACCAGAAGAATCCACATTGACGATTTCGGGAATCTGTAAATTTCCACATAATCATGTAATCCAAGTGAATATCTATTCAAGTGTTACCGTTCACAACAATTTGGATTTACGCTATCAGACTTAGATGTTGCTATGCAAAGAAATAAACATCTGAAGAATGAAGGCCAATGGCAATGGGTTTTCCATACTGTTCACGTTAAGGTATACACCATTATCAAGGAGGCACATTCACTGTTAGATAAAGTGCTAGAGGAGTCTGTTGCATACCATTGTGGTGAATATGTTCACTTTAAAGTCAACAGGTGAGTTGATCTCTTGGATTTTACTGTCTGTCTAGATTTTCGATGGCATTATGACCATCCAGAAATTTGAATAATTCAAGGATTGATAAATTTTTATGTGGTGAAAGAGTCAAATGAATGAGTGGGATTGGTAATTTTCGTAGGTGCACAGCTTCATTGCTTCGAAAACCAATGGAATGTTAAGAATTATTAACGTGTATTCCTCATTTGTGTCCTATTGTCATCACTGAACGTTATCTAGATCATGTGGGTCTTCAATTTTTTGAGTTAAATCCTTTGTTCGTTTAGCGCTCGGATTTCCAGATAATTCGGTAAGTTTTCATCATGGTTCAGTTTCTTCATAATTTAATGATACCTTCATGTTTCAACTATCTGAAATTTTGGTAGAAAAAACAGGTATAGCCTCTGTACCTTGGAAATTGTTTATATAAGGTCTTATTATGTCTGTAGTTTTAGTAGCAGTATTTGTGGTACTTTTTACAGCACTGTCCTGTAATGTAGAGTTAGGCTGTCTTATAAACTTAGTCAGTGTGTTTGATTCACGTGCTTCCCTAGGTCAACTGTCCCATATCTCAGCATATTTCATCACAAAGAAGTTCTCCCTAGTGACTGTTTTAGAATGCTCAACCGCTACTGTTGCAGTTGTGTTGCTTAATCCATAAGCAGTTTTATTTATGGACCACATGTCTGTGCATGTACTATAAGTTAGCCTGTTCAAGAGCTTATAAAATAGTATCAGGTTCAGTCTGAGCCTTTGTTTCCATAGTGGTTCAAGTCTTAGGATATTGCATCCGGTGACATATTTTACGTCGTTATTAGTGTTGAGTATTGTCATTGTAAAGTATCTCTGCATTCCTTCAACTCTCAGTCTATCCGTAATCCGTATACTACTGCAGCTGAATGAACAATATTCAAGCAGTGATCGGACAAATGCTTTATACGGGATTACTCTGGATTCAGTACTGTAGAATTTTCGTGATAAGAAACCTATCGGTTTTGCCTGATTTTGGCACCTGTGTCGATATGGGCTCAGAAAAGAATAGCTTGTGAGAATAATACAGCCCTAAGTTTTGTATAGACTTCACTTGTGTGAGTGAATGTCTGGTTATCATTAAGTTTAATTGATGTGCATAGTCACCTATGCATATCCAGACACATTTTTCTACGTTAAATTCGATTCGCCAGGTGTTGTACCGTTTGCTAATATACCCTAGTTCCTCTTGCACACAGCTAATAGTCAGGGCTAAGTCACTGATAAGGCGTGTGTTTACTACTTTTAGGTCATCCGCACATAGGAACGGCTTGCCCGCCTTGAAACACTCACATATGTTATTGATGTATGTTATGAAGAGGAGTGGACCTAAGAGGCTGCCCTGGACAACTCCACTGGTTATTGATTTAGGCTCTGAGATAGTTGAACCAACTTTTGTTATTTGGTAACGCTTACGCAGGAAGAATTTAATCATACATGCAATCCACTGTTTAGTGTAAGAGACGATGTTAGGAAACAAGGATTCAAAATCGGTAGAGCACATACCCTCATTTGTACAATTTATTGTTCATGTGTTAAAACAAACTTTTAGTGGGATAAATTCGTCGGTATCCTATTGCTGATTTGAAGATATCTGAGAACCATTTTGAAGTCAGATTGAAATATTTGATTTGCTATATATTTTAGGAAAGAAAGGTTATCATCAAATATTAGGAAATTAATCTAGCCTACTGGTTTTTTTAACTGAAAGAATTGATGTATTTTTGAGATGAATGGGGATTTTTAATTTAGAAGAAGTATTCATCATGGACTGACGTCAGTTGGGGAACCACTGGAAATCTGGGAGCGCTGGACAGCTGTTTCGTCCTAGTATGGGACTTCTCAGCAGTACGCAACCACTATCCGGCTAGGGATCGAACTCAGGACCTTTAGGTTTCACAGCGAACGCGTTAACCATCCAGCCACTGGGTCGGTTCCCCGTGATTCACAGTTTCTGACTTCTGTCAACTCACGACATAGCGTGACTATCACCCAAGGTCTTCAGTTAGCATCCCATACTAGGACGAAACAGCTGTCCAGTGCTTCCAGATTTTCAATGGTTCCTCAACTGACGTCAGTCCATGGTGAATTGAAACATCACAGTGAGCATTCTCATATACACTTGAAAACATGCACGGCTGCAGTGACTATTCGGGGAAGAAAGATACGTTCACATGTCTCCAACAAGTTCATCCAAAATACTGACTTTCTGACTGGAATGATGACACATATTTGCTCACTTCATACAAACCCCCTTTCAATAACCTAACTTGTAATGCAATGTTAATGGGGGTGTAGGACAGCATTCTCATATCAGTATGGTTTGCAGTTCGTAGAAGGATGAATGCTATTCACCTCTGTTGATAACCCCAGGTAATTAAGTTCAGAGGTGTTTACTTACTTATAAAGAATAAGAGGTAAACATTGTCAAGTCGTCTATTACCTCTTCGGTATGAGTCAGCGTCCTCTATGTATGACAGCCGCTTAGCAATAAAACGTAGCCTATGATGACTTATAGAACTGTTTCAGTTCATGATTATGCCCAGAACAGAGAGTGGAGTTGTGCAGAACGTTTTCAAACATGACTGAGGCCATGGAAAGGCATATGTTTAAACGCTTTCAGCCCCTCATCGCAAATTAGTTGAAAAGATTATTCCTTCACACTGCCAACTACTTTTTAGCTGACCTTTAAATCACTTTTTACGGTACTGTATGGTTCTGAACATCGAATTTCGACACTCTATAACGCTAAGTTTATCTGTCAGAGTTTCAAGCAGTAGATATAACCATGGAGCTGACGTCTTGATATCCCTGCTCATCATTTTGCGTTTACGTAAAATCATTTGAGGTGGTTGTCCACCGCAACCATCACATTGTTATGAAAAATTAGATGCGAATTATCTTCTCTTCCTCACTGGGATACTTACAAGCCTGTTACCTTGTTGAATACTGTACAACAACTTAATGTATTTATTTGGAAGTATAACAAGTATGTATTTGGATTTGATGGACAAGTTCAGCACACCGACGAACTTGAGACGGCCAAATAGTCAAGCACCCAGTGAATATCGAAACTGGACCTAGCATTACTGGATTGCGATCCTAATAGAGTGACAGTACTGATCCCAAAGATTATCATCGATATTTTATTCGAAGCTTATCCTATTCCATTTTAGTCTATTTATTAGAATTTTCACACAGTGAAACAGTATCATCTACTGGATACCATTTCGTACACAATTTATAGTCCATATTAATATCAGGTAACTGCACAACTTTGAGACAGAGTTTATATATTCGTAATTTTTTCTCCTTCTTCGTGATTACAAGGGTGGCAGAACTTTTCATATATTTGAGGCAGATGTAGAATCATTTTTACTGTATGCATTCGATGTTGATTCGATAAACAAAGATTCAGTTATCAATCTCTTCTTCCACTCAACTAAGTTAGTTAATACTACTGTCACTTTATCCCACCCTATTGTTTGGTTGTGTGTAGTTGCGTGTAGAGCCATGGCCGGGCTTTTCTCTAAATTTCCTATCTTACTAGGATCTGCTAATCTTGATTTAGCTAAGTTTTGTGCTTTGTTGTTTTAATTACCCCTAGTCGACTACTTTGACCTATGCATTTGAACTCTCAATGATTGTAAGGCATTCGGTAAACCACATTATTTTGCTTACTAGCGTCAAGGGGATCTTTTTACCCACAAAGCTTGTTTAGGTGAGAGTTTGTTGGTTTGAATTACACTTTAATCCCAGCATTATTGAGAATTCTTGTTATGCTTCTGATGTGCCTTCTTTGTATAGGTAACACAGTAGAGGCTCTGAATTCTCTTTCAACCTTGTTACCATTATTAATACCACTATAACTGTTATTAGTATTGGTAACACTTGTGTTACTACTACTGCTCAGATTTTTACTTCTGTTCCTAATGAATTTGTTTATAAATCCCGATGGGTAATTATTCAGAAGCAAGGTATTCCTGACGTGTTTAATTTCTTATCACAGATTTCCTGTCCTACCAGTCAGCCTTTTCACCCTATTAGTTAGGCATTTGACTAAGTCTATTTTAACTGACAAGGGATGAGATGCTTTGTAGTCTACTTAACAAGTCGAATGGGGAAGTTTCTTATCGATACTAGTCTCTAAACTTCCGTCTTCTCTTAGTTTAATCGTGCAATCCAACATTGTTGGCTCACCTTAATTACTTTCTAAGTCATAGGTAAATTGGATTGCATTCACTACTGAATTTACATTTGCCAAGAACCTGTTGATGTGTTCAGATTTCTGTTCTGTAAGTTTGTCGCCAATGTATCAGAAATATATCTTTAGAGCACGACTAAAGTTTTGAAGGGTCATCTGTTCCCAGTTATCCATAAATACGTCTACGATGTTGGGGGTTATTGGTGATCCCACTGCAACACTTTCAGCCTGTTTTTTTTATTTTATTTGGACTCTAAAAACTGTAGATGTCAGGCACAATAGTATCTCTAATATGATTTCCTCCATCTGCACCTTAGTTCGATGCATAAGCTCGTTGTCAGTCTTAAGCTCATTTCTAACTCTTTCTCAAGCCATACTGATTAGTGTATTCGTGCAAAAACTAGTTATGTCAATGTGTCCATTTTGTGAAACTAAAATAATGAACTAAGTATTCGGTACAAAATTATGTTAAATAAGGACTACCTTCAAATCGGATTTCCTAGGCTACGCGACATTTCATGAAATTATAAAAGTTGGGAAATGTAAGCCACTGGATTCTGACCCAAGAAGTGAGTCTTGAAATACTCTCTTTCGGACCAGACGATCCTGGACTAGATCTCCCACGAAGTCCAGAATACTCACTGCTGATGAGCCGTAAGCTATTATGAAACCGCTGTTTAGTGTTCTTGGGTTTTGAATGATTCTTCAAACAAAGTGATATAAATTACTTTCAAGCCAAATTTTTTCTCTAAACTACTTCACTAACTCTATCATTTCACATATTTTTAGAAGTGCTATGCTGACTAAACCTGATCGGATACTTTGACCTGTGTACTTGATCTCACAATCATTACATGGTATTTGATACACTAGGCTATTTTTCTTAATCAGATTTACTGGATGTTTGGGCCGACAAAGTTCTCCTATGGGTGATTATGTGTATTTAAATACTACTCTGATTCCAGCATTGTTAAGACTTCTGTATAAACATTTCGATATCCCTTCTTTCTTTGCTATCACTGCAGAAGATTTTTAACTTCTCTCAGGCTTGTTTCAGCTATTACCGATATTGCTATATTTTATCTCACATTGCAAGTACTCATTACTCATTAATTATGAGTAAAATAATTTGGAAATGGAATAGTAATGTGCGTCTCCATCATTAGAAAAGTTCTCCTTCTCTAAATCATCATTCACCAATTGAAACTTCAAAGAACTAGTGGAGTAGTTAATTTCATGTATCCTATCAATTTTATTTCCATTACTTTTTACATTATTTTAAATCTTGACAAATGCAGACATCGAAAATCCTTCCTAACTGGTTCTTGTACACCGAAGCAGAAAGTTATTCTACAGCTTCTGAATCAATTGTTAGATATATACTGCATAAAGTATATACCAGAACATTACTGGGTCGTTTTCTTTGAGGAATAGTTTGTTTTAAAGCATACCTTTAAAGACAGCTATTTTCTTAACCGAAGAATGCGTAGAAACCGAAGGACTCTGGCTATGTGTTTCATTGAACCCTCAAACCTCCTACCGGCAGTGGATATGATCCACACATTTCGGTATCGTTTAACTGTGAAAAGTTTATTATCATTGAGCAGTTAGCTATGAATATCATTATTGACAGTTATGAGTTTCATCGATAAGAATATTCTTAAATGTTTTGATTTGCTTGCTTTTATAGGCTAGTACTATATGTAAATGGGTATTGAAAATCCAAAATCCGAGTAAGGACATTACCTGCTAAATATTATTGATGAAAACGTTAGTGAACTCAAGAGTTAGCAGACATTAAGAAATGTTGATATGGTTCATCAAAGAAAACACGTTCTCTATAAGGTTTTGACTCATCTCTGAGATGAATTACTAGTTAGTACAGTTGAGATTTGGTGAAGGGGTACTGAACACCGGTATATATATTCTTACCATCACTTATTCTTCAGCCGATATCGTTTCTTAATACATGAATAATTTCTACCCTGTGATATTCTCGGAATTACGTCATATTAGAAAAAATCAGTTATGATTTCATTGAAGTATATATTTTTCACCGGAATTCAGACTTTTTATTTTTGTCTACCTATTTTCTTGATCAGGTATGCTAACAATAATAAGTCTCATAGCAAACGTTTATATTTTCATACACTAGACAATGAACTTAACCTATAATGTGAGGGCTAAAGATACTATCAAACTGTGTTAAACCAAGGTAAATTAATCGAGTAGTGAAATTGTGACACGCTGCTTTGAAGTGGACTATATAGATCAATGAGCCACGAATCTATAGGTGCACTAACGGTTACGTTATGCAGAACATATCGTTCAAGGCCATAAGTAAGTGTTCCAAGTTATTTTTAATGACAAAATTTCCTGCCAACATTTAGTACAAGCTTCAGCCAAAAATATTTATTAGTTTCGAAGAGTTGTGGTCAGCTGGATGGTTTCAGGAGATTGTCTTCATGAATATAAATCATCCAGAGGTTTAGCCGTTACCGATGCCAGTGAACGCTGATCCCGATATATCGCCTGTTGTCGAAACGGGATGAAAAACCTTTCGAAGAATTGTTTTACTAAGAAAAAAACGGGTATTTTCTGAAGAGCGAAAAATTCTTACAAATGTTAGATTATGTTGTTTATGTGTTATACAACTGTACTTCAAATGATAGTTAAATGAATGAGTAACATTGTTACAAACTGACTGCTGCTTTGGTGTTGACAGCTGTTCAACATAAATCACTACATATTTCATTGGTTTCAACTCAGTTTATTGACAAATCATATTTGGTTTTCCATGTCTTTGGACTTTAACCAGATGACAGTAATAGTGGTTTGCTTTACAAGTCAGCAGTTCCTTTTTTAATTTGAGTAGTACAAGTAAGAATATAATCTGCTAATCTTTTATTCTAAGTGAAATACACATTTTCTTTGAATATTGACAACAGGTGTATTGAATAAGCACGCTATTTTATTTTCTACGGGACTACGACTCTAAACACAGTCGAGGAAGTGACCTTGGTATGGAAGACTGAATATCATACCTAGATAACCTTGGTTTATTTCGGCGGACAAATTTAAGCAATGAAGGTTGTGGAGACACGGGAGTTGTAAGCCATCTGTTATCTTTCTTCTTTGTCTTCTGTCATGCGATATGGTTGTATTCGAGACAATCTAGAGATGATTGTAGATACTGGTGTTTTCAGGATGTTGTAAATAATATCCATATCTAATATTCACGTTCAGATTGTATTTACGGGACTGAAAAATGTGTTCTGCCTATGACTTTTTTGTTTTTTTAGATCACAGCATTAATGAGTCAAAATCAATCGTCAAGGATATTCTCCAGCGTTTTTTATTTACATTCACCTTTGACTATGAGGTCAATACTAAAGGTGACGTTTTAGGTTGAGAAAGTAAGTTGTACAGTGAGATTGTGAATCTGCATGTACTAAGGTTGCTGCAACATGTATTATGCAAAGATTGACTGTGACATTCAAGTTTAAGTTAGGGTTGAAAGCAGTTGAAGATTGGCAGAATTAAGCATGATATAAGTCGTATGTGGAATTTTTTGTCACATAACCGAGGTTGTTAGGCTGGTAAGAACCAGATGCCAGAAGCATATGTCTAACAACTTGAATAAATGTGTTTTCGTGTTAGATTCCTTCCCACATCTGTTAATCTTCACAATACGCAAAGTGTTTACACAAAACGAGATTTCTGATGGGTGAGTAGGTCTTCTCCACTGAGGTATAAGATCAGGAAAGTTACCACTAACGAGAACAAATTAGGTAGTAAAAAAACTTGATAAAGCATACTGTCAATTAATGCAGTTTCAACTAACTGGTTTTTATGCTGACATCCATAAAACTGCCCCACTTTTATGTTACAATAGGTTTTAAGAGCATCTGGTTATGAATTCCACTAAATGACCAACTAAGTTGAGATATGGCGAGGTTTGACTTAAAAGTAGTATATTGAAGACTGATGAAATAAATGCTTGATTAAGGTAACCTAATTTGTATCTGCTCACGTGGCAGAACATACTGGCTCATTATATTCGGGTGATAACTGTCACTGAATCCTATCTGAGCGGCCTTCAGAGTACCATCATCATAAAGCTACCAGCTGAGTTGTGTGTGGTGAAATGAAACTGCCAACGGCACACAGAGATGTGACTCTGAGAAGTCTATAGGAAGAGTAATCAGTTTTCTTTGGAACAGTATCCTTCTTCTAAATCATCCTTCTAGCTATCGCTAATAATAGTTTTTCAAGTTGATATTCATCATGGACTAAGATCAGTTGGGGAAACATTGGAAACCTGGAAGCACTGGGCAGTTTTTTCGTCCAAGTATGGGGCTCCTCAGAAGTGCGCACCCATGACCCCTCCGGGGGTCGAATCCATGGCCTTTCGGTCCCATGGCCAGCACGTTACTGTTGGGCCACTGATGACTAGCTTCGGGAGGTGATTCCTGAAGTCTCAAAGAGAATTCGTGGCCGGTTTGGAAACTTGGTGGCCATGAGGACAAGCACTCAACGATGACATCAAGTGATGGTCGAGCACTGGATTCTGACCCAGTGGCTCAGTGATAACTTGTTGGCCACGGAACCTGAAAGTTCTGGGTTCGATCCCTGGCGGGGTCATGGGTGCACACTGCTGAGGAGCCCCATACTAGGACGAGATAGCTGTCTGTCGCAGGTTTCCATTGTTCTTCCAACTGATGTCAGTCCACGATGAATACCAACTTGAAAAATTACTAAATCCCTACAAACCACCAAATTTAATCTACAATAATAATAATACTAATATACCATCAGCTGTATATGGTGCTCTAGTCTAGAAAAGAGACCTTCTACAATTCAAGGTTAAAGCAATTTTTAGTCGAAAAAAGGTAGAATCATAAGCTTATTTTTTTTTAAAATACACATTTGGATCTATGCGACCAACTATCCATCATCAGGATCTGATAAGTGCAGGTAGAATTATTTTTAGACAAATTTAACAGCCTGAAAAATTTAGTCCAGAATATTTTAAATCTTGTCATATTAGAGACTGTTTGTAGAGATCAGTACAAACAACCTTATCCATTTTCATATTGTACAGTAAAACAATTGACAATCGATATTTCCTTGGTTTTCGTGCTTGTTGGTTTGCGTCAGCGAGATGCATCTTCGACATCGACAGAAATGATACCACATCTGAGATTTAACTCCAAATCATTCAGTGCTTCAGTCGCAGACATTGGCACTGACGTATTTCGCTTGCATCCCATCCTCAACAGGACTTAATTAAAGGCATTCATTGGTCCTTGTAGTGCGAAAAATTTCATATTGACCTAATCTAAGAGTAAAACTTGTGCACTGTGGCAGAGTGTAATCCCACTTTTATTGATTGATAAGATCTGTTACACAGTGTAACAGTACTGTTTACTGGATTACGTTTCGGACATAATTTAGTGTCCATTGTCATATCAAGATAAACACACAACTTTGGGGTATCCCTTATATAGTCCTAATTTCCTCGCCTCCTTTTGATATGGGTAGTAAGATTTTCCAGATATACGGAACGGGGGTGAGTCATTCCTGTTGCGAAGACTCAGTTATCAATCTCTCCGTCCACCCTATTACGTTAGTTTTAAGGATTTTCACCCTGTCCCATTCTATTATGTGGTTGTATGGAATCGCACTGACCTTAGTCGAAACTTACTAAATTTTATGACTTGAAGTGCAGACTAAATGACATGCTTTAGACAACGATGAAACAATGGTTAGTTTTGATGTGGTTAGTTTGTATACAAATATACCTATTGGTATGACTCCGAAAGCACTTATAAACAAGCTCAATAATGACCGCGAGCTTATACTACAAGCTAAGGTACCAATAGATGACATCATGCTAGGAGTACAGCTATGCCTAACTTCCACAATCTTTAGGTTTCAGAATAACACATACAAACAAACAGAGGGAGTTGCCATAGGATCACTAATATCCCCTATTGTGGCTGACATATTTATGAATAGTTGGGAACGGATGGCTACCAAAACATTTAGTCATGCTCCAAAAGTATGGTTCTGATGTGTAGATGACACGTTTACAGTGTTGAAATCTGAGCACGTACATAATCTTTTTACACACATAAATTCAGAAGTCAACCCAGACCAATTCACCTATGAACCAGAAAATAGTGAAGTGGAGTTAGTGATGTTGAATTGCAGGATAAAACGGAAACAAGGTGGGAGTTTAGACACTAATGTCTACAGAAAACCTTCACATTCGAATCGCTTCTAGGACTCCAAATCGTCTCATCCTATGTCAGTCAGTTAAAGTTGGCTTAGTAAAATGTCTAAGTAACAAGACTAGAAAACGTACTAGTAAAACGGGAGATCTACGACAAAAAACACCTTAAGCATCAACAGTTACCCTCAAAAATTAACTAGTAAGTTCCTTAGGAATCGTAAGGAAAATGGGACTAATGTTAGTAACGCAGGTGTTACTAGTGGTAACAATACTGTTAATGATAATAGTAGCAACACCGTGAAGCAGTGATTCAAAACGTCTACACTACCACCACATAAGGACAGCACCTCAGAAACACTACGTAGGATTTTCAGTAAGGCTGGGATTAGGGTGGCATTTAAACTAACAAATTCGTTTAGAAGCAAGCTTTGTAGGTTAAAAGATCCAATCGATGCGATTAAGCAAAATAATTTGGTTTACCAAATCTCCTGCAATGATTGTGAGATTAAATACATAGGTTAAAGTCGTCAGCCAGAGTCGATAAATTAGGCTGTCTGAACACAAAAACCTAGCTGGATTGAAATTGGTAGATCCTAGCAAGGTAAAGAATTCAGAAAAAAGCTAAGCCACATGTATGCATGCGATTAAACACAACTACATAATGAGATGGGACAGGGTGAAAATCCTCAGAACTAATAACAGGGTGGAGGGATACAACTGAATCTGACAACTGACTGACAATTGAATCTCCGTTGATGAAATCAACACGTAATACAACTAACAGGAATGACTCAGTCCCTGTTCCGGATACATGGTAAACACACTAAACTGATTACTTTTTCTCCATTCCATTCGATTTGATCTTCATTGACACATAACACTGACTTTCAATATAGTAACAATTGTACGTCATGTCTAATTTTGATTATTGTGTTTCAGCTGACAAAATAAACCTATTTATTCATGAATAAGAATAAGACATGTGTCAGCGAATAAATTTATTTCTTTTCAGGTTGATACATGTTTTGTATTTATTGTATTTCACTTGTTCTCATGGATTTATAGCTGTAGAGCCCAAAGAAGAAGTTATTGAAAACAGTTGTTCACCATGATTATTCTTGTTTTGAATGATTTATAGGGATCTTCAAATTTTATGTGGAAAATCTTACTAACCAAATCACAAAGGGGGCGAGGAAATTAGGACTATATAAAGGATATCTCAAAGTTGTGTACTTATCTTAATATGATTATGGATAATAAATTATGTCCAAAACACAAATCCACTGTGTGATAAATATAATAAGTCAATAAAAATGGCCGAAATCTATTTATCATTTCACGAAGTGACCAAAAAGTAGGAGACTTACTGCCACCATGAAGTTTGACCAATGCTGGTCGTGCGTCAATCAGAACTAAACAACAACCAATAATTGCAACATTTCTATCTATCCCATGTGAGTTAGTCTTCGTTGAGGATTTTTCCAACTCTAGAATTCATATTTAAGTAGAAGTCAACTTAAAATTGTCGTTTTAGGTTATTATATAGAGTTTTCATGAAGTGAGTAGACGTTCTTGGACCTAAGATTTCAAGTAAAGTATCAATTTTTTTTATTTGATCGAGAATAATAACTTATCTGTACAGATACTGATGTGTTTGATAACGTAAGTTGATTTAGATTGCATCGGGCCTGGGTTAACTTATAATAATTTTGTACTTCCAATAAATATAATCATAACTTAGGTCGAACTCCATATAATAACAATGCTGTTGACAAATGAAGGTTTATTTTCTTGTTAAACAGCTGCACCTAACAGTTATGAAATCTCTAATATGTTATTCGTTTTTACTACCCTTAACACAAGCTTATTTTAATTGGTCGGTGTGTTTTAGTATGCTATGCAGTCCCGTTTTTCTGTGCTATCTGGGACTGTAAGCAGGTAAACATTGCAGTTTCTTATTGTTTCCTATTTTGATAACCAGTTTTTATTTGAAAAATCTATGTTGTTCAGCTAACACATCAAGTATGTAATGATGAGTATCAATCAGTACAAGAAGTCGAAACTTCTATTTAGAAATAATTGAACTTTTCGTTAACAAAAATTTAAAAAAATTCTCATGAAAGAAGAACGAATAATTCAGCTGAGAGTCTACTTTCAAGTGACCTCATTCTCAAAGCTCTACAATCACACATTTATACATTTTTCTTATGTTAGGATTCGATACATAAAAATAGTTTGTCAGGCGTGGCAACAAAATTGGTGTCAGTACATGAGCTGTCATTAAAGTATAAAAAAAAGAAGAAAAATCAAGATTAATTAGAACATGTCTGGAGTTGAATAGAGATTAATAAATTTGGATAAGAAATCTAGTCACATGACAAAATATTTGGAAATTGAAGTGTTACCAGCAAAACCATATAAACAAGAATGAATAGTAAATTACGTAAGAAGTGAGTAGTGCAAAACGGAGAGGGGTAATTTCAAAGGCTAACAATTAGAACCTTGAAAGGAAAATGGATTGAGTAGTCTTCTGTGTAGAGCATTCAGGTTTCTCTATGTGGAGGACGAGAGCTTTAGAGACACAGAGAACACGGAGGGATACAGCCTTTGTAAGGTTTATTTCCACTTTGAACGAGGAAGTTCATGAACTAGGGAAACCCGAGTTCAAAATATGTTACTTTTTAGTAACCAGGCAGAATAATGCTCTTGAACCCTTTTGGTGGATAACATTGGCATTGAGCTGCCTGTATATCTGGCTCCACAAGAGCAGGTGAATTAATATATTCACATAGAAGTCGTCAGATGCGAATATTTGTCCTTCTAGTTGTTAGAAATCATCGGGTGACAAGACCATACTAGTATCAGCATTGATGCAAAGAATTTTCTCCTTGGACAGCATGACATCCTCCTCTTTACAGTGTCAGTTGTAGAATCACCCTTGAAATTTAGATCCATATGAAGCATCTTTTTTGACATGGTGATAGGATTCTCTCTGTGAGGGTTTGCCTTGATATTTTTGTCTGTGAAGCAGGTTGGGAATCCATTTTCAATTAGAATGCTCCTTATAACAGAAATTATCATCTTCCGACACAACGGAACTTCAGGTTCATCTATTGTAAAAGATATGATCAGATTCTGTTTGCATCTCATAGATACCCAGCTATGAAGGTTCGTCAGTTGATCACTCCACACCATTTTTCTGTGAATTCATCTTCTTGACTCTGAATCAGTTGTACTTGTCAGCTATACATCGGGAAAGTAGATTTTCGATTCATTTTGATCTCAAGAGTGAATCTTAATGTTGGATGCCAGCTATTAAATGTTTATAAAATGTGATTCAAATCATTCTGACCACCACAGATAATAGAAGCGTCGTCTACGTACCTTTTGTGTAGCTGAAAGCCTTGAATCATTGATTTCAAGGTCCTGTTTTCCAAAGTGATCATAAAGCAGTCTGCCAGTAGTGGACCAAGTGAAGATCCCATGACGATTCCATCTTCTGGTCTATAAATCACGTCATTAAATGTGAGTTGACCATTAAATGTTCATCTAAGTAGCATTTATTTAACATGTGGGGTCGGTATCCCAATAGTCATATTATTAACCTCTACATATCTGTATAAGAAAGAGATAGTTTTGGTAAACGGAACACTGATGAAAGTGACTTGACATCAAGTGATATCATAAATTTATGAGATATATTCACTTCTTTGATGCAGTCAACAAATTCAAAAGTATCACATAGAGAGTGGATTGTTATTCGTCACCCTACATACTTCAGGATTCCGGTTAACTAGTTTGCAATTGGTTCGTAAGGAGATCTAGATATGTCTAGAATCGAATAAACCGGTTTTGCGCATTTTTGGCAGCCTATACAGACGTGGAATTGTTGAATATATTCGTTTGATGAGTACGTGGAGATCATTGGTTGTTAGCAGATCACTCTACATCTTTTTAAAAAAGTATATCTGTCTAGGTATGGTTATCCTAGTAGTAAATAAGGAGATACCAACAAATGCATATCGTGGTGCAGTATGTTGACTGCTGAGGAGTTTCATATTAAAGGGAAGTAACTGTCTATGAGTCCCAGGTTTCAACTTAGTTCCTCACTTGGTGTTACCTCGTTAATGAAAGCACATTGGACGAAAAAAGTCACAGTTTTAGTGTAATATACTATGCCATGATGGGGGTCCGATGGTGAAGTCGTACTGCTGGCTGGATATGAAAGCAGTAATATATAATAAGTAATATGCTGTGCCATGCTAGTACTACCTTCTCAATGGGAAAACAGGAATCAGAGAACGTCAGCCTTATAAACACCGCAGTCCATTCTACCCCACAGCATACCACCGCCAGCGATTTGGGTTCACAGTGGGAGTGGAAACCAACACAATTAAATGTCAAATACCTGAAAATGCCGTATGTGATCTGCCTCAAGCAGATGTCCCTAGAGCTCTGAGATCATGCACTCACCCTTCTTTTTTAGGTACTTCAAGAAGCACTAGCCTTCAACGGATTAGAATGTTAGAAAGTGTCAACTACTCCCACAAGTCTGTCAGCCCTAACTTTTCTTCACACCATTGTCTACCTTCAGTATCTTTATCTTCTTATCTTTCTTCATGGCTCTTGGTCAGTAACCCTTCATCACCTCTAACTTCTCTGATCCCTACAGTCCTTGACGACGAACTGAATTCACGGAACACCATCCCTAGTCTTCTGAAACCAGTCTGCAAACAACACATTGAAGTTTCCAATGTTCTCGCCCTCAGTCAAATTGAACAACATGCTTCTGTAGCCAAAACTTTAGCATCTTGGATCTAGGATGAATGATTTTTTCCAGATTTGTACACAACAACCAAGTGCACTTATTCACTCATCTTCATCTGATCAATATGGTGAATCCGTAAAACTCACCCTTTGAGTCTCTGGAGATTCCATGACTAGGTTTCACTGTCTTGCAGTTGTAGGTATAGCATGAGTGAATAAGGCAGAAAATGTTCTGTTCAAATGGATCCCACTTGACAGTTACCTATGAGCTGTTTTAATGAACGGCACAGTGGGGACCAAAATGGGAAGCAAAACCCGCCGTTGTCTGTTCGTAATCTCTGAAAATGCATTCATGGACTGCAGTTCGGATGATGTGAGGATGAATTCTACCGAAATCTCTCTAACCTTTTACTCGAAGCTAAACGTTTCGACATGATTGCTGTTGTAGTTGGGGATTTCAATACACAAGTGAGGTGGGCTAAATCAGGTAGAAAGGTGCTTAGGTGGCTCTTCCGAAATCCTGGGGGAATGAACAGATAGTAGCGATTGCCCGCTACAATTATGCCTCGATGACTATTTATTCCTAGCCAGCACAAACTTCAGACGTAGAGTTGACTGAGCTGAGCTCATCAGTGGACACAGATAGACCATATTGCTATCAGCTGTAACTGAAGGGGATCAGTGGAAGGTTGCCACTTCTTGCGGAGCACATATTTGAACAGCGACAACACATATGTTTACTCTTAAAGGAATATAGAAAAGCCAACGAACAAGACTACTGCCAGCACAGGCCAATCACAAGATCGCTGAGGTTTCTTTCAGGCAGAAAGTGGCTAGACAGGTATCAGAACAGGACACTGCCACTCATCCAGAATAAACATTGTGCCATTTACAATATGCTATGAAATCAGTGGCAAAGGTCCTGGATTACTCAGCAAAAGGTTAGAAAGGGTCAGTGGGTCTTTGCACATTTTACCGAATTAATGGATACACGTGGACGCATTATTACAGCCTCCAAACCGCATGAGGAGCGAAAGCAAATCAGACATGTACGGACGAAAAGTTTACGCAGTGATAATTCGGCCGGTTGTAGGTAGCAGAGGTTGAAGAGATGGGAAAGGCAGCAACGATGTGAAACGGCAAATAGCTACTCATATATATATATATATATATATATATATATATATATATATATATATATATATAAGGGCAAAATGTCAATGTTCAGTGGAACTATAACGGTGAAGACTTGTGGTTCATTCGAGGGGAAATAACTACATCGATTGGCTGAATACTTCTAGGAACAGTTTTACTACGCCATCACCCACTATCCAGTCGGATTTTGAATGGAACACTGAGGAACGGTTACCATCTGTCACAAAATTTGAGAAGGCTGTAAGCAACCCAAAATCAGGAGGGACAATACGACCAGACAGAAAAGTTCCGGAGGTATTTATGAACGACGGCTGAGGATTATTTATCAGATTGGCTGAAGTGTTAGCTGGAATGCGAGAACCAAATATGATCCTTCCTAAATGATCCTAAAACTGATTGACCTAGTTCTCAAGAAACCGTCTTCTGTGATAACCAAAGGGGACCAGTCCGACAAGGTGTTGTCTAAAATCCTAGGTTTCATAAAAACTTTAAGCCCAACTAAAACTTCAGAAATGCGAATCTGGTAGAGCCATGTCTTTCAGACCTGTTCATGGGTGTATCGACCATGTATTTCCTCTGTGCCAGGTCCCGAAATACACGGTTACTTACCAGTGCACGATACTAGTTCTATTTATCGACCTGAAGGTGGCATTCGACTCCGTCAGTCGTTTGGACTTACACCACTATCTGTCACTGAAACGAGTGTTAGGAGAGTAAATCACTTTTTTGAGGGGCCTGTATCAAACATCTGTGGGCATGTCACAACGCAAGGTGAGTTGTGTACGTTAAATGGTTTCCATCAAAAATGTCCATTCACTCCATTGTTAGTTAGTTAGTTTTCTTTATGAAGGTCTACCCCTCCTTGTTTGACTTTACGGAGGCTGCCGTTGTCACAAAAACTTCATACTTCTAGAGAATAAAGATAGGACAGTCATGTAAGTTGAAAACACTGACAAGATGCAAAGTCTACTGAACATCAGGCAGTCGGAGAATATGTAAGACGCGTTTCAGACCAATAAAATGCATACTGTTTCTCCATTACTGGTCTGAGGTGGTGCCCTTTATGGAGATAGATCGTGACGTTAATGAGCGCGTTGACAGCTTCACTTACATGTGAAGTCGGATCAGCCCTAATAGTTAAGTGACTGAGAAAATCTCTGCACCGATAGGAAACGGTCGATTGGCCTACTTCGGTTCATCCCATTTACAGAGCCACCGTAATAAAGACTGAGCTTACTGTGCTGAGATTCACTGTGAATTATTATCATCAAATATGGGAAACATGAGGTTGGATCAGATGTTAGATCACCGCTTTCTTCGTACTATAGGCCATGTGTCAATGTTACCACGTCAGCAACGTAGAAGTCAGGAGTAGAGTGTTAAGGAGGAATGAAAGTCAGTCAATGAGGTTGTGAGTCCTTATTGATTGAGATGGCTGAAACATACGTTGCGCATGCCTAGCCACTGTCTGCATCATCACACAACCTTGACTAAGATAGTTTTAGACTAGTAAAAGGTTGTAGGTGACCAAACTAAAACATGACACCATTCCACGGTTCGAGTTCGCTTGACAGCCTAAACTGATGGTTAATGACTCTAATTGATATGCCACTAAGTCTGTCCCAGTGGCGCAGATACATCCACATATTATCTTCATCCTATTCGTCATAATGGATTTTGGTATCGTCTCCTTCCTCCTTGCTATTTTTTCATGACTTTCTACCACACTCAATTACTTTCATCTCTATTTCCGAATCTTTCATCCTAATGGATTCTCGCCTGATTTGCTGCTATGAGGTGTGATAGTTTGAACCGTTACTCAATAATGCCAGGTCTCACGATGGCTTTAGCAATCTATGTAGCTTCATATATATCATTGCTAATAATCGCTTTATTTTTGTTTTATAGCGGAGTTATTCTCTTTGTCATGAAACTATTTATCCAGTCGATTAAATCTCATCTCCTTGAAAGCTTATGTACTGGTATTGTGAATTTCATACATATCTCTAACTCTCTACCTCTCTGCTTCTATCCATCTCAAACCTATTACGTTCATGATTGTATTTGTGTAGTTCAGTAAACTCTCTATTCTGTAAGTAATGTGAATATCCTTCTGTAAGCAGTCTGAAAGAAAATAGGGGATGAACAAATATCTACCTATGTAATTTATTAATGCCTCAACAACAACTCTACACTAATGGATAGTTCTTTTTAAAAAAACGATAAACAATACATCATAATGTATGGGTTTATTGTTGAAAGGTTAGTTGATAGGACCTTATTAATTTCAAGATATCAAATTGGAGAAAATTCATCCCGAGTACCAAGAGGACCATTAAATAGTACGGCAATTACACAGTAAAATTTTTAAAGAATGAGTTGTTATATAACTGATATGATCCAAGAAAATTCCCCTCATTTATCCCAAACCTATTTGATCAAATCGCTGACCATCATGAAATCGAAATTTACAGTAAGTGTAATTTTAGAAAATGAAATATAAGTTTGGAGCTGCTAGCCAAGCAGTTTGATTACTGACGAGATAGCCATGATTCGGCGGATTCAGGTTACTGATACGCAGTGATAACTGAAGGTGAAATGAAAATCCCAGTCACGACAGGATTTGAAAGCGCAGCTTTCAGACATAATCTCAGGTTATGAGTGTCAGGATGACAAAAGCTGTATTAAATATGGTTTTAAATTGAGGATCATTCATCGACGGATGATGGTTAGTCGAAACAAACTCGAAAAATGTGCAGGAAGAAGAAACATGATGAAATGGTTCTTGGTTACGTTACACAGGAAAATTTATGAGTTCAGTAAAAGATTGTGGAAATATTATGGTAACCGTAACCTGGCCGACATGTAAAACGGTTGAAACGGCATCGTTAATAGAGCAGTGAAGATAGTAACACATAATACTGGTGACCGGTAGGTCAGTGATGTTAGTTTGTTGTTCGGGAACTCAACTATCACGATGATGAAAACAGCAAAAGAATCTTAAAGGACTGCTCCAATGATAATGAAAGGTATCATACTAACTGTGAAAAAAGGAAGATTTAAGAGTATGAAAATCAGTAGTTAATTTTCAGAAGGTAGGTGAAGAAGTAAGATCCAAACATGTTGTTACCAGATACAGAGTTCTGATCTAGTCGGTTCGACAGCTACGACTTGCGCTTTCATGATTTATGAAGGAAGTCAACACATTTTGTCGAAAACAACTTGGTAGAAAAAAGACAAGAAACGCCTGGTTTCTGGTCAGTTATTTTAGAAAATTGCTAATGGTTGAAAAAAACCAACTGCGTGAAATCTAGGCAGTCTTAAATAACTACTATACAACTGGATGAGTTCCAGGTATGGAATTCTAAGGTGTAATGCTCTGAAAAAAAAGGGATAATGGATTTAACAGTTATTCGAATCATAATGTCAGTTAGTGTAAGATTGCTAACGCTGGAGTTCTCCACCTCACTAATCTTGTCAAGCGAACTGTACACTCTAGTGTGAAAATTTGTTAGGCGATCAAAAATATCCAACCGTTGAGAAGAAGCCTTTTTTCCTTCGTCTAGCTTCTGAAGGTAATGAAACATCTCAAAGATTAGATAGAAGAATAAAAGCTGCTCTGAAATGAAGCTTCCTTGCTGCCGGACTGATCTCAGTTTACAATACAGTATGCTCAATAACACAGTCGAAAACAAATAAATATCCACCTTATGTCACCTCCAAACCGTGTATGTCAATCCACCTATACTTGTGGAAGCAAGTACACAGAAAGGACCAAAAAAGAGATCTACTCGATTTTATGAGCATATTCCGAGAAATTTGTGCCTGAAAGACAGCAAGTTCTTTAACAGCGCAATCTCCAGGCACCTGACGGAAACTGGGTGTCAAATAGATGTTTCTCAATTTTTCAGGATAATCAACAAACGAAGAAAGCCATGTTTATTACGGTTTGCCAAAGCTGTCGCGATCAAACATTTCGAACTAGGATAATAACTGTAATTAATCTTTCTTTACCTTGGTAACTGTACACAATGTTTTGTATGTTTATAGTCTTACTTTTTTGATTGCATCATCTTCTTATTACTTTCTAACTGACTTTTAGTCACCTAGTGAATTTCAAGTTTTTCGTGTAATTACGTAACCTACTAGCTCTTTAACAGTCCCTTCCTTTACACTGACGTTTGTTTGTTATCACGCCGCTGCACTCCTCAGCTTCACAATTCCATGTTGCATTAGATATAAATAGCCATTGATTTCGACTGAGATTTGTAATTACTAATCCCATGTTTCCTTGACTCACTAACTTATTGCAAATCTTAGGATTCGAATCTCCATTAATTCTTACATATTTAAAGTGTGTTATGCCATTATTACTACTAATACTTCTCTTCAGTTTTGGGCTGTTTGCAGCTGATGAAAGGCTATGAAATCGAAACGACTGTATTTTATTCTGAAAATGTCTAGCACTGTTCAAAGTTGTCGAAGGAACTAAATGTTTGACATAGTTTTGATTTTGCTTTAAGAAATATGGTTGGATTTCATAATTAAATTTCCCCTGGTTGTATCATTCTCCTTTCACTGTCTTTGAGTTAACCACATGACCCATTCACGAACTCCATAGCTCATGTTGACACCTTCCTTACTTTTAACTTGTATTGGCAACAAAGTTTTCGTTGGAAAGCACACAGTTTGTGAAACAATATTGTCATGAATTAACAGGATATATTGAAGCCAAAATTTTCTTACACTAATCGACGGACTTTCTTCATTTACATTAACTGATCGTATTAAATTGATATGACTTCTGAGTTGAATTTATTCGTGCACACAGCTGATATGTTTTTGTCAAAACAGCTGCAACCGTCATCCACTATCAAGTTCACTCTGATGTGCCTGGAGAAATCTACACTTTATTGACTAGTCATATATATATAGTTTAGGCTTTAAAAGATTTCCTCGGTAAAAAACCAATAATAATCAATTGTAAAATATGATTTTTTATTCTGTAGCAAAGATAAAACCATTCTGAAATAGTGGAGAATATTTGTAGCTCAGTTGGATGGTCTTGGTTGCATTGTGTTCTCTGAGCTACATGGGTTGTTTAATTGTGAAGCTTTCATCGTCTTTCTAGACGACATCATCAGCACTAACTTCAGTATGAAATGAGCTGTCAACATCTCTTGGTGAGCAATTTAGTAGCTTGCTTTGACGAAGTGGTCTATGATTGGTTTTTTCTTCAAAGCAAGCTACTAAATTACTCACCGAGAGATATTGACAGCTCATTTCATACTGAAGTTAGTGCTGATGATGTCGTCTAGAAAGACGATGAAAGCTTCACAACTAAACAACCCATGTAGCTCAGAGAACACAATACAACCAAGATAATACCATTCTTTAGTCATTACACCATAACTCGATGAAAACTAAGGAAAACTGATTGGGTTTTATCCACTTTCCATTTATTTCTAAGATATAATAAATACAACCATATACTATCACACCTTTATTGATTATATTAATAATATGAAGGTATCTCATATAAGCAACTTATATGTTATTCAAACCTGGTCAGTTTTCCCCACAAAATGTTTGACAGTAAACTAAAAAGTGTTTCTCAAAGAGTAGCTAATGCAAGTCAGACCCCTAGTCGACAAATATTTAATCATAATAATAATAATACCTTTATTCCAAACAGCACATGTAGTAGAATATGGAGTTCTCAGCATGTAATAGTTCAACAAATTCGCTCCTTGTACAATATCTTTCAGCGAAATAATCTTTGCATTTGAATGATATAAATAATAACCGTTATGAAAGCTAAAGTGTGGAACAAGCACATGGTATTACACTAGCGTCTGGTTTGGAATGGTGAATGAATAGAAAATCTAGCATGATTTTGATGCAATTCGATATGTTTATCCAAGAGATAGTAATGTATTCTATTTTTATCCATTTATAAGCCCATCTCTTACCAGTGTGTCCTTTATTCCTTGTTTTGCTGTTAGCTTAAAAACAGCAGTGTGGAACCATTTTTAAAGTTCGTAAGAGTACTTGACGTGTTTAAACGATTAAAACAAACTGAGAGAAAAAAATTTGATGAGATAAATCCAGTGGAAAAAATCTCGGTAACAAAGTTTACGCATGTATTTTGATTCTAAGTGACTTACCAGCCAAAGATAAGACGGAAAATATGTTTCTAATTTCACCATTTACAAGTAAACGTTCTAGTTAGTTATGCATTGCACTAAATATCCTCTTAGAAGTTCTTCTACTGGTGGACTACTCTAATAAAGATGTAGGAAAGAAAGAAAATAAGGAAGCCAAATAAGTTCCACAAACCTTTCGTCTATATCACAGGTTCTTTAAGGAATAAATCCAGTGTGAATACTCCTTTTGTATTCGTCTTCATATGCTGCAAGTCAGGAAGTCACTCCGTCTAGTGGGACTTCTCAGATAAGTTGGGTCAAAAATGCTCAATACAATGAAACTAACCATACATCTATGCAAAGCTGTTGTGAAGAAATGTTTCGTGCATCTTAAGTGATTAGCTTACTTAGAGTACTGTTGAATTACCTTTGTATCGCAACAATTATGAAGTTTTTCAGTATCTTTGTGTATCAGAAGTATAACTTTCAAGTCACTCATTCACTAAGTGAGTACTCAGAAAGTACAGAAGTCAAAAGAAGAACGTGTTACCTTCAAAATAGAACATATGAATAAACTCAATAAAAGTAGTTAGTATCGTCATTATTCATGAACGAAATATAGTGAAAGCAATTCACAAGGAAGATGACAAGATGTTTCAATATGACTATAAAGATTTTATAATAGAGATCTCAATAATGTGCTGTAATTTCAAGATAGACTTTTCAAACAACAAACATTGGTATAAGGCATCATGATCAATGGAGTTATATGGCACTTGCAGATTACAAAGTATGACAAATAGTGAACTCTGGCAAGTATATTTATGCTTTAGTATGTTACAGCATTAAAATTTGATCAGTAATCACATCATAATGTCTTAACGTTTTCTGATTATCTCGACTCTACCAATTTTAGCTCTCGTGTTAAGAATTACACCATTATTCGTCCTTGGATCTTAGATACGACGTTGCAGCACTTCATAATGGTTTTTGACTGTTCGTACATAGTAGAAACTTGAACCATAGAAGAAAGGGTGGTTATAAGCTGAAACTGACTTTTTGATTAGAATTCATATCATTTATTGACAATCGTATACAATGAAAAATAAGGTTTTTTTAATATTTTACGTTTATCTATCAGATTACTACTAATGCATTTTATTTCCCCATTCATTTTAAGATGAATATATTGTATTTCATCAAATGTTAAGTGTTTTTCTAATTATATTTAGTAGTAGATAACACTTATCATATCTTTTCAGTTATATAGTTAAATGACTTACGAAGTTTTAGCCACCTTTATGGAGTTCAACTCGATTTGAAGTCCTATGATAAAATCTGAATTGTTAGTGTAACAAGAATACACATATATTTGTCTTAAAATAACATCTACTAGAAAGTTATTAAATATATTACCACTGAAATTTTATCTAATGATTAGGTTTACGGTAAAGTTTGTAGAGTTTTAAACTGTAGACCTGTTCTAACCCAATTATGAGAATATCTCTTCTTAAGTTCATACAACATTTATTCCGTGTACAATAAGGTTTTACCAGACTGTATGATGCAGCCGTTACTCTTATAGTGATAAAAATACTGTTATATATTTTCACTATTTCCAGTTATTTCGACTACAAACATTCCTACTTGCCAGCTAATTCAACGGTTTGGTTAGTATTATTTTGTGTGAATTGCCGCCTAATACTTTCTTGATACATATCCTGCTGAGTGTATGTGGGACTTCTTGATATGGTAATCGTGAAGCTTTCGTTCTCTTTCTAGAAAATATTATTAACACTAATTTCAGCATGAAATGAGTTGACAGGATATCTCTACGAGGGGTTCAGTAGCCTGTTCTGACAAAGTGATATACCATTGGTAGCCTCCTTTGATTGTTGTATTATTCACTTAATAAATTGATTAACTGTAGGTTCTCTGACCTAGTAGATATTTGTCATATTTTATTGTCGGTTACTAGGTCGTTTCTATGTTCAAACACCTGTTGATTGTCAACTGACAAGAAACCCAAGCTTCTGAAATACTCTGTTATTCTTTGCTTTTTCTTTGCCTATGAACTCCAAGATCTCAGAATCACATTCGTGTGTATATTTGTCCGTACGCGTTGATACAGAGATGAGACGTTTAACTGCCAACTGCTGTTCAGACTGACGGAGATGAAGAAGGTGACCACTTTGTCCGACGTAGTGCTGACCACAGATGTTGCAGTTGCCTTTGTAAGTAATATTTGATTTATCCGTTCTTGGATTTAGCTTCTTTGGCTTGAAGAATATGGTTTGAAGGGAACTTGTTGGTCTATAAGCTAAACCAATTTCAAAATTGTGTCAATAGTCATGTCGTGATCGATGATATATTCTTTACGTTTGGTAGGATGATTCTTTAGCTGGTTCCCCTGAAGAGTTTTGTGATTGATGGGGAAGTGGACAGGTATGTCTTGACAATAAACCAAATACAAACACCAATGGCTAAATTCCGAAGCGTCTATTCCATGGATTATCTTCAGCTGTTGTACAACCCACTAAAATCCTACTTCACTCAAAAAAACTAAAAACATACAACTCATATTCGTAAATTTAACAATGGTGTGTTGACTGAAATGAAGGATTTTGTGATTGTGGATGAAATGGCTATTGCTATCCCAAAGTTATCTGTTGATCAGATGATGAAGTGATAGCTACCAACAAAATGCCACAACTTTGCACTCACTGAAGTTCATCCAGGTACTATCTGCATTCTGCATTACATATCTGTGTTCCTCCAATTTCTATTTCTCCCTCGCTTATCTTCCATATTCTCCTACAAGATTTTACTACTCTTCCTACAGTATCTATAAAGGTTGAATGACAACATTAATGACTTCTTTCAGTGAATTCGTGCACATACCACTTTTATGCATTTTCATAAATAGCACACAAAACACTAATATTCGTAGTATATTGCGAATGCTGACTTTCTGAAAACAACTTGACACAGTTGCGGTCGATTCTTCATTTTATCGTCTTAATAAAGAAAAAGTGATGTGGGTAATGATCAGTTCACAAAACTAAGCTGGCTGATTACCGTGATACGCCTTAATGAACATTACCTACTAAGCTGATGAAAGATTAGGAAAGAGAGGAAAGATGCTCTATTTATCACTACCTTATATACCCTGCTCAACTAGCTTAGTAGCGGCCGTACATAGAAAATGTTGAATCACACCGAGCAGGTAACAGATGAGCTCATAATATTTCCCGCTTATTCCTACACATACAGCAAAACATCAAGTTCACGAAAATTCCAATCTCTTTTAAACTGAATAACACTTGAATTACATGTGACTAGAAACTGAATATAATTTGAAACACCTTTCAAGTTAATCATATGCGGTCAGCAACAGAGGTGAGTATTATTCATCTTTCCAGGAAGTGCATTTTGAGAGGCCAAACCTGTAAACCAAACTACTATTGGTATGTTGCCCTACACCCACATTAACATTATATTATAAGTTATGTTATTGAAGGTTGTTTATGTGAAATAAGCAAATATGTGTCACCATTCTATTCAGAAAGTCAGTAACATTTGACGAATTTCATATGGACAGGTAAACGTATCTTTTTTCTTGTAATACGCGAGACGTAATTCTCGGATTAGTCCCAACAGTTGTGCATATTTTCAAGTGTGCACGAAAATGATGCAATAGATTATTCATGAATAAAGCAAGAAGATTATTAGTATCACACTTAGAATATATGTATTTTTTGTGGGTTCTCATCAGCTGCTTTAGAACTTGTGATCAAACCAACGGTTTAGATTCACTGTGTGAACAATAATTTTACCACTGAAAAGGATGACTTATAAAGCACTCATAATCTGATCAACAACCTCCTCAATGATATCAACTTCACAACTGAGAAGCAGTCAAATAACCAACTGTCGTTCCTGGATGTTTCTATCAGTAGAACCATTGCCGGAAAATTTTAAACCCAAACCTACAGGAAGTCAGCGCACTTAATTTTCAACTACGGTAGAAACAACTCAACAACTTACAAAAATTAGATAAATGCAGACTCTATCCAAAAGAACGAGAACACACTGCAGTACAAATCCACGTAGAAACGAAAAAAAAATTACTTGATGTCGATCCCAACGAACAATGGGTGCCCACAAAGTTTTACCAGGAGATATCTATCCCGTGCATCATCACCTTTTAAATCATTCACAGAAATCAACAAACCTATCATCCTACCGTACATAAAGAATATGTATCTGAAATCACAACAAGATAACTAAGACAACTTGGAATTGGTGTGACTCATAAACCAACCAGTTACCTTAAAACCACATTATGCAGACCAAAGGATGCAACAGCCAGAGAAGAAAAACCAAATATCATTTAGAAAATCAACTACAATAATTGTGACTAACACTAAACTGACCTTCGCTTACATAAACACTAGCTGCCTACTAAAGGTCACAATATTTCATCGCTCATTTCAATGCACGTGGATAGCTATAGACATGGATTCGGTTTTGACAGGGTGGAAATCTTGGATAGAGGAAACACAAAGAATACCAGAAAATTCCCAGAAGCTTATCATTCAGATCCGTCAGTCAGTTATGAATAGATGCACTGATTTGACCCAATCTGTCAACAAGTGAGAAAAATAATAAACAGCCAGAAGGTCTGACGTTAGATAAACAGTAAACAAGAAAATCTGTACAGTCAATGACACAACAATCAAAGGAAACAACCAATCACAAACCAGTTCGCCAGGCCAAGCTACTGAATGGAGGGATATTGACAGCTCACTTCATACTGAAGTTAGTGCTGATGATGTCATCTAGCAAGACAGTGAAATCTTCACGACCAAACCACCCAACTCAAAAGATGTATTGATTGAGGCAGAAGTTGACATAAATTTAGACTAATCAAGGTTGATGGAATTCTACACAATTGTTTGCACTACTCAAAGGCTAGCTACCTAGGAGATGAGGGAATAAGTATTCTAAATGAGATATGAAAGGTTGGGAACAGATTATTCTCCATTTGGTTAAAAACTAAAATTATCGGTTACATAAGTATTAACAAAGGTAAACAGTTTTTCATCCGATTGAATTGTAAAGTTAAAAAACAACTCGGAAATTATGAGAAGGTTTAAAATAGATAGGAAGCGACACTGAAGAAAAATTAAAGGTAAGTCAAATCATGAAATTTTACAATCACCAAGGCAACAGAAGATCAAATCCTTTGTCTTTCTGAACATTAAGGTCAGGTTTTAGTCTCTTTATTGAAACTGATTTAGTGAACAGATTAAGTTTTTTTGTTTTTATAATTGTCACTTTAAACAATTTCGATACAATGACACTATGCCTAGTATTAAGTAAATGCCAAGTGATTACGTTATTGAAAGCCCACGAAGCCTTCGACTCACGTTCTCTGGGATGTGTTCAACGTCGCAGTCAAGAATTATTCTCCCTACTGCTTGATTCTGCTTCAGCGCATTTAAATGAATTCTTGGATACAGTTCACAAGGGTTGGGAACTTGTCTATCTACAATTACTTTAATATATACGGTTGGTTTGATAATTACGAACCACCCTGTTAGCTGGATCACTACTTTTCACTGCAGCATTCAGTCCATGACTGATTTAGATTTAGAATGCAGTTTATTGAGTGGTATATCACTTTAACATGTCTCATTTCATAAATAGAGCATGATTATCTTCATAGTTGTCGTTGTGTCCTTACAACCGACATCAGCAAGCATGAAACCTAAACGAAACAGCTTCCTTGTCACTGTCGTTGAAGGTCTTACAATAAAGCAGATATATTTAGTGTATTAGTCAAAATCAAATTGTGTAAATTATATGATATTACCGAGGTGTTTACCACCTGGCTATGCATACCACATTAGTTGTGGGGAAATGTTATCTGGAAACACTACCTACATGAGCTCTTCCGTCTGACACACATCGCTTTATAGTCATATTTCCTAACTGTAATTAACGTCCAAATCCTTTATTTATGCTTTAGTGGCATTATTTCTTACTCCCCACTACAATGAAGACTAATATCCAGATTTACTTTGATCGACCACGAATTCAAACCACCTCTGATATCATCATTGCAACTCAATGAATGAGTTGTCAGCATCTTTAATTATGAAGTCTAGAATGTACATTCTAAATATCTAATTGTTAGACTGATTCTTACTATTCAGGTGAATCATAACTGATGTTGCTATCAAGTCTAAAACCCTGTATGAAGTATGCCTACCGACTAACCTTTTGAAATTTTAATTTAGATTAATGTTGAGACAGTATTCTACCTTTTGTTTTCAGTGTCAGATGTTTGAAATTAGTTGATAGAAAGCCTTTTCTCGTTCATGTTTGATGCTAGTTGACACCGACATTTTTCACTATTGAAACTCATGTTGCTTTCAAAAATCCAGATACTTGTTCTACAAGGTAACATAGTTAAATATCTTTCATAAAAGGGTAGTATGTGATTCCTCCATTTCTTTCTCCTAGTTCCTGAATGAAGTAACCATTAGTACATCTTAACGATGGAAAGAATCTACTTATTGCCTACAGTGACTGCATAATAGGATTGTTTTGCAGGTCTTAGAGTAAATAATTCATTTGGCGGTACCTTTTCTGAAGATAAACAGCAGAATTAATTTCTCGTTTTAAACTCCCAGTAATTCAAACCCTTAACTGAAGGCGAAACAAAACCATAGTCTTAGAAGCTTTCAAATTACCAATTCATGGCTAACCTAAAAACCATCTACATGAACTAATCATGCCACCAGTAACGGGTTTTTTTAACAGCCTGACTTATTATTTTGACACAATTACTCTGTTTAGCAGAACACATACACTGAAATTAATTTCACTGCAGTGACAACCGGCATCGTTTTTGCAAATGCAAAAGTCTATATTCATGATGTACTCAATAATAATAGTTTGTAGGGTAATGTTACCTTTATAATCTCTTATATAAACGAAACCAACATGATAACCGCATCTTGTGCAACGGGTGTCAGTTGTTGTAATGATACTTGTGATTTCCTCTTGCTATACAGCGCCGAATTCCTTGACCTCTGTTGGCAGATAGGCTCCTATACGGATGCCTCGATACTGCCAGACATTCATAATGCTGTATTGGTCTTGGTGACAAGCCCTACATAGCAACGGGAAATTACAAGTATCATTACTGCAACTGACACCCGTTTCACAAGATGCAGTTATCATACCCCACTGGCTTAGCTGATTATGCGTTTGGCGTTTGGAGAAAAAGGTACTGGGTTCTAGCCCTAGTGTGTGCAGGCACATCCAGCTGACGAATCCCGAATGGGACGAGACGCGCGTCCTGGATTCCTCTGCTAGTCACTAAGGTCAACGTAACATCATGGAAATCCAGCAGTACCGAGGCATCCTCATAGGAGTCTATCTACCAACAGGAACTGAGCAATTCGGCCCTATATAGCAACGGGGAATTGTAAGTATCACTACAAAAACTAATCACAGCTGTGTGAAGAGTCTTGATATTTTTTAGGCAAAGTCTACCTGCTAGTATGAGTAGTTTATTGAGAAGCTACTTTTGTTTATCAGTAGTATGTATTAAAATGTATTATAAAGAGTTATCCTCACATTTTATAGACTAGTACTAATGCCAACTCAACTCAATTTTATCACTTTATCACAATTCAGACTAGCTTATCGTATATAAGAATCTCTACTGAATTCAAAAGATAAACTTTTGTATACATGCATACATACATTATAAAACATTCTGGTTTGATAAATTTCAAGAATTACTCAGCTGTAAAACTGATTTGTAGCCTTTTTTTTCAATTTTTTTGATTCAACTTTTAAAAATTGCTTTATTCACAAATATTTTTGTTTGTTGTATTGAAAACAAAGCACTTTGTTTTTTAATCTTTATTTACATCAAATTTAGCTAGGTCACCCATGACCAGGGAATTACATTTGATAGATGAGTTTGAATCAATATACAATAATAAATAATGAATGGATATATTTATTTAGTTTTATACAAAGTACACAGTATAAATCTATGTTATCGAGGTCATTTCCGTCAATTTGTTGTCATTCAAGCATTCAATACAATTACTATTGTTGAAGCCTTCTTCTCTTTCTCCCTTAGTGTGTTTATGTGTATGTGTGTATGAGCTTGGATACTAACATTGTCTGTTAAATAGTTTAATATTCAATGATATTATCAAAGAAAGGGTAATAAGTGATGCAAACCACTGACTTTTATTATGATACATTATGAACAGGTTGAATGTTTAATGCAAAAATACTGTTCAATGTTCAATACTGTTTGAATGCAAATCAGTAGTGCCTTCATTTAAACGTATACTGTACATTTATCTGTCTACCTATAAATGTACATAAGAACGTGTTTATTGAAAGAAATGCATATTTTATGTGTATTTTTTTGTTTGGAAAAAGATAGTTTATATCCAAAGAAGTTGTAAATATTCTACCATATATTTTATTCAAACAAACTGCAGCTCCACCTTGAAATGGACTTACAGTGTAAATACTTTCTTTTTAACGGTCAACTTTAATGCCGAACGAGAAAAATAGGTTGCTTTAAAAAATCATTCAGTCTGCTGAGGTGATTATTTCATGAATGTGTTTCCTTCTTCATGTAGCAGGGATAAGAAATGATAGTGTACTGAATGTTGAACGAATCAGGATATTACGAAGTCTCATTTTTCTTTGAGTTTGAAAAATGTTTGCTTGATAAGACCGTCTTTTCATGAAAAATACTTCATTCATTCTATTTTTCTGACAATATTTTGAAACAGTTGGTCTCTTTTATGAATTTGGATAATGTAATTAAAAGACGTAGATTATCTGGAAAATGTGATGTATTAGCGCTATGCATTTCGAACAATCTGATCACATATTTACTTGCTAAGGCATTATATATGAAAACTGGAAGTGGGGGAAGGACAAATATGACCTTAACCTTCGTTTTAATATTATGCTAATGGATTCTCTTCTGTATGGTAACGCGATGTAAACGCATTTCTTCAAAACAGAGCACAGATCAGGTTTGAATCCTCGCCGATTTTTACAGCGGTTTATGAACTTCAATGGATATCCATTTTCCTCTAATGTCCCCGTTAGTATTTTGATGTCATCATCCATTGAGTCTTCCGTACAAATACGCTGGATCCTTTTAAATAGACAAGTTACCAAACCTTGCTTGTACTGGGTAGGACAAAAGCTATGGAAACTTAAATACTGACCTGTCCAAGTAGGTTTCCTGTAGATCGACTGTTTTATTGAACCATCATTTCTACCACTTAGGAGTATATCTAAGAACGGCAGACGGCTTTCTTACTCTTCTTCACATGTCAGGCTTATGTTGTTTTGTAGGATGTTGTCTTTCTAACAAACATGTCGCATCTTCATGCTTATCACATATCACGATTATATCATCAATATATCTTTTATAGAGAGTAACTTTATTGATGAGATCGCCAGTCAAGCCTCCAATGTGTGACATGCAAATATCAGCTAGCAAATGGTCCCAAGGGACTTCCCATAGCCAGACCATCTATTTGTCGAAAATGTTCACCTTCAAATGTGAAATGAACTTTGTCAGTACACAATAATAACAGCTCTCTCAAACACGTTGAGGAGATAGGGAAAGAAGAACTACTGGAAGATATATGATCGCAAAGAATGTCAGTGGTTTTAATTACGGGTACATTGGTAAATAAAGAGTTGACATCAAATGAATACAGTCTCTTATCTTTGATATTGATATCACTGACATAATCAACAAGTTCAAAAGTATCTTTTAAAGTTTTTGCTAACCATCTCGCCACTTTGTCTGTAGGTGAACGGAACGTGGAGAGTATAGGACGTAAAGGATTAGGTAGCTCAGACCCACTGGTTTGAGTGAAGCGAATTCTTCCTTGCTGATAGCATTGATATGCAGGAGTTTTACCAGACTAAATGTTACTTTGCATTCTAATTTTCTAAGGTTGTCTGATGGAGGATCAGCCATAAATTTACTTTCATCGCTAAGGATGGACATCATCTTGTTTTTGTAATCACGTTTGTCCTCCCCCCACTTCCAGTTTTCACATATAATGCCTTAACAAGTAAATGTGTGATTAGACTTTTCGAATTGTATAGTGCTAATACATCACATTTCTCAGATAATCTACTTTTTCTAACAATAATTATATCTGGAAACAGGCTTTTGAAAATTTAAGTTAAACCAGATACTAACTATAGCATGAAAGTAGTTTCAAGTTCAGATGAGGATTTTATTTCAAGGTAGTCTTCATCACGGATGGACACCAGCTGAAAAACTACTCAAAACCTTGGGATACTGGAAATCTGTTTCCTCCCAGTATGAGATTCAGGACCTTCAGGCCTCAAGGTAAATGCATTTGTCATTCAGTTAGTGGGTCTGAGTTCAAAGGTTCCCTAGTCTCCTACTTCTGTCAATTGGCAATTTAGCGTGAGTATTCACCAAGATCTTCAGCTGGCATCAGAAACACCCATTTGTATTTCCAAGTTTTCAATGGTTCTCAAACTCATATCATTCAATGATGAATATTAACTTGTTATAATCTGAGTGTTTGTAAAATAACACTGATGACGGCTTAAGTAAACTGTGAACAAAAAATGAATTCACAAAAAATCTTTCTAAATATCGAGAATAATGAAAACAGAAAGTTAAATTCATAATTCATTCAAAGTAACTGATAAGTGAAATAATCTATTTGACCTACAAATACATTTGTTTTGGGAAAATACAATATATGAATCCAACAACAATGTAACTAGGTGTACTTGGATATTATATCTTTATTGACGTCAAGTATTCTGAGGTTGGTATACAAGGCTATATATACTATCTGCATTACTTACATGAATTTCGGGTGCTAAAGTTTCGTCAAACTTCACTTACCAACTCAATAGTCAACAATCCAAACCGATAAAGCTAATCTCAGCTGGAGAGTTTTTCGTCTGATATATTTAGTGGATGTACGATAAAAGCCATAGTAAACTGAACAATCCGTTCAGCTGTCAGTATATTTTCTTCTGGTTGAATAATGGACATAGGTAAAAGCGTAACTATGCTTTGTACGACACATATGCGAAAACCTAGATTTCGAAATCGTTTGGAATAGTAGTTCGAGGTGACATTTAATTGATATCACCTGTGGAGAAGACAGCATGAAGTATTTGAAGAAACTGCCGAGAACAAGAAAGGAAGTAGCATTGGCCGAAAGACTATTCATTCTGAGAGCAGAACTTGAATAATATCGGCACAAACTCTGTTGACAACAGCGTCCATTTATATAGTCAGTCCATGATGAATGTAAACTTGAAATCATTCAATAAATCCCCATAAACCTCCAAATTGAATCAATTTAGGGCTAATCTAGCTTCGACAGGGGATTCCTGAAGTTCTAATAAGTTATGACCGGTGAGGCTAATCAACTTGGATATGAGGACAGGTACTCAAAGACGGCATTGCATCGAGGTTGTTCTATATCGTGAACAAACAAGACCCAACTCAGAGGCTCAATAGTAACATGCTGGCTGTAGAACCTTTGAATTGAATTTATCAGTACCTATAGTAATTTCCTGATAAACAATCCCATTAGTCCTCTTCAATGTCATTATTCCAGTGCAAACTAGAGTTGTACTTCAGGGTTACTTTATGAACATCGTTCCATACCATTTCATGGTACCATACTGCTGGTAATATCCCGAATCTACACGGTTCCAGATATAGTTCTGATAACAACAGTAAATTCAAAGATACTTCAGTGCGATTTGAAAATAGCACACATACAACATTCAGAAAGATTTTCTTAACTCCGAACAAATAAGTCCACTTTAGATGTTTTCAAACATTTTGGAGTTTATCTAGGTATCTGAGAAATGGAAGTTGAAATTAATAACAGCGTTTCCCTTAGAGAAAGATATCTTTATAAAAGCTTTACACAATGAGTTCCTGCAATAATCTTTCCATAGACATTTTTGAAGCGATGCTGAACCTTCCTGTACGGTTTATTTCTAGATTTATCAGCGGAAATAATTTATATGAACTAGTCACCAATGCTCAGCACTGGAAAAAGTCTACCTAATAAGTTTATGGTGTACCCACCAAACTAAACGACATGAGATTACATGCCTTCTACCTTGGTGTAAAACATTGGAGGCCAATAGGCAAGAAAACCTACTCCAGTTAGATTTCGTGCTAGCTGACAGTATTCATCAAGGCGTTTCTGCAATCATGAAGAAACCGTTATTCTCTGGGTAATAGGAACCTGAGTCACTCAGGAATTTACGAAAGAGTTATTTAGGTTATGAATAACCTTTGGAAGACTGCATTATGAAAACGAATTGATCGCCAACGACTTCTGAAGTACGTCACTCACTACTCTGAATTCAGCACTTTATGGAGGTAATTCAAATCACTGAGTGAAAACCAACTTCTTTGTGATTTCAGATACACATTGTTCATGAGTACAGACAAGCAAAAAACCCACGTGGACTAAGGCTTCCTACCGACGGAATCCAGAAGGTACGAAGAAAAATTGTTCTTTTCTTGGCCGTAAAGGCGAGAAAAGATACCGACATTTCAAAGTATCCAACAGTATCTTCGGGAACTTGACTAGGTATATATTTATTACCCTAGGATTTTTGACTTCCTAGTATTTGACTCGGTCTCTAGTATCATGAGACATAAAATAATACGCACTTACTGATGTCTTTTTCTGATCAATTAACATTTTTAAAATGTAAATATACTCAGTTGATCAGTGATTCAAACACCTTGTACTTTAAAAGATTTGCATTAATGAATAGGATTACACTGATATTATTCTCTAGAGCGGCCTGCTTAAAGTTCAGGCGACCAAAAATATTTTCCACCGATAATATTTCATCAAATTCTTCACTTTCTGTCTGTTTTAATCTTTTAAGCACGTCTGATAAATGTATCATATACTGTCTCCTGGTTTCTAAATAAAATTCTCCCCCAATCATGAGTCATACGGTCAATACAAGTGCCAATAACAGTATATGCGGAGTGACCCTAAAGATCAGTTGAATACATAGTGAAGTTACCAAGAAGACTCTTGAGGTTTGTGAAGAACTTACCTCTCCAGTAGAAACAAAAAAACTTAATTGGTTATTTCAGTCTTACCTAGGGGCCTTGAGAGTCAGTCCTATATATATATATGAAAAAAGTATGTAGTGCTGTGCTCAACATGGTTGAGAAGGTGTTCTAGTTTTATTCTACATTCATCTTCATGATATTCAAAAAGTACCGGATGGAGGAAACCTGAATGGCATGAAAAACTATGTTATTTCAACTTCCCATTTTTAGGCTGATCTTCAGTACTATGATAAATGAAGCTATTTCCTGGATGACTGTTTCACTGTTAATCTATGGGCTAATCTGTTATCTGTGCACATAACTGCACTCAGTTAAATGCATTTTTTACCAGTGATTCAAGACCTTTGGATTCACAGTTTAGTTTTCTTTCAAGGTGCTACATTTTAATGACACTGTGGTCTCATCTACATAGAAGTGGGTTGTCTTCTTGACTACATCATCCTTTGGTTTTCTTCATCATGTTTTGACAATCATCAGTAGGAACTCGTGGTCTGATGACAGGAGATTCCTACTGCAAATTATCCTTGAGAAAACATTTAGACAATGCTCACACAGTTTGAAACAGTCATCGATACTCTCAATATGCACTGAATGACCTGCAGTTTTGATTGTTGTATCATAAAGTTAGAGAACTTAACAAATTATTCACCTGAATTACATGAAATGAAACTCGTAGTCTATTGCGCTTTATGTAAGGCAAATAGGACACTATTTTCTGCTTACTAGTTACATAGTACAGTGTCTTCTAACAACCATTTACCTCTCAGTGTTATCAGTGAGTGTTACTCGTAGAAATTCAGTTAAATTATCCATTTCGTCAGAAATTAAGAGAAGATTACCCACTGAAGGCATTTAAACGATTGTCCTTCTTCTGATTAGTCAAGGAAAGCAAATTAGATTCGTATTTTTAACGCAATTTAAACAATGTTATTAACGGTGTTGTTTTTGGCGACCTGCATAAACCCTGGGCTACCAAAACATTTTACACCAAATATACCTTGCATCAATTTCTTCCCTTTCTGTTTGTTATAATCTCTTAAATATATCTGACAGATAAATTGTTCACTCACACACATTTTTAAAATGGCTTCAAACTGTCATTTTTCAAGTTAAGATGGAAACAAAGAAAAAACTGTTGTGCCAGATGGAAATGGATGTATAAATGCTCAAAAAATACAAATCATTACTATTCCTACGATGCCTATATCGAATATTAGGATTGTATACTGGCTGATTGAACTACCACTACCATAATTACACTCAATTTTGTATTCATTTCGAAGTCTAGACCAGATGTTAATGGGACACCAGCTATCCGTTTCACATAATTACATTTAATACTGCTATTATTGACGCTATTCAGATACAGTATTTATTCCTTTTAAAAATAATGTACAGGGAGCGTATTTGTTGAAATATTACCAGCCGAGACTTGCATAATGTACAACACGTGTTCTTTGAAATAAAGTGTTTATTACTACTACTATTACCATTATTTTTATTAGTAATAACGTAAAAATACATATAATTCATATTAAACAGTTTCATGAGTAACACACTGACAAAATGATGAAACAAATGTATAAAGTAGTTCTACTTTACTAATCATTGGTGTGTGTGTGTGTGTGAACATTCAATGATCGAAATTCAGTTCAAAAAATATCGAAAAATTGTGCCAGTTAGAAAGAAAATGTTTATTTTTTTCTCATATTTCAGCGTTATTCAATGATGACATGAACTACATCATTTTTCACTTTGATTGTTCCAAGATCAAGTTCATTTTTCAATAGTGATTACCTTCAATGGTGTCATTCCTTCGTTTGCAACTGAATAATAAATTCTGTATAAGCAATGAATATACAAGTTAATTTATTCAATAAATTAGTTTTTATTTTTAAAAACTTTTATATAAAAGTAGTTCAGTGTTTTATTTATCTTTGACTTTTTTCCATTTTAATGAGATCATATTCTGTTGACATACGGATCAACTTGTTTTAAAGTTGTCATATTAAACACGTTGAACGGAATGGTTGTATATGCATAATTGAATATCTATTCATTTTTACTAAGGGCAATGTATTTCTGTCTATTCTGTAATCAGGAGATATTTTTCGAAAGCTACTTTCAAAATATTTTGTTTTTTCCAAAAAACTTTTTGGTTAGTTCAGTTAAACTTCAAAACACTACGTGTGAATTAGTGGAAGTAGAAAATACTGGATCATTGGAATTCAGCTCAAATGGTTAAGTGGTAACTTATTCTCTTGGAAACTTTACAGTCATAATACGCTCAGTGTCTAACAGATTTATAGAACTGTACTGCTAAGACATTTCAAAATAGGACGAAGAAGTTGTCTAGTACCTTAAGGTTCTCATTAATTTTCTAACTGGTTTTGGTCGATGGCGAAAACGTTGTCGAATTGGCGGCTAATTTAATAGAAATTGAACTATAAGTCTAATTCTTACATAAGAACATTGATCTATAGGACTGATTTCTGTTAATCTCGAAAGAATAATGACTGAACTCTTTGTTAATATTATGTTAGAACTCCATTGCATAGTCTTAGGGCTACGTGTTATGTATGCAGTGCACAAGACCTTGTCGTAACTGGACCTTTTAGCTCACTCAGTAGACATTTTTCAACTCGTTAAGGAAACGTCGGCTTCCTGTAGGTTACAAATACGCCTTATTGTAGTACGATTATCGGCGCAAAACCAAGATCTAAGGATTCCACATGAATTCATGCCAAAATGAGACACATTGCACCGTAACATTCCATCAATTAACCTAAAAATCACACTGAAAACTTGATTGAAGTTTAACTGCTGTTCTCTAGACCATTAAGATGCTAAACCTTGGAAACGTTTTTTGGTTATAAGATATAGCCTACTTGTGAGTAGTTTAAGCATCTACCTAAATTATTTGTGTTCCGTGAATAGAACTTTAAAGGAAGTCCCTGTTTTCAAAAAAAATATAAACATCTAAAAATGATATCCTTGGTAAATTCACACTTATGAGTCTAGTACTACTGAATATACCTTAAACTGAATACACTTTTAGAAGTAAACATTAGTCCAAACAAGTATTCTGATGCGTTCATTTCTGTTCCCCAACGAGTTTACTACTGATGAATACAACCAAACGGTTATTGTAAAAAAACAGGAGAATATAGTCTAAAGCACCAGTGAATAGTGAGTGTGTACATAGCCTCACATGTATCAATGGAAGCAAACACACTGCGAATGCGGACAGATATCTTTATGCCCCCTTTATGGATTACCGTCCTAAATAGCTTCTATGTTCCGATGAAGATTTCCTCAGGAGTTCGACCACACTTCCCCAACAAGACTATAACCTTGATATTGATATCTGTAAGAACGTTAGTCATTGATCAATAAGGACTTACTGGATTTTTAAAGATCTAGAAACATATGAATGAAGAAACCATATTTTGCTTACAGAACGAAGACAATAGTCGATTTGACCTTCAGTGGTACCTTAGTTCGCTTCTGCTTTTTGCCCGCATACTGTCTTACTCCTTCTTTTCCGGTTTATTTTATCCTCTTCCTCTAAAATATAATGGAATAAAAATCTTAGGTTGGTATGGTTTAGAATAATTCTAATCTTAATTATCATTAGTTACAATTTTCTTCAATTTATAAGTTCAGTGTTTTAAACCCTCATCTCTTAAGCATAGTAGCCGGTTTGACTGATGCCGGATTGTTGGATGCTGTTGATGGAAAGCCATGAACCAAAGTCTTGTTCACCAGGATTCAGAAGTTCCCAACTTCTAGGCCACATTACAAAATGATTGAAAGAGTTTGGCCAGCTTTAAGGATTAAATAACATTATATTGGTTGCTCTCTAGTGTCCTATCAATGTACAGTGTACCCCCTTCCTCAGCATTTTACAAAATCTAGACTTCTTCATTTTCTGAAAGTGTTTCTACCTTGAAAAGTTCATTTTAACGTAGCACTTTTGAAAATATTGTTTATTTTGTTGCTTTTTAATAATTGCTTTTAGTCTTCACACCCGAAAAGTGACTTGTAGTATTGAATAATTATTTTTTCAGGTTGGTGTTGATCATGGACTGACATCAGTCGGAGAAACACCTGACAGGTGTCTCGTCTTAGTATGAGTCTCCACAGAAGTACGCACCCAGGATATCCAGGTTCTGCGGCTAGTAAACATGAGGACATGTACTCAACTATGGCATTGGATGGAGATAATTTTATATCGTGAACTGACAGAAGTAGGGAATATTAACCACTTGAATCTAACTCAGTGACTGAATGGTATTTGCTGACTGCGGAACCTGAAGGTCCTTGGTTCGATCTTCAACGGTGTCATGGGTGCACACTAGAACAAAACAAGTGTCCAGTGTTGCCAGGTTTTCAATTTTTCTCCAGCGGATGTCAGTCCCTGATGAATTCCAGTCTGGAATTATCAAAATCTTCAAGAACTCCTAAATCGAATTGTCTTTTCGTAGAAAGCAGACAGTGAATAGTCCTAAACTAATTTCCATAAACGACGTACATCAGTTAGGTAACTAATAAGGACCTAAGAGCAGTGGATAGCTGCTTCCTCCTATTTTGGGCCCTTTCATCTATGCATACCCAGTAATTCTTGAATTTTTTATTCCAGAACGCTCGGGTTTCGCGACAAGCGGCTTACTATTTAGTCAACAGTATAGATTCCAGTAGTTTTCATTTTCCTACCTTTATCACTTCCCGATATATCATAGTCATCATCCACCTCTACCATTGTTTATTTATCTTCATACTCTACTCGACTGATTGTTGCCACTTTGTGGGTGTACATGTGTTAACTATTGCATAGATTACAATCTAAATCAAGTATCCAACTAAACGGTTTTGTGAAGCTTTTATGAATCCAGTTAATTCTACTGATCTCACATTTGTTGTTTATTTTAAACATGAATAGTTCACACTGTCCCTGGTGAGGAAGCTAATAGATAAAGTTAGACAGTCATTTGAAGCAACTTCCATTTCATTAACTTAGCAACCTTTGAGATTTTACTGAAGGTAAGATATTCTGTGTAATCCCCTCTGAACGATATTTTGTCAGTGTACTATCCACCTTTCTCAATCACGGGTAAAACATCTTTCTTTCATCTAAATGTAGTAATCGCAACTTTCTATTATCCACCAAAAAGACTAGCCAGTCACGAAGACCCTTGGTGAAAAGTCTTCCTACTAGAATCAGAAGATATAGTTTCAGTGATATGATACAAACGTAAATAGTGTGTTTATGTGTATACAACAGTTGTCATATATGGATAGTCAAAATAGTTTTATGAAGAAGCTGATGAGGAAAATTGATGGCTTATGTGAGCCAGCGACGACTTTATGGAAGCCACTTTATATGGGCTCCAATCCAAAGAAGCCATATCTCATGAAATTTTATATCAGGGACTGGTTGAAGATAATAATTGGTTCGTGATGACTACTACATTTTAACTTATCACTATTTAGTCGACTAGCCGTTATTGCTGAATTAGAGAATTAACTATTAAGCTTTGCCATTTCTATGTATGCTTGTTAGACCAGAGGTCCCTTTGTATAAACCTGAGTCAAGCTAACTGTTAGGCAAACATGTTGTTGAAGATGTGCTTACATAATATTCAGTTGATTGCGGATACCCATTAGAAAACATCATTGGGGTACAATCATCTATCGCATTCCAGCGAAGTTTCAGAATCGGGATTAAACTCACTTGCTACGCATAGGTGAACATAAATGACAGCGGAAAACGCCAGAATATGTACTGAGATACAGATTTTATCGAACTTTCCTCTGCTTCATCCAGAGGAATCATTATAAAGGAGTTACTCTTGAATAGTCTCGAACCATCTCATTCTTTACACCACTTCTACATATCTGCCATATTTATGCCTAGACTTTGATCCTGAACTTACTACATCTCTCAGTGTTATGCAGCATTCCTCACGTTATCTAAATTATAAACTGCCACGTTTATGGAAACTTTTGGAAGATGATCCTGTCTTCATTACTTTTATGATTACCCACTATGGTTATCTTTATTATTGCCAATTGTGTAACGGACAATTCTAGTTTCACTGCTCTCTAGAGCTTGATAATAGGTATGATGCTTTATATATAAGTATGTCTATAAGAGCAGCAACAGCGGAAGTAAAATTTATCCGAAAACTGAAGTTATTTCCCTACACATCTCGTTCTCATTACTAATTAACGGAGAAATCAAAGGATGATTATCTCATTGCCTCTTGTTGTCTCTTATGTTAAAGAAAGACAAGTTGGTGATATGAAAATGTTCAGATTTGTTAACTACATTTGAACTGGTAACTGGAGACACTTCATAAAAGCTTCATATACTTGGCCACCTCCACCGATTGTCGAATAAATCAAGAGTGGTTACAACAGATTAAAGGGTCCTTGGTCTAATAATATTCAAAGAATAACTCAGCATGAACATTCGGTCCTAATAAGTCTTCCTCCCATCTAATAAATAGTTTCAAGGATACAGTTAGACAAGTTAGTTATCAAATAAAGCAGGATCTAATAGTTTTTTGCAGAAAATGATGCATTCAATATGTTATACTACATTTTCTCCAGCTAGATACAAGCTAACACGGTCAAAAGTTCAACTTAAAATCAACATCAGCATACTTGAACATCGAACTATGAAAGGTCATGAAAATATAGTGAACATATTTGAAAAGCAGTGTTGTTTGATAGGTTATTCTTGGTTGATACATCTAGAATAATGTGGTTAATCGGCTACGTGATACGAGGGAGAAATGAGCAATAATATGAACGTAAGTAATCGGAAAGGAAGACAGACTAAGTCCAGCTTAGCTTATAATTTGCTTATGTATGCTAACAACAGTTATAAGAACAATCTAACAAAAGTGTTTAAGATAGGTGAAATGAATACAGAAATCATAGGGATTCAGAATCGTGAAGCTGTATTCCTTTCTCTATATATGAAATTTAGCACGAGTAAATGGTGGAACTGACCAGAAATTCACTCATCAGCTTTTGTTCACTAAGTAATAAACGGATCCAGAGAGATTGCTCCTCAACAAAATCTAAAACCATGTTAAAACTTCACGATGAAGACACCAGGAGAACAAGGTTAAGAATAAGAAAATTAAAATCATCCTGAAGCTCAGATCAAAGAAAGGGTGAATGAAAAGTTAGAAAAGCTGAACTCAGCGGTGGATTTCCAGTGGTAAGGTGAATGCCTGTATATGTAACATTTTGTTCAGTAATGTGCATGCAAGTAGATTGCTACTGGTTACATGAAATTTTGAATTAAATTTATCAATTTGCATTTACTTCTAAGTGCAGGTACATTTTAGGGTAGAGAGATAGTCAGTAATAAGTCCAGGGAATTCGGACTCTAAAGGAATTAGTGAAATCGATGATTTATTAGTACGCCATCAGCCACATACAGGTCGTGATGTAGAGATCACAAATGCATTTAATAACAGACAGTGTAATTCCACCCAACTTCGCTTCATAGGATTGATAACAATCTGAAAGGTATAATCTGATATTCGAGTTCGAAAGGTGTCGATACTTAACCTTCACCTGCCTAAGTAACACAATAAGTAACCTCGATCATTCCCTTTTTTAGTTTTTATCATAACTAATTGAGTTGGACTTCGTCTACGTCTTCCCTTTCTATTACACAACCTCATATTAATGTTCATTGGTATGTCATATTATGTGATTGGTTCCTAGTATTGTTCTAGATATATCACTCAAACTAATGACGGATATTTGCAGAAAACACCTCTTGGAATATCGTCTCATACGATATTGCCTTCCGAACAAGTTTACTACCTTTTCATGACCGACGCATTTTCCGATGTACAAGTAACTTGATGTTAATTTTAAATCGAATTTCTGACCCCATTAGCTTATATTTAGCTGAAGTAAATGCTGCGGAACATAATGGATCCACTGTATTCTATGACCCTTTTTGCGCTTACTGTTTGGTTAGTTATGGGTAGCTGGCAAATCCAGGATGTGGTTTTCATCGCATATGAAGCTCATCTGGGCATAAGTCATCATCTTAGATGCCAGAGAATTATCCACCAGACTAATGACTTACGAATCTACTGTTAGACATAGGGAAATCGTAACATAATGTTGATTCAGGTAGTATCGAATCATCAGCATAGGAGCCTGAATTCTAATAGAGGTAGTTCATTCCAACCCAGTATTGCGATGAAAACATATAGATATCAATAAAAACGCTGTTTATTCTCCCTTTAACTAGATTAAGTAACCATATCCTTGGAACCACTTATAAGATAGGGGAAACTACCACTGGGAACATAATGTAGTATTGATTTACTCATCTTCTTATCCCATCAGAGATGTCTAGTATAATCACAGCGTTAAAGTAAACGCCGAGTGGAAGTTGAGTTAGTGGTTTGCAATGTTCTACTGGTAAGAAACTGTCAAACTTATGACCGCGGATATACTAGAGAATATGTAATCGTATTCTGTAATTTGTAAAATCTTAAAATAATCTTTAGTGTAAGAGTAGGACTGGGACACTGTGGGTGTGTGCAATTCCATGTTAGTTTGTCTGTTAAGCATTGAATGATTAATAAATTCTGTTCAGTACGTCATTTTGTGAGAAAGCCTGTTTCACACAAAAACTATTACAGAGCTAAATTAATCCCTTGATATTTAATTGATTAACTTAAATCCATTGGCCTGGTGGATAACTCTGGGGCGTTTGAAGCGAAAAGTAATCAGTTGGAGCCTCAGTGGGAACAACATTACTCATTGAGGTGCAGCTACATCCTGCTGACAAGTCCCAGGTTTGGATGAAACGTGAGTCCTGAATTCCTCTAATAGTCACCGAGATCAATTTAATTTGAGGAAGTTAATAAAATGCCTGAAGAAATATAACAATGAAGTTCATTGCACTTTCATTCTTACCGACCTTTAAATAAACTGAGGAAACAGGTGAGAATCAGTATGAAGAAGCAAGTGTACATTATCAGCATTCGTTTGGATATATATTGTATCTAACTTATACTCAATAGATACATTTACGCAGCTAATTATAATGTATTAATGCTTGTAACTTCTCATTGTCATTCCGGATCCAATTGGTTGACCTGCGCTGGTATATGGGCTCATGTACGGATGCCTCGATGTTACTTTATTATTCATTATCAAGCCATTTCGCATAAGAGACCAGATACCAACAGAGGTAGATCAATGCGATCCAGAATAATAAAGCAAATTATTAGCATTAGTAAGTCATTATAGCTGATGCCTGTTGTACAAAAGGTGTTTCTTTTGCTTCACTGGCCTAGTTGGCAACTTCTTGACTTTCAAAGTGACAGGTTCTGGGTTCGAGTCTCAGCAAGGACAGTATCACTTACTTGGGTGCGGACACATCCAGCTGATGGGTCTCAAATGGGACAAAATGCATACCCTGAGTTCTACTGCTAGATATCTCCAGACAATTTCTCAGGTAATGTTACATGATTAACTGTTAGATCTCAATGAATACACTCAACAGAGTTAACTTGAGTTTCATGCACTGTCGTTTATCAAAATGATTGTTTCTGTATTCACTAATAATTGACATAGACTCTTATATTTGGGTGATTTAACTACAATCTACACGTCAGCTAACATCAGTGAAGATTTATGGTGTGAAATTTAATATGGCCAAATACCAATTCATGTACTTGATTAGTGAATTAACAGTAAATAAATCAAAATTAATATTTAGGAGATGTTACCTACACCGTAACCTCACCTGGTTAATTAGTTCACTAGTTACTAGCCGGTCCCAAGACCGGGTAAAGAGGGTAGATTGGGCATAAGACTTCCAACCCTATTCCGGAAAACTAATCAGACCGCTACAGAAACTCCAAACACAAACAAAGTATAAAACATAAAAACAAACTTATTCCTCACTCGAATCGGTGAGAAGAAATGACGCCGGTTAGTGAAAGACTTCGGGAAGCCAATTCGCCGATGTATCTTCTCTTCTCTAGATGAAAGCAAAAGTAAACGTGGGGACATGGAACATCTGCACTGTGTTTGAACCTGGCAAGGCTGTCCAGATTGCAAAGGAGATGAGAAGGTATCGCATTGAAGCGCTAGGAATCTGTGAAGGTAGATGGAATAGAAGTGAAGTCTCCAAACTGTCAACTGGAGAGTCAGTAATCTACTCCGATATTGTCACCCAGACGACAACCATGAGCACAATGAGCTATGGAGTGGCTATCATGATTTCCCCAACAACATCGAAGACTCTCTTTCATCCAGTAGGAACCAATCTCATCCTGCAGGACCATGACAGCAGGATTCCAATCAAAAAGAAGTAAAGTCACAATCATACAATGCCAATACTATGCACCTACAAATAATGCAGATTAAGAGAAGGAGAAGAACAAACAAATGCAATCAACACTGGACAAGATCTCACCCCAGTTGGCGACATCAAAATTCTAATGAGTGATATGAATGCGTAACTAGCAGCGGACAATACAGGAAGAGAACTAACCATGGGTCAAGAAATGCTAGGTGAAATGAACTAGAATGGAGAATTGTTTGCAGAATTCTGTGCATTCAACGATTTGCTGATTGGAGTCAGGCAGTGTGTTCAGGCACAAAGATATCCACAAAGCAACATGGATTTAACCAGACACCAGGACACACTACACTGAAAATCAGATCCACTTCATCTCAATCTCAAGAAAATGGAGAAGCAGTCGACTTGACACAACGTCAAGAAGAGGAGCAGATGAAGGTTCACACCAATCACTGTCTAGTGCAAGGAACCTTCCAAATCAAGTTAAAAGCCTTCAAGGAAGCTTGTGTTAGACCACAGTTCAAGTCGAACACCCAGAACAGAAACTGAAGGACGAAACTACAAAGAAAATCTTCACGGTAGTCAGCCATCAAGACAAAATGGGAGATATTGAGCAACATCCCTGAAGAAACCTGTGTGAATGAGCACTGGAACTCTTTGAAAGCTATATGGAAAGAAACCTGTATAGCCGTGTTAGGAAGGAAGAAGGGAGCAGATAGGGAATGGATCTCGACAGATACATGGAAGTTGATAGAGGAGGGAGAGGAGGATGGTGAAGCAGAAGATAAACCAGTGCAATGCAGGGCTGCCCAACGAAAAGACGAAGTGAGCACAACCAACCTATAAAACACTACACTGAACAAAGAAGTGAAGAAGAGTGCGCGCAAAGACGAGAGACACTTCCACGATACATTGGCAAGTGAAGCAGAACGGGTTGCAGGTAGGAGAGACAGAGACCTGACAACTTTATATCAAATAACCAGGTTACTATTGTCTGGGAAGTGAGAGATCAACACAGATGAAACCAATGAAAGATAGTGAAGGAAAGGTAGTTAGCAAAGAAGAGAAACAAAGGAAACGATGGACTGACCACTTCAAAAAGCTCTTGAATCGACCACCACCATCTGCACTTCGTCCAGAAATACCACCTGCAGCCCAGCCGCTGAACTACAAGTGAACATAAATCCTCCAAAAAAATGGTTGTCCTGAAAGCCATAAAGCTAATGAAATGTGGAAAAGCAGCAGGAATAGATGGGATCCCGCCAGAAACACTGAGAACAGACGCAGGGACAACTGCGGACATGCTCACACCACACCAATATTGCAGAAGTTCTGGAAGGGAGGGAAGGTACCTGCCAAGTGTTTCAAAGAAGGGACACCCTGTCTAACTCCCGAATAAGCGTGACCTACGCCTTTGCAAGAACTGGCACAGAATCACTCTCCTGTCCACCCAAAGTGAGCAAAATATTAAGCCGCATCATCCTGGAGCAACTAAAACATGAGCTGGATTCAAAACTATGACCAGAACAGGCTGGCTGGCTGGATTCAGGAAGTAAGAATCATGTGCGGATCAAATTGCAACGCTACACTACGCTACGCATCATCATAGAACAGAGCATAGAATGACAGTCAACTCAACTCTACCTCAAATTCATCGACTTTGAAAAGGCTCTTGACAGCGTCGACCCACAAGTAATTTGGCAGGCAGTTGCTTCAACACTACGGAATACCACAAACCTTTGTCCGCCTCATTCAACAACTATATGAAGACGCCACATACCAGCCAAGTAATTCACATTGGGAAGGAAGCTTAGTGATGCTTTTGAAGTGAAGACAGGAGTAGGAGTGAAACAAGGCTGCCGCCTACTATCCCCCATGATATTCCTGATTGTGTTGTGGTCGACTGGATCATGCAACAAACAGTGGGGAGCGAGGAGAGGTAGACATACTGGATTGTGGAAACGACCCTAGAAGATTTGGATTTTGCCGCCGCCGATGGTGATTTATGTCTAATGTGGCACAAACTTGAAGATCTAGAGGCGAAAACTAACAAGTTGACAGAAGAGGCAGTGAAGGTGGGACTTTCTTCAGGTGAATGTAGAGAAGACAGAGGTGATGAAGATACCCAACCAACAACACCACCACCAACAACAAGCTCCAAACATCATCAGCGGGAGAAGCCTAAACGAAGTAGTCCCTTTCACCTACCTAGGAGGCAGCGTCGTCTCAGCTACAGGTGGCACAAGCACACATGAAGACGTCAAAGCCGGAATCGAAAAGACAGACCTTCGTTAACCTGAAACCAGTGTGGAGATCTGCTGCTGAACAAGATCCGGAATTTCAACACCAACGTCAAGTCAGTGCTTCTGTATGGCTCAGAGACTTGGTGCGTTACGAAAGGCATTTCCAACAAATTATAAATTTTCATCAACAACTATCTACGCTCGTTACTGAAGTTCAGATGGCCAGACTAATAAGAATAAGCAACAAGGAACTCTGGCTGGCGGCTACCGAACGAACCAAGAACCTATCACTCGACAAATATGCAGAAGGAAATGCAGATGGATTAGGCATACACTAAGAAAACCGTTCGGGGACATCCCGTGACAGGCACTCAAGTGAAACCCAGATAGAAAGCGACGAGTTTGGCGTCCTAGGTGAGGGTGACATAGAGGAGATCATGAGAGGAAGAAATGAGAGCTTGTGGTTAGTCGTGGAGGCAGGTTGAAAAGATTGCAGAGAATAGAGTGGAATGAAGACGTGCTACTGAATCCCTATGTTCCACTAAGAACCCAAGCGACAAATAATAATACACAAATCGTACATTTCTAAGCCATATGATCTCTTAGTCAGCTGTTCACTGAAAATCGAGCGACTGCTGAGATAACCAATTTGGCTTTTATATTTTATGAAGAACAACGTTTCTAGAGGAAATATTGAAACCTGATTAGTTATTGCAGCAGTTGCTAGGGTGGACTTTAAAGTCACCCTGAAAATCAAGAAGGCAATTTAAAATTGAAAGTGGTAGTTAAGTGAATTCGCAAAATTGCAGTCAGATCCATGATGACTACTTCTCAGGGCTAGACCATCAGACCTTATCTGTACAATGAACTTGTTATCACAGATTGTATCTTCAGCTGATAGTTATTTTGAAAGCTTTTTACATCTGGCTTGCGGGAGTATATAAATAGTACCTTGAAATCGTAGTATGCATAGTTTTTATGCAAGTCCATCCACAATAAAAACTAGAGAGAGAAGGTAATTAGTGTGATGATGGTCCTTTTCATCGATCGATGTCGTTCGGCGAAGGGTTGAAAACCAAACAGCTGTCTATAAGTATTCCATCCACTTCTTCAACTTGCATGAGATTGGAATCCAATAGTGGCCAAACAGTATGACATGTCGGGAGTAAAATTTAATATTTATTAGCTCTGTTGTATATTTGGCTGTGAATGCACACAGTTCAATCATCTACAGAGAAGACAAAATAACAATTCTTCTAAATACATGAAGAAGATATCAGCTTTCATGGTGTTCACAGTCATAATACACCAACCAGTTGTATGTCTTTAACGGTACATGGAACATAACTAGCTATAACCAACTCTTTTTATCCAAGTATCTACATTTTTCTTCATTGCTTCTTTATGCCAGCATAGTTTCTGAAAAAGCCATCATTTTCTTAATCTACAACCACTGCCAACTTTTTGACTACATGGAACATCAGTGCTAGCCGGCTGAAGTCACATTATCAAATTAGAGTTGGGGTTCTCAACTTCTGACTGGGAGGGAGGATTTTCGTTCTCATCACTTGTAGTCTGTCAGGTTTCCACATCTAGGAAGTGAATGCTGTTCTCATTGCTGCATTACATTGATTTCTTTGTTGCATATACGGTTCGTTGGCACGCTTAAAAAGATTTTTAAAAACATATCCAACTGTGTCGCGCAGTGAATTTCAGAAAAAAGACACCTATTCTTGAACGCTGTTTTATTACCTACACTCTTCGTATTCATCAATTTAGGGTTCTTCTGCAAGGATATGCCCCAACTAGTTGTTCATGGCATATTCATTAAATTGATGTTATAAGTATTGTTGATCCGTTATTTCACGTCTTTAGTACACGAATGTAAATGGTATCTGAAATTGCATTTCGGTAAAAGAATTTTACTGTTTATTTGAGGTTTTCGCAAATACGACAGCTAGACTTCGGATAGGGAAGAGCATTAAGACCTAGAAAGCGTCATCACCTACACCTTGTGCGCATTATTGAGTCCTTCGTGGTGTCAGTCATGTTTATGAATAGCTTGACGGTAAATTCTCTGACACAGGCTTTATTTACCAAGAGAAGATTAGTTTCCTCAGCCTTGCTGATGAGTACACCACACTAAAGTGGAGTAGTGCTTCCTGCCAACTGACTTATAACAACTAACTTTAACTTCATGTCATGTAGTTGCACAATTTTCATTAGAAGGTTAAAAACTCTTTTACATTTTGGACTAACAGTTTTGTCAACTAATCGACCGTGAATTAATATTCACCTTCTTGAAATTTTAGATCTATGTACAATTAGCGAACCAAGTCATATAATCATTGGTTAAACCATCAAGGAAACTGTCCTACACATGTTTTATATTATTCTCTTCAGTTATACTTCTTTCGCAACTGTCAAGCAAAAGTCTTGAGTGGCAACAAAATTACACCTTCCTACATAGAGTTCTCTTCCTTTACTGAATATACCTTAAAATCGATGTCAAGTCTCTGTACTACATCTGATCTCACTAATGACCACTGTTTTCTAATACTATGTTCATCAGCATTCAGGTGAAGTTCAGGATTATCACATCAGTGTTTATATTCACATTTATTGACAAAATGAAATAGTATACATCTTATCAAAGCCTTTGTTTCTTCAGTTACGGATTTTACTTTGAACAACTGATGATATATAGTTTCACTGATCAATAATATCGCGTTCACTCTCTCTAAATCACCTCGATTTGTATTGGGATGAGAAGACGTGAATAGACAGCCGATGTGATTACAATTAACAAACAGCTAAATGTAACAGCTGTTTAAAACCCTCGATAATTGAAGTGACAGTCACAAATCCATATCAGTCGATGTCATAATTTCTTTGATTGAAATTGGTATATAATTCCGAATCCATTCGATGAAATAATTATCAAACTGCATTCCTAAAGAATATTCAATGAATCATCACCAATCTACAAATCTTCATGGTTAAATGACTGTCATATCGCTTACAAACATATATTCAATATCTGTTGTACAATTTTTAAAGATCTTGAGTGTGCCAAAAGAGAGTTTTATCCGCTAGAATGTCTAAATCTGTTATTTTTCAATTAAGGTATCACATGTGACCTATACATATATATACATATATATATCCCGTGAAAGCTAGTGAACATTTGATAATTTGTTAAAGACGTATAATTTATATCTCAACTTAAGCCAACTGTGATTGAAGGGTGAAGGTTAAATAGAGGAGAACATTAATGATAAAGTTAACTGATTTGAATATAATCTCCTTTTATTCAATACAGTTCTCTATTAATGTATTTACTGATTAGATTATAATAGATGAATGAATATATTTAGTGTTTTTCTCTCAAATACCCCTGAATCCCAGACATCTTCAGTGATTTTTATTCTTGATAACAATAATGCTACGATTTAAAACAAAACTAAATCATCAATTCAAACAAATGTCTTTTCTATTCATCCTTTGTATACTATTCACCACCAATTGTGTTAATTCATCCAGTAAGAAGGAGGAGATTGCTGTTGTTAAATGGAAATTTGATGAATTCGAAATACATATCACTGCAATGTTATTCTTACTGATAGTTATATTGATCAAGATCGCTTTTCGTTATACACCGTATATTTCATCCTACATACCAGAATCATTGATATTGCTTATTATTGGTATTATATTCGGTGCGTTTATTCGTTATGCATTAGATAATGGCCTAGTAAAGATTCAATCATGGAAATTGACACCAGAATTATTTTTCTTCTATTTACTACCACCGATTGTATTAGAATCTGCTTATGGATTATATAATCGTACATTTAGTGAATATCTTGGCACTGTACTTTTATTCGCTGTTCTAGGTACTGTTCTGAATTTTTTGTTTATCGGTTTTGTTATGTATGGTTTGTATATTGGTGGAGCATTTGGTTATCCAGAGATTACAGTGGATTTAAAAAGTTTTTTACTGTTCAGTTCATTGATTGTCGCCGTTGATCCTGTCGCTGTGTTAGCCATTTTTCAAGATATTAGCTTAGAGTTGAATTTATATTATATAGTCTTTGGTGAATCTCTGTTGAATGATGCTATCACTATTGTTCTGTATGAAATTATGATTGAATTCACTGGATCAGAAGAGGTGACCGGTGCACAGATTGGCATAGGTATAGCGTCATTTTTCACTGTGAGTTTAGGTGGCCTACTCATTGGTGTTGTTTTCGGTTTGGTTACATGTTTAATCACCAGAATTCGCAGTGATTTCACCGTGTTTATAGTATTATTACTTGCTTATTTCTCTTACATCATGGCTGACTGTGTTGGTTGGTCAGGTATCATTTCAATGATCGGTTGTGGTCTAATTCAAGCAGCTTATGCATTTCACAATTTAGACGAAGATTCAGTTACAACAGTGCATAACTTTGTTAAAGTTGTCGCAGTGATCAGCGAGTCTGTAGTCTTTGTATTCTTAGGTATCGCTGTCATCGGTGAGACGCTTCGATGGCATACTGGCTACATCTTATGGGCAATGGCTATCTGTTTAATAGCACGTGGTATAGTTGTCTTGGGGCTAACGGCTATTCTAAATGCCGTCAATGTGGATCAGACAAAGATCTCTTTAACGGAGCAAGCTGTCCTCATCTATGGTGGTCTACGTGGTGCTGTCGCCTTTTCACTAGCGATTTTAATATCTAATAATATATTAGGCGAGAAAGGTAATCAAACTAAAGAGATAATTATTACCGCAACACTGTTCATCATTCTTTTCACCGTTGGTTTTATGGGGATCACTATCAAGCCATTGGTAAAAGCTTTGAAAATACGTATGGAGGGAAAAAAGACACTGAGTTTATTTACTGAGCTGAATACCAGTATACTGGATCAAACACTTTCAGGGATTGAAATACTAATTGACTGTAAACGTCGTAATGCTGTTCGTGAGTTTTTTATGCATGTTGATGAAAAATATATCCGAAGGATATTACAACGTGATCCCGAACGTTATGATGAGAAGATATTTAAAGTATACGAGAAAATTTCTTTACGCCTACACTATGCTACAATGATGCCAAATAAGAAGGAGAGTTTTTTAACTGACTTACCACAGTCTATACAGGAAAAATATCTTGCAAATGGAATTCCCTTTGATGAGGATCATACTAATGAACCAAGTCATGTTACAAGTGATGATATCTTGAACACCTATAATGATAATGATCGTCAAGGAAGACAACAACAAAAACAAGGTCACAGGGTCAAGAAAAGTTGGTTCAGACGTAGAAAAGCACTCACACTAGATGACCACATAGATAACACAACCAGTAGTGATCAACGAGCTATGGAAGAGGCGAAAAATCTTCCAAAGAAGTTGTTTTTACCTAAACAGTCAACAAAGAATTCATCTGAAGCACAATCAATTTCCGGTATGCTGAGATATTCAAGACGACCATCATTATTACCGAATTCTAAACTACAAATGGGTTTTAATGACAGATTTTTAGAAATATTAAAATCACGTAATCGTGAATTATATTTGCGTACAATGACGAATGAAATGGATAGAAAGAAAGTAGCATCTCAGTCATTAACATCACCCACCTCCTTCACAATTCCAGTTTCGTCGACTACACCACATTTAATGTCTTCAAATTCATCAACAGTTTCACCGAAAGAGATAAATAATTCTCAAACTTCTAAACGGCAGAAACAGTTGGATCTACCCTCAGAAAATGAAAAAAGACCGAAGCAGAACCAACAGGTTGTTATACAAGATTTACGAAGTCATGATGATAAAAGGGTAGACTTTTAATGAGATCAAGCCAAACCTTGAACCTTCTTCTCAATATATATAATAAGCAGTTAATATACTTTTATTCATAACAATGCAAAAAGATTATCGTTATCGTTTATACTTAAATTACTGTCATCATTAACTATTATTGGATTTGTAAGCGAGTTTTCACCAGTCTGTTTTGACCAGAAATAGTCTACTTATATTCTTGAAATAGGTTTTCAGAGTTATGTGTCATATATAATAAATATGTGTACTGAAGCCTCAAAGATTGAATTCTGTTTCTGTAAATCCATGACTGGTTATATTACAACAGACTGCTACCATAGATGACGAATAATTTTGATCTGGAAGGTGAACATATCGTACTTTTTGGGCATCTAGAATTCTTTTCTGTCCTAAAATCTGCCTCTACCTGTACCTAAGTGAGGGATATTGTTCCCACTGAGACTTGGACCTCTTATTCATTGCTTCAGATGTCAAAATGCTACCCACCAAATAACTAGGGCACGATAGCCATCTCTTGTGCAAAGGGGTTCCAAATAGTCACCAACATGAATATAGTATCTCCAACTTATTGAAAAGGTTAATATTTCAACCAGTAGGGTATACACTGGTGACCTGTTCGTGTAGTCGTTCCAGTTGTATGGCTAGTCAGCTGTAGCCTGAATAGCTCAGTAGTTGATTTTCTGAATTTAGCAGTAAGTGATGTGGATTTGAATCATCAAAGGAGGGCATATCATTTTCCTCATGATTGGAGATGCGTCTTCCTGATTAGTGCCAGCAAGTTCAAAACTTATTCGCAGTACAGCTTTTAACTGACTAACTGCAAACACCTGATAGATTGATATTTTTTACATTTCTGTTCTCCCCATTGAAAATTATATGGTTGTTTTATGAAATGAACTACATAAATGAAACGATTAAAGTCAAATGACCACCCACAAATGAGGCTAAGAGGAGATAAAAGATTATCAAATAAATAAATATAATTTACAAAAGTATAGGACAGTTTTTTCAGCTTTTAAATAGCTGAAAAATGAATGACTTAGATAATCAAATTATTCATAAATTAATTCTCGAATACTAAACATTAACTTCACAAATTAATTAATTATCCCCAAATAAAGTTTCTAGAAAATGTTTTCTGTTTCCAAAAGATATTTTAAACATTGCTCATTAGAGTTAATTCATTTATATACCATCAAATAATATACATCGTTATCCTGAACAGTACAATGTTTTGGGTTGGAATCATTTTTAGTTCCATTCCATCCTTCCTGGCACTCACTAACACAGTCCATTAATAATTTAAATGAATTGAGTGCTCCATGAGTATTATCCAACGTTATGATTAAATTAAGATCTGGGCTGATATAATTTAGTTGGCATACAGAAATATGCATCGTAACACTGATCACTGAGAATCAGTCGATTACTGCATCTGTTTATTCTACTCGAAAATACCTCTAAATCACGGAATGAATGATTTAATGCTTAAATCCTCACTATGAATGACCTTGACTGTAGGGTCAGTAAACTTTCTCACTATTCACGACAGTAATATTGAAAATACTACTTAAAAAGACGGAAGTAAGATGAATAAAATGTTTTGGGATCTGAAAATGAGGTTGCATTTTTTGAGAGGAACTAGTGAGACACATCAAATGGTCAAAGAGACAACTTGGTATTTGAGAAAGGAGATATTATTGTTCCTTCTCTCTTCTCTGGATATCCGGGTTGAAGAATGTTTCAAAACACTTTTAAAAAATTGGTCCATTGTATGATCATTCTATTCTGCTCAAAAGGAATAATTAAGCAGAGTGGTGGAAAGTGAGAAGCACTTTGCAGGATTCAATAACTTGTGCTTTTGTTTAACTGTAGCATGTTACTTATAACTTTTTAAGTAACCTATGTAAAATAAACTAATTTTTGTAGGAACTTCTGTTTATGAACAGTGAAAATGTATCTTTATAGCTTTAGACCCAGAAAACTTATTCCTTGAGTATCTTCCCGCGTGATTCAACCGATACTCTTTATGTTTCTCCAACAGCCACCACATGATACCTTCATTATTCTTCTGTATTTCTGAAAGAAGTTGAGATTCTTTGGTTCAGTTAACTTCCATTCATTGAGTTATGCCTCCTGTCTTCCCACAAACACTTCCCTTTGAGCAGTCAAGTAGTAAACTACTTACTTCTTTCTCCACCATCCTCCTAACACTCAAACATAATCTTCATATCCACTCCACTGATGAAGAACCTAGTCGTATAAAAGGCAGGATATATATTTGTGAATTGTTATCACTACTGACTGAAATTAGTAGCAGATCTAGTGAATAATACTGAACAATATACATTTACTTCTTAACATAGTTCAGCTATATTTAACAGTGTTTCAGCCACATAAAATAAGGTGCAGCTAATAGTTAAGTCATGAGATATCTCCATTAGCATACATCCGCTTCGATTTCACCATTTTGCTACATGATGCAATCACCATAAAATGTACATAATGAATCGTGTAATCAGTTGTGATAATTATCAAAGAAGTCGTAGATATATATCAAAAGGTCAATATTTAGGAATAGTAATTTGTAAATATGTATCAGGTTTGGTATTTACGAATATTATAAACTCAAGGTCACTGCGTTTCGTCTAAAGTAATGATGACTACCAGTTAGCGTTTTGAATCAATTAAGAAACTGTAAAATAAAGAAAGTTCACTCAAAATATATCAGCTAGGTGAGCTTAAATCCATATTAGTGTAGTGTTTTTGTTTATACTTTCACCCCTAAAAACTCTTTTACTAGGCTAATAAGTCTTGATAAGTATCTCTTATTTGAGTCATAAATATATGACTGACTTTGTCATGTGATTTAATTAGCATAATAATACCGATCAATATTGCTGTTAATAAATAGAAGAGAAGTGACAAAGAATAACAAAACGCTTATCTATACAAATTTTAGAATTCATTTTGTGACTAACCAGATCTTCTGCTATAAAAAGAAGACATGATTAAAATCTCTTTGAATGACTTAATCTCATACTATACATCGAATGGAATGAGCTGTGTACAGATGCTGGATAACCTGGTGGAATAATATGTTCTAAAACAGGGTTGTTTATTGATTTTGGATTCTGTTTTCGAAAACTAAGCTGGCAAATGTTTGTTTATTGGACACTGGAATACGAGTAAAATATTCTAAAATAATGATTCATAACATTGTTGATGATCGCTAATCAGTGTGGGTAGGATAACATACAAATCACTCAATAGAGGTCACTGTACTTATGATCCTAATTGATGTTAGCTTCAGTACATGGGAATTCATGATTCTACTAAGTATTTCAAATGAACTTTACTGTTGTGCATCCAATTACATGCAACCAAAGTCGACGTTCAATGTTTTCATCATTCTGACTAATTGAGATACCTGTGGTTTGGCGGACTAGTACTGATACTAGATGATGATTGAAGGTGAAATGAGAAGTTAGACCGTGGTCGGACTCATACCAGTGACCACTAGGTTTGTGGTCAGATGCTTTACTAAGTGAGTTACGAGGCACAAACCCGGTGGCCGCTGGTTTCAATCCAGCCACGGTTCAAATTTTCATTTCACCTTCAGTCATCACCTAGTACTAATTCTATGTTTTACCTGAAACTAATTATTACAGAGACTAAAGTATGATAATTAATCATTCATTCTGACATCTTATTGATTAGTAGCTCGAAACAATAAAACAACTCAAAAATCACTAATGGATTTGTGCGCTGGACTAAGTGTTATATCTTCTAAGTAAGTGCTACTTGAATATATATAGTTCTAATGGTAAATGAACATGAAGCTCATTAACTGAAAAGTAAGCTATAGTCTATATACTTTATTCTTTAGTTATTTTAATGGATAGTGCTCCATAGGTAATTTTTTCAACATCATATAGCCTCATGGTGAATTAAATGATTACATATTTGACTGATGTGAATTTAGGTCTTTTTTGAGTGATATGAGTTCTAAAATAATGTACAGATGACCCTTACATGATATTATCTATGCTAAGTAAGGCTTACTATAGATTACACTCAACATGAATACAATATCTAAACCAATTTGCAAAGCTGTGCAATACATCGCATGACTCTGACAAAAGAACAGGTGAAAGAATATCTGGAATATGGTAGAAATAAAGACAAGAAGAATCTGTCACATTTAAATTATCTTTTTCTGCGAATGATGTGCACTTGTCCTTAAAATGATCATGTGATTGAGGTTGTAAGAAAATAAGCAAATTATGTTTTCGTCTAAATATAGCACTATTATATGACTAGGTAATAGCTCAATCATCCTCCCTAATAGCATTTTTCTATAGTGAAATTTCATAACTGTTATATTCATCAGTAAATATTCATCGGGTAAAAGAAAAAATTACATTTGACTCTGTTTATCTAGATCACATCACTTGGTTGTGTACCACGCGTAGGATTCATCAGATGCAAACTGAATCCTAAATAAAAAGGACCTTTCACTTTATCCTAAAAAAAATATTGTTAAATCTGTTTTGCACTTACGTTTTCCCGTGACATGTTTGTCTCTATATTCGTTTTACAATGATATTTTTAACTACTTTTTATTTTTCAGTAGTATCCTTACACTTTTATAATTTTGTTGCCTTAAACTTTTGTGAAGTGTTAGTGTGATTATATATCTTATTTTAAGTTCAATATGTAAGATTTCCCTCTTCTTTTACCATATTACCGCTCATACCATCTGCTTCAAATATTATATGTGTGGATTCAGTTTATCATCTCCATTGACCCACGTTTAATAATTAACTGTGGTTAACTACTCTGCATAACTCCGCACCGAATGTCTGTATTTAAGCTCATTTCACTGACTGTACCTTGAAGATATAGTAAGTACTGAAGAAATTTACTATTTGAGGCTTTTCTTAAGTAAGGTACCACCACAGAAGAGACAATGAGTATCTGGAAGCACTGGTACACTTCAGTAGTATGCACCTATGACTACTCGTGTGACTGAATCCTGAACAGTCAGGCCTCTTAGTGAACCATTTACCACCCAGTTACTGACGTTCATCAACTTAATGATTCATATTTTCTTTCCCCCTCCACTTAAGTACACAACACGACCATCTAATATCATTGTTAAATATCTTTACTCAGTGGTAACATCTTTTAGAATAACCTCATGCTTAAACGTAACACTTGATTGTGAATTTTAGAAATCTATATACAGTAGGGAAACAAAAGTTAAAAGTAATCAAAAATAGAATAATTTTGGTCGATAATCAAAAACAAGAATGTATATTTTCTGTCTTTTTTTGGTGTTTTACTATTGATGGCCTCTTTGGACTAGACTACTTCTTACGTCTAAATACCGTATGTTTATGATACGGATAAATTGAATGATTCATTGGTTTCCATTGCTTTTAATTGCTCAAGCATATAAGAAGAAGGGAATGCAACACCCAAAACATGGTCTAATAAAGCAGTTAGAAATAACTATAGGCATTCACAGTGTTTTATAGTCCCTAACGAATCAATCACATTTTATGTAGCAGTTCAAGTAGAATGAAAAGTGATTTTTCGTTAAACATTTTGTCGACTCACTACCAGTTCCTATCTAAAAGTCAGAACAAATATTGTAATTCATAGCAGTTTATTGAGTAATCGAATGGGATAGGAAATAAACCTTGATCAGTTTGAAGAATAAGTGGTCACTTGAGCATTGTTAACCTTTTATTACGATAATTTTGAGATATAAGCTATCTGGAAATTTGTGTCGATTAAATATTAGAAATGATGATACTGAATCATTATCCCTTATAACCTGTCCATCTTTACACCTTCATATTTAAAATATTCATTGTAGGATAAACGTTTGAAATCTATTGAGAATCGCAAAATGTTAGGAATATGTTTTTCTACCTTAATGGAATTTTACAAATATATTTCATTTATAATCCATTTATCCAATGCTCAACTTACTGAACTTTATCAGGTCGAATTTTGTTCCTGAGGTTTATATAATACTCAGAATTTATTAGGTATACAAGTAAGTCTAAGAGTCGAACTAATCACTTTCCTATCTGGTTCGTGTATAGTTTTGTCTATGGAGTGAATTCTTCTGATGTGACACTGGGAAAAGCAGGCAGTGTTCTTGATCTAAACAAAACTCTCCAATGGCATATTTAACTTAAAATAATGTTTCAGAATGACGAGAATGGAATTCTTAATCCATTCTGACTGACCTATCTATCGTTGAATAGAGAGAAAAAGAGTGCAACGGAACACTAAGGACATATCGTCAAAATTCCAGGAGTGATGATTATCCAGATAAAGCTTTCACCATTCTTTTTAAACCTTCCATCTGGAATTCATAACGGGGACTTAACAAACACTTTTACACTGTTAGCATTTTATGAGCTAAGTCCTGTTATGAGGTTTTTGGATGCTTCTAGAAAATCCAGATTCATTGCAACCATCTTCCACTTCTTGGGAGCACTGAAAAACCGTTTCGTCTCAGTTCAACAGATGTCAACCAGCGATGAACATCTCCTGAAATCAGTCGATTCCTACAAACCTCCAATCTAAATTAACACAGAATTATACAATATTAAAGAGCTCAAGTTTTATTATTATCTGAAATTAGTAGTCACGTTTCAGCGTGATCTAAACAGTGTAAGAATGAATAAACTTGCCGTAAGATTCCCCCCGAATAGAAGAAATATAATATGATAAAATAAAGCGTTCTAAGATACTAAGTTCATAAATGTAGTGGTAAATAGCTCCTTATAAATCTTGAAACTAAATTACTATGCACTGCTCATTGTTCACATTCGTCAAGATAGATTTCTTGAAGTTCTAAAGAGTAGCTTTGATCTGTATGGTCAACTAAGTCGACAGTGAAGCGATTGCCCATTGATGAGATGGTATGATGACGACGCTATATCATAAATTCACAGAAGTAGGAAAACATTTTTCACATCCTGCTATCAAAGTGGTCTGTGGTTGCTGGTTCGAGTCCAGAAGCGGTCCAGAATTTCTTCTCACCACCAATCACCACCCAGTATGAAGTTGTAATTCTCTCTCTTCGATTGTGATATAGGTTATAAAATTTTCCATACATCTGGAACAGATTCTGAGTCATTCCTACTGCATGTCTTTAGCGTTGATTCAATGAACAAAGATTCAGTTATCAATCTCCTCCTCCATTCAGTGATTTTAATTCTGTCACATCTTATTGCGTGCGATCGCATCCATCGCAAATGCTGAGCTTTTATCTAGATTTATTATCCTACTAGAATCTACGATTCAAGATTTGGTTCCTGTTTTGTGTTCTGTTATTCTAATTGACCCCCAACTGACTACTTTGACGTAACCTCATGACCTCATAATCCTTACATGGAATTAATTGTTTAAGAGGCTATATAGGATGTTTTAGCCTACAAATGTGTTTTCTTATTGAGTTTCTAGGCTTAAGTGGCACTTTAATTCCAGTCTTATTAGTTTTGTTTCAATGTATTGAATAGCCAACAAACAAACTGAAGTAAAATTAGTGACTACCATATGATATTATCAACGGGAGAAATCTAAAGAAAGTAGTCTCCTTCACCTACCTCTCCACCTAGGCAACATCGTTTTAACTACAGGCAGCACACATGAGGATGTCAAAACCAGGATCAGAAAAACAAGACAGGCTTTCATTAACCTGAAATCAATGTCGAGATCTACTGCACTCAGCACAAAGAACAAGATCCGGATTTTCAAAAACCAACGTCAGTAAAGTCAGTGCTACTATATGGTTCAGAAACTTGGCGTGTCACGAGAAGCGCTTCCAGCAAACTGCAGACATTCATCAACAACAGCCGCCTACGCTCACTCGATACTGACCCTGAAGATCAGATGGTCAGAATAATAGGAATAAGCAACAAGGAACTCTGGGAACCTATCAACCAAGAACCCACCACCCAACAAATATGCAGTAGATTAAACTGGAGATGGAATGGGCATACACTGAGAAGACCGATTGAGGACATCACTCACGAGGCGAGTCTGTCGTGTGGAATCCAAATGGGAGACGACAAGTTGAGCGTCTGAGTAGAGGGTGACATGGAGTAGATCATGTGAGGAAGAAATGAAAGGTTTTGGGCAGTCGTGGAGTGAGGTTCAAAAGACCACAGAGAAGGGAGTGAAATGGCGACGTGCCACTAAAGTCCTTTGTTCCAATAGGAACCTATAGGACAGATAATAAAAATAAGAATATGATATTGTCGACTGGGATCTATTCAACTTATTATTACCTTAGTGATGAGTTGGAGGCCACAGTTTCCATGACCTGGAGACCATTTTTCGTGTAAATTGTTGAGTATTTCCAAGGTATGATGAAATAGCTATCTAGAATTTCATGTGATTAGGTCATTCACTATGCTAATGACGCTTAATAAGATTAAGTGTTACATAATCAGTTCTTCCCAACCTATGCAAGTTAAGCCTTTACTTCCTCATTCAGTCTACACATTCGTGGACAATGAAGACTAGACAATGAATCTGATAGAGTTTTGGTATTTGATGTAAGATTATACGTCTCACAGACATACATGATTCCAAGTATTTATAAATACTTTAAGGAGCAGACATATGTAGACATTCGTATCCTTCTTTACTGATACAACTCCAGTTGTAGAGTTAACTAAATTAGGAACTAAACAAGGACAAATCAGTGTTAATTACATAAACCTTGTTCATCTAGGTAGTTATTAAGGAAAAGAAGTACTCAGTCTCAGATACCAATTAATCTAAAAGAAATGTTGTGCTCGTTTACCTAAAATAAACTGGTGAGAAAATCGCATAGTTCAAAAGCTTCTTGACCTATTTGATCCTATTATTGTCATCATACTCATCAGTATTGGTCTATAAGGTGTACCTCGAACCGTGGGAAGATACTGAATGAACAATGGTAACGATCACCTAATTTGAAGGACTCCACTTGATGAAAAAAGATGATTAATGAAGTAGTGTAGGTCACCTTACTTCATGTTGGCTCTATATACTCAAAGTATTGTCATCAGTTTGCCATTCATCACGTGAATACAGTAATATACCACCCGATTTAACAAACATAACTACAGAATGGATGAACTAAACTTTATCAATTCGACCAAATAACTCGATGGTAAAGTTATAACTATGATAATCACACATTATTCTCTTCAGTCAGCTATCTATAGTGAAGTGATGATTGGATCGTGGCAAGATTCCAGTCAAAGGTTTCAAGGTTATCAAACTAGTACTATATTGACAGATCTATGAGAAACTATCATCAGTTGAGTCTTGGACTGATAACTTTACGACTACTAGTCCCAATCCTTCTGCGATTCAGATTCTCCGTCAGTCTCAAATATCATCCCCATACTCTTAGACCAGTTTATCACACTTAAACTACCTAAGATAAATTTCTCAGCTAACTACTTGTGATCTTAAAACTAGGCTCACAATCAATGCAGTCAGTTGTGCAATAACTTCAATCGTTTCAAACTTATGGGTAATATTTGTAATCATAATAATAGAAATTTACATTTTTGTAACCACTCACTACATGATAATGTTGTTTCATTACTCAATTTCTTTGCAAAATATAAGTCAAATACGTGGATTATATTTTTTTGCTTTAATTTACAATTAAACTTATTCTTTTGCTTAAATATGTGGAAAGTATAAATATTGAAGATTAAAATAGTTTTTTTGTGAAACTAGCTTAACCCCCTCCATATTACTATCAACAGTTCCGTATACATTATAATTGCTGTTTTTCTCACTCGAAGTAAATAATTATACTGTATGTCCATGGTGAACTATATTATGGCATTAATTAGAGCTTACATGTCACATTCAAAGCTTCATCGATAAACTGTAGTCAGAGCTGAATACTTAGGGCCTGGAAGTTGTATGGATTACCCACTGGTGGCCAGGCTTTAAGATCACCCAGTCTTTCAGAGTCCCTGAATAACTAAAAGGTAAAGTCTCTGGTTTCAGGACTGACTGAAGTAGATTTCCATTACCTGGGAAATACTAGTGTCCTCATCCTTGCAGATACATCTTGTTGGTGAGGGCCTACAAGCAAAAAACCTTTGTGGAGTAGGGTTTCCTTCCAACTGACTCTCAATATCTAAGACAGTATCCATATTACTACAGGAATGACCTATGGAGTTGATACATTACACTGGTTGGAATAAGCTTCAAACTGGCCACTTTAGCATTCAACAATTAGGAGAGCCTACCAAGTGATTGTCAAAAATATGCTTATATAATCACCAAACAGATTGAATTTCTTGTTAACTTCTGATTATCGAAGCGCAAAGTCTGACACCATTGGTAACCTGTTTAGTGTATTGAAGTAATTTTATTGTGATTCATTAACCTGAATAAAAACCAAAAATAGAACTGTAGACCGATTGACTGATTACATTTGCAAACAACATTCAGACATAAAAAGCTAGACAAAAACAAGAACAAAAGTGTTGAAACAGTAGTCACTTAAATAGTTACTTATATACAACAATAAGAAAAAGTTAGAATAGTAATCTTCAAATAAAATACAGTTAGTCAAAAATAACGTATAGTCTAGCAGCTGATCGATAAATTTCTGCCAGCAAAGTTTACTCTGTACTTTTATACGCTCTGAAACACAGCATGATACTCAGTATATATTACTGATTAGTTCTTGTTAGTTTCTCAGACGAATCGATGCCATTTAAGGGTCCATATCCATGTCTGTACGGTTGGAAATGAGCCATATCCATTGTGTAAGGGTGTTCAAACCTTTATAAGGGAAACAGAATACAAACTCGTGGCTCATCGGCCGTACGTCGAGTGCCTAAATCAATACTCCATAGCCCGACACAACTTCAAGAGGACGGTGGCGAGAGATTACTTGTATTCATCTTTTTAGCATCATCATCATCATCAGTATCAACGGAGCACCAAGCATTACTGCGTAACGGTCCGCAACGGTCAAGAGAAATATAAAGTACGAGAAGAAAGAAAGGAAGAATGACAAAATGGTGAGAATCGGTATGGTGTTAAGATGAGGATAATATGTGTACACATCTGCGCCACTGACATCGGTTCTGAGCCATATCCCCTAGAGTCTCCAGCCATTGGTTCCTCTTGTCCCTCGGACCCCGACCGGCTATTCTGCATCGCCCTACATGGCTCATACCAACAGTCAGAGACTTCATACATTGGTGCCATGTTTTAATCTGGCCACCTCGAGCCTTTTTCCAGCCTAGGCCTACTTTGACCAGCATTTTATCAACGGTGAAGAAATAAAGAAAGGCTTTGGAGGTTAAATGTGAACCATAACTTGTGTATATTTCTGCATTGGGGTGTAGGTAGAATTTCGCTACCATCATCATGATGAAGTAGTCGAAACTGATTTACTATGCAACACTAAAAGTGAAAGGTTAATAATATTTCTAATTACTTTTGAATGCAGATCCATCATTACCTTATTCTGTTCATCACTTATTGGTAAATCAAATTGCTCTGGGTCGTTCATGATCGATTTGATTTTTGCCAGAAAATATAACAGATGGGAATTAGTTTTCCAAGTAATTTGAAAGTAATTTCTGACCGAAAGGGTGATATTGTTATCAGTCAGAAGTATCCTCCAACGAGTTCAAACATAAGCATACGAAGGTTATACTGTTAAGGTGGAAGGTGAGGGATTACCTTTAATAAATTTTATGTCATTTAGGTAAACAACTAACCTTCACTGATTAACCAGGTCACTAGTTACTAGCCGGTCCTAAGACCGGGTAAAGATGGCAGATTGGGCATAGGACTTCAAACCCTACCCCGGAAAACCAATCAAACCGCTACAGAAACTCCAAACACAAACAAAGTATAAAACATAAAAACAAACTTATTCCTCTCTCGAATCGGTGAGACGAAATGACGCCGGTTGGTGAAACCCTTCGAGAAACCGATTAGCCGATGTGTCTTCGCTTCTCTAGATGAAAGCAAAAGTAAACGTGGGGACATGGAACGTCCGCACCATGTTTGAATCTGGCAAGGCTGTCCAGATTGCAAAGGAGATGAGAAGGTATCACACTGAAGTGCTAGGAATCTGTGAAGGTAGATGGAATAGAAGTGAAGTCTCCAAACTGTCAACTGGAGAGTCAGTAATCTACTCCGATATTGTCACCCAGACGACAACCATGAGCACACTGAGTTATGGAGTGGCTATCATGATTTCCCCAAAAACATCGAAGACTCTCTTTCATCCAGTAGGAACCAATCTCATCCTGCAGGATCATGACAGCAAGATTCAACTCAAAAGAAAGAAAAGTCACATACAGTGTTACGCTACTCACCTACAAATAATGCAGATTAAGAGAAGAAGGAGGAATTCTACAGACAACTTCAATCAACACTGGACAAGACACCGCTCAAGTTGGCGATATCAAAATTCTAATGGGAGACATGAATGACAAACTGGGAGAGGACAACACGGGAAGAGAACTAACCATGGGTAAGGAATGCTAGGTGAAATGAACGAGAATGGAGAATTGTTTGCAGAATTCTGTGCATTCAACGATTTGCTGATTGGAGTCAGGCAGTGTGTTCAGGCACAAAGATATCCACAAAGCAACATGGATTTAACCAGACACCAGGACACACTACACTGAAAATCAGATCCACTTCATCTCAATCTCAAGAAAATGGAGACGCAGTCGACTTGACACAACGTCAAGAAGAGGAGCAGATGAAGGTTCACACCAATCACTATCCAGTGCAAGGAACCTTCCAAATCATGTTGAAAACCTTCAAGGAATTTGGTGTTAGACCACAGTTCAAGTCGAACACCCAGAACAGAAACTGAAGGATGAAACTACAAAGAAAATCTTCACGGTAGTCAGCCATCAAGACAAAATGGGAGATATTGAGCAACATCCCTGAAGAAACCTGTGTGAATGAGCACAGAAACTCTTTGAAAGCTATATGGAAAGAAACCTGTATAGCCGTGTTAGGAAGGAAGAAGGGAGCAGATAGGGAATGGATCTCGACAGACACATGGAAGTTGATAGAGGAGGGAGAGGAGGATGGTGAAGCAGAAGATAAACCAGTGCAATGCAGGGCTGCCCAACGAAAAGACGAAGTGAGCACAACCAACCTATAAAACACTACGCTGAACAAAGAAGTGAAGAAGAGTGCGCGCAAAGACGAAAGACACTTCTGCGATACACCAGCGAGTGAAGCAGAACGGGCTGCAGGTAGGAGAGACAGAGACCTGACAACATTGTATCAAATAACCAGGTTGCTATCTGGGAGGAGATCAACACAGATGAAACCAATAAAAGATGAAGAAGGAAATTTAATTACGAAAGAAGAGAAACAAAGGAAACGATGAGCTGACCACTTCAAAAAGCTCTTGAATCGACCACCACCACCACCTGCACTTCGTCCAGAAATACCACCAGCATCCCAGCAATGCGGGAAAGCAGCAGGACCAGATAGAATCCTGTCAGAATCACTGAGAGTAGACTCAGGGACAACAGCGGACATGCTCACACCACACCAATATTGCAGAAGGTGTGGAAGGGAGGGAAGGTACCTGCCAAGTGTTTCGAAGAAGGGACACCCTGTCTAACTCCCGAAGAAGGGTGACCTACGCCTTCGCAAGAACTGGCGCAGAATCACTCTCCTGTCCACCCAAAGTGAGCAAAATATTAAGCCGCATCATCCTGGAGCAACTAAAACATGAGCTGGATTCAAAACTACGACCAGAACAGGCTGGTTTCAGGAATAACAAATCATGTGCGGATCAAATTGCAACTCTACACTACGCTACGCATCATCATAGAACAGAGCATAGAATGACAGTCAACTCAACTCTACCTCAAATTCATCGACTTTGAAAAGGCTCTTGACAGCGTCGACCCACAAGTAATTTGGCAGGCAGTTGCTTCAACACTACGGAATACCACAAACCTTTGTCCGCCTCATTCAACAACTATATGAAGACGCCACATACCAGTCAAGTAATTCACAATGGAAAGGAAGCTTAGTGATGCTTTTGAAGTGAAGACAGGAGTAGGAGTGAAACAAGGCTGCCGCCTACTATCACCCATGATATTCCTGATTGTGTTGTGGTCGACTGGATCATGCAACAAACAGTGGGGAGCTGTGAGAAGAGGGGGATACGCTGGCTGGACGGTGGAAAAGAACCTAGAAGACTTGGATTTCGCCAACGATGACTTGTGTCTGATGTCACACAAACTTGAAGATCTATAGGCGAAAACGGACAAGTTGACGGAAGATGCAGGGCAGCGAAGACGGGACTTCAGGTGAATATACAGAAGACAGAGGTGATGAAGATACTCAACCAGCAACAAGCTCCAATCACTATCAGCGGAAGAAACTTAAAGGAAGTTTTCTCTTTAACCTATCTAGGAAGCGCTGTTTCAACTACAGGCGGCACAGGCACAGACGAGGACGTCAAAGCCAGCCAGGATGTAAAAAGCAAGACAGGCGTTCATTAACCTGAAACCAGTGTGGATATCTGCTGCATTCAGCATAAAGTATGAACGACATCCGAATTTTCAACACAAATACCAGTCAAGTCAGTGTTTCTATGTGATGGTTGAGAGACTTGGCGCGTCAAGAAAAACATTTCCAACAAACTTCAGATATTCATGAATAACTGTCTACGCTCGTTTCTGAAGCCCAGATGGCCAGAATAATAGGAATAAGCAACAAAGAACTCTGGGTGGAAACGAACCAACCAAGAACCTACCGCTGAACAAATATGCAGAAGGTAGTGGAGATGGATTGAATTGGACATACACTGAGAAGGCCACTCAGGAACATCACGCACCAGGCACTCGAGTGGAACCCAGATGGGAAACGGCTAGTTGGACTTCCGAGATGAAGGTGACATGGAGGAGATGGTGTTAGGAAGAAATGAGAGCTTCTGTGAAGTGGTGGAGCCAGGTTGAAAAGATTGCAGAGAAGAGAGTGGAATGGAGATGTGCTACTGAAGTCCTGTGTTCCAGTAGGAATCCAAAGGATAAATTATAAATGATAATAATAAAGGTGAGTAACTTATGGTTGATATAATCTTCTATCGTCTAGATTCAAGAATATCACCATTATGATCTCATTCACTGAATGCTTCAATCACTAAACATGAAAAAAGGCTTTTAGAAGAAGAAAATGTAAACACAGCAGCTCTTGTTTCAATTCACAGTTCAAAATAGTTAACAATCAGCAGGAAACTACAAACATTATAGAGTCTTATATTAAAATGGAGTATTTCCAAAGTCTAAAGAGAAGACGATCGCCGTGAGGAAAAGAATATTAGATAAGAAGTCAGGAGAATAATAGATACACGATAATAAGATGCCTGAAATCTTGAATAAAATGGATCGAAACAGGCTCATCTGTACCTTTACAATCAGTTTAGAGAAATAGAGCCCAGATAGTTGAGCCATTCTTCCTTGATATCTTACAGACCGTGATCCGAAGACTTATTAGTCTCCTAAGGGGGTCTTAGCAACATCCATTTATTTCATGAACTAAAAAGCTTTTTTTATATACAGCCTGCTACCAACCTAATTTTGTTCTAATACTCTTTGTGTCTTTCTGCAAATATGCAGAAGGAAGCGGAGATGGATTGGGCATGCACTGAGAAGGCCGACTGGGGACAACATGTGTCAGGCCAAGCCCTCGAGTAGAATCCCCAGGGGAAGCGACGAGTTGGGCGTCCCAGGTGAGGGTGACATCGAGGAGATCGTGCGAGGAGGAAATGAGAGCTTGTGGGCTGTTGTGGAGCGAGGTTCAAAAGATCTCAGAGAACAGAGTGGAATGGCGACGTGCTAGTGAATCCCTATGTTCCACTAGGAACCCAAGGGACTAATAATAATAATAATAAAGTCTTTGTGCATATTCACAAGATGTTAAATTAATTTGCATAAGATACTCAATAACTGACCACGTTAGCTAGTTCGGATTCTCAGCTTCATTGAATGGCTTGACTTGCTCTCTGTTTGACCTGATTTCGTGGTTTAGTTAAAGGGCAAACAATAATTTATTAACTGAAAATCTTTTTCGTTTTGATAACTCTAATGACTACAGTTTTAAGATATTCACAAGTATGCAATGAAATAACATGGATTGTTTCACTGTTTTTATGAGCACTTGTTAGGCAATGAGAAATTTGATTGATGTCATAGATAGCATACATTGAATCAGTAGTAATCATATGGAATTACATATTAGGCCCTAACTACATGACCAACTTCAGTCCTGAAGAATGAAGATTTTCAACTGATATGATAATTTACTTGGTTGTGGTTAAAAGCTCATGTGCCAATAGAGGTGGAACAACTCTATCCGATAAAACAACGGAGAATTACAAGTATACTTACAAAAAATAGTGACTGATACCCGTTTTACGTGAAGTGGTAATCATGCCTCCATGGCATAGTGGATAACGCCTTGGCATTCTAAGTGAAAAATCAAGTTTGGAATAGAAAATACATCTGAAAAGCTTTAATTGTTACGGTGAAAATCACTGTGTAGCTCGTAAGGAAGATAGGAATCTCAGGAAGTTCCAAATCTAAAGCAAAACCTACTAAATTGAAAACACTTGGTTGCCAAACAAGGAATGTGTCTTCTAACTGTAGAAGAACTCTATGGAAAAAAAATTGTTCTTTACAGCAAAATGTATGTACAAACCTTCACTTTTACAGCTAATACAAATTCTGACTAAAACAAAATACGATGGTGCCACCAATTTATATAATTACTTCAATGTAGTTATACAAACAAATCGAATGAAGTCAAACAAAACAAACGGTCAATGTTTTTGAATATATTACTAGAATAAGATCAAAACGCAAGCAATACTAACTATGAAGGATCAAACGGCGACTGTGAAGAAGCAGGAAACTAAGTTTTAGGTTGGTATTTATCATGAACTGGCACCAAGTGGAGAAACATTGAGATACTGGAGGCATTGGGCAGCTGTTCCATCCTGGTATGGGATTCGTCGCTGGTGCGCACCCACGACCCAAACAAAGATTGGACGCAGGACCCCCAGGTTTTGTGTCCAGCACGTTACCACTGAGCCACTGGGTCGCGATCCAATGGTCCATACTTCCTACTTCTATCAGTTCACGATATAGAGCGATCTCCATCCAACGTCGTCGTTGAGTAACTGTCCTCATATTCGACTTGGTTGGCCCCACAGATCATGACTTCTCATTTTAACTACTTCGCGAATCATCTTTTGAAGCTAGTCACCAAAAAGCAATAGATCATTTCAATTTGAAGGCTTTTGGGGAAATCAATAAAATCTTCGCAAGCCTTCAAATTGAATTAAATCTTAGCTCCATTATAAGATGATTTCCATACAAGAACTAATTGTAAGACTCACAAAATTCTAGTCAACAATTATTTTCATAAAATCTATGTTGAACTAAAAGAATAGATGCCGATCAATTTTTTCCACCCACCCTACCATCTACTTTAGCCACTCAGACAGAAAAATTATTTTTCATGTGGGTGATATCAAAGATTTTATCACCTTTCGATACATATTGTTCATACTAATGAAAGTCTCGTCATCTGAATAGAATTTGGCTCCTTCACCTGATCAATAAATGACTGTAGGCTTCAACTAATTAGGCAAGTCATATAATATTTTAAGCATATAGTCAGAGGGTGGCGCCGCGTTTGACTTTGAACAACATGCTAGCGAGTAACTTTAAAGGCCAGCCTAGCAAACTACTGAAGAGACCAATCAGGCCGCAGTATTTCACCTTAGAAAGTACTTTTCCATGGAATGAAAGAATGTAATTGGATGCTTCATCAGTTGCCAGGGCAGTCTTTAAAGTCGCCCATCCTAGCAACTGAATTTTAGTAATTTTAAAGGCTTTGGTGTGCATGCGTGACTCATGTAACACCAACCAAAAGACCATCTTCTCAGGTAAAGAAATGCCAACTGAGTGCCCGTCTTATTTGAAATCAACCTGGTGACACAAGTGAGAGACCTCATGACCAGAGCAAATGGATTTACTGAAGTAGCTTTCAAAGTCTCTTTAGAAGACGAGAACATTGTGAGAAATCTCAGCAACAACAACAACAACTGATCTGAAACCAAAAGCCTAGCGTATTCCACAGTTAAATAGCTTGTTACAGTAGTCGGTCAATCAGACTGTTGAACAGATTTGACGTTTGGGGTTCCGTGATAGCAGTCAGTCAGCAAGAAGCCTCAGATATGAGTTGCTTATCTGTGTTCGTTTCGAAGCTGTTATGCGAACGAATAAAATATATTCATCTGGTTTAAATCACGTAAAACATCGAGCAATAGATTTTATCTTTTCGTTAGTCAATAGAATTGGAGATGAGAAAAGGCTTATTTGAATGCAAATTTAATAACCGAGTGTTTTCTGTTAGAATGATTATCCCTTGCACATGGGAAATAATGTTGTAGTTAAACTTAATCAAATCATATCCCACTGCTTGGAAGATAATCATAAGTAATCGGAGATAGTTAGTTAGAAGATGGTCACAATGGATATTGACCTTATGTAGGTACTCAGCAAAATATATTCACTTGAAAAGAAGCATTGGATTCAGAGTATTGAGTATGTCATTTGAAAATTATTGCCAATAATTAGATTAAATGGAATTAGGTGAACGGGGGTACTTAACAGAAAACCATAAACTTCGGTCTCATAATTGATGACGATCATCATTAAAGCATATCTCCAGCTTCAGATCTGTTGGTGTTTTAAAATTTCAGGAGGGCATCATTACGTTCTGTATTCAGTGATATCATCGTTGAGCAAGTTAACCGTCAGCGATTTATGTAGGATTGCAGTGGATACACTGATCACTCACTGTAAAGTAACCAATGATATGTAGTCTAGTCTCATTTGCTGACTGAAATTCACAAACCAACCATGGTTGTTACCGTAACCTTAAAATGTTTTTCAAAAAGTGCTAAATTTATATAAGATGGTAGTGATTCATAGACAAACGACTAGAAAAGATGACAGGTGATGTGACTTACGAAGTTCTAGATATCATAATTATGGCAATCAATCGAGAAACACCTTGATATTTGAACTTTACGGCAACAGCCTTCAACATTTACTGATGCCTTTGAACCTCTGTCACATTAAAGTGGATTTAAAAGTTGTTATGACGATAATAAACTGATAAAGCGTGTTCTAAATGCTGCGTTTTGATCACTGCAGGTAAAACTTTGATACCGCAAACATGAACACAATTTCTATACGCTCCATTGTCTGAATAAAGCCACACTAGCAAATACTTTTCCTATACCAGTAAGCCAGGGATAAAAGTGAACTCACGACAAGATATTAGCCAATGTTTTACCAACAATCTCTTTTACTGCTAATCACCAGTGTATTTCTATCCATGTGTTCGACACGCACTAAATTACAAATAACCAGTAAAGCAGTGGTTGCAAGTAATTTCTCTTAAAGCAGTCGCCTCAGTTTCGACGAGATTAAAAATTTATGCTGACCTTCATAGTTTTAACAGACTGATTAGACTAAACACACACGGTCAAATGTCCACGCTATTTGGCATGTTACCGTGTTACTTTATATTGTTCGTAGGCTATCCACCAGCCACATAATTTAAGTAACACGATATTTTGGCCCGATTTATCAAATATACAACTCCTACTTGGCTATGCTATTCTTTCCCTTCTTAGTTTTGCATTCATAGGTGTTCTACAAGTTACAAAAAACAAATATTGATTCACCTCTGTATCTATCATGTTGGCAAAAGGATAACTTGTAAACAGGTGATCCTATGTGACTTTTATTTATTCCTATTATAAACTTTTGTGTCTGTTGACGACCATATTTTCAAAATTATTCATATTAAATCGACAGTGCACCCGATCTAGCTCATACCATTTTGCCCAGGAAATAAAAAATATGCTTTTTAGGCTCTGAAGCTATTTTTCAATACCAGAGCATCAGGAATCCTGGTTCTCAATTTCTTACTGTCATACTATCATTACTCTGGGAAATAAAATAGTCCGTTACAGCACATATATTTAACCCTGAAATGATCCTTATATGCTTCTCGAAGCAGCTTTTCTGAAGAAAAGTGACCTCATGCATCAACAAAAATTAATTGCCCCATAGCATTAAGCTGGGAAAAAAATTGGCAACTCCCATGCTGGTACAGATACGAACATTGAGTGATGGCCTTTCTGCGAACTCCATTTCGAAACTGTCACAGCCAGTGCAAACTGTGCTTATGATACTTCAATCAGCTGAAACTGGTGACCTAGCAGCCTCAACCGATAAAATAGTGGAGACCTCTAGTAGACCTATCTCCAACGTGTATTCCGCTAAGGAAATACTTACACGTATGGTCTGGGATATAAAAGAGCAATGCAGATCTGTTAAGATACTTCTGTGAACTCAAAACAGTAGATCACGAAGTACAATACAGTAGTTCACATGGTCAGTAAGCATCTCAACCTCAAGGTGTTGAAAGCCCGGAGCGGTGTTGGTTCCAAAAAATACATAATGAGGAAGCAAAAAATTGTCGAAAACCATGAACTTTCAACCAGTACTGAGCGAAGTCAGGAAACTATTCCACTAGTATGCGTTAGCATCAACCGCGACCCGCGGAAAAATCTATCTGTCGTAGTATTACAAGCTTTTGATTTCAACTGTAGGCAAAACGAGCACTAAACTGAATGCTAAAGAAACGTAAAGTTTGTGACTGATTTGTTATTGGACTGACTGTCTTATCGGTTTTAACAACAATCTTATCAAGAAAGTTTAAAATCCCATTGGACAATGCTTAGATAGATTGGACTTCATCAATTGAATATAATTCACAATTATCGTTTATGTATTCCTAACAAGTGACAGTCATGGAATACTTAGATAACAAAGGAAATGACAGGTTACTGTGTAGAACAGAAACTTCATAATTTCATTATTCTGATAAATAACTTCAAGAGACTGAAAAAATATCCTATGAGTTCATAGCGGTAGAATGAATGAAAGTGATTCTTCGCGTTTCTTTTCATGGAGTATCAAACACGGCAATGAAATACATTTTTCACAGAGTAGTGCACTCTGCAATTTAGAAATTCGAAAAAGGTGTTGGTTTAATAGAGTTGGAAGTGTTTGTCAAGTTCGTTTATATAATTTCTAGTTAACATTATTATTATTAGTCCCTTGGGTTCCTAATGAAACATAGGGATTCAGTAGCACGTCTCCAGTGAACTCTGTTCTCTGAAATCTTTTGAACCTGGCTCCACGACAGCCCACAAGCTCTCATTTCCGCCTCGCATGATCTCCTCCATGTCACCCTCACCTGGGACGCTCAACTCGTTGTTACCCCTTTGGATTTCACTCGAGGGCCTGACCTGGCGTGTGATGTCCCCAGTCGGCTTTCTCAGCGTATGCCCAATCCATCTCCACTTCCTTCTACATATTTGTTGAACGACAGGTTGTTGGTTGGTTCGTTCCCAGAGCTCCTTGTTGCTTATTCTTTCTGGCAATCCATCTGATCTTCAGTAGCGAGCCAGCGTAAGCAGTTGTTGATGAATGTCTGTAGTTTATTGGAAATCCCTTTCGTAACGCGCCAAGTCTCTGAACCATATAGGAGCACTGACTTGACTGAAGTTGGTGTTGAAAATCCGTATCTTGTTCCACATGCTGAGTGCAGTGCAGAAGATCTCCACAATGGTTTCAGGCTAATGAAGGCCTGTCTTGCTTTTCCGATTCTGACTTTGACATACTCGTGTGTGCCACCGCTGCCTGTAGTTGAAACAGTGCTTCCTAGATAGGTTAAAGAGAAAACTTTCTTTTAAGTTTCTTCCGCTGATAGTGATTGGAGCTTGTTGTTATTGTTGGTGCGGTATCTACTTCGCTGCCCTGCATCTTCCGTCAACTTGTCCGTTTTCGCCTATAGATCTTCAAGTTTGTGTGACATCAGACACAAGTCATCGTTGGCGAAATCCAAGTCTTCTAGGTTCTTTTCCACCGTCCAGCCAGCGTATCCCCCTCTTCTCACAGCTCCCCACTGTTTGTTGCATGATCCAGTCGACCACAACACAATCAGGAATATCATGAGGGATAGTAGGCGGCAGCCTTGTTTCACTCCTACTCCTGTCTTCACTTCAAAAGCATCACTAAGCTTCCTTCCCAATGTGAATTACTTGGCTGGTATGTGGCGTCTTCATATAGTTGTTGAATGAGGCGGACAAAGGTTTGTGGTATTCCGTAGTGTTGAAGCAACTGCCTGCCAAATTACTTGTGGGTCGACGCTGTCAAGAGCCTTTTCAAAGTCGATGAATTTGAGGTAGAGTTGAGTTGACTGTCATTCTATGCTCTGTTCTATGATGATGCGTAGCGTAGTGTAGAGTTGCAATTTGATCCGCACATGATTTGTTATTCCTGAAACCAGCCTGTTCTGGTCGTAGTTTTGAATCCAGCTCATGTTTTAGTTGCTCCAGGATGATGCGGCTTAATATTTTGCTCACTTTGGGTGGACAGGAGAGTGATTCTGCGCCAGTTCTTGCGAAGGCGTAGGTCACCCTTCTTCGGGAGTTAGACAGGGTGTCCCTTCTTCGAAACACTTGGCAGGTACCTTCCCTCCCTTCCACACCTTCTGCAATATTGGTGTGGTGTGAGCATGTCCGCTGTTGTCCCTGAGTCTACTCTCAGTGATTCTGACAGGATTCTATCTGGTCCTGCTGCTTTCCCGCATTGCTGGGATGCTGGTGGTATTTCTGGACGAAGTGCAGGTGGTGGTGGTGGTCGATTCAAGAGCTTTTTGAAGTGGTCAGACCATCGTTTCCTTTGTTTCTCTTCTTTGCTAACTACCTTTCCTTCACTATCTTTCATTGGTTTCATCTGTGTTGATCTCTCACTTCCCAGACAATAGTAACCTGGTTATTTGATATAAAGTTGTCAGGTCTCTGTCTCTCCTACCTGTAGCCCGTTCTGCTTCACTTGCCAGTGTATCGCGGAAGTGTCTTTCGTTTTTGCGCGCACTCTTCTTCACTTCTTTGTTCAGTGTAGTGTTTTATAGGTTGGTTGTACTCACTTCCTCTTTTTGTTGGATATCCCTGCATTGCACTGGTTTATCTTCTGCTTCACCATCCTCCTCTCCCTCCTCTATCAACTTCCATGTGTCTGTCGAGATCCATTCCCTATCTGCTCCCTTCTTCCTTCCTAACACGGCTATACAGGATTCTTTCCATATAGCTTTCAAAGAGTTCCAGTGCTCATTCACACAGGTTTCTTCACGGACGTTGCTCAATATCTCCCATTTTGTCTTGATGGCTGACTACCGTGAAGATTTTCTTTGTAGTTTCATCCTTCAGTTTCTGTTCTGGGTGTTCGACTTGAACTGTGGTCTAACACAAGCTTCCTTGAAGGCTTTTAACTTGATTTGGAAGGTTCCTTGCACTAGACAGTGATTGGTGTGAACCTTCATCTGCTCCTCTTCTTGACCTTGTGCCAAGTCGACTGCGTCTCCATTTTCTTGAGATTGAGATGAAGTGGATCTGATTTTCAGTGTAGTGTGTCCTGGTGTCTGATGAAATCCATGTCGCTCGCTTTGTGGATATCCTTTTGCTTGAACACGCTGCCTGAATCCAATCAGCAAATCGTTGAATGCACAGAATTCTGCAAACAATTCTCCATTCTCGTTCATTTCACCGAGCATTTCTTGACCCATGATTAGTTCTCTTCCTGTGTTGTCCCCTCCCATTTTATCATTCATGTCTCCCATTAGAATTTTGATGTCGTCAACTGGGGTGAGATCCTGTCCAGTGTTGATTGAAGTTGTCTGTAGAATTCCTCTTTTTTCTCTTGCTCTGCAATATCGGAGTAGATTATTAATTCTCCAGTTGACAGTTTGGAGAGTCCACTCCCATTCCATCTGCTTTCGCAAATTCCAAGCACTTCAATGTGATACCTTCTCATCTCGTTTACAATCTGGACAGCCTTGCCAGGTTCAAACATGGTGCGGACGTTCCATGTCCCCACGTTTACTTTCGCTTTCATCGAGAGAAGACACATCGGCCAATTGGCTTTCCGAAGGCAGGCTTTCACCATCTGGCATAATTTCGCCTTTCCGATTCCAGCGAGGAATAAGTTTGTTTTTATTTTTTATATATCGTTTGTGCTTTGAAGTTTCTTCAGCGGTTAGATTTGTTTTCCGGGGTAGGGTTGTTAGCCGTATGACCAACCTTCCCTCTTTACCCGGTCTTGGGACCGGCTAGTAACTAGTGAACTAGTTAACCAGGCGAGGTTAACATTTACATTTACATTTACACTAACAGTTAACATGAATATTAATCAAACAGTCATCGCAAATCTGAAGCACACAGGAAGATAACTAAACTCGATATCACAAGCCGGTCACTAATTCTGAGAGTGAGCTTGCAAACGTTAGCTTTAAAAATGAGGAACTGAACCCGACCTGTAGAAAGCTACTGCTGAACAGCATGAGTAGTTAGTTAGTCAGTAATAAGGCCTGTCACAAAGAAAGAGTTATATAGAAACTGACTTGTGAAGTTCAGTAGAGTGCAACAATTTCTATAATTGCGAATTAAGACTTCACTATAATAAAATTTTGTTGAAATTCATGCCCCACCAGTAACATCCTATTCTTTCCAGTCAACTTTGGATTGTTCATATCCTTCTACCATTTTTACTTGGGTCGCCATATTTCTCTTCATCTGTTTTCTCACCTTCAGAAGACTAGGCTTGTGTTGGGTTAGTTTTTTGGTGTCGTAGCTCACATTTAATTAGTCCAAACCATTATCTGCATCTCTACTAAATTTCAGCATCTTTAGACCAACTTTTCTGCCAGATTCTTTGCTTACATGGGCTAATCAAAAGTTAAACTTTCTTACTGGTTACTTTATTCTCATTCGGGTCATTAGAACACCAGACCTACTGTATTGCAATGTAATCTTAATGAGTGTAAAAGACTTCATCCACCACAATTTCCAAAATGGATTGTGACTTTTGAATGATAAGTAGATCAGTTTTCAATTTCTCAATGTTAACATGATGCGTGATAAAGAAAATGATACAAATAACGTGAGGGATTGTCGAACTGAAGCACACTGTTGATTATGAATTGGTCAATGCGCAAAGTGACTTGAATAACATAATAATCTTGGTAATGTTAAGGGTGAAACGAAGACCGTTAATATAGAGATTTGACTACAGTAATAATAAAACTGAATTGTAAAGGGATTGCTGGGATAAAGAAAAAATTACCAAGATTAAAAATGATGCCATAGGAAGGAAAGATCCAAGGATGAGGGGAATAGAACTCAGTTAATGGAAAGTGAATTGAAGAGTGACACCTGAATTCATTCCCTTCTAAATGCAGAGTTCAGGTTTCCTTTGTTTTACAGCTACAGCTTCAGCTATGTAGACAAGAGGTTTGCAAGCTACAAGTGGCAAAATGTTGGTTGCATTATGTATTACGGCAATAACCGTTTTACCATGTACGTGGTGCTAGCAGTCTACCAATTATACTAAGATAAAGCTTTTTATCACCTTAACTTCACCTTTTCAAAATCAAGTCATAAAATGTTTTGATATTTAGAGACACATCTGTTCCGTGTAACTTGTCCCACGAAAGCATTTAAACTGAAGTGTTAACACTAAGTATGGTATCCATTTTCTTTAAATTGAACATTGTACGACTATTAACCGATATGCATAAGCCTGCTGAACCTCGCCTGATTAACTTGTTCACTGTTTACTAGCCGGTCCTAAGTCCGGATAAAAAGGGAAGGTTGGGCACACGGCTAGCAACCCGACCCCTTAAAACCAATCCAATCGCTATAGAAATTTCAAAGCACGAGGGAAATATAAAAAATAAAAAACAAACCTATTCCTCGCTGGAATCGATGAGACGAAATGACGCCAGTTGGTGAAAGCCTTCGGGGAGCCAATTGACGATGTGTTTCCTCTCTCTCTGGATGAAAGCGAAAGTAAGGACGGGGACATGGAATGTCGGAACAATGTTTGAAGCTGACTGGCAAGGCAGCCCAGATTGCAAAACAGATGAGGAGGTATGAAATGGAAGTACTTGGAATCTGCGAAAGCAGATGGAATGGGAGTGGACTCTCCAAACTGAGGGAGAAACCTAAAGGAAGTTGTCTCCTTCACCTACCTGGGCAGCATCGTTTTAACTACAGGCTGCGACACAGACGAGGATGTCAAAACCAGGATCGGAAAGACAGCAAGACAGGCTTTCATTAATCTGAAACCAGTGTGGAGATCTTCTGCACTGCACTCAGCATAAAACGTGAACAAGATCTGGATTTTCAACACCAATGTCAGTCAAGTCAGTACTTCTATATGGTTCAGGGAGTTAGAGCTTTACGGAAAGCATTTCCAACAAACTTCAGACATTCATCAACAACTTTCGTCTACGCTCACTCGATACTGAAGATGGAGATCAGATGGCCAGAATAATAGGAATAAGTAACAAGGAACTCTGGCTGGCAACGAATCAACCAAGAACCTATTACCCAACAAATATGCAGAAGGAAGTGGAGATGGATTGTACATACACTGAGAAGGCCGACTGGGGACATCACACGCCAGGTCAGGCCCTCGAGTGGAATCCAAAGGGGTAACAACGAGTTGGGCGTCTGAGTAGAGGGTGACATGGAGGAGATGGTGTGAGGAAGAAATGAAAGGTTTTGGACAGTCGTGGAGGGAGGTTCATATGGCTGCAGAGAAGAGAGTGGAATGGAGGCGTGCTACTGAATCCCTATGTTCCACTAGGAACCCAAGGGAAAAATAATAATTTAAGCGTGCTTAGTATAACGTGCTATTTACTGATCTAATTATGCGTAGTGATAGGATATTTTTTTAAGTATCACTCTCAAATTGTAAACGAAGAAATCTGTATTTATTTTCCGCTGTCGTCGATTCACATTAGAGATCAATATAGACGATGTTTACTTTCACGAACTCTTCAGGATAGCCATTTTCACTTAGAATATCATATATGTACGACAGTTCTTTCACCACAGGTTCCTCAAAGTAAACTGATCTTACTCTAAATGCTGAAAATTTGATTATATCGCATTTGTACTTGATTAATACGAAACTGAGAAAGTTTGTATACTGTTTTTTAGTTATCGATCTTTTATGTTTAATTCTCCTTATGGAGTCAATAATGCATCAAAAAAATGAATAAAGTTGCCAGTTTTATTTTAATAGGTGAAATAAATTGATAGATGAATGGCTGTTTAAGTTGTTCAGAATTAAATTAACGAGGAGATACTTAATATAGACCAAAAACGTATGGCTAATATATTAACAATTAAATTCGTTATTTAAAAAAAAATCATCTTTCAAAGGTCTGTTTCGCAATTTTGGTAAATATTCGTCTATAAATACCCTATTATTTATGATACACATTGAAGGCTTTGATTAATCGTAGACTGAGGCGATTCTAAAAATTGCAGTGGTAATGTGACTGCTGTCAATCGCCACAGTAGCAAAAATTATAATTTGAGCGGATCAAATTTCTTTTCATTCTATCAAACATACAAAAACACTTTCACACAAGTATACTGACACGCCCTGATTACAGTTAAATAGGATTGGTGGATGCAGATTTGCTTTTATATATGTATATATGACCTTGAGTTATTCATTTTCCCTCGAACCATTATCAAAATGAATCAACAAATCAAGAGATCTATTAGTTGTATAAAACAAAACTATGTAGGTTTAAATGTCCAATGTAAATATTTTTATTCGAAATGAAAAGTGAAATTTTCTCCATTCACAGTAAAACATTAATATAAATGCATAGACAGATGGATGGATGCATGCAAAAATGTTAAGCGTACATCTAGAAAATATTGATGTCGCTGAAAGTAGTATACATTAAAAGAAACGAATTCTGTCATCGTTTACGGATATCGTAGTTACCTTCGTTACTATTCAAATAATGGATTTCATCGATGTACCTGATGCAATATAATAAAAATAACAATAATAATAAATAAGCATATTACCAACTAGGTCGTTAATAAACAAATGAATTATAAACTTTGATATGTTTGTGTGAGCGTGATTATTGGTGAGTATATATATATGTATAAAGTGTGAGTATACATATAAAGAAGAATTTTTATGCTACATATGCGTACATGTATGTATTTAATTGTGATTATTTTACGACCAAATCAGCTGAAAATGTGACTTTTAACTTTGTCCAGTTCTTCTTGATCATCTGGGAATACTACTAACTATACTACTTATAAAATTTGATATATTCACATAATTAAAACACAAATATAAACATGTCAATTTCTGCCAGTTTTTGCTATAGATCACAGAGTATGACATTATTATATTACTCTCTCATTTTGCCCTGTATTGTACAACATGCAGTGGTTTTCGCTGAGACTAACCACAATACAACTCACAATGATATTGCAGTCGTTAAATGGGAGTTTCATGAATTCTCAACACATATCAACGTAATGTTGTTTTTATTTATTTTGGTACTACTCAAGTTAGCCTATCATCATATTCCTTACATATCAAGTTATGTACCAGAATCATTAGTATTGATTATTATTGGGATAACATTTGGTGCCATTGTGATCTATGAGAATGAAGCACAAGCGGGTACAATTGAGAATACAGTTTGGAAATTCACACCAGAGTTATTTTCTTATTACTTACTGCCCCCTATCATATTGGAGTCAGCTTATAATTTGTATAACAGAACATTTTCTGAATACCTTGGTGTCGTGCTGTTATTCTCTGTATTGGGTACAGTGTTCAATTTCTTGATAATCGGTTTCCTAATGTATGGATTATTTTGCATTGGTCTATTAGGTTATCCAGTACTATATTTTGATGTAAAAGGATTTCTGTTGTTCAGTTCACTGATTGTTGCCGTAGATCCGGTAGCTGTATTGGCCATTTTTCAAGATATCGGTGTGGAATTAAGCTTATATTATATTGTCTTCGGTGAGTCATTGTTCAATGATGCCATCACTATTGTCCTTTATGATATTATGGTTGCTTTCACTGGAAGAGAGGAGGTTACCGGAAAACAAATATTCATTGGTGTTATGTCCTTTTTCACTGTTAGTTTAGGTGGTCTACTAATTGGTGTTCTGTTTGGTGTGTTGACTTGCTTGATTACTAGGATTCGTAGTCATTTAACTGTATTCACAATGTTGTTACTAGCGTATTTCTCTTACATCATGGCTGACTGTGTTGGTTGGTCAGGTATCATATCAATGATCGGTTGCGGTCTAATTCAAGCTGCTTATGCATTTCACAATATCGGTGAGAAGTATTTGAAAAGTGTACACCTATTAACAAAAATGCTAGCTGAAGTTAGTGAAGCTGTGATTTTTTTATTCTTAGGCATTCAAGTGATTTCCTACAAATTAGAATGGCATACAGGTTTCATAATATGGGGTACAATTCTGTGTCTGTTATCGAGATCAATAGTCATATTCAGTATTACAGCCATTGTTAATTATGTGAATATTGATGAGACTAAGATTACACTAGCCCAACAGATTGTACTCATTTATGGTGGTCTACGGGGTGCTGTCGCCTTTGCTTTAGCTGTACTCATCTCTGAAGATAAATTTCCAATCAATGGTCAATATCATAAGAATGTTATTGTCACTGCAACACTGTTCATCATCTTATTCACTGTAGGATTCATGGGTTTAACAACCAAACCATTAGTTAGGCTATTAAAAATTCGTAAACAAGATAAACAAACACTCAGTTTATTTAATTTATTAAACAAAAGTATTATTGATCAAACGTTAACTGGTATTGAAACATTGACTGATGAAAAGGTCGTAATGCTGTTCGTGGCTTCTTTATGCGTATTGATGAAAAGTATGTTAGACGGTTATTGCAACGTGATCCAGAACGTTATGATGAGAAAATTTTAAAAGTTTATGAGCATATTGCACTGAAATTACTCTATGCTTCAATGCATCCAAGAGAAACGGAAAGCATCCTGAAGAAAATACCTGAACCGTTAAAATTTACTCATAATCCTCCTCCACCTCCTCCCCATGATAGTCATCGTCATCATCGACATCAAGAGTTCAACAGTTTAACCGGTAACCCTATAACTTCTATTACTCAAGAGTGGATTAATCGAACTAACCTGTACATTGTCCCTTTTGACGATGATCACCAACAACAAAGCCATAATGACTACAATGTACCTAGAGAGGATTCTTTAATATCAGCTGGACAAATGTTAAGTAATTGTGAAGCCGGTAGGAAATATTATTCAAAACTGTCACTAAATACAAATGAGACACTATCTGATCATATCTCACACAAAAATCATTCACAGGTATATCCAACATGTAAAAGAAAAGCCAACTTGACTTGAATGAAGCAATTGTTGACTTATTACAATTTCGAAGTGAAAATGCTTTGAATTCTGCTAAACACCATGAAAAGGGAAATATTAATAATCCTGATAATATTGACCAATACAAACCTAAAGGTTATTTTAAACAAAATTCGCATGATGATTATAAAGGAAGAGAAAAAAAACAAAATTCGAAGCTAACAAAACAAGAATCTCAACTGGCTGATCAATTTACTATTGAACAGAATGAAAAAGACACTGTCCATGGTACAAAGAAGCATAAGAAACGAGAAAAGATAAATAAAACTGAAAATGAACATTCAACAACTGATCTTCAGCAAACACCATTACATATGCTACATTCAAATACATCACAGACGTCTCAAGTAAAAGACTATCGTAATCATTGGTTATCAGAATTACCGAAAGATTTTTAACTGTATTAAAATAACCTATTTTCTTATCACTGATAACTACTTAGTATTTTCAATTTGTATAGAAAAAAAGCTTGTACAGGTAACAGTATTATTGTGTTAATTTTTCATTTTAAGTGAATATACTTTATGCGTTAGTGAGTATTGAAAGCGGACAGTTGAAATTCAATTTTTCAAGCGAAATATTTAACAAGAAGTCGTTCATTAAACCATAACTGTTATATAATGACAAGGTTTTGGCTGCAGTAAATATGTTGTGTTTTTTTATTATCAGTAGATGTTCAATCAGTTCTAAGCACTAAGAACCAGACAGCCACATCGGCTTTCCACTGATGATCAACTTGTGTACACAACTCAATGTCTAAAAAGGGTAAATCATGGCTTGAATATCCTACAGGTAAAGTCTATAAATTCAATACAGAGCAATAGATATTAGAATCACTGAGGGAACTCTAGTTTCCTCATGGTTGTAGATTCACCTCATTGAAGAGTACTAAACGTGCACCGAACATTTTATAGAAATGTTATCTTTATCTGCGTGACCGAATATTGAAATACTTTAAAGACGATGGAAGAAAGTACATCTACTAAGGACATCTTTTATACATAAGAATGTTATCTAGATACGTAAAAGTGAGTCTTCTTTCTTGATTGTCAACGTTATGTTTCACCAACTAAATGATGAAAAAACAGAGAAATTTAGTTAGCAGCAAGTATTCAGCTTTTAAAATCAGATCTGTAGTCCTGATTTTTATAGGTTATGTATATATATATATATATATATATATATATATATATATATATATATATACATATATATATACATATATATATATATATATATAATCCTGCCTAGTCAGGTAAACTGACCTTAAAGAATACTTCTCCTACATACTATGACTAGTTTCTTTAACATGATCCTAAGGCTGATAAGGCATAACTCAAATATCGATTAGTGGATTCTTAAACGTAGCTAATGCAGCATACAATAAAGTTTACATGTATTAAATGTATCTAGGTCAACCAACTAGTGAATAACACAATTTCTTAAAATATTTTGGAATGATTGTTCTTTTTTTAAAAAAAAAATTTTCTACAACTATTCCAGATTGTTTTTGTTTTAAAAAGGAATAATTATTTTCAGGTGAACATAGATGATTGAAATTTTTTTACCAATTCATATATTGATTTGCGTTCTAAAAATGAATTACAAAGGGATCAGTTATACAAATATTTTATCTAGGGTTTTAAACTTCGGCAATTTGAGTGTATTCTCAGGCGTCCAGGAAAAGCTTTCACCCTTATAATAATCAAACAGCCTATACGATATTGCATGCACTAATTTTATCGGATCATTACAAAAATAGCGCAAACTAGAGCATAATTTGCAGAATAAGATGACGCCCTCTTGTCCCATAAGATTTTTATCAGCTGCATATAACCTTCATTTTACGCTTATACCCATGTATATGCTTGTTGGTTACCGTTTAATTTTTAATATATTTGCTACTATTATATGAATTATCACAACTACTAATCGTTTGGCTAAGGTATTTTCAAGTGATTACGTAACCAGTCCTAATTATTTCTAATTTTATATCACTTATTTCTGAGTATTCTTCATCTTGCCTTATAGGACATGATGAAAATCAAGTGAAATATCATGACATCATCTTATTCTGTTAATGGTTTTCTGATTATACCATTCTAGTCAGTTAAAGGAACTATGTGTATGAAATTTCTGAAGCAAAGATTCCTCACCTGGTCAGATGTTAATGAAAAGGATTAGTGAAGTGACGGTCTATCGTATTGAAATGCCTAATGAACTAGCCATTATAATCCAAAATATAAATGCTAAGAGATGTCGTCTTCAAACTCAGTATTAGAATAGTAGCCAACACCGGAATCTATGAAGCACGTTTTATCCTATATGAGATTTGTCATATGGATGTATCTGCTTTCTAATGCGTCATATTAGTCTCATTTAGTTATGATGGTCACACTGTGTGCTATGGACATAATTATTACATCATAGTTTGTAGTTCCACGTCTGTCTAATCAACGATGAGAAACCCCTTTATTTCTTGTGTCAGCTCAGAAAAAGATTGTAACTAGTATCATTACCATCAGTAGTAGTAGTAGTATTAGCTTTAAACACTCCTGAAACTGCTGTCTTCCTATTGGTTGGCCTTTTTTCAGCCGTGTTACTGGCTAATCCCGTCTTCATGAGGTATAAAGAAATATATATTAATTTAGTCTTGAAATACTTCGATTGAATTAATACACTATTAAGTACAGTGTTTGTTTTTCCTACCAGTTAAGGCAATGATGAGAAATTCCTGGATGGAGATCAACTTGATATATTATTAGTAAACTGTAATGCACAGGCTAACTTATGATGAATGAAAGCAGATTATATTTAGGCTGCCTAAGAGCTTTCGCGATGACTACAAGAAGTATTCACTTATAAAAGTGAAAAATGTTGGAGAAGGCTTCAGAACATCACTAAAATCAGTAGTTATTTACTTTCATCATACAGTATGGCCCGAAAAGACTACGATCAGTCCAGCTATCATCTATAAGAACAGGTCGGTGAAAACCCTTCAGGAGAGAGGACTGGAATTTTGATGGAAACGCTTCGAAAACCACTTCATTTAGCCTACAGTAACCACTCGATTGCCTATCATTCTGTCTCATTTTGAATAAGATATGTCCTTAAAATCTCACTGAAGTTGAGAAGGCTGTATTATACCTGAAAAAATGCAAAGCAAAATAACTCTACGGTCTGCCTACAGATATATTTTTCTGAAAAAAGGTTTGAACATCATTTATTGGATTGGTTGAGACACTAGCTATTAAACAGGAATCGGAGGTAGCCCTGTAAGAATGGTCTATATCTTTTCAGTAACTACGGTTGATAGGAAAACTGAGGATTCCTCCAGTTTCAATTTCATTGTGTTTAAATTCCTAGAGTCTATAGTTAATCGATGTCAAACTGGAGCTTAAGAACAGTAAACTAGACAAAAACCAAGGCGAGTGGTGTAGACAAATGTTGTAAATGCTGATTCCATGCTTGCCTCGACGCATCACTCTAACGTAAGTAGGTTTGAGTTAGAAGAAGGCTGACGGCGGCCAGGTCAGAGCGTGTCACTAATCCATTAAATTTCTAACTGTTGATATGAACTGTGTTGAGAGGTGTAGGCTGCTTGGCTCTGGTCCTAGAAGTGCTAGAAATCAATGTTCACAGCTTCTTGCTAATATGGTTCAAAACATGTCGCATTTAGGGGAATGTGTAGAGCGCTTATCATCCTGAGAAGCGTGAATATCTTCCAACCATCATTTTTTCATCCCTCTTCTCCTCTCATAATCTGACCAACTCTTCTTTCCGTGATATGGTTACTTGAATTGATCCACTTTTGTGATCTAACCTTTCTGAACAAAGTGACTGTATGATGACCATGAACAAAACAGTAATCTTAGAGGAACTGAAGGTGTCAGGTAATAAGGTTCACTATTCAGTATTCAACCATAAAGTCCCAAACTAGGACAACACATCCTAATGTTGCCCTAATGAATGGCAATTAATATGGCACTGCAAGGATTTTATTGTGTGCTTGCAAATGTACACACAAGGCAACTGTATTACTTCTTACTCAAATAAGCATTCCAGATAAGCTGTGAAATTTCATGAGAGGAAGTTTGAAACAAAAATTAAAGTATAGAAGAAGACAACCTGTAATCTCCTAGACTATGTTGACATACTGAAGGACATCTATCTTTACAGTCAAGAGTTAACTGTGAATGATCTAAACTATCTAAGGCTTTGTTCAGCCTTACTGAGATTCTCAGTGACTCGCTTCATTAATTCAACATCAAACAAATTGTAACACAGTATTTCGTCAGTCTAATGACTCATCATGTCACAATCCTTGACCGATAAATACCTACCATCAACAAAGATCAAAAGCAGATATTGACTGTCATTCACTGACTCATTTCTGTGCACACTACAAGCATTCGACTCTTACACAACCACTTAAGTCACCCTCTCTCTAAATGTATCCAGATGAGAGTTGAATTTGAAAGGAAGCCTGCCTCATCGTTCAACACTTTTCTCGACCTACCTGAAGATGAAATGAAGCTGGTGATTTATTCTGTTGGATGTATGATAAGTAAGCTGAGTTCTCATGGAACTACACTTCTTCTAGTCGACAGTCTAATAGTATCCATTCCGGTCGGTGTTCATGGGGTATGTGGGTGTATGTGTGCATCTGTAATTATTGAGTGGTATCTGTGTAAAGTAATTGAGCATTGTCAACTACAAAATGTTTGTATTTTCACAAATCTTTCATTTATTATACCTGTACACGTCTGTGAATTTGTGCATGTCATTTCATAGTTATGTATCAGGAGAGCAGAAGTTTCGTTCGAGTAAATTAGTTCCCCTCAGAAGGATCTTCCCAGTGAGAATGAGATCAACACTTTGTAAACATGAATTAAAATCGGTTTAGTATGCGTTTTCACTTCAACTAGTGCACACAACATGTTCGCACTAATGATAGAAATATCAAAGGATAGTTGACATTATCAATTTCATGTCACAACAATCAATAATGAAATGGTTCAGCTCATATATAATGTTGAACAACACTGTGAAACTATACTAAAAGCTTCTACAATCTAATGAAAAGGAACAAGACTAGCATTATGAATAGTAGTTTGTGATGATTAAAAACGAAACTGGGTCCACGTGGAAAATGTTTCACTTAGAAAGAGCATCTGTCTCCCTGATACATAACTATGAAATGACATGCACAAATTCACAGACGTGTACAGGTATAATAAATGAAAGATTTGTGAAAATACAAACATTTTGTAGTTGACAATGCTCAATTACTTTACACAGATACCACTCAATAATTACAGATGCACACATACACCCACATACCCCATGAACACCGACCGGAATGGATACTATTAGACTGTCGACTAGAAGAAGTGTAGTTCCATGAGAACTCAGCTTACTTATCATACATCCAACAGAATAAATCACCAGCTTCATTTCATCTTCAGGTAGGTCGAGAAAAGTGTTGAACGATGAGGCAGGCTTCCTTTCAAATTCAACTCTCATCTGGATACATTTAGAGAGAGGGTGACTTAAGTGGTTGTGTAAGAGTCGAATGCTTGTAGTGTGCACAGAAATGAGTCAGTGAATGACAGTCAATATCTGCTTTTGATCTTTGTTGATGGTAGGTATTTATCGGTCAAGGATTGTGACATGATGAGTCATTAGACTGACGAAATACTGTGTTACAATTTGTTTGATGTTGAATTAATGAAGCGAGTCACTGAGAATTTTTAAATTGAAAATAAACGTGGTATTTTGGGATTTATCTTCAATGCAAATCCTATACTTGTACGGAAATCATATGGCCTCAAAAATTTACATCTTTTTGTGTACGGTTGCGAGTGCAAACTTGAGCTACTGGACTCGTCAGTTTTAACTCACCATTTTGAATTCCTAGAATACTATGAAATTCTCGAATAGTGATATCTGATTTCATTGGTCATGTTAGTTAACTCTTCTGAAATTGTTATCGGGAGAGTTGATCAATACAACTGACAATAATTAGCGTTACTGATTATTTCGGTATCTTGAAAACCTCTCAAAAACCGATCATTTTTCCACTTCTTGTCATACCAAATGACAACACCATTGCATAAGCTTTTCCTCCTGCTTATCGATATATTAATGTTTCGGTCTCAGATGTCTGAAGTCAACTGACTTAAAGCCCTACTTCACTTAGATTTCGTGCCTGCTAGCACTGTTCAATAAGGCATATCTAAGACCAACAGGAAATGGGCATTACCTTGATGATTTGAATCTGCATCACTCGCTATCAAATTGTGATACCTTACCACTGAGCCATTCAGTTTATACCCTATCTGCTATAGAACTTGGTTATGCGCACAAATCTTTTACTAAAAGGCAACCAGTGTAGCTAGTTGTCTAGACCCTTGACCTCCGAACGGAACAATCTATAAAGCAGACATTATTTTGGTGGTGGCATCTCTAATTTCTTCAAATGCCAACAAAGTACATGCAGTTCAGTTTGCTTCACCCTCTTGCAAGTAGCACCACTTATGGGGCGAATATTCTCAGGGACATCTCCGATCAGGATAGACGCTACATTGATACTTCAACATTCACCTAAATACTCAAATACCTGTGGAATGTTGAGTTAAGAAGTACTTTATGAAGAAAAAGAAGCACCATAAGTTATCACATGTCAGTGACTACTTTATTCATTCCAACCATGTGTTCAACTCAAAAATCATTTTCTAAAATATTTCAGTCTTCTTCTCTACATCCAATAAGACTAATTGCAAAAAGGTAAAATTCATGTTATTGCTGTTTCTTACAATCATGTGACAGATCTCATTCTCGCTTTTGTGAATTAATAATCTAATCAAGTTTTTCAGTAAGAAATATGAGCTGTTGAATTCTGATGCCACTGTGAAGAAAGCACATATACGCATAGTGAGTACTTTTACGTGTAAGCGTGTTAGTTGAAATTACTCGCCTCGGTTCCAAGACCGTAATACTCCTAAAAAGTTTATACCTGTAACCTTATAAATAGTTGATTCCTCGGTATTTATATTTTGCACTAGATATGTTAAAGTGTAAACATTTTACTGAAATTTAACCTTTTGCATTGTTTCGGTACAGTTCCTCTGCGCGATATCACTACTAGTGAACAAACTTTATGACTCGTGACTTCAGCTACACCCCAATCAAAGTTTGTCATCAGAAATTTTATGATGAAGTATTTTAGATAACTGAAAGTAATCGGTGGGAAGCACTGATCGACTTGAACTTCATAACTGTTGATAACCATCAATAAGGTGTATCTGCCACCTCGAGAGATGTGATTTCTTCACATCACCCAATCCTGGAGTCGGCGACTTTACCACTGAGGTATTTGGTTCAGGACTAACCTCCTCTATGAATGGTTTAGATACACTGACTGGTCACTAGAGAGTGACCGATTTTATGTTTATTCCCGAGTGCTAACTATCAATCCTTATTTAGTGTAACCGACCAGCTGGTAGACGTTATTTGTATCTAGTATAACAGTAACTTTATTATATCAACCACCAAAAATCTCTGAAGGTATCGACACAGTGTTTCACACTGATATGATTATGAACAACAATTCATGCTTGAAACACCATCAAATAAAGAAGTCTGATATGGAATTACATTCTATCATAGTGTGCAAGTTTCACACATATCAATGTTTCAACTTAATTGAAAACTTCTTATCAACAACGGGATGTTATCCATGTTCTACAGAAAACACTCAGCTTCTTTCCAGAACTTAATGCGTAGAGCTGAAAACAGTTCATAATTTAACTCCATCTGTCGTTCAGTGACTCACTGAATTATGCCCATCTCAAAAAATCAGGGCAAACATTCTCAGACCAGCTACAATCCAGTGGTTAGTGATACATCAGTATTTTCAAGTCAGTTAACATAAAAATCAGTCGCTCTTTCAGACTGGTGATTAACCTGAGAACTTATTTCTCCTTGGGTCAGCTGAACTTGATGACAGATGAAAACGAAGCCTATACCTATCCTCTTGAGCTAGGAGTAATTCAAAGGATACTGACTAACAACATAGGGGACAACTGAATCACCAGAAGGGTGACATGCACTTAGTTTTTGCTGGCTACAGAAGTCAGTAAGACAGTTTATCTAGCACTCTAAATGAGTCATAACGTCATACTGATCTTGGTGACTAGCGGAGGAATCAATGATGCGTGTTTCGTCCAGTTTGGGACTCCTCAACTGAATGTACCTGCACCCCAGTGAGTGATGTTGTTCTCACTGAGACTTGAACGCAGTCGTAACATCTTTCACTTTGGATTTGCCATTTTGCTCAACGTTATCATCATCAGTAGAACAGTACGCATAGCGGTGTGCTTACTGCTGTCTGAATAAATGCTATAGTTCTCCTGAAGATAGTGAACATTTTTTAGATAGGCCTCAATTTGTATTCAGTATTATAATTTAATTAAGTAGCGACGATAAAGACCCAACTACCTGACGAGAGCTAAGACGAAACACTCAGTCATCACTATACAGTTATACACTATAATGCATATGCCCATCTAACTAAACACATTCAAACGTTGCCAAGAATGTGGGTCTTCTGAAAGTTATATGTATTCCTCAGATAATTCAGATCGAACATTTTGGAAAACTGTTTTTACTGACGAAAAATACCCATTTATTCATGTATAAGAAAAACAAGATTTATATCAGCAAAAAAAACATTTCTTTGCCGTTCTTTTTCTTTCCTCTGAAATAAGACGGTTTTTAAACTACCTGAAAATCCATGATGAGAAAAAACTAAGCACATAAAACTTGACAGTGAGAAGGTTACAATAGGTGGGTTTAATCGACCCAACTAGGAGTGCTCATCTACCAGTATATTATCACAGTTGGAAATGCAGAATATAATCCTAACTAGCCGCCTACTGATTGGTGGCACCTACCTAATTAAATTCACCAGAAACTAATAGTCTTACAAATGGATACCAGTAGTATCTTCTAAAACTTCAGTTTAGTTCATACTTGTTAGTTAAATGAACGCAGGGAGTAGGTTATCCTGGACCTAGAATCGTGCGGACGTATCGGCAAAGTGTAATTAGAACTTTTGAAGATGCCTCAAGAATTACAATTTGCATTACCAAAGAATGTCCTACTGGGTTATTCATCCAGGTAGCTACCTCCTGTCGACAATCAGCACTAGATAACATCAGATTGATTACTCTGACCAATCCGTGTAGTTACCATTACTAGTCAAAATGTTCTGGAGAGCAATAAGCACTGACTCACTGTTCTATGTTCATTATTGTATGCTTTTTATGTCTTAAAAACAAAAGTGTAGTTTAAAATATATGCTATCCCGTTTGAATTATTCACAGGTAGTTATTCAATTTAAAACTTGCAGTGATTTAAAGATTCTGAGAAGTATGCTCATACACGTTAGTGACTACTCAGATTATTCTGGTGGAAGGCAAGTTATAAGCTTTGACTATTATGATTTATAAATTGCTTAGTCTTCACGAAAGACCTAGCAGTTGTATCTTCATAGTTTCAGACTTTTCTGAGGTGCTCATCTTCCAGTTATTGTAGAATTTATCCCAAGGTCCCTAGTTTTCTTGATGAATGTGTACCTCAGTGACTACGGTGGAACCTAAGAGTATGCACTGTCTAATACAGGGCATATATTAATATGACATGACCATCTCATGATGTTTTTGAAGTCAGGCAGAAAACAGTTGTTAAGAGGTGACTTTTTCATTTATATCACTTCAGAGATACACAGTCATGCATCACTTTTGCACTTAATTGGCAGCAGAATAATACGTACACAAATGAGTCTTTATGCATCAGCAAGTTTAACTATCAATTCATTTGTGCTCCCCACCGACTGAAGCCTATCGGTTGGGATTTTAAGGTGGCTACTAAGCTGAGTGACCCAACACTGCGGCATACCGTATTTTGATAATCTTCGGTCAGTTAAGTTAACCAAAAAGTCGTCAGATACGTCGGTTACCCACTGGTAACCGGTTGATGTACATAGTACCTGAATAACTAACTTACTGGTAAATTTTCTCTCTTCACCACTGAGTAATGTAAGTCTGAATCACCAAGGGAATGCCATTCGCCTGATGTTCAGAGATGTTCCTAACTGATGAGTCCCATCAAGCAGGAAACCCAGTTGAAGTAGAGCTTTCTATAGACTGACTGTCAACATCTGACGCCAGAATGAGGTGTCATAGACTAATGCCGTAAAAAACTGGGTTTGACTATAGATCGGGCGGTCATTTTAGAATGTGGTGTAATAGGTAGTTATTAGATAAGTATCTGTCAAGACCAGAGTTAGCTGACTAAATTATTTAATATGGTTGAATGAAGTGATTCTGACTGATGACCATAAAATGCTAATGGTTAGCCTGATAAAAGGATGATATGGAACAAAAATGTAATAGAATAGTAACGACAGTTTTAGAAATACTGTTGACTTTCAGATTGTCCATGAAGATTACATTCGTTGTCAATAGATCGATTGAACGGAGAAGGCTTTCGACACAAGATTCAAGCCAATGAAAATACATTCTCACTTTAGACGTACCAAGTGGTCAAGAACTTTTACTTCAACATGTTTTCCAATATGACGTGAAAGTCTTGATCATCAAAGACAATTGAGATGCTGGATATAACTGATTATTTACAAATTAGAGTAAAACAAATATTTAACTTTATTTATTTCCAAGTACGTATTCAGACGATGTATACACCCAGAACTATCATTCTGACCCAATTTTAGAGCACATGATTTTCTGCTAAATAAAAACAGTTCATTCTTCTAATGCTGATTTCCACGAAATATCATATTTCGATCATTAACACAGAAGAAGCAATGGACAATAACCCTATTTCACCCATTCAGCCTTTTCATAGACAGATATGTGAATTAGGAACTGAAGGAAGATAACTTGCTAGAGGTTCGCTTTATTGAAACTCGTACAAAGTTCTTTCTGCATACGTCTCCGTTACTTATGTTTCCATTTTTTTGCACTTGAGATTTCCAGTTTAGTAGATCAGTCACATGCTGTTCTATTTCGCCTAGTTTGCCATATTTTTAAAACCTTTCCGTGATTCTGGTTACGGCTGAATAAGATTTACAACCCACCAACTGTGCCTTATACAAATGATTGGTTACATAGGCTGAATGGCTCTGACTCGTAACCTATGAGCCACAAGTATCAGACAGAATGTAGTTGGTTATATGTCGACTGTATGATCATGTAACTCGTAGATTACACTGTGAAGTCTTCGCGCACATACGCTTGCGTTTGAGGTCTTGGAACCAGTGAGCCTAGCTGTTGTTAACACCTATAACTGCTAATCAAACTGGTAGTACACAATCCAACATAATCACAGAATAAAACTTCTGAAGAGGATGTATAACTCTGGATGAATGTTGCAGCTGATGTGTGTATCGGTGTATGCATGCGATCAAAGTCCCACATTCACTTTTGTCCTGTTTATTCTCACAGGATCATGGCTAACTAACTTTACAGAAATGCACCTACGACAAAGCATTTGTAAATGAACAAGGAAGGTATGGCTTGATAGACCTATTTCAAAGAAAATTCTTTAATACACAAAGGATTAGTGGAACGTACGGGGTAACAGATCTTTTGTTATCTGACCTCTGGACTGTAAATTTAGATATCAATGTAGCTCCATGAAATCCGTCAAGAAACTGTACTGATTTTCTTTATCTGGTTTAATATTTATACGCCTGTAATTCATATATGGATCTGACGACAGTATATTCGAAAGAATATGAGGTGAAGTGGCATGTAGTTCATTGGGTTTTCCACTGATTTTACCGAACTCTTCTTGAGAGAGCTTTATATGCACTGTAGTAATTCCGTATCGTTAAGAGATTTCTGAAGATATAATAATTTTCTAGCAGTTATGACAAAATGGTTTATTTTTGCGCGAAGAATACTCTACTTTCCTGGTTGGTGAAGATGAAAGAGGTAGTATCTCAACATAAATATGTTTATAAAATGAAATACGCTGGATGTAATGCAGTACATGTAGGGAAGACATCCCATCAGATAAATATAAGGCTGAAGGAGCACAGACTATGTCTAAGTTAGACTTCAAAGACCATAACAAATTTTAAAAACCCGGAAAACAATTCAGTGACTAGATTACATATATAATAAATGGGACACAAAAGTGATTATGATGGAACTTATATAATTCGAAACGCCGTTTGAGTGAACAAAGAATATCCTCACCAATAATTTCTTCGTCTTATTCTCCAGATCCTACAGTTGTATGTGCATATAGAGGGATTTGCGTCAAAAATATTAAGATTTCGCTTAATCGTTTGTTACTAATATTATACAGTTTAGGAAATCACTTTAAAAAAGCTTTATGTGAACGTTAGTGATCGAACCAATTATTACCGGAATTCAACTGGGAATAATTGATTATCTAAACGATTATACGGCATATATATTACTATAAGGTGATAACTTAGTAAAACAATAGGAAGATGTGTATGAAAGTCGGGTGAAATAAACAAGAAAGGATATTAGAGACAAAATAGGTTAGGAGAATGCATTGAAATTATTTTAGATTACAGGGATGAAGGGATATCTACAGTATGAAATTAGAAATTAGATGACCTGGGGTAACATATGAAGGAATTTGTACTCCCCAAACCGAATCGTAGAAGTTGTAGCGGCAATAGTTGCTTCTTTTGAACACATACCTCCGATTGTTTAAATGTTGGTTGCTACTACTTCTGCAGTTACAAGGATTCGGACTGCAGTACGTTTTGGCACGTTGAGAACGCAGTGCAGAATGGAGAATGACTTATTTATATCCCCCTTATGGTTCGTTTCAACCAAATGTGCCAATATGAAGCTGGTGATGGTCTCTATCACGTCTTTGCTTAACCGTACTGAAAAATATTCACGAGGAAGGGAAAATGAAATTCCTAGAACAGCGGCCAATGTAGCTGACTCCACAGGAGCAATCGAACTGATAAACACACCAGAAAGTGACCAGTCAAGACAGTTCATCTTTTAGTTTCAGTATCACATTCTGCACGTCGAAAACGTAATTTGTAATTGAATAGCTGTAAACGTCCTTTGACTTGATTGGTGAAATAATATCTCACTAGCCATTTTACCTCTATATTTTACCCGAATGTATAGTGGTTTTCTGCTAGCCACTGAAATATTCTTTCTTGCCATCTTTGTAATCAGGAAGTTAAGCATTTATCACGATAGTTATTTTTGATTAGTGTGTTTCGTAAAGTTGTCAATTCCTTTTCAGATGTATTTCCCGAACATATAACCTTTATTTTACAATTTTCAGTCTTTATTGAATTTCTTCTATATTGAAGGGGTATGAAGCCCAAAAAGTACATGTTTTGTATCATCTGGTCAAACCAAGAAAAATCGTTTGTCAAGACCCTACGTGTGTAAACAGACCCAAATAGATTGAACAAATTAAATGAAGTACCACTAGCTCCATATTAGCAGCTGATAATTTATGGGTAAAAAAGAAGGCTCTTGCATTTACTTTAATAGTAATAGAAATATTACTACTATTACTACTACTCCTACTACTACCAATAATAGTAGTAATAATATAAAAGTAGTACTCATCATGGACTAACATCAGTTGGGGAACCATTGAGAATCTGGGAGCACTGGATAGCTGCTTCGTCCTAGTATGGAACTCCTCAGCAGTACGCACCCACGACTCGGCTAGGGATCGAACTCAGGACCTTCAGGTTTTATGGCGAACGCGTTAATCATTCAGTAATAGTAATAATGATTATAATAATTACTTCATTCCAAATAACGACTGTGGTATAGAATGGAATTGATAGTTCAATAAACTCATTACCTGTACAATATCGTTAGAAGAAATAATCACTGCATTTCGATAATAACAGTAAGGAAAGTCACAATGTAAAACAGGCACCTTGTATTACACCAGCATCTGGTTCGGACTGATGATGATAGTGTTTTGATACTTGTTATTCCCCATTGTTGTGCAGGCCAGAATAACTCAACCACTGTTGGCAGATGGACTCTTATGTGGTTGACTTGATACCACCTACTTACCAACTATTTTGCTTTCTCCCTGATGACTAGCAGTGGGATACAGGACTCCAGTTTCGCCTCATTTGGGACTCATCAACTGGATATATCTGCACCCCAGTGAATGACATTGTTTCCATGATCGTACTTCTAGTATGTTTTCCTCGATCGGCAGCTTAGATGCATAAGCTCATTGTCGTCCTTAAGCCAGTTTAACTGCCTCTAGACTCATGTTGATGACAGTGAGCTTACGCACAGAACTAATGTGTCGATCGAAAAAATCATACAATGGTACGATCGTGCCAAGTATCTACAGTTTTTAAGTTTCAAAATAAAATATATGAATAGGTCAAGGAGGTTACGATGAGATCACCTGTATCCCCGATCGTCGCAGACAGATTTATGGATAGTCGGGATCGGACGGTCCTTCAAACACTTAGTCCTACTCCACAGATTTGGTTTCGACATATGAATGACACATTTACACTCTTGAAATCGGAACACGCCTTTAGGTTCTTGGCACATATAAATTCAGTAGTGAATTCAATTCAATTTACCTATGGTTTAGTAAGTGACGAAGGTGGGCTAGTAATGTTGGATTGCAAGATTAAACGAACACAAGAAGGTAATCTAGAGACTAGTATCTATTGGAAACCTTCCCATTCGAATCGCTACTTAGACTTCAAATCCTCGTGCCCCATTTCAGTCAGAGTTGGCTTAGTTAAATGCCCAAGTCATAAGGCAAAATGGCTTACTAGTAGACCAGAAAATCTGCGACCAGAAATTAGATACATCAAGAATACCTTGCATCTCAATAATTACTCATCCACATTTATAAATTAATCCATATGAAATCGAAAGGAAAATATTCGCAGTAGCAATAATAACACAAGTGTTACTGATACTAATTCTAAGAATAACAGTAATAATTGTAGTAGTAATAATGGTGACAGTATGGAGAGAAACTCAAGCCTCCGCTGAGTTACCATGAAAAGAAGGCACCTCAGGAGCGTCACGAGGAATTCTCAACAAGGCTGGATCAGAGTGGCATTTAAACCAACACACTCGCCTATGAATAATGTTAAAAGATCCTATTGGTGCAATCAAGTAAAATAATTTGATCAATTAGAACACAACACAGCATAAAAACTTAGCTAAATCAAGATTAGTAGATCCTAATAAGATAAGAAATCTAGAGAAAAATTCGGCTATAGCACTGCACGCAATTGCATACAACCACACAGTAGGGCGGGATAGAGCGATAGTATTAAAAACTAATTTAGTTTGGTTGGAGGGAGAGATTGATAACCGGAACTTTGTTTACCGGACCAACATTAAATGCATGCAATGGAAGTGATTCTGCACCTGTCCTAGATATATAGAGAATTCTATTACCCTTGTGATCACAAAGAAAGAGATTAGATCTATATAAACAATGTTTGAAAGTTGTGGAGTTACCTGATATGACTGTGGACAATAAATTGTGTCCCAGAAGTTGTCCAGTTAGTGATACCGTTTCACTGTATAACATTTCTAATAAACTGACTGAAAAAAGGTTATATCTCGTGTGTTCAACCATGTTATTTCAGCCACCTAAATCCAATTAAATGCAATTAGATTCATTTCAACTATTTTAATAATACAACAAGTCAGGTGATCTTAAGTCACCATGCTGACTGTGTTCATGATTGTCATGGCAAAACGCTATGAATATGATATATTTCTAGTCTGTTTTGACTAAGTCCATTAGAAGTCAATAAATTCTTTGGTTTTCGCCGTCGATCTTTCATACTTGACTTGGACAAGGAACCAGTGAGTGTAATCGATAATGATTTCACAGCACTATCGCAATCAATTCACAAAGGAAATTATACCTAAGATAATTACTGATAGCAAGTTTTTTCAGGTAAATCTTTTTTTGAATCCATCTTGAGCTTTGGGATATTTCTGGATAACCGAGAATAATACATCTTTTAGCTAACAACAGGAACTGACAGAATCCTTCAGAAGTCCAGAACTTAGGCTGTACACTTGTTCTCTGACATCAGCAAGTCATATCAACAGCTTCGGAAAGACATGTGTTCTCTTGAAAGTGTATACTTGCATTGTTCATTGTCGACGTTAGAATCTTTGCCACTCAGCTACACAGAATATGAACCGATGTTCTGTTCAATTCATCGGTTTTATATCTTTAACAGTCAATCCTGTTCTGTTTAATTCCTGAGCTTGGCTTTTGATAGTTGGTTCTTTCTGTAGTGATATCATGATTTCTTTTACTTCCATTTTTATATGTACTATTAACTTATCTGGTTTGTATATTCTCATCTGCAAGTTCATGTCAAGAACCGGATAATCTGTATTGAAAGTCAGTTGCAACTAACTGGTCTTGGTGTAAGCGGATAAGAAACTTTCATCATTGAAATCAGGCCAATGTATGTATACAATCATGCTACAGCAAACCATAGCAGAATTCGGAAATTACCCGGGTATAACTAATTTACTACAGACTTTCCAGGAATTGTTGCAGCGTTAGCTCACACTGTGCAAAGACCTGATCAGCAATTGTTCTATTTATTGAGTCTCATGCTACTTCTATTCCAGTTATGACATCTTCGGGTTTAAGCTAAGCTACTACTATGCAGAATTTCAGCCTTTTATAAATTCAGTTGAGCTCAATTCTATTTTTGTTAAATTGATCACCCATTTTGTTCTACTGATGATTGATAATGTTTCATCATTAGCTTCGCTTTTACTGTCGTGAAATTTTGGTTTTATTCTTGACTGTGGTTATTGATATGATACGATAAACGTGTTTCATCTTGACATTGCCTCACTGGATAGATAAACTTTAATTTACATTACCACTGGTGGGACTCGAACCCAGCACACAACGCTTCAAACTCTAAAGCGTTACTCATGAGACTAACGGGTTGCGACAATTATTACTTGCTGAGTATTTGTTTATGCTGTTTTACTGATCTTAACATTCTCCTGATTTCAGCAGCCAAATGAACAACTTCTAAAATACAAGCATAGTTCAACCCAAGAATTTTACATAAGTTGAAATTATGGTCCAAGGTTTCACCGTTTGTTATTGCCAGATAGGAAATGGCTCAGTAAGAATTCAACACATTTCAAGGCACCGAATGCAAAGGTTAGATTTTTTCAGCCTCAGTTTCTACCACCTGCTACTATGCAGTTAAAATAACCTTGCTGAATAGTTATCATATCTTATTATACCAATCAGAAAATAACTTCAAGGGTTATATTTTTTACTGATCGTGAAATTTTTATGGTTCAGTTCAGCACTAGGTAGAAGTTTAAGGCAGGGGAATACACGATGCACGAATAATCTGACAAATTCACTGCATATGCAGCGTCTTCATTTTCGACTGAATACAGTCAGTTGGTTTGCTGCCAGAATATCTTCATGATTCAATAAAATGTCATCAGACTGACACGTTGCCAACCAGTCAGCTCAGATAAAGAAGGCCTGTTTGGCATTTACCAACTTGTGTCATCTCTGCTACCGACTGGCGAGAAATCCTCCTCTAGAGTCCATTCTGTGCTGAGACATGGTCGTTAGAAGCAGAAAATATGAAAGGACTACATACTTCCGATCGCAGATATCTCTCCACCACTGCTTACGTTCGGTCGAGTCATCATGTGAGCAGTGTTGAGTGAGTACAGGCGAAGAGTAATAGGCAAGGAAGGAAAGTCAACTGATCAGGTGGTGAACCTTTGTCGACTGAGGTGGCTTGGAAACCGCCTACCTCAATGTGTCCTACTAGGGGAAGTTGGATTGGTTGGAAGACGGTTGACGATGGCCAGAATAAGATGTGGCACCTGTTCATCTGAGTAGTGTGGAGAGATGTGGACAGGATGGTTGGGGGCCCTGAGAAGAAAGCAATCAATGGTTGAGGACTCTTGATGAAATGGCTGAAAATCAGTTGCTATGGTGCAGATGTATTCATTCCTTGACATCTTCTGAAGCTTGAATATTCGTAATAACAGTTATCTTCAGATTGTTTATTCACTAACACAACTTTATCCTTTTTGATATCACCTCTTTCCTATCCACCTGTTCTTTGTGTGTCGTTTTAAGCGTGATAGCTTTAGGCTATACACCTGTGTGAGAGGTTCTACGTTGATTTTGTCAGTTGATATCAAGGACCTCACATTAGTAACCTGTATGATAATTTGAGGGGAATAAGTCATCTGTGAAAGTCAAAAGAGAGGAATTTCCAGCTGTAAAAAAACAGATTCATAGAATAGCTTTGGAATTTAACGTAATATCTTCGAGTGACAAAATTTTGAAGTATCAGAGGCATTTACAGTGCTTTAAAAATATAAAAAATGCTCCTTACTGATGTTTTAAAAGTTTATTTCCATCGCTTACTGTTACGATATGCGATTGCCTAGATCTTTGTGAGAAACTGTTAACGCTTTTAACGTTTCACAGCCAATCATTTTGCCTCAAATTTTTGGAGAAACATTAGTGATCATACACGTAAATATTGCATTGGTGGGGAGGCAAAATCAGTAGGGAATACCCTTCTGGAACGACCTGAAAATAGCTGAACCCCTGTATGCATTTATATATATATATATATATATATATATATATATATATATATATATATATATATATATATAGTTGTATTTGTAGATAATTTGACATCGCGATACACCTTTTGTTGTCTCGCCGCATTTCCTACCTTCCAAGCAGTCGAGTGACCATTCAAGGTGGAATTCGAAGGTTATTGTTCAAGTGTCGACAAACGTATATGTATAACCAGGTTACGTCACTTATAAACTCTTAAATTTGCATCTTCTCTAAGGGAATTTATTACACCCTTTAAGTGTTACGTCATAAAAGTTAGCGGTCATTTGCAATCGCTTTGAATTATTCAGATCGTTACAGACTGTTAATTTCACTTCAGTTCGCATTTTGACCTTATATGACTGCATATAAAAAATTCATCTATAACCAATTTTTAAATTATTTTTTCACAGAACTAACTATATGCTTGAGCATTTTAACTTTGGATTAGATCTCAGTCCATCAAACAAACAGGAAGAATTTAGTGTTTTGTTTTAGTAGGAGTTTTCTTCACGAAAAGACATCAGCCAGTGAATCACTGGAAATCTGAGAGCACTGAACACCTGTTTCCACCCGATTTAGAACTCCTCAGCTAAGCACCTCTATGACCTCATGAAGAATCGAAGTCAAAATGTTCATATCTCTGGGTGAGCATGTTAGCATCCATTCAATGGGTTAAAACAAAGTGATCTAAGTTTGGCAAATTCTGTCAATTCTCGATATATCCCGATTGGCATCATTCAGTACCATATGTGAGGATTTCTCATCACACTGGATTTGGTGGAAACCATGAGTCAGGGTTTCTTACTAGAAGTTCGAGGTGACCATTTCATAGCAAGTCACTGGTGAACATCGTCTTGTTATCTATTATGAATATGTTCTATGTTTGTACAGTTATATGATATATGACTCATCCTTTTGATTCCATAACGTTTTACATATATCACCTTGTTGTAGGTATATCTGTAAACTTTTAATACCCATTGCTTATCAAAAAACTGAAAGCAGTAAGATATGTTTCTTCATCGGCAAAGTTTCTACAAACATTTATGAAATCGCTGAGCTGTCGTTTCTTTGTGCGTAAATACACTTGGTGGTGATACTTTGAGAACTAGAAACAAGTGTGAAAACTGAATTATTAACTTTCATTGAAGGTTTCATCCAGCAAATGTTTCAAGGCTAAGTTACCTAGTATAAATCTGATGATATATATTCTCCGAATTTGCACTGATGATGGCTTATAATATGGGAACAGACGTACACCAGACATTATAGTATTGATGTAAACAACTACTGTTCTCTTCAATAGTCTAACAGTAAAAATTTAAAATGAAGAATAGGATTTCCAACTGAGGTAAAAAGCATACCTCACTATCACTGCATAAAGGACAAATTATCCAAGTGCAGACCAATATTCTCTGAAATCACTCCTGGAAACTCATGTAGAAATGCAAGTCTTAGTAAAAATCAAGTCCTATACCTTACGAAATCTAGTGAAATTAGTGTCTACAGTTTGTGAGATTGTTTAACAAGTCTCTAAAAGCTAATGCTGAGATTTGACTGAACACATCGAACAAGTACATAACTGTAAATAAACAAGATGACACTACGGCCTCACTGGCTATGGATAACATTTTTCTTCTTTCTCCATATGCTTGAAACGAGGAAAACAATACATATTGTTGAATTATTGAAACCTAAAGATATGAAGTTGTTTTACTTCATTTGAGGATACAAAAACTATTTTCAAATGGTTTTGTTAGTACTATTACCATTTGACTCTTGCTTTCTAGAGTATCCAAATGTTAATCTCTGTTGGTTAGCTTTTTCACATAAACATAGTGCGATACTAAAGGAAATATCCAGAATGATAGTGAGGCAAAGGCCAAGAAAACAACTGAAAAGCAGTTAAGAGCTTAACCTTTAGAATACATGAATTAAGAAGAAAGGCTTGATAATAATAAACTGACTATATTTAGGAAAGTGAACAATGTAACTGTGACTCACATAAGGTCACCAAAGGCCACACCCTGGTTAGTTGTCAGATGTCAACGTGAAGTCTGCACGGCGCGGTTGGGTGATATGGTGTTTAAGCTTCTGGTCAGGAAAGCTTGAGATGTAATGTGTGCCCGTGAATACATTTTCAGTTTAGTTACATATATGACGATTGGCCTCCTTGTGGCCCCACCAGATTCCAATCAATAAATCGTCTTAACTGACTTAACAACAAACGTAATTGACGAGATTCTTAACCGCTGTTTAATGACATGGATCTCCAAACCGTGGACGGAAAAGCGGACCGTCAAGACTCCGCTCAGTTAACTGAATCCTGGGAGCAGTGCATCATAAAAAAGGTAGAGGAGTCCGGCCTTTTAATTCCAATAGTCATTGTTCTTGAAGCAATCCCGAGAGAAATATTTCTGGTTTACCCCGCGAATGTGAGTGGTATTTGGTCTGGAATGCCAGGTATCGTCTGTCGTAGCTATGACCCAAGGATAACCGAGTTACCTGGGTCCATGCATTCGTCTGAAATATCTCTGAAAGCGGTGGTTGATCGCTTCCGGAGAGATGTACTGCATAGCTGTGTATAAGATTGTGGATAATCAGTGAGACGTATCCCATTCACGTCTGTCCGCAGAGAGGTAAATATGGTCAATAAGCTGATTACCCGGCGAACATGGATACGTTGAAGTGTGACAGTTAAGAGGGATTCACTGGTGAAATTTGTGGTAGGGTTAGCCGAAATGACTTTACAGGAGTGATCGTTTTCATGTGGTTGCGTTACGAAGAGATGATTCCAGCTCGATGAGGAGGACTAGTAGGTAATCCATACAGTTATCTAGTCTCTAGTGCTGAGCAATGATCGAAGTCTGTAAATCAAGATTTACAAGCAGGGTGACACGACAATGCGTGTAATCTATTTTGGTGTTGGTTGGTGGAAGTCGATTGGCCGAACGCGCTGTATGACCTAGGTTTACTGCCTGTTGGCACTCATCAGCAAGGTATATCTGCGATCAGGAAGAAACTGGAGCTTCTTCAGTGATTTGAACCTACATCGCTCAGTGCAGAAGTCAAAGACCTAGCCATTAAGCTACTCAGGCCATTACTGATTAGTTTTAGGACCGGATTATTTACATTAGTTGGTCACCAGTAAGTGACCCATTTATCTGTCTAGTCCTTAGTGTTTAGCACTAATCGAGGGAACACAAGTTATCTCTTGGTTGTAGGTGCATCATGCTGATGAGTGCCAGCAACCACGAAATTCAGGTCATACAAGGCTTCTTGCCGATCGACCGTAAGAAAAACAGTTGAAAAAAATCAGAATATGAGAATAAAACTGGCAGAAGACGATGACCTTGATAAGTACTAAATCTTCCATGGTTCAAATGAAGATTAGGTGTGAATGTATGTGTACAGCTTAACTGATTCTACGTCACATAGTCTCAATACCAAGACCAACGACCATGACTTCCCGGTAGATCTCAAATGAATCTCATGAAATTCAACTATCTGAATATTCATTTCACGTCATGAACACTACACAGCTGTTCTATCAATAACCAGTGACTGGTATGCAGTAAAAGTTTCACCATCACCGTCAAGATTTAATTCCGACGAACAAGTCGGATTTTAGAGCATTCTTTCCTCTCTAAATGCAATCTCAAATACGTATACTATTGTTAAACCAGTAAGTCCGAGTCCAATGCTTAGGATTTTAACGCGTCACCTACTCTATGATACAGTGAAGTTTATTTGGAATGTAATGAAATCGGCAAATATCATCGCAGATTTACAAGAGTAAAATTGTGAAATAATGGGTGAACAGCGATTAGTTTTAAAGTTTGATTTTATGGGGGTTGAAACTATTTACTGTTGAGGGTTCCTACAGTAGAGTGAGGCGAAGTTCCTGACTACCAACTAATGGATAACATTAAAAAATAATGAAATTGTCTTCAAACTGAAATAATAGAGAGTTATCTCTAGCTGATGATCGTTTCAACTAGTTTGATTGACTACTGTTTCCACACTAACTTCCCGTCTAAACACCTTGATACTGTCATTAGTTATATTTTGACAGTTTTGTTTGGTGATCATTCATCATTTCAAGGGTATGCATTCCACCCTGTGTGGTAGTTCGAAGCACCAAGTTACTTGTTGTTACTTATGTCTGGACTCGAACTCAGCACACACAATCCCAAGGACAAATATGCTGCTATTCAGAAAACTTTTCAACTCTTAGTGTTATAAGTATGCGGCCAGTGTAGTTTAATACTATGCCTTACTATGTCTCTTGATTAAGTGACTAGATCATAGAGATTATTCCTAAGCCTAGTGAAAAGTTCTTGATTAAAGAGATTCAGTGTTCCGAAGTGGGAAAACTACCACTAGGCAAGTTGATTACAAAATTTCAAAATGTTTTAATAACTCGTTTGAAGCCTCTTTCATCATCTAGCACACATTTATTCATTTTCATGTGTATGTCTATGGGCTAAAACCGAGTATTTTTTTTCCTGTCTTTTTAAAAAAGCGTTAAAACTATGTGTAGTAGGTCAAAATAAACACAAACAATGTATCAGAATACTAACCAATCAATGATGAATGAAGTTTTTCTGGGTACCATTCTTTCTCATTTATCTGTAGATTGACTGCACCGCTAACTTCTTAATTTCACCTATTTTTGGAATGGTTTCTTCGCTTTAGACACAGACAAAAAGGCGGTTTGTACTCTGTTCGAGCTATTGTGATGCATATTACCATGAAAACTTACTACGACTACAGTGACAGGGCTAAAACAGTGGCAACAAGCGGGCGGTAAACACAAGTCACATTACATTTATCGAGCATATTTATCCAACCAGAAGTGTAACATCATGGTGACAGATTTGAACATACCATAGTGTGAAATATACTCCTGAATGCCAGGAATGATTGCAGACTGCTCACATCGATCAACAGAGCTGGCTATCCAGATTAGGATCACCTAAATACTGGATGGTAACTGTTTTTGTTGTAGGCCACTCTCGTCAACAGTGTACCTGCAGTGGTTCATCCTAAGCAGCTGAATCGCTCAAACCACTCGAATTCCTGATATCAACTTGGATAAACTAGTGTCCCCAGGAAATTATGGTGAGATTTATCACCACGAACTTTGCATTCTGGAAGCTACTCAGTTGAAGTCACAATAAAGTTACATTAAGTAGACATCTGATCTAATATTTCAGTCTCGTAAACACTATATACCCATCCCAAGTCTGACTAGCATTAGTTCTGGTTACAGCATTTTGCAAGTCCCATTTATAGAATGATATCTCAGAATATTAATTCGTACACTTAACTAGGGAACAAAATTTCCCCGTATTTTCTGTATATAGATAACGTTACATTCTCTTGTGCTGGGTGTTAGATGTTATTTAATAGGAAGGCGTGGTTTGCTCAGGCTTCATGATTTTTAGTGCCATCATTAACAAGGTGTTTGAAGAATCCTCAGCGATTTGAACCCATGATAAACAATTAGCATATGCTGAGTAACGACACTGGAAACTTGCTCACTTACCTTCAATCAAAACCTAAAGGTTATGTCAGCTACCATCCAACGATCAATTCAAATGGTCCATTATCTCCCCTACTTCTATCATCACAGCAGGAATATAGTTTGACTTAGTTTTTGAGAAAAACTAATATCTAACTAAGTAGTTTATTACTTTGGCAATTACATTCATTGACCATATCGAAATGATTTCAATGTGTTTTCTTCCTGAAAGAAATGTCGACCTTGATTCCTTCATCAGTGGATGAACGTCTATCTTACCGGTATCGTCTCTGTCTGCGGAACTGGATGAAGTGGATTCGAATCTCTGAGGTGGGCATGGATTTTCTCCAGGTTGCATATACTCCTTACTGAAATCTACTCAAAACAGAGCTGCCTACTAATTGCCTGTAACCACGTTATGGATGAATGTTTACGTGTTCAATTTATTGGGACTTAAAATATTCATATTCTTATGAATCTAACACTGATGTAAAGGCAGAAGCCAACGATATTTGTACTTTTAACTAGCTGGTCAAGGTCATGCTTTTGCGGATGTTTTTTAATCGTATGGAATGCATATATGTACGCGTGTGTGTGAATATACTTTTGTTGTGTCTAACTGGGTCATTATTCATTTTGTTTAACACGAACTGTTACAGTCTAACTTATCGACTGTCTAAATTAAATCGATAAAACTAATGTATACCTCTAAGTAGGATCTTTCACCTGAATAAGCCTACAAGGTAAAATGATTGTTATTTACTTGCAAAGAGAGGATAACGTGGATCAATGACCTAGTGGATACTGCTTTGACGTTCGGAATGATCAGTCCTGGGCTGCAGTCTTAATGGGAATAACACCACTTACTGAGAGGCAGGTACATACAGTTGAAGAGTCTTAAATAGAAGGGGACAAGCGTCCTGGATCTTACAACTGGATGGCATCCATCATGAATACTAAACCGATTATGTTTGAATATTTTGTCTGACTTTCTTGATCTAATGAAGAGGAATTCTTTTGAAACTGTTAAATTAGTCATCCACCACCTGTTTCCTTGACCTATCCTTTTATCTATAAGGTTTAGTTTTGAAAAGCTTTCACAGTGATGCCTCAAAATAAAAGTTGACTTTCATGACTCGGTAAAACGCTAACATACGACTTTTGTATGGGTAACCTAGGTCTCTTTAGTCACAGACATGATATGATTAGATTCACATCGTTCAACTTCTCAGATCTCAAATACAGAAATAAAATCAGGACAATAAGATTCAAGGTGATGTTTAAGTCCCACAAATACTTGGAAAGTTATCATGTTTCGTACATAGCACATAACATAAAACATAAAATAACAACTAGGCGTTTTCATTTCATCATTCTGTGATATGCCTGTCTAGTTTTCAATAGTTTTTTTTTCAATAAATGCATGTTTCTGCATTTCTTGACAAATAGTGTCAGCTTTAGAGGAGAATATGAAAAACTATCAAAAGCTTATTGATTTCTACTTTACTTATTGTGCGATTACAGATATGGTGTTCATATTTATGGTACTTTTATCAACTTAGCGTTTAACCTTTTTCAGTTCCTACTTAGTTACTTGAGACTACAAAAGGTGGAAGGTGTTTGAAACCACAAATCCAGCGATATAACTCATGAAATTCGATATCAAGTTAATCATTTAATAAGGTTAAAGAAAAGAAACTACAAACAGGTTAAATGATCATGGTCCTGTCCACTAACTTTATTTTCCTACTTTTCAATTTCACTAACCACTTTTCAATCTACCTGATTTCCGATGAATTTTTATAGTCCACCTATTCTATATGTTATTTTTTCTGTGGTAGCTGAAATTATAATCCAAATCGTGTCTTTTGTCTTATTCAGGTCTTATTAGTCAAGTGGGCCTAATTCAAGGTTAGTGTTCTTCCTTATGTCTAAACTCACTATCTAGTATTTCAAGTACCAGGAAGTTAACCATCAATCTGCCTCCCTAGTTAATTAAAACTATTCAGTTCACATCACCAGTGTGAACAATAGGCGATTCAAAGTAATAACTAACTCCTGTTTCACAAAGATGTGCTTCTTACGAGTTAGTGTAGTGGGCTACTGCTGTCTGGTCACATTGGCCATCTCACTAATATCCATGGGTTGGGCTGCGTTGACCAGTCGTAGCTGCTGGGAGATGACATTCGGGACACTTTCGGTGAACTGTGCAGCCAGTAACTGCTCATGCGACTCCTTATCCAACGTGAGAAGTGCTTGTCGAAGTAGTTTGGTCAACTTCGCAGCCAGTACCAGCGGATCTTCGTCTGTTCAAAGTTCCGTGCTGCGGAACTGCTACATCGCCAGCTCCCTGTCCGCCGGGCTGTCGAACTCCGCTTCCAGTCGTTTAACCATCCTCTGTAAAGTTCCCTTCCCCTCTCCACGTTCCACGCCATCATACGCTGCTTTCGCTCTACCCCTCAGCAACGTGCCAAGTACCACCACATTCAGTCCTGGATCCTGGACACCCACTAGCTCCGCGACTGACTCTATGTCCCTGAAAAAGACCTTGATGTCTCCATCCTCGAACTCTGCGGGCCACGGAATCTTCATCGCGTTCAGAAGCAGCGACACCAACTGAAAGAAGCAGAAGACCGGTATGCAAGAAGGAATGTTTATTACCAACAAGTGGGACAGTAGTCTTACGCCTTGCACTGAAACCGTCATTTGTAAAATATGCTTCATTTCCTCTTCTGCTTTTTTCTTGATTCGCTCTTCATACGCCTGACTTGTTTTTGCGTTTCTGTTGGCAGAATCCTTACCCATTGCTGGTGATTCCCTATGACTTCTGTCATCCTCTCAACATATATTACTTATATCCATTCTTATGAGCAACGCTCACTACTTTAGTAGGCTGACACTTGAAGCTCGTACGCCAGAATTAATTTGTGACTGATGTGAGCTTCAGTAGAGACACTAACAAGAATACACGCGTATCTAATTGAATTTGGCATTAATAGGGCATCTATAAAAGGAGTTTATATAAGAACAGAAAGAGACCAATCCACTCTATCAGTGAGAACTACGAGAAATATATATTAAAAACTCTTCTTATCGTCTCCATTCATTTGAAAATGAAATTCAAAAGTTTAACCATAGATTTTTCAAGGCATTAATTTCAAAGCGGACTAACTTATTAATCTTGGATAGGGGCTAGTAACTGAGTCCAAGACGCACGTTTCGACCTATTTGACACTCTCTATCTAGATGTTAGGCTTATAAACTAGCAACACTTATTGTCTTTGACGTTTAGAATACTGCGAATGTTCTATTTTAAAGTTGCCTTCCTAGTTAACAGTCAACTGACAGTGTCTAATTTACAAGATATCTTCTTCAATAGTGAGTTATTATAGTATAACAAATAATATCTACCGAAAGGGGTTGAACTATCAGCTATCAGACGCTTTTACGTAGTCACTTTATGATCACCATCATATTCATTAAAGTTATAAGATTTAGACCAATAATATTTCGAGAAATCTTAGTAATTTCACCTGTTATCTTCAGTGTATTTGACGCTAATGATACACTAAATATACTACTCTACATAATTACACCTCAGTTCCTATGGTTGATATTATAAGGTTGGTCAATGGTGGTTCACTGAATCAAACACCAAGTCCATATAGAGGATTAGGTAGTCAGGCATTCTGTGTGACATAGGGTGTTGTATTTAGACTAGTACACGAACATGGATTCCCACTGTTTCTCCGTAAAGAAAAGACTGTTGTCTGAGTACTGATATATCTTATCAAATAAGTAAATGTATCAGCACAATTTTTCATGCCTACCTAAAGGAGATACAAAAATGTAGTGTGAATTTAATGTAAACACAAACTAGAATTCACTTGAAGTTTCAAGATGTTATTCTAACAGTTATTTTATTCTCACGCACACAGATCTTGTGGTCAGAATTGAAAAAAAACGTAATTTAGACAGATCTTGAATCAGAGATCTTATATTCGTAAACCTAGAAATGCACTAACTAGCTTGTGAAACTTTACAGCAAATTAGGTCACATTTTCATTTCTAATACTGACTATATTGACCGGTTTTGGTTTAAACAAGAAAGAAAAAACTCCCCACTTTTTCGCATACCAGTCACCTGGCCATTTCCCTTCATCCATATCTAAGTCAAATTGAAATCAAGAAGGAAACTGACTGGTTAATTGATTTACCGTTACGTAGGAACTCTTAGGTAATACTATTTGACAACTGGATAACTGAAACACAAACAGTTGTGCGCCTTTGATTCCTAAGACCACTGGATCATACATATCATGAGTGAAGTGCAACGAAGACCCTGTTAGTAGTTAGATTTGGTAGATTAGTCAGTAGTTGACCGGAAAAGTACACTGGAGGTAGTTGATTTGAATCTTGTCTACGAGTGACGAATAGAATCACTTGATTACCGTGAAGATTAAGAGTGGAATAAAAAGTTGATTCCGAAGACGGAAAGAAACTAGGTAGTAAAACTTTATTAATAGGATCATGATAAAAGGAGAAACTAGACATATTTCTTCTGCACAGAGACTGTAGGCTTGAACTTATGCATCGACAAAGCCTCCATCGTGGACAGATAGTGAAATCACTCTCTTTTATAATACTTTCGCTTTACTACACAGACAATCTTAAAATATGCCTGGGCTGTAGCTCATTTTTCTGGAAAACTGATTTTCTTCAGTGAGTCACGGGTTCGAACTCTCCCCGCCTTCCGAGGTTTGGGCAACCAGTTACTATCAATAGGTCATACATAATAGGTGTGGTTCATTGCCTACTGAATGAGCCTGCATGCGATTGCTAAGTCCATTTCTCGCCCTCCTCTCTCTCTCTCTCTTTAAGGATAAGTCTAATATACCTCTGTGACTCAAACTAACCGGATGTCCAAGTATCAAACTATCTATTGGTTTGTACTCACTTCTTGGCAGTCAAATAAGATTATGTTGTGAGATGCGTTTGAAAAAACACGCTTTGCACCACCAGTGTAACTAGCATCACAACAAAAAGTAGACTTCTAGATACAGATTGAAGTATCCCAACCTAGAATTATGTCTTCAACGTACCAGTGTAATGCTTGGTGGATCCAGAAGATATTCTGAAATTAAACAGAAACATCCTTCTCTTAAAGAGCTGTAGAGTCAGTTCTTCATGTTTTCTGCTACCGTATCACTTCTGAAGTCTTCAGGCATAAATAAGACTTTCAGTGAAGCTGCTGGAAGCGGTTTGTCAGGTTGTTTTGGTTTCAAGCTTTTCTTGACAAATCTACAGGGGGAACCATCTTGTATAAGAAACTCTTGAAGTCCTCTCAGTTCATCATCAATCCAAGTTTATTTAGAAATTCGCAGGAAAACATAAGAAACAAAATAATAACAGTAATACGAATACAAATAATCATGACAACACGAATAGAAAGGAGTTCAGAGCCTCTATTGTGTTATCATATGAGGAGGGAATAACCTCGCCTGGTTAACTAGTACACTAGTTACTAGCCGGGCCTAAGACCGGGTAAAGAGGGAAGGTTGGGCATAGGGCTAGCAACCCTACCCCGGAAAACAAATCTAACCGCTACACAAACTTCAAAGCACAAACAAAATATAAAAAATGAAAACAAAATTATTCCTCCCTCGAATCGGAGAGGAGAAATGACGCCAGTTGGTGAAAGCCTTCGGGAAGCCAATTGGCCGATGTGTCTTCTCTCCCTCGATGAAAGCGAAAGTAAACGTGGGGACATGGAATGTCCGCACCATGTTTGAACTCAGCAAGGCAGGCCAGATTGCAAACGAGATGAGAAGGTATCACATCGAAGTGCTTGGGATCTGCGAAAGCAGATGGAATGGGAGTGGACTCTCCAAACTGTCAACTGGAGAAGAGTCAATAATCTACTCCGATATTCTCGCCCACACGACAACCCGAGCACACTGAGTTATGGAGTGGCTATCATGATGTTACCAGCAGTAACGAAAGCTCTCTCTCGTGCAGTTGGAACCAATCTTCTCCAGGATCATAACAGCAAGATTCAAATCAAAAGGAAGGAAAGTTACAGCCATACAATGCTATACACCTACAAATAATGCAGAGCAAGAGAAAAAAAAGGATTTCTACAGACAACTTCAATCAACACTGGATAAGACCACACTGCAGTTGGCGATATCAAAATTCTAATGGGAGACATGAATGACAAAATGGGAGGGGACAACACAGGAAGAGAACTAACAATGGGTCAAGAAATGCTCGGTGAAATGAATGAGAATGGAGAATTGTTTACAGAATTCTGTGCATTCAACGATTTGGTGATTGGAGTCAGGCAGTGTGTTCAAGCACAAGGATATCCACAAAGCAACATGGATTTCACCAGATGGACACACTAAAAATCAAATCGACTTTATCTCAATCTCAAGAAAATGGAGACGCAGTCTACTTAACACAAGGTCAAGAAGAGGAGCAGATGTAGGTTCATATCACTCACTATCTAGTGCAAGGAACCTGCCTTCCAAATCAAGTTAAGAGCCTTCAAGGAAGCTGGTGATAGACCTCAACTCAAGTACAACACTCGGAAACTGAAGGATGAAACTACAAAGGAGATCTTCACGTCAGCCATCAAGACAAAATGGGAGACATCGAACAACATCCCTGAAGAAACCTGTGTGGAAGAACACTGGAAGTCTTTGAAAGCTATGTGGAAAGAAACCTGCACAACAGTATTAGGAAGGAAGAAGTTGGAAGACAAGGAATGGATCTCGACGGATACATGGAAGCTGATAGAGGAGAGGAGGATGGTGAAACAGAAGATAAACCAGTGCAGTGCAAGGATGCTCAACGACAAGAGGAACTGAGCACAAAGTATAAAACACTGAACAAAGAAGTAAAAAAGAGTGCACGCAGAGACAAAAGACACTTCTACGAAACACTAGCAATCGAAGCAGAACAGGCTGCAGGTAAGAGAGACCTGACGACATTGTATCAAATAACCAGGTTGCTATCAGGGAAGAGATCAACACAGATGAAACCAATAAAAGATGAAGAAGGAAATTTAATTACGAAAGAAGAGAAACAAAGGAAACAATGGGCTGGCCGACCACTTCAAGAAGCTCTTGAATCGACCACCACCACCACTTGCACTTCGTCCAGAAATACCACCTGCAGCCGCTGAATTACAAGTGAACATAAATCCTCCAACAAAAGCCATAAAGCTACTGAAATGTGGGAAAGCAGCAGGACCAGACGGGATACCGCCACAAGCACTGAGAACAGACGCAGAGACAACAGCAGACATGCTCACACCACACCACTATTGCAGAAGGTGTGGAAGGAAGAGAAGGCACCTGTGAATTGATTGGAAGAAGGGTTACCTTGTCAAACTGCCGAAGAATGGAGACCTCAGAGTTTGCAAGAACTGGCGAGGAATCACTCTCCTGTCCACCCAAAGTGAGCAAAATATTAAGCCGCATCATCCTGGAGCAACTAAAACATGAGCTGGATTCAAAACTACGACCAGAACAGGCTGGTTTCAGGAATAACAAATCATGTGCGGATCAAATTGCAACTCTACACTACGCTACGCATCATCATAGAACAGAGCATAGAATGACAGTCAACTCAACTCTACCTCAAATTCATCGACTTTGAAAAGGCTCTTGACAGCGTCGACCGACAAGTAATTTGGCAGGCAGTTGCTTCAACACTACGGAATACCACAAACCTTTATCCGCCTCATTCAACAACTATATAAAGACGCCACATACCAGCCAAGTAATTCACATTGGGAAGGAAGCTCAGTGATGCTTTTGAAGTGAAGACAGGAGTAGGAGTGAAACAAGGCTGCCTACTATCACCCATGATATTCGTGATTGTGGTGGACTGGTTCATGCAGCAAGCAGAGGACAGCGAGGAGAGGCGGATACACTGGACGACGGAAAAGAACCTAGAAGACTTGGATTTCGCCAACGATTACTTGTGCCTGATGTCACATAAACTTGAAGATCTGCAGGCAAAAACTAACAAGCTGATAGAAGAGGCAGCGAAGACGGGACTTCAGGTGAATATAGAGAAGACAGAAGTGATGAAGATACCGCACCACCACCATCAACAACAACAACAACAAACTCCAATCACCATGAACGGGAGAAACTTAAAGGAAGTAACCTCCTTCATTTATCTATGAAGCACTGTCTCAACTACAGGCAGCACAGGCACAGACGAGGATGTCAAAGCCAGCCAGGATCGGAAACACGGCAAGACAGGCCTTCATTAGCCTGAAACCAGTGTGGAGATCTTCTGCACTGCACTCAGCATGCGGAGCAAGATACGGATTTTCAACACCAACTTCAGTCAAGTCAGTGCTTCTGTATGGCTCAGAGACTTGGTGCGTCACGAAAGGGATTTCCAATAAACTACAGACATTCATCAACAACTGCTTACGCTCGCTCGCTACTGAAGATCAGATGTCCAGAATAATAAGAATAAGCAACAAGGAGCTCTGGGAACGAACCAACCAACAACCTATCACGCAACAAATATGCAGGAGGAAGTGGAGATGGATTGGACATGCACTAAGAAAGCCGACTGGGGACATCACACGTCAGGCCAGTTGCTCGAGTGGAATCTCCATGGAAGCGACGAGTTGGGTGTCCGTGGTGAGGGTGACATGGAGGAGGTCGTGCGAGGAGGAAATGAGAGGTTGTGGGCTGTCGTGGAGCGAGGTTCAAAAGATCTCAGAGAAGAGAGTGGAATGGAGGCGTGCTAGTGAATCCCTATGTTCCACTAGGAACCCAAAGGACTAATAATAATAATAATGAGGAGGGAATATCAGAAACTTTACGTAGGATTCTCAACAAAACTGGAATTAGGGTGGCATTTAAACCTGCAAACTCACTCATAGATAAGCTTTGCCGGCTTGAAGATCAGATAGAACCAATTGAGCAAAATAATCTAATCTACCAAATTCCACGCAATAACTGTGAGGTCAAGTACATACGTGAAACTAGCCGGTCGGAGTCAGTTAGAATAGCCGAACATAAGAATTTAGTTAAACATAGAATAACAGACGTCAACAAGATCATTAATCTAAAAAAACATTTAGCTACTTCAATGGATGCATTAACACACAACCACACACAGCAGGGTGAGATAAAACCAATGTACTCAAGTTCAATATAATTAGGTGGAGAGGGGAAGAGATTGATTACTGAATCTTTGTTCATTGAATCTACACCCAACATATGAAATAGGAATGACAGAATACCTATGCCAGAGATATCGAAAACTTTACTACCAATAAAAATAAAGAATATCTAATGAAAGGACTATAAAAATCAGATGTCGAAAGGAGTGTGGCTACATTGATATGATTACGATCAATAATAATGCTGTATAACCGTGCGCTATGTGTCAACAAACAAATCTTATATGGAATTACATTCTATCGCAGTACCCAAGTTTTACACTTAAGTCATCACTCATGTCTATGGTATAAAATACGCCTAAATCTCCAAGACAATTCATGAGTCAAGTTTGTTTCTGCTCATTGGTATTCAACCCTCAAAATTCGAATATTATCACTGAAATTACTGTTCTATTCTTTATAAATTAATAAAACTTTTCATCGTTGAAACCTTAAAATCTGTAAATAACCTTTATTTCTCCACTAATCATTCATGTAACTCTCCTAACTGCTTTCTCCTTTGGCTTCATCTTCTCGTAACCTCTGCTTCTGCTCAATCCACATTGTTTCTCTCAGTCAAGCATTCACCAGTCAATCGTTTGCTCTCGAGAACCTCAAGGTCTTTTTCCAATGAAGACGCCTAGGTAACAAAAATTGAGGTTATATTGTATTGGATTAAGAAAGTAAAATATTATTATCTGTTGCTGGTATCAGAGGGGAGAGTTTTCATTGGAATATCACGTTCATATTCAAATTTCCTTATTAAATCAGTAGTCGGAGACTGAAATTGGTGTATAAGGTGTGTCAAGGGATTGAAGTTATTCCACTTTAGACAAAACTAATCTTCAATCCAACGTGTAAAACCACTTCGCTTTTCTTAAGAAGGATATTCATTAGAGCTTCTCTGCTGCCTATAATCCGGATATACTATTTAAATATTAGACGGAGATAATGGTAGAAGCAACGAAACTGTGTCATCAACGTCAATTTCTTTTAGTTGAAGACTTCCTGAACACAGAAAGTGAGGTTATATAGCATTTACAACTTTATACTTTACAAGTGTGAGAAAGAATATCTTTAGCAAAGAGATTTTTTAGAATATTAAGTGCATCTTCAACGTTTTATAAAGAGGCAGGAACCAGTGGCTGGTAAAACTGCTCAAATCGCGTCATGTGAACAGAGTCACTCCACTGTTTCAAACAGAAATGATAAAATGAGAAACATTTTGACATCTTCACCCAGCTGTATAGTGAAATTAGTTTTAGTAAAGTAATTAACAACTGAAGTTTCATGTTGAGACAAATGACTTACTGAATACTGTTCCCATGCCAACATTGGTGACATCAATGAGATATCCTCAAATTGATTGAAAGTTGAGTTTGAAATGCAACAACACCATGTGTGATTATGCTAATGAGAAGCAGATGATTTTAGGCGTGTCTTCCTGAAATCACATGTTTAGAGTAAAAGCCTCGTGGATGAATGAATCTGTAAATGCCTCTGATACTTCAAAATTTTGTCACTCGAAGATATTACGTTAAATTCCAAAGCTATTCTATGAATCTGTTTTTTTACAGATGGAAATTCCTCTCTTTTGACTTTCACAGATGACTTATTCCCCTCAAATTATCATACAGGTTACTAATGTGAGGTCCTTGATATCAACTGACAAAATCAACGTAGAACCTCTTACACAGGTGTATAGCCTAAAGCTGCCACACTTAAAACGACACACAAAGAACAGGTGGATAGGAAAGAGGTGATATCAAAAAAGATAAAGTTGTGTGAGAGAATAAACAATCTGAAGATAACTGTTATTACGAATATTCAAGCTTCAGAAGATGTCAAGGAATGAATACATCTGCACCATAGCAACTGATTTTCAGCCATTTCATCAAGAGTCCTCAACCATTGATTGCTTTCTTCTCAGGGCCCCCAACCATCCTGTCCACATCTCTCCACACTACTCAGATGAACAGTAAGAGACTTTGTGAACAGGTGCCACATCTTATTCTGGCCATCGTCAACCGTCTTCCAACCAATCCAACTTCCCCTAGTAGGACACATTGAGGTAGGCGGTTTCCAAGCCACCTCAGTCGACAAAGGTTCACCACCTGATCAGTTGACTTTCCTTCCTTGCCTATTACTCTTCGCCTGTACTCACTCAACACTGCTCACATGATGACTCGACCGAACGTAAGCAGTGGTGGAGAGATATCTGCGATCGGAAGTATGTAGTCCTTTCATATTTTCTGCTTCTAACGACCATGCCTCACCACGGAATGGACTCTAGAGAAGGATTTCTCGCCAGTCGGTAGCAGAGATGACACAAGTTGGTAAATGCCAAACAGGCCTTCTTTATCTGAGCTGACTGGTTGGCAACGAGTGTCTTATTATTGTCTGGGAAAAAGAGGTCAATCTGATTTATGTATTTTCAATCTCTACGACTATACTACTGAAGAACATAAGAAAGTGGGGAACGCCAACATTTATTAGCAGGTCTGTCTATCTTCTTCTTTGGAAACCTGAATGACTGATAAACCGAATAACCGTTTCCCTCGTTTTTTGGTCGTCTATCAAGTTTATACTATAATAGTTCTGAGATATAAATTAGCTTCATTTTTTTGGTTTGTATCATAAAACCCTCTGAAAGAAATGGATTTCATTACATCTCTGATAAGTTTGATGAAAAATGGTAGAACAGCTTTTTGGAGTCTGAAACTCCGTGTTTGATCTTCCTAACAAAATTTTGAAATTAGTTCGTATAAATTTCAACTAAGCCTTTTATTCATTGGCATTTTATATCATTTCATGACAGTTCTTCAATCTAGTTAACACTTTCCTATCTTGTCTGGGGGAATTTTCAAAACAAAATTTTATTAATATTAAAGTGGAAGGCTGAAAAACTAACCGCTCATCTGTTGGTAATGTCTACACATCTCAAACTATCTTTCACCAAGCTTTGTTCTGAGTCATATGGATAGGTGAAGGTTAAATTTGTTGACCAAAGCTTTTGGGAAAGCAAACGTCATTCCTAAAGACATCAGTTTCCGACGATCAAAATACGTTCCGATAATATAAATAAGTAAAATGTTGAATATCTTACGCCAGTGAAAACTGTTTATTTTCACTTTCCTATTTTCTTTCTACCTGGTTTGAAAGGCATTTACTTCATAAGGTTCATGGTTATAATTTTCCGCACTTGTCAGACTTCAATCCACGGGACTTCAATCGTAGTTTTACCTTGCAGCCAGTTAGTCAATCATTTCATCCATTCCTAGGGGGAGTAATTATAAGTGGTAGATGCCTAATAACTGATTGACTTCAGTCTGCCTGATGGTCTCATATGACTCCAAGAAAATAACTCTCATAAACAGGGGGTAACAGCTTTTTAGTAAATTGGGAGGATATATGTACTATGCCGTAAAAATTAGTGAGTTTGGCAAATGCCTGCTGTATGTAACAGATAGTCTAGCTTTGTCTGTCTTAGAAGTGTAAAACGTACGCTTACATAATTCTTTCCCTGCCCTATTCTCTCATCTGGATGATTCATTCATCCTATGCAACAACTTTAAATAGACTTCGGCTACAAGAGTTTCTGTACAAGTCACCTGCTTGTTTGCTTTTATGTCCTTCGGTGGAGTTTTTCTTTTTATAACTTTCTGTACTTATTTTTTCACTCGCTATACCTTGTGACTAATTAGATGTTTCTCTGGTCTGCTGCTTAACTCTATGTTTTGTCACCATATCTCCCCGTGATTGGTAGATTGATTTTATATGTCAGTATGCCCATCCAGTACAGGCGAAAACTAACAAGTTGACTGGAGAAGTAGCAAAGACGGGACTTCAAGTGAACGTAGAGAAGACGGAGGTGATGAAGAAACCTAACCAACAACAGCATCAACAACAAGTGCCAATCACCATTAACGGGAGAAACCTTAAGGAAGTAGTCTCTTTCACCTACCTAGGCAAGGCAGTATCGTTTCAACTACAAGTGGCACAGGCACAGATGAAGACGTCAAAGCCAGGATCGAAAAGACTGTAAGATAGGCCTTCATTAATCTGAAACCAATGTGGAGACCTGCTGCACTCAACACAAAGAACAAGATCTGGATTTTCAACACCAATGTCAGTCAAGTCATTGCTTTTATATGGTTCAGAAACTTGGCGTGCCACGTAAAGCATTTCCAACAAACTACAGATATTCATCAACAGCTGCCGTCTACGCTCACTCGATACTGAAGATGAAGATCAGATGGCCAGAATAATAGGAATTAGCAACAAGGAACTCTGGCTTGACAAAGAACCAACCAAGAACCGATCGCCCAATAAATATGCAGTGGAAGAAAGTGGAGATGGATTGGGTATACACTGAGAAGGCCGACTAGGGACATCATGCGTCAGGCCAGGCCCTCAAGTGGAATCCAGAGGTGAAACGTCGAGTTGGGCGTCCGAGGTGAGGATGACATGAAGGAGATGGTGTGAGGAAGAAATTGAAGCTTGTGGGCAGTGGTGGAGCTAGGTCCAAAAGACTGAAGAGAACAGAGTGAAATGCAGACGTGCTACTGAAGCCGTTTGTTCCACTAGGAACCCAAGGGAAAAACAATAATGATAATGATGCCCGTCTAGCGCCGAATGATGTGAGCATAAAGATTTTCGGCACTACTTGTATCACCATTATCATATATTTTTACATTATTGTCTAAATAAGTCTTGTGTCAAGTTGTCGGCAAGTATCGACATGAGAAGAGATCATTTGTACTGCTTTACAAATTTTCAATGCTCACACAAATGACAAGAATGACCAATGTGGTGTCTCTAAAATCTAGTGATTCATTTTTGAGTTTTGTACTATTCGTGTTTTTTTGGGTGAAAATAAAAGCTTCTTGATAAACTACTGGAATTCTATGACTTGTCGCTACTACTACCGCTAACAAGATCATCCACTCAGAACAACAATGATTCTTTAATATCTTACTCTCGTAATGCCTCTATTGCATTCTGGATAGTTGTAGGAAATTATCATCTTCACTGATAAGGTAAAAGTGTAAAAGGAAAAAGTGACTAGTTTCAAAAAGTGAGTGTTGTTAAACTTGGGAACAAAATAAATACTTCATTCATGGAACATGGAATGTAAGCACAGTGAATGAGCATATTGCATATGTGAAAATAGAATGAAAGACTGAAAAAGATTTGACGTTCATTGAAATTTACCCCTCTAAGAGTTTGAATAGAGGAAAGTGATTACTTTAGAAATAACACGCTGAAGTTGTAGACTATGAAGAGTATCTTAAATCATCAGTGAGCAAGAAGTGAAGAAAAGTGACAACAATCATATATAAAAAAATTTAAGTTTGCCCTATAGATATTGGGGTAATACTTGAGTACTATATTAAAATATGACTCCATTTAAGCTGGTTTTTCCTATGTATCAAATAGTGAAACAGTATTATTCACTGGATTACTTTTCGAACACAATCTATTGCCCACAGTCATATCAGGATAACTCCACCTCTTTGAGACATGTTTTATATAGTTCTAATTCTCTCTCCTTCCTTGTGATAAAATTGCTAGAATTTTCCATACTTCTCAAACAGCTAGTGTGTCACTCCAGTTGAAGTTATTTGGTGCTGATTTAATAAACAACGGTGTGGTGGTCACTCTGTCCCTCCATCTAACAAAATTATTTCTAAGGACTGTCATTCCTTTCCCACCTATTGTGTGACTGTATATAACTATATGAATGGCTACCACTCGGGTCTTTTTCTATCCTCTCGATATTATTAGACCCTACCTATCTTGATTCAGCTAAGATTTTGAGGTCGGACAGCCTAATTGATAGTGGTCGACTACTTCGATATTTTGACTCAACCTAGTAATCTTTGAAATGGATAGATTGATGATTGAATCTTTGATTATCAAAATGACACTAAATGCCTACAACAGAGATGATTTAGTATCCTTTCCAGACATAAGGAAGTTTATAAGAAGGAGGAAGAATTGGAACAGTATCACAAAATTGTAGAGTTAGCCTAATGTGACTACCGACAATAAATTGCCTCCGAGAAGTAGTCTGGTAAATAATAGTATTCCACTGTATGATATATTAAAATACAACGACCACTTCATTTCAAACAGTTTTCATTTAGTTCGAGATTCTCGGCATGTAAATATATTTTGTGGGAAAATCAGGTTACCCACAGTTCAAGCAGACTGCCAGAACGGAACTAGATTTGCTCACTAAGAAAACCTAGTTGCTGAATATGAAATTATGGATGTAATCACCACCAGTATGAGATTTTTTCGACAATGCTGAATTTTCAGTAATTTTTGGATGGATGACAATCCAGTGAACACTCAAAAACATCTGCATTTACAAGAATTAATTTAGCAACCTCTTTCAATTAATACGAAAAATGAACAATATACCTTTCATTGTTTTAAACAAGAAAAAGCAGGTGAATGAACTTTATCTCTACTGCAGAAAAACAGAAGTGATAGTAGTTTTCGATAATTTATGCAACAGGACCAAATAAAATGCATCTTTATGTAAAGTTAACAAGAGTTATTAAATTTTATACATAAATTCAGATAGATATGTACTAGACCAAATATTCGGTAAACCAGTTTACCTACTTAAAAATATTAAGTAGTATCAAAACATTTACGGAAGTATGGATTTTGGAAGAAGTCATTTCACGCAAGTGAAGCAAACAAAAATGACACTTTTAATTCGCCCATTCAATGAGTGCTTGGATGCTATCTTCTTCCATTTGTTTTTCCTCTAAAAATGGGAAGGTATGTTTAAAGTAAACAAATGAAGAATTGCACTGTCGACACGATCATCTATGAATCCCATGCTGAATAATTTTGTGCGATAAATCACATGTGCATACGATATTATTCACTGCATAACATTTCAGGCAAAAGTTATGACTTATAATTATATAAAAACGACCTGATTATTAAAGAGTATAGAAAACCCTTACCTGTTTGTCACATCTCTTTCAATATTACCTCCAAGACTTGGTGATAAATAGAATTTGGATAAATTTAAACAGCGTAATGAGAAGACGAAGATTATTTGAAACATGTGATGTATTAGCGCTATACATTTCGAACAATCTGATCACACATGAACTTGTCGAACTATTTATATGAAAATTTACGAAAAGCTCAATGAAGTTAATGGGAAACATAGGAATAGGAAGGGATAGAAAAAAAGGAAAACCTTATTCTTGGTATGAAAATTAAAATCATTACTACCAAGGTAGGTTCAACATGAGTACGAATTGTTTTTGTATACATAAAGGAGGTTTAAATTTACGGATGGCACGAGCCTCAATAAATTTAAGCACTCGGCTCTGACCACTTCCATGTAGTACTTTAAAGGCTGTTTTCATGTCTATCCTATGGTTAGTTTCTAGTATATGTTTAGCGATAGACGAAGATGGATGTTTGTCACCTGCACTTATCGAATCTGTTGAGGTCATTTGTTTTGTAGCCACTTAGGTACATGTTCAACCTTCCTTAACTGCATATCACGACTACTCCTCCCTATATATGTGTGTCCACACATACATGTAAATTGATAAACACAGTGGGATGTGATGTAATCGTTGATATGTTGTTTCGGTTTGTGCTGTAACATGGACTTGGTCTTCTCTACAATGATGACCATGGCTGCATAATATGTTTTACAGATAGCTGGTCCAGGCTTTTTCCTCACCACAAAGCTATGTGAATCACCTCTAAATGATAATGAGATGTAGACATTTTTTTAGCAACTGAACACTATGTACTTTTCAATGGTACATAACTTTTGCACCGGTCGATAAATCTCAACGGGTATCCATTCTGTATCAGAGTTGTCGTCAGTAAGTTGGTTTCTTCCTCCCTGGTGTCATCGGTGCAGATACGGTTTATCCTGTTAAATAAGCATCTGACTAAACCACGTTTATATTGGACTGGGCAATAGCTATGGAAATTAAGATATTGCCCTGTCCATGTAGGTTTCCTATTCCTATGTTTCCCATTAACTTCATTGACCTTTTCGTAAATTTTCATATAAATAGTTCGACAAGTTCATGTGTGATCAGATTGTTCGAAATGTATAGCGCTAATACATCACATGTTTCAAATAATCTTCGTCTTCTCATTACGCTGTTTAAATTTATCAAAGGGACCAGTTGCTTTAGAATTTGGATAGTTAGATACAACAGTCTTTGTCCCCAGGTGACGATAGATGCGGTTACTCAATACTTTTTCTGTAAACCGTACTAGAAATTTACATGTTTGCACTTAGACGATAAGTCCTCGAAATCATTCACAATAGTTTTCACTGAGTTGCTTTTAAGATGAGGTCTTAATGTCACTCAATTCTGTAAAGTTCATCAACAATAGAATATCACTAGATTACTCAGTATCTGATCCAACTGGTAAGCATTAAGTTTACAGCCTTCAATAGACAAAAGTTTTAGGATATCACCAAATTTTAAAGGTATTCAGTTATTCATCACATCGAGTTATAGAACTCCATATTTTTTAACTGGGGTTTTATGTGCTAATAGGGTGGATAAGAAACTCTTCGTTTGATTTTTAAGATTTCAGCAACCTATGAAAAAGAAAACTGCAATTCAGACACACCAGTCAGATATTATTGCATTATAAGGAAATCATACTTAGCTATTTATGAACTGAAAACTTATTATAACTAGCGATAAGTAAAAAGTGATCTATAAGTGAAGGGAATATCCTACAGTATCTGAAAGAATTACAACTGACAGCTGTTTACAAGAATCCAGTAAACATATTCATCAGTAAACCAACAGGAAGGAAAATGAACTTGCTGACAGACTCTAGAATTCTAGATATAGCAGTGATTTCTTCTATGACTAGCTTAGGAAGGTTTATTATTATTATATTATTTGTCTCTTGGGTTCCTAGTGGAACATAGGGTTTCACTAGCACGTCTCCATTCCACTCTCTTCTCTGAGATCTTTTGAACCTCGCTCCACGACAGCCCACAACCTCTCATTTCCTCCTCGCACGACCTCCTCCATGTCACCCTCACCACGGACACCCAACTCGTCGCTTCCCATGTGGATTCCACTCGAGCAACTGGCCTGACGTGTGATGTCCCCAGTCGGCCTTCTCAGTGCATGCCCAATCCATCTCCACTTCTTCCTGCATATTTGTTGCGTGATAGGTTCTTGTTTGGTTCGTTCCCAGAGCTCCTTGTTGCTTATTCTGGTTATTCTGGCAATCCATCTGATCTTCAGAAGCGAGCGAGCGTAAGCAGTTGTTGATGAATGTCTGTAGTTTATTGGAAATCCCTTTCGTGACGCACCAAGTCTCTGAGCCATACAGAAGCACTGACTTGACTGAAGTTGGTGTTGAACATCCGTATCTTGTTCCACATGCTGAGTGCAGAAGATCTCCACACTGGTTTCAGGCCAATGAAGGCCTGTCTTGCTTTTCCGATCCTGGCTGGCTTTGACATCCTCGTCTGTGCTTGTGCTGCCTGTAGTTGAGACAGTACTTCCTAGATAGGTGAAGTTTCTCCCGTTGACGGTGACTGGAGTTTGTTGGAAGGTTTAAAATGGAAATATAGCAGAATGAAGTGGTAAATAAAATACGAATCTAAAGAATTCAGGTTACATAGGAGATAGTTAATTTCTTTACACAGTTACTGAGACAAGAAGCTTTTTATTTCACAGCAACAAGATATAAAAGAATCCGGGAATAACCAAAAGTAATAAATAGGCGAAATGAGATAGAATCCAATACGCTGTCAATAATAAAATAGTCCTGAGAAGGGAACAATTAGCCCAATACTTTGATATAAACAACTTTTAGAATCAAATGCACTTAAAATATATGAGTACAAACTGATGACGGATCTCAAATCAGGAATAGAAGACAGTCCATTTTTCCTTAACTTTAAATGTTTACCCAGCTGGTGTTTATCTAAGATAAAATCAGATACTGATTGGTCTTTGCAGAGTGATCAATTTCAAGTTGTTTAATTCTGAGTACTAACTGGATTATAATGATCAATTCTCAATGTGGCCACCAAACTAGCTGACTTACTATCAAGGTGAACTTTGATAGATTTCAGTTAGCTAGAAGAAATCGGCAAAAGCAATTTTTAACACTTATCAACTTACTGCTAACGTAGAAGTTAAATAATCAACTTTTATTTGAATACTAAGTTCCTCTTAACTAAAGTGCTTGTTAGTAGACAAACTCAAAGACTTCTTTTGAAGCCATAATCATAAATATTATGCTAAACAAAAGTATAACTTCAACTGCGATTGTAAGTAAACAGATTCGAATCACTATATATGAAGATTTATTGAATTAACTTTTAACCATGTCACAATTATGCATTAAGTAACCCCAATAAAATCAAAACGCTGTAAGAACATAAAGCTGTGTATAAGAATACGGTAGTGGGGTTGGGCGAAATGGTACGGTCACTAGTAGTAGTAGTGATAGCGTGAGTAGTAGTAGTAGTAGTAGGAGGAGGAGTAGGAGTATGCTTAGTAGCGTGAGTAGTAGTAGTAGTGTGAGTAGTAGTAGTAGTGGTAGTAGTAGTGTGAGTAGTAGTAGTGGGTAGTAATTTTATCAGTTATAGTGACAACATTAGGCGTGGTTAGAATATTAGTAGTGGAAGGAGAGATAACAATAACACTCCTGTTTTTCACATGTTAGCACTGATATTCTTTTTATATAGTTAGTTTTGAAGTTGTGTTAACAGTAATCGTCGATGTAGTCACAATTTTACTTCCATCAATGTTACTATTAATAGCAATTATGTTACTATTACAAGCACTTGAATTTGTAAAACATAGAATGACACTTTTGTTATCTATGACTTTATTCACTTTCTCATGTTCACTTATGATCATACAGGCAAGTTAGTCTGTACTACTTCGATAAGTTATGTTGTTATGAATATCATAGTTACTATAATACTGTTTTCTATCATTGAAATAAATGTACATTTCTATAATATGTATGCCTTTATTTTTAAGTAATATAACAATCTGTATGATTTCCATTATGAAGTCACAATTTTTTTAATCAGGTGACCATTTATCTTACAAACTAGAAACATTTATTGATACTTCTTAGCGATCATTACTTAGCTTGTTGTATGAGGACTGATTAATTAGATCCATCAATCAAACTTACAAAAAGTGACTTTACACTAAGAAGAAATTTAATAAGTAGTTTCAATCATTATCACTTCAACCAATCAGTGTTCATGTTTTAGTCTATGATGTATGTTGTAAGAGACTTTGTTTAGTAGTGTAATAATTATTGACTTCAATACAACTTTCAAAAAAATGGAATCTTGTTAAATCAAAGAGATACACTTATTATTTTATATCGATTGATACAGACAAAAATCATTGAAATTAGTCTCAAACTAATGAGTTACAAATTTGTAGCGGATATGAATAAAACGTTTCTATCAACTTGATTAAAGTTAGGTATAACCTTGAATACTATCAAAATAACTCTGGATTGATTAAATCTAGGGATTTGTGGAGATCTATTGATTAAGCGGTGTTCATCGCATACTGACATCATCTGGAGAACCATTGGAAACTCAGAAGCATTGAACACCTGTCTCGTTCTAGTATAGGACTCCTCAGCAATGGGCCGGAGGTCGAACCAAGGATTCTCAGGTCACGTGACCAGCACGCTACTGTTAAGCCATAGGGTCATAGTTTAATGGTTTACATTTTTTCTATTTCTTTCACTCTTAGATGTTGTCATTCTGATGCCATCAATTAGTTACTGTCCGGACATCCGACTTCCTTTCCCTTGGGCTCTGTCTCAAGCGGGATAACGGATGCACACTGATAAGGATTAGCACACTGGGACGAAATAGCTGTCCAGTGCTCCTAATTTTTCAATAGATCTGAAACTGATATCATTCTGTGGAAGATACCATTTTGAAATTCTAGATTAACTTGGTAATTGGCAAACACACATCATCTTACTTGGAACAGAATTTTAAACCCTTCTTGTATTACCTAGTAACGGTGATGGTAAAGGGAAGTTTTGAACAAAAGTTCATCGGTCTTCAGCTACTACAATTCACAGTGGAATGCAGAGAAGAAGTAGATGGAAAAAGAAAAGCATGGTAGCCATCCGTACTAGGTAGGAATATAAAATCTGGCCACAAGCAATTATTTCTTTAAGCTAGTCAGTGAGTAACATGTTCAGAAATCCTAGTAAAAAGTAGTGATAAGCGGTAATAATTCATTTTTATCTGATCGTATTAAAACTGTTACAAAGTGAACTTAATCAATAGACTTCGGTCAGAGCTAAGCACTTAGATCTAGGCAATTAAACCAGTTATCCACTTGTGACCAGTTTTTTTTTGAAGCCAGGTATATAGGCCGTTCGATGCGACTGTTATCAAATAGGGTTCAAGAGCACTATCCGAAATAATTAAAAAGTGGTAACAATGAAGTGATAAGTAGTGCTGTAACTTAACACATCGTGAACATGAATCACCCTCTCTCAAAAATCTTCTCGTTCAAAGTCGTCACTTTCCAAAGGCTATACATCTTCGTATTCTCTGCATCGCCGAAGTTCTTGCCATCTATATGAAGAAACCCTAACTGTATCCACAAAAGATGATTGTTCAACCCCTTCTCCTTTCACTATCTCAGTTTTCAGTCTTTGAAATCTCCTCTAGCCCCCTCCCCTCCTTTTCTTCTCATTCTTCAATTTTCACACTATTCACTTTTTAAGATTTATCACTACTTTTTTTGTTGCTATCCTTTGTCGGTTCACAATTCACTTTCGTACTATGTCGTCATGTCATGAAACTTCTTATCCACACTTATTTTGATTAATATTCACTACCTATCATAGATTTTTAAGTTTTTCGACTTTAATGACAGCTCATCCATTGACACTATTTATGTTGCCATGCTTGACAAATGGTTTTTAATTATCAAATTCTTACACTAGAAAGTTGTATAAATTTGCGATTGTGCAGCTTTAAAAATGAAATCAACGAAAACAGACTCTTCGCTGAAATACTTGTTTCTCCTTCATCGATTTTGTACTTAATCCAGGCATAAAGATGTTCAATTGCGGTTTAAACAACCAAGTGACAAAGTCTTCAACTTAATTACTAAGTGTTGCTAGATAGAATCCCCAAAGAAGCACTAGTTCCCTTATTGTTGTTGTTGTTGTTGTTGAAATATAGGTCAAATCTCTTTTGCAAACCAACTCCTAACACCTATCAGTGAAATTATGGCAGCGAATGATAAATCCTTCTGTACTACCACCCAGTTGACGTTAAAAAGTATTGACTTTGGAAAACCTAGTCATTATTTCAATAATGAATGAGACCTCGAGATTGCTTTATTTATACGCAGACAAGAGTGGAGGAGTTTGAAAATACAGTAAGTGAATAAAATACACTTTAAACCGTCTGATGCTATGTAAGTTAAAGTAGGTTTCGTTAAATGTCTAAGTAACAGAGCTGGGAAGTTTACCAGTAGGATGGTGAATTTAAGAAAAAAATCAGGTACACTAAAGATACACCATAACTCAGTAATAATCCCTTCCCTAAATCCATCAATAAGAAATTTTAAGAAAAATATGATAGTTTGTTCTGAATGTAGGTTCAAATGAGAATGATGTGTTTGGAAACATAAGTAACAGATAGATGAGTTCATAATCAACACAGGATGATCAGGCATTATTGCGTAATGGTCTAAATGGCCACTTTCCACATCTGTAGATCAAACCAGGCAGCTTTAAAATGAAGGATAAAGGGGTAAAGAAGAATCAGTCAAAAGCAGAAGAGAGTAGCAAAAGAGAGAAAGTAGGAGTAAGAAAACAGTGAATTCAGTATGACGATTAAATCGAGAATAACGTGTGGATATATCTGCTCCGTCGAGACTGATTCTAAGCCATGTCACCCACAGTCTCAGACAACTGATGTCCGTTGGGGCGTGCAATCCAATTGAGAATTCTACATTACCCCACGTGACTTAGACCACCAGTAAAACACTCCATTGATGGATGCCATGTTTTAGTCTAGCCTCCTTACACCCTTTTCTGTCATAAATCTACTTTAGCCTATATTGTGAGACGAAACAGGTGGTGATTAAACATGCAGGATGCATGTCCTAGACACCTCTGTCGATGAAGGTTCAGAATGACATCAATTAACTTTCTTCTCTCTTAAACTCTACTCCTGACTTCTACTTTATGACTTTTGTGACAGCTCCACATACTGTCTGTGCTGCGAAGACAATGGTGTTAGAGCACGTGAAGCTGTCGCATCTCCTCTACCTTAAATGGCCATGTTTAATAACCATACTTTTAGAAGGGAGTGATCTGTACCTCAGTAAACTTGACTTTTAATAGACAGTCGGATTTCATGGGAGGACCAAAGATGATATAATTTGGCGAGAGTCAATCCAGGCTTTTGTATCCGTTCAGAGATTTCATCGGTCACTGATAGACAGATAAACAGACACAGAAATCAATATTGAAACTGGCACTAAACTGTCTCTATTCAATTTGCCACACTTCACAGAGGGATGAGAGAAAGAAGTGGATAGATATACAGTGGTATTAAGTTGCATGGTAGGAGAAAGTGTCAATAGATTAAACTTGATTAAAATGCTCAAGACTTTGAAAATGATATAATGTATACATTACACTAACTTCCAGCCATGTTACTAACAGTTATCTCGTGGACCCCAACCAGGTGGCCTAAATCTCCCTTTATAACTCCTTCCAAAAGTCAAAGACTTTGTAAACTGCTGCCACATCTTGATCTGACCAATCTTAGCCTTCTTCTAAGCCACTTATGCGTAACACCTATCCAAGCCACTTTAGTCACTGAAGGTTCATATGTTCATCAACTAACCTTCTCACCTTGCTCACTTATATTTGAACATAGGTGCAGAGAAACTGATAATTTACAAATACACATTTAAACAAGGTTACCTGTTGGTTTAAACGAGACCCAATTAATTTAAAGTGTTAGTCTGCTGAAAAACTGGACATACCATTTACAGTTTCTTCTGATAGAAACTAATGTCAAGATTCCAAAACTGTTACTTTTTAAAATGAATACTTATGATGATTGCTTGTATTATATCGTCGTTGACGAGACCAGACTGATCGGTCTCTATTGGCACATGGGCTTCTATACGGATGCCTCGATATTACTTGCGTTTTAATTATATATAATAATGATGGTCAGTGGCTCGTTGGTGTAGTGGACAACGTTTTGGCGTTTGAAGTGATCGCTCCCGATTCTAAATCCCGGTGGGAACAACATCACTCACTGAGGAGCAGGTACATTCAGCTGACAAGTCCCAAGTAGGGCGGAACGCACATCCTATTACTATATAATACCTATGAATTATTATTGTTAAGAATGAACTAAAAATCAGCGCAACAATCCTCATTCCATGTATTAATAATGTCATATTAAACATTCAATTACACTTACTTCTAGCAAACAACGTCAAATGACTTTCTAAATCCCGTGATTTCGAACAATTACTCCTATGTTGAGGATATAGAATCTTTAAAGAAAAACAAAAGTGCATTTTATAATTTACTGATCTAATAAAATAATTTATGGAATGATATTAGAGGGATGAGACCAAACGTTATCTTCAGGTGTTATCGTGCTTGTTATAGGATATAGCGTTCTATGCGCAAATTAGCGTAATTTCTGTGTACTGTATGCATATTTTACCTATTTGTATATTTTCAAAAACTCCCTTTGTTATTGAATCATGTTTCATGTCATTTATTCATGTGCAAAGTATTAGTTTCACTTCCACCGCCTGGTTTGGATGTGAGTACATTTATTTACGAGGAATGATGCTTACAAATCAAAGTTAAATGAGCCTTCAAATTACAGTAAAAAGGATTTATGATCATAGTTTTCACTTCAAAATGTATATTCTTATAAAAAAAAAACACCGGTCGAGCGAAGAAATATATATTCCTTTTAAGTCTTTATCTTCGACTCTACACTAATATATAGTTTTATAATTCAATCAAATTACCAATAACACGGTGATCTTTCGGAAATAATGATGTAAATAATCAACAGTTACTAAAATTGGAAATATGAGGCAGGCTATTTTTAGATAAATGGAGTGACTTTTGAAGAGTGTTAAGTCATTCACAATAAGCGATTACGAATGAAACTTGTCTGGGTAGCCATTCCTACTAAGCAAATCACAGATGGTAGCGCACTCTTCCTTTATAGAATCATTTAAGCAAATAACTGTGGCACGGTATGCTAGTCATTTCATCAGGTTCCTAGTATATCGTGCCATGGCCATTTGCCATCATCCGTGATTTGCTTAGTAGGAATGGCTACCTAGACAAGTTTGTAACTAAGCCTATGGATATTCCGAGGGTTAGGAAAAGAACGCCAACAGCTCCTAAGAAGTAAATCTTCTTGAAGCTGAAATTCAAGAGTGATATTGCCAATGAGATCATCACACAGTGCATAAAAAGTCTTGCATAAAGCCCTCCCAGCCGCTAAGTTGTGCCTCATCTTCTACAACCGCTCGATTCCAAGTGCAAGAAATAAAGACAAACTGTCTGATTCTACCACTTCCATGTCCATTTATCAGTTCAACTGCTCCTGTGGAGCTAGTTACATTGGGCGTACAACGAGGCACCTCCATCGTTGAATTTCTGAGCACAACCTATCATGGTTGAGTAAGGAGCAAGCTAGAACAATAAAGTGCTCCATACTTGCACACCTTATTGACACAGGATATCAAGAGGACTACCAGAAAAGCTTTCAAAATCATTCATCGGATTCTAATTAATTTACCACACGGATTACGCACTCTCTCGCTTCATATAGCAGATGCGAATGTGAAGGCACACCAGGCAGACACAACGGATTCATTTTATCAATAAATGGAAGGGTAATCGTTACATATGGTACACCCGGCATTAAATCCGTCATTTGCTTCGTTTTCTCTTCTGTTTCTCTTTTGATTTGCTCTTCATACATTCTTATCAGCGGCATCCACTGTAATACGCCTGCTTTATCCTTTGCGTTGCTGTTTGCAGAATCCTTATCCATTGTTGGTAATTCCCTATGATTCCTGACACCCTCTCAACACATACTACTTATATCCGTTCTTAGCAGCAACGCCCACTTAATGGAAAAGAAATAAATTTCTTCGTTCAATCAGTTTTTTTTTCCAAATGTCTAAGTGGGAATATTCAATGTATTCTTATAAAACACAGAACACTTTAACAACTATGGTATAAACTTCTAGCTTTACCTCATTAGAGATAACAGGATGGATTAAGTAGAATTCATAAGTGGTTTCTATTAAAAGTAGTTCACACATCTCTAAACCTCTCAACAACCCTTTTTACAAGTATAAACTCATAAATTGTTAAGCAACTAAACCAGGAAAGCTTTATAACCTAAAAATCGACTTTGGAAAAAGATAGAACTTTCTATTCAATAATAACTGGTACCTGCCATACAAAGGTGGTTCTCATGGCTCGGTAACTTTGCTGAGATTAATCAAAACTGATGGGATTGGCAAAGCCTGATGGTCGTGAGGACAGTTACTCAATGATGACATTGGGTGGCGGTTGCGCTATATCGTGAGCTAACAGAAGTTGAAAATATGGACCACTGAATTCTGACCCAGTGGCTTGATGGTAACGTGCTGGCCACGGAACCTGGAGGTTGCGGGTTCGACTCCTGACGAGGTCGTGGGTGCGCACTGCTGAGGAGTCTCATACTAGGACGAGAAGGCTGTCCAGTGCTCCCAGGTTTCCTCTGTTCCTCCAGCTGATGTCAGTCTACAATTAATAATAACTTGAAACAAACTTTTAACTCATTTTATATCAGGCATTACCATGTCAGAATGTTCACTGTCAACTTCAACGAGTTCAGACGACAAGTGGTTGAAGTTTCTGAACAGGAGTTTTTCAAATTCTTTTTACTTACTATTACCAAATCTCAACTTTCATTTAACGGTTGCACAGATCTTGAGAATTTCTACTTGATCCTCTGAGGTAAAGGTGGTAAATTTGTAGCACTAAAAATCTATGAGAAAGACAGTTTTAGGCATTTTATACTGTTTGTTGTTTAGACACACTTATTGGTTAAAATCAGAGCTACATAAAAGCTTTTCTTCCATTTCTACGCTGAGGCAATCGTCACCTTTTTGGTTCAGTTTTGTTAGTGAAACATTTGTGAATTTCATCTGCTTTTCTGAGCGGAAACTTTATTGCCAGAAACACAGTGATTACGAATTCAACAGAGGTTACTAACAACTTCAAGGGATATATTTCCAAGAATATAATCAGTCCTACTGATCTTGGTGACTGGCAGAGGAATCCAGGATGCACGTTTCTTCCTATTTCGAACTTATCAGTTGGATGTACCTGCAAGCGACTGAGTGATATTGTTCCTATCGAAGCGTGAACCCAATATCCATTACTCTAAACATCATAGCGGTATCCACTAAGCCACTTGGTCACGATCGCCTCCCTTGTGCAACGGATATCAGTTGTTGTTATGATACTTGTGATTCCCCAGTTGTTATACAGGGCTGAATTGCTCGACTTCTGTTGACAGATGGGCTCCTATGTGGATACCTCGCTACTGCGGAATATTCATTATGTTATAGTGATCTTGGTGACTAGCAGCGGAGAACTGAAGGTGTCATAACAATTATAATCAGTTCCACTTATTTTCCTGAATAGTCGGTACGTATTTGATCTCAGAGTTCCACAAACAACAGTCAAAATAATCACAATGTATTTGAGTCTACAAGTGGTCAGGATACATTCCACACCTTCCTAACTGTTGTTAAACAGCTTAAGACACATGATGATTTGCTGGCGCGCCAACAATTTAAAGTCGACTTAACAGTGAAGAGATATCTGAAGTAAAAATATTCACATACAATGGATCTGTGGCTAATAAACTTTTCACTAACTAGTCATATATCCTAGCCAGTGGAATACCATCAGAAGATCCAAGTGATGAAAGGATGTACACAATCAGTTAAACTTTTGTCAACCGGGTTGCAGCTGTGAGAAACACTCAACGTATGTTGATTGATCAAAACTGAAGTCTGAAATTATTTCAGAAAGTGGTTGTTTGAATGCATTATAAGTTGTCGCTTCATTACTATGATTTTGATTCAAGCAGATGAGATCATTGTCAAACACAAACATCACATCATTTTTGAAGTAAATATACTACCGATAACTGATAGGGTTTCAGTGAGTGTAAACCAGCCATTGTAGAGGTTGTCAGACACCAGTTTAATAGTTTAGTAATAGTTATTTTGAAGGAGCAAGAGCTTCTTCAAGGTTGCAAATGCATCTTACTGATCAGCACCAAAACATATAAGTGTAGAACTTTACTTTCATTTCAGAAAACAGTCCAATTCTGTTGCGCTAATCCACTTAGTTCAGTAGTCATTAAATGCTACTCCATGATAGATGGAATTTGACTAGTAATTGGTGGTAAACTGGTAATTCGGATATCACATCATGGCCACCTGGTTCAGATTTTTGAAGCTATTTCAAACACAAAATTTATCCTTTGCCTAAAGAACGAATGTCTTCTAATCGTCCACAACTTAATTCACCTAATGTACCATCTTTCAATAACGGCTGTCAAATGCAGTTTGGTATATGGATCTGTCTGTATCCTTTTTCTTTCCTGTTATCAACCACGTTCCCTTATCAAACCTGTGAGAGCTGTTTTGTCCTAGTATTGGACTCCTCAGCAGTGCGCATTTATAATGCTACCAGGGATCAATGGTAACCTACTGGTAGCGAAACCTGTCAGAGACTGAAGGAGGCTGAGCAAGTAAGTACAACGCAATCATATGTTATTAAACGATGTCATTTCATGGTCGACAGTTCTAACCCAATTTTATCTAACAAAGTATGTATATCACTTTGTTATCATTAAGATAAAACACATATTCGTCTTCATCTTCCACAGACGTTCAAAAGTATTGTAGTCAAGTTTAGTGTTCATCAGCATTCAGCATAGATGAGAAGAATATGCAGTGTTGTTTAGCTGTTAAAAGCTAGGCGGATAGGCTGTATTTCCGCTCAGTGATTTTTTCACACTTTAGTTAGAAACTAACTGTACCTGGTTATTACCTTACCATTCAAAAGTTTTTGCAGAAAAGTGTTAAAATTATATTTTGAACCCACATAGTTGAATTAATCGAATGCTAAATAACTCCTAACTCGCTAGAGGATATTTTTGGGCTACTTAGCAATAGTATGATGTGATAAGCTGACTGTATTTAAACTTTCATACATACAGATGTTCACTTTAGGCACGTTCAAAAGACTGTGAAAGTCGAGAATATTACATACTAAAACAGATGAGAGTTGATGATGGAATCATTCTTAATCTTTTTTCAGAATCTAAATTAGCTGAAATGCATGCGTCAAATTGTCTGGAAATCATTTGCTATGAAAGCGATCAACTAGGCATACCACGCTATTACCAAGTAGTCTATGGATTTCCTTCAGTCAATTAAAAAGCACCTAAATACTCCTAAAGTCTTTATTTCTTCCAACTACATTGATCCAATAAATTCGATGAAAATCAGGAAATATTACCTACTACCCACTGAATAGATAAGCTACTTGTTCAAGCCTTTCTGGTCTAATCTTGACTCACTAAAACCAGATAAGAAACTCAGCTGACCAACCACTGGTTAAACTGCCTAGGGTGACATTAATACAAAGACTACGATATTTATATGGAATAATAGTAGAGGATTTTCAACTTTTTAAATGCCAATCTATTTACAAGTATTTATGACAAGAAATATAAGTACCGATTGGAGCGAATCATAACCAACTATGATGATTCGGCTGAAACAGTCTTCACCTAGAATACAGGATAAGTCAGTTCATCCGTTTGTACTATTGTTACTTTTTATGTAGTCCATAGATTCCTAAACAGACTACTGCTTCAAAATTTCTTCTTCTGTCCTCTCAAACTGTGTTGTACATATCACAGCATCCTTTATAAACTTAAACTTTGAGATCTAATCATTTTCATACTCATAAATCTGTACATGTAAATCTAACATTTTCCGATATTAAGAATGGATATTGGCTGGCACTGGAATGTACGATGTGCATTCCCTTCTCCTTAGGACTCGTCAGTTAAAGTCCCCTGCCTCCCAATAAGAGATTCCACTCCCTCCCTTGAGATGTAAACCTAGTATCCTTTGTCGTTTCAAATATTAGAGCCTTGTCCACTGAAATACTGAGTTGCCACAGTCACTCCTTCTGGTTGTTGATTCTGTCCAAACCAATCAGAAACAGGAAATAACAAGTTCTGATATCCATTAACCTCCCAATTCTACATCCCACACACATAGTGACCCTTTCCACAGATGATGCTACAATCCATATCACATGCAGACCACAGATGGACTGAATAAACTTTATTTGAAGAGAATTTACTGGTGTTTATAATCATTCACTTTGGATGAACTTTTCTGAGATATTCGACTTAGACCACTTAGTGTTGCACATAACATATTATTATCACTAAATTGGCAGCTTTGAGCAGAGTCCTAGGGAAGTTGAGACGTGGGACACCATCATTCATGTTTATCCTTTCCATAGAGAATTGTCTGATTATTTGATTTTTACAGCTTCCAGTTGTTGTTCAAATTTGTTTGTCTTGAAATCTCATTAATTATGGATATATATATATATATATATATATATATATATATATATATATATATATATATATATATATAAATGCACGTTTGTCCTTTAAACATCAGGAAAGCTTTATCAGAAAACAGTCATTATTTCTGGAGGTAAAGTGTTCTCAGAGTTAGATGGTTTAATCGTCAGGCTTTCTTTATCACTCCAGGCGACATCAACAGTAGCACAAAGTTCAGAAGACAGTGAGTTATAATATTGTTTTCTACAACTGGTGAAGTACCTTGTCTTTATGAGAAAAGAAGAAATATATTTAATGAATACAGTTTGGAAGAATAGCTATCCACGCAAATTTATTAGAAGATGTTTGTCAAACTCGCTGTCAAGCAAAATGTCATCTCTGAAAGCTAGTAGATGGATTGCCTTACCATATAGAGTCTCTAAAATTGCTACCAGATTACCAAAGCCTTTCGGTGTCACTGTTGCTCAAAATTTTGACATTTCACTTCATTGCATGTTATGCAGGCTGAAATACATAATGGTAAAAGCAGACAAATCCAGTATCATCTATAAAATGACCTGCAGCAACTGAGAAAAATGCCTTATCATGTCCATCTATAAAAACATCAACTTGCGTGAAAGACTCACGATATATCTTCGCTAATATCACTGTATGTGAACTAGTTGTGGACATTAATTCAATTGGAAAGGTGCAAAACTGTCGAATGAAGGAAATACGACCAATTTCAGAGAAAATTTAAAAACGTGACACTCAGGTCAGTCAGCAATCAGTACACATACTGACACTGACCCACTCAATAATAAATAGGAGAAACAAAGAGAAAGTCAAAATTCATATCACAAGAACGACAAATCAAAATACGTGTAGAGACAGCCAATTACATCTAAGGTCATCAGGTGAAGCTATTAAGCCACTTGTGGAGAGATTCTTATGACGCATTTTGTCCTGTAGTTTGTGTTGATAATGTTGTCTAGAATGACAATGAAACCTTGGCGACTAGACCATTCAGCTTAGATGACACAACATCACCGAAACCATCCTTCTGGGCAACATATGTATTCCGCATCACCTCATATTAATCTTTGCTCGCTTTTTAGTGTCGTTGATTATCGATCTGTACAATCAGTTTGTTTACCAGGCTCTACAGTAGTAATCTCACTCTAACACATGATTTGATATCATGATTATTAAAAATAGGACTGAAATATATGAAGTAAGCAATCATATTAAAATAGGCATATGGTACCTCTAAACTTTGAAGTTCTTCTTGTAACTCCTCTTCAGTATATTGGAGTTCAAAGTCATCCATTTTACTATTGACTATGTACGAATTCCTTTAAAATTCCATATAAAAGGGTAATCAATCCAGAAGTAACAGTTTAAAAGTAACTTACGCACGTTTCTGAAGGTTTCTTAATGACTTCATTCCAATTTTTAATGATTCAATAACTTTATCATTTGTTTGTTTACAGTCTAACAATTCTAAATTTTCATCTATTTTACATAACGATGCATCGAATTGAGTAAGTTCACTTTCAAGTTCTTTTCTTTTACGCAAGGCTTTCAATGATACTAGAATCAGTATGATTTTAAAATCTATTTTACTTACGACTTCCATGACTTCTGATACGCCTTCTGGTCATAGCATCTTTCAATGCTTCTGTTTTACTTGACTGGTCAGTATCATTCCTGAAAATAGCTGAATGATATCCACTGAAGTTTTCAAGGTCATCTTCACATTTTGTTTCATTTTTACCATTCCTCCTGTTTTTGAATTTCAGTAGTTTAGTTAAATGATTCATTGGGACCTGTTAGTTAGCATAAACGGGGGTAGGTTATGATAAAGGGAATCAAAACTGCACCGAAACGTAAGTGTATTATAATAGTTTGGGATAAATAAATATTTTCACACTATTCAATGAAGTAACTGAAGCAGTGAAGATTTTGATTGGTTGTCTGGAAATTGATTATTGATTGGTCACTTCTCCATGCATTACAATGATTAATGACTGCATAAATTGATCTCATTGGTTTGTTGAGAATTGACTGATTATCCGGTAGTTTCTATTAAGAATATGCATCAAATGGAGAATAATGAATGATCGTACTATATGACAAACTGATAGAAGAAAGAAAATGTGTACCATTGGATTTAAACATTACGACTGAATCTTGATATGTTCACCAGGAAGGTGAATAGTTCAGGATATAATCAGTCACAGGTTCTTGAGTATACACTTCTGAAGTGTCCTCAGATAGGACGAAACAGATAACTATTCCTCCCAGGTTTTCAAGAATTCTCTAGATGATTTCAAAGCATGTAATGTGTGAATGTTTCTAATGCACACATCAAATGACCAACTTGTGACTTACCTATCAAGTATATAAGGGTGTGAGAGCTTAATTTTCCTTACCAAGTTTATTAAGGACTGTTCTGATCATTCTTCCACAATGCATAAGGAATCTTAACAGCAGGATTACTAATACAGTAATCTCGACGCACACTTAACAAGGAATTTGTTCATTTATCAGAGTCCATTCGTGTTTATTTTAAATTATCTTTTTGGGAGCGCCATCTTACCAGTTTACTCCTAGTAATCAATGTCAATATTAAGATAGTCAAAATTTATTGTTTCAACTAATTTTGGCAGTTAGTGGGCGACGATAAAGGTGACAAAGATGATGAAGTGTACTTTTTTCTTGATCAAAAACCACAATTTCTAGTAAATAAGCTTGAAGACTATCAAAAAAATAATGAACCTATACAAGAAGATATGCATCTATATGCCTAGAATTCAGTTCTTATTAACGATTTGATAACGGTTTGATTGTACAAATGAAAGCATATGAATACCTACCTCATGTCACTTTAAACCGTATTTACCATTTCATTTGTGCTTGCCAGAAAAAAGTACTTAAGAAGGATAGGAAGTAGGGTTAGCTTCTCATTGTCTAAGATGCATACAGAAAAACCAAAGGTATAAACAAACAAATGAAAACAACATTCCAATTCCTCGCCATTTCATTGACTTCTGACTTCTACTCAATTTCGTTTCACTCTTAGTTAATGTCACACTCGTGGTCATCTGTTCACCAACTTTGTGAGTGGTCATCACTCCAATGCTAAATTCATCATCCAGAATCATCACCTATACCCTCTCACAGATTAAATATGTCATCCCAACAGAATACTTCAAACTCAATTACTACCCTCTCGTGGTATGCTCATGTTTATTCACTTTAATAATCGATTATTGATGACCTGTAAGCAACTGTGGATAATGCAATGAAATATGATGTACACCGAAATATTCTTCCCCGTTCACCCTCATCTTACAAGCCTTACCTATTTAACGTCAACTCAGCGTCACCTGTCAATGTGTCCGCTTCGAATTGGGCATATAAGCATGAAAAGTCTGAAGATATCAGGCCATGGACTCCTACAAACGAAGAAGGTCCTAAATTCCCAGGAATATATCCACACCTCCTCCGTCTGAATCATCCCACTAAGGCTGGTCACCTCTCACATCCATCACTCGACTAACACTGACCACATTGTCACTGTGGTCAGTGAGGTGGCAGGCACCCAGATATTTCAGTTCTCTCAGCTTGCATGTTGCCAGCAGAGATCTGACTAGCTTCATGAGTCAATTGGTGACTGGCTCTGATGACTAATTCCGCAGCCACGATGGATGATGAGAGCTTCATCGTTTGAGGATTTGCAGTTTGACTGCTGGTGCAGTCATGATGGTAGAATTCATCATTGTACCACAACCCAAACCAGATGCATAGGCAGGCACGCTAGCCAATTCAGACCTACTCCGGGTAGGTCAAAGACCATCATTATACCTTGCTTGCATTTGTACACTCTCCCGTGGTCAGATGAAGCACGTCACACATGCTCTGACCAAACAGGTTAGATACCTCAGAGTACTCATAAACATCTATTACCCACGCTAGATAGATTTTTCCACTTCGAAACACTGGGGCTGGATGAAAAGACGATGAATCGGTTCTCAGGTTGCTATCTGTTTGTCATGAGTGGCAACCATGAGAAGGTCCACCGTCACTCAAATAAGCTAGACATCAGAATTTTCCCCAAGCCAGCTATCTGATGAACGATGACTAAATGTACACCATCAACTAGGCATTCACTTATGTCTTTAATTAGGTGATAAGGTATTTATTTACCCCCAAAATATTCTTTCTATTTGCTAACAATCTAGTTCATTTCAATAGGTAAATCAAGAATTAATTGCAAACCAATGAAGTAAGCACTTGTATGCAGGGCAATCATATAAACCGGCTGCTTAGAAGTCAGAATCTGATGTACAGACGTCGTTGAAATAACCAGACATTACAAACAAACTTAACGGACTATCTCACCATAGCTTCGAACCCTATTGTCAAACAGAGTAAATTTCAAATGATGTCTCTTTTGGGTAATCCTCTCTTTGATCAGCCAGGAAGTTTCGATTCAACTGCCTATTCTCAATAAAAGAAGTGAATTCAAACATCACTGTATTATTCTCAAAAATGAAGGGTTGTGATGTTTTTCCTTTAACTACTGTCTAGTTGCAGCACTTTCTGAAGTGCTTTTCTAAAGAGTCATTGAAACTAGAAGCTTGTCTTCACAGCGGTGATTTGATTAGACTTAAAAGGTAGAGTCATATATCAATATCTTCAACACGATAAGAAATGATATGTTAATAACAACCTCATTCCATATTAAATTAAAAGTCATCCTATGAAAAATAGGTGTTCAAATTGATTTAAAGTAGATGGATTGTTTGAGAACTTTATTGGCACAAAAAACCTCTTACTCTACTGATGGATCATAGCATTCCTTTATCGTGCCTCAAATGATATTTTACCGATTATACGTTGGAAATTACACTTGTTAGATTTATTTGAATGGAAGTTGTCAGCTGGACATTGAAACACTTAATTTGTATGTAACTTGTTTGATGGTGATTAGGAGTGGGATCCAGAACGAGATTTTTGTCCTGAGGATCGAGAAGATGGGCATACGCTTGCTGGACCGATGAAAAGACCCCAGAAGAAAATTCGGATCTCGCTGATGATGATTTATTTCTAATGTCATGTAGCACAAACTTGAAGATGTACAGGCAAAAACCAACAAGCTGTTGGAAGAGGCGAGGCGAGACAGCCAAGACGGGACTTGAGGTGAACGTAGAGAAGACAAAGGTGATGAAGATAGCCAAACAACAACAGCATCAACAACAAGTACCAATCACCATTAACGGGAGAAACCTAAAGGATGTAGTCTCCTACAGCTACCTCTCTACCTAGGCATCATCGTTTCAACTACAAGTGGCACACATGAGGATGTCAAAACCAGGATCACCAAAATAAGACAGGCTTTGATTGACCTGAAATCACTGTGGAAATCTGCTGCACTCAGTACAAAGAACAAGATCCGGATTTTTAACACCAATGTCAGTCAAGTCAGTGCTTCTATATGGTTCAAAAACTTGGCGTGTCGCGAAAAGTATTTCCAACAAACTAGAGACATTCATCAACAGCTACCGTCTACGCTCACTCGATACTGAAGATGAAGATCAGATGGCCAGAATAATAGGAATTAGCAACAAGGAACTCTGGCTTGACAAAGAACCAACCAAGAACCGATAGCCCAATAAATATGCAGTGGAAGAAAGTGGAGATGGATTGGGTATACACTGAGAAGACCAGTTGGGGATATCACGCACGAAGCGAATCCCTCGTGTGGAATCCAAATGGGAAACCACCAGATGGGCGTCCGAGGCGAGGGTGTCATGGAGTAGATGGTGTGAGGAAGAAATGAAAGGTTTTAGGCAGTGGTGGAGCTAGGTTCAAAAGACTGCAGAGAAGATAGTGCAACGTAGACGTGCTACTGAATCCATATATTCCACCAGGAACTCAAGGGACAAATAATAATAATAATAAAGTACTTTTCATATTTCTATATATCTTAAGACTTCATTCTTGGGTCAAACGAAGACTACTTATAACTGTGCAATTGTGTATCCTGTTTTGTTTGTCATGCATTGGTTTCTTTTCTTCTTTGAACATATGATCTCCTCTTCCGTTTGCTTTTTATGCCAAATGAACTACTCCTATACTAATGATGGATATTGGCTGATAGTGGATTCTGCAATACCTAGGCGTCCCCTCAGGAGCTCATATACCAAAGGTGGCCTATCATTTCAGTTCAGTCATCAACGGAGGTGCACAAACTATAACACCAAAGGCTATACTACTCCTATATTAATGTTAATGTAGAACTTTTGGATAGTCATCTGTATTGGACTACATTTTGTCGGTAACTGCGATTAACTTCATGACATAGGTGGAAACTGCTTATGGGTTCTATGATATACTTCATCTTCTGTGCTTACAATGGTGTAATAAGCAACTCTAAATTTCACTGTTAGACATCAATATTTTTGTGAATCTGTAATATGACTTCACTTTACTGTAATGCGGCTAAGACAGATTTCCCCTACTTGATTTCTGGATTTTATGAGTGGCTCAGTCATGAAACCGTGAGCTTCGATGAGTGACTGTGATCTACATTATGTTGGTCACCGTTTGTTCATATACGCATAAATTGCAGTTACCTACGAAATATAGTCCAATACAGATGACTATCCAAAAGTTCTACATTAACATTAATATAGGAGTAGTATAGCCTTTGGTGTTATAGTTTGTGCACCTCCGTTGATGACTGAACTGAAATGATAGGCCACCTTTGGTATATGAGCTCCTGAGGGGACGCCTAGGTATTGCAGAATCCACTATCAGCCAATATCCATCATTAGTATAGGAGTAGTTCATTTGGCATAAAAAGCAAACGGAAGAGGAGATCATATGTTCAAAGAAGAAAAGAAACCAATGCATGACAAACAAAACAGGATACACAATTGCACAGTTATAAGTAGTCTTCGTTTGACCCAAGAATGAAGCCTTAAAATATATAGAAATATGAAAAACACTACTTACTAATAAAAAGTATGGTCCAAAGGTGAAAGTAATAAGCAGTTAGAAATATAATTACAAGATTTAATGAAAACCATTCATATTTTAAAGTGAGTAATCTACTTTCCACCTAAATGACTGTTGCTTTTGAAAGCTAAACTTTGAGACATCAACTTACGAACCTATAAGAATGATATGAAACTACTTACATTTGTTTCATATCAGATAACTTCTGCGTAAGATTTGCAGATTAGTGGGTAGTAGTGGATTCCAGAACTGGTGTCTAGTCCAATCTGATACTCATCAGCTGAGTGTACTTGTATCTTTGTGGTTGATAGTGACCATAGGGAGACGAAAGTTAAGTCTCCTGGACTCCATTGCTAGTCACTAACAAGGGAAATCATTACAATGAATCTTGAGTCCCGTTCCAGAAGTCCTTTCAAAGAGGCTGTATACTTACAGAGACGAACCAAGTCGATCCAGCATTATTGTCAACAGAAAATACAAGTATCAATGAATAATTTCAGTGCGGAATATTTTGAAGAATAGATTTAATCAATCAAGGCATATTTTACTGAATTGTACCTTTTTCTTTCACTGAGTTGATACTGCGATTCTGTTGATCAAGGTATTACAAAAGATCAGGATATATGGAAATATGCAATACGTGTGCATCTACTGGGATTCTGTCGGAAGTGTTCTAAGAATATATCTATGGAAAGTATTTTGCCTAGACAATACGCGGCAGTCGACTAAATGTGATAGTAGTAATATCCTCAGTTAGTGAATATTTGAATGAATCCAAATGAAATCGTAGTTTTTACTGTACTTTGGACGAAAGTCGATAATTAATTAAGGGGACAAATAACCACCTATCTCGTTACAACTTCACCTGAAGACATTGATGTATGTCGAATAATATATATAAAAACTATATGACCAGCATCATATCAATTAATGGCTAAACTTGCAATTACCTTCTTGATGCAGAAATAACAGTCATATCAGTTGGCACCCGGTTTGTGGAGACTGCGCGAAATTATGTATAAACCAGTTAGATTAAAAATACTGTTTTTTTTTCATCACTCTTTACATTCTTTTTAGTACTTTACGAACAGAATGGTGTTAATCTATACAGCTTAAAAGGTCGAAATTTTTGTTGTGGCTGCATTACTTTGCCTCTCCTTTTAAACGCGGAAATATAGTGTGCTTCTATCCACTCCTACTTCTGCCTCCGTTTACAACTATCTGACATGAATACTCATTGACTATCTTTGAATTTAACAGAACCTGTCATTTTATTTCTAAATATCACGACAATCAATTCAACCAATATCGACTGTAGAGAGCTAATAAGTATTGTCTTCTGAACTAACTTTGGAGTATAATAAATTGCGATGGACAGTACAGAAGATATAATATTCAAGTAACCTATTATTATGCATAACACTGATATTATTATTTTGTATTATAACGCATAATGTTTCATATTTGTGTATCAGTGAATCTATTTTTGTTAATTATATGTAGCTTAACATTTTGGTTTACTTGACGTTTCTTTAGGTCCACTATGGGCTTCAAATCATAACATACTCTTCAATAACTTGCTAGATGGAATAAAATCTTAGTCAGTTGTGTTCATCTTTTAGCTTTAGTGTTAAAAACTAGTTGTAGCCGTATCAAAATAAGAACTGGTGATGTTCAAAGATCAGAGTGTGAAATGTCTTGATTTACCTTATCCAATTAACTGTGGAATATACTAACACAATCTGAGACGTCAGTACTCTACTAAGCACTAACGACCATAATGAAATATGGAAGTCTTAGAATTACAATAAAATTCTATAGCTAAAAAAAGAGAAATTTCTAAGTTGACCACTTAATTGACATAAACTTTTCACCTTCATTAAGACTACTCAACAAGATGTTGATTTTTAGTATATATCGGATGGGATGAAAATACAGGTGAATTTCACATATGAACCGGAGCAATGTCAGTTAATATAATCAAGTAGCTGAGAAAACAAATACGTCAAGTAATTCATAGGTCTAAATAATTCTTACTGATGCTGAGGGAGGTGGGTTTGGTTATCTGTTAAGCGTTGAGTACACCGTGCTGGAGTTCGCTCTCTTCTACTGCATGGCTGTGAAACATGGCCATTGAAGAAAAAAGGCATGAGAAGGCTTCAAGTGTTTGACCACTGTTGCCTTCATGGCACAGGTGATGTGTTGTAGTATCACGACTTGGGAAACATAGAAGTCAGGTATAGAGTTTTAAGGAGGAAAAGAATGTTTCTTAGGTTGTAAACCTCCATCGATTGAGATGGCTGGGACACGTGCTACGTCGTCTACCTCATCGCGCAATGTCCGCTAAAGTAGTTTCAAGCTGGAAAAAGGTTTGGGACGACTAGACTAAAACACAGCATCACTGCAAGAAGTTCTTGAATGTTGGTCTGAGGCATTTGGAGTGATGCAGACTAGCTGGTTGGGTACACTAGACAAGAGAGACCAGTGACTGGAGACTGACTCTAGATGACATGACTGGAAATGGATTCCAGCGGCTGATATGTGATATGGCAACTTGGGCCGATAACCAGTAATCCCTAGTTCTATGTTGATATTGATGAAAGAAGCCTCACTTCTTCTACGTTTTAGGCTTCATGGAACTCATCAGCAACGTGTACCTGCAACATCAAGGTGACCTGAATAGATTTGAATATGAGTTCCATACAGTGAAAAGCAGTTTCTAATCTTCTAGTGAAAAGGAATTCTCTGACGATTTCAAGTTTACCTTGTTGACTATTATGAACAAGCATGTAATTCAGGTGAATCGGGAGATGGTGCAAGTTTATTCCTAACATGTAATACATTTTAGAATGATTAACAGGAACAAAAACCAAAATGGGTTTTAATTTTCTCCAAGTTTATTTGCAATATGCACTTCAACTTTGTAAAACTCATTTTGTATCTCAGATTTAATGTCAGTTTGTTCTGTACTGTACCAACTAAACTACCTTGAATCATAATGCCCTTTAGAGTTAATGAATTCTGTGAAAATGTGCACTACATAGGAGTTTCTGTAACTGTTTCAACAGAAAATTTCCACCTCAGTATTCAATGAATAAAAAGTGAATTGACTGATAAGATATTTTTGGCATGTGAAGTAGCTCACCATCATACTTTGTCCGTAATTACTAAACTTTTTTGGGCATATGTGATATACGCTCTGAGTTGTAAACTATTCTGACATAATTACACAACTAATTTATCTCTAGAGAACTCTTAGTTTAACTTTTTGGTTATCAACAAGTATTAATTTGGTTTTTTCTTCATTTTTGTCAACAGAAAGTATTTTTGGACGAGAATATTGTTTAGTACCAAAAGATGAACATTAAAGTTTTGTGAAAGCATTTAAGAGTAAAAAATTTTTTAAAATGACTGGAGAATATTAGTACGACACTGAAGTAACTCGCTGATCATAGGACCACAAACTAGTTAGATTTTAATTTGTGTACAGATCATGTTGAAGTAAGTCGTTGTTTTTTGAATTCCCACCATACCATGAATCAGATAATACAAACATTCATGGAACAGACTACAGGAATAGAAGTCATCAGAATTGATTGATGCATTTCCAATCAACTCAGTCTTACGAAAACATCTTTTTGGAACCATATGAAGCATGTATGTGGTGTATAGGGAATTGAATTATCTCATGAGATTTTATAGCATTTTCCAGTTAGAAATGCACTCAAGTAATTTCGATGAATGTATATGTCTCAATTTCGCGCGAAAATGAAGCAATTCAAGCATCTAAATTAACATAGATTATGTTCACTTTTCGTTGATATATCAATCTTATTTCTCAGATTAAACTGAATTTCTTTGTTTACTTTCTAAGTGAGTGGGCTCAAGGTCATTCACTGGCTAGTCAGTACAGTTGCATAATTTTATTGTCACTGATTAAATTCAAGTAGTCGTGTGGAATTTGGAGTGCAGTGATAATACAACATAGTAGTCTTGAAAATTGAAGTATTCTATTACTCAATTGATGATTTGTGTGGTAACAGTTACCAAGAGGAATATTTTCATTTTAGTCAGCTTCTATCACAATGAATATATGTGGTTTATGTTGATATCATGGCTCTCGTTTGTGTCGTGTAGGACAGGATGTAGAATGCCTGGTTTGGTTCCCCGACACCAATATGTATTCACCTGTTCATATTTTCTAAAGCCTGAATATTCACTCTAAGCTTTACCTTCAAACTAGTTATTCTCTCACCCTACTTTACCTATTTTGATGTCACTCCTTTTCTTTCCACCTGTTCTTTGTGTACTACTGTGAAGCGTGGCGACATGAGTCGATGCACCTGTACACCAGGCTCTACGTTGATTTTGTCAGTCAGTCATATGAAGGTGACTTTATGAAACCCAAACTACTCATCGTTTTCAGAATCCATCTTCCAAATATGCCGGATGCTGTCAGAATCCTCCTAATAAAGCCATACTTTTGTTCCAAAGAAGCTAATAAGACGGTTTTTACGATATTGAAAGTTTGTAACCTAATGTAAATTGGAATCAGTGGAAAAAGAGATTTTCATTGACAGATACTGCTTACTCTTTTAAAGAGTTTTGAAAAAACTTTACTTTCGAACATAGTTATCAGAAGAATGAACGTCTAAATAAAGGCTCAGTCTATGGCGAGTTTTTTACTACCTAGTCAATGCTAACCATTGCCATCCACCACCAAGTAAATCCCAACATAATGAATAGTCAAGCAATGTCGAGGCATCCGTATTAGAGCCTTGTGCCAATAGAGTTAGATCGATTTTATCCAGGACAACAACGAAAATTACAGGTATCAATAAATAGTTCTACAATGCTTCGGATTTCAGTCTTATGATGTCTGAAGACATAACTTAACTAGGAATTCTTCAGTCACCTTCAGACTGTACCTTTAGGACCTCTCAACTACCTATTAAACAGTTTCCACATATTTTTATATCTGGATGACTCTTGTGTAATGTGAATAGATGTGTTAATTCATATACACTACAGAAAATCAGCGTGTCCACATATTTTATTCCATTCTATGTTAAAAGATCACAGACTGTATGAAAAACTTACAAACATTTTGTTAGTACTAATTTTCAAGTTAGATTACTGAATTGTTTCATATACATGAGAAGTTTTACTGGATCGATCAGGCACTGCAGAGTAACCAGTTTCATATTATCTAATTTTATGTGCTGACAATTGATATTAGTCAAAAACGCACCACACTGATGAGTCATGTCTCCGTATTGCTAATCACAATGCAAAATGATCCTTGCTATTCAGTCTGTACTGGAGATTATACTATGTGAAATTGACTCCTATCTAGTGACCAATCAATGTATGTAATTCGGTCCTGCACGAGGTCAGTCACAGCCTGAATAGCTCAGTAGTGAAGTCGCTGATGGCAGCACTAGGTGACGCTTGTCGGGATGCCTGAGAGCACATCAGTTACCTGCAGGTTACAGACATGTCTTGCTGAAGAGTACCTACAAACACTAGATTTATGTTCAGGGCTTCATACTGATCATCTTTACTGCCTAACATTATATCCTACTACTGAAATAAGGTATTGGTTGAAGAGTCGTTTCCCAATATACTTGTTATTAAATGACTATGCATACTATTATTGATCATAGGCTTGGTTTTTCCCTATTCAAGTGTACTAACGTTTTTCCGAGAACTTACATCTCCAGTCACGTCACTCTCTATTCCGATCTCATTGATTTTAACACTGACGTTTTCCATCAACTCAAGTGTATTTTAGTACATACTCCGTTATTCCTTTCTCATCGAATATTGCTTGTAAGTAGGAAATTTACTAACCGGACTAACAAATTGTTCATTCCTTTTATTCTACTCTTCCGTACTTCGAGATGGTTTGGGGGACTGGAAACAGTTATTGTTCATTCTTGTTGGGGAGTAGACATTGCCTGGAGACTGTATTAATTCTAAATATGCGATTGCTTGTATTTATTGTCATAATATATCTTATAAGAAGATTTCTAACTAAGACGTCTTTCATAAACTGTCAAATATGGCTAGTTTTGTTACGAGCTTGTGTGACTGTTGACAGACAGAGTGTGAAAATGTATGAAAGACCTCCCTCGAATAAGTCTGAGAAGGCCAGCGTGTCTGCCTATGCATCTGGTTTGGGTTGTGGTACAATGATGAATTCCACCATCATGACTGCACCAGCAGTCAAACTGCAAATCCTCAAACAGTGAAGCTCTCATCATCCATCGTGGCTGCGGAATTAGTCATCAGAACCAGTCACCAATTGACTCATGAAGCTGGTCAGATCTCTGCTGGCAACATGCAAGCTGAGAGAACTGAAATATCTGGGTGCCTGCCACCTCACTGACCACAGTGACAATGTGGTCAGTGTTAGTCGAGTGATGGATGTGAGAGGTGACCAGCCTTAGTGGGATGATTCAGACGGAGGAGGTGTGGATATATTCCTGGGAATTTAGGACCTTCTTCGTTTGTAGGAGTCCATGGCCTGATATCTTCAGACTTTTCATGCTTATATGCCCAATTCGAAGCGGACACATTGACAGGTGACGCTGAGTTGACGTTAAATAGGTAAGGCTTGTAAGATGAGGGTGAACGGGGAAGAATATTTCGGTGTACATCATATTTCATTGCATTATCCACAGTTGCTTACAGGTCATCAATAATCGATTATTAAAGTGAATAAACATGAGCATACCACGAGAGGGTAGTAATTGAGTTTGAAGTATTCTGTTGGGATGACATATTTAATCTTTGCGAGGGTATAGGTGATGATTCCGGATGATGAATTTAGCATTGGAGTGATGACCACTCACAAAGTTGGTGAACAGATGACCACGAGTGTGACATTAACTAAGAGTGAGCAATCGAATCAACTTAGCGTGAATCTGAGTTTTTCCCATCGTGTAGTCAACAACTGGAACTCCTTACCTCAAAAAGTAGTATCAGCATCTATCAGCGCATTTAAGGAGAAACTAAATCTTCACGGAGATATCTTCTTCAAGGATCAATACAGACTAACTGTCCTAGTATCCTTATAACTGAAAACTGAACGCAGTAACACTGGCTACCCTCTATGGAGGGTAGTTTCAACCAAGGTCTGTCCCTTTGAATAATTAATTTTCGATGACTACCAAGCCGACATTTGGAGGTGAGTTGCCTTTCTACAACGAGAAAAAATCGGAAGCAAAGCAGCAGGTAGAGAAAGAAGTAAGAATTCCAACAAGGGGTGTTTCCTATTCCTGTGCTCCTCCTTACTCAACTTTCTTTTCTATGTCGTTCATTGTATGTGCTCTCTATTAAATATTTAAGAATATAAATTTCATGCTGCCATGTAGTGTAGAACTATTTTTGCTTACTATGGTGGATAGGTCAGAATGTATCTTTATTTTTAGGTGACAACTTATGGAATTCTCCTCAACATTTCGTATGAAAGACCAGTACAGGTGTGGTAGATGTTTCATTAGACATTAAGAGGGCCTAGTATATGAAATGTCATGCAGGATAGTGTTGGTATGCTCAGTAAGCCGGATAAGTTGCCAGATGATAAGAAAATAACTAGTAACCGACTAAATTCAGAAGTTAATTTGGAGGCCTTCACTTTAGCAGGAAGTCTGTTTCGCATCAAGGAGAAAGTGACGGTGAAGAAATTTACATGCAAGCAGAATTTAAACGGGTTCATTGTGACGCTGCGGGCATGGTTGCGCAAATTGTAATGTCTGTTGTGTTCTAACTGAAACTTACCACTGGCTATAAAAGTGAATTTGTGTAGCACATTGAAGAAGAGTGTCGGGTTAATTTTGAGTCATCTCATCCAAAGTGTTTCTAGACTCTGAGTTCTTCATCTGCAGTTGTAGTCCTGTTTACAATTGTATCCTATCAGCCTGGTCGTAAAATAACTTTGAACACCCCCTTTTTTTAGTGAGCCTTTAATGCGGATACCACTAAACATAAGTGGACAATATTCTTATAGTGGACGTACGCAAGTTTTATAAAGCAGTAACTTCACTTCTTCGAGATGAAAGTTCCGGACTGTGCAACCCATTATTATTATTATTTGCCCCTTGGATTCCCAGTGGAACATAGGGATTCAGTAGCACGTCTCCATTCCACTCTCTTCTCTGCAATCTTTTCAACCTGGCTCTACCACTGCCACAAACTTTCATTTCTTCCTCACATGATCTCCACGTCACCCTCACCTCAGACGCCCAACCAGTCGTTTCCCATCTAGGTTCCACTCAAGTGCTTGGCCTGGCCTGGCCTGGCGCGTGATGTCCCCGAATGGTCTTTTCAGTGTATGTCCAATTCGATCCATCTTTACTTCCTTCTGCATATTTTTTCAGTGATAGGTTCTTGGTTGGTTCGTTGCAGTCAGCCAGAGTTCCTTCTTGCTTATTCTTTCTGGCCATCTGAGCTTCTGTAACGAGAGCAGGCAGTTGTTTATGAATGATGCAATTCATTAAGATCCTAGATTTGCGAGTCTATGATGCCACCTCTTCAGAAAATGTGAGTTCACCTGAATATCTTGGCCCAAGGTCACATACACTTTTGAGAACAGGTGGTTTCATAGCCTGAAGATGTTGGAGCACTAAAACATATCCAGCCACATTTGCTTGAATTGAACTAAAGCTTACAAGCAGTAGATCATGCGGATATTATATCGAGCTCCCTTTATATCAGTGCCTGAAAGTGGGATAAATCATCATGGGTGAATGTAAATGCAACTTTTAGGTCATCAGAAAACAAAAGTGGTTTGTCATATGTGAAGCAGCTGCAAATGTCATTGATGTATAAAGTAAGGAGAAGGAGACCTAATACACTACCTTGAACTACACCAGAGGTAATTGGCCTAGGTTTTGAAGTGTATGAATCTGCCCTCACCACTTAGGTGCGATTACTAAGGAAGGACTTTATCCATCCTAATGGTGGATAGTCAATTCCCAGAGACTTACTTACTAACAGTAAGTGATCAACTGTGTCAAATGCCTTTGAAATGTCTAGATAAAGCACAAGGACTAATTGGTGTTGGTCGCGCATAGTTCTTATGAAGTTAAGGAAGTCAAGATGGCAAGTTATACAGGACCTCGATATAAGGGATGGAGTAAACTACGAGACAGGTCTGTGTACAACTCTGGAGAAGAATCACTAATGAAACAGTATAGTGACATTTCATTTAGTATACAGGGCCTCAGCAATTTAGAGAGTATCCACATTAACTCTGAAGTAGCAGACTTACTAGCTCGGAAATTTCAAAACATCTGTCACTTTAAAGAGACAACTACGTATCCATCAGACACAAGTATTACAGGGGCTCAGTTATATGGAGTATGAAACTCCCATTATTAAGGGAATTTTAAGGAACTCGAATTCGAATAAGTCTTCAGGGATTGATGGCATTTACCCAATAGTACTCGAATAGTACGCTGATGTTCTGGGTGCTCCACTAGCAGACCTCTTCAGATACTCGTTTCTGGAAGGCAGGTTACCTTCAGACTGGAAACTGGTGGCTGTCGATCTAGTATATAAAGGTGGGAATAAGCTGTTTACCTCTAACTATAAAGTAATCTCCCTGATTTATTCAGTTGTGAAGGTTATGAAAAGAGTAATGAATGGTTCATTTTGTGATCACTTACTTCAGGATTCAGTCTTAATGGCTATCAACACGGATTTCTACCTCGAAGGTCATGTAACACCAACTTGTTGATAGCTTTGAATAACTGAGCTCTTTTTTCTGGGTAGAAAAAGCCCAATCATATTAGTTGACTTGATCTTTCTAAGGTCTTTTACTGGGTAATTCTTGATATCCTGCGTAAGAAACTTCGGCTTATAGGTGTACACGGAAATTTACTCATTTGGCTCAGAGAATATTTTCACACTAGGCTGTAGCTTGTTGGATTTGGCTCCTCTTTATCTAACTGGTTCCCGATGCTCAGTGGTGTGCCTCAGTTTTCTGTTCTTGGTCCATCACTGCTTCTTGCTTTTATCAGTGGCTTACCATTATCCCTCAGTTCTCATTCATTATTATGTGCCGATGATCTGAAGATCTGGAGGGAAATACAGGTACCAACGGATATTTTGGCTTTCCAGGAGGACCTAACGAAAATCCTAAAATTGAACCACAGATAATCTGCTCCCCCTCAACTTGAAGAAGCGTATGATAATGATAATTGACGAATATAAAAGTGGTCCCAGTTCTTACCCTCTGGGTAAATTACGCAACACACTAGCAGCTTCAGTCCACAGTCGTCTTATAGACAACAAGGCCTATGGAGTCTTGGGGTTTCTTCCGCGAGCTTTAATGAGTCTAACTCCTTTTTTCGCCACAGTGTGTGCCGTGTATATCCCCCCTCGTCTACAGGAAAATTCACTGGTGATGTCTCCATACTTGAAGGAGGACACAGCCATCCTAGAATGGGTGCGGAGAAGAGCAGTGTCCGCGCCAGTTCTTGCAAACACTGAGGTGTCCCTTCTTCGGCAGTTTGACAAGGCAACCCTTCTTCCAATCACCAGGTACCTTCTCCTCCTTCCACAGTTTCTGCAATAGTGGTGTGTTGTGAGTATGTCCGCTGTTGTCTCTGAGTCTGTTCTCAGTGCTTCTGGTGGGATCCTATCTGATCCTGCTGCTTTCCTGCACTTCAGTAGCTTTATGGCGTTCAGGACTTCCGCTTTTGTTGGAGGATTTATGTTCACTTGTAGTTCAGTGGCTGGGCTGCAGGTGGTATTTCTGGACGAAGTGCAGGTGGTGGTGGTGGTGGTCGATTCAAGAGCTTCTTGAAGTGGTCGGCCAGCCCATCGTTTCCTTTGTTTCTCTTCTTTCGTAATTAACTTTCCGTCATCATCTTTTATTGGTTTCATCTGTGTTGATCTCTTCCCTGATAGCAACCTGGTTATTTGATACAATGTCGTCAGGTCTCTCTTACCTGCAGCCTGTTCTGCTTCGATTGCTAGTGTTTCGTAGAAGTGTCTTTTGTCTCTGCGTGCTCTCTTCTTTACTTCTTTGTTCAGTGTTTTATACATTGTGCTCAGTTCCTCTTGTCGTTGAGCATCCTCGCACTGGTTTATCTTCTGTTTCACCATCCTCCTCTCCCTACTCTATCAGCTTCCAGGTATCCGTCGAGATCCATTCCCTATCTTCTTCCTTCTTCCTGCCCAATACGGCTATACAGGTTTCTTTCCATATGGCTTTCAAAGACTTCCAGTGTTCTTCCACACAGGTTTCTTCAGGGATGTTGCTCAATACCTCCCATTTTGTCTTGATGGCTGACGTGAAGATCTCCTTTGTAGTTTCATCCTTCAGTTTCTTTTCTGGGTGTTCGACTTGAACTGTGGTCTATCACCAGCTTCCTCGAAGGCTTTTAACTTGATTTGGAAGTTTCCTTGCCTCATTCGCGGTTAGAGTATGCAAACCATGGGTTTCCAGTTCTAGAGAAGATCATACAGCCTCCTCTCTCTTTGCTTCCAAGTGAAGGTTCGAAACAACGTTTACGGCAGCTTGGTATAGGCAGACCGCACCCAAGAAGCCACTCGCAGTTCCATGAAGTATGGATAGCAGCACTTCCTCTGGTAAGCTGGCTAATTTACTAAATAATTAACTAGTCGCCCGATTACCCCAGTTATTTCAGGCTTTTCGAACCGGGAAGGCAAGTGGCCACTTCGAACGTGGGATGCACTCCATTAAGATAGAGGCAGTAGCCGAGGAACCACCGTTCTCTATTGCTGCGGCACTAAACTTGGAGTTTGAAAGTCTCACTTCTAATACTCGATCCAGACGGGCGAACCGTAAATACAGTTATCCATCTGAAGTGTAATGGCAGCCATCGGGTAGGGGTTGTGAATTCCGTTGGCTATCGCGAAATGGTTGAATTGTAAGGTGACCGTCCTCCGCCTAAAAAGCTTCAAATGCAGCCTTTTACGGATAGAATAAAGACCTGGCAAAACCAAGGGCATTATTCGCACCTGACATACAATCGTTCTTTGAGCTTGAGGGTTTCTGCTACGCGAGATGGAAATAAGCTGGCGAACAACATTACCAAAGGTTTTTCCTCACCAAATACAATGAACGTAAAATGATATATACCTGCAAATTCAAGTATCGGTACCATTATTATTACTATTATGGCTTTTCGACAGGAACACGCCAAGCGGTGACTGTGCCTCCAGACTATTCTGAAAGCACCGGAATATCCACCTTGTAAATGGTAAGTTGATTTAGGCTTATTCTCATTTATGTCCACGATGAGTGATCGATCGCAAACTTCATGCAGGCTCTTAGTAACGATACACCCCGTTAATTTCTTTAAAGCTGAACGCCTCGTGCTATGAATGTCGTTGTGCTTTGCTCAACTTTAGTAAACAGGTCAGTACTACGGTGCTCATCAACTTCAAACAGCCTCCAGCCGTGTCAGGACAATTAAAGCGACACAGCTAACCAACCAAACGTAAAACTTGACATCCCGCCCAACGCACCAATCACTACAACTTGGAAGTACTTCCTCCTAGTACCTTACAGCCACCTGGCGTGTCCAGCTGAGTTAATCACTGGTTCTCCCCAGAGGTCATTCGCCAAGAAACACCTTCCTTGGTTTACACATACACCCTTATGGCTTTCGATCGAAGTTGCCGACGAAGTAAGAGTGACCGAGTAGCAAGTTTCTGGAGTTAAGCCATCTTCCACAACCCTTCTTTCTCTTATCCTGCATATAATCTATGTATCTCACACGATATAACCACAGTAGCACAGAAGACTATGTCGTCTACTTAATTCGGCAGGAGAATTGAGACCAACCTGAGGAGACAAGTTAAGTACGGCAGTGCTCCAGCACCCGGGATCCCCGTACCAGTGTTATGAGGAACACAGAGTCCCCCGAAGCCTGTGGATCAGTGTGATCAGGGTGGCAGTAATGTGACCCCTAGCTTTTCTTTGTCAAAAGCCAAAAGGCGAAGAAGACGCCTATCTCGATCAGATAGTATGCGGTACTCGCAGCAGCTAATACCGACTCACCAAAAGCGGAGCACGCAGTCATAAACAAAAAGAAAATTTCTGGAGACTTCGGTGGTTATAATGCATGAGCGTCAGCGGCTAATGACGGTTTTTTGAGTAATATTTGCGTGATATAGATGCACTGTAACCATGGTAGGGATGCAACGCTTCAGTACTACAACTTAATGACAAAGTGGCCATGTCATGTGCGGACGTAGTGCATATATCCAGAGTTTTGGAAACGACCTGCTCTAACGACTGGCAAGTCAAGAAGCTTAGTGCAGCCAAGCCAACCACAAGATACGAGGCCCATAACCCTCCCACAGCTGCAGATCTAGCCGCATGAGCAGCCAGACCATAAGTGCAGAAGAAGTGGAATGGCCGGTTTCATTTGCGACACCTACAAAGTCTTCGTTCCTTGACTTGAAACAACCCACGATAACTGGAGAAGTGGAGCCACCTGGAGAACAAGGTTGTACCAAGAGCGCCTGGAGGGAATTATGTAGGTGAAACAGTAGTTCAGAAACGTAGGCTACAAACCCGACACCATTTATGCGGGGCAAAGGGGAACAAACTCTATCATCCTGTTGAATACCTCTATACGAACAGATTACTCTTAAAAAAGTGGGAGCAGCCCAGCAGAGGAAAATTGGGCTGTCGTTGCAAAATGCTAAGAACAAAGCGTACTGCAGTGAGCCCGTGGCAGTGCCCCAGATAAAGTGGAGGGCCTCGAGCTAAGCCGCCACCTCCAGGGTGTCGCCAGTGGCAACGAACCGTAAAGGAATTGTCTAGTGAACTGATCCCCGTAGACATCATGATTAAGGCTTCCATCGCATTAACACCAGAATGACAGGAGGAACCGAAAGATGGGTGCTTTCTGATCCCTTCTGCACAGACAATAGGCATCCGACACGACAGTACAACGACCTCATCACAGGTCGCCGTACCGGAACAGGCCCAGAAAGTAGCTTCTAGGCCTACTCTTAAAGTTATGCAAGAGATATTCTATGCATTACGCCTCACAGGCAAACCGCTGGAACTAAGAACAGTACGGCCTCCTCTGTTTTCAGACACAGCTTTTGTGGCTGAGACGTGACTTTCGTCAGGCGTTTTGCATCAGGTGATGCCTGTACTTGGCATGACCCTACCCTGAAACGACAGGTAGATCAAAGTGAAGGAGTGGGAGTAGTGGCCGTGTGCACAAGTATCCAATGAGGTGACTGGTAATGTATTCGGCCAACTGCTAGACTCCCGGTCGCGCTATTTTACCATAAACTACACAAATCGCCTGCTAGGAGTGACACAGAGTAGACCATGGAGAGTAAATGCTCACCACAATTTTAACATCTGTCTCGGTAGTTTGTGGCCCTCAAGTCCTCGCTATTGACTTCAACTTACTAGCACTTAACCTTGAGATTGAAGGGAAGCTGAAGATATAAACTTTCCGAACAGTGATCTGAAAATACTTTTATGGCCGCAGAACTAACATAGGAAGTTGGAGAAAGCAGGCGTCGGGGGCCAGATGGGAAGGTATCACGACTGGGTTATATCCTAACAAACAATGACCTTTTGGTAGACAAAACTTGCGTTCAACCCCACCCCACGGCCGGCAAAGAGATTGAGCACTGGTGAGAATTTCTCTGACATCCATGGAGTAAATATCGGTGATGGAACCAAAAGCGTTCCGCTTCTACAGGATAGCGGACTACCAGCTCATGAAGAACGAGCTCCTGAATCCAACGTGACCACCAGAAAGCCACTCTGCATCAACTAATAAATACTGGATGCACACAAAAGATACTATCTCAAGGGCCATCAAAAAGATTGTCCAGAAAGTAAGACGCTGACTTCCTTTCATACGCTACTGGGTAACTCGCGTTCACCAAAGTTAAATATAAGGAAAAAGGAAGGAAAAGTATGAGTAGCGTAAAACACGAAAGCAATAGGACTTTCTTAGCCACAAGTCACGCAAGCTATACAACATCACAAGCGTCCACAAGAATGGGTACAGAAACTGGAGTAACTCGATCAAGCAGCTAGGCCGCAACCAAGAAACCAGCATTGATTAATGTCACAACGAAGACCCAAGAACAAAGGTCCAAACGTCATCACGTGACCGCGTGGGGAGGCTTTGGGCAGCTTTGAGATAATGGAACTGTTAAGCAGCGAACTGGACAGGCAGCTCAACATAGTATTACATCCACCGCCAATGTCCAGTAGTACAAGAGTCCCAGGACTATGATGCAAAGTTTACAAACGTTAAGGTTCCAACCAGCCAAGTAGTTGAGATACCTTCCACACTCAAAATAGGAAGTTTTCCGGGCTGTGATGACATTTGACCGGTGGCTCTACGGAAATGTACCAAGCGTCTAATCACGTCCATGTACAATCTGTTCATTCACTGAATGGAAGTTAATCAGCTCACCAGGGAATAGAAGGGCGCTATCCCTTCATCGGTCTCTAAAAAATGAGAATGAAAAACCCATGCAACTGCAAACCTATAGCGTCACTTCCCACACTACTTAAGATCCTGAAAAGTCTGGTTACAGATGTTGTCCGGGACAGCACAGACGGAAACCATATCGCTCGTCCCACCCAAGATGGCTTCAGAACCGGGTGGTTATGTGGGGCAAACTTGATGGTTGGCTGGGATAACTGGATGGATAAATGGGACAACAAGAAACCAGCCCACGTCACCCTTCGAGATTTAGTCGGAACATTCGATAGCGTCCACCTTACACCATGATCACCAAACCTGCAAAATTCGGCACCACCCAGTCACCTACGGCATGGTTTGCAGCATGTCAGGGAGTCCTGCTCTGGTGTAAGTAGAATTCGGCCAACCTGAAAGAGCCCCGGAACAGGAGTTCCTGAATGAGTAACCTTTAGGCCACACAAAGTTTTGCTGTTCATGGGTGACATCCCAGTCCGAACCTCCAAGTCCGTTCCCCTGTTTGACGATGGCGCCGAAAGATGGCGGACAACAAGTAAGGGATGAAGACCCTAGGATACCTCACAACTCTACTGTAGTTTGGGTCTTGGCCGTTGCCGTAAGCGGTTTGGCATCAACATTTGCCAGCGGCAACTGGGCGTATTCTCATCCACCCCCGCACTGTCCATCTCTGGTATACCCAGTAAGATCTATCCCTCCCCCAGGTTCCAGGCAGCCTCCACCGAATTACGGACCAATAAGTTTGACTAGTACCGCAGCAAACCAGTAGAAAGAGCAACCAAGAAAGCCATAACAGTTCACTTGGAGAGCAACATGCCATTATCTCAATCACGGTATGGCTTTTGCAGAGATTTCTCATGCTTGGGGAACCTCCTCACAGCCAGAGAAGGTTGATTTAAGCCTAAGGGTGTTAGGACACTTGTAGATGTCATTTCCATAGACTTCAGGAGGCAGTCTATCTAATTTCAGGCAGCTCGGAAAACTGGAAAGCTTCCGAGTCACTGGTAATCTACTTGCGTGGATTAGAGGGGTCCTTGCTGATAAAAAGTAGAGGGTAAGAAATGATCCTCAACTCTCTTCTTGGGGTTGGTGGAGAGCTGAGTGCTATAAGGCACAGTCCTGGTTCCCCTGCTACTTATCCAATATATAAATGAGTTGCTGAATATCACGCAATTCCCCCACGCCGACGACAGTGGGAAATTATCGACGATGAGGATACACATGAACTTCAGACAAATTCAGACACCTTGTTTACCTGGCCAGAGAAATGGCCGACGCTTATCACCGCAGGTAGGTGTGTCAGCATGCACATACGACGCGCTAATGGCAACATCTGCTACATTGTAGGACTCCTCTACTTTTGGTACTAGCCACAATAACCTGGGAGCCACAGTAAGCTTAAACTAGAGGGCCATAGCACACTATCGACCGACTGCAGCCTTGAGTATTAGGACACGTTGTGAGTTATCCGGAGAGCTTACTAAAACAAGTGGTTACATGTTCACCACCGCATTTGGGTCTGAACCAAAAAATGTAGACAGGCACCAAATCCTCGTCTAAAAAGTAATATAGACCTTCTGGAAAGAGTTCAGAAGGCGATCACTCCCGTGATCCTTCCGATGGTTAGGCCGGAATATAACGAAGGAATCAAGGAGCTGGATTTTTCTCTATCCCGTGACAGACAGAAAAGATCTAGTCATGCTAAACAGGATTCTAAGTAAAAAATTTTGGGCCTGATCTACCTTTCCGTTCCATCCCCACGAAATCGACATGCCCCGGGTGACACAGCAAGAGGATGCAAAGGCAAAGTACGAACGTTGCCTCCTTAGATTACTGGTTCTCGTTGACAGAAGTCAACTCCTGGAACCGACTCCCAGAAGTGGTGTCCGCTTAATCGATTGCCCAAGTCAAAATGTGACAGGCACAGAGATCCACTAGAAGAGGATTAGTATGGGCCACAATCTTCTATCCTCGAATACTACCCTGAATCTGAATCTGATGATTACTACTAACGCTTATTTTCCACAAGTACTTTTCACTCATCTCTCTCCACTCCCTACCCACCCTATTTCCCGAAACAATGCTAAAGTAACGCTTAGTGATCAGTTGCAGGTGCTTACAGAAACAGGAACTGTAAAACGTTAACTGGTCTTTTAGGATTTGTCCTGGTGCGAACTTGACAGACGCAAAGACCAATCACTAATTATTCGAACTTGTTATATACCCACGAATACGAGACCAAGGAAGAACACGATAGCGTAGTCGGATGGAATAGTATATTTGGATGGTTATGCCAAAATACCGATGCGTTCCAACTAACTGGCTAGAGAGTCGAATACGAGCAATGCAACGTAACACGACAGCGTGCCAAATGGCGAGGATGCTTGACCGGGTGCCTTCAGCTTAGCGAGTCCAGTTAAACTATCAAGGTCAGCATCAATGTCGAAAGTCGTCAAACCCTAGGCTACTGATTTTGGGGAAGTGTATGACGCTACAGATCACTCCCCCCCTAGTGGGTTCGTGAGGACCCTAAGACGATACCAGCCGGAAGTAAAAACCCAGTGGTTTCTCCACTGGTAAAACTCTTCCGATGGGCTCACTGCGTGAGGTGGCCCCTGGTTGTCTGAACCTTATTCTAGGGTGTCGTGGCGATTAAATAAATAAAATACAATAAATGAAATTGTACGTCGGTCGCGGTCATCTGTTCCTTTCGACGTTCCGTCCAGTGCTCGTTGCACCTGGAATATAAATAAAAGTCTTTAATACCACGAAAACGTTGCGTAAAAATGGGAATTATTTATATATAAACATATCGAAAAATAAAAATTTACGCTTATCTTCACCGTTTTTTTTAAAATTTCATTACATGGTAAATAAAAATTGATATAAAAAGGCAAAGTGTACGAGGGTTTGTATTGATGTATCGGGTAGGAGTCCGGAGTTGTTTTGGCGTTGAGCCTTCGGTAATCACCGGTTGGACGCCAGTCACTGCTATCCTTTTGGGAACCATGTGCAATGGCGATGCCCAAGGACTGTTCGACGGTCTGATAATGCCCAGTTCGAGCATGTGGTCGAATTCATTTTTCGCCGTTTGCAGCTTATCGGGGGCTAAACGGCGCGCTTTGGATGCCACAGGTGGACCTGTGGTTGTGACGTGATGCATAACATTGCTGGTTATGCACGGAAGAGTGTGCTTCGGTTGCTGTAACTCTGGATATTTCTCCAGAACTGCCTGGTAGGACGCGTCGCCTGATTGTTTAGTCCTAACGATGGCTAAACTCGGACCTACATAGGTGGTGCCGCCAATAGATAACTTTGTGCTGTTATCTATCAGTCGTCGACGGCGAGCATCTACGAGTAGATCGTAATGGTTTAGCAAATCTATGCCAATGATGGGCATAGAGACGTCTGCCAGGAGGAAAATCCAGTGGATAGGTTTGCGTAAACCTAAGTTGAGGTAGGCATACCGTCTCCCGAATGTCGCGATTGCCTTGCCGTTGGCTGCTTGAAGATTGAAGGATGGGTCAAGATGACGCTCCTTTGTCGTTGCTGGAAGAATGCTAACTTCTGCGCCGGTGTCGACGAGGTAGCGGACTTTCGTTTTAAGTCGTGACGTAGAGCAAACGGCTTTTTCCGCCGGCTACGGTTGCCGTGAGCACGTGCCGGCGTGACCGTTTCCCGAGTTTGTGTCCTTCTTAAAACGGCATGGTTTACGACATTTTCTGGCTTCATCCCCGTAAGTGTTATGAAACCAGCACCATTCAGGGTTTTCCACCCTGTTGGGTTTCGTTTTAGGGCTACCACGCGACTTGCTGCGATGCGCCAAGGTGCGTTTCTGTGAAGTGCTACGTGATCTAGGACTTCGAGATCGTAGCAACCGTTTCACAGAGTTGCACAACTTGGTCACCTCTGAATCCTGGCGCTCTGTTTTGTCGCAGATAGAATATACGTTGGAGACGGGTCTGCTGGATATCTCCAGTATTTTATCTGCTGAGGCTGCCAGGTCGTCGAGTGGGACTGACTGGAGTGTCACCAACACGGTTTGCACCGGTTGTGGTAGTTTCGAGAGAAATAGTTCTCGGAAGAAACCATCGTCAAATGTTCGTGCACCGATTACTTCTCGCATGCGTGCGAGGACTTCAGTAGCTGAGTGGCTGCCTAGCTCGATGTTACGAAGCAATTCGTCTAGACGTTGGCGATCTGTGAGATCGCTTTTCTTCAAGAGTGCGGCCTTTAGAAGTGCATAAGGGTCACTTACTTCAGGATTAAACATGTTTGCTGTAACATACCTGTTTAATTCTCGCGGTAGTGACCGGATGACAGCAAGAAATCGAGATTGAGGATCTGAGACACCCTGTTCTCGAAAATCGGCCTCGGCATACAGAAACCATGTTTCTGCATTGTCTGGCCAATATGGCACGAGTTGGATCGTGTTCGTAGTCGACTTAATACGAATAAGCTTGGGAGTGTGGTCGGACATGAGAAAGTGTAGTAAATGGATATATAAATGTTATCGAAATGAAAACAATAAACAAATATAAAATGGAACAGGCTCACCAATTCAATACTTGTTATTGGTCGGGATTTGTGATCACGTGGATATTGATCACGTCGGGCTCACCAATTTAGGATTTGTCCTGGTGCGAACTTGACAGACGCAAAGACCAATCACTAATTATTCGAACTTGTTATATACCCACGAATACGAGACCAAGGAAGAACACGATAGCGTAGTCGGATGGAATAGTATATTTGGATGGTTATGCCAAAATACCGATGCGTTCCAACTAACTGGCTAGAGAGTCGAATACGAGCAATGCAACGTAACACGACAGCGTGCCAAATGGCGAGGATGCTTGACCGGGTGCCTTCAGCTTAGCGAGTCCAGTTAAACTATCAAGGTCAGCATCAATGTCGAAAGTCGTCAAACCCTAGGCTACTGATTTTGGGGAAGTGTATGACGCTACAGTCTTATCAACAACTCTGCTGCCCGCCTCCCCCCTCAATCAAATGAGCCTACAACTTGCGAAAGAAAACCTTGAAATTGCCAACCGCTATTTCCAAAGCTGTAGGTAGGTAACTTCTTCTGTGACTAAAGAAGCATGGATAGGGGGAAATAACCACTTCCTAAGACCTGAAGTGAGAGTTCATAAACTACAAGTTCCCTTTACATGCACTGTTAACGGTGGACATTGAAGGCTGTGAATTTACTATGAAATGTATGAAGAAGACACCAAATCCATGGTACGATTTGGATAAAATGGACGAAGAATTTTCGGAAATTCCAGCCCACTATGTATATGACATCGGCATGAAGTCAAAATTTGACCTTCACAATATTCACATTACTGGTAGTGGCGGTGCTCCAAACCTCCAGATTTGGCGGTCAGGAATGAGTTCCTTGTCAAAGTTTTTCAAGTCGAAAAAAAATGAGAAAGCAGAGACGCAAACAGCTATCCAGAAGCTTAGGGATACGCATGAAATGCTTACAAAGAAATCGAATTTCCTCGAAGGGAAAATTGAAGAGCAAATAGCTGTGGCTAGAAAACATGGTCTTAAAAATAAAAGATGTAAGATGGATTTATGAAAACTCTTAGGTTTACTAGTGGCTCTTCAGGCTTTGGCTAGGAAAAGGAACTATGAGAAACAGCTTGCCCAGATTGATGGAACTCTTAATACAATTGATAGCCATATAGAAGCTTTGGAGAATGCTGGAACTAACGTTGAGGTTCTAAATGCTATGCGATATGGATCAAATGCCCTAAAAAATGTTCACAAGAACATGTAAATGACTTTATTTTCTCATTTTTCAATCCTTAGGACAGCAGACGACGTCCAAAATATTATGGATGATATCCAAGAGCAACGTGACACTTGTCAAGAAATTTCGAACGTAATATCTACTCCTATGGGTCTCAATGCAGACTACGATGAAGATGACCTTCTACGCGAGCTTGAGGACCTCGAGGTAACTCAGTGTTTTTCTGAGTAGTCGTACGATAAACATGTGTATGGTTTGAGCAGTAAGATGGGTCTTAGTACATATTTCGTAGAGCATAAAAAACTGCTGGCGAACAAATAATATTACAGCTACCCCGTCCCAAAGCTTCATGCTTTGTATCATCGAAGCAGTGTTATCCGTCCTACTCGATAGGCTACTTTCAGTTTGTATTGGGATTTAAGTTTTAGTGCATTAGTTTGGTTTGAGATCTGTCACATACCTGATAGATTTAGTTCGCATGAGTATGTTCGTTAATAGATTATAGTCAGGTTCTTAGTCAGAGATAATGTCCTTTGTTCATAGTCTCTATTACTGGTGAGTGTATACTTTATTTGCTCTCGAGTTCCGTATCTTTTCTACCATATCACTAAATTTACTGTTAAGTCAAATTTCATAGTATGCCAATGAGGTGCCATGAAATTCCATGAGTTAATTGATATAAGAGTGATATTTACGGGCACATGTTAGACATACTGCCATCTTGCTATCGAGTTTGAGGAATTTCAGTTTTTTGAGTCATTTATATTGCAACCATCGTAGGCATAACAATTTAGGGTCTGGCTACTAAGCATGCTATATTTAGTTTTTTCATCAATACGGTGTATTTAGTAAAAAACGTTTTGGACACTTTTCTTCAGAAAATACTATTATTGAACGTAGTCTGTTTGTTGAACAGGTTGGATGTGTGCATGGTTTACACTGCTTTTATTTTTCTAGATTTAAGCATGAAATAATAGCAGTTCACTCCCACTAGTATTTCTGTTTATAAAGCGTATTCATACTGTCTAACTGGTGTCCATTTTGAGCTTAGTGATGATTTATAAAACGACTTTATTCACGCATATATATATATATATATATATATATATATATATATATATATATATATATAGTCGGATAGATGGATAGTCGGGTTTTAGACTCAAGTGAACTGCTAAGGATGATTAACAGCAATCGCCGCCTGTAATTTTCGAGTTGAATTACATCAGTGACGTCACAAAACTGTAAACAACTCATAAAGACGTTTTATGTATGACCTTAGTCCTTTGGACGGGTGACTCTCATCCTACATAAGCTTTTACTCTGATATGGTGATCGCTCCTACATATTGCGGAATATAGTGTTTGGAACGGCTGTTTCCCGAAATTCTCATGAAAAGGAAATCCACTCAGCAAACTTGCATAAATTCATGCACTAAAGGATAAGCGACAGCTATTTTATGAAGACTGCTGAAACCTTGGTAGGTAAGGCTGGGTTTGAACTTGTTACTCGTTGGTTGGGAGTCAAGTGCATGGACCAGTGAGTTACAGGCCAACCACTGAGTTCCTACCATGCCAGGATGTCTAGTGGGTAGTAGTTATTCTGAAAGCAGTTACCATGATAATGTAAGTAGCTAACACTTCAGTAGGCGTCTGAGTATGAATTCCTACTGCTGATTGTAAGGGTTGTAGTAGCAGTAAAGTGTTCCCCGTGAATAACCAGCATCCCATGCTGATGCTGCATTACCTTATTGAAAACAGGTTTAGAGAAAGCTGCTTTTTAAACTAAAAGACTCCTGCGGGTCCTGTGGTCCTCTGGTGCCAGCCGTATGGGGTTTCCTGATTCAGATGTAACAACTAAATCAAAGTCTGTGTTTGGCGACCCCAGGACAGATATCTGAGTGTGTGGTGACACACACCAATGTCGATAAAGCCACTCAATAATCCACTTTGTTTTGACACTTCAAGGAGCACTAGGCTTCCATGGTGTGTCTCTTGTAAATTAGGAACTGCACTTTCACACGGTAGGTTTCAGATTTAAACTTAACTCCTGCTTCTTTGGTCTAGGTGACCAGGTAGTATCATAGGCTCTCACAACATGCTTGGCTCATAGTTTAGTACATGGACCTGTATCAGGTTGGGTTGTATTAGTTAATTAACAGTGTGGGCAGCAGGCGTGTGTCAACTACTCTCATATCTTCCTCAGCACCTTGGTGTGAAGCACGACAACTTCATCATGTAATAACACCATGTTCAATGTTACTATTGACTGACCCACTTTTATCCTTAGTTTCACACAATCTCATTCTACTTTGCTCATTTGTCAACCAATCTTAGCGCCCTACACTCAAACTGCAGCTCTCATCCATTGGTTCCATCATGCATGACTAATGCCTTCAGGTTGTTAGATTTAGAAGCTAATTCTTCTACCATCTTTGTTTCGAAGCTTTCATGTCTGATCACCATGCAATAAGACCAAATTTACAACCTCTGTGTTAACTGGGTACGTTGACAATGACGATACCGTATGGTGTAGTTTGTCTGCCACAACGCTGCATTTTTACATCACAATTCTATCGGTTGCTTACCCACTTCAGCGAGTGCTACTCTAAAAGATGTAAAACATTCAACATGACCAAACTCACAAGGTCAAACTAAATACAAATACAACGTTGTACTTTTCAATGGACGTAAAAAAAAGTCAACAGCGCCAATACAAGTGCAGCTCGATAATGAGAGCACTAAGACCCCTTTCAGTGAGAAACTGGATAGGCAGTTGCCGGAACAGAACACTATCACCCATCTAGAAGAAGCTCAGCGCCATCTCCAGCCTACTGTAAAAACAGCATTAAAGACCGTGGCCCACTCTCAAAAAGGGTTAAAAAGAGCAAATGGATATCGGGTGCTTCTTTTGAGTTAACAGATGCACACAAACCCATCCCTAACGCCTCTGAGTACAATGAAGAGCAAACTCAACTCAAAAGTAGACTGACAAAAAGTCTACGCAATAACCGTGAAGTGGTGGACAGCTAAGGCTCAAAAGATAAGAAAGACTGGTGATAAATAACAGTGGATAATTATCTAGATTTATTATGGAAACTGAGGTGAAAAGGTCAACAGTTAGTGAGACTGTAGTGAGTGGAGAAGGATGGATCTGTGATTTACTCGCAGTGAAGACGACTAGAACGACAACCACAACACTTCGAGAAACAGTTCAACTGGCCTTCATCTACAATTACGTTGCCCACTATCCAGTCAAATCCTGAACAGAACATTGAGATAGGTCCCCAACACTCGCAGGAGTTAAGGAAATGGTAGGTAACTTGAAACAAGGTAGGGTAGCAGGACCAAACCGACTAGTTCCTCAGGTAGAGTATTTTTAGTCAAGTTAACTGAAGTGTGAACTAGTGTGTGAGACTAAAATATGGACCCCTCAGACTGATCTCAATCACTGATTATCCCAGTCTTCAAGAAAGGCGAGAAGTCCTCTTGCGATAACCACAGAGGAATCAGCCTGACGAAAATTCTAGGTTCTATAATCATTAAACACCTGAGTGGAACTCGAGAACATCAAACCCGAGTAAACCCAACAGGCTTCAGACCTGGTCGTACGAGTATCGACTGAATATTCACACTCCACCAGGTTCTGGAACACACATACGCCTACTGACGCCCGACAATAGCTGTATTTCTCCACCTGAAGGCGGTGGCACTCAACCCCGTCGATCAAGAAGACTTATGACAATATCTCTCACTCAAAGAGATAGAGAGTAAGTGCGTCACTCTGTTGAAAGCTCTTTGCTCAAACATCTGTGGATGTGTTAGAGCCTATGGTGAAATGTTGAGTGAGCTGTGCACGTCGAGTGATGTCCGTCAAGGATGCCCACTCTCTTCATTCCTATTCAATTTTTCATACACGTTCTAATGGAGGTCTCCCTGTCGACACCTGACTACACAGGTATTGACCGAATCATCCGAGGATTTTTGGTAGACTTAGAGTACGTAGATGATATGTTCCTGTTAGTTGAAGATGCTGACAAGATGCAGAGTCTTCTGAACTCTGAGTGACGATTTGAGATTGTTTGGGGTGCATTTCTCACTACACAAACGCGATTTGTTATTCCATGAATGGTTTTCAACAGTGCCCAAGCTAACATTAGAGAGTGAAGTGGTTGAGTGGGTTGAACACTTCGCTTACCTGGGAAGTGGGATCAGCCCTAGTGGGTGCTGGTCCACTGGTCGACGAAATCTGTGGACGGATACAAAAGACTCGGTTGGTGCCCCCACGATATTTAATTGTCGATTAAGAATCGAGTGTACTGTGCTGCAGTCTACTCTATGGTTGCGAAACATGGCAATGACAGATAAAGGAGATGAGAAAGCTGCTGGTGTTTGACCACTGTTGCCCTTCGTAGTATAGACCGTATTCCGTGGTATCACCATGTGAGTAACGCAGAAACCAGGCGTAGAGTTTTAGGGAGGAGAGGTAAGTCAGTTGATACAGTTATGAACCCTCATTGACTGACATGGTTGGGACACGTGTTACGTATGCTTAGTTGCCATCTGCCTGGTCACACAATGTTGGCCGAAGTAGGTTCAGGTTGGAGAAAGGCTCGGGGTGGCCAGACTAAAACATGGCATCAATGTATGAAGTCTTTGACTGTTGGTTTGAGCCATGTGTGGTGATGTGGACTATCGGGTTTGGATCCGTTGGACAGGATAAACCAGTGGTTGGAGACTAAGTGATATGGTTCAGGACTCATATCAGTGGTGCAGGTGTGGACATATTGTCCTCACCTTAACCGCTATACTTAATCTTGTCAGTTTTTCATTCATCCTTCTCCTTCACTACTTTATACTTCCCTAGACTGATTTTTCTTTCTTTCTTCATTTTCCATCTTGTTACTTGATGTGGTGATATTAGGTGTGTCAACTTGGAGCTTTATGCAGTAATGCCTGGTCCTATGTTGATTTTGATGACTTATCTTTCTTGACCTCAAGACTACCTTTGACTCAGCCGATCGACATGCCTTCTGCCAGTATGTTTCACGGGAGAGGATTTCTGTGAAATATATATATATATATATATATATATATATATATATATATATATATATATAAGATTTGAGTGTACTGCGCAAAAGTTTACTGGGCTCTACTATATGGCTAAGAAACTTGGTCATTGTAGTTGGATTCTATAGTAAGGGTTAAGGTATTGGACCACAGCCTTAACAGTATTGTCCGTGTGTCGTGGAATCACTACGTTGGTCGTATAGAGATTAGGCGTCGAGTCTTGTGTAGAAGTGCTAAATCAGTTCACGATTTCATGAACCGTCATCTACTCAAGCAGCTTTCTCATACATCACGCGTGCCTAGTCATTATCTACTCTGACTCCCAATTTTAGTTGAAGTATGTTTAAGGTGGTCAAATTTAAATATAATATCGGTTCATAAAGTTGCTAATTGTTGCAGTAGGGTGTATGTGGAAATGTGGGTTTCCTGGTTGGAGTTCGTCACATCAGAAACCGATGTTTGGAGAATATGTGATGTGTTTTGGATTAGTCTTAATAGTGTAGATCCAACCTTGTCTTATTTTCTTATTGATTGTCATGAAACACTTAGTTACTTATCGCGTCTTCTTTCCCTGTCTTATGAATTCATACTACTTTTAATCATATATTCACTTCTTGGTCCTTCTTGGCTTTTTCTTGATGTACTAATTGCAAATCGCATATTAATAATATTTCTCTGTCATCAAGGTCTGTGTACATGCTAGATCACTGAACCTTGCAAGGTTTCCAGGAAAACATTCATGATCTACTTTTTCATGTTTCAAGTAAATGATAGCATTTTCATCAGGTTAACTGGTCAGTGTCAGTATTACACTGAGTGTATCGGTTAGTTGGGAGACTGTAGATCAGTTGGACTGATGATATTCGATATTTTGGGTTGAATCTTGCTTTCACCTAATCTGTAACTAAATCATCACTGCATTATTTCTGGTAACCGTTCTTCTGATCATCAATCTCTTGCAATCCATCTGTTTCGTCATTACCAACAGTTCATGATATTTTCTACAATTCTCTAACAATCACATTCTACCGGTGTGATTTTTGAACAGATTTTTGTTAAGTTTATCTTAGGCGGACTTGCGGTTTAATCCTATCAATGAGACAATCGTTTGCCTTTTAAATCACTCCTGTTTCAAATTTTATTCAGTGTCGCATTTGTAGATAAGCCTTGCCACTGCAGCTTTAGTTTTTACATTGGCATCGTCATTGTCAAACAAGATGTGTAAACGTTGAAGCCATCTTTTAAGACCAGTCAAATGCAGATATTAACTGGAACTTAGATGACCAGAGTTCAAACAAACACTCCACTGCAACCGACTAGTCAGTTTGAGTTCATGGGTCGCTGCTGTCAGCTTAGCAGACTTGTCTTTTTTGCACAGCACAGTAATGCTGTTGTGCATGAAGTTACGTGCTGTGGCTTAGTGATTTAGGGAGATGACTATCAGCTAGCGGGTTACGGGTTCGAACCCTGCCCCACTTACTAAGGTTTAGGCAGCCACGTATTATCACTAGCTACCTCACAATTGGTGTGGCTCATGCCTACTGCACAAAGGTGCACAAGGTGGCTGGGTACGTCCTAATTATAACATGAAACTGCTTTCTCATCCATTCACTGACTTTTCCCACTCCAATCACTTGTACAAAAAATTACCTAGTCTCAAGACCACTTTGATCAAATAAGGTGACTGAGCATAACTGGCGTGTTGAGACAGTACACAGCTTAAAGATATACTCTGTTAACATCCCTATTCATATCCAAACCAACTTGTAAAATATTCAACAAAAAGATTTTCTCTCAAGGTCTGCGTTATTGCCAGTTGTATAAGAAAAGTGAGTATGGGCATTTTTCTCAAACATGTGATTAGTAGAACAGAGTGATTAACTCGATATCAGAAGTATGTGTTCAAGGTTTTGAGTAGGATGCTAGAACTCCATAGCAACCTTTTTGATGGTGAGAATTGCTATGTTATTTTATTGTGGCCCCTTGATCTGAGCACTTAGTTTTCAGCTAGTAAGTCATGACCTCGAATTGCACTCAGCTAACTGTGGTTCTGGCAGCCAGTCCTCAAACAAAAGTTGAGGCTAGTTACCCAGTTACTCGAATCTGGATGTGTTTGCTGAGTATCCTGGTTTCCCATTTCTTATAGTATAGTGTTTAAGAAACTTAAAATGATCAAAAGACTGTCGACTGCTTCTGTGTTCTGAAATTGTATGGAAGATAGAAACGTATCGATACTCATTATTTTTCAGTGGAATTTTGAATGTTTCTTACGTCCTTTGTTCCTGTATGTGGTTTATATATAAGAACTACAATTTGGTAGATGGCAAGTTAAGTGCAATCTAAAAAATAAACGTGTTTCATGGATACTGAGTTGCAAATAGTAACAGATAACCTGCTTATTATTATGATTCAACAACTAGAATTTTATTGCCGTTTTCCATGAATTAAATGGTAATATGCTAGCAGTTCCATCCCTCCAAGGTAACAGTTACAAATATCCTCATGAAAACCAGTTGTAATCACTTAGTTTGAGTAGGAGGTTCGGTTTTTTGAGCACCTCCTCAGATTACCTTTTAACAATCCTTCTCTTCTGTATAAAAATTAATTCCAAAACGTGTTAGGCGTAATCATCGTAAAGCCTTTCAGAACTCAGAGTAAAAGCAACTAATAAGTATATCATACTTTTCTAATCGTTCACTTTCATTGGAACAGTAGGAATAATCCCTATATTTCGTATTCTTTTGTTATTGCTACAGGCTGAAGGAGTTGAACAACAACTATTGGATATCAATCGGTTGCCTGAATTGCCTGCTGTCCCAGATTCCGATTTATCAGTACCTACCGCATCTCGTCAGAATGCACCAAGTAAGCTGTCGAAGTTATTTACTCTAGTATTTCGCGATTAACATATCTTTTTGTTCGTAAGATTTGATTTGAACATAGATCATCGATTAAGAAGAAGACTTGTGCGCATAGATGACTATACAGAGTTGAATTTAGCGCAAAAATCTCATTCAGAAGGTCAAAACTTTAATGACTTGTGCTTCTTGTTTATCTTATCAAATGCTATCATAGTATAACAGGGAAGTACACTCATATTTCTGTAGTCATTTACTGTCTGGACTCAATGGATGTAACTGTTGTGATGGCGACCGGTCCCATACAAAGCAAATTTGTCAGTTAGTGAGCAACATTCAGTTTAGACTAAGTGCAGTGATTAAGGTAGTTATTGAACGGTGCCACTTGCCAGTTTTTTCATTTCAAGTGAGAGCAAAGATATAACCAGTTGGTAGTGAGGAGAAGTATTTCCAAGTCAACAGTTATGACTAGTTATATCATGTAGTTGTGGAAGCTGAGTTTACAAATGATATCAGTTTGCCTCGTTCAAATCACTTCTTACTGAAGACCACATAGGGTAAGCCGCATTTTTTATTCTCTTATTTCACTGTTCACCTAGTTTATTTCTCTGGTTTTGTGTTAATGTCACCGCTGAATCGTTTAATAAGGAAGCTTCTGCCATTATGTGCACACCGACGTAATTCTAAACTGTGGAAAACGTGAATTTTTTAAACTGCTACAAATGATAGGCTCGCATCATAATCGTTTGTACTTGTGGTTGTTCTGATAAATGAATGTCCAACTTTGTTGTTGTGTTTCTTTTGTATGGATCGACTGAAAGCTGTCTAAGAAAGTGTAACAGAAATTCAGAGTAAGATAGTGTTGATTTCAACCTTTTTGGATTATTGTTCCAATGAAGAGATCTGTTTCGTTCTGTTGTTTTGATGAGTTTACAAAAAGTTGCAATTCTTTGACATCTGAAATGAAATCATACCAGAGGTCTTTTCGTGAATAATTATCATTGGAAATTTGTTAGTGAAGAAAAGTTTTAACAAACACCAAATGAGTAGTGTATTCCACATCATGTACAACGGGTTCAGTGTTGGATGTTTGAAGGTAATATTCACAAAGTTGTATGTAATCTATACCTTGTACTTCGGACTACTCATAGACGTATCCACAACCACAATAAAATTAATAATCTTTGTTAAAATTGAATGTATCTTATCTCTGGTTGATTTGTTGAATAAAATGGATTCTAGTTCACAGAAACAATAAATTACTGTGCTGTTATTGGTTTACTTTACAAAAGTTAAAAGGAAATTCGAAAACGAAGTGCTTCGAGATACCAGACAATGTTATTACATTCAAATCATCATCTTGTTAATCAAATCGATGAACTAACTAGTTCGTGAATACGAGCAAGGCTTACGTTTTATATATCATTCTAGTTTTGTTGGGTCCAAAATTACTATCGCCGTGTAAAATGTATCTCTTTTAAAGATGTTAGTAGAGTTGTGTTTTTGAAAAAAAATCTTTTTTGGCATGTTAATGTTTGTATCGCCCACTATATTTCTTTCAGGTAAGAAAAAAGTGGAGGAGGATGATATTGGAGCACTCGCTGAATGGGCTAATTGATAATACTTGTCATTATCTCATCATTATTTGGATTCAGAAACTACGAAAAGAATGAATTCATCTCATATTTCTTTCTCACGTGTTGTATGTATAATGTAGACATCTTCTTGTATGCCTGAGAGAGTTATCCAACTCTCGTCGATTTTTTGTGAAATTTACTTCTGATTATATTTGATAAATAATTTACACCCTTTTTTTGTTTATTTTTTTATACCTATGTATAATCAGTCAAGTTAAATATCTTTTACTTATGAATAGTAAATAATAAAATACGCTTTCACTGTTGATGGTGGGTCTAATCCCTTCTCAATTTCATTCTTTCCTCCTTTCTTACGCTGATTTCTGTGGTAAAGACAATTCTTCTAAAATGCAATACTATATTGTTGTATTGAATCGAATTCATTCAGGATATCACACACTCCAAAGATATGTGCATTCATTGTTTACAGCCTGGTTCTTTAAAGGGATGGTTTCATCTTGTTTCGATTTACACGTTACATTCTTACAGAAAGTTTTGGCAGTATTTGGTGTTAATTTGATTTCGTTGCCACTTTCCCTATATATATATATATATATATATATATATATATATATATATATATATATATATATATATATATATATATATATATATATATATATATATATATATATATATATATATATATATAATGTTTTAGCAGTATGCCAGTGTTTTTTCATTACTTGTTGCTTTCCTTTCTAATCTTCCAGCTGTTTATTCTTTTGGTGAAATTTATAATCTATTTGCAATGAGAACTTTAGATACTTATTGGACTTTCTTTTGTTTTCGTCATGAATAATTAATTGACTAAGAGGTGGTAACATAATTTACTGTTATGAGCCTGACTGTGACTCATTTCAGCTGAGTTCACCTTTGTCAAATAGAATGGTTGTGTTATTGTTAGCCATTATATTGTGGATATCATTCTCAACTTCTGAATACCATTTGATTAATTTTTCTTCAGATATTGTCTTTGTAGGATAGATGTATAGAAGAACGTTGATTGCGTTTCGTATTAAAAACAACGAGTAAATGCTACAACTCAAATAACAGTATTCCACAAAGTCTTCTACTGTTGTCAGTTTTTTTGAGGGGATATAGCTTGTTTTGCAAATTTAAAGGTTTGTCTGGGAAATGAATCAGGTGGGAACAATGTTTAACTGGATTCAAATGATAGTGCGTTCACGGTTGAGTGACTGCAATTGGACTACATAAAGTGATGGAAAGTTCTATGATTATTTTCTGCGGAAAAGAAAATCATTGCAAAATGCGATGAGAATAAAGGCGTATAAGAAGGAGTGCCGAAGTTATATTTGTCTCAGTTACTTGCAGTGCAGTTCAGGACGCGTCCTCCATCCTATTTGGAACTCATCAGCTGGATATACATGCATCCAGCGAGTGTTGCCCCCACTAAGGCTCGAACCTAGTACCACATTGTTTCAAAAGCCAATGCAAGTTGACCCCGTATAGCAACGGGGAATTACGAGTACGTAACAGCAACAAATGACACTCGTTGCACAAATGGTGGCTCTCATGGATGGTGCTTTGGTATTTGACGCGACGGGTACTGGCTTCAAGTCTCAGTGGGAACAATATCACTCACTGGGGTGCAGGTGCATCCAGCTGACGAGTTGCAAATGGGGCGAAATGTGCGTCCTGGACTCCACTGCGGTTACGAAAACAACGTCATGAATATCCGGAATATCGAGACATCCACATAAGAGCCTATCTGCCTACAGAGATAGACCAATTTGACCCTGTACAGTAACGGCGAACCACAAGTAAATTGAAATGCCGAAATTTATAATCACATGAAGAATAGAAGTTCATTCTTCCTTTTGGAGCTTACTGTGCAGACGGCAAACAAAACTCGTTTTTAGCTTCATCGATTAGTGTGGAAACACGTTAGTCGTTGAACGAACGTTGTGTTAGTGCCAAAAACACCTCGACTGATGTATGCCTCTGGATTTTGTTACATGAAGATTGGTGTCGACTATTATATCCTCATCAGTAAACACAACTCTCCAACTACGGGGACTTCTCAAATATTTTTGATTAACACAGGCACTAACCAATCTCCCAATTGTAGTTTACATCCCGACGGTGTTCATCAAGTATTGAGTGAAACTCATTGTGTCTTTATACTGAGATAGAAAAGTCTCCGGGTGAAACACCACACAATATAGCTGTTCTAAAAGTATGACTGATAACAAACTACTTGAAAAGGAAAACTGGAGTTGCACAACCTTGTTGACCACCCTTGCTACTTTTGTGCAGTGACCGAGAGTTTTATTCTGTCAACCTACCAAAAGTGGTTGCTGTTGACTCTTCAGCGTGAAGTCGAATTACTAACTTAATTCCCAAACTTCGTACAATCTAAAACTTGTAAAGAAGAATTTCCATATACGAATTTCCTTTTGTGAACGTGAAAAGAGTTGTTATTCTGGTTCTTCTCAAGAAGAAGAATTGTAGTTTTGTATTGAGATTAGTTTCCCGTCGCTGGTTGAACCTAATTGACTGGCCACTCTTGCATACGGGCTGCTGCGCGGAGGCCTTATTATCGCTGGTAGTCGTAGTTGGAAACTAATAATTTATAGTGGCTAGGTGTAGAATTCAGGACGAGCATTTCATCCTATCAAGGACAAGTTAACTGGATGTACTTGCCTTCTAATGAGTAATGTTGTTCCTGATGTGACTAGAACCTAGCGCCAACTCAGTAGTCCCATGGATACTATTTCGACTTCTGAGGCTGTATATGCTAGGTCCGATTTTCAGTGCGAACAGTATCATTCGCTGGGAGATAGTTGCATGTAGCTGATGAGTCTTATGTGGAACGAAACATGGGTCCTGGATCCCATTACCCATCACTCATATTGACACTGCAATGAATTGAGGCAGTTCAGTCGCAAATATACACATGTATGAATTTCATGAGTACAAAGGTTATCCCTTTTTTCATGCAAAGTAATAATTGATGAAATGATGATGACTTATATATGGTAAGAATCGCAAGTGTCCATTTGAAGAATCACAATTTTTCGCCCATAAACATATGATTCAAAAAAATCTTTTATGCCTCACGAATAGGCACTAACTTCAACATTCATACTGAAGCTAGTACTCAGAATGTTGTCTAAAATACTGAAAGCTACACGATTAAACCATCCAGCTCAGAGAGCACAACAAAACCAAGATCATCCTCCTGAGCTACAAACATTCATCATTTGAGAATTACACAGCTAGCTTTGCTATAACGGACCAATGAAGGGAAGGTGTGAACTTGGGTTGTTTATTTTAGCCAATTATTGCATTTATTTATTAAACGACAATCTACTAAAGTTACTTTACAGTATTATTTTCTAACTGTTTCACAAGCTTTCTTTCTACCCGTTAATTATCGCTTTTGGTCTCAATTGAAAAGTAATCGCCAATTAACTGTAAATTATGTTCCTCATTTTTGCGGTCTTATTGGTGTTTTTCAATGTTTCTAGTTTAATGCGTGAAGGGACTCTAAAGTGCATCCTAGAAACTGCTGAAATAACCAGTAAATAGAGAGGCCTATTACAGTGGTCGTCAAGGTGGCCTTTAGAGTCACTCAATGTGTGTTGTGGAAATTTTGTTCCGCTTTTTAAACACCACAACAAAGTCTAAAAGAATTACCAATAAGAGAACCATGTGTATCTCGTTTTCTCTTCCAGTCGGTGACTCATAAGCGCGTCGACAACTAAGACGCATAGAAACAGATGGTCACCTGACGATGTTGGAGTCACAGGCATGGTTCTCAGCATAAATCAAGTAAGAAACTCTAGTGTTTTATGGTCATTATTACGAGCGACGTTAAAGGTCACTCTAGTAACTGCTGAAATAACTCATTAGGGTTCTCTCTTTTGATTGGGAAAGTAGTTTTTTCACTTAATATATAACTCTAATTCGTTACTGCAGCAGTTGTTAGTGTGGCCTTTAGAGTCACTTGTTATGATAAGTCGAATGTATGATCAGTCCAACGGCGATATGAATGAAATTCAATCTTCTGTTTACAAGTTGCTTTCTTATGCATTGTAAATGGCCAATGAAATAATGACAGCAACCAGTATTTTAGATGTGACAATTTTAAAATTAATATCATGCTGATTTTTATATAAATTACAGAGATTCAGAATGACGAAATGGTATCAGTTTATCACATCTTTCCAATACTGTAGCCAGATACCTGAGCATCCTTAAAGTGCGCGAGTGTTAAATCAAACGTTATGGTACCTGGATTTCCTTCTGAACATCTTTGAGATGAAGCCTGGTGCAGTAAGAGTGTTTGTCACTATCCTCTTCCCCCTCCCACTACAAATTCTTAATATGAATAGGGCCGTTGTGTGTTTCTTGATGGCTAGACTTCATCATATTACGAGTGTTTTTAAAATACCTGCAAGCTCAGTCATTTAGTATGAATATACTATGTTATTTATACTCTCTCCGTCAAAAACATTTACCACTGTAAAACCAAAGTTCTAGCCTCATGTTTACGCTTGTATTACAGCTAGTACATATTCCGTAAACTTCAAAGTATGGAGTAAAAGACAGTGTATTTTTTTAATTCCCTAAAATTAAGATACTGAGTAAGAATGACTCAATGTGACCAAACATTTAATAAACTAATGATTTATGTTTCTCTCCAATCTCATATTATTCAATTCTTTGATTCTGAATAGTCATTTTTACTAGCGAATGAGTTCCATGTCTCATAGAACCATAGGTTTAACTCTAAATAAACACTAATCACTATAGTTCCCTTTATTTCTGCATAACAACTATTTCAGAATGCATTAGGTGGATGAACATTTTAAGTAACTTGAATGATTATTTTATTTTTTTCCTCTTGGGTTCCTAATGGAACATAGGGTTTCAGTAGCACGTCTCCAGTACACTCTGTTCTCTGAAATCTTTTGAACCTGGCTCCACGACAGCCCACAAGCTCTCATTTCTTCCTCGCACGATCTCCTTCAGCAATGCAAACATTGAATTTGGGCATGATAGTAGGATATAATTCCATGTTAGATTAGTTTATTTGACATAGTATTATTCATTAGTAAGTAGTACTACATGTCAAATAGACTAATCTACAATCGTTTACTTATCATCTATTGAAATTGCTTTTTAGCATTGCCTGTTCAAAATACCTTTGTGTAATGAACTAACAGTGGATTGGATTGGACAGGTTTTGAAAGAATATTAGTTGATTCGAAAGGGCGAATTTGATACCGTTCGGTATGACCAAACGATTAGTGTTCATCGGTACGAAATTATTGACTAACTAATTGCACTAAATTAATAGCTATCCGTAAAAATGGAGAATGATCAAGAAGGCTGATAAATTAATAGTATTTTATCACTAAATCGATTAGAGTTTATTTATATACAACAAATGAAACTGAAAATAATACGAATAGAAATCAAATACCATTAAAAATAAACAATTCATTAAGAATAACACAGAAGGTCAGAAAGCATTGAATAATAACTTACCGATGTATGTAAGGCTGCTTTATTGTTAGTCGCATCAGTGTGCAAAATATCATATCACCCTAAGCTAAAAATACCTTCCACTTTCAGAATAATTTAATATCTCTATCACACAACCAACCGTATTGATCTTCTACTAGGCCAGATTGCAGTCAATTGGTTACAGACACTATTTCTTTTTGCACCAAAGCTTTATAATTGGCGATTTTGATCACGTTTTGCGAAGAATAATTCATTCACACATTTAAATGTGTAAAATGAAGGATTTTGTATTCCGTTTATGATCAATGTTTTTGATTACTTCATTAAAACTAATCATTTGGTTTAAAATAGAATTAGTACAAAAATCGGAGGGGCTGATAGCAGACTTTTTCACATCTTATTCGATATTTGAAAGTTGAAAGAAAAAAAGATCCCTTTTAAGACTAAACTTAAAACAATTAAATTTTGTGGCCAGTAACATACGATGGTAACTGTATTTGTAATGACCTCAACTCTATCTCCGAAGTTAAGAATGTGAAAAGATAAACATTTAGTGCACTTTCATTCATACTATTTATTCAGGAGAGATCCTAAAGCTACGAATAAGTTTTTCTAAAAGTAAACACACTGGATAAATGGTTGGAAGATAAAGTAAGCAAGTTGACATTTTAAAATGTTAGTTTACGATGAGCTTCGGTTATCCCTCAGATAACCTCATTTTCTGAAAAGTGGAATGTACACCTTTCAAAGTTGATCTACTTCCGCTTCTCCTAGGATGAATGTACACTATTGCTTCAAATGCTTCTCGGAAAACAGAAACGAAATGCCTACACATTTCTGCAATACAACTTCACTCTTTAATCCTTATCACGCTACAACTATTTACATCAAGACAATAACAACTTTATGGATTACTGCACTTCAAACAACTTTCCCAGTGTCGTTGATTCTCCATGAGTAGTAAAACTAGTCAGTAGTGCTATAACGGATCAGTAAGATAAAGGCAGCAGCAATACGGCATTTCAAAATCCCGAGTAGAATCTCTACATACCATAACACGATGCGACTAAAACAACTATTGATGACTGATTCAGAATAAGATTATCAGTTTGCAAATGATTCACAAATTGTACGTTCCACCTTGACATTTCTCTCAGGTAAGTAGTTCTCTTTAAGTGCCAAACTGTGGTGTCAGTCAACACGGTCTACATTGGAAACCACCTAGCTAATAACACAAGGAGTGATCTCTGAAACAAAAGTGTCATGAATTGGCGAGAATACTACTGAATTAATTGAACGGTTAGAAACCGCTTTAAAATGCATCAGATTTCTGAAACGACTTGAAGTTTTCTACTAGACAAGATATGAAATGATCACAAGTAGTATATTCTCATCTCAGGATAAATAATGTTCAAAACTTTCAGTATGGATTATTTTTGCGCGACCAAAATTTATCATATTCTCTGATCGCTTTTCGAAAAACACCCGTATGTACACCATTAGGTACCAGATAACTGTGAACACCCATATTCTTCACTTCTGAAATATTCCATTGTAAATCATCGAAAAATATCATTTGGTTGTAAGCAATATTAGTTTTTGGTGCAATCTGAAAATGACAAAAAAAAGACAGTCAGCTAATGAATTCGATGTAAAAGATAAGAAGGTTAGAAGAAAACGTTATTTTTTGTTGCGAAAGTATATAGCGATGGGATTATTGTATGAAGTCACTTAAGACTAATATTGACAAGTTCTGAATTCAGAGCTTTGAAATAGTGTAACCCATTAACGTAGAAGTGTATTGAAGCTTTATGGTATAACTTAACTTCCCAGACTAAAGTAAGTGCAGTGAACTCTAACTTATGACCCAATAGTTGGTAATTGAACGCTTAAATCAGTATTAATCTATAGGTCTAGAAAACTCATCAATCTAGTATACAGTTCGATACTTCATGTATGAGAACTAACCATACTACCCAACTATCCAGATGGCTATGTCCTGAATTGATTGGAATCCGAGTTTTAATTGTCGCAAGTCGACTGTCTACCTCTGGAAGTCATACATCAATGAAACCAGTAAGTTGCAAAAATAAATACACATCAGTGGATGTGTATGGATGATAATCACGTTATATCGCGAATTTCCAGAAGTTGAAGAACGTAGATGGTAATCGAATCTTATCTCAAACCAGGCAACCTTTTAACTTGATTGATTTATTCGTTTACGTAGAATATTACAAAAATGTGATACAAGGCTTATAAAGTTGCTCATAAAATTATTTGATCAAATCGATAAAAAGGGAACAATGAATAATTCGAAATCAATATTTTCGCCTAATCCAGGACTCCCACATATTTGACAGTTTAATCATATATCAATGATTAGAAATCGACGAAAAAATGTGTTTAGACAATTAATCATTTTTGAAACAGTAACCTCTTTTATATTACTTAATTCTTACTCCATCAAACCAGTTGTTCAATGGGATAATTTCTTCCTTATTGTAATTAAATATAAGGTATACAGGGGAAGATATATCACTTAAAATAGTACTTACCCTCAGTACAGTGGATTATAGTAAATCATAGGATGATTATCAGAATTGAAAAGGAATGGAGTATTTTAATTACAAAAATTTTTGTTTAGCTAGTCATTAATCCAATGAAATTCGATCATAGGTAGTAAATCATGTCAGTACTATTACAATATGCTTGTTATAGTGATATGCTCAACGGCTTAGCCACCTAATATAATGAAAGCGATCAATCTACTCAAAAACGTAATTCTCTGTAGATTACTGTTTTTTTGGAAGTGTCAAAACAGAAATCCTCCCGCCTTTGATAACTCTAAACGACAAAATAATAATGTATTTAATCAGTACGTGTTTTTATGCACTACGCTACCAGCCAGACTTATTGTATGAGGGCTTAGGATACAAAACAGTTAGATAAGTGGATTGGGCTTAGAATCTGCAACCCATAACTTGAAAGTTGAACGCTTAAGTCAAGACGAGAACTCCAACTGAAGACAATAACAACTCAAATACAAAACACCACTGCGATCCCACCTAAGTCAATCAGTCAGATTGTTTTCATGACACAGAATAACCTAATTGATATGATTAAGAAATCAATAAGTGTTTTGCTAACTAGATTGCAATTTTGTAAACCAAAGACAAATGAATTACACTATGCACTTCACGCGTCGACCTACAGAAACAAAACAATCCACATTTTTCTCAGTTCAACAGCAAATTAATACAAACTCATGATGAACCACAACACCTGGACTGCATGATTAAATCAAGCCAAAATATACAACAAGAATAAATATACACACTCACCAACACAAAACTAGTCAGTTACTAGATAATTCTTAAAATTTGTCCATTTATAATTCGAACTGGCGCGGAATCACTCTCCTGTCCACCCAAAGCAAGCAAAATATTAAGCCGCATCATCCTGGAGAGGCTAAAGAAAGCACTGGATTCAAAACTACCACCCGAACAGGCAGGCTTCAGGAAGTACAAATCATGTGCAGACCAAATTGCTACGCTTCGCATCATCATAGAACAGAGCATAGAATGGCAGTCAACTCAACTCTACCTCAACTTTATCGACTTTGAGAAGGCCTTTGACGGCGTCGACCGAGAAGTAATTTGGAAACTGCTTCATTACTACGGAGTACCGCAAACCTTTATCAACCTCATTCAACAACTATATGAAGATGCCACATGCCAGCCAAGTAATTCACGATGGGAAGCTCAGTGATGCTTTTGAAGTGAAGACAGGAGTAGGAGTGAAACAAGGTTGCCTACTATCACCCATGATATTCCTGATTGTGGTCGACTGGATCATACAGCAAACAGTGGGGAGCGAGAAGAGGGGGATACGCTGGACTGCGGAAAAGAACTTAGAAGACCTGGATTTCGCCAACGGTGACTTGTGCCTGATGTCACACAAACTTGAAGATCTACAGCCGAAATCCAACAAGTTGACAGAAGAGGCAGGGTAGGGCAGTGCAGCGGAGACAGGACTTCAAGTGAATATAGAGAAGATAGAAGTGATGAAGATACCGCACCACCACCAACAACAACAAACTCCAATCACCCATCAATGGGAGAAACTTAAAGGAAGTAACCCCCTTCACCTATCTAGGAAGCACTGTTTCAACTACAGGCAGCGGTGGCACACACGAGTATGTCAAAGTCAGAATCGGAAAAGGAAGAGAGGAGTTCATTAGCCTGAAACCAGTGTGGAGATCTTCTGCACTCCACTCAGCATAAAGCGTGAACAAGATCCGGATTTTCAACACCAACGTCAAGTCAGTGCTTCTACATGGTTCAGAGACTTGGCGCGTCACGATAGGGATTTCCAATAAACTACAGACATTCATCAACAACTGCTTACGCTCACTCGCTACTGAAGATCAGGTGGATTGCCAGAAAGAATAAGCAACAAGGAGCTCTGGGAACGAACCAACCAAGAACCTATCACGCAACAAATATGCAGGAAGAAGTGGAGATGGATTGGCCATGCACTGAGAAGGCCGACTGAGGACATCACGCGTCAGGCCCTCGAGTGGAATCCCTATGGGAAGCGACGAGTTGGACGTCCGAGGCAAGGGTGACATGGAGGAGGTCATGCGAGGAGGAAATGAGAGGTTGTGGGCTGTCGTGGAACCAGGTTCAAAAGATCTCAGAGAACAGAGGTCACTGGAGACGTGCTACTGAAGCCCTATGTTCCATTAGGAACCCAAAGGACTAATAATAATAATAATAATAATAATAATAATAATAATAATAATAATAATAATAATTTACAATTTGCGTATTATATAAACAATATCATTGTTAATCAATACATTTGACCATTATTGTGATTATTATTGATCAGTGAAAAATAATGAAGCAACAATAAATCAAAAAGTCAATCCTATTTTCAGTTCTCTTGTGAAGTAAGTAACCAACTACCTGGTCACATGAATGAATGTTGAATTCCTATGCCAAGTCATCATCGTGTTCAAATTGTGTTTTGCTGTAAAAGATTAATTCATCATTTCGTTTCAAGTAGATAGTTTTTTTTTAAAAAATGCAACTAGCTGAAACCAATTCTCAACTCCAGGGTTAGTCTTTTAACAGGACGCTGACTAGTATTTCTCATTTAGAAAACCAGAAGTAGATATCTTACAGAAACTGGCCATTTTTAAATATTTACAAGAAATGACAACAACGTGCAACCATCTCCTATTTCATTACTTTAAACCAGTAATAGACTTGGACAATATAGTACGATTTTTTCATTCCTCTTCAATTTTGATCACGTTAACATTTCTTGAACAGTTCTAAAGATGACTTGTTATGCTGAGGGAAAATATATTAACTAAGCAACAGCTTTCTGAACTCAGATTATACCGCGTTATGACTTACACTATGTAAATCACAAGTGTGAGGAGTTCTTTGTATCAGCAACGTATAATAGACTACTTATACGGGATTAGATAAGCAAATCTTGATTACTATTTAATCATAAATAATCGCCGGTACCTATGTATTTCACTGGGTATGAAGGTGAGACAGACGATGACAATTTTCGCAAACCAAAAAATAGAGTGTCATATGCCAATATATGTTAAATGTTATTACATGTTGCGTAATGTATTCAGCGACGAGTTATACTTCCTGTTCGTTACATAATATCTATAAAAACCTTGATTTCTACTTCATGACTCCTCAGCCGAAAATGTTTAAAACAGCTACTAACACTAAATCTACTAACTTTGAGAATTGAAACGAGCTGAGTAAGTTCCTAACTAGAAAAGAAAGTCGCTAACATTGGTTACAGAGAGATAATAATACCTTCCTGGTCAGTTTGGAAGGGAATTTCGACAGCTATAAGTAAAAAAAAAAGCAGCTAAGACTAGTATGTTCTCTAGAGAACATGGTCGCACGTAATTAATTTGCAAAGTTTAAGTTTTTAGTTGTGAATTAAGTAATGTTGCGATACAATGAAAACCATATTTAAGTCTACGAGAATTATTTAGTCCATTAGAGCTCAATGCACCAATAAAGATGGAGGGTCAGACAATAAGCAAGTTCATAACGGTTGAAATTCCTACACTAAATTAACAACTAGAAGAAATCAATAAAAGCAAAGGGAAGCGAGTATCAGCGGCAGTAGGGAAAAAAATACCTGAAGAACAAGACAAAAGTAATAGGATATTTACAATTCTGGGGGATAAGGCATCGAGGCATTTGCACTACAGTAGCTGATGCACAAATCTTCAATATATAAGAAAAGGAAATCAGTATGCTAATACGTATAAAAGGGAATCAGTAGCCCTATATTCCTAGACTAAACTGTCAACTAAACCTATTACATGTACAGTAGGGATAATACACCTCGTCCGCCCCACTCACTTTGACTATGCGAAAACAAGAGGAAGGATATTTATGACCTAGCGATTAAGTATCAATTTATTGCGCAAGATTAAGACTTCCACCTTTCGGTCAATATTATTATTTATCCCTTGGGTTCCTAGTGGAACATAGGGCTTCACTAGCACGCCTCCATTGCACTCTGTTCTCTACAGTCTTTTGAACCTCGCTCCACGACTGCCCACAAGCTTTTATTTCTTCCTCGTATGATCTCCTCCATGTCACCCTCACCTCGGACGCCCAACTCGTCGTTTCCTATGCGGGTTCCACCAGAGGGCCTGGCCTGGCGCGTGACGTCCCCAATCAGCCTTCTCAGTGTATGCCAAATCCAATTCATCTCCACTTTCTTTTGCATATTTGTTGGGTGATAGGTTCCTGTTTGGTTTGTCCCCAGAGTTCCTTGTTGCTTATTCTTTCTCATCATCTAATCTTCAGTATCGAGCGAGTGCAGGCGCCAGCTGTTGAAGAATTTCTGCAGTTTGTTGGAAATGCTTTTCGTAACCCGCCAAGTTTCTGAACCATGTAGAAGCACTGACTTGACGTTGGTGATCAAAATCCGGATCTTGTTCTTTATGCTAAGTAGAGTGCAGTAGATCTCTACACTGGTTTCAGATTAATGAAGGCCTATCTTACAGTCTTTCCGATCCTGGCTTTGACATCTTCATCTGTGAATGTGCCACCTGTAGTTGAAACGATGCTACCTTGCCTAGGTAGGCAAAAGAGACCACTTCCTTTGGGTTTCTCCCGTTAATGGTGATTGGTGTTTGTTGTTCATGTTGTTGGCTAGGTGTCTTCATCATCTCTATCTTCTGTGCGTCTACTTGAAGTCCCGTCTTCGCTGCCTCTTCTATCAAATACTTGGTTTTTGCCTGTAGATCTTCAAGTTTGTGTGACATTAGACATAAATCATCATCGGCAAAATCCAAATCTCATAGGCTCCTTTCATCGGTCCAGACAGCCAGCGTATGCCCATCTTCTCGCTCCTCACAGTTTGTTGCATAATCCAGTCGATCACTATCAGGAAGATCATGAGTGATAGTAGACAGCTTGTGTTACTCCTGTCCCCTGTATTCACTTAAAAGGCATCACTGAGCTTCCCATTTTGAATTACTTGGCATGTGCAGTCTTCATATAGTTACTGAATGAGGTTGATGAAGGTTTGTGGCACTAAAACCGAAGTATTGAAGCAGCTCCCTGCCAAATTACTTCTCCGTCGTCGCTGTCGAAGACCTTTTCAAAGTCGATGAAGTTGAGGTCAGAGTTTACTGCCATTCTATGTTCTGTTCTTTGATGATGCGTGGTTTAGCGTTGCAATTTGGTCCGCACATGATTTGTACTTCCTGAAGCCAGCCAGTCTGCTCAGGTGGTAATCTGGAATCCAGCGCATCTTTTAGTCTCTCCACGATGGTGCAACATAATATTTTGCTTGAAGTGGACAGGAGCATGACTCCGCGCCACTTCTTGCAAACACTTACATCTCCCTTTCTTTGGAAGTTTGACAAGACAGTCCTTCTTCCAATCAGTTGGCAGGTACCTTTCCTTCATTCTAGACCTTCTGCAGTGGTGGTGTGAGCATGTCCGTTGTCGTCTCAGCGTCTGTTTTCAGTGTTTCTGGTGGAATTCCATTTGGTCCTGCTGCTTTCCTGGATTTCGGCGATTTTATGGCGTTCACGACTTCGACTTTTGTCGGAGGGCTTGTGTTCACTGGTAACTCTGCGGTTGAAGGCTTTTAACTTGATTTGGAAGGTTCCTTGCACTAGATAGTGAATGGTCTGAAAAACCTACACCTGATCCCCTTCCTGATCTGATCTCGTGTCCAGTAGGCTGCGTCTCCACTTTCTTCATACTGAGATGAAGTCAATGTGATTTTCAGTGTAGTGTGTCCATCTGGTGAAATCCATGTCGTTGCCTTGTGAATATCCTTGTGTTTGTACACACTGCCTCACTCCAGTCATCAAGTCATTAAATGCGCAGAAGTCTGCAAACAGTTCTCCGTTTTCGTTCATCACTACACCGAGTGCTTTTCGACCCATGATCAGTTCTCTTCCTGTGTCGTCCGCTCCCAGCGTGGCATCCATGTCACCCCACCCAGTAGAATTCTCATGTCGCCAACCAAGTTGGGGTCTTGTCCACTATTGATTGCAGTTGTCGATAGAATTCCTCCTTTTTCTCTTCATCTGCATTATTTGTAGGTGCGTAGCGTAGCGTTGCATTGTATGATTGTGACTTTCCCTCCTTTTGAGTTGAATCTTGCTGTCATGATCCTGCAGGATGAGATTGGTTCCCATTGCGTGGGAGCCTGTGATGCTCTTTGGAGGGGTCATCATGATAGCCACTGCAAAACTCAATGTGCTTGTGGTTGTCGTCTGGGTGACCGGAGTAGATTATTGACTCTCCAGTTAAGAGTTTGGAGAGTCCTTTCGGTCAATATGGTCTACTTATTTTTCTTCACGATATCCTTCAACTCTTACTCAAATTCTGTATGCTTATGGTATTGTCGCCTCAACTAGTTTACAGATTCAGTCCATATTTTGATGGTGAAAAAGCACAATAATTAACTAAGTCTTTTGCAAGCTGAACTTATGCAGCTCGTAATTCAACCACTTTTTTCCCAAAGGATTCTACATTTTTCATATTCTGTTAAAAATTGTAAAATTGAATATCCGAATAACGTTTTGTATTGTGTAGTGTCTAGGATTACTATAGTGGTTCAGTGATTTAGGTATTCAGTCACCACACTAAACATCAGGTCATGAGATTAAATTATTCTATTTACTTCAATCCTAGCCAATGGGTAATGTGCATAATATTTGCAGAGTAACTAATTATTCGGATAGCAGTTTGTGTACTAGGTTGTAAGTAACATTTTATACGACAGAAAGTGTGGTACTATACGGTTATCCAAACTAGAGTACAATGAGTGAGGTTCGAACCCTGAACGTCAAGATAAATCAGTGAGCCACACCTACACTTTGTAGATAATTTTCACTAACTACATAGTAGAATTTGCAACGTTGGCGTACTGTACAAACACCCAAACTGATAGTCCTCAAAAAGTCATAAACAGAACTGACAAGTATAAATAGGAGAGGAATAATAAGTAAAAATTTAACTCATCTACCCGGTGTACAGGTTTATGCGTTAGCCTATGAAGAAAAACTTATTTGTGAGAGGCTGTTGATACTACCCAGTTTTCTAAGCTGGAAGAAATTGAATGGGATATGAACTCAGTACCCGTCATTGTGCCACAACTTCAGATAAGATACAAGTAATAACTGTATTTTCCATAGGCAATTAGATACACCTGTCGAATGACGACGATTGAGAACATCTGAACCAATAAGGTGAGAGATAATCTAGGTGCACGTTAACCGAGTGAATACACCGATTGTGAATACAGCTCAGTTAAGTTCCAACAATAAGTGAACCCTATAGACTTCAGCACGAACCTGTTTGAGATTATCGAGTGGTACTGTTCCATTCATTGAGATTTCTTAAACTTCTTTACCATAATGATGAGGCGAAGGTCTTAAAGAGAAATTGTAGCCACTGAATATAAACATTGCTGATATGTAATCAATGAATCATATGACATCAAGAGATAAGAGTTATGCTACGCATTAGTTGACTGGATTTCAGTATAAAATAATGGAGTCCAATTGAGCAGCTGATTTAGGAGTAAACTGATTTCATCACACAGTATAAAACACTGAATTCGATTATTACCAGAAGAATAGTGGTTACAAACCCATATTTCATGCATGTCACTATAACTGATATTTTAGTATATAATTACGGCAATAAAAGCTCGCTACTGTTAAAAAAGTACATACTTTTCGACAAAGAAAATATATGCACAATTAAATTATGATATTTTTCTGACTAGTATTATACTGCTCGTCAGAAAGACTATAGCAACCATACTATAATCGCTCTCAAGAAAAGTCAAGTTGAAATTTATAACACCGAACAAGTTTAAATTTAAAGTAGAAACTAAGGTATGTATCCTACAAATTTATGTATTTCTCTCCCTCTTTGCATGCATACAAAGAATTTTTCAAATGTCATATATATATATATATATATATATATATATATATATATATATATATCCCGTGAGGAATATTAAACACTATACGATGACGATGACAATAATAATCGAGCGGATGATGACATAGGCATCTGTGATTATGATAACACTTTAAGTATAAATGATAACAAAGTAGATTATGTAATATATGGAATGGTTCATAGAAAGTATATAACTCAGAAGGAGGTGAGAAAGTTGGTGAAAGCGGTAAATCAATTAAGCATTACGTAATAGGATTAGACAAGTTGGTCAAAATGAAATCAATGTTTTCTGAAAAGATCAAGACAATTGAGTGAAATATAGTGCTTAGTTTTCCTCAAGGGAAAGAATTTTTCAAATATCATATATATATATATATATATATATATATATATATATATATATATATAACAGGTGACAACCCTCATGAAAGCTTAGATCAAGTGATACTAAAAAAAACAATAACATTATTACAGATTCATAACAAAATAAAAATCGTTACCAATATATTGGTGTTTAAAGTACATCGAACTGATTTTTAAAAAAGTGTAACAAAGGTTTGTATCACCACTATACTTCAAAACAACCTTCACTCGATATGATACCAAGTATTTGAAACTTAAGATGTGAGAACATTAACCAAGTTACCTTTTTACGGTGGTAAACATATACATTCAGTAAATATAGTGTACCACTGACAGAATTCTGCTGATAATAATCAATGAAAGACAACGCAGGATCTGGGCATAACGACAACCCAATCGAAACTTCAGGTTTGTATACATCACAGACTGGTATCAGTTGAAGAAACGGTAGAAATATATGAGCACTGGACAGTGTTTTTGTCCTAGTAGGGGACTCCTTAGCAGTGCGCACCCGTGACCCCGCCAGGGATCGGATGCAGGACCTTCATGTCCAGCGGTTAGCACGTCTCCATTGGGTCAATGGTTCATATTTCCTATTTCTGTCATTTCACGATATAGTACAGCTGTCCAGTGCTCTTAGGTTTTCACTGTTTCTCCAATTGACGTCATTTCAAGATGAATACCAAACTGGAATATAAAAAATTAATCCTCACCAACCTCAAAACTGAATTAATCTAGTGCTCATTAGCAACTAGCTTTGAGAAGTGACTCTCGAAGTCCTGGTGAGACGTCGTGACCAGTGGAATTAACCATGTCGGATATAAGGACAGATATTTAAAAACAGTATTGGAAGGAAGTCGCACTATATCATGAACTGATAGAAGTAGGAAATATAAACCACTGGATTCCGACCCAGTGGTTCAACGGTAACGTGCTGGACACAGAACCTGAAGGTCCTGAGGAGTCCCATACTAGGACGAGACAGCTATTCAGTGACCTCAGATTTCCAATGCATCTGCAACTGATGCCGGTTAATGGTGAATCCCAACATGAAATCCCAGCGAAAACGTTACGTATGTATGGTAGTGAAAAATTACTCATGCATGGAACTCATGAATTGTTTAACCGCAGTGGTTTAAAATCCCCAACTCTTCTGGTTAAATACTGTCCATATACAATACTAAATTGCACAGTCACACACTGTTATCATTTATAGCTACAGCATCGAGGAAGTTGGTTGTTTCTCTCTGTTACATGGTAACTAATTAACTGCTCATCTGACTTAGTAGCACATTTCCTTATTTTATTCAACGTGTACATGGCTTCTGTATTATTATTATTTGTCCCTTGGGTTCCTAGTGGAATATGCAGCTTCAGTAGCACGTCTCCAGTGCATTCTCTTCTCTGCAATCTTTTGAACCTGGCTCCACCACTGCCCACAAGCTCTCATTTCTTCCCCACACCATCTCCTCCATGTCACCCTCATCATAGACACCCAACTCGCCGTTTCCCATCTGGGTTCCACTCGACAACCTGGCCTGAAGCGTGATGTCCCCAATCGGCCTTCTCAGTGTATGCCCAATCCATCTCCACTTCCTTCCAATGCATATCTGTTCAGCGATAGGTTCTTGGTTGGTTCGTTCCCAGCCAGAGTTCCTTGTTGCCTATTCCTATTATTCTCGCCATTTGAGCTTCAGTAACGAGCCAGCGTAGGCAGCTGTTGATGAATGTCTGCAGTTTGCTGGAAACCCCTTTCGTAATGCTCCGCCAAGTCTCTGAACCATCACATAGAAACACTAACTTCACTGACATTGGTGTTGAAAATTCGGATCTTCTTCGGGCTTAATGCTGAGTGCAGTGCAGTGGATCTCCACACTGGTTTCAGGTTAATGAACAACTGTCTTGCTTTCCCGATCCTCGCTGGCTTTGACGTCCTCGTCTGTGCTTGTGCCGCCTGTAGTTGAAACAGTGCTGCCTCGACATGTGAAAGAGGCTACCTCCTTCAAGTTTCTCTCGTTCATGGTGATTGGTGCTTGTTGTTGTTGGTTGGGTATTTTCATCACCTCTGTCTTCTATACGTTCACTTGAAGTCCCGTCTTCGTTGCCTCACCTCTTCTGTCAACTTGTTGGATTTTGCCTGTACATCTTTGAGTTTGTGCGAAAAGACATTAGACACAAAGTCATCGGCGAAATCCAAATCTTCTAAGATCTTTTCCCCGGTTCAGCGTATGCCCCGGCTTCTGTATTACTCAAGTTTATTCTCCTGTCTTGTATGTCAAGATAAGAAAGAGTAGGGGTAAGGAACTGTATAATATTGTCATACAAATTTAAATGTCTTTGGATAGCATAAGCACGGAAGTCAAATAAAACGAAACGAAATGCACCAAGCAACCATGTGCACATACGTGAAGTGGACAATGAGCCACATCTCTTGTGTGAAGGCTAGTGATACTGCCTGGTTGCCCAAACCTCGGTAGGTGGGACGGGGATCGAACCCGTGACCTAATAGTTTGTAGTCATCTCCCTTAACCACAGCTCCTCAAGCAAAGGATATTGTAGTCTGGAAGCTAGTTGATTCAGCATATATATCCAACAAAATCTTCTACTTTGTTGAAGAAACCATGTGCAAGTCTTGTTCACTGGCGCCTTTAAACATCATTTATTCCATCAGGAATACTGAAGATTTTAAGTATGGAGTAACAAGTGAAAACCGTATGTGTAACAAGTAGCGTTGAATTCACATCCACTTTACGTTACTACTCTTAGTTTTATGCACAAATTCCATACCCTAATCACCCAATTTTTTGTCAATATTTTCATCCTTTTATCCTCCCTACTATGGATTTCTGATTGTGCTAATAAAATGCGTAATGATTTCGATTGATCCCGCCAGGGATCGAATGCATGGCCTTCAGTTCCACGGCCAGCACGTTACCATTGAGATAATGAGTCGGAATCCAATAGTTCATATTTCCTACTTCTGTCAGCTCACGATCAACCTAGGACCAGGCATTACTGCGTAACGGTCCGAGTTGCCACACTTCACATCAGTACATCAAATAAAAAGGCAGTGAAGTGCAAGGTTAAGATAAGAAAATTCAGTCAAAAGAAATATAAAGTACGAAAAGAGAGAAAGGAAGAGTGAGAAAATGGTGAGATTCAGTATAGCGTCGTTAAGATGAGGATAATGTGTGTATACATCTGCACCACTGACATCATTTCTGAGCCATATCACTTAGTCTCCAACCACTGGTTTATCCTGTCCAACAGACCCAAACCCGATAGTCCACATCACCACACATGGCTCAAACCAACAGTCAAAGACTTCATACATTGATGCCATGTTTTAGTCTGGCCACCCCGAGCCTTTCTCCAACCTGAACCTACTTCGGCCAACATTGTGTGACGAGGCAGATGGCAACTAGGCATACGTAACACGTGTCCCAACCATGTCAGTCGATGAGGGTTTATAACTGGTTTCTGCGTTACTCACATGGTGATACCACGGAATACGGTCTATACTACGAAGGGCAACGGTGGTCAAACACCTGAAGCCTTCTCATGTCTTCCACCTTCAATGGCCATGTTTCACAGGCATAGAGTAGAACAGAACAGACTGCTGTGCAGTACACTCGACCCTTAATACACAATCGGATATCACGGCGGCGCCACAGTTCACGATATAGCGTGACCTCAATCCAATGCTGTCTTTGAGTATTTGTCCTCATATTCAACTTAGTTGGTTCCACCTTTCACGACGTTTCATCAGAACCTCAGGAATCAGTATTATTATTAAAAGTAACTACTCAGGAAACTAATTGGATAGTAAGGCTTAATGATGATTTTAACTCAGTAAATTAACTTTAATATGTTAAGAGGAGTACGATAATGAATTATCTAATATGAGCAGCCATGTTTTAGTCGACTGGACACTAAATCTTTCTCTTTTCACTTTGATGAGGTGAATTCATCATATCAAGACAGTTTACTAATCTTCTGTAATGGTGGCTGCATATCACTGCAGTAGTAATTCTAAAATGTACAACAGATTCTTCTCACCATTAAATATATCATAGAATTTGCAGGTATTTGAGGGATTTGTTACTTCAAATAATGCTTGTATTTTGATGTCTTCGGGAGCTATTATTTTTTTACTAACGATTCAGTGATATTTCTACTACGTGAATTTTACTTTGTATGACCACTAAAAACTGAGCATACAACATAGCTAGAAAACTTAGAGATAAGTAATCTTAAAGTCTTACGCAGAACAATTTATAACTCACGTTCTGGAATTACCATGGCCTTTGGCAAACGTAAAACTATAATATCATTGTAAAGTGACTGAAACTCACGCTTGGAAATGGACAACCTTACTTCTTGGATATATTTCCATGTAATCAAATAAATTATCCCAGCCATTTAGATGAACTAACTGGCGAGCTGTTTCTACTGAAGACGTCCTGTGTGAAAATGGAAATAGCAATACAAAAACATGAGTATCTTCTATTCCGTTTACATAAAATAACAAAACAGATTACAAACAGAGATGTATTTACAAGTTCTGATCTCAGAAAAACAAATTCTTCAAAGTTTGAAATAAAACTTTTCAATCAGTAGCAATAAGCATAAAGCTTGAGATCATGGTAATCAAACACCTTTCAATTAACTACAAGACCATGGATTTAAATTTCAATACATGGTACATTCGCCTCTAAAGCCGATGTAGATAATGGCTGAGTAATATAAACCGAAGTTTTTAAGCTGTATGCCTTTTAGTTGTGAACCACTCTCGTACCATAGAAATCCAAGAGAAATAGTACATTAAAATAACAGAATTAATTAGTTCTACTAGCTGAAATACTCTAGATATACAGAAAACCCAGTGCATGCGGTGCTGTGGTACGATCCATCGAATGAAAACGAATTGAGAATAAGGGGACCCCATTGATTAATAGTAGACATACATAATTTCAACAGTGCTGCGGCACTCTTGTAGAGGATGTCTTTGGTTGGAAACAATACCTATTGGCATTCTGTATAAGAATCTTTACTTCAGGATACATGGAACTATAATACGGTGGTTTTGGTGGGCCGAGTGCAATCTTTTGCCCAAGTATGCACAACTAGGTAAAACCACCAAGCTTTATAAAATATGTGACCAACAGACTAATACATGGGTCAACAATGTTATTAACTAGCACCCACTTACATTGAAATAAATATCGTACAGCCAACGTAAAAGAATTTAGACTAGGAGTACAGATAGTCTTAATCCTTAGATATCAAATCGCCAACTGCGAACTGTGCTGGGTAAATATGCTATTTAAGATGGGATTGATGTGCCAATACATCTTAATAGCACAATACCACTCGAACTTTTTGATTGAATGTGTTTAAGATACCTAATCAGAAGACTTTAAGGCAGTTTTAATCACGTTATCATCAAGATACAGAAGTGAATTCCATACAACTTTTAGTTACAGTGAAATGAATGTCATTCAGAAAAAAAATCCGGTTTTCGAAGTAGCCTGTAAGGCATGGCCAACAAGTAAGCACTAATGATACAACTTGACTGAAAAAAAACTTGGTAAGCAGGTTTGGATTCGAACCCATGACCTCCATAGCATTTTAACACTTAACCCGGTCTATGGTTAGATATGGTTACCGAACTACCTTGCCTTCTGATTTTTTAATTGTTAACTACTGTCAATTACCTTTTATTACTAAAGGGAACTGCATCCCATGTACTTGCTAGGTCATCTTTTTTCCTTTTCCCATTCTTAAGCTGACTGATTAGACTCACACCACTAAACCTAAGCATACTCCTCCGCAACAACTTACCTGCAGGCTAGGTGTAAACCAATCAGTAGCTGGTCACTATGCAGGAAAAAATGAAGCTGGAAGGCGAAAGATAGTCATAGTTCCACTGACTGAATAAAAAATGTATTAGTACAGGGAAACCTAGTTGAGTAATGACTATTGTTCAGAATATGATTTCTGGTGACCAATACATAAAGCAGATATTTTGACAATCTTCATGTCCTTCCTGAATGGAAAAATAATAATAATTCTGTACAGTGTAATGTATCCTAACAATATTCGTAGAACGTAATCCTACTAGCGATAAAAGCCATCACCAATTATTACTGACAGTTAATTTATAATTTAGTGTTGCTTCTCAGTATCAGCACGTGCTGGGTTTTCTACAAATCCCCCACCTGATGTAACAAGTCAAGATGGGCAATGCATAAGTACGTGCACCACTGGCGAAAGCGACCTCAGACAATAAACTGCCGCAAGAATGCTACTAGATATGATACAACAATAACTAACCTTGAGGCACATGCCAGTAATATATCCTTTTCATTCTTGATAGCTTTTAATATATAATCTGAATCTTCAATAACATCTAGTGGACTACCATCTTCATCATAAATTACACCACCTCTATAAGTGATAAAAGGTAGATAATTGTTAAGGGCAAGAACCTACTTTTTGTGAAAAACTTGACGATCATAAATGTCACAGTCAAATGGCCATAGTGTACAGTCTACATAATCGTCATTTTACACCTTTATAAAACTAACCTAAGTCGAAAACAACAAGGTTGGGTTTGACTATTATCCCATCGAATAGGCCATTAGCTGTCATTATTAATAGCTACAAGCTGAAGAATCGATTGAGTCAACTGAACATATAACCGGCTTTTATGATCTTTCTGAAATCAAAAACAGCGAAAAAGGAACCTCACTTACCGTAGCTCTTATGATAAACGAAAAAACGCCTTTGACTTATCCAGGACCTGTTGGAGTGAGTCTAACTTTTGAAACAAAATCGCAAAGGCTGTACTTGAAAAATATCTTGCTTTACTCGGGGCAGTATTAGTAACCACCACACCAATTTACTTCATCAATATGTAATCTATTAGTTTCCTTACAAACCAGTCATCAGATAGTAATCAATGCAGGTGTCCAGTTGTAAGTGATGACCGAAGCAATTTCGTCACTGAATTAGTTGGCAAGATACTGCTGTGCGTTTTTTCCGGTATTAGATGTTAGGAGGAAATCGCTGGGAAGTCAAACTTGAGCTAACTTTCGTTCTTGTTAGTACTCATCAACAAGGAATAAATATCTCAATTTTGAAGTCACTAACTAAGTAAAACAACTACTGACTTTGCAGAACTGAATTACAAACATCCATCAGTTAATGGATGGTAACAGAACTGTTCAACAAGTCGCATACACACCTAGCGAGTGGCAGTAAACAGAAGACCTACATGAATTATCTTTTCCTAACATTTGATTTCTAACATCTAACAGATTTCTGTCATATACGAGCCTAAATGTATTCATTTATCAACGCCACCACATACATAATTCTAAGGTCCGAAACGCCATTTTGGAACACAATGGAAACTGTTATTTAAGTGACTAAATTAAATTTGCTTTGGTCGTTAAGGCGTGTTTACGTACGTTATTCCAGTAGCCTCTATGCCACCCATTATTTAATTTTTCTGTCACTGAGTGAAAGTGGAGGTGGTCAACAACACTATGAGATTAATGATAATGATGTTGAGTCAGAATCTATCGTGACTTCAGAGGTTAGGATTCCAAGAGTCAAATTTTTCTGAACGTGGTCTTAAATCGAAGTTGGCAGCGATAATGGTGAAGATTTCATTCGTTTTCTATATAGAGAATAGAACTAATTTTAGGATACCTAGTACAGATAAGTGAAGTACCCTCATCTTGTTACCATTCAAATATTTCCTTTGTCTGTATTATATTCGTTTGGTGCATCCCTTAGTATCTTCAGGAGCTGTTTTTGTGTTACATAAAATAAAGGGCTGATATGGAAGCAACCTTAATGTTCAAACTTACTATCTTCTAACGTAGCACGATTGATCAAACCTTGACACCTACCATTGGGATACGCTCAAATCCATCTATTTTTTAACAATGGATGGATTGTCTAAATCCATTTCGAGTTTGGGTTCAAGCGTGTCTACGTCTGAGTCTTAATGGACGTAGAGAAATTTTAGCAACAAAACTATTACGAGGGTCGCTCCACAATGAGAGCACTAAGACCCCTTTCAGTGAGAAACTGGATAGGCAGTTACCGGAACAGAACACCATCACCCATCTAGAAGAAGCTCAGCGCCATCTCCAGCCTACTGTAAAAACAGCATTAAAGACCGTGGCCCACTCTCAAAAAGGGTTAAAAAGAGCAAATGGATATCGGGTGCTTCTTTTGAGTTAACAGATGCACACAAACCCATCCCTAACGCCTCTGAGTACAATGAAGAGCAAACTCAACTCAAAAGTAGACTGACAAAAAGTCTACGCAATAACCGCGAAGTGGTGGGCAGTCAAGGCTTAAAAGACAAGAAAGACAGTGGTGATAAATAACAGTGGATAATTATCTAGATTTATTATGGAAACTGAGGTGAAAAGGTCAACAGTTAGTGAGACTGTAGTGAATGGAGAAGGATGGATCTGTGATTTACTCGCAGTGAAGACGACTAGAACGACAGCCACAACACTTCGAGAAACAGTTCAACTGGCCTTCATCTACAATTACGTTGCCCACTATCCAGTCAAATCCTGAACAGAACATTGAGATAGGTCCCCAACACTCGCAGGAGTTAAGGAAATGGTAGGTAACTTGAAACAAGGTAGGGTAGCAGGACCAAACCGACTAGTTCCTCAGGTAGAGTATTTTTAGTCAAGTTAACTGAAGTGTGAACTAGTGTGTGAGACTAAAATATGGACCCCTCAGACTGATCTCAATCACTGATTATCCCAGTCTTCAAGAAAGGCGAGAAGTCCTCTTGCGATAACCACAGAGGAATCAGCCTGACGAAAATTCTAGGTTCTATAATCATTAAACACCTGAGTGGAACTCGAGAACATCAAACCCGAGTAAACCCAACAGGCTTCAGACCTGGTCGTACGAGTATCGACTGAATATTCACACTCCACCAGGTTCTGGAACACACATACGCCTACTGACGCCCGACAATAGCTGTATTTCTCCACCTGAAGGCGGTGGCACTCAACCCCGTCGATCAAGAAGACTTATGACAATATCTCTCACTCAAAGAGATAGAGAGTAAGTGCGTCACTCTGTTGAAAGCTCTTTGCTCAAACATCTGTGGATGTGTTAGAGCCTATGGTGAAATGTTGAGTGAGCTGTGCACGTCGAGTGATGTCCGTCAAGGATGCCCACTCTCTTCATTCCTATTCAATTTTTCATACACGTTCTAATGGAGGTCTCCCTGTCGACACCTGACTACACAGGTATTGACCGAATCATCCGAGGATTTTTGGTAGACTTAGAGTACGTAGATGATATGTTCCTGTTAGTTGAAGATGCTGACAAGATGCAGAGTCTTCTGAACTCTGAGTGACGATTTGAGATTGTTTGGGGTGCATTTCTCACTACACAAACGCGATTTGTTATTCCATGAATGGTTTTCAACAGTGCCCAAGCTAACATTAGAGAGTGAAGTGGTTGAGTGGGTTGAACACTTCGCTTACCTGGGAAGTGGGATCAGCCCTAGTGGGTGCTGGTCCACTGGTCGACGAAATCTGTGGACGGATACAAAAGACTCGGTTGGTGCCCCCACGATATTTAATTGTCGATTAAGAATCGAGTGTACTGTGCTGCAGTCTACTCTATGGTTGCGAAACATGGCAATGACAGATAAAGGAGATGAGAAAGCTGCTGGTGTTTGACCACTGTTGCCCTTCGTAGTATAGACCGTATTCCGTGGTATCACCATGTGAGTAACGCAGAAACCAGGCGTAGAGTTTTAGGGAGGAGAGGTAAGTCAGTTGATACAGTTATGAACCCTCATTGACTGACATGATTGGGACACGTGTTACGTATGCTTAGTTGCCATCTGCCTCGTCACACAATGTTGGCCGAAGTAGGTTCAGGTTGGAGAAAGGCTCGGGGTGGCCAGACTAAAACATGGCATCAATGTATGAAGTCTTTGACTGTTGGTTTGAGCCATGTGTGGTGATGTGGACTATCGGGTTTGGATCCGTTGGACAGGATAAACCAGTGGTTGGAGACTAAGTGATATGGTTCAGAACTCATATCAGTGGTGCAGGTGTGGACATATTGTCCTCACCTTAACCGCTATACTTAACTTGTCAGTTTTTCATTCATCCTTCTCCTTCACTACTTTATACTTCCCTAGACCGATTTTTCTTTCTTTCTTCATTTTCCATCTTGTTACTTGATGTGGTGATATTAGGTGTGGCAACCTGGAGCATTAGGTAGTAACACCTGATCCTGTGTTGATTTTGATGATGACGAAACCTCAAAATAAGACTGTATGTAGTAGAGTAAGATCTCTCAAAAATGTGTCAATTTTAAAGGCCCTATGAAATAGTAAAAGAATCTCTTTTGTAGATTTGTATTCGAATACACAGACGATTTCAGAGCGTTGTATGTGAATACTCTCGGCTTTTTCAACTCAAGGAACTTAAGCAGCAAACAGCGTTGTATCTATAAGATACTAAAGAGAAATGCACTTCTGTCAAAACTGATTTTAAGTATTGACAATTGATTCATCCGAATTGTTCATTTAAATTAATTTATGGTGCACGTATAAATTCGTCATTACGCAAAAGCCTCTAAATTTCTTCTCTGTTGGTAAGTGCAACGATGATTTACACATTTCAAATGATTCATTGACAGTGTAATAAAGAGGGGAGATAAGACTGAGTTATGGAGAAACTTACTCCTCTGTGCTGATACAAAATTCTGGCGACAAATTAGGGATGACGAAAATGTACATGCACTTCAGAAGTTAGATAGCTTGCTAATCTGGTTAGAGAAATGGTTGGTGCCTACCAACGCAGGTAAGTGGGTGAGCATGCATATGAGGCGTACAGAAAGCGAAATCTACGACGCTGAAGGGACTCTTTTACCCTCAGTATTGACCCACTATGAGCTAGGAGTCATAGTACATCATGATTTGAAATCCACTTTCAACTGGTAGTAGCCCGAAGGTTTAGGAAACTTTGGGCAGAAAGCAGAACGCTTACTAAAATAGGTGATAAGTTCACCACCTAATGCATATTCTTAATTAGATCTAAACTCGAAAAATGTGCACAGGTAGCAAATCTTTGCCTGAAAGGCGATACAGAACTTTTGGAGAGTTCAGAGAACGGCAATCTGTATAATCCCTTCAAAAGCTAGTCTGACCCAAGCAGAACTGGAACTCTTCTCTTTATCCTAGTGCAGATATAAAGGAGATTCATTTAGGTTCTACAGGATTTTAATGAACGACTTTCGAACATATCTATCTAATCTTTTCCTTGTCAACAAGTTTGAAAACCTAAAAGGACATAACATGAGAGTAAAATCCAAAGTACAAATTTCGTCCACTTAGCTATAGAATACTGGTTTCCACTTCAAGTAATCAACTCCTGTAACCGACTTCCAGAGGTAATGTCCGAGCCATCAATTGGTTACTTCAAAAACAGACTGGATAAGCACAGAAGTCTACTAGAAAAGGGTCAATGCAAAATCATAATCCATCTTTGAACCGCAAATCTGAATCTCATAAACTACCTATTATTCTACCTTTCCAGTCAACATTTTGCAGGGGAAAGCAAAGAAACATAAGGCAAAAGAGTGGGCTGTCTTTCAAATACGGCACAAAACGTGCTGAAGAAAAAGTGCAGGGAAAAACGCGGCGAACAGAGGTAAAACTAGGGGCTATGGAATAAAAACGCGGGTCACCTCAGGGGAAACGGGTGGCAGGACACGGAGAGGAAAGTAACTCGAGAAAATGTTGACAAAACACGTGTTTCACCTCGTGATTTACCCCGAGTTTCATTACGATCTACAACATGTTTCCTCGTTTTGCCCCACGTAAATGTTGACCGGGTTCCATGATACGTGGAGAACCTAACATACCCTTAAGTGTTGCCAGTCACGGAGTACGTCAGTTTTAACTTTAGTTGATCCCGATAACATGCAGATTTTGGTAAAGTTAGTGAACACGTACGTGTTCATTAAACGTGTGTGCCTGCAGTGAGTTAGAAATTTATCCAAGAGCAACTATCAGGTAAGCCAACTTGTTCTGGTGTTATATCTCATCTCAGATAAATTGTGACACACAGCCTTTAAAATAATCAAACAACCGTACCTATTGAAGAAGCTGAACACCAGAACTTCACAAAGAGCGCACAAGACTCAAGGTCACAGATGTATCCCTTACCCTACTGTACCGTAATGGAAACCTTATTGATCACACTAATCAAGTTTACTTTCTTTCTCTTTCAGGGTACAGCATAGCGAAAGAGTAAGGAGAACGGCGAATGCGTAAACTTAACATTGTCAATGACATAAAAAAAATTTCTCTGGATAGAGAGTTGTGTTGTACCCGCTGAGTTCAAGCTGTGACCCTAATTCAGACGATACTGCGTAACTCCTGTTCTTCTTCGGCCTGCCTGTGTTGGCTGTGATTCTGCCTGTCTACAACTATTAAGGGCCGCTACATATTTGGTCTCGGAGGTAAAAACATGCGCAAGTTGGAGACAATGAAGCCAGGCATTGACTATGGACCTCCCGCCATCATAACCAAACTCTGCAACTCGCCTTGAAAACCACATGTCACCTTACGCAAGCTTCCGATCTTCGAAACATCCTCAAACTACCAGATGTAGAAGCCGCCTATATGGTCACTACTCAATGATCTCCCTCCAGCCGCCCACTACGACCACATCTTAGCGTCGCTGAGTGAGAAAGCAGCTCGAAGGGCGTTTGCTGCCGTCACACATCATCTGAAAACCCCAGCAGGTCATTGAAGACTGCTTGAATAGAGCAGGAATCATCACCGTTCGCCAGCTGCTTCCCACCACTTCATGTCATGCGCACGTTTAATGAAGAAGGGTTTCATGCCGTTGTAACATGGATTCACTGGACTATGCTGGCATCCTCAGTACACCAAATAATTCTGCCTCACCTGATGCGGAGGGTGAAAAATTTGGGGATCACAGGAATTTCGAAGATGTTGTGGAGCTGGTGAAAGCACTATATTTAGAAGGAGCGTGAAGATAATTGTTTGTTCAATATCAAGACGAATAGGCAAACGCTGGATAAAGGTTAGCAGGGACCTCAATGTACCATCTGCAAGGCTTTTGAGAGTTCATAGACATAGTTTATCTGACCTCCCTTTATCTCCTCCACTCAAACACCTCACTGTTCTGAATATCATTTCTATCAAAAAGACATATTTTCGATGTGGATCCCGTTACTCACGTCTTCATGTAATTTCCTGCTACATATTAGCTGGCATTTTAGACCAGCTCCTTGAGCACCAGGGACTTATTAGGCTGAATAGCACTCAGGAGGCTACAAAACAGACAATTACCATTTGATTTGTCCCTTGGGTTCCTAGTGGAATATGCAGCTTCAGTAGCACGTCTCCAGTGCATTCTCTTCTCTGCAATCTTTTGAACCTGGCTCCACCACTGCCCACAAGCTCTCATTTCTTCCCCACACCATCTCCTCCATGTCACCCTCATCACAGACACCCAACTCGCCGTTTCCCATCTGGGTTCCACTCGACAACCTGGCCTGAAGCGTGATGTCCCCAATCGGCCTTCTCAGTGTATGCCCAATCCATCTCCACTTCCTTCCAATGCATATCTGTTCAGCGATAGGTTCTTGGTTGGTTCGTTCCCAGCCAGAGTTCCTTGTTGCCTATTCCTATTATTCTCGCCATTTGAGCTTCAGTAACGAGCCAGCGTAGGCAGCTGTTGATGAATGTCTGCAGTTTGCTGGAAACCCCTTTCGTAATGCTCCGCCAAGTCTCTGAACCATCACATAGAAACACTAACTTCACTGACATTGGTGTTGAAAATTCGGATCTTCTTCGGGCTTAATGCTGAGTGCAGTGCAGTGGATCTCCACACTGGTTTCAGGTTAATGAACAACTGTCTTGCTTTCCCGATCCTCGCTGGCTTTGACGTCCTCGTCTGTGCTTGTGCCGCCTGTAGTTGAAACAGTGCTGCCTCGACATGTGAAAGAGGCTACCTCCTTCAAGTTTCTCTCGTTCATGGTGATTGGTGTTTGTTGTTCATGTTGTTGGCTAGGTGTCTTCATCATCTCTGTCTTCTGTGCGTCTACTTGAAGTCCCGTCTTCGCTGCCTCTTCTATCAAATACTTGGTTTTTGCCTGTAGATCTTCAAGTTTGTGTGACATTAGACATAATTCATCATCGGCAAAATCCAAATCTCATAGGCTCCTTTCATCGGTCCAGACAGCCAGCGTATGCCCATCTTCTCGCTCCTCACAGTTTGTTGCATAATCCAGTCGATCACTATCAGGAAGATCATGGGTGATAGCAGACATGTTGCGATGCTTGGACTGGGGTTCTTATTTCACCAGTAGCTCAACCCATGAACTAAGTGACATCTTCTACAGTTCCATGAATGCAATTCACAATCACATTGCTCCGGAGGTATCAGTACTAATTAGAAAGCCGAAAGTGAATTTCATCCCTGAAAAAGTACGTATCAGCATGCGCAGACATGCCAGAAATTTCTATCGATCTAATGACTTTTCATCCCTTGTCTCATTAAAAATTGCTCATGAGAACTTCAAATCAAATAAGTTACTGAAAGCAATCAAGCAAGAAACCAGCTGCAACGCACAAACTGGCAATGCTCAATCATTAGTGAGAATTCTAAAATCCCGTGCAAACTTATCTAGAGTTATTCCCAGTAGTCTGATCATCGATGGGGACATTCTTTATGATGACCCAAGAAAGATCTGTGAGCTGTTTAGTAAACATTATGCAAGCTGCTTCACGCACGAAGATAGTGTACTAAACATACAAATGCCCATTCCACCACACCACTCGCTAAGTAATGTTTCCTTTACACAGAGAAAGATAGGTGATGCAGTTGCTTCACTAAAGGACTCATATTCTGCCGGACCCGATGGGATCCCGTCTGTTCTCCTTAAGAGGGGTGGTGAAGATATACCGTTGATCCTCATGAAGCTATTCTCAATATCCCTTACTGAGGCATGCTACCCTGACCGCTGGAAGCTGTCATACATATCTCCCACGTATAAATCTGGGCCGACGTCAGAAATTCAGAATTATCGTCCCATAAATATTACATCTGTAGTCTCTCGTATCATGGAGAAGGTCGTTGCGCAAGAAATCAATGACTACGTGGCTGCGCATCAGCTTCTTTCCCCTATGCAGCATGGTTTCTTAAAAGGTCGTTCATGTAGTACTTGCTTACTGGATTATTTTGAGGAGGTCACCTGCAGACGAGATGAAGGTCTTTTCGTAACTGCTCTATTTTTTGACTTCAAAAAAGCATTTGATAAAGTGCCTCATAATCGGTTAATTCTTAAGCTTCAATCATTTGGAATTAGTGATCCTCTATTATCGTGGATAAGCTCATTCCTTAGGCAGCGTACTCAAATAGTAAAGTTCAGTCAAACCTATTCCTCCCCACAGCCTATTCTGAGTGGTGTCATTCAAGGTAGTGTGTTGGGGCCCTTACTTTTCCTCCTTTACATAAATGATATTTCTGACATGATAAAATATGGTAAACCCTACCTGTTTGCTGACGACTTAAAAATCGTGTATAGCTTTCCCCACTCATCGCTAAGTGAGGGTTTTAATAGAATCCAGGAAGACCTGACGAATTTGTTTGCTTGGAGTGAAACATGGCAACTTCCACTTAACTCTAGTAAATGCGGAATTCTCTGTTTCAATAACTCTTATCCAAACGTCAGTTTACACCTTGGCGATTCTATGCTGCAATCTTACAACTCAGTATGTGATTTAGGTATTAGGTATTCTCGGAACTTAACGTTTACGGAATATGCCCAGTCACTTGCCTCCAGGTGTCGGCGCTCAGTTGGCCTTTTGCTTAAACACGTACATACCAATGAGGCTAGACTGCTTTTATTCAAGGTAATGATCCGCCCAGTACTTGAATATGGCACAATCATCTTCAGCAATATGTATGCTTCGGATAGGATACTAATTGAGAATGTTCAAAGAAAGTTTACCCGCTGTGTACTGGGCCGTCACGAAGAACTTGATTATGTGGGAAGGTGTAAGAAATTAAAAATTGACCCACTTTGGCTAAGACGCCTTAAGCTTAACCTTAGCCTATTTTTCCGCCTTTTGCATGGCATTACTCACGCCTGTTGCGCTCCTACTTTTAAGCCTATATCTTCATATAGTCTACGCAATCGTGAATGTACTGTACCTGTAGAAAAGCACCGCCTTAAACTTAGGTCACGATCCTTTATGTTACAGTACAGCAAGTTATGGAATAAGCTTCCACATTTTATTCGCTCTTGCATGTCTGCATTTCAGTTTCGACGTCTACTCAACGAATTCTTCCTTTTCACGGATATCCATAAATTTCTTGACATTCATATTATATCCACAAATACGAAGCATAATGGAGCAATCGGCACATAACAATGGTCAAGCCATTGCGTCCGCTATGAACGTACTCAGATCTCTAAATGTAAGAATCGGTTTTATTAAAGCCCTGAAGTTCGTTTAATGCAGATGGCCTCACGATTGCATACAAGGGTATGAATACCGGCTCCTCTCCGTATAATGAACTTAAAGAATACTGTTTATTACTGAAAGCCACTACGGTACACCCCCCCCTCCCAAAAAAACGACTTAATAACCCTATAATGGAAGGACTATGTAGTTGACTTAACATATATACATGAAAATGTACATCAAGTCCGAATAAATAAAAAAAGGATAGGGACCTTTCTCTTCTCCAAATTTGATAGCGTAGTAATCTGTATTTCCATATCTGCTCGTGCCTCTCCTTTCTTTCCCCATTTGCAGAAACAGCTGCAAGTCGACATTTGATGTTCAAATTCAGTCTGAACGTGATTACTTTATGGGAATAACACCTGCTCATTGACGCCAATAATTATTGGACTACTCCCACTCTTTCGCAAATTCTGGACCATCTTCAAGATTAACTCGCCTACTCGTCATGATTTTTCTTGCGACGAACCGTCTGACCATTCCCAACAGTATTAGTAGCAGAGGCATTCTGAACAGATGATTAAACCAGAGACCAATTAAAATATTGGCTCAGGAGGTCACTTACCTGCAATGGCTTCACACTAGACATTTTCTAGTACTCTGTACCAAGAGACCTTTTCATATGGAACTTACTACGCATCAAATACACTTCTCGAATGATGCCGCCTATGCTAATACAAAAGATGCCCGAAATCTATGGACTATTGACTGTTTCAACACCTATTTTCATCCAATACAACAAGTATTCCCAGCAGAATTAATCTATATCACCTTTAAAAGTAACATGATGACCTGGATATGCATTGATATAGCCATACACGTTGGTTATATAACTGTGGATACTTTATTGTTACTCCAGATTGTATAAATGGGTCCTTTGTGGTTAGCAAACTAAAAACTGAAGATCATTCTAAGTAATAAACTATTATATTACTAATCAGCAAACTATGCGAATGGACTAACAACGTCGGTTGGTTATAACGCAAACTTTGAACACTGCGCGCTTTTGATATTGATAATGGAACCTATCTATGTGATGGGAGATGGCAATCCATATCCGTCTCATGAATTTCAGCAACTTTCAATAAGATTATGCACACTAATGACTTGATATGTAAATTATTTAATACTAGATACTTTCAAAGGTTATGAATTTGACGGTGCTTGTAAACTGGTATCCCTCATGTTAAGCCTGTTAAATGAAGGCGACATTTACTATTATCTAAACTTTAATACCCTATGTACGCAGTAAAGTAATATTTCCTCGTTCATTTCATAACTAGCAGGACCTTCGGCAGTTTTTTTAAAATTTTTTTAATTGAGTTTAATGACATTCCATCAGTACCACTCAGGGCTCAAATCTTGTAGACATTTTGAGATGTATCAACGTGATGAAGCCTGTAAACTGGCTTCTCTCATGTTAAAATCCTTTTTTTAACACGAGAATAAAACATTTATTTATTAGACGGACTCGTGTTACTCCTGTCCCCTGTATTCACTTAAAAGGCATCACTGAGCTTCCCATTTTGAATTACTTGGCATGTGCAGTCTTCATATAGTTACTGAATGAGGTTGATGAAGGTTTGTGGCACTAAAACCGAAGTATTGAAGCAGCTCCCTGCCAAATTACTTCTCCGTCGTCGCTGTCGAAGACCTTTTCAAAGTCGATGAAGTTGAGGTCAGAGTTTACTGCCATTCTATGTTCTGTTCTTTGATGATGCGTGGTTTAGCGTTGCAATTTGGTCCGCACATGATTTGTACAAACCAGGTTTTTTGTTAATGCGAAGACAATACTTCCACTCGACCAACTTGTAAACTTTCTGCATGCTTATTTTGCTGGGATGTTCCATTATATGAACATGCAGCACTCATATCTTCTAGTGCCAATGGGTTGGGATTGAGGTCCCCTTCCATGAAGATGCATGCAATTTATGTATAAGCTTATTCATACCGTAAAAATGGTGTATGCCTGTGTATTCCGGAATTATAATAATTATTATTACTACCTGGATCCAGCCAGCCTGCTCCAGTGGTAGTTTGGAATCCGGTGCATATTTTAGTCTCTCCACGACGATGCGGCAAATATTTTGCTTGGAGTGGACAGGAAAGTGATTCCAAGCCAGTTCTTGCAAAGACTTAGGTCACCCTTCTTCGGGAGTGTGACAAGGTAGCGCTTCTTCCAATCAATCTGCAGGTACCTTCCCTTCCTTCCAGAACTTCTGCAATAGTGGTGTTGTGTGAGCATGTCCGCCGTTGTCTCTGTGTCTGTTTTCAGTGCTTCTGGCGGGATCCCACCTGGTCCTGCTGCTTTCCCACATTTCAGTAGCTTTATGGCGTTCAGCACTTCCACTTCTGTTGGAGGATTTATGTTCACTCGCAGTTCAGTGGCTCGGCTGCAGGTGGTATTTCCGGAAGAAGTGCAGGTGGTGGTCGATTCAAGAGCTTCTTGAAGTGGTCGGCCAGCCCATTGTTTCCTTTGTCTCACTTTCCTTCATCATCTTTCATAGATTTCATCTGTGTTGATCTCTCCCCTCACAGACAGTAACCTGGTTATTTGATGCAATATTCTCAGGTCTCTGTCTCTCCTACCAGCAGCCTGCTCTGCTTCACTCGCCAGTGTGTCGTAGAGGTGTCTTTTGTCTTTGCGCGCACTCTTCTTCATTTCATTTTCCAGTGTAGAGTTTCATACGTTGTACTCAGTTCTTCCTTTCTTTGTTCATCCTTGCAGTGGTTCATCTTCTGCCTCACCATCCTCCCCTCCCCACTCTATCAGCTTCCATGTATCCGTCGACATCCACTCCTCATCTTCTTCCCTCTTCCTTCCTAATACGGTTGTGCACGTTACTTTCCACATCTCTTTCAAAGGCTTCCAGTGTTCTTGCACACAGGTTTCTTCACGGATGCTCCTCGATATCTCCCATTTTGTCTTGATAGCTGACGTGAAGATTCACTTTGTGGTTTCGTCCTCCAGTTTCTGTTCTGGGTGTTCAACTTCAACTGTGGTCTATCACCAACACATGTGAAGGCTTTCAACTTGATTTGGAAGGCAGATTCCTTGCACTAGACAGTGATTGGTCTGAGCCTACATCTGCTCCTCTTGTTGACCTTGTGTCAAGTAGGCTGCCTCTCCACTTTCTTCACATTGTGATGAAGTCGATCTGAATTTCAGTGTAGTGTGTCCTGGTGCCTGGTGAAATCCATGTCGCTCGCTTTGTGGATATCCTTGTGCTTGAACACACTGCCCCACTCCAATCACCAAATCGTTGAATGCACAGAATTCCACAAACAATTCTCCATTCTCGTTCATCACCTCATCGAGTGCTTCTCGACCCATGATGGATGAGTTCTCTTCCTGTGTTGTCTGCTCCCAGTGTGGCATTCATGTCGCCCCACCCATTAGAATTTTGATGTCATAGTCGCCATCTAAAGTGGGGTCTTGTCCAGTGTTGATTGCGGTTGTCTGTAGAATTCCTCCTTCTTCTCTTCATCTGCATTATTTGTAGATGCGTAGCGTTGCATTGTGTGATTGTGACTTTCCCTCCTTTTGAGCTGAACCTTGCTGTGATGATCCTGCAGGATGAGATTGGTTCCCACTGAATGAGGGCCTTCGATGCTGTTGGAGACATCATGATAGCCACTGCAAAACTCAATGTGCTTGTGGTTGTCGTCTGGGCAACATTATCGGAGTAGATTATTGATTCTCCAGTTAACAGTTTGGAGAGTCCACTTCCATTCCATCTGCTTTCGCATATTCCTAGCACTTCAATGCGATACCTTCTCGTCTTGGTTGCAATCTGGACTGCCATGCTAGGTTCAAACATTGTGTGGACATTCCATGTCCACATGTTTACTTTAGCTTTCATCGAGAGAAGAGAAGGCACTTCGGCCAATTGGCTTCCTGAAGGCCTTCGCCAATCGGCGTCATTTCGCCTCCCCGATTTGAGCGAGGAATAATTTCGTTTTTTATGTTTTATATTTTGTTTGTGCTTTGAAGCTTGTTCAGCTACCGGATTGGTTTTCCGGGGTAGGGTTGCTAGCCGTATGCCCAGCCTTCTCTCATCATCTAGGCTTGGGACCGGCTGGTAGTTAGTGAACTGGTTGAACAGGCGAGATGTCATGGCCGTGAGGATGGACTGCACGAGGGTCAAGAAGCTGGCAGATCTGCCTGGACTGCTCTGGATGGGGTCGAACTCCATATGTTGACTCAACTTGTGGGTGTTAACATCACTTAACGCGAGACCACTCGCGGGATTACTCCGAAAAGTGGTGTAAAGACAGCGAAGTAGAGGCGGCGGATACCTAGGCTGTATGAAAAACGTCCTTCGAACATCAAATGTCAGTGCAGTATGCGGTGTAGTCACATTTTATGGGAGGCCCCAACGTTGAGCGTGTTCTGCTTGCGAGAAATGACGTCAGTTTTCGTTCGTGCGGAAAACAAAACCTTCAGAGATTTCAGCAATAATAATTTGATGTGACGGACAAATCAAACCCTGAAAGCCTTGTTGAAATCATTTTTTGGGTCGAGTAGGTCAGATCATATATACCCCTGAGAGCCTTAATTATTATCGCCGCGTTCACATCACATTTCTGCATAAATCATTTTGATTTGCTGCATCTCTTGAACCCGCTACATCGTTTTGTTATGCAGTTCCTTAATGCGTACGCTTCTACTGAGGACGTCAATCTATGCGAGCCCTAATATTCTGAAGCGTACTTAAATTATTGTGGTCATTGGTAAGTACGTGTTACACATCATACCGTGGTTCGTGAACTTCTGCCCGGCCATCATCACTTTCATCCTCAGATTTATTACTAGATTTAGCCATGATTAAACTGGCTCACATGTGTTAAAAACAGCTGAAGTAAACTTCACCTGAAAACAACTGTACGAGAGAAAATTGGCTCCTGCCTATGAAATCTGATTCTAATTTGTCAAAATCTTTTCATTGAGAAAGGGACCATTGTTTTGATTGGTTTCTCACTTCATTTGCTAACCTGTTTCAAGGCCCTGATTTTACAATCCCTTTCCATTCTTTGTGGTAACTTTGTTTCTTCGTTAGAAGCACTTTCTCAACCAGTTGTACACATTCGTCTGCAATAAAAGAAATAAAAACAGAATACAACGTGATGCAAGAACTATTAACACACTTTCCTGAGTTTAGTGAAAATTCCCCGCTTGGAAAGAAAGGCTAAGGAAATGTACGAGCTATCGCAACACAATAAACCGTAAATAAAGCAATTATTTTATTTCGATTTAAGCCTTTTTGCGACCGGTGTACTCTGTGAACTGCTTACCTATCATTAAAGCTGCGGCAAGCGAAAGCTGTCTGCATCCCACCGATGGGTTCAACAATGCAACCGATCCAGGTGCCCATCAAGCTACATTCCATTCCAGTAATGTTGTATGATAAATTTGTGTCATGTTAAAAGCGTTCTACTATATTGACCGATACTAGACAGTTTCGAATTAAATCTGAATTTTGGTTTTAAGAACGGTTCATGGGTATATAGTAATCCTTTTCTAGTTGATTTCGCTGCTTGCCCAGTCCTCTCTTGAATAAGATAGTCAATGACGCAGATAACATTTCTTCTGGTAGCCATCTCTGAGAGTGAGGCACAGAACACAAAAACCAGCGCATTACATAGAAAAATTCATCCTCGGTTTTGGTACTTTTGTGCCGTTTTCCTTGATGTATTCCAGCATGTTGTGGAGGAAAACAGGAGATTGATGAAGTCCAAACCCATTTCATAAAGTCCTGTAAATCAAACACAAGTCTGTTCATCCCCAGCACGATAAATGCGAGAGATTAGGCTCCTTAAGGAGTGCTGCCTAATTCAAGCTAACTATTACAGGAATCAGACCATCTGCCATCCTCACCTTTCAAATAAGGGATTGCCACGTGTGAATACTTTGCTGTTTTGATACTAACCCAAACTGCCCATAAGGTGATGAACATATCTCCACTGATTCCATTAAAAGTCTGATATATTTCTCTGACTGTCCTAAGACTGCCGGCCGTGAACAAACTTTAGTGTGGCACGGTATTCAAGGCAACTTTACATGACTTCCGAACAATTATAGGTCGGTATTTTGAACATTGGAGTCCAACTAATATCATGATTGTTGCCATTAGCGTACTCTACATGCATTACTGCGCACTTACCTGCGATGATGGCCATCACTCACTCATCAGATCAGGGTAGTAACGTTTCTAGGTCTGCTTGAAGAGTACATCATTCCAGATTTTTTACAACGCAGTGTAAAAATTCATGGGAGACTTCGTGGTGCCAGGTAGTTCATTTACGCTCAGGAGAAACAGCAGGAGATCTAAGACTGCATTTTCTTTCATTTCAAACCGTGTAGACTTCCAAAGGAATAATTGGGAACTGATCCTAGCTCTCTGAGTCCCACTTATGAAAAGTCCCCTAGATCCATACAGGCAAGGTGCCAGCAGTTCTCAAATTTTTCACTTCCATCGGCAACCTATATTGAGGTACTGTTTTGATCTCTTTAAAAAAAGGATATAACAGTGGCATCCACAAACCTTTTACTATCCTTAGACTTTATCCAACTTTATCTAACTCTGGGGAATTCAATTAGTCAGGACAAACGTATGAAACTCATGCTGTCTATGCATCAGGTGGACCGTAGTGCACAAATTTCGTAATCGGTCACCCAGCTATGCGAGATGCTAGCTGTCTGAGCAACGCTTGGCGTAGTCCATTCGAATACACTGAGCTTCCCATATCCAGCATAGTTAATAACGCAAGTACATCACTGTATTTTATGTCCGCAGAGTTTATCCTGGTGGGTGGCAAAGTTTCTACTGCTTGATTCATGCCGACTGGAGATACCTGGATTAAGACCTCAACAAAATATCCGGCACTAGCCTCTGATTTTTCCTTGCCACTTTAAATTAACTGGTTAATTTCCGCTTCTCCAATTAAGGTAGGGACAAGATAGTACTTTTTCCTTGCAAAGTTCATATAAGATGTCATACCACAACCTGGATAAGACGCTTTCTGAAGATTTTTAGGAACCAGCAGACTGCTAACACACATCTACCCCGGGATATTTTACAACACTTATTCCCCCTGGAATCGCCAATTTTAGTGACAGGACCCGAACAAGTTGTTCCTAACGGCAGTAGACTGATTTTCGTGGCGTGTCCACAGTGGACAGTATTTTTGTTCCTTCGAAACTGTTCACAGAATGGAGGATTAGTCGCCCAGACGTTCGAGTCCCTCCAGGTTGACTGTCCGCTTCTCAGGCCTGGCTCTTGAACCAGCATCTGTTACGCTTGCTTTTTACAAACTGAGCTATCGGCTCAGCAAAAGCCGATTGCTGTGAATCCGAAGGTGATTGAAGCTTGATAACTTTCACCAAGGAGTGAGAAGGGCTGCATAATACTTACCCGTCTGCGTAGGATAACGCCAAGTAAAGAGCCGATGGAGCATGCACTGATGTGCTGCATAACAGTCAACAAAATCGACGCCTCTACTCATCATTATTGCTCTGTCCCAGTCAACTGATTGTGCTTTGAAATTTCATAGAGCTAGGTATATGTATTTACCTGTTCAGAGAGTCAGCTTGGTCGAGATGAAGTCTCTCGTCAAAATTCCTTGCTATGACGCCGTTCAGCCAAAATAATATCTTATCCCTTGCATCTCAGTCAGAAACCCAATATTTCACAAATCCCACTTCGGTGCGGTAACTTTACTATGACCCTTGAAGTTACTGTTCTTTAAGCAAAGAGTGATGCCACTACCCATGAGCGTCGGCCCTTTACTCCAAATCTTTGCGAATGTGCCGTATTGTTTCTGATCTTAAATAGAGCCATTTTTGTGAGAACAGTTGTGTCAGGGCTTGCAATACCTAGATTGGGAATATTCAGACTGCTGTTAAATATTTATCTATAGTATCCGTGACAAATTAAATTTGAAAATCATCATTTTCTACTTAGCTACTTATATAAAAATTCCGTTGTTTATCCGTCTTCCGAGTAATAAAAAGTTCTGTGACCTTGAGAAGCCAGTTGCATCGTTTGGTCTTTCCCATCGCGTGGTGTAATTTCCGAGTATGGCTGAGCATTCAGGTGACGAAGGTGATTGGGAAGATGGAGTCAAAAACAAGTACAAGCCACCTGAGAAGCGTACTTTAGAGGAACTTAAGAGTCTGGATAAGGAAGATGAAAGCTTGCAGAGGTACAAACAAGCTCTTTTGGGCTCTGCAGTTTCTGGTATCACTGCTCCATGTATGTTTGACCTTAACTACTTATTGCCAAACAGTCCCAGATAATCCTTCAAATGTGGTTGTTGAGAAGTTCTGTATACTTGTCGAAGGGCAGCCCGACATTGTGTTTAATTTACGAGGTTAGTCTTTTGCCATTGAGGTTTTTCAAAATTATATAGTGGTTATAACTGAACCTTTGACTGCTATCTAATTCCTTTGGATTTAAATTACTCGTTAGCGTTGTCTTCTGTCCAATTAAAAGTATTACGAATTTCAGACAACTTCCTTTCTTAAAGTTGAAACCGCAAACTCAGTTTGCATACTTTACTTAGATGCTTTTATTTTGACATTAAACCAAACTTACCTTGGTTTTCGTATATAGAAACTTCCATTGTGGTTATGGTAGTAGCCTATGTATGTTGCCGACGACGTCGGACCCTGCATTACTGAACCGAGTTGCCCACACTTCATACACAGATAGATCAAGGCAGAAGGTAACAATATTAAAAATATAGAAGTAAGAAGTAAGTCATAAGTAATGAAAAAGGTATAAAAGGAGGAACAATGGATAAACCCATGGGTCTCGGTTTGGTGACTAAGATGCAGATGATATGTGGACGCATCCGATTCACATCTATTCTAAGCCATATTGTTTACAGTTTCCAACCATTCGTTTTGATCACCTAAATTTTCCTACTCAGGTTTGGTTAACAGTCAGAGTATTTGCGGATTGATACCATGTTCTGTTTTGATCACTTCTCACCTCTAACCATCCTGAGGCTACTTCTGCCAACATCGTGCTGCAACTAGGTAGTGAGCAGTTATGCATATGTGACATGTCTCAGCTGTCTGAGTTGCTGAAGGTTCGCAACCTCCTCAGCTAGCTTAGCTACCACTTGGAACCGCCCAACTTTTACGAGTCAAGCGTGGCGGGACCACGACACGATCCATATCACGAAAGCAACAGTGGCTGGACACCCGAAGCCTTCTGGTACCACAAGTTACGACCATAATTCGCAACCATGTAGTATAACAGCGTGCTGCTGCGCTGTACACCCAACCCTTTATGGGTAGACGGATGTTATGCCAGTGCCACATAAATGAACATAGGTGAACCAAGTGGAATTAATGAAGTAGTCAATGCACTCGACCACTTTACTTCATATTGTTGGATGGAGCACTCAGGCAAACCAGTCATAAAGCACCAGTTTGCGTTCGGGTAGTGAGAAATACATCGTGAAAGTTCTGGAATTGCCACTCAGTATTCAGAAGACTCTTCATCCCGTCAACTTCTGCCCTTAATAAAACCATCACCGTCGTCTATTGAGGATTTTCTTGTGACAAGGTCAGTCTCCAAAGTCAAACGAGGGGATGAGGGGCTAGTATTAACACGTTTATGACAGCTAAGTAGGAATAGGAGTAACGGACATCACTCGCCGTGCATTACTCATCCGATACGTTGCCATAGGTTCTAACATGCATACAGGTATTCGAATGCAGAACTTTCATTTGGATGATGCGCTTACTGATATCTTTCAGTGAAAAACAGTGCTATGGTACCTCTTGATCGAGTCGAATCTCGTCTTCAAATCAAGGAATACTATTAGCGTCGGACACTTAATTATGCCTTTGTAGAAGTAATGTGTTTAGATTAAGGCCTACATTTCTCGTGTCAGTTAAGCTTTTGTGAAAATACTGGAAATTCATCTTAAATGAGGCAGTTACAATTTCCAAGTATAACATTTTCACCTTGCCTTTTCCAAATATTCGTGACTTTATCACACTAGTTTATTTTACTGAGTCAGATTTCACTTCTTGAGGTGATAGGAAATGGAAATAGAACTATAGAATTTTGCCTTCCTTAAGAGATTACTAAATGAGTTCGAACGCACCAATATGAAGCTTATTTCTTTCTAGTTCTTAATGACAAAGTGGGGGGATTTACAGTAGACATTGTGTCTTAACTATATTTAGGAACTTGTCTATTTTCGTGGCAGCTTTTTCTACTTAGAAAAAAGTATGGCAAAGAGATTCATCCATATCACTAAAAAACACTGGGTCACCTGAATTGTGATATGGACGTAAATAAGCCTTCAAGTAGTTTCCTATCTTCTCCAACCTACTTTTATAAACCCCTGTAGAGTTATTTAGGAATCAAAACATGAAACAGGCTCGTGAAATTTGATATCAACCAAAAATCTGTACAACACTCGGTAATTAAGTCACAAGCAACAAATAAGACCTCTTTTCGGCACCGACTTTGAAAAAGGGTCTTGATCTCTTTTGTTTATTTCTTTCTAAATCAGTGTGTTATGTGAACTTATTTGGAGTTAAATGGTGTGGTTTGTGAAGTTGATTAAGTTTCAGTGTACTATCCAGTGGCAAAGCGTACTCCAGCGTGAACTTGTTTATGATTTTATCCCTAATGAGAGATATAACCACATGAAAAATCTTTCAGAATTGGCAATTAGTCCACAAAGATCAAAGTGGAATAATTTCCTTCAATCTAATTTTAACTATTATCATCAAAATTGTGGAAAAAAACCCTATTTATGATCAGCGAAATCCTTTCAGTAATTCAAAGCTTTGCAAAACAGCCTCACAGTTTTAACTAAGTTGACTACTTTAAGGTCCTGTGGTGACCCCTCAAAGACTGCAAAGTTCTGTAATTCCACCAAGACATATCCCAGCCAATTCACATCAAATTTGAATATCAGAATATTCAGGTACTTATACACTACATTGATCTATTTTGAATCTCTTTGCTAGCCCGCATTAATATGCTAAAGAGATAGACAAACTTTTCATACAAGTGCATCGATTGAAGTCGCCACACTTTACACCAGCATGTACGCAACATGGGGTTAGAGAAAGCGATATCAGAGTGAACAAAAGTGTATCAGAGGAAAAATGACTTTGGAATCGAAATCTCGGAAGATGTCAAAAGGTGAATATATCTACGTGATTTCGTAGATTTTCAACCACTTCATGAAGCCTCCAGTTATTGATTCTTGTTGTCCTGAGAACTTCAACCAGTCTACCCTAACCCTACACTAATCAGACTAACAGTCCAAGACTTTATTGGCAGGTATCACGTCTTGGTCTAACCCTGACCCTTCTTTTAACCTAACCCCTACCTAACTGGCATTGCATGTTGAGATGGGTGATAACTGGGCATGTACACCACATGTCCAAGCTACCTCACTTGGTCAAGGGTCACAACCTCATCGACTAACTTAGCTTCCTTGTCCAGTAGACTTCACCTAACTTCAGTGTTACTCACACGGGGATTCCAGCATAAGCAAGTAATGCCATGAAGACACTTGTAGTCAGAAACCTGTAATCCCTTTATATCTACTTTCAACGGTAATCTTAACGGTATAATAGAAGAAAGCGAATTGCAGCTCAACATACTCGTCCTTTAATATATAGTCGAATCTCATTGACATTATAAAAAAGTTCCCAAATTCCTTACAAGCCGCGTACGTCCGATATGAAGTTTCATCAGCAACCAACTAATTCTGGCTGGTGTAACTTCCTAAGTGAGCGAAGTGGTAAGCACATTCAATCATTTCACTCCCTATCTCTTAACTAGGAGTAGCTGCAGATCAGTCTTGCAACATCATCTTAAACTTAACTGGTGTAAAACACATACTAAACGCAAATTTATGCTCAAGGCTTTCAGAACATTGCACTTTATTAACGTCGCCATCTAATAGGACAAAGTCGTCTGTATACTCCAAGTTAACCAAGTTTTATGCTTGAAGTAAATCGATTCCTGCAGTCAGAGTCACCTAGAGTTATATCCGTCAGCATGTTTAAAAAAAGTTAAACAAGAGCGGTGACACCGAGCATCCCTGGTAGACACCACTTGCTCGGTGTTCTTTTCAGTCAGATGGAGCTGTGGTTCAGTGGTTTATGGAGATGACTAACACCCAGTGGGTCGCGGGTCCGAGCCCCGCTCCACCTACCAAGGTTTGAGAAGCCAGTCAGTAAGTATCATTAGCTCTCGCACAATAGATGTGGTTCATTGCCTACTGCACGAATGCGCGCAAGCGTGATGCGTGTATTTTGATTTTCCATCCAGTCAGTCACTGACACAACACTTCTTGGCCGAACGAGTTGAGTGCTGCTTTCAGGTCAAGAAATGCGACAGGTATCGGACTCCGGTAGCTATACATATGTTCCAAAAATTTGTCAAAGACTGGTTGACTGGCAAAATCAACGTAGAACATCGCACACAGGCGGATCGGCCTAAGTTGCCACACTTTGAAGTAGTACACAAAGAACAGGTGGGTAAAAAAGTAGTGATATCAAGGAAGACAAAGTAGCGTAGTAGAATAAACAACCTGAAGATAATGGTTAGTGCGAAAATGCTAAGGAGTAAATACATCACCACTTTGACCGATTTTCAGCCATTATACCGAGAGTCCTCAACCACTGACTCCTTTTGTCCCAAGGACCCCAACCAGGCAGTCTGCATCTCCTCACACGGCTCAGACAAACAGGGACTTCATCGTCTGGAGCCACATCTTGGTCTGGCTACCCTGAACCTTCCAACCTAGTTCAACTTCTAGCATCACACATAGATGTATTCAGTGGCTCTGAATGTGTAGTATATCTCCAAGCCATCTCAGCCGTCAAAGGTTGAAATTCTAATTCGTCCACCTTCGCCCAGGTATGATACCTATCCAGTTTTCTCGAGTTTATTGTCGAGCTCTGGTTAGGTGTCGTATAGCTATGGACTTGAAGATCTTGGACGGTGTTATTCAATCTGACCACTTATGGTTGCCACAAGAAGACTTCTTTTTTATGAACTGATCAGTGATGTAGAACAGTCTGGTGGGACTACGTCTGATTCCCATACACCACCTAGTTACTATCTTCGTTACTCTACTCAGTAATTTCCTACCTCGATCCTTAAAGCTTCTGCTGACAAACCATTAGGTTCTGCCAATTCGCATCTTTTCAGGCTAGAAATAGTCTACTCAATTCAAGGAGAGTTTGAGGACTGATGTTTACTTACATTTCAGGTTCTGGATGGATCCTGAGCAACTGAAGCGTTGGTGTAGTTCGGTTAAATTGTTATTCAGAGCATTCCACCCAACGTTCAAGCTGCCTGTCACGAGGGTCCATCATTTTTACTGATAATCTCACTAACCATTGCTTTCTTTTTGCTAGTATTCCTAATAAGCCTGGATGACTGCATAATATTGCCTAGCGCTGACGCTTTTTTCATCTCTTTCACCTTTGTCAATCACTACTGTATTGGGTCATTGAGAGTAGTTTGATTTCGCTCCTCACTGTGATCACAGCCAGCTGGAATGAGTCTTCTATCATCGATTCATTTGGACGAGATTGTAGAAATCCACTAGGTCTTACTAAGTTTTGGAGGTTTCCCTCTCATCCTCTGACTGTACAGGAATTGTCCAAATCACAGAAAGATCTTTGGTAGATCTAGAATCCGCGGATGATAGTCCCGTTAGTTGAAGACAGTGAGAAGATGCAGTCTTCTGGAAACCTTGAGTGGCAATTTGAGAACGTTTGGGATGCGTTTCTTGCTACCCAAATACAAATTATTGCTTCAGGACTGGTCTTTAATGGTGCCCTAGCTAACAATGGAGAGTGAATTAGTTGGGTGCGTTGAACACTTCATTTGTCTAGGAAGTTAGATCAGCCCTGGTGGTGGTCCAGTGACCGACGAGTTTTCTAGACGGCTACAAAAGGCTCAGTTGGCTTCCGCCAACCTACGCCATTTGTGGCACGCTCGTGATATGCGATTGCCTACTAAGTATCGTATACTACTCTGTTCTCTTGTGTTCTAATATGCTGTTGTGAAACGTGGCCGATAAGTATTAGAGGACATGAAAAGGCTTCAGATATTTGACCACCGTTGCCTTCGTAGCAAAGGCCATGTGTCCTGGCGTAGATGTGTGCACACAGTTTTAATCGCTATACTGAATTCACCATGTTCGCACTCCTTCCTATCTTTCCCTGCTTCTGATCAATTTTTTCTTTCTTCATCTCCCATCTTATTGCTTTGTTGTTTGATGTGTTGATAAAGTGTGGCAACTGAAACCACTTCTCAGCAAATGCTGAGTAGCACTGTGATTGATCCAAGGCCAGCTAAACGTCATTCTTAGTCTTTAAAAACCATGCGGTCATCATGTTGAAGCCTTCAACGTCGAATTTGACCTGTCTTTTGGGACACTAAACCACCACCAGGGCTGATCTAACTTCCTAGACAAGTGAAGTGTTCAACGCACCCAACTAATTCACTCTCCATTGTTAGCTAGGGCACCATTAAAGACCAGTCCTGAAGCAATAATTTGTATTTGGGTAGCAAGAAACGCATCCCAAACGTTCTCAAATTGCTACTCAAAGTGTCCAGAAGACTCTTCATCTTCTCATTGTCTTCAACTAACAGGATAACGTCATCGTGGAGCTAATTGGTTTGGGGAGATGACTTTCAACAGGTGGTTCATGGACTCGAACCCTGCTCCACCTACCGAGATTGGGGAATCCGGTTAGTATCATCAGCCCTCACACACTAGGTATGTCTACTACACGAATGTGCATAAGGCTGCTGAATGAATTTCAATTTTCATTCGACTACCATCTGCATATTCTAGATCTACCATGGATTCTCCTCCGATTATCTGGGGAGCCAGATGACGAGAGTGACAGCTTCATATAAATAGCTCTGATAAAATTGAATGAGAGGGGCATCCTTGGCGAACACCACTCGATGCACTTGGATCGTTAATAGTGACTGCAGGGTGAGGTTGAGGAAGTTAAAGTATGCGTAATATACATATCTAGAAGTGAGAACAAGGGCGGTGACGAAGGTAGGTTATGGTTAGTTGGGTTTCGCATACTGCTGAAAACGCGCTGGCGATTGGTATTTTTCGGTTTCTCACACCGAGAAAGTTGATTATGTGAGACACATGAAAGAGAAAATGGAATAAAACTGCAAACAAAGGGTGCCATACATTTGCGATTTGATCCGTAGGTATAGTCGCCTTTTTATCCGACTCTAAAATCACTTGACGTATATGTGACTGATTGACTATTTTACTTAAGCTGTGTTTTATTCGGACTTGGAATTTGTGTTACTAGTATTCAGTAGGTGGAACTGTCGACAGCACAGTTTTTCTTTTCGAATCCACAACCAGTCATATTTTGAATATCGTGTACAAATTTTCTCGTCTGTCCAATAAGTTTGATTTCATATCTAAAGTCTTCTATCATTTAAAACTATGTTCACGGGCTTTGCATTACTGCTTCTTTGTTTGTTCTCTAAGTATTGGTAGGTGCGTCTGTTGTCACTTGCACAAGTTCAAATCGTTTGTGCATTTCAAGAATTTGTTAATCCGTCATAAGCTTCACAAAGACATTTGTTTGAATGCAAGGTTAAACGTCTTGTAACCCTCATAACAGTTATCTACACGCCTTTTTATTTAGTAGAACTGTGGCCAGTGTGTTCCATGTCTTACTTTTGTACTGAATAAACTCCAGCTTTACTGTCAATAAGACTGGAACTGTAGTTCACTAGTTTAAGTTATTCCAAATATCGTTAACGAGTTTACATTTGCTCCAACTACTCAGACTTCCATAATTGAGGAGTAACATCAGTCCCTTGCGCAATAGGTGTGCGTCATATTGGTGACATGTAACATGTCATCTGTTAGTATCCAAGACATCAAGTTGAATTAGTAGTTGACGATTTTGTACAAGGTTCCTCAGCGCTAACCCTGATATCATATGCACACCTTATTTCTCTTATTATTGAACTCACACTAAGGATATCTATTTGCTTGGTCCCATTATACTTCGTTTAGTTCCTGTTAATGTTTCTATTGTCGACTTCCGTTCATTGTGATGTTGTGAAGTGTGTTAAGTTGAATTGGTATTCTGATGTGACACTTTCCTCATTCCAACCCATCCCTTAAAATCAAGTTAGGTAGGTTCTGTGTTCTTTATGGGTCGTAGTTTTGTTATGACAGGTTAAGGAATTTTTTGTTTCTTTTTACGCTACTCTGTTGATAGCAAAAAGGTCACAGAAACTCAATTTCTAATTTTATTCCCTTTTATATTTTAGATGACCTTTCTGCCCTCAAATCCAAATCAATTCAAATTGTAGAAGGTTCCAGTTACCGCATTCAGATTGAATATTATGTGCAGCGAGATATTGTTTGTGGACTTCGTTTCAAACAATGGACAAGTAGAGGTCCTATTCGAGGTAAATAACATATCTTGAATTCGTATTCTTTGTGTTTGTATGCGTAATACTGATTAATTAAATCACTAGGCCATTCTGTTCCGTCTACTTTTCACTTTCCGTTTAACAGTCTTGGAAGATGATTAGTTTCAAGGTAGTTTCCGTCATCAATCGATAACAACCGACTAAACAGGGACCTGTTATCAGTGGTTTCATCTTAACGTACTGTTTCTTAGCTGCATCCGACCCTGGTGAAATTGAATCTTTTTTTTCTAGTTTCATGGTGAAAATGCTACCAACCAGGTATTGACGCTTAATTCTTGTCGTTCCCAAACACCGTATCTATTAATTGGCAAATACTTATTGTTCAGTTGGTTGCATATGCCATAACTTTTGATTGGAATTTGCACAGTATAGTAACATATGGTTAGTTTGAGAAATGTGATGCATTTGCGCAATAAAGTCCGAATAATTTGATCACAAATTTACTTATCTAAACATTTCATACTCAGGATAAAAGTAGACTGAGGCCAGAGAACTAATTTCAGGTAATAGACATGAAAATAAAGAAAGGATACTGCATCGTAAACTGCTACATTACATACACGATTACGTTTCAGCACGTTGGCCTTCATCATCATCATCATCTATCGACATAGGATCAGACATTACTGCGTAACGGTCCGAGTTGCCACACTTCACATCAGTACATCAAATAAAAAGGCAGTGAAGTGCAAGGTTAAGATAAGAAAATTCAGTCAAAAGAAATATAAAGTACGAAAAGAGAGAAAGGAAGAGTGAGAAAATGGTGAGATTCAGTATAGCGTCGTTAAGATGAGGATAATGTGTGTATACATCTGCACCACTGACATCATTTCTGAGCCATATCACTTAGTCTCCAACCCTGGTTTCTCCTGTCCAACAGACCCAAACCCGATAGTCCACATCACCACACATGGCTCAAACCAACAGTCAAAGACTTCATACATTGATGCCATGTTTTAGTCTGGCCACCCGGAGCCTTTCTCCAACCTGAACCTACTTCGGCCAACATTGTGTGACGAGGTAGATGGCAACTAAGCATACGTAACACGTGTCCTAACCATGTCAGTCAATGAGGGTTCATAACTGTATCAACTGACTTACCTCTCCTCCCTAAAACTCTACGCCTGGTTTCTGCGTTACTCACATGGTGATACCACGGAATACGGTCTATGCTACGAAGGGCAACAGTGGTCAAACACTTGAAGCTTTCTCATGTCTTCCACCTTCAACGGCCATGTTTCACAGGCATAGAGTAGAACAGAACGGACTGCTGTGCAGTACACTCGACCCTTAATACACAATCAGATATCACGACGGCGCCATAGTTGGCGTAAGTTAGCAAAAGCCGACCGAGTCTTTTGTATCTGTGCAGAAAATTTATCGACCACTGAACTAGCCACCAGGGCTGATCCTACTTTCCAGGTAAGTCAAATGGTCAGTACACTCAATTGCTTCTCTCTCTATGGTTAGACGTTGCACCGTTGAAGACCAATCCTAGAGCCACAATTTGCATTTGGGTGGCGAAAAACCCATCCCAAAAATTCTCAAATTGCCTCTCAAAGTGTTCAGATGACTGCATCTTGTCAGCGTCTCCACCTTACAGGACTATGTCATCTGCATATTCTAGGTCTAACGAAAATTCTCCTGTGATTAGGTCAACCTTTATGTAATCAGGTGACTAGAGAGAGACCTCCATAAGAATATCTGTGATAAAATTGAATAAGAATGGAGAGAGTGGGCAGCCTTGAGGGACACCACTGGGCGAGTGCAGCTCCCCGGATATCTCGCCGTAGGCCCTAACACGCCCATAAGTGTTCGAGTAGAGAGCCTTCAATAAGGTAATGTACTTACTCGGCACGCCTTTCAGTGAGAGACATTACCATGAGACTTCTCGATCAACAGAGTCGAATGCCGCCACCTTCAGGTCGAGAAATGCAACCAGTGTCAGGTGCCGGTAAATTTGTCTATGTTCCAAAACCTGGCGCAGTGTGAATACTTGGTCGATACATCCGTCGAAGAATCATAGAACCCAGAATCTTAGACACTATGTTCTTCAGGCTGATTCCTCTATGGATATCATAAGAGGACTTCTCGTCTTTCTTGAATACTGAGATTATTGGTGATTGAGACCAGTCGGAGGGGATCGTATTTGATTCCCATATACTAGTTAACAGTTCCGTTAACCTAACTAAGAGCACCTTACCACCATTCCTGTATACCTCAGGTGTTAGTCCATCTGGTTCTGCCGCCCCTCCTCGTTTCAAGTTACCTATGGCTTTCTTAACTTCTGCTAGTGTTGGGGGCCTATCTCAATGTTCCATTCAGGACTCGACTGGATAGCGGGCAACGCAATGGTAGCTGGAGGCCAGTTGAACTTTTCCTCAAAGTGTTCTCCTTATCGTTCCAGTCGTCTCCTGCGAGTGAATCGAAGACCCATTCTTCTCCACTATAGTCTCACTAATCTTTGTTGACCTTTTCCCCGCAGTTTCCTTAATAAGTCTAAACAACTGTCTACTGTTACCAATCGGCGTTGCCTTTCGCATCTCTTTAGCCTTCGCTGCCCACCACTGTTCGTGGTCGTTAGGTAGACTTTTTCTCAATCTACTTTTAAGTTGCGCTCGCTCTTCATTGTACTCGGGGCCTGCAGGGATGCGTTTACGTGCATCCATTAGTTTGGCAGAAGCTGCTGATATCCACAGGCTTTTTTAGCCACTCCTTCGCAGTCGGCTACGGTCTTCAACGCTGCTTTTGCAGCAGACTGAAGATGACACCGAGGTTCTTCTGGATGAATGATAGTCTTCCGTTGCGATAAATGCCTAGCCAATTTTCCACTGAAAGCGGCTTTGACGTTTTCGTTGTCGAGCTGCATTCGTAATGCTTTTGTTGTCAAATTTTTCCTACGTTCATTCAGATGAAGGCATATACGCTCTCGGACCAATGTGTAGTCGCTATCTAAAGACGTACTCCAGAAGGAGCGGCAGTCTTCCGCTGATCCTCTCCAGCGACGACTAATAGTAATGTGGTTTATGTGTCCATCGCTGAGTTCAGCTCGGTGTGAATATGAGGGAAGGCAGATGTCATCATCTAATGATGAACACCCAGAAATGTTTGATGGAATTGTCTCCAAACAGCCTTTAAACTATAATACGAAAGCTAGTTTCGCAAGATGACTTTACTCACAGCATAGAAATCCTTAGTTTCCCCATAAAGTACATGATACAATCTGATCATTCTTGAAACATACTGACCGTGCTGAGACGATGAGGAGCACATAGGGAGACCCTTGGTGTTCTCAGGTTATAGAGACTAGTTTTCCAATGTACACGACGATTATATTTAGTTATCATCAGATAGAAGTCTTATTGCCATTGTCATGTGATTTTGAGTCGTATCATTAGTCACTAAATTTGCCTGTAATAGACCTGGAGTCCATTGGATTAGACCCCTGGTGAGTCATGCCTTCGAACTTAACTCCGTCCACCGAGGTTTGAATAGCCAAATGGTGTCGTTAGCCATGTCATAATAAATGCAACGTTGTCTAGTGTAGGAAATGGCACATGGTTGTTTATTTCTTTTTCCATTTTGTCTATTGTTCCATTTGTCTTAGTATGCAGCCACCCCAGCAACCACTGAGATAACCGATTAGGATTCGGAATTTTATGAAATACATTTACAGCTGAAATAAAGAAACCTGATTAGTCGTTGCTGAGGTGTCCTTTAAAGCCAATCATGGTTTCTGAATAAGTGAGTTAAACCCATCAGTTGTCGTCTATTTTAGAATCATAGTTAACTAAATAAAGGCTCAAATAAACGAAAATATTCACTGGTCGGTAACTTGCTGTATCAAAACCTGCAGATATATGTTATGTATCCCGAGAGGATATTATACGCACGTTTGATTCACAGTTAACTTCGTATGCAGGATCCGCCGACTGCAACCCGGACGAAACAGAGAAGCCTGAACTGGATGAGAGAGTTTATTCCTCCGAGGGAAATAGTCAATTCACCCAAAAGCACGTGTGTATATATATGCATGACGCATAACCTTGTCCAGAATTTGAAACATTAACATAATAAAAGTAAGCACTAACCAATCAGCGAATTACCTCGAAAATGGGGTTGCAGGAGTAATGAGTTACTGGTTATGACTTAAAAATGGCGCGAAAACGATAATTTAAGAATGCTTAGATTAATAAATATTGTTTTATGCAAATCTAGGCCCTTCAAAAAACTAGGAATTATTTGCAAGAGTGTGAGGACGTAAGGTAAATTCCTACTACTTTTACACTTTTTACCACAGTTTATGCATTCCGTTAATTAGACATGCTTAAAGCTATGCAGTTGTCTATTTTAATGAGTAGTTCTGAATATTTTTTAATCTAGTAATCTAAGTTAGAAAATTGGTCAGCAACATTGTGAGCTACATAACCATGGTGATCTGGGCACGTTTCTACTTATTTGTGCGGCACCGCTTGTTGTTTAGCGTCAGGATTTTCATCATTGCACTTGCTTTCACTAATCAGCTACCATTGTTCTTTACACTCATCTGTTTAATTCGATGAAAAACACTAATGATTAGATTATCTCTGACAGAACGATCTACGCACTTCATATACTTATATGAGGCTGTTTTAAAGTAACACTCACCTTTTCCTCGATCACTACACAGAATTATGCATTGAAACTACGAAAGTTCTTTTTAAATCTTGTGTTGTTATTTTCCTGTGTTACCGCGTTGCACAAAACAAGCTACTTCCACCTGCTCCTACTCATCTGAATGTGGAGTTGTGACCCACTGGTCTAGGCAGTTGACTTTTAACCGAATGGGCTACGGGTTCGAACAGCGCTCCGCCTACCCAGGTCTGAGCAGTCAGGTAGTATCTGAGTAGTCCTCATACAATAGGTGTGGCTCATTACCTACGGCACTAATTTGCTCAAGTTTACTGAGAGCATTTCGTTTCGTCTTTTTCTACTCATCTGACTTCATTAAGCCTGTTTCTGATTTGTCTCAAAATCACAGTCTCACGTGAAAACAATTGAGGTTAGGTAGTTATCAAATGTTTTTAGTAAAAAAAGGTGATAATAATATTTGTCACACTACTTTACCTCCTTTCTTTTTAGTGTTTACTTTCTCTGCCTTCGTTTTCTGTTGTCAGTTTTTTCCTCCTCAGGTAACCATTTTCGTTCATATTCAGTCCAAAGGCAGTTGATTGTTCTAGTATTCTGTTTTTCATGACAGAGGTATGCAGTTTAACTATGCACCAAAAGCAAACACACAAAATATAACTCACCCGAGGTGTGTATACGCATTGATAAGAAGAAAGTAGATGTGATCGCATTGCGGATGAAAGAAACACATTGTTGTTTTGTTTACTCGTAGATAAAGCTAACATTGTGTATAAAGATATCAAAACTGACTTCGATTATGCGGATTATATACAATAAATTGATGGTTGCATACATTTGTATAATCTCTTAGGCATTATTTTAACGCAACCTCGGTATACTGTGATACAGATGCCAAGAAGTGCTGCGATATACCCCTAATTTTGCTCGACATTTTCCTGTAACCGTAAAATAACTTTATTATTACTATCTTCGCACCGTTTTAGCGCCGTTGCTAGCTTTTGTGTTTCTCATTGCTTCTAAAGGTTGAACTTTCATCGACTATTAACTCTTTCAACTTATCAATAAATTTGGCATCGTCAAGGTCGTTTAGAATGTATATATTTAGCACCGCTCTCAATTATTTTGACTGTTGTTGAAACAGTGAAAGCTCTCTGTCAACAACCCGTCTTCTCTTGTTATTTTCGCTTGCCGGTTGTATTGTTGTTGTGGTGGTTAGCGTTCTGATTAGCTATTGGAGTAGACTCTTTGGGGGTTAGTTTCGTGTTGCTTTTAGACTGCCAGATTTCACTTACTAGTCATTGCAGACTTGAGTGTAGGGCAATTTAGGCTGAGAGACTAGGTGTATCGACTCAACTATGGGAAATTGAGTATACACGCTTTTGTATTCGGCCTTGTATCTGTACTCAACTGTGATTTGCTGCTAACAAAGGTGTAGAATGCGTCGTTAATCGTCAGTCACTTGAAAGCATCCGCAGGTGTGTGATAGGGTCGTCGAGTGAGGGAGTTGTGAAGGTTAAGACTAGGGAGATAAAGGAGTTAGTGCGCGTAAGCACCAAATAAAATGTTTGGTTTACTTTTCTAACCGTGGAATAAGCCTTAGAGAGGAGGGGGTCAAATGAAGTCAAGAAACCTATTTGCCAAATTATTCTATTTGGGGTTCAGGTGATATCGAAAACTGTATTTTCCAACTGTGGCGTATACAAAGGAGTAGGAATTGATTACTGAGGAAAACAAAAAAAATCCATGCTTATTATAAATATGATGAAACGAAACTTATACCCAACCTTCCATTAGCTTTCAATGTTTGTGAACCGGAAATCATCTCACCGTAAAATTGTGTGTATGTGTATGCAATACTATGTTTATCTTTGTGGGAACCTCCAAAAGTAGTATTGATGATTCGACTCTTGTGTTTTATTTGTTCACAGTTGACAAAGTATCCGTTATGATTGGAAGTTATGGTCCTCAAACTCAACCGTATGTGTGGACATCTGAACCTGAGGAAGCGCCTAAAGGCACTTTATCATGTGGTACCTACAACATTAAAAGTCAGTTCACTGATGATGATAAAACAAACTACGTCACGTGGGAATGGTCTATCAAAGTGGTCAAATAGATTATAAACTATTGACGTGTTTTTTTGTATGTGTGTGTATGTCTCGTCAGCATTGCACACTGTTATTATATCTTCAGATTTCTCATTTGTTTTCACACTTGATTCCGTGTCATGGTGTTTCTTTATGCGTGGATTGTGTGTATGTATGTGAGTATATGCATGCACATCCCTTTGTGTGTTTGCTTAAAACAAATTGTGCTCTTGACATTTCCCAGTTATAATCAGCATCTTTTATTGTTGTCACTACTACTCACTGCGTACTCTTTTATTTTTATGCTGTGTTGTATTTTATACTGTCATCTGAGCACTTTATGTTTGATTTTTTCCGCCTCTCTCTCTCTCTCTCTCTCTCTGCTTTCTCTATCGCCAGAAAAAGTTATCTCTTAACTTACTTCTACCCTGATATTGGTGTTACCGATTGTTCTCACTTTTTATTGTTATTATACACTTAGCTTAATTTTCAATTGAAAATTCCCGCCTTAAAAACAAAGACATCCTTTCATGTTATTTTACATAACACTGTTTGTAATAATGTGAAATACGGAAACATCGACAATAAAGGTGTGCATGTATGTATGTGTTTGGGCATGCCTATCTGTCTGCGAACATGCTCATAACGTGCTACTTGTACTCTAAAACTTTTATTCCTATATTCTTCATGACCATTTGTTTGCTTACCTGGCGGTATGTATATGTACATATAAAGCATGCACAGACGTAGAGCATTCGTGTAGTCATTGGGTGTATACGCGTTTACAATTAGAGCGATTCTCTCAGAAACGTTAACTACGATTATGTTCTCACACTTCTTTACCACCAGTCAATGTTGCCTTGCTTTCTTTTATATAATAAAGGACTATGTAACACCATACTGGTTATTTTATTGTTAGTAGCAATATACTTTTAGAAGGCTACATCAGTTGTGTAAGCCTTTTGGAAGCATTATTGTGCTCGGCTTCGAGACCTGGATAGTTCGCATCGTTGATGCTTTCTCATCATCAAACTCAGAATATTGTCCTTCTTAGCTTTCATTTCGAGGAGCTAATTCACTGGGTCGAAATTCAACAATTCCCACTTTCTGTCAATCCTTGGTATCCACAATGAACCGCTGATTACATTAATGGTGGCTACCTGTCAGAAATTCAGGAGCTCTGTTGTCACAGTTGTCATATAATACTTTATTTGCAGTGATTTCAGTTGCACGCCCAGGTCAAACAGAAGTACTTTCTGATGAACTCCAACATTCTACACAAACTGCCGAGTACAACAGTCACGTTCAGTTAATTACTATTTCAATCCTAATGTGGACTGGATATGCAAAGTTCCTTCATCCAGACAGGAGTTGGTATTAGACAGTATATATATATATATATATATATATATATATATATATATATATATATATATATATATATATACTCAGCGTCCAATGTTTGCGATACTGTTCAGTCAAATGTTGGTCATAGTTCATATAAGACTTTTGTTTAAATGGTAAATTGATCTGCCACTGAAATGCTCTGTTACATCCGAAAATGAACCCATTCTTCCTCTAAAATTACTCTCATACAGCCACAAGTTCATAGCCTTTGCCAGGAAGTCCTACACCACATTCAGGTGATAGTGGTGTTTCCAAAGCAGTAAGAGAGGGAAAGTATGTTTGTTGTAGTATGTGCAACGAAGGGAGTTGGAAAACCTTATTTCCAAACCAATCATGCACATGAGTTTCTGGAACTGGAAAGGAGGAGTGGCGTAAAACTGACTTTGAATATCAGTAACCGTTGGAATGCAGCTCCTGACATAGCTACCTTAATGACTTCGTATTCCTTTGCTCGTGCTTTACTTGCTTACGCGTAATTGCACCGAGGACAGTTCTAACTTTTCGACCAAACATGATATCTGCAGGAGATCACTAACTCAGGGCTAAAGGATTTGGTTTCGTATCAAGAGTATATTTCTTTCGTAGGCACTTTGGTCATTGAGGACATCAGCGAACAACATCTTCAATACGTGCGTCAATGTTGGGCCAGTGCAAATAACTGCGAGCAGTCGATTTCATCCTACCGATACCAAGATAAGATGAATGAAGTTGCCTGAGAACACAACTGCGGAGATAAGGAGGAACCACCACCTAATATGCAAACGTTATGCAGTCGATAACAGTAGATAAGGACTGACATCATTGATAAAACTACTTCAGATCACGGGGACCCACATGCGGGTCCCAACCGCATCGGATAAATTTTGGAACCTGATGCAAAAACTGGTTCACTTAAAGTGTTGTTAGCAACATGAACTTCAGTCACGTAGTAGTTGGGTTGCGTTCGCTAGAGGTGTACTTACATCATCTGTGACACAGAGTGATGCATGCTTCAGAAGTAAGTGTTTCGGTACAGACTTATCAGATATATGGGACGAAAATACATGTGAGGATGACGTCGTATGAGGACTTGTTGAATTCATTGGAACATTTAAAATATCCAGTTTGCGTATCTACTTCAAACGAAGCAAGTATAAATGATGACGTTTCGTAAGATAACATATATCATTGGATTTAGGTTCTCCAATGAGTTTCGGCACATTTGAAGTATTTCCAGCAGTGTTCAGTTGGCTGGATTTGTGGGAACCCAAGCTTGCACCACATACTGTGTGGAATCCAGGTTATATCAGATGCTATATCGAGCTGAAGACGAATAGATTTACCACTAACAGATGGGTTAACATCCTTTTTTGCACCCAAAATCAACTTTGAAGGACGCGAAAATGCTCTGAACTTGACTGGACGAGTTGGGTTTGAAAACCAACCTTTATTCTTCATACGAGTATTTTTCTTTGGAGCACAGTAACCTTTATGCCCAAAACAATGGCATTCTCGACCTTTGTGTGTTTTGATTGGGTAGGATTTACCAAAATGCCATGAACCATGATATCAACAAACTGAAGGATGTTCGCCTGATGAGTGACTGACGTTTTGTGCTTTTGGCTGAAGACTAAGGAGATTGTATTGCAATAACTGCAACCAATTCAGGAGGCTGATATTTATACTCTACCGTAGCCGTGCGATGCTACAAGTTAATTAAGCGCTGACATTCTGTTGTCACTATCTACAAAGTGATTTTAGGATCTTGTTCGACGCGTGATAAGATAGTGATTCAAACATCAGTGTTCTTCAGACCATAAATGAATGTTAGATATTTAAACTGGTCGGCTATCTTTTCGTCGGCCTTGGATCGTTCACATTCACGATTAACTTTACCATCATAGGTCATATAATCTTCAGAAGGTAATTTGGATTTTTGAAAGCATTGACATCGAATATTATATGGAGAGGATTGTTCATCAAAAGTTTGACAGTTCCATCAAATAACAATTCACGAGAATTCTTCGGCAGAATAAAATTGATTATATTTATTGTATTGGATGGTACCAAGTTTTCATAACAATAATCGAACTTTTGCTGCATCGTCAACCACGGGGCATTCAGTATGAAACACAGCTTCATAACGATTAACCTATGAATCAGATATTGGATCGTAATTAAACTCACTACCAGGATTATAAATGCTTTCATATTTATCTGGATGAGATGCTGACGGCGACCGGATTAACAACTTCCTGTGTTAGATTGATATAAGTGTGAAACTTGGGCACTGTGGTCGATTGTAGTTCCATTTTAGTCTGTTCATTCGAAATATCACACAGTGAAACAGTAGCATTTACTGGATAACCTTTCGGACACAATTTATTGTCCACATTCATATCAGGTAACTCCACAGCTTCAAGACAGACTTTGTATATTCCTAGTTTTCTCTCCTTCTCTGTGATGACAAGGCTAGTAGAATTATCCATATATCTGGGACAGGTGCAGCATCATTTCGATTGCATGTGTTTGGTGTTGATTTGATAAAGAAAGATTCGGTTATCAATCTCTCCCTCCCTCCACCCAATTAAGTTAGTTTTCAACACTGTCACCCTATCTCACCCTACTGTGTGATTGTGTGTCATCGCATGCAGAGCTATAGCTGAGTTTTTCTCTAGATTTCTTATCTTATTAGGATCTACTGATCTTGATTTAGCTAAGTTTTTGTGCTCTGTTATTCTAATCGACCCTGGTCGACTGCTTTGACCTATATACTTGACCTCGCAATCATTGCAAGGGATCTGGTAAAATAATCTGGTTTACCAGATCTAAATCAAGATCAGTAGATCCTAATAAGATAAGAAATCTAGAGAAAAACTCAGCTATAGCTCTGCATGCGATGACACACAATCACACAGTAGGGTGAGATAGGGTGACAATGTTGAAAACTAACTTAATTGGGTGGAGGGAGGGAGAGATTGATAACCGAATCTTTCTTTATCAAATCAACACCAAACACATGCAATCGAAATGATGCTGCACCTGTCCCAGATATATGGATAATTCTACTAGCCTTGTCATCACAGAGAAGGAGAGAAAACTAGGAATATACAAAGTCTGTCTTGAAGCTGTGGAGTTACCTGATATGAATGTGGACAATAAATTGTGTCCGAAAGGTTATCCAGTAAATGCTACTGTTTCACTGTGTGATATTTCGAATGAATAGACTAAAATGGAATTCCTGTTTTAGAGTTTCGACCAACTTCATTTGAGATGCTTCATTTTGAGCTTGTTGAAGTTGGTGAAATAAAACCAACACTGTTGCCACTTGAAGTGGTCGAGTGAACAATAGTAAATAAGTGAACGATATTTAACCTGATGAGACACTTGAACTGGATACGAATAGTGATTTCTCTTTCAGACCTGGTACTTCACTAAACCGCAAAAACCGAAAGACAAAGATCGGCCAGTGACTGTAAGGAGGACTCTTTATTCCAAGGAAATACATCATTTATATGCAGTTTTCATGAACCTATAAAACCATTGGGTCAAAAGTCAAACAACCCATTTTGGTTGGTCAACTGTAAGGAAAATTGTACAATCAAGATTAAAATTACAATCCAAAACTTGTACATTGGCGACTGACCACTTAAAATGTTGATCTGCATTTAGGCCGCTTCCTCTCAATTTAACACGAAGTTAGATCTCGTGAACAGCGAATTTGTGGAAAAGCAGGCAGTAGGAGACTTGTTCCTGAGCGTCTCAACTAGGTTTTCTCGCTCCACCAGGTTCTGGGAAGCCGGTTCACTTACTGACGCCCACCACTAGCTGCATGAAGGCATCTTTTGACTTCGTTGACAGAGAGGTCTTATGACAGTGTCTCACCGAAGGAGTTCCATGGCAAGTACACCACGCAGTTGACTGCTGTCGGATAGATGCATGTATAGGTTATCAGGTGGTTTTCGTACATCGACTGGCGTCAGTTATGGATATCCTTTTTTCCAATATAAAATTTTTTCACAGATGCTTTTGGAGATGTTTCTCTCCTCGTCTAAATTAGCTGGGATTGGCGTAGATATAGGAGTGTTATATTTTCGAGACTAATTGTTATCTATTCCGAACGAATATAATACGCACGCTTAGCTGACAGCTTAGTACACATGAGCCACTGACTGCAACCCCAGGACGAATAGAGAGAAGACCGAAGCTGGATGATGTGAGAGTTTATTACTCCGAGAATATATGAAAATCAATCCCAAAACACGTGAATAAGTGCACACATGAAAAATGACTCTGTCCTCAATTTGAGGCACAGGCGTAGTAAGAGTGAGATTAACCAATCAGCGATTTACATTACAATGGGGGCAGGAAATAGACTACTGGTCATACCGTAAAAAATGGTGTGGGAATGACACGTTAAAATGTTCAGATCAATAACAATGCTTTATACAAAACTGGGGTCTTACAAAGAGACTGTTTATTAGACCTAGAGTCATGTTAGGAGAATAAGAAGTTTTCTAGACGGCTTGAATGACAATTTCAGTACTTTTGGGAAGCCTTCCTCATCATTTGAATGCAAATTGTTGCTCAAGGACTGGTCTTCGTTGTTGCCCTGTCTAACATTATGGATTGAAATGAATACGTAAGTCAACCATTACACTCAGCGAACCGGACCAGTGCTAGTTAATCATGGACCGAAGAAATCTCTGCAGGGATACAAAAGGCTCGATTGGGTTCGCTAACTTACGCTACCATGATATCAGACTACTTGTCAAGCACCGGTTGTACTGTGCTGCAGTCCGCTCTCTTCTGCTATATGGATGTTAAACATGATCATAATTGTTGCGCGACATGAAAATGCTTCATGTGTTTGGCCAACGTTACTGCAGCATAGACCTTGTTGTGTTGCCACTAATTCAGTAACGTAGAAGTTAGACATGTAATTTTAAGTATAAAAGGCAAGTCATTTGAGTAGGTTGTGAATCCTCATTGACTGACGTAGCTGCACATCCCTAGTCATCGTCCGCTTTGTCGTGCAACTTTAGCTGAAGTAGGTTCAAACTGGAAAATAATTGAAGTCGACTAGATTAAAAAGTGGTATCAGTCTCTGAAGTCTTTGACTAGTAATATAAGCCGTCTCAGGAAATCCAGAATTCCTGGTTGGAAATCTGTGTGACAACGGAAATCTATTCTTGGAAACTCTACCAGACTTACTTCGATTATCAACGTGTGTAACTCTCTGTACAGCGTCTCTTAGCCAAAAAGTATATTCCTTTCACGATTACATGGAAAAGTTCATGTTTTTATGAATTACTTCTATCCTGAAGACTGCTCTAATATAACATTTCTGTCGGTCAAGTGTTCCTTCAACAAACTCCTGCTTGCACTTATAATATCGCTACAGGAAAAACAAGACAAACCAGAGACGATCAGAATTTTTGTACCGTTTGAATAGACATGTTCAAGTGTACAATGGACATAAAAGCCTTGAAATATTCAACGCATATTTTTGTTCAAACTATACAATCATTTTTTCCTTCTTTCATGGCATCAATCGACATTTATGAAGGCAGAAAATAGATATGCAATAATTATTCACTTTCTTTCAATCAAGTGGAAAATGATTTATGATAGCCAAATTGACAGCGTCGCGAAAGCACTTCCAAAAAACTACAGACATTCATCAACAGCTGCCTACGCTCACTCTATACTGAAGATCAGATGGTCCGAAAGAATAAGCAACAAAGAACTCTGGGAACGAACCAATCAAGAACCTATCACCCAATAAATATACAGAAGAAAGTGGAGGTGGGTTGGATGAGGCATACACTGAGAAGGCTGATTGGGGACATCACGCGCCAGGCCAGGCCCTCTGGTGGAACCCGCATAGGAAACGACGAGTTGGGCATCCGAGGCGAGGGTGACATGGAGGAGATCATATGAGGAAGAAATAGAAGCTTGTGGGCAGTCGTGGAGCGAGGTTTAAAAGACTGTAGAGAACAGAGTGCAATGGAGGCGTGCTAGTGAAGCCCTATGTTCCACTAAGGAAAATAATAAATCGATTGACAAGTTCTGGACTTTTTAAGCTGTTCGTGCATTACAACTTTCCGAGTTTATTCTTCCATCCCGCCATCTTTATCACTGACAATACTTTGATGCAGGCAACAGCGCATACCACAGAAATGCTTGTACTTTTTTATGTGTCAATGGTACTAAACAAGAAAGTGCTGGAAGTTTATTTTTAATTCTAATAAGGTGAATAAATGAATGAAAAGCAGAACATCTTTCAGCCGTTCATGAAAAGAATGTTTGACATCCTTATTTTGTAACTATTTTGAAGGAGAATCACACAATAGCCCTGTACTTGAGCAACTTCTTTCATACAATATTGCGTACTCCCTAATGAATCTTATGCTAGAAAATAGAATATCTTAATATATACAGTAAAATTATTTGTCCACAAATATCTCGACAGCAACTATAAAAAAAATCGTGGATGCAGAAGAGATTGACAAGCAAGTTATTTCCGAAGAAAATTTACTGTACTAAGTGAGGAAAGTATGTAAATAGGATTTGGTGCATCTTCATAGACTGAAGCAGCTCCATAATTTAAACTACTATCTTACTGGTTGGAGGAGTAATAATAAGTGAGTTGTTATTGTGTTGAAAGGATGGTCAGGTTAAGACATATCACCTGTCAATAAAGTACTTGATTGTTCAGGTAAGCCTTGCCAAAGAAGTACAATCTGCTTACATGAGGTCTTTGAGGTGTTAGGAATGAATTGTTGGAGAATCTCGGTGAAGTAGCTTAAAGTTGAGCACAGGTGCATTCACTTTTTACAATCATTGACACCGAATACTCTGATAACATCCATTCAGAATAGTAAAAGAGACTTGTAGCTCAAGATGAGTATGATACTTGCTTGGTGTTCTCCGGGTTCTGAAATTTGTTTTGAGATATCTGATCCCAAGACTAGGAGACTTCATCAGCATTTACTTCATAAAGAAGTGAAGCATTTTTAAATCACATGAATGTTTATGAAGGATCTTTACTGAATTTCAACGCTTTTAACTTGTGAGTACGCATGAATTCACATTCTCTCCTTTCATACACTTACCTTTATATGTACTCCTATCATTTGACCTGTGCTGTTGACCTAATATCTGATCCCTGATATGTTTGATTGATTTCTAGTTGGTTGATCTCTTCTTGGTAGTCCATATATTGGGTCGATATTCACTTGTCTGTTGACATCCATTTGATTGGAGTATGATGACTTTAGGAATTCTCTTGTGAATTTTGAGCTTGCTTGTTATAGCATCTCCACATTTTCCAAAATCTGAGTTTTCTTAAAACAGTTCTTCACTTCATTCTGACTGTGCAACTTACTACAGACGCTGATTAGGACTGATTTAGGTTTCAATGGGATCAATTACTTAGAGTTTTCAGAGACTGAAAATAAACTTGATATAGCTGTAGTCACATATACATGTATTCTTTACTTAATTTTTGTTTGGACCGAGTGAGTTCGGAATAGTTTACATCATTTGGAGAATCACTAAAATTCTGGGAGCAGTGGACAGTTGTATCATCCTAATTGGGATTATAAGCATCACTTACCAGGAATTGGCAGAAGACAAAAAGAGTTGACCAGCGGTCCTGGACTCGACCTATTGTGTGCTCACAAAAACCCACTGCTAAGGAGCCCCGAATTGGGATCATAACAGCTGTTCACTGCTCTTAGATTCTTACGTTTCGCCAAGTGTTGTTAGTCACTGGTGACAGGCATGAATAACACTTTTTTACCGCAATACGATTCACACATACAAGGTAAAGGCACGTGGTACTGTTGGCTTGCCTAAGGACATAGGGGATGGAGCAAGGTTTACATGTGTAACCAGCTAATTATCGATTGAGTCCTTCTGTCATTTAGTAAAAGCTTTGCAAACAAGATCACAAAAGTTGTACTATTTTTAAAGTCCTTTACAAGCATGCAGTATGCTAGGAAATTAAGGCCTGATCAACATCGGTATTAATTCTGAGCCTCATCTAGTGACGTCTAAAGCCTTTAATTCTCATGTTTTCACGGCCTCCACTCACAGAGTTGTAATGCACCAACAGATAATAAAGTAACACAACTTCCGTTCATCTTAGTGTACCACTTAGTCCACCAACCATCTTTGCGTTTCTTTTGGTCATCCCTGGAGCCAGGGGACAGCAAATGTTATAGAGGTTACTTGGGTGGTGTGCTTAAGATATATCAAATGCAGTGGTTCCAGATGACTTTGCCATTTCTAATGTTACTCTCCCCCCCCCCCCACAAACACAATTACTGTTGGTGACGTGACCTGATGTGAGACAGCGTTGATGCAAAAAACGGTGTTGTCAGATATTTTTATAGTAAGGAATGTCTAGACCACATAAGTATAGGAGTGAACTGTCATTATTATTTGTCCCTTGGGTTCCTAATAGAACATACTGATTCAAAAGCACATCTTCAGTGCACTCTGTCCTCAGAAATCTTTGCAACCTAGCTCCACGACAACCTATAAGCTCCCATTTCCTCCTCGCACTATCTCCTCCATGTCACCCTCACATCAGACGCCCAACTGGTCGCTTCCCATCGGGGTTCCACTTGACAACCTGGCCTGGCGCGTGTTGTCTCCAGTCGGCCTTCTCAGTGTATGCCCAATCCATCTCCACTTCCTTCCAATGCATATCTATTCAGCGATAGGTTCTTGGTTGGTTCGTACCCAGCCAGAGTTCCTTGTTGCCTATTCCTATTATTATGGCCATCTCAGATTCAGTAACGAGCCAGCGTAGGCTGTTGTTGATGAATATATGCAGTTTGTTGGAAATGTCTTTCGTAACGCGCCGCCAAGTCTCTGAGCCATATAGGAGAACTGACTTGACGTTGGTGCTGAAAATCCAGATGTTGTTCACGCTTTATGCTGAGTGCAGTGCAGTGGATCTCCACACTGGTTTCAGGTTAATGAACACCTGTCTTGCTTTTCTGATCCTGCCTGGCTTTGACGTCCTCCTCTGTGCTTGTGCCGCCTGTAGTTGAAACAGTGCTGCCTAGATAGGTGAAAGAGACTACTTCCTTCAAGTTTCTCTCGTTCATGGTGATTGGTGCTTGTTGCTGTTGGTGGTGGTGGTGTTGTTGGTTGGGTATCTTCATCACCTCCGTCATCTCTACCTTCACCTGAATGAAGTCCCGTCTTCGCTGCCTCACCTCTTCTGTCAACCTGTTACTTTTCGCCTGTACATCTTAGAGTCTGTGCGACATTAGATATAAATCATCATCGGTGAAATCCAAATCTTCTTCTAGGGTCTTTTCATCTGCCCAGTCTATCCCCCTCTTCTCCTTCCTCACTGTTTGCTGCATGATCCAGTCGACCAGAATCAGGAAGATCATGGGTGATAGTAGACAGCCTTGTTTTATTCCTGTCTTCACTTCAAAAGCATCACTGAGCTTCCCATTGAGAATCACTTAACTGGTATGTGTCATCTTCATATAGTCGTCGAATGAGATTGATAAAGGTTTTTGGTATTCCGTAATGGTGAAGCAACCGGCAAATTACTTGTCGGTCAACGCTGTCTAAGACCTTTTCAAAGTCGATGAAGTTGAGGTAGAGTTGAGTTGACTGCCGTTCTACGCTCTGTTCTATGATGACGCATAGTGCAGCGTTGCAATTTGATCCGGATATGATTTGTTCATCGAAATCCAGCCTGTTCTGGTTGTAATTTGGAATCCAGCGCATCTTTTAATCTCCCCGGGATGATGCGGCCTAATACTTTGCTCACTTTGGGTGGACAGGAGAGTGATTCCAAGCCAGTTCTTGCAAAGACTTAGGTCACCCTTCTTCGGGAGTTTGACAAGGTAGCGCTTCTTCCAATCAATCTGCAGGTACCTTCCCTTCCTTCCACACCTTCAAAAACAGTGGTGTGAGCATGTCCGTTGCTGTTGTCTCTGTGTCTGTTTTCAGTGCTTCTGGCGGGATCCCATCTGGTCCTGCTGCTTTCCCACATTTCAGTAGCTTTATGGCTTTCAGGACTTCCACTTTTGTTGGAGGATTTATGTTCACTTGTAGTTCAGTGGCTGGGCTGCAGGTGGTATTTGTGGACGAAGTGCAGCTGGTGGTGGTGGTGGTGGTCGATTCAAGAGCTTCTTGAAGTGGTCGGCCAGCCCATTGTTTCCTTTGTCTCACTTTCCTTCATCATCTTTCATAGATTTCATCTGTGTTGATCTCTCCCCTTCCAGACAGTAACCTGGTTATTTGATACAATATTCTCAGGTCTCTGTCTCTCCTACCAGCAGCCTGTTCTGCTTCACTCACCAGTGTGTCGTAGAGGTGTCTTTTGTCTTTGCGCGCACTCTTCTTCATTTCATTTTCCAGTGTAGAGTTTCATACGTTGTACTCAGTTCTTCCTTTCTTTGTTCATCCTTGAAGTGGTTCATCTTCTGCTTCACCATCCTCCCCTCCCTGCTCTATCAGCTTCCATGTATCCGTCGACATCCACTCCTCATCTTCTTCCCTCTTCCTTCTTAATACGGTTGTGCAGGTTTCTTTCCACATAGCTTTCAAAGACTTCCAGTGTTCTTGCACACAGGTTTCTTCACGGATGCTCCTCGATATCTCCCATTTTGTCTTGATGGCTGACGTGAAGATTCACTTTGTGGTTTCGTCCTCCAATTTCCTTTCTGGGTGTTCAACTTCAACTGTGGTCTATCACCAACTTATGTGAAGGCTTTCAACTTGATTTGGAAGGCAGATTCCTTGCACTAGACAGTGATTGGTCTGAGCCTACATCTGCTCCTCTTGTTGACCTTGTGTCAAGTAGGCTGGCTGCGTCTCCACTTTCTTCACATTGTGATGAAGTCGATCTGAATTTCAGTGTAGTGTGTCCTGGTGTCTGGTGAAATCCATGTCGCTCGCTTTGCGGATATTCTTGTGCTTGAACACACTGCCTCACTCCAATCACTAAATCGTTGAATGCACAGAATTCCACAAACAATTCTCCATTCTCGTTCACCACCTCACCGAGTGCTTCTCGACCCATGCTCATGGTTAGTTCTCTTCCTGTGTTGTCTGCTCCCAGTGTGGCATTCATGTCACCCCACCTATTAGAATTTTGATGTCACAGTCGCCATCTAAAGTGGGGTCTTGTCCAGTGTTGACTGCGGTTGTCTGTAGGATTCCTCCTTCTTCTCTTCATCTGCATTATTTGTAGGTGCGTAGCGTAGCGTTGCATTGTATGATTGTGACTTTCCCTCCTCTTGAGTTCAACCTTGCTATGATGATCCTGCAGGATGAGATTAGTTCCCACTGCATGAGAGCCTGTGATGCTCTTCGGAGGGGTCATCATGATAGCCACTGCAAAACTCAGTGTGTTTGTGGTTGTTGTCTGGGTGACAGTATCAGAGTAGATTATTGATTCTCCAGTTAACAGTTTAGAGAGTCCACTCCCATTCCATCTGCTTTCACATATTCCTAGCACTTCAATGCCATACCTTCTCATCTCGTTTGCAATCTGGGCTGCCTTGCTAGGTTCAAAGGTTGTGTGGACATTCCATGTCCCCACGTTTACTTTCGCTTTCATCGAGGGAGAGAAGACACATCGGCCAGTTGGCTTCCCGAAGGGTTTCACCAACCGGCGTCATTTCGCCTCTCCGATTCGAGCGAGGGATAATTTCTGTTTCATTTTTTATATTTTGTTTGTGCTTTGAATTTTTCTTAGCGGTTGGATTTGTTTTACGTGGTAGGGTTGCTAGCCCTATGCTCAACCTTCCCTGTGTACCCGAGCTTAGGACCGGCTAGTAACTAGTGAACTATATAATCAGGTGTGTATTTGCTGTCAATTGTTGTTCATATCCTTAGCAGATAATAAGTTCGTCGGCTGTTATCATTTCCCCCCTAAATTATTTCTCGTAGTGTCTAGGGCAGAGAATCAATGAGCTTTAGTTGATAATAGTATAGAAATAGCTTAGCATCACAATCAATACACAACAGTACTACATTTTACTGCTATAACCACCACCATCAGATTAAAAGATGTTCCAAATAGTCATCTACTTCAGAAGAAAATTTAATTATTCCATTGGAATAAAAAACAAAACTATGGTCAATACCAACTTCATCGATTGAACTTCATCTCAATGTTCAAAATATCCGATTCGCTAATGAATAAAAATAGTCGAGTGTGACTGACCTATGTATCCATCTCTGCTGCATGTGCAAGGAGTACAAATGAAAATTTACACCTCAACTGTTTATTTACCTATTTTCGCACCCAATTGAATTATTGTCCTTATATAAACTTGTATTAGTTGAAAAATTCACTCGAATAATTTCTTTTTTATCAGAAAGAAATTTTAACCAACTTCTACATTGAAGAAAACAATGAAACAAGAAATCCACTTGAGATTCATTTGTTTGTTTTTGCCGGATAATTCAAGTGCTTTTTCTCATTTGTTTATAAGTGAGTCAACTTGTAGTTTTTCCGCACTGAACAAACTTTTTGGAGTGGTGAACGTTTATATATCACCACAGATAGCATTGTCAGTATGGTTCTACAAATATATGATGGGAAGTAGTTTTATATGTCAGTTTAGCGAAATTCCTGTTGATTTACTTGTTTCCAAGATGTCAGTTAATATCCTGTTTACATACAGAAATAATATCCAGTATTAATTGACTGTTAGTCGTAGAGGATAAATCCGTTGTATTCAAGGAATAAGACTGATGATTAGCGATGGAAGATGAATTGCCATTCAGTTTCTGTCTTCGTTATTTCCTTCAGATGCTTCTCATTTCTTCTTCCACATTCTAGCCTTTATCAATCGAAACCTAATTCCAATTACTTTAATTAAAAACAAAACATGAATGAAAAGTTTTTGTTCAAAAACGTTTCATAAGGTTCTAGAGTTATAAAATAAAATTTTTCAGCGTAAAACACGCCAAGTTTGAAGAGAATACATTTTAGAAACTCGTTGTGATTTAGAGACTGTAAGGAAATCGATTTTTATTTATAAATTCATAAGTATTCAGATGATATATATACGGATGAAGAACGTGATGGTCAAACAAAAGACAACAAATAAAGAAGACGGAAGCAGCCGTTAGTTTATTGAAAGCTAAAGGCGGGATGACGCTTGAAAACGTTCTTTCACAATACAGATTTCAGATTTGACCGATACTATTGTGGTAGCCTCAGCTATGTTGAGTAGGCTTTAATGAGCTACAAATGGCATTGTTTTGGCATATAGTGTATGGTGTGGAAGGGTTCCATTGATATCTATATGATGCCCCATATATAGTAGGTGTGCTAGGATAGAACCATTTACCACCTTCCTTTCATCTTTAACAAACCTAGCCGGTCAGTGTTTTCTTATCCCTAGATGCACCTGCCTACTCGTAAGATATATGTAAATTGTTCAACGCGAACAGTTAAGCTGATGCATGCAAGATGAGGGACTTAGATTTGGTAGGTTATCCTTTTGTCTTGCATTCAGCACTGGTCGAGTACTAAAGACGACCTGCACAAAACGCTCTGTTGATTGCTCTAGCTAGATAGGATTTCATTTGGAATATCTCCATTGAATTTTTGCATGCAGGAGCACTATATACTACTCGTATGTGTTCTTATGAGTAGAATATACCTCTTTATTACTATTTTTGTAGATGCATGCACAACTGTAAGCTTGCACTATTTCTTTTGAGATACTTTTGGCAAAATGCAAATCTAATATGTGCTATTCATCTCTCATTCATCTGTTAGAGGTGGGTTTAGCCCGTAGTTTAGATGTTTTCCTAAGTCTTTCCATGATCCATATGTTTAAACAACCCACTATAGACTTGTCTAGGAGTTCACTTCGGCCCATTAGACCATCTCCGACGAGTTTGATTAACTCTCTTCTGAAATCCTCATCTATGATATGACATGTTGGTAGAGTAAAAAGAACTGATTGTGACAATTTCAGACTTTAAAACAAGTACACTAACAAATTGTGTTAGTGCTCCAGAAATTATTTATTGTGAAGTGAGTTATGAAATCACAGCGTCAAAACTCATGTGTTAATGTGAGCGTATTATGATGTCATGGCCTCGACTGTATGTTGACATGAAAACAGATGATGATGTGCTGAGTTTCTTTTGTCTATGGGTGTTTTAGTTTTTCCAATCTAGTTGAAGCCAAGAGAATTCTGCATATATATAATGTGCTTTACTTGTGTGATATTTTATTTTGCAGGATAAATACGAAATATGTATTACCTTCTTTGGTATTACTTGTATTGTCCCTTCGTTGATTGGACCAAACTGATCGGTCTGTATTCGCATATGGTCTTCTGCGTGGATGCCTTGAAATTGCCTGTGTTTCAGTTTTATCTTAATGTTGAATATTGGCTGGCGGTGGAATCCAGACCCCGCGTTTCTTCATATTTAGAACTCGTCAGCTAGATGTACTTGCCTCGCAATGAGCAATGTTCTTCCTACTGAAACTTCAACTCGTGAACGATCGCTTCAAACGCCAGAAGGTCACCCACTAGGCCACTGAATCAAAATTAGGTCCGATTAACGATGCGACAATATAAATAACGACATAAAAACTATACCCGTAGCACAAGAGTTGGCTTTTGTGACTCGGTGACCTATTGGATAACGTTATGACGTTTGAAGCTGTCGGTTCCGGGTTTGAGTCCTAGTGGAACAACATCGCTCAATGGAAGGCAGGTTCATCTGGCTGACGAGTCCCAAATGGGATGAAGTACGCGTCCTGAATCCCACCGCTAGCCACCACTCATCGTTAATAATTTATTGACTTCGTTTGTTATAATATACTGCATCTAGATTACGCATTTAAAATGTGCCTGCATACTACTAATTATGTGGACTCATTATCCCTGCTTTTCCAAACGATTCAGCCTATTTTTGGTGTGAAGACATTAAAACTAAGTGTTAGGGATGCTAGATATCCTAAAGTGAACACTTTTTGCTCTGAATTCATAAATTTTACCTGGAAAATTTGAGTCTTTTTTGTGCTTTTTTCCGTCTCATTTGATTCGGTCATAATTACAGCTCTTATTATTATTATTATTATTATTATTATTATTATTATTATTATTATTATTATTAGTCCCTTGGGTTCCTAGTGGAACATAGGGCTTCAGTAGCACTTCTCCAGTGACCTCTGTTCTCTGAGATCTTTTGAACCTGGTTCCATGACAGCCCAGAAGCTCTCATTTCCTCCTCACACGACCTCCTCCATGTCACCCTCGGACGTCCGACTCGTCGCTTCCCATGGGGATTCCACTCGAGCAACTGGCCTGACGCGTGATGTCCTCAGTCGGCCTTCTCAGTGCATGCCCAATCCATCTCCACTTCCTCCTGCATATTTGTTGCGTGATAAGTTCTTGTTTAGTTCGTTCCCAGAGTTCCTTGTTGCTTATTCTTTCTGGCAATCCATCTGATCTTCAGTGGCGAGCGAGCGTAAGCAGTTGTTGATGAATGTCTGTAGTTTATTGGAAATGCCTTTCGTAACGCGCCAAGTCTCTGAACCATACAGAAGCACTGACTTGACTGAAGTTGGTGTTGAAAATCCGTATCTTGTTCCACATGCTGAGTGCAGAAGGTCTCCACACTGGTTTCAGGCTAATGAAGGCCTGTCTTGCTTTGCCGATTCTGACTTTGACGTCCTCGTCCGTCCCGCCTGTAGTTGAAACAGTGCTTCCTAGATAGATGAAGGAGGTTACTTCCTTTAAGTTTCTCCCGTTGACGGTGATTGGAGTTTGTTGTTGTTGTTGATGGTGGTGTTGCGGTATCTTCATCACCTCTGTCTTCTCTATATTCACTTGAAGTCCCGTCTTCGCTGCCTCTTCTATCAACTTGTTAGTTTTTGCCTGCAGATCTTCAAGTTTATGTGACATTAGGCACAAGTCATCGTTGGCGAAATCCAAATCTTCTAGGTTCTTTTCCGCAGTCCAGCCAGCGTATCCCTCTCTTCTCGCTCCCCACTGTTTGCTGCATGATCCAGTCCATCACAATCAGGAATATCATGGGGGATAGTAGGCAACCTTGTTTCACTCCTACTCCTGTCTTCACTTCAAAAGCATCGCTGAGCTTCCCATTGTGAATTACTTGGCATGTGGCATCTTCATATAGTTGTTGAATGAGGCGGATAAAGGTTTGCGGTACTCCGTAGTATTGAAGCAGTTTCCAAATTACTTGTCGGTCGACGCTGTCAAAGGCCTTCTCAAAGTCGATGAAGTTGAGGTAGAGAGCTGATTGCCATTCTATGCTCTGTTCTATGATGATGCGTAGATTAGCGTTGCAATTTGGTCAGCACATGATTTGTACTTCCTGAAGCCTGCCTGTTCCGGTCGCAGTTTTGAATCCAGTGCATCTTTAAGCCTCTCCAGGATGATGCGGCTTAATATTTTGCTTGCTCTGGGTGGACAGGAGAGTGATTCCGCGCCAGTTCTTGCAAGCACTGAGGTCTCCTTTCTTCGGCAGTTTGACAAGGTAACCCTTCTTCCAATCGTCAGGTACCTTCTCTTCCTTCCACACCTTCTGCAATAGTGGTGTGAGCATATCCGCTGTTGTCTCTGCACCTGTTCTCAGTGCTTCTGGCGGGATCCCATCTGGTCCTAATGCTTTCCTGCATTTCAGTAGCTTTATGGCGTTCAGGACTTCTGCTTTTGTTAGAGGATTTATGTTCACTTGTAATTCAGCGGCTGCAGGTGGTATTTCTGGACGAAGTGCAGGTGGTGGTCGATTCAAGAGCTTCTTGAAGTGGTCGGCCCATCGTTTCCTCTGTTTCTCTTCTTTTGTAATTAAATTTCCTTCTTCATCTTTTATTGGTTTCATCTGTGTTGGTCTATTCCCTGATAGCAACCTGGTTATTTGATACAATGTCGTCAGGTCTCTGCGTCTCCTACCAGCAGCCTGTTCTGCTTCACTTGCCAATGTGTCGTAGAAGTGTCTTTTGTCTCTGCGTGCACTCTTCTTTACTTCTTTGTTCAGTGTTTTATACATTGTGCTCAGTTCCTCTTGTCGTTGAGCATCCTTGCACTGGTTTATCTTCTGCTTCACCATCCTCCTCTCCTCTATCAGCTTCCAGGTATCCGTGGAGATCCATTCCTTGTCTTCTTTCTTCTTCCTTCCTAATACTGTTGTGCAGGTTTCTTTCCACATAGCTTTCAAAGACTTCCAGTGTTCTTGCACACAGGTTTCTTCACGGATGCTCCTCGATATCTCCCATTTTGTCTTGATGGCTGACGTGAAGATCTCTTTTGTAGTTTCATCCTTCAGTTTCCTAGTGTTGTACTTGAATTGAGGTCTATCACCAGCTTCCTTGAAGGCTTTTAACTTGATTTGGAAGGTTCCTTGCACTAGATAGTGGTCTGAACCTACATCTGCTCCTCTTCTTGACCTTGTGTTAAGTAGACTGCGTCTCCATTTTCTTGAGATTGAGATAATGTCAATTTGATTTTTAGTGTGTCCTGGTGTCTGGTGAAATCCATGTCGCTTTGTGGATATCTTTGTGCCTGAACACACTGCCTCACCCCCAATCACCAAATCGTTGAATGCGCAAAATTCTGCAAACAATTCTTCATTCTCGTTCATTTCACCTAGCGCCTCTCGACCCATGGTTAGTTCTCTTCCTGTGTTGTCCCCTGCCAGTGTGGCATTCATGTCACCCCACCCATTAGAATTTTGATATCGCCAACTTGAGCGGTGTCTTGTCCAGTGTTGACTGCGGTTGTCTGTAGAAATCCTCCTTTTTCTTTTCATCTGCATTATTTGTAGGTGCATAGCATTGTATGATTGTGACCTTTCTTCCTTTTGAGTTGAATCTTGCTGTCATGATCCTGGAGGAGATTGGTTCCCACTGCATGAGAGAGAACCTTCGATGCTGTTGTGCACATCATGATAGTCACTCCCTCAGTGTGCTCGTGGTTGTCGTCTGGGTGACATTATCGGAGTAGATTATTGATTCTCCAGTTAAGAGTTTGGAGAGTCCACTCCCATTCCATCTGCTTTCGCAAATCCCAAGCACTTCGATGTGATACCTTCTCATCTCGTTTGCAATCTGGGCTGCCTTACTGGGTTCAAATATCGTGTGGACATTCCATGTCCCACGTTTACTTTCGCTTTCATCGACGGAGAGAAGACATATCGGTCAGTTGGCTTCCCGAAGGGTTTCACCAACCGGCGTCATTTCGCCTCTCCGATTCGAGCTAGGGATAATTTCTGTTTTACTTTTTATATTTTGTTTGTGCTTTGGAGTTTCGTAAGCGGTTGGATTTGTTTTACGTGGTAGGGTTGCTAGCCCTATGCCCAACCTTCCCTCTTTACCCGAGCTTAGGACCGGCTAGTAACTAGTGAACTAGTTAACCAGGCGATGTCCAATTACAGCTTTTAGAGACAGTATTTTTCTACTGGCTTTTCTCCCACCTCTAACAGGCTGATTTATTCGTTTACCTCAAGCGCATCCTCACTCTGTACAAATTCAAAGGCTGTGCCACTATTTCATACTCTTCCTATTGAAGTAAACAAGTTTCAGTTAATGACTATTTCCTTGTGTAAGTCAAGCAAGATGTTGAGTATCATATTTAGTTCATTCGGCATTCAGATTCAGTGTCCGTGGTTTATCGCATCCTCGAATCTCAGCATTACAGCAAGATGCAGCGAAACTCTAGAATTCCTGCATATAGCTGCAACATTCCATCTGAAATGAACAAACCTAATTGGTTATTCTAATTTCTGTTGGGGTGGCCTTTATAGTAACTCATATTTTACAGTTGTCAATTCATACACTCGGTATCAGGGTACATCTGTCTATTTACTGTCTTGAAATTACAAACGTAGTAACAATCAGAAGGATAGCAAGTAGATTAATCCATAACCATTTCTGTTCACTTGAAAGTCAAGTATACGACAGTGGCATATGGGACAAAATGTAAATCAGAAACTGAATCCCTTAAATTGCATCAAACAGTGAGGAATATATATTTTATCAAGGCGTATGATACTTCTTGTATATCCGAACCTCTGTAAACGTGGTACAGCGTTTTAACCCGTGACCCGCAGGTTGACAACCGACCACCGAGATCATTTAGCCACAATTCCAATGATGATAAGAAAGACAACAGTTTTAGGAGAGAGATTTGCCTCTTGGACGAGAATACTAACAAAAATATTCATTGTGGAATTCACTGAGCAATACGCAGCACGATATACTAGGACGGTAGTGTACTTGTTCAAGACTACTTGACTATATGATAAATAATAATCAAGAGGTGGTAGATGGAAACATAGACTTATTTGAACCCAAGAGAATCAAAAAATTATCATCTAAGAGTCTGCAAATGTTCATCCTAAAGGTTAGGGATTATAGATTGTCGATTTTTGTAACATGGTACAATTCTCATCGAAATTCAACATTTGAAGTTTACAGTTAGTTTAGAGGATATAGAATTATGTTATGAAGTGCAACAATATCCCACACGATTCCTCAAAGAAGATAGGAATTTTCTAGAAAGCCTCCATAGTTAATCATGGTATTCCGAACGTTCGCGGGAAACCACATGAACATACACCTGAGTCTCGGATTGAGTAAAGGACTTTCTAGAAGGATGTAGAACTTACCAAGGCCATCAACAAATGTATATAAACCGCTGCTTTTTCTAAATGTTTGACTTAATAACAACCCTTCATAGTTTTTATAGTTGTTATTTATCATTTAGTCAAGCGAAGAATGGTTTGTCTGTTTGGATTCAATTAACACCAGCGTTAGCAGCCCAGTATCTTACATTGCTAGTTAAGTATACCAATTTATTTGGCACAACGCCAAAAGCTGAAGTTCTATGCTCGTAAACACTTGGTAGTGAAGCTTTTATCTTACCTTTTGAGAGCATGTTTTTCGTAATGCAGCTAAGCATAACTTGTTATATTTCCGAAAAATAGTATGGAAAAATATATTCTTTATAAGAAAATGGACGTAATTTCATCCAATGAAATCAGTATTACTGTCATCATATTTTTTAAGTTCATAAAATTTAGGAAATGGTCGCAATGGATAATCCAGGAAACGCATTTTGTCCTTTTTCAGACTCGTCAGCCTGTATTTGTATTCTGGACCTAATGACTGACACTAATTGACAGAGTAAACCTAAGACCTCTCACACAGGTGGATCAGCTCAAGGTTGATATACTTCACAGTATTATACAAAGAACAGGTGGAGAAGAATAATATCAAAGTAGATGAAGTTGTAACAGAATAAATGATTTGAGGATAAAGGTTAACGTAAATATTCAAGCTTTAGACGACCTTAGAGAGTGAATCCATCTAAGCCGTTGTGACCGATTTTCAACTGTGTCACCAAGATTTCTCAACCACTGATTCCTGTTGCATCGGGAACCCGATCCAAGTAGTCTACATCTCCTTGCACGACTCATACCGACAGTCTCAGACTTCATCGACTGGTGCCACGTTGTTGTCTGGCCGTCGTGAACTCTCTTCTAACCTAATCCAACTTCCCGTGGAGTGGCATGTCGAGATACATGGTAGATCGGCATGCGCAGTGCATGTGCTAAACATGTTAGTCAATCAAGGTTAGCAGCCTCATCGACTAACTTGCTTTCCTTGTCTAGTACTCTTCACCTGAATTCTACACTGCCCACACACTGATTCCACCAAACGCGAGCGATGCTACGAAGACACCTATGACCAAAACCCCATAACCGTTTCATACCTCCCATTTGTAACGACCATGTCTCATACCCGTACAACAGGACAGAACGGAATGCAGTGTAGTATACTGGTTCTTTTATAGATAATCGGATGTCTCGCCTGCGTCATAGGTGATCCAAGTTGGTAAATGACAAATGGGTCTTTTGTATCCAAGCTGAGCTTTGGTCAGCGACCAGCACGTTCGGGGTGATGCAACTCCGCCAGTAAATAAAGTGGTCGACACATTCTACCACTTTACTTTAAACTTAAAGTACTTGCAGCAGATCAGTCCAGGAGCATCACCTTACATTTGACAGGTGCGAAAAGCATGGCAACCATATACAGATTTCTGCCTCAGGCGTTCAGAAGACCCTGCATTTTGTCAGCTTCTTCACCTACCAGGACAATATGGTCTGCATACTCCAAGCCAAATAGATGACGTCTGAGGAGTAGGTCAATCTCTGTGAAGTCAGATATACCCAAGGTTATGCCCGTTAGTGCGTCTATGACGAAGTTAAATACGAACGGTGACAGTGAGCACTTCTGGTGGACACCGCTATTTGTCGTCAGTTCATATGACAACTCTTCATCAGCCTTTACACACCTATGTGAGTTCGAATAGAGAGCTTTGACTGGTGTTACATACTTGCTCGGTACTCCTTTCACATTGGGACGCTACCACAACCCCTCATGGTGGACTGAGTCAAATGCCTCATTCAGGTCAAGAAATATGGCAAGTGTAGACCACTGGCAGGCAGGTATGTCTGTGTCCAAGGACCTGTCATAAGGTTGAAATATGATAGGTGCACCCTCATCCACATCTGAAACCTGCCTGGTTTTCTAGTTTCCTGTTCTCAAGCTCCAGTCAGGGATCGCATAACTATGGACCCTAGGATCTTCGGCACAATATTATTCAAACTAATTCTCCTATAGTTGTCACAAGAAGATTTCTCTCCCTTCTTATAGACTGGGATGATCTGTGAGGTACACCAGTCTGACAGGACTGCCCCTGATTCTCATACAATACCTAGTAGCTCCTTTACCCTAGTCAACAATTTTCAACCTCCATCCTTCGAAACTTCAGGTGCCAAACTCTTAGGTCCTAATTCTCTGCATCATTTTAACTTCAACAAGGCTTTCTCGACTTCAAACTGAGTTGGCTGATCGACATCTGTCTCCGTTATATACCCCTTAATTTTGCCTAGCGTTTGCCGGTATTCTCCTACAACCTTAAAATAACTTTGTTATTGCTGTTTTTGCACCTTCTTGGCGCCGTTGCTGGCTTTTGTGTTTCCCATATATATATATGTTCAGAATCACTCACAATTATTTTGACTGCTGTTGAGACAATGAAAGCTCTCTGTCAACAGTCCATCTTCTCTTGTTGGTTTGGCTTGCCGGTTGCATTGTTGTTGTGGTGGTTGAAATTCTGATTAGCCACTGGGGTAGACTCTTTTACGCGTTAGATTCGTATTGGTCGCAGACTGCTCGGTCACATTACCAGTTATAACAACGTCCTATTTAGCTTCAGGCTGGCTGTCGGGCAACTGAGTCACTGCTGAGGATCAGCTGAACTGTGATTCAAAGTGTTCTGCTCAACGTTCTAGACTCCTATCCTGGGAGGTTATCAGCGTCTCATCATTTTCAGTGATGACTTCACTGATCATCATCTTTTTGTAGGTATCCTTAATAAGCCTAGGTAGTTACCGAGTGATACCCAAAGCTGATGCCTTTCGCACCACTCTCTCTTTCGTCGCCCACGACCTCTCCCGATTGACGCTTGCAATCAGTTGTTTAATTTTTACAAATCAGGTTGCGTTATGGTCATGTAATGTAGTCATATAAGCAAATGAATGATATCGCCCATATATATACGGACAATCAGCACTAGACTTGTACGTCACTGTTTTCGCAAGTTTATATAACTCATCGTGCAGGTGGATCGAATATACGAGACTGGATAAATGTACTCGAGGTCGATCACGTCGAAGGTTGGCGTCAATGCGGAACCGACAGTATCAAGTGGTTCAGACAATCGCAATCAGACAAATTTATAACGGTTTCGATAGGGACAGTATTATAGGTGTTTCAATAGCGACTGTAGCTTATGCAGTGAAATTTCCGATCTTTTCTGTTGCAGACAGATGGGACTGAATCGATCAGTTTCTTTTGGTATATGGTTTTCGCATAGTGGCTAGTCGATATTGCGTTATTTTCTTACATGCTTACTATAGGAGTTAAATACTTCAAACTTTTTCTCTACCTACCTTGTTGGAATTTCTTGGACTATATGATTTTTATCGCTCGCTTTTACCGGTGACTTCGTACGTGATTACTGAGTGATTGCAACGGCCACCTTGGCATCCTATGAAATGACCAACCGAATCCCTATATTTCAGCTGCAATAGTAGTGTTTTATGAAATAAGGAATTTTATTCTTTATTTCGGTAGCTGCTAGGATGGTCTTGAGTTTACTCTCATTATTCTAGTAACTGGCTATCCTTACAGCCACTGAATGGAACAATGTGGTATGTCTTTTTTGGTTGAAACGTTAGTTTTAGGGGACTTTAAAGGCCACCGTAGCCACAAATGAAGTAATCAATTACACTTCTCTATTTTATAGAAATCTACCGCTTCAGCCAAAGTAATAATTAATGAAATAACCAATCAGGGTTTGGTATTTCGGCTGGGACGGTAGTTGTTTTCAAAATGAAGAAATATGATTGGTTATTTCGGCAGTTGATGGGGTGCACTTTAAAGTCGCCCATAGTTTTCATATGAAAGAGAGGAAGGTGACTGGCCAATCAGTTCATCAGTCGTTTTTAGACCCATCCTGATAGAGTACTGTATCTTATGAAGTCATCTTTTGCAGTTGAAATAAATAAACCTAATTGGTTATTTCGGTCATTGTTGTGGTGGACTCTAGAATCATTCGATTATTCTTGCAGAAATTTGCCATATCTATGATACATTCGTCCACATAACTAATCACGTAACCTCGGATAGTAGGATACAAGTTTGAGGGTTGGTATTATTTATTGTTTTTGCATTCTGAGAAATGAGTTATTTTAGAGGTCATCCGAACAACCACTTAATTAACCAATAGGGTTTCCTTATTTTGCCCTAAAACTATTTTACCAGCCGAGATAAATAAACCTAATTAGTTAACTAACTCGTGGCAAGATGGCCTATAAATTCACTCTGAGTCATTTTTACCTGCATTGATTCATGAAGCAAGTGACTTTATATACAGGGAAATTAGGATAATGTACAACAATCTATTTCACTTAACAGACAGCTGTTTCTTAACCATGAAGCGTACGGAATTGAATGAGGAGTCAATATGAAGCTCTTTAGTCGACCGATACAGTAGTGCCGTAAACTAAGTCGTAATTTGAATGTCTTTCAAATAAATAAAATAATGTGGAGATAGTACTTACCTGAGATTCATATTTTCTTATCTTTAGTGGATATAACAATAATGATCAAAGCAAAACCTCGAATGACTCTAATGACCATCCAAGCAACAACTGAATAGTCAATTAAGTTTCTTTATTTTATGAAAAACTACCTTTCTAGCATGAATAAGTGACAAACCACTTGTTGTGCAAGTTTATGGAGTCAGGTTTAGAATTTTGCGGTAGTTCGAACTGTATGATTGGAAAGCATTAAATTTCTGTTACTTTCAAAGAAAATAATAAAATTTCCTAACAAATTATTTCTAGCTAATTCAGATTTGTTATAACTAAATAGGGTGAGAGGATGACCATTTATTATGCAACATATTTCCTATTTCAGTCATGTCATTTTATGAGTATCCACTTACAACAAGACATATATGCACAAGATGACTAGTTTAGTGAAGAAGAAAAAATAAAATGCTTATTGAAAACTTGTATTTTTATCAATAAATTTGAGTCATCACCTGTGACTTTTTAATTATTCACTTTGGTCGATCCTTCTTGGCTTGTGATCACATGATGCAAACATTATTGCAGCAACCAGTAATTGGCTGTATCGGTACAACTCAAATGATCTTTAATTTAACAGTAAAAAAGAATAACTTAATTCACATTATGAACCTCGCCTGGTTAACTAATTCACTAGTTACTAACCTGTCCTAAGCTCGGGTACACAGGGAAGGTTGAGCATAGGGCTAGCAACCCTACCACGTAAAACAAATCTAACCGCTTACGAAACTTCAAAGCACAAACAAAATATAAAAAGTAAAACAGAAATTATCCCTAGCTCGAATCGGAGAGGCGAAATGACGCCGGTTGGTGAAACCCTTCGGGAAGCCAACTGGCCGATGTGTCTTCTCTCCCTCGATGAAAGCGAAAGTAAATGTGGGGACATGGAATGTCCACACAATGTTTGAACCTAGCAAGGCAGCCCAGATTGCAAACGAGATGAGAAGGTATGGCATTGAAGTGCTAGGAATATGCGAAAGCAGATGGAATGGGAGTGGACTCTCCAAACTGTCAACTGGAGAATCAATAATCTACTCCGATAATGTCGCCCAGACGACAACCACAAACACACTGAGTTTTGCAGTGGCTATCATGATGACCCCTCCGAAGAGCATCACAGGCTCTCATGCAGTGGGAACTAATCTCATCCTGCAGGATCATCATAGCAAGGTTGAACTCAAGAGGAGGGAAAGTCACAATCATACAATGCTATGCACCTACAAATAATGCAGATGAAGAGAAGAAGGAGGAATTCTACAGACAACCGCAATCAACACTGGACAAGACCCCACTTTAGATGGCGACTGTGACATCAAAATTCTAATGGGTGGGGCGACATGAATGCCACACTGGGGGCAGACAACACAGGAAGAGAACTCATCCATCATCGGTCGAGAAGCACTCGATGAGGTAACGAACGAGAATGGAGAATTGTTTGTGGAATTCTGTGCATTCAACGATTTAGTGATTGGAGTGAGGCAGTGTGTTCAAGCACAAGAATATCCACAAAGCGAGCGACATGGATTTCACCAGACACCAGGACACACTACAATGAAATTCAGATCGACTTCATCTCAGTATGAAGAAAGTGGAGAGGCAGCCTACTTGACACAAGGTCAACAAGAGGAGCAGATGTAGGCTCAGACCAGTCACTGTCTAGTGCAAGGAATCTGCCTTCCAAATCAAGTTGAAAGCCTTCACATGTGTTGGTGATAGACCACAGTTGAAGTTGAACACCCAGAACAGAAACTGGAGGACGAAACCACAAAGTGAATCTTCACGTCAGCCATCAAGACAAAATGGGAGATATCGAGGAGCATCCGTGAAGAAACCTGTGTGCAAGAACACTGGAAGTCTTTGAAAGCTATGTGGAAAGAAACCTGCACAACCGTATTAAGAAGGAAGAGGGAAGAAGATGAGGAGTGGATGTCGACGGATACATGGAAGCTGATAGAGCAGGGAGGGGAGGATGGTGAAGCAGAAGATGAACCACTTCAAGGATGAACAAAGAAAGGAAGAACTGAGTACAACGTATGAAACTCTACACTGGAAAATGAAATGAAGAAGAGTGCGCGCAAAGACAAAAGACACTTCCACGACACACTGGTGAGGGAAGCAGAACAGGCTGCTGGTAGGAGAGACAGAGACCTGAGAATATTGTATCAAATAACCAGGTTACTGTCTGGAAGGGGAGAGATCAACACAGATGAAATCTATGAAAGATGATGAAGGAAAGTGAGACAAAGGAAACAATGGGCTGGCCGACCACTTCAAGAAGCTCTTGAATCGACCACCACCACCACCACCAGCTGCACTTCGTCCACAAATACCACCTGCAGCCCAGCCACTGAACTACAAGTGAACATAAATCCTCCAACAAAAGTGGAAGTCCTGAAAGCCATAAAGCTACTGAAATGTGGGAAAGCAGCAGGACCAGATGGGATCCCGCCAGAAGCACTGAAAACAGACACAGAGACAACAGCAACGGACATGCTCACACCACTGTTTTTGAAGGTGTGGAAGGAAGGGAAGGTACCTGCAGATTGATTGGAAGAAGCGCTACCTTGTCAAACTCCCGAAGAAGGGTGACCTAAGTCTTTGCAAGAACTGGCTTGGAATCACTCTCCTGTCCACCCAAAGTGAGCAAAGTATTAGGCCGCATCATCCCGGGGAGATTAAAAGATGCGCTGGATTCCAAATTACAACCAGAACAGGCTGGATTTCGATGAACAAATCATATCCGGATCAAATTGCAACACTACACTACGCGTCATCATAGAACAGAGAGTAGAATGGCAGTCAACTCAACTCTACCTCAACTTCATCGACTTTGAAAAGGTCTTAGACAGCGTTGACCGACAAGTAATTTGCCGGTTGCTTCACCATTACGGAATACCAAAAACCTTTATCAATCTCATTCGACAACTGTATGAAGATGACACATACCAGTTAAGTGATTCTCAATGGGAAGCTCAGTGATGCTTTTGAAGTGAAGACAGGAATAAAACAAGGCTGTCTACTATCACCCATGATCTTCCTGATTCTGGTCGACTGGATCATGCAGCAAACAGTGAGGAAGGAGAAGAGGGGGATAGACTGGGCCGATGAAAAGACCCTAGAAGAAGATTTGGATTTCACCGATGATGATTTATGTCTAATGTCGCACAGACTCTAAGATGTACAGGCGAAATCCAACAAGTTGACAGAAGAGGTGAGGCAGCGAAGACGGGACTTCATTCAGGTGAAGGTAGAGATGACGGAGGTGATTGACTGAGCAACGTTTTAGTGGAATTTTGCGTCACTTTATGGAGTATACGTACGTTTGTACAACTTGATAATGAAGTCGTTGAAAAGTAAAAAAAACCGAAATGGAGTAGCCTAGTTGGTCATTCTGATTGTTGTTATGATGGTCTTTAAAGTCACCTAGGCTGGAAGCAAACCTGAATTAGCATCCAAGATAAGGAAGTATTACATCATTAAATTGTTTTTTAATACATAGTGAATAAGTAAATTCTCGGAGAGTAGAATGATAAAATTAGAATCAAAGTCATGATTTGTTAGAGAAGCATAACTGGTTCATATAAGAATGGAGCTAAAACCTGCTGTCCTTGCTTTAAAAGACATACTGATTGGTGTTTTTTATCATTCCCATGATCATCATAGATCATGAGCTTCTGCGGTTTCTTAAGATGACTGGTCACCAACAGTATTTCCTTCGAGTGACTCAAACAGCCATCTTTGCAATAACTAAAACAATCAATTAAACTTCTTTATTTACTTGAAACTTGCCTTTTTAACGGAAATAAAGAGTAGTAACTGATTGTTTAAGTCGTTGCTAGTGTGGTCTTTAAAGTCATCCTTTTCATCACATACCAATGCTTTTAGTAAATCAATAAACCATTTGGGTAACTCACTTCATCAGCCTATATTATGTTACATCATATGATTGGGTACAGGGTTCAAAAATGGCAGGAAAATAAGGGCGACTTTAAAACAATAAATAAGATTTCTTCATTTCGGTTCTAAAGGTAGAGTTTCATATAATAAGTCTGATTGGTTATTTCATTTGTTGCTAGAGTGTTCTTCAAAGTCACTCGTCAACAAGGTATCTATTACCATAGGAATAAAATGCTTTTCATGAAAACTGAGGGTTTCAGATCCAGTTTTACTAGATATTTAGAGTAAATGTTCTTGAGGAACTACATACTCTAATTAATTGTCTATTGGGCACCTCCCTGATTAATTGTTCTCAGTGTGCTAGGAAGTCTATCCTCAAATCAGGATCGAAACTACCATATTCCATATCATTTCTTTTTGTTATCAGGACAGACGACTACTGAATACTTTTTCATATTGTTTTTTTTGCTTCACTAATGAACTGATGAACAAATTGAAGTTAACAGAAATAATCAATCAAAGTAAAAATTAGTTGCAACCACCCTTCTATTCAAAAACAGGAAAATTATAGTGCTGTATAAATATGACTATCTATGTACAAGTATGTCTTGCTACAACTGGACACTTGTTTCCAGAGGTAATGAAATCCTCACAGCTGAATGTGGTTGTAGGTCGGGAAGCTAGGAAACTTCTGTCTGAGTAACTGATAATTTTAGATTTCAACTAGTAGAAAACTGTCTTCTTGCCATTTAGTAACCTGGAGAACAAGTGAAATATCGATAGATAAAAATTCAATGCTTTCTTAACTTATCTTTGAATGAACTAAACGTTTGACCTTAAGCTTTTATTATTACGTCCTCTTGTAAACAGCCTTCATCCAATCATCATCTCTGGGCTATAAAGCATATTAGTCTATATTGGATGTCTAAAAGTTATTTGTAGTAAGGCTTGGAGATGGATTTTGTACCTGCCATCACTCATCAGTAGGAGAATAAGTACCATTTGGAGAATCGATAAAACAGGAAATAAAAAGTGGGTTATATTTACTAATCTTCATTGAACGTTATCCATTTTTTGCTAGGCTGTCAATTATGAACAGATGTTTTATTTACATCTGTGGAGCTGTGACTCATTGATATATGCATTCGATTTTTAACCAGTGAGTTACGGGTTCGAGTTTAAAACAGACAGGTAGTATCACAAGCTGTCACATAATAGGTGTGGTTCAATGCACACTGTGTATGAAACGTCTACATGATTGCTGAACTTCGCTTTAAACTTGGTCACAATAAAAACTGATTCGATGTCCTATAGTAACAGTATCACAATCAAACCATAATTTTACTCGGATTAAGCATATAATATTTCAAATAATATGAAACTGTAAATCATTGTAGCACTGTGATGCAGTCAACTTCTTCTCAGGTTTTCATAATACTTTATGTTCATTTTCTTCAAAATAATTGTAATCTATGTTTCCATCTATTCATATTCACTAACAAGTTTTTTCTACGTGTATCCTGATATTAAAGGTGAACCTTTATATTGCTCCCGACAACACATTACAGTAAATATTACATGCACTTTTGAGGAAGTTGAAAGTGTTTCCTCACAAGTTCGATTTATTATAAGAGAAATATTAAAAAACTTCACTTTAACTTATCAAATATTCTAAAATACGTTCACCACTATCATCTGTGGAACAGTAGGCTATTTTTTCACGCTGGATTGAAGATAATGTCTAGCCTGCCAGTGAATCGTTCAAGTTATAAGTGATACTGGGTGGTGATTGAAGGTGAAATGAAAATGTGAACCGCGGTGGGATTCGAACCAACGACCATTGGGTTTCCAGCCCGAAGCTCTACCAACTGAGCTCTGACAGTTGACTACCGACGACATTTTTTATTTCACTTCAATCACCAAGGGTTTCGCTCATTTACAATATGAATTTGTTCCAGAGCTTCATTTCCCCTTCAATCAACACCCGGTATAAATACTAGTCTGCCAAACCTTGGCAATCTCAGATAGTCAAAATGATAACAAGTTATAATTAATGAAAAATTAATTTTTCATTAATTATTTAAAATTTATTGATTGATTAATAACCTTCTTATCAACCTTGACTAACTAGAAATTGTCTGATATCTCATTGTGATTATATATCCTAGTACATGAATTGGCGTTAGTTTCATCAATAATCTGGCGTGTTTTATTTACTGAATCATTAAAATTTTTGTTTTCGTAAAAGTGGAGATTAATAAGCTAATTAAACATAAAAAGGTAACTAATCTTGTATATTGGTCGGTAAATAGAATATTCAACATCTTATAAGTCGAAAGGAGCAAAACAAAACCTTTTTTGTGTTATACTACGAATCATACTAAAACAAGTTTTTGTTATGATCTGTTGATTGAATACGCATCATCAGTATCCATAAATGGCTTAATCTACACGCATATATGCATTGGTATACACACACAAAATCTCATTTGAAATCTTTCATTCTTTGACTACACATATGCGAAAATTACCTGTATGATACTACTTACTAGCAATATTAACAAGGCTATTATGACCACTGGGTAATCAGTTATGCAGTATTTCTAATTGCACTCTCGTTGTCGATTACAGCTGTGTATGTGTATAAAACGTAGACATTTCGTGGAATTTTATGTATTCATATATATATATATATATATATATATATATATATATATATATATATATACTGTTGAATATATCACTGGCCTAGTGAGTTTTTGTTTATTCTGACTCATTAATTAATCATTCATTCATCTGTTTACTATCAGATGATAAAGTATTTTAACAATATTGATTTTGTCTATAATGTATGTGTATTGGTGTGCATAGATGACTTTTTGTTGTAAGGTAATTTATGATATGATCGATATATGTACAACTGAACAAAGTGAATAGATAGTTGTTCAGTAGTATATTTCATTAGTTCATGACACTTTTGTGTCTCGTATCACATTTTGTGATCTTGACTTGTAAACTGTCTTTACACCACAGTTGGGCAGTGGAGAAATTACTCAGCTTTGAGAAATGTCAACATATATCGTGCATTGCGCAAATAATAATTTTCAAGCTGATTGTCTTATTTATGACCGAAAAACGAGAAAGGTGGAAAAATTCCAACAATTTAGTGTTTGTGATAAGATATAGGTCATAAACACTAAATGTCAGACAATGTACAATGGAGCATTTTCTATCCAGCTGTTTCCAACCCTAGGTAGTAACGAAGAAAATCACCATTTGGAATAGTTTTCAAACTTAATCAAAGTAATCCACAGGTGGAGTACATATGTCACATATGCATAAATTTTCATGCCATCTGAGAGCGAGATTGTTATTATTTTATTTTATTGGGTTCCTAGTGGAACATAGGGCTTCAGTAGCACGTCACCATAGCACTCTATTCTCTCCAGTCTTTTCAACCCGCCTCCACGACAGCCCAGAAGCTCTCATTTCTTCCTCACACAATCTCCTCCATGTCACGCTCGGCTGAGATGCCCAACTCGTCGTTTCCCCTTTGGATTCCACCCGAGGGCCTGGCCTGGCGCGTGATGTTCCCAATCGGCCTTCTCAGTGTGTGTTCAATCAAATCCATCTCCACTTTCTTCCACTGCATATTTGTTGGGCGGTCGGTTGTTGGTTGGTTCGTTGCCAGCTAGTTAGAGTTCGTTGTTGCTTATTCTTATTATTCTGGTCATCTGATCTTCAGTATCGAGTGAGCGTAGGCGACAGCTATTGAGGTGTGTCTGTAGTCTGTTAGAAATGCTTTTCGTAACGCGCCAATCAGATTGAGATAAATAAATAAAAAAGGATACGAAGCAACAAGAAAAAGTTAGCAGATATAAGCAGCAAAAATCGAATTAAAAACCGATTAAATCAATATGTAGTAATCTGGTGCAAAAGAAAATCCAAACTTGTAGAAAATGCGAACTCATAGAATATGGTCATCTAGTAGAAGAAACCTTGTGTTGAGTGCGGTTTCGCTTCCACCTGGTTAGAGATACCATTACTTGTCGTATTTCTTGTTGGCTGTTAGAGTTTAGTTCTAAAGTCTTCAGTAACGACTCTCGGGATGCCAAGAATCCCGGTCTTGAACCGCCTCCTTGATTGTAATTTAATTGTTTCTGAAGGAGACGCTCTTGGGATTTGAACAGACATTTTTTGGAAAGGTTAACTACACAGTCACTTGCTTCTTCCTCTTCTGATACTCGTGGTTTTGGAATCTTGGTGGGCTTCGCTAAAAGGATGTTTCTTCTCTGCTCTTTGTGTCATCTGGTTGATTTTTAAATCACAGTTGCCAACGTTGTCAAGTGTTCTGTTGTGAGTATCCCCCAAGGCTTTCTGCTTTGGCTGTCGATCGTCTATTATTGTTTCTGAATCCTATAATGAAGATTAGTGACCATCAGTTGTACCCTGTGTCTTCCACTCCTTTCCACTAATTTCCAACCCATTGGACAGTCGATAGGTGGGCCATATCTGATACTAGTTGGTAGGACATGCTGGAGTAGACAATCGTTTAGAAAATATAGTTGTCCTTAGTTGGCCTTACTCGGAAAATTTCCCCCATTTCCAAACGATAAGAAGCATCCGGTGCTGGTATTATTTTGAGACGTTGGAAAATATTTGTAGGCCACGAATTTATGCTGATGATGTTGTCTAGAATGATACTGAAAGCTTCGCAATCAAACCATCTATCACAGAGAACACAACACCATCAAAATCCTTGTGTACTTGAGTAGTTTGTTTATCAAAGAGATACGATTTTAAAGTCTGAATCAAATGGTTTCTGGAATAAACTTAGTTGATATATAGTGAGTTGTTATGAGGTATTCATGTATCAGAAATGTTGCCAGAGACAGAGGGATTTAAAAGTAAATAACTAATAATAATTAATAAAAATAACTCATCAGCAACATCTTGTCTTAGTTTGTTGCATATCAGCTGTTTGTTGACTTGGTTCTATGCGTGATTTAATCTAGAACATTAGTCTCTTCCTATGTTCCCCCTATGTAGCATTTTTAAAATCACTCAGTTAGTCATAAATTCTGATCATTCACTTTCGAGGTTAGCAGGGATATTTTAATTTCCAAGTGGTATTTATCACGGAATGACATCGATTAGAGAAGCATTCAAAAAAAGCGGGAGGACAGGATAGCTGTTTTGTCTTAGTATGGGGCACCGTAGCAGTGGGCGTCTACGAGCCCCACCGCCAGTAAAAGAACCCAGGACATGCAGGTTTTGACGCCGTTAAGTCACAACTCAATGGTTCTCATTTTCCCACTTCCATCAATTCGTGATCAAAGCGACATGGACTTCACCAGATGGACACACTAAAAATCAAATTGACATTATCTCAATCTCAAGAAAATGGAGACGCAGTCTACTTAACACAAGGTCAAGAAGAGGAGCAGATGTAGGTTCAGACCACTATCTAGTGCAAGGAACCTTCCAAATCAAGTTAAAAGCCTTCAAGGAAGCTGGTGATAGACCTCAATTCAAGTACAACACTAGGAAACTGAAGGATGAAACTACAAAAGAGATCTTCACGTCAGCCATCAAGACAAAATGGGAGATATCGAGGAGCATCCGTGAAGAAACCTGTGTGCAAGAACACTGGAAGTCTTTGAAAGAGATGTGGGAAGAAACCTGCACAACAGTATTAGGCAGGAAGAAGAAAGAAGACAAGGAATGGATCTCGACGGATACATGGAAGCTGATAGAGCAGGGAGGGAGGATGGTGAAGCAGAAGATGAACCAGTGCAAGGATGCTCAACGACAAGAGGAACTGAGCACAATGTATAAAACACTGAACAAAGAAGTAAAGAAGAGTGCACGCAGAGACAAAAGACACTTCTACGACACATTGGCAAGTGAAGCAGAACAGGCTGCTGGTAGGAGACGCAGAGACCTGACGACATTGTATCAAATAACCAGGTTGCTATCAGGGAATAGACCAACACAGATGAAACCAATAAAAGATGAAGAAGGAAATTTAATTACAAAAGAAGAGAAACAGAGGAAACGATGGGCCGACCACTTCAAGAAGCTCTTGAATCGACCACCACCTGCACTTCGTCCAGAAATACCACCTGCAGCCGCTGAATTACAAGTGAACATAAATCCTCTAACAAAAGCAGAAGTCCTGAACGCCATAAAGCTACTGAAATGCGGGAAAGCAGCAGGACCAGATGGAATACCGCCAGAAGCACTGAGAACAGATGCAGAGACAACAGCGGACATGCTCACACCACTATTGCAGAAGGTGTGGAAGGAAGAGAAGGTACCTGACGATTGGAAGAAGGGTTACCTTGTCAAACTCCCGAAGAAGGGAGACCTCAGTGCTTGCAAGAACTGGCGCGGAATCACTCTCCTGTCCACCCAGAGCAAGCAAAATATTAAGCCGCATCATCCTGGAGAGGCTTAAAGACGCACTGGATTCAAAACTGCGACCGGAACAGGCAGGCTTCAGGAAGTACAAATCATGTGCTGACCAAATTGCAACGCTAATCTACGCATCATCATAGAACAGAGCATAGAATGGCAATCAGCTCTCTACCTCAACTTCATCGACTTTGAGAAGGCCTTTGACAGCGTCGACCGACAAGTAATTTGGAAACTGCTTCAATACTACGGAGTACCGCAAACCTTTATCCGCCTCATTCAACAACTATATGAAGATGCCACATGCCAAGTAATCCACAATGGGAAGCTCAGTGATGCCTTTGAAGTGAAGACAGGAGTAGAGTGAAACAAGGTTGCCTACTATCCCCCATGATATTCCTTATTGTGGTGGACTGGATCATGCAGCAAACAGTGGGGAGCGAGAAGAGAGGGATACGCTGGCTGGACGGCGGAAAAGAACCTAGAAGACTTGGATTTCGCCGATGACTTATGCCTAATGTCACATAAACTTGAAGATCTGCAGGCAAAAACTAACAAGTTGACAGAAGAGGCAGCTAGGACGGGACTTCAAGTGAATATAGAGAAGACAGAGGTGATGAAGATACCGCACCACCACCATCAACAACAACAACAAACTCCAATCACCGTCAACGGGAGAAACTTGAAGGAAGTAACCTCCTTCATCTATCTAGGAAGCACTGTTTCAACTACAGGCGGGACGGACGAGGACGTCAAAGTCAGAATCGGCAAAGCAAGACAGGCGTTCATTAGCCTGAAACCAGTTTGGAGATCTTCTGCACTCAGCATGTGGAACAAGATACGGATTTTCAACACCAACTTCAGTCAAGTCAGTGCTCTTGTATGGCTCAGAGACTTGGCGCGTCACGAAAGGTATTTCCAATTAACTACAGACATTCATCAACAACTGCTTACGCTCGCTGCTGAAGATCAGATGGCCAGAAAAAATAAGCAACAAGGAACTCTGGGAAGGAACCAAAGAAGAACCTATCACGCAACAAATATGCAGGAAGAAGTGGAGATGGATTGGGCATGCACTGAGAAGGCCGACTGAGGACATCACGCGTCAGGCCAGTTGCTCGAGTGGAATCCCCATGGGAAGCGACGAGTTGGACGTCCGAGGCAAGGGTGACATGGAGGAGGTCATGCGAGGAGGAAATGAGAGGTTGTGGGCTGTCGTGGAACCAGGTTCAAAAGATCTCAGAGAACAGAGGTCACTGGAGGCGTGCTACTGAAGCCCTATGTTCCACTAGGAACCCAAGGGACTAATAATAATAATAATAAATCAATTCGTGATATATTGTGACCTACTTTCCGATCATATTCGGATATTATCAACTGAATTAAGACATTCTGTCTTAGTCTGTTTATTAGAAACATCATACAGTGAAACAGTAGCATTTACTGGATAACCTTTCGGACACAATTTATTGTCCACATTCATATCAGGTAACTCCACAACTTCGAGACAGTCTTTATATGGGATAACCTGGCTTATGAATCTTAATAGTATCATACATTCTACTGGGATTATTAGTTTTCGGCATCAAATTAAACCACTTTGACTCACCTAGAAATGGCCTCGTCCGGCGTATCAGATCCCCTGTCGATTTCTTGACCTTGTTCATAATAGTATCCACTGACTTCTTAATTTCCTCATATGGTCCTGTTTCTATATGCTCGTTCACCTTGTAGATGTAGTCAGATTTGTTCATTACAACTACTGAGTTGCCTTTATCCGATTTGGCAATTACTATATTGTTATCATTTTGAAGGTTCCTGAGAGCTTCCCTCTCTGACTTTGGTAAATTAGATTTCACCTTCTTCTGTCGTTTCAGTGTTAGAGCTCTGTGCTCTTACCTCACCTGCAGTTGTCTTGTCTATTGAACTTAACGCTATTTCTATTTTGGGAATGACATCTGGTTTCAACTCATTAACCGCTACATTGGAATTAAGACCTTTCTCCAGCACTTTCACTTCTGTTGAGCTTAGAACTCTACTTAAGAGATTGACAACCCACTTTGACTTATCGATCATCCGTGATATGCTATTGTTAATTTCATTACTATTGACTGCATACTTTTCTTCCATAAATTTGTTAAATTTCTTAATTTGAGCAGTTTTGGATTTCTTCAGTGCGGTTGATCTTGCTTTATTGAAATTGTCCATCAGAATCTCATAGCCTTTTTCACTAACTGTTTGTATAAGATTACACTTAAGATCTTCAATGTAATTCCTGATGTTCTGCAACTTTTTGACTATTCTATGAATTTCTTCTTTAAGACAGAGTTTACTGACACGTTCTATAGCTGCTTTGACGTTGTCTGTTGGAATAGGTGCACGTAGACGTAGATATTTAGGAATGATTTGATTTCTGAGACGTCGAATATTGAATATACGGTGGTTTGTGTATCTCCTTCTGTCTGTGAAAGTCATGTGAGTTTGTTGATTAGTCTTCGAATAGGAAGACCATATGTTTCATTAATATAAGTGTAAAACTTGGGCACTGTGGTCGATTGCAATCCCATTTTAGTCTGTTTATTAGAAATATCACACACTGAAACAGTAGCATTTACTGGATAACCTTTCAGACACAATTTATTGTCTACAGTCATATCAGGTAACAATATAGTAATTGCCAAATCGGATAAAGGCAACTCAGTAGTTGTAATGAACAAATCTGACTACATCTACAAGGTGAACGAGCATATAGAAACAGGACCATATGAGGAAATTAAGAAGTCAGTGGATACTATTATGAACAAGGTCAAGAAATCGACAGGGGATCTGATACGCCGGACGAGGCCATTTCTAGGTGAGTCAAAGTGGTTTAATTTGATGCCGAAAACTAATAATCCCAGTAGAATGTATGATACTATTAAGATTCATAAGCCAGGTTATCCCATATAAAGACTGTCTCGAAGTTGTGGAGTTACCTGATATGAATGTGGACAATAAATTGTGTCCGAAAGGTTATCCAGTAAATGCTACTGTTTCACTGTATGATGTTTCTAATAAACAGACTAAAACGGAGAGAGAATTCAAAGCCTCTTTTGTGTTACCATACAAGGAAGGCACCTCAGAAGCACCACGAAGAATTCTTAATAAGGTTGAGATTAAAGTAGCACTCAAACCAACAAACTCACTTAGAAACAAGCTTTGTAGGTTAAAAGATCCTATCGATACAATTAAGCAAAATAATTTGGTTTACCAGATCCCTTGCAATGATTGCGAGGTCAAGTATATAGGTCAAAGCAGTCGACCAGGGTCGATTAGAATAACAGAGCACAAAAACTTAGCTAAATCAAGATCAGTAGATCCTAATAAGATAAGAAATCTAGAGAAAAACTCAGCTATAGCTCTGCATGCGATGACACACAATCACACAGTAGGGTGAGATAGGGTGACATTGTTGAAAACTAACTTAATTGGGTGGAGGGAGGGAGAGATTGATAACCGAATCTTTCTTTATCAAATCAACACCAAACACATGCAATCGAAATGATGCTGCACCTGTCCCAGATATATGGATAATTCTACTAGCCTTGTCATCACAGAGAAGGAGAGAAAACTAGGAATATACAAAGTCTGTCTCGAAGTTGTGGAGTTACCTGATATGAATGTGGACAATAAATTGTGTCCGAAAGGTTATCCAGTAAATGCTACTGTTTCACTGTGTGATATTTCTAATAAACAGACTAAAATGGAACTACAATCGACCACAGTGCCCAAGTTTTACACTTATATTAATGGAATTAGAACATCGCTTTTAAAATAACTATTCCAACAAATAACATGATTCTCAACTCATTCATCTGGCCAAGTGGATATGTTCTGAAACACTGTGGTTGTCTGAAATGAATCTCTTTCCCAACATGTCACTATAAGTATGATTTTTGATCAACGACAAAACACTTCTAGCGGTTGTGATTAGTGACATTCATCAAAATCCCTTGTCAATATTTCATTTTGACTAGCAGACGAAATGTTTTAGCTTTGCAAAGATTTGAAAGTTCCTAGTTGATAGCATTCAAGATGTTACAGTCATAAGGAACATAAGATTGATTAGATTGCCTATGATATCAGAATGCATCACACAGCCTATTCAGTTTTACTACATTACTCGACAACCTGTGTCCACCTTGAAATTGCTTCAGAATAGGAGTGAACACCTTTACTTTTAATCAGAAGCACTTTGTCGTTGAACAAAGTTGTTCAGGACGTGTGAGTCGGCCGATCATGTGAACTGAAGTTCTCATACTTTAATGACCACGTGGATTAAATTTAAGTGACTCAATTTGTGTAATCGTAATATCCCTTATCCACAACCAACGCAACTGATTAGTCATCGGTTTCTTTTATAGTACTTTTTTCAAGAACAGTAAAAACTAAGTAGAACATAAGGACATTTACGCAACGATGGCAATGGATGAAGATCGTGACTGACAGAGGTAGGAAATTTGGGCCATTGTACCCCAATCCAGAGGCTCTTTGGTAAAGTGCTGGCAGTGGAACCTGAGGGTCGTGGGTTTCATCCAGCTGGGATCATAGATGCGCACTGGACAAGATTCCATCGTTTCTCCAACTGATGTCTCCTTATCAGGAATAACTACCTGTGGTCGATATATAAATCCCCACTAACCTATAAATTGAAGAGAAAAAGCTGCTGCTTTTTTCTTCTAGAATATTAAAAATTTGACTGTGTATATAAGCGTTTACCTATTATCAACCTACAATCCATAAAGTGGAAGATGCGATGTTTTCCTCCAGAAAACTGCATTATGCGCTTTAGTTCTGATTGGTGGCTGAAGACTAACCTATTTCATGTTGTCTAGTCCCAAGTGATGGCCATATTTTGTTGACCACGTATAGTGTGATCACCTCGCCAGGAAACTCAACATAGCGGTGCATACATTTATTGATTTTAGTTAATTGGAGGTAATCGTCAAGAAGTTGTAGTTCCAGGTGAATTCTGAAGCCAATCTGTCTAAGCCACTGGAACCAGATGTTGGCTGTATCATTTTGCGCGCCTGATCAAATAAATGTGATTATTTTACTTTAACCTGATATACTGCAGTTAAAGGCTGTATCTAATACACACACTACGACTATCTGTGTGTTATGTTTATTCACTCATAAGGAGATATTCAGAAGATTACAGTTTGCACTGAATGAAAGTTGATGGTATGTTTGTTTAATTTATTAAAAACTCATCAGTGGGAATTACATCCATACACCATGACTTTTTCCTTAATGCTGAAGAGCATAATACAACCTTAAATTTTAAACCCTTTCCAACTAGGCTAATAAGTCATTATAATTATAACTTGTCAAATGGATGAGGCTCATCGTTTTTATTCCTTATTACGATTTACTACACGAGTCAAACTGGAGTGAACATGCAATTTGAATTTTGCTGATAAATGCCATACTGTATTCACAAAATGTTAATAACTTCAATGCTGCAGTTCTTATAAACAAAGCGCTTATGGTAGATGAACTCAGTGGATCAGGTAATAAGTTCATCTCACTGAATGGAAAGTTCTAGAAGAAAAGGGGGAGGGGGGTTAGGAAGCAAAAGAAGAATAAAAGACTGAAGATTAACTGTCACATGATAATACTACTAGTTCTCCCAACGTAGTGTGAAATCCACTTTGGCGTGTTACGGGAAAGGCTTTTATATGAAATTTATCTGAATCAACGCAAAGAAACAGACCAGTATAAGTCTATCCACTAATTTGTAGGTCACATATTTACATAGGAACCAGTAACAGAACACGTTTGAAGTCATTCGCTGCCCAAGCAGCTGAGTTGAAACGTTTCTGGCTGTAGTGCTGGGTGATGCCGTATCGAATCTCAGGCAGGACATCAGTTTCGTCGAGGTTACAGACATGCCTTGTTAACGAGTACCAATAAGCATGAAACCTAGGTTCACGGCTTCTTGTCAATTGCCTCCATTCAACTAACATTCATCAAAGTGTTCAGATCGCTCTGATTTGGCTGCCAGAATCTATAGATTACCCTCAGTGGTTTCTAACTACTCAAGTTGTTCAGTAGTAGTAAAGTTTCCAGTTGTTCTGTATCCCTCTTGGAATAATCCGGTTAATCGATAGTCAGTAACTATCAGACATCTAATTGACCAATACATTTTGTTGAACGTTCTCTGGAGTGATTCTTATCAACAAACTAGTCTTCACACTACCGAGTCAGTCGTCAGGTTGAAATAATTATATAATGCTAGACCATAGAGTTTTCTATCATTCAGGCATGATGATTAACAAGAAGGTAACGTGCAGACAGATTTACACCATTTAGATCCATTTCAAATCACATCACATTAGGTCTCGAACCACTGATTTTGGTTATCATATGGATCAAAACCGAAAAGTTTAGGTTTCTGCACATGTCTCAGAATATCAGTTGAAAATTTCTTGGATAGATGGTATGCATTTAGTTTGACCGGCTAAAATCTTTTTTCAGCTAACATTATATGATGAACCATACGGTTACTAGGCATGCCCTAGTCGTCACTTCAGTTATCTGGTTACTTAGTTTCTCACTGTCATTGCCCAATCTTGGTTAGATATTTTCAACGAAGAATCAAGATGAGTCTTCCGGAATCAGTTTGAATTTTCGTATATGATCAGATTTCCTTATCAGTACAATACCAGAACGTTTATCGAATTTGCTCAATAAAGTGTTGACATGATTTCAAAGTTTTTTAAAGGGGTGATAATGTCTGTGTCATGATTTGAAGTTGAGCAAATGGTATACTCTAAAAGAAACTAAACATATTGATCAACCATGATCCAAAGTAACCTTTTTGTGTTTGAATATCGGATTTTTGTCATTTAGTCGGATGACGTTGCTTTATGCAAATCAATGTTCTCCTTCTTGAATACAGGTGTAACTGGTGTACACACATACAAGTGGGTACAGTCGTTTGCAGCTTTTTTGGAAAGTAACAAAATTCCCATCGAAAACTTACTTCTGTCTTCTCGTCTTCGGCGTCCACTCAGAATGTTTAAGTTGCTAGTGGTTGAAACATTACATTGACTTGTGTTATTTGCTAGGTGGTATTTAGCTTTGGAATCTGGAGCCTATGTTGCGTCATGTTTCGGACTCTTCAGCTGGATATACCTGGTTGCCAGTGAGCGATATTGTACACAGTGAAACTTGAATCCAGAGCCCATCGTTTCAAACACTATTCATTCATATGTAATGCTATCTCGATTAACTTTACTTGTAGTGTGAACTTTGTACATTTCAAACGTACCGCAGCAGGTCACTTGCAAGTTTTCTTTCTCAACCTTTAGTTTATAGGAGGCAGTAACAGCCACAATCCATACTATATATGAGTGTGTGAATAACAAAGTCACGGTATTTGCTAAATGCAGTGAACATTATTCGCGGTTTGACAGAAGTTGAAAAGCGTTGATCAGTTTTCGACAGTGAATTGCGTGGCGTGATGAAATGCTTTAGCAGTAAATCATCATCAAAAGAGTATAGGAATCAGCGAGAGTCGAGAGAATGGAAGAAATGAAAGAAGAAGGAGTTCGAGTTTTGCATGCAAAGTCTTGGGTTATCCTTACGAATAGCCGAAGCGTTGGCAATACGAAGAACACATACGGCTTTGGGAAAGTAGTTTCTTACCATGTAGATAATTCTGAAATGGGAGGTTGTTGAGGTTACACGCTGTTTTGTTGAGAATTTTGTTCATTGGATTCCTTATGGAACCGCTACCCACCGCTACCTTTTGAAAAGTGATAATCTTTATCCATCTCTGATGACAACTTTGCAGGTTCAGAAATGAAATCTCTGAAAACAGCTTCTTCCCTACATTACTCTTTATTTTTATATAGGTCTGTGAGTTAACAGCCATTGATTCAGATCTCAGAAATGTTTTGTTTCATTAGTAATAATGAAGCTTTCCAAAATAACTTCAAGCTGAAGTATTTATGACTTCTGACGAAGTTTAGCTGCACAATGACATATTGTTAGTCAAATAACCACCAGACACTAGTGTCAGACAGTGGATTTGTGTTTACTGTTTGAGTTGTTGACACTAAAGCTGGGAAGCTTGATTACCTTTCATTCGATCCATTGTTTATGCTGAATTGCTCTTTGAGGCGGAAATTTCATTAATCAATGTTCTGGCATTTGAACTACATATAACATTTCCAGTTAGGAGGTACAGTATAGCTGAAACACTTACTGATTAAAACTAGCCCAAAGAAAAAACTATTCTATTTACTATTCAGTAGATAGTGAAGCTATGACTTATCCATTTAGATATGCAAACATCAAGTAATTGGGCTTCGGAATGGAATCCAACTTCATTTGCAGAGTAACGGACAGATAAATAGTATTGTTGGCTCTCATACAATGGAGGTAACCAACAGATTGTTATTATCTTTATTATTTGTCCCTTGGGTCCCTAGTGGGCTTCAGTAGCACGTCGCCATTGCACTCTCTTCTCTCCAGTCTTTTCAACCTGCCTCCGTCACTGCCTACAAGCTTTCACTTCTTCCTCACACAATCTCCTCCATGTCACCCTTGGCTCAGACGCCTAACTCGTCGTTTCCCATTTCGGTTCCACTCGAGGGCCTGGGCTGTCGCATGTTGTCACCAGACGGTCTTCTCAGTGTGTGTCCAATCAAATCTATCAACAATTTCTTCCGCATATTTGTTGGGGGACAGATTGTTGGTTGGTTCGTTGGTAGGCCAGAGTGAGTTCCTTGTTGCTTATTCTTATTATTCTGGCCATCTGATCTTCAGTATCGAGCAAGCGTAGGCGGCGGCTGTTCATGATGTATGTCTATAGTTTGTTGGAAATGATTTTCGTAACGCGCCAAGTCTCTCAACCACCACATGGAATCTCTGACTTGATATTAGTGTTGAAAATCCGGATCTTGTTCTTTATGGTGATTGCAGCAGATCTGTACATTTGTTTCAAATTAATGAAGGCCTGTTTTGCTTTTCCGATCGTGGCTTTGATGTCCTCATCTGTGCTGCTGCCTTTAGCTGAGAAGATGCTGCCTAGGTAGGTGAGAGAGACAACTTCCTTTAGATTTCTCCCGTTGATGGTGACTGGTGCCTGTTGTTGTTGGTGATGGTGGATGGGTATCTTCATCACCTCTGTCTTCTCTTCGTTCACCTGTAGGAAGCTCCGTCTTCTCTGCCTCGCCTCTTCTGTCAACTTCGAGTTTGCGCGACAAGACATTAGACATAAATCATCATCGGCAAAATCCAAGTCTTCTAGACTCTTTTCATCGGTCCAGTCAGCGTATACCCATCTTCTTGCGCCCCACAATTTCTCACATGATCCAATCCAGTCAACTACAATCAGGAAGATGATCGGTGATATTAGGCAACCTTGTCTTACTCCTGTCTTTACTTCAAAGGCGTCACTGAGCTTTCCATTGTGAATCACTTGACATGTGGGAAGTATGCGAACCACTGTTTTGGACACTTAAAATCTCCAAATATAGTGAAAACTGTCTACTGTGATGAAGGTTTTGATATTTGTCGAACACATAGTTAGTTAATTGGAGATAAATTCTATGAATAAAATTAGAAAAGTTCCATAGTGTCCCGCAAAATCTGTCAGTAATCTATCTAACTTCATAGACAGAAGTTTATGTCTCGTCCTCGAGTCTAAGCTGAATTTTTCTAAAACTATTTGTAGTAGGAAGTTTTGTGATTTCCATGAAGGCTTTTCAAAGACCGAACTACCTCAATGAATTTGAATAACACAACGACAACACGGGTTACAGAATAAAAAGATGTCCTTCTATGGCATGGTAACTGCACACAAACTCATAAGGAGCGCCTGAAGATAACAGATCAGAAAAACATAACTGAATTAAAAATCCCAACGAGGTAAAAGAAGTAGAATCCAGTTAATCTGGAGATGTGTTACATGTGGGAAGCAGAGGAATCTTCTCGAGTGAGTGAGATGAGATCACATACCAGTAGAAGTAGTTAAACAACCGTGTCATGAAATTACTCAAAAAAACATAACTGAGTGAGAAAAACTGTCATGATAATAGCTAATACAGCAGTAACTAAAATAAATGAAATGAAGCATTTTCAGGTGAGAAGGTGAAAGTTACGTGTTACTAGGGCAGAAATGAGTTGGTATATGCTTTCCTTCTAACATACACTTACAGCTGAACTCGTTGGATAGTGGCGTCTTTGGCAATTTAGATAAGTGCCTAGTCCTTTGTCTCCTAATGACTATTAGGCATTTTATTGCATTGACTCGGCATCTCATATAAAATAAGTGGTGAGCTATTGCATTAATGAACGAGGACAGAGATCGCAGTTGTAGATTTTGAGTTATGTAATTCAGTTTAGAGGTTTGTGAGGATCTATTGATCTCATCTTGGACTGACATTGTTTGGAGAACCATTAAAAAGCTGAATGGACTGGGCAGATGTTTCGTCCTAGTGTAGGACTCTACAGAAGTGCGCACCCGTGACCTTGCAACAGAGCTAACAGAAGACCTTCAAGTTTCGTTGAGAGTATGTTGGTATTGAACCAGTGAGTTGTGATCCACTGGCTCACATTTTCGTACTTATCTCAATTCGTGATATAGCATAGCTATCATTCAATGCCATCCTCGCGTAATTGTCTGCATGTCCGACTTATATATTTGCGACTCCAAGTAGAAAACCGACTTCCTCCCCTTCCTATGTACTTGCTTCAGTGCATATTCATGAATTGATGAATACAGTTGGATTTGACAAGGGTCAGAATTTAGTCTAATTTGGGCTTTGATTGACTAACATGTGTAATACAGTGAGATAAGTCTCACGGACGGATAGGTCCTGGACAATGCACTCCTGATCCGTCTGCTGATCCACACCGCTACACTATCCCATTTGGATGTAAAAGTAAGAAACAGTGCTACGCACCTTTTTATCATTTTTTACACTCTTTCTATATAGACTTTATCGCGTAATCATCACGGCTTGAACATAGTTCAGTTTGCTGAAGTTTCGCTTGCAATTTTTTTGCGAGCACAATTCACCTGCCTTTTGATATTACGTTTTCATGAAGCCTTTCTTACAGCTGATCGGATATAAAACCTGAAATTTTTTCACTCCTCAGGGTTTCACATTTAAGATTTCTGTCTATAACACTGTCTCCTTTATATCTCGTTTTTCGGTCAAGAATGTTTAGATGTTGCTCCTCCTTACATTCCACCAGTTGTGGTGCCAAAAGAGGATCTGAGCTGGTTGAAATTTTTGTAGATGACAAATGAATCTTCGACACATCTGGAATAAAATAACGCATTTTAAGATGATGGTTTCTGTGTATATTTCATGAACATGCGTGCCATTACTAGCCCAGGTTGACTTCTGATAGCCAGTTTGTAAAATTTTATCTCAGGTTAAGTCTAGTTTGGGCTCTTCAGACATTTTTTAACAATAAACAAAACTTAGGGTTATATTTGATATAAAGCGCACGGTAATACAGTATTATTTACTTGACTAAATAATACTGTATCACTGTGCGCTATATATATCAAATAAACAAATCTAATATGGGATTGCACTGTACCACAGTGCTTAAGTTTTACAGTTATATCCTGGTTACATTCATCTTGATGACTACCAGTGGAATCGAGGATGTGCCTGCACCCCAGTAAGTTGTATTGCTCATACTGAGACTCGAATCGTGTGTCCATCGCTTCAAACGTCAAAGCGTTATCCTCTAGGCCATTGAGGACGATGGCCTAGTAGTCTAGTGGATAATGTTTTGTTGTTCGAAGCTATGGGTACTAGGTTTGAGTCTGGATGGGGACAACACAACTTATTGGGCCACAGGTACATTCAGGTGACAAGTCTGGAATACGACAAAATGCACGTCCTTTATCCCACCGTTGGTCACCAAAGTGAGTATAACATCATGAAAATCAGGTGGGACAGAACCATTCTCATGAGATGCCATCTGCCAACAGAGATCCAGCAAACTGACTCTGTATAGTAACAGGAAATAATAAGTATCAAAACAGTAAATTCGGATCGTTGGATAGATCTTAATAAAAGAGTTTACAACATCTAACAGTTGGCAAAATAATCTATTTTGTCCTTCGCATAGCTCTTTACTGATCTCAGAGATCATAATGATGTAGGTAATAAACACTGAGTATTTGTCCAAATGTAAACTTCCTAGACTGATATTACTTTCTCCACAAAAAACTAAATTGGCGTATTACAAGTGTCCATTCGGTGAAAAGTTTGAAAGCAGATTTACCCAGGTTTTAATCCGTTGGACTGACTCAACTCTCGATAGTACCAGATGTCGAATGTAGGTTTATGGTTATCATGTGTGACAAATCGACTGGTATTGTGAAGGGTAGACCGTCATGTTTATGCTGCAGACTGAATATTTACATATTCACCTAAAGTCCTGAAGGTTTACAACCCAACAAGGCAAGAGGCCCAAGGTTAATACTGCTGGGAAGTTACGAATTAGTAGGAAACAACTGTTCACCAACGCCTGCTTCCCTTTAGTTCTCCAGCTGATGCCAATCAGCATGTACGATGAAAATTGTCAATAATTTAGTCTTTTCTGCATAAACGACTTAAGAATGTTGAAATTGTATCCAGCTGCTTGAAGTCAGTCCGCTTCAAACCTACAAATCCTCTGAAAAATAATCACTGTGAAACTAGTTATTAATTTCACCTACAAATTTTTTTTACTTTATTTGTTTTGTTAACTTTGTCTGTATATTTCTGTTCATTTCATGTGCCGTTCATTTGTGTCTTATTTCTCTGATATAAATTGGAACCTTCATTGAATAAAAGAAATTGAAAGATTTGAGTTAACATAAAATGTATGATTTAAATCTTGTCAGTGTAATCACTGGTACTCGTTAGTTATGCTTATAATTAGCTCTTGAGAACACTCCTACTCTCGATTAGACCTGAAAATGTGACAATTAGTTCAATACTTAACTGCAAAGTCATACCGTGTACTAAAACTAATAATATTCCATTTGTAATACTGAATCAAAGTACACTCAACAACCCTGCGCACATTCGTGCAGTAGGCAATGAGCTCTACCTATTGTAAAAGGGATAATGACATCACCTGACTACGTAAACCTTGATAGGTGCGGCGGTGATCGAACCTATGGCCCATCATTTGAAAGTCATCTCCTTAAACAAATGAGCTCATCGGTATTATAGGCCGAAAGCATAAAAATGACTAATGTATGCACTCAGTTACACATATCTAAATGCTAACCAATATTGTTTTTTAGAACATCTATTACAGCAAGGTGGGTAATGACGCATATTATTTTAATGGGTAACCCTTTTACTAGGATGAAAGAATGGAGAAATGAAGTGTGGTATTGACCCAGGTCTCAGCCGGAACTTTACCACTCACTGTTGTCAAAGTAATCAAACTGGTAAATTGTAAACAGTTTTGAAAGTGTTTTCTGAATTCGCCTACAGTCTACTATCAAATAAATAAACACGAGGAAATTGGAATGCCCCAGATTTAAATGCTCCAGAATTAAACTTCTTTGCAGCAAGCTATGTGCATAATCATTTAAATGCACCAAACTCCACAGAGACAAGTTTGTGACTTTTAGAAATCATGATTATGCTGTCAGTGACTTCATTCAGATTGGAATTTTTCAATGAGACAGCTTCTACTGACCTTGGTAATATCTTGGATATTACTGGTTAATAGGTCAACACTAGGTCATCAAAATAGAATGTTCTAGGGTGAAGTATTGGGTTGACTGTATAACTAGAAAGGGATTGCATCATCATGTGTGTATAAGGAAAATGTACAGTAGACTAACGTGATGACTAATAAGTTAAAAAATAAACAGGTCAAAAATAATAGCATTAATAGTAACTAATAATCTGAGTAAAATATTCTGAGAATTTAAGTGAGACGTTGGAGCTAACATGCTGAGGTGTAGGAAAAAAATCGTAAAGTAAAAGCAAAAACGTAAAAAATAGAAAAATGAAAAGTAATGATAATCAATCATTAAGAGTGAGGTGAGTTTTCAAACAATAAAGAAACTCAGGATAGGATTATGACCACAGCGAATTATGAGAATAGACGTACCTCATCTGTACTCAGAGCTCAAGCTTGGATTAACAACTACTCCGCAATGCACAAGTGACGAGTCTGTGCTCCTTTCAAGCCGTTTGGCTTGACTTTGTGTATGGTTTTGAAAGAAGAATGTAGGAAGTGACGTGACCAGAGTTGACCAATGATCGAAGATGGAACTGTTGCTTGATTCGCGTTTTCCTGTGGATGGTCAACCAGGCTGGTGCTCAGAGATGAGTTTTGAAAAATTGGCCTACATGCCCAACTCGTCAAGAAGAGGAAAACTGATAGACACATGCGGGTATGGCCCAAAGTGAAAGTTTGTCATTCAAACTACTTTGAATCACCAATCGGCTGGAGAAAACAATTCGCGGTTGGGAGAATATGTTAGATGAATAGAATCAACGTAGAACATCGTACACATGTGTATTGGTTCAAGTTGTCACTTTTTACTGCAGGATACAGACAACAAGTGGATAGAAATAGGATAATGTTAAAGCAATACAAAGGAGTCCTCCTTTGGGTAACACTGGACGTCGATACAGATAGTGGCTCGTCATACACAGCACAAATCTAAGCCACTTCAGTTGGTTAAGATTCATAACCTCATCAACTGGCTTACCTTCTTTGCCTGGTATCTTTCACCTAATCTCGTCATGATTCCCATGGCAATTCCACCATACGTGAGTAATATTACAAAGAAAATTGTGGTCAAAAACGTATAGCCTCTTCATATTTCCTACTCTCAACGGCTACGTCAGCTTTAAAATTTAGACTGTATTCGGATATCTCATCAGCGCTAGAGATAACATAAGTTTCTAGATAGTTTAGCATACCATGTATATCTGCATTGTGATTTCGTCAGCAACCAACCAATATGGGCCGATACAACTTTGTGACTGAAGTAGTCAACCCATTCAGTGGCTTTGTTCCTTATCTTTAAACTGAGAGTAGCTGCACACCAGTCTTGAAACATCATCTTGCATTTGGATGATGCAAAACGCTTTCCAGTCAAATATATCCAGACTTCTATACAAGGCGTTTAAAGGCCCTATATTTTGTCTGGTTGAATGAATGTATAGAGACACCACTATTATCACTTGTGTTGATTGCAAACAGCAGTATGAGAGAAGGCGTGACATTAGGATCAAAATCACGAAAAATTACAAGAATTTTATACGTATGGATGGTTTTAAGCCATGAAAACTGAAATATTTGATTTTAATTTGAAAAACTAAGATAACGACAACCACATAAACATTGTTTATAGAACAATACATGTATATAATTTACAGGCATTTAGTGAAATCAATCACTAAGTCATGCCTAGATGTATGAACAACTTTAAAGGCAACCTTTAAAACTTGAGACATTATCAATTAAGTTTTTGATTTTCTAAAAAAACTACCTTCTCAGACAAAATACCGAAATCTGATTGGTCATTTCAGCAACTGCTGAAGTGCCTTTTAAAGTAGCCCAGATGTATCGCAGTCTGAGTAAGAAGATATATATATATATATATATATATATATATATATATATATATATATATATATGAAATGCACAAGTATACACTTGTGTTTTCCGGTACATGCGCGCATCGAAGCCTGCAGGCTTATCTGATTATGATTACCAGTTTGTATTCACCTGAGCTAATAATACCTTATTCATCGATTGCAACCTCTTCATTGACTAAGTCAGCTACGAATGTTGGGTCGATAGGATGGGTGAAGTATTACTGTCTATGAACCATCGGTTTCTTTAACAAATAACAGTGCTTGTGAGTTTAAAAGGAGAGAGGAGACTGGGTTTCACATAATTTCTATAGATTCTTTCGGATGAAAATATGAAGTCACATCAAAGCTTTCTTTATTCAAGTGGACTCTAGTCATTTGGTATTTTTACCGACCTTAGGGACTTTGAAGGACTTCAACAGTATCTATCCGTTGCTCAGTTTGTGGAATTAGTATACAACTTTTAAATCTTAAATCTTTGTATATTGCGTTGCTTAAAGTCACTCTGTTACTTGTAATGATAAATAACTTGGACACTTAAAAAAGACGTATCTGTTATGTAAAACCAAAATGATATAACTCGGTGTTCTCCAAGCCAGATGGTTCGGTAACGAATGTTTCACGTTGAAACAAGGATAGTGAACGACGTAACACTTATCCTAAATAACATTTGTTAGGAAATCTTTTCTCAGTGAATCATTATTATGGTTCATGTCTTAAATGATGGGCTTTATTCAAGTAAGACATATTGGGCAAGGGAAACGGCAAAATTAAATGCAAATTTTTCGAAAGCGTAGTATCTGAGTTAGAAATGGTTAATTGAGATAAATCCAGTTTTTTCATTATTTTAGGTGGAAACTGTTGGAGAAGAGGTGGACAATTAGATGAAAGAATTTTCCCAACTGAATGACATGATTGACTTTTATACGAACTAGACTGTCAACGAAAGTAGTCAGTCATTTTAAAAGTTAGCAGGAAATAGAGTCTAGCACCATTTGAACAGTTCAACTGAAGTCTACCAGGAACTGAAAAGCAGCTAACCAAATCATTTGGTCCATAGAACATTAAAATATAGAAATTATTGCCCTGAAATACAGATACTCAACAGTAAAGAACATTTCTCATGTTGAAATTTGCTATCTTCATATAAGAATTCTGTCAATGATGTTCCATGGTATTTAATAGATTTGAAAATGCAATTCAATTAGAGTGTTTTCACGACAGCCAGTCATAATTGAAAAAAATATGAAGAAATGCAATTCTAAATCCTTCGCACTACTGAGACTGTTTAGGATCACCCATAATGAGGTTAAAACCAGATATCTTATTAAAATGGTGATTCATCGAAAACAACACAGACTTGTTTTTATAATTTAAACCGAGAGTCTCAGTTTTATCTTCACAGATACGATCTTTTCCAAGCATGTCTGAGAAAGCGAAACAGCTATTCGATGCCGCATAGTTTCATACAACACAATGTTCATTAGGTGTTTGATGATACGCTCGATGCAAGAGATCTTTTTATTTTACACGTCTACCTATCAAATTGATAGGTTGATGCTTCCCAAAAAACAGAAAGTGGCTATTTTCATAGTCGAATAGATACTAATTTTTTTGGGAGTTATTGTAGATAGCTTCATTCCATTCTACTACTGTTCACTTGAATATGCTGAAACATGATCTTGCAGTCAAATCACCTCTAATAAAGACGGTTTATTAAGAGTAAAGTGTTACTGGGTGGCAGGATAAAGTTTCAGAATTACGACCTCATGACTAAGAGTTCCTCTTTTAGTCATATTCTCAGCAATCCATTCATCCAGGCTATTTACATAAAGTCAAACGAATTAATTACTGTGACTATTGTCCATAACATAGAGAAAGATTTCTGTGAGTACTGTTACAATCAAAAATGACAATCATCAGTATGAAATGAAAACTTATCATATTAGTTGATCGGAACCAGTCAACAAGAGGGCCGGGACCTAAGTTTTGTGTTTCTTGGCACTCGTTAGCAAGACGTTTGTGCAACCTCAAAGTAACCAGCGTCCTCAGTGAGATCTGAAGCCCATCACCCAGTGGTGTAACCAAAGACATTACCACTAGACTATTTGTGCCACGAGTGACCAAGTGAAGTAGGTCAGCCTTTGTTTGACTAGACAACATGAGCTTCGTGACTCTCCATTTACCATTCCATATTTCTAATCTAGTCCTACAGGAAGTCGATCGCAGCCAGAATAAATCATAACAACGCCTATGACTGCAGCAGTAAGTGATGCTTGTTCAAATCTTAGGAGGGACATCCGTCCCCTCGAGATTGCAGATACACCTCGTTGGCAAGTACCAACAAGCAGAGCTTCATACTGATTGCCTTCAACCAAATAGCATCTACCGAAGTGCACCAGGGTGATGAACCTCCTAGCTTACTGGTCATATTTTAAAAAATGATCGATAGGATTCCATTAACACCAACGACTATGCAACATGAAAGTAGTCACGTTCTAGTTACCGACAAATTAAAATCGATCAAGTTTGAGATTGATAAGGCTTACTCTGTTTACAAAAAAACAAATAAACATCTTTATTATGAATTAACTTACACTTACAAACAACAATTTTTAGTTTGTAGAACTAAAGTGATATTATTAAGGTGGGTATAAGAAGTCAGTTTGCACTGATCCTCAAGGTTTCGGAGATTTATGTCCAGTTATTTGATGGCTGTCTATATGCCTATCTACCAGATAACAATTCTCAAATTCATCTTTCATTTTGAACAAAAATTAAGCACCGTTATCTCAGTTACCTACATGGAATACATGCATGCCTCACACATTTATTACATTAGAAGTAAATACTTTTAAGGTAGTGTTAATCATGAACTGAAATCAGTGGAAGAATCATTGAAAACCGCGGAGCACCAGATAGCTGTTCCGTCCAAGTGTGCACCGACAAACTGTCAAGGCTCTAACGCAGGACCGTCAGGTTTCACTCCATGTTATCATTGAGCCACTGGGTCGGAATCTAATGGTCCATATTTTCCTACTTCTGCTAATCCTCGACATAGCATGACCATCGTTCATTGCTGTCGGTGAGTATTTGTTGTCATATCTAACTTAGTTGATCCCATAGTTCACGGCTTCTCATTAGAACTACAGGAAATTCATCTAGATGAATGTCAATAATGAGCACTGCGGAGTAATTTAGTTCGTTCATTTGTGGTGACTGATTGATTTTAGGGTAGTATTCATCACGGACTGAGACAGGTTTTAACATATTTTAAGTGGAGAATCTTAAAATGCCAGTTAACATTTTGCAGGTCATGAAAAACATTTTGGTTCAGAACACAAAGATGGTTTAGGTAATAAATTCAGTCTAATTAGAGAAGTGTTACATTGTAAGGAAATAAATTATTTGAAAATCCCTCCTGAGGACTTTGTTTGACAGTAATGGTATTCATTTGAATATTTTGGGCCTCTTTGTTGATATCATCCTCTACTGTTAACCGTGTCATATTATTTTGCCATTTGCTCATCTTCTTTGGCTTAACACATTATTTGTCTTCGTCTCATTTCAGATTTGTCTTTGATGCTCCACCTTGCTATTGTGTGATGCTTAACTGTTGACAACGTGGCGTTATTTTACTGTTCCAATTTGTTTGGCTCAACTCAAGGTTGCGGTGTGAAGAGACTACTTGTTATCTGATTGTCTACTAGAAGCGTTTATTGCTTGATTTGCTTCTTTTAGACTTAGTTTTGATCCCGTTTTGTTGGGAACATTCATGTTGGTTCTCAGGTTAGCAATGGAATCCAAGACGCGTGTTCCTTTCTATCTGTTACACGTTAGCTGGATGTGTCTACACAAAAATCCGACCCAGCAAACAGATCATTATTCAATAAGCTACTGAGTCGAATAAGCCACCTCCTGTTCAATCAGTTAAAAATGGAACGAAACATGCATTCTAGATTTCACTGCTAACATCACAGAATAGCTTACTAGTCTAGCCATCCAGTGTCAAGAATACGTGCTTTTTGTCTTATGGTATCAATAACCATGCTATACAACCTTTGAAATATGCATGGTTTGAAAGTATTGTCATCCTCAGTATTCATTCAGTTTTCTGAAATAACAAACCTAGGACAATCTATAGGTTAAGTTCAGTTAGTCGACCTCCAGAAAAAACACACCAGTTACTGAAATCAGTCAATGTGAAGTCCTGAATCCATGTCTATCAATGGCTATGATTTGTCGAAAATGGCAGATTCAATGCATCGTAGAAACATATCTCCCAACTCAGATTCTAGAACGTCAATTATTGTTACAACTGAACTGAATCTAATGTCTCATATGATTTAAATCTGACAGAGTGTAGCTATCACCTTCCTAACATACTCTTCAGTATTGACGCACACTGACATATATGTATTTGATCCGATGGTTATTGCTTTAATAATTCCTTCTCTTCGTCAAGACTCGACAAACACCTTCAGGAATATTTGTTGTTACGTGAGAAAAAATATCCTAACGAGATCGCCAAGTGAAATATTAAAATCACTTTATTTCTGGACCGTGGCAATGAGCATACGGATCATTTAGACTGAACAATTTTCTCTTCCTTATTAGTTGGTACGACTTTAAATAGTAGTAGGTCTGGGTATATTATTTTTATTGGTTGATATCTTGCTAGAGGGCCATGTTCTGATTGGTTAATTTCATACTGTTTATCCACTGAAGGCAGCTGATTCTACCTTGAGTATTCAAACTCGTTTGCTCATCACAGAGTCTTAAAATTAACTACTCTGACCAAAGAATATAGTTTTCAAACAGCAAAAAAATTTAGAAAACGCTAAAAACTCCTAAGAAATTTTTTAAACAAGGGTAGTTTTTCCAGAGATCTGCTTACTTTAAAATTCCTAAGCTTATTAGACACGTGAATACTTGTAAATTTTGCGTTATTTGTTAGGAACTTTGAATCTGAATGTAAAATGTTAGGTAAGATGACTGAATAGAATTTAAAATGGAAAAACCGTATTCATAATATCTATATTTCCTGGGCAATAAAGGGAAGGCAAACATACTTTGTAAAAGGTCAACATTGATAAATTTTACAGTAAATACAAACTGACAATTGATAAGTATGTTATTGGCTACAATACAGTTTAGTGCACCTATAGGTAGTTAGTTTATACTGTGAATGAATCAATATGATTTGGATAAATTTTGAATAGCGATGGAAAGAATTCTTGATGGATATAGGTAAGACAATTTGAAAAAAATTTTCAGCCTCCCATAAATTGGTGAAAATGTCAGTTGAAGTAATGCAACATTTAAAGTACAGATCACCTGTATTCAGTTGTCGATAATTAGCTACTTACCATGAAACTTGAAAAATTATTTTTGCACATGTCTGACTTGGATGATGCATCAGTGTCTTAATATTACCTGTGATGTAAACACTCGTAAAACAGAAATTTATAACCAGGTTGGTGACGTATTCAGTTACTTTGTGCACATGCTTGCAGTAGACTATGAGCCCACATCTTTTATATGAGAACTAGTAATTCTACCTGGCTGTCCAAACCTCAGTAGGTGAAGCGGGGATCGAACTGTGACCCAGTCGTTTGAAGTCGCCTCCCTTAACAACTGTGCCACAGCTGGTGTGAGTGTCTAGTTACTACTGTTCATCACTGACTAAAGTCTATCTGTCTGAATAGCTTAGTGGTAAAGTTTTTGACTTTAGTACTGAAAGAGTCAGGTTTGAATCACCAAGCGTTATCACTTACCTTATAGAAGAAGATACGCCCTGCTGATGAATACCGACAAGCACGAAATTCAGGCTCAGAATTTTTGTCATCCAACCTTAAACATATAACAGCACAAACATCATGGTTTTACTTGATGGTATGGCTTTTAAGTCTCAGTCATTGACTGGACCGAATTGATTGGCCACTGTTGACACGCTAACCACTAAGCATCATTCATATTAAAATTGGAAATACCGGTAGTATTGAGGCATCCGCACTGCAGCCCATATTCCAGGAGTGACTCATCAATTCGGTCCAATCAAAAAAGGAGACATACAAGCTGAGGTACCAAGAAAACCATTCTGTCGCCATCGCACAAGGAGTGGCCATCATAACTCACTGGTCTAGTGGATAACGCTTTGGCATTCGAAGCACTCTGTCACCAATTGTAGTCATAGTGGGAACAACGTCACTCACCGTGGTGCAGGTACATCCTGCCGACGAGTCCTGAGTAGGAAGAAAAGCGTTTCCTGGATTCTATTGTAGTCACTATCCAACATTAATAGCAAAAATATTCGAAAGCAAGAATGTGAGACATGTCTGTTTACAGTTCTTAAACAGTGAGTGTTTCACACAGTTGGTAGTCAAAAAGTATATTTAGAAAGTTTTCTGGTCTTTTAAGCATCGTACAAATGCATCACTCCATTATCTTTAAATCATATTATGAACAGATAGGTACACAGTGGCTTAGTAAGGTAAGAATCCACTCCTGAGGTTTGTTGGGATTTATTGATTTCATAATGATATTCATCATGGACTGATGTCACTTGGAAAACTGTCGAAAACCAGGTGGTAACGGACAGCTACTTCGCCTTAGAATGGTGCTTCTCAGCAACGTGCATCCATGACCCTACTACAGATTAGGACTTTCAGGTTTTGTGGGAGGCAGGTTGCCATTTGAACCTAATGATCCACATTCTTGTACTTCTATAGGTTCAATCATCATCCAATGTCATCGTTAAGTATTTATACTCATGTCCAACTTCGATTGCCTTACCAGTCACGACTCATTGGCTCCACTGTAACGCGCAGGCTGCGAAACCTAGAGATCCTGAGTTTGATCCCCAGAGAAGTAAGGTCATGAGTGCATTGAACTGAGGGGTGTCATATTAGGCGGGAAACAGCTGCTCATTGCCCGCAGGCTTTCAATGGTTTTCCAACTTAAGTCACGCCATAATAAACACCAAATTAAAGTTAGAACTATTGGTTTATGCTATTCATGAGACAAACTGCGTCTTTCTTTTGTTTCTGAGTTTATCCAACCCAGGTGACATCATATTACTCTAGTTTACTGAATGTTATCTTCAACTTTAAACTCTTGCTTGATTCAGGCACAAGGAAATAATCAAGACAGATAATTCTGTTTACCTCAGTTTTCAACAAAAAAACATTAGTTTAATTGAAAAGCATGACTGAATAGACTGTGGTGCCAAATTACGTTATATTTTTACCTTATATTTGACATTATAAGGTAACGGATAAGATGAGTGCTTCAGTTTCCTAACCATTCCTCACTAATCAGAGTGAAGTAGCTCTAACCTTGAAGAGTCTTAATAGGCTTGTGAAAGTCAAGCCCATTTCTTGTAGCATAGGACTGAGAGAATTTTTCGCTTTCATGCATAGTATCTGCAGGAATATATAATATAATCTCGGCAAACAACCATTCAAATGATTAAATTTGATATTAGGAATGTTTACATATCGAATGAAAAATTTTGATACTTAAACAAACAACGTAGGCGAAGAAATATTTCTTTTCAATTAGTCCCCCATCAATGGCTATACACTAAAGCACAGTGTCAGAGATACTTTTCACCTTATTGATAAGACAAGAGATCTGAATGTGAATAATAAGTCTATGATATCCTTAGACGTATCATCCCTATTCAGAAATGTCCCTCTGGTGGAAACAGTGGACTTCATATGTAGCGAACTCGAAAAGAGAAATATAGAAATTGGAGTTACGGCATCCACCTTGAAAGGGCTTCCCTTACAATGTACAATGAATGTACACTTCCTCTTTAATAAGGAATTCTATAAACAGTCAGACAGTGCCGCTATGGGGTCACCACTAGACTCAATCTTAGCGGATTTTTTCTTAGCGAAATTAAAAAATGGCCCTCTGGAAAGCATCATAAGCGGGTTAGAATTTTACTGCCGTTATGTAGATGATACATTCTTGATTGTGAATAACGAGGTTAATGCAAGGATCATACTGGATAAATTCAGTAGCGTCCATCCAGCAATAACCTTCACCATTGAGACAAAAAGTGACGACAGCATCACCTTCTTAAATGCCCGATTGACAAGTACGGTGGATGGAACTGTAAAAAGAAGTGTATATCGGAAACCAATGTCAACAGGTCAATACACCCACTTCTTGAGTTTCGTCCCCTTGCAATATAAAGGAAATTTAGTTAAATGTTCGGTCCATCGGACAAGACTCATCTGTTCAGATGATACTTTTGACGAAAAGCTTCAAATTATCTATGAACTACTCAGTAGTAATGGATATCCAGAAACGTTTCTGGCTAAATATATGCACACGTCCAATATGAAAATCAGAATACCTACAGTCTCCAAGAAACCATTGTTCCTAAGACTACAATTTCGAGGTGACATTATCAGTGAAATTGTGACACAACGCTTAAGAAATGCCATAAGAAGATCATTTAATGCTGCAAAGTTATGCTGTGTGTTCTACAGTCGGCCGATCATGACCACACGAAATAAAGACAGATTACCTGACTTCTTCTCTTCTATGTGCATTTACCAGTTCAAATGCTCCTGTGGAGCTAGTCCGTCGTCGAATCGCCGAGCATCACCCTTCATGGCTAAGTAAGGGGCAAACCAGATCCATACGAAGCTCAATACTCTCTCATCTGATTGACACCGGCCACCAAGTTAACATTCATAATGCCTTTGAAGTTATTTATCACATTCCTTCTAACCACACCTATGCTCTACGAGTTCGTCTTTTACATACAGCAGAAGCCATAGGAATCCACCTAGACAAGCCAAGTCTATGTGCTCAGAAGAAATTAGTACAGCCTATTTCATTGCCTTAGCCATCTGTATAGCTTATTTACTACAACAAGACCCTTCATTTCGTTTATCCACAATTGATTATAACTAACATTTAATGGCTCTATTATTGTTATTATTGTTATTACAGTTTTAGCCATCTTCTTCTTCCCTACTGTCTCTAATTACCGTCAACAGTTTACTACTTTACGTAACAGTTCATTTTCTCGCTTTAGTTGCCATTATGTAAAATATCAATTATGTAAGATCCAGCCAATTTATCATATGTAAGAACCTGTTTAAAATTTCACAAAATCTTTCTACTATAATTAGTCTATCCCTTAGTTAATTATCTTAATTACCTGATCAATTATCACCTTCTTGATGCTTTAAGATTTATAACCTTTCATTAAACAACTCTCACCACTAGATTGGTATGCAATTTTACGTTTGAAAATGCTATGTTAGTGTAGAGCCATTGATGAGGAATTAATTGAAAAGAAATATTTCTTCGCTCACATTGGTTGTTTTACTGAGTGGGTATTTTTGCTTTATGATACTGCATCACATCATTTACGATTAATTTACATTGAAATTAATAAAAGTGATGTAGGTTCTATGTCATGATGGATTGTCTACCTTTTTCTGACAACTAGACGTGAATTCTATGTATCTATGATATCTGGTGGTTTGAATTCAGTTTTTCACCGAGGATGTATATGGGCTAGATGAAGTTTCAGTATCGAGCTAGATTCTATGATTAATAAGGCTACATGTCCAGTAAAATGTTATGTTGCCATATGTGACCTGAGTATAATTTATATCAACATTGAAGGCAATTAAAGGAAATTAGACTAATCTTATTCGTTATTCCAAGATGTTGATATTTTTTAAGAAAAAGTGTTGACAGTTACCCAGCAACAGAGTACTACACTACCTCTTTAATAACCTTAGATGATATTCTCCTTGATTTTAGGCAAACTTTTAGGTTATTCATGTGAGAATTATAGAAAACCGACATCTTCAGATTCCAATACTATAAAAATTAAACTCCAGCCTTAGATTTCTTAATCTAAAATGGATATGGATCACGTGTCAATGACTTCCAATGGAATAACTCTCCAGAATTTTCTTTGTGCACCGTGGCAGTGTTATGGACACTTTTCGCCATAGATTTGTTATCAAGAAGATATTCAGAAACAAATTAGGATAAGACAACATGAAATCGGTTACTCTTCATTTATTTATCAATGTGCATCATGGAATCCTACAGGACATCCGTTGGAGCCTGAGTACCCCAGTGATAATATAGTTGATTACAGCACTGATTGACACAAGTTTGAATCTTTCTGGAGAAATGAGGTTTATAGAGGTTGCAGATACGCCTTGCTGGCGAGTGCCAGAAAGCATGGGACCTAGGTCAATGGCTTTTTTAACTTCCTTAAATCACCTAGCATGGATAGATGTCTTACACTATCAGTCAAGTCAGGCTTAAATTGCTAGTTTTCTGTATATGATGATGCGATTGACTAATGCATGTTGGAGAGCCATTAATATTAGCAGTGTTTATGGTAAGCCAAAAATTGTAAAAATTCACATGCTGGGAGTTTTAGGGTGTAATTATGTCAAAGTGCCAGAGGAACCAACGTTACTCAATGGGGTGCAGGTACATCCAGCTGAAGAGTCATTAGTAGGAGGTGATACGAGTCCTAAAATTCATTCCTACCACCAACCAGACTACAAATGGACTATTATAGAGTATCACTGATAATACACTGAGTAGTAAAACATGGGAAAATCAAAACATGCGCGTAAAAGGGAAGGTATATTAAAACTGGGTTCAACTCAATCAGCCGCATTCATCGTTATTACAAAGAAATGGAAGAGGGTAGGAGGTTTGTTCACATTACTACGAAGTTAAAGGAAGGTTAGTCATAGATTTCTTCTGAATACAAAGGTCATACTTCAATCTTCTCATTTCACGAATAGCTGCGAAGTGAAGCACGGTGGGGTTGCAGTATTTGTTAACTGTTTTAAATGCACTTTTGATCTGCACATAACAACCTGCATCCAGTATTCGGCGCGCTGATAAAGTACTGAAAACATTCAGTCTTTTTAGACTGAGATTTCTTGGGATACGTTCAGCAGAGCCAGTAGTTGTCTGTCTATATGACCTTTCAGTATATCTACTTTTTCACCTACATTTCAAGTGGTGAATGTAGTTAGCAGTAAAAACAGACGAGTATTAGTCGGTATTGATTTGCAGAATTGAACAGTTTGTCTTCAAATTACACATCCAGTTCACTGATGGAACTGTACTCTTGAACATTATTTTCAACTTTCAATTGACAAATATAAGTGAAAAACTTGGGCACTGTGGTAGAATGTAGTTCCATATTAGATTTGTTTATTTGATATATCACTGTGCGCTTTATTTCAATTGACAAAGCTTGGGAATTGGTTCCTTTGTCTCTCAACCCATGTACAGTATTATGAGTTGGAGTAACTAATGACTATACCAGATTCTCCTTTGATTTATCTTTCTACACTCCATTGCGTACTAAAATGAAGTAGACTTATAATAGAAAAAGCCTTTTATGAATTTCAACCAGGAACTTGATACCTTGTACTGCAGATATCAGTTTGGTTACGTGCAAAATATCGACTGAAAAATATTTCACTTCAAAAAGTCGGAACAGTCAAAGCATTCATCAACTTCTCCAAAAGGACATTTACGAAATTGATGGATTTATCTTCACGAATTTACCCCTTCTTTCTTTCCTCTACAAATATTCCGTAAAAATAATAACGAAAATATGCTATCACAAATGAAATCTAACAACTTAATTCCTGTTTTGAGAATCAGCTAAGTCAACCACAATCCCCCACCACAACATTTTAAAACACTCATGATCAACAAGAACGACGGTTTACTCAAAAGCTTTCTTCCCCTTATCACGTTTGTTTCCAACTAACATAGAATTCAAAAACAGCCAGATCTACAGACAGAACGCCGTTACCATCCACTCAGAACACAGAACACATCAGCCCGTAGTTCAATCTTCAGTCAGTTCAAATCAAGTGTAACCAGTGAATATCCGTCCTTACTTCTCGTCTGATTGATTCACTGCATTACCGTCTCCCACTACAAGCGAGGAAAATTCATCTTGAAGTCATTTACTGAAGGTTAGTTTATGATATCTCTATGTCAAAAGTGCGAAGTGTTGGATACTGGCCTAATTATCTACATGCCACAAGAATTCGAGGCTCTGTAACACGGCATTTATTCACTTCAAGTTGATCACTGCTCAGACAATACCTGACCAGTAGATATCCATCAGTGATGAGTCCAACAAATAAACAGCTACATCAGTGACTCACTGATGACCGATTCGTTCATTGCTTGGTGATATCTATCACACAAGTGTGAATGGAGTGTCCGATATTCCTTGCCATCAAACAACTCCCTAATTGAGATCAATGAACAATGAAGTGTATCGTCGAGGTTTATTGGTACCCACATCTGAAGGTATTGGTGTCTGTGTCACCTCGTTTGGAAGTCACAGATCATAATTTCTCGCAAGATATTGCAGTAGTGTCATTGGAGCAAGACACCACTGAGTTATCAGATTGAAAAATCATTGTTTCCACTTTCTGCTGATGTGGGAAACACACTCAAGAGGAGATAAAGTTAGTGAGGATGGAATGACATATGGGTTCGAACTCAGAATAGTCTCAGTTGTCTCCTCAGACGATCTCTCTGCATTTTTGAAACTGAATTTTGCATGTTTATGGAGATCAGGTGAGCTTGAATTGCTTGCGTGATTGTGTATGACAGTGGTGTAAGGGGAGACTTCATGAATTAGTTTTGTAATTTTGGATGTTCTCATCAACCTTCATGGGTGACTGACTGGTGTCATGCAGTTCTATATGAGATCGGTTTCATATTTTTAAGTCAGTAATATTAGTTGAGATTTGTTCATTAGGTATGCGATATATCCACTAAAAATGTGATTATTGAAAAATTTCGTGGTTTGGAAATTGGCAGGCATGTTAATAAAAATAATGAAAACGTCAAATGACAAACTATGTGTGCCATTTTTGCAAATAGGTGAACATAAGAAGAGATAATGTAACAGAATCTCAGAGGAGATTGCAAGTGGGTTGCCGTTGTAGTGAAAAGTTGGCATTTTCTTATATGAGGATTAATGTCTCTGATATCAACTTTTCAACTTATAGTGACTTAGTGAAGTGAAGAAGATTAGGTTTGGGCTTGTTGCTGATTATTTGAAAATTCCCAAGGTGTCCACGTAATGACCAGTGGTTATTAAGCATATAGTGTTTATCACTAAAGATTTTTTAGATCTCCTTACTCGTAGAGGTTTTGGAAAATATTCAAAAAATTGGTATTTGACCCTTCTTCCCATGTATTTGTGACGGCTGATGCATGTGAACTAATCAATTTTCACCCGCATCAGTAAAAAAGGCCGTTCAAAGTGTAAAGAAAATCCTAGCCGTAGCAAGCATTTTAACCAGTAAATGATTCTGGGTCATAGCATTTTTGTAAATATATTACTTTCCAGTCAAACATTTTTCTATTATCAATAGCTTATCTTCCAAATTATCAACTTGACTTGGTCTATAAAACAGAGAAGTAGCCAAATGCATTTTATAGCTGACTAGACAGAGAATTCAGTCCTTTGATGAAGGAGGGATTCCCCATTCTTTTCAAAATAAATGTGTATGCGTGAAATATTATCAAGCCTAAAAAATAACTGACTTGTAAGTGAAACTTGTGAAAGCTGTGATGAAAAAACTACAGTCTGTTTCTGCATCACTGTTCTAAAACATTGTTAGCGTCTACATGTATGGTTTGCATACATGATTTTCATCCTTTTTACTGAAAGTCTTCAGATAGGTAGTCTCTGGCGACTGGATACACTTAACTAAGTCTCGATCAGTTAGTTGGACTAATCACTAAATATTTCAATCAACACTTGCTGAATACTAATTAACTGTTGAAATTCAGAAACGTGACCCAGAGGATAATCAAACTTTAGTCCAGAGTTAATATGACCTATTAAAAACCCATTGGTTGAGAATTTGATTGAAAAACATTTAAGAAAGGAATCTGTATAGGAAAGAGCCTTTACTCATAGTGAAACTTTAATAACTTTGTTTCTTATTCCTCTTAAGATGAAAAAATTACCTTCAAAATGACTTATTCCTTAAAGCAACTAGATTGTCAACAGAAATATTGACTGAATAGTGAAATTTAAAGTGTAGAGGAAATCAATGTCAGAAACTTGCATGCAGCGTTAATAACCGTCCTCATTATAACACTACTTAGGGTTCATTACCCGAATAGCTTTAAGTCTTCTTGGCTTGAAATGAGATGTTAGAAGTCAGCTGGTAGCAAGCTCCGCTTGACCTAGTTCTTGCATTTGCTGACACTCATCAGTGGTGCATAATTGTGAACCTTGAGGTAGCCTATGTTTCCCTTGAGACTATCTGTGTACGGGATTAAGTTATGCACACAAACTAATCACCTGATGATAGTTGATGCTGCTGTTAAGATATAAAGGCTCGTAACTATTCGAAGTCTAACAAGTGAGTTTGCAAGCTGGTTGGAAAGCTGATACTGTGTCAATTAGAAATTTAAACTTTATAATTAGATACAATTCGAATCACACTATACCTCATCAGAGGTAGGTGTTAAGGAACTGTTGCGTAAAAATTAATGAAATAATTACTTTTCAGTTATCTACAAGTTCATAGGTTGAAGATGTGGAATGCATTCGCCTTACTGTAGGTATTCCATCTTCACCATGTTTATCACGTTAATATCATTAATTCTAAAAGCTAAAAGTGACGAATATTCCTTTTTTTTTCTCACTGTTAGTAGTGGTGTGCATTTAGTCATATTTCTCTACGTATATAGGATAGATTTTATCGACTGTAATCGTGTAGTTGAAATCCATTCACACAGCAAGTCCATTTTTCATTCTGTCATTTTAACGCTTATTTTATATGAATTTCAATTTTATTGCCACAGAATTGTTTTTTGAGGCCAAGTAAATAGTTTTTTACAGTTTGAATATTGCAATAAGCTGGAAATAAATCTATGAATTTCTGAGGAATACTTTTTTTTCTCATACAGTTCCTTCCCTTCACAGATCTAAATAGAGCGAGAACAACAGCTTTAGTAGAATTGCAAAGATTCATTTTATTTCTTGATTCCTTATCAGTTGGTTACAACCTAGAAATATTTTAGCATCAATGTATACAAAATGTCTACATACTCATATTGGTTTCTATAGAAAATTGTCGGCTTGAATTAAGGATAACACCGATATGAAGTAATAGAAAACACATCGATTGAATGAATTAATATACAGAACTACTAGTAAGTTTGCACTGGATGAAGATTGCACTATATCGTGAACTGACAGAAGTAGGAAATTTGGACCAATGGATTCCGACGCAGTGGCTCAGTAGTAACGTGCTGGCCGTGGAACCTAAAGGTCTAGGGTGAGATCCATAGCAGTACAAGGTCACAGGTGTGCTCTGCTGAGCAGTCCCATACTTGAGCGAAATAGCTCCCCAGAGCTCCTATATTTCCAGTGTTCCTCCAAGTAATGTGAGTCCATGATGAGTACCAACCTGAAATATATAGAAGGATTAGATGAATATTCTAAAGCAGAAGTTGAATAAGAGAAGGACAAAAATGTATTTCAAAGGAGCGAAGATATGTCAGAGTTAATAAGCAATCAAGGTAATCAGAATAAATTGAAAATGTCTTGTTAAAAGTTGCAATTGTATTCAGTATAGTAGGAAAGTCATACATTTAGTTCCCTTGAAAAATTTGAACAGTGTAAAAACAAAGACACTGACAGAATAAAATTAGCTCATTTTATTTCATGACCTTTCATCAGCTGCAAACAACCTACAATTCAAATGAATTATTAATAGTAATAATAACTAACATACTTTAAACACCCAGAAATAAATGAAGATTTGAAATCCAGGATTAACAATAAGATAGTGAGTGAAGGAAATACAGGATTGGTAGTTACAAATCTTAGTCAAAATCTATGGCTATTTAAATCTGATGAGATGGAAAACTCTGGAGCTGTGGAAAGAGGGGACGATAAATGAAAACCAGTGTAAAAGAAGGGAATGTTTAAGGGCTAATAGGTTACGTAATTACATGAAAAACTTGAAAATCGTTAGGTGATTAATTATCAGTAAGCAATTATTGACATGCTCACACCACTACTGCAGAAAGTCTGGAAGGAAGAAAAGGTACCCGCAGATTGGAAGAAAAGCTACCTTGTCGAACTCCCAAAGAAGGGAAACTTAAGTGTTTGCAAGAGCTGGCGCGGAACCAAGCTCCTGTCCACCCCAAGCAAAATATGAAGCTACATCATCGCAGAGAGACTAAAGGATGCGCTAGATTCAAAACTACGACCGGAACAGGCTGGATTTAGGAATAACAAATCATGTGCGGATCAAAATGCAACGCTACACTACGCATCATCATAGAACAGAGCGTAGAATGGCAGTCAAATCAACTCTACCTCAACTTCATCGACTTTGAAAAGGTCTTAGACAGCGTTGACCGACAAGTAATTTGCCGGTTGCTTCACCATTACGGAATACCAACAACTTTAATCAATCACATTCAACAACTATATGAAGATGACACATACCAGCCAAGTGATTCTCAATGGGAAGCTCAGTGATGCTTTTGAAGTGAAGACAGGAATAAAACAAGGCTGTCTACTATCACCCATGATCTTCCTGATTCTGGTCGACTGGATCATGCAGCAAACAGTGAGGAAGGAGAAGAGGGGGATAGACTGGGCAGATGAAAAGACCCTAGAAGAAGATTTGGATTTCACCGATGATGATTTATGTCTAATGTCGCACAGACTCTAAGATGTACAGGCGAAAAGTAACAGGTTGACAGAAGAGATGAGGCAGCGAAGACGGGACTTCATTCAGGTGAAGGTAGAGAAGACGGAGGTGATGAAGGTACCCAACCAACAACACCACCACCACCAACAGCAACAAGCACCAATCACCATGAACGAGAGAAACTTGAAGGAAGTAGTCTCTTTCACCTATCTAGGCAGCACTGTTTCAACTACAGGCGGCACAAGCACAGACGAGGACGTCAAAGCCAGGCAGGGTCAGAAAAGCAAGACAGGTGTTCATTAACCTGAAACCAGTGTGGAGATCCACTGCACTGCACTCAGCATAAAGCGTGAACAACATCTGGATTTTCAACACCAACGTCAAGTCAGTTCTCCTATATGGCTCAGAGACTTGGCGGCGCGTTACGAAAGACATTTCCAACAAACTACAGACATTCATCAACAACAGCCTACGCTGGCTCGTTACTGATTCTGAGATGGCCATAGTAATAAGAATAGGCAACAAGGAACTCTGACTGGGTACGAACCAACCAAGAACCTATCGTTGAACAGATATGCATTGGAAGGAAGTGGAGATGGACTGGGCATGCACTGATAGGACCATTCGGGGACATCACGCCCCAGGCCAGGTTGTCGAGTGTAACCCCGATGGGAAGCGACGAGTTAGGCGTCCCAACTGAGGGTGACATGGAGGAGATAGTATGAGGAAGAAATGAGAGCTTGTGGGCTGTCATGGAGCCATGTTGAAAAAATTCCTGAGAACAGAGTGTACTGGATACGTGCTACTGAATCCGTATGTTCCACTAGGAACCCAAGGGACAAATAATAAATAATAATAATGATAATAAATAATGGAGAGTTGATGCAGTCAAAAGAAAAGGGAAGACTATGCACTTACATATGCAAAAATAATTATCAACATTTACCAAGGTAAAGAAAGGTTAACTACAGTCTCCTTCTGGATACATAGGTCAAGCTGAAAATGTTTGATAGCGACAGCTTCCCCAAACCGTAATAAACATGATGTTCTTTGTTTTTTGATTACCCTGAATTGTTGAGAAATATTTACATGATGTCCTGTTTCCATCACATGCCTGACTTGGGATATCAAATAGATATTTCTCAATCGTTCAGGATAATCAACAAATAAAGAACAAAGGAAAGTAACAAAAATACCCAACTTGTATGAGTTGACAATGATATATAAGTAAGCATGATGGTTATCAACCAAAGTCCTTATTATGGTAGGAGCTGACTGATAACTGTTTCTTTCTGTAGACATAAGTTTGGTTTCAACCGCACAATGGTTAACGCTTCAGCAAAACGCGACAAATTCGAATTCGTCTATTTCTTAATTATTTTGAACGGTTTAAAAATATCAACTTCATGCCCACTATCAATAAGTGAATGAACAATAGGGCTGTTGAAAACTTTTCCACCCCTCAATCGCTAGTTCTTCGGAATATACTCAGACATGACGTCATAAACCTCTCTTTCCGGTTATCCTGGTTATGCTTTGGCATGTACATATGAAATGGTAGATGTAGTTGGAGGTAACTTCCGCGTCTTGGATCCTTATGCCAACCATAACAAAGTAGATTATCATGATAAGTATTCAGGCATTATCGAGGCATTTCCTTAGGAGTTCATATGCCATCAGAAGTCGTACAGTTTGATTCAGCACCAGATAACGAAAAATTACAAGTGAATAGTGAAAAACTACTGATGGTAAATAAGAACAACATTTGTTTCAACTTAACCGAATCTTTGAACATAATTTTCAGTCACAGCTGTTTGTCTTCAGCCAAAAAAAATGGAGTGGAAAGTTTTCTAGGTACATTCAGAAAAGTATTTTATTTATTTAATTACTTAAGGTAAATTTTTTTTTAAAAATGAGCTAGAACAAATGAACAAATGAATGAATAGTATTTAAACTAACTTCACACATGTACAATCTCTCAGTAAGGGAAGACTAACACTTCCATTCAAGCCTTTTGATGAAAAAAGCAGAAAGAAAAACAAAGCTCCAGAGTTGGAGCTTATGTGCTAATACAGAAGTTCACCAAGTGACCTTATTCTCAGGTAGAATGAAAATTTATTGGGAAAAGTTCATATATATTGACTAATAAAAATAAGGGGGCAATATCTGCATTGTTTTCAGGGTCGTCTGACATATTTTTAATTTCATTGGCTAGCTCCCCTGTTTCATAGTGGCAGCAAATTTTTGCTAGGGAATGTCAACATGGATTGAAAGTACAAGTTCTTTCGGTTTTTCAACTTTTCAAATAGATGTAAAGGTGTTATTGCTTGTGTAGTGGATAACGCTCTTGAGTTTGAAGCGACAACTCCCGAGTCCGAATCCCAGTGGGAACAATATCACTCACTGGGAGGCGGGTACATCCAGCTGACGAGTTCCAAATAGGACGAAATGCCCATCCTGGATTCCACTGCTAGCCACTACCCATCATTACCACGTATAAAGGTATTATTCTTTGTTTCACAATCAGATTTTATCTCCAGATGTTTCATTAATAAACAGAGCCAGAAAATGTTGGATAAACAAAGTGTCTTAAAAATATTTATGGGTTTTAAACAAATAGATGAAAATATGCTGCTTGGAAGATACACAGATAGATAACAGTGATATTGCCACATAGAAAAGAAGTGACTGAAGTGAACTATAGAAATGGTCATTGCAAAGTTATTTAGAATTTTTATTGATTTGATAGTAAATTTTACGATAAATTGGCATAAAATAAAGAAATATTAAAACCTAGTGATCGTGAAACTTTTGTTTCTTTCTAAAACTGATAAAATGCACACTTTTGATTTCCTACATGGGACTGAACACATAATGTTCCGGTTTCGCTACCTGGTTTGGACGCAATGATCCATACCAATGAGAAGGTTATATGTCGATTATTGCAGCGAAACAGTGAAGTGTTCGAACAGTGAAATACTTGCCAATACAGGTTGTTCCTCCTGGGGTCAATGATGATACTTACTGAGGAATAACAAAACAGTGATCACTAGTTTTCTATTCTTTCATAGATGGCGCCTAGATGTATATTTTTGTTGGAAAACTTAAATTTAATAAATGAAATATATTTTGTAAAATCCCAATGAAGTAGAAAAATAAACTTCTGACGTTTCGTGACGTCGTGGTAATAGTTTCTTCAGAGTATAAAACCTATACAAGTAATCGATAGTTTAAATAGCAAAAGGTGACGAATCACAACACATTGTCCATACATGATAATAATACGAACTTTGAAACAGTTAGTCCCTTTTATGAATTTCGATAGCGTAATTAGAAGACGAAGTTTATCTAAACAATGTGATGTATTGCGCCATACATCTCATTGTTCAGATAAACTTCGTCTTCTAATTACGCTATCGAAGATAATATGTCATCGTTATGCTGGTCAGGAAGCGTTCACAATTTGTCTTTGTCTATCAGTTAATTAGTCTGGAGGTCAAGGTGATATAAATATGTGCATATATGGATCTCACGGGATGATTCTCCAATATTAAAGGCATCATAGTCGATACAGCCTAATTTGTATACACCATTTTGTATGGAGGTATAAGGAACTTTATCTTTTACGTGGACTAGGACATTCCTGAGAGTATTAGTTATCCTGTAAAAGGTCCTAATTTGGTGCATTCTTAAGATTCTTTGTAGCTCTTCGGTTGTACCTTAGCAGAGTGGTAGAACTACTGTACCATTTCAAGAATAAGCATTTGAATTTTCTCTTGGGTTCCACTGTTCATGTTTCTGGATCTTTCGAATGGCGTTATTAGGGTAGTTATTGGAATATAATACAACTGATATATTACTTCCGTTTGCCTGTTATCTCCATTCGCGATGAGTTTTGTGGCTGTCGTCAATAATCTCTGGACAAATGAAAGTTTAGCACTGAGTGGATGTCCTGAGTTAAAATCAAGATATCGGTTTGAATATGTTGGTTTACGATAAATCGATGAACTTAGACTTCTGTTTCCATTCCTTCTAACTAAATAGTCTAGGAATGGTAGTTCACTGCTTGCATTTTCATGTTCACCTGTGAACTTGAAATGTGGAGAATAAGTGTTAATTAATTTCGAAAAGGTTCTGAGGCTAGATCCTTTTAAAATTACGAATGTATCATCTACGTATGTGAGCCAAATACGTGGTTTGATGGCGTTTGAAAAGATGATTGATTCAATGTGGGATATGAAAAGGTTTTCAATGATAGGGGATACCGGAGAACCTATAGCTACTCCATAAGTTTGCTTGTTTAGATTTCCTCTAAACGTGAACAGTGTCCACTTTAAACAAAAGTTGGGTGCTTTCATGATGAGGTTGGAGTTCAACAGAGATCTATCTGCCAACGTGTGACCATATTCTAGTAATTCATTTATGAACTCTAAACATTTTTCAATGGGAATACTAGTATACAGTGAAACAACATCATAACTTGCCGTCGTTTCATTCTCTGCAATAGTTCCGCTATTCCTGAATTGAATTCACCATAGTCTTTAATTGAGCTGATAATAGAGCGTTTGAGAGGCTTTAATAATGATGCTAGATATTTGGATAAAGCATATGTTAGAGAATTTGTAAAATCTACTATCGGTCCCACAGGGGTATCGGGTTTATGAATTTTCGATAATCCATGGAAACGTGACGAAGTACATGATATTGGATACAGGGAGAACCATAATGAGTCTCCAATGAAAGGTTTCAGTTCCGTTAGAAGTTGACCTGTTTCTGTTTTCATGTTGTTTTTCTTTGCTGAGCACTTTTTAGACCCAATTTCTCCATAGGAACCGGTCGAAAGATGCTCATATGCCTTAAGGTCGTAGTCGGTTTTGTTCATAATCACCGTTACGTTTCCTTTATCTACCTTGGTAGTTACGCTTGTTTTATCCATTCGTACTTTGCGGAGGACTGATCGTTCTTCTTTTGAAATGTTTGGTGACATACATACTTGTTTTTGTAGAATGTGGGAAGCTTTCTGCCGCATAATGTGAGCGTCTTTATCTGGTAGTTTTTCGATCACTAATCCGATGATGGGTGCCACTTCGAGGATACTGAGTGGTTTCCTGTTTAAGTTATAGTTCAGACCTTTTCTCAAAAGTGTGATCTCATGTTCTGACAGGTTTCTATTGCATAAATTGTAGACAACCTTCAAATTGCTAGATTAGTCTTTATCTGATGAGCTTTTCTTTCCTTCTTTTGACGCTTTCATTCTTTCTCTGTAGAAGCGATTTCCAGGAAGTCACGAAACGTAAGAAATTTATTTTTCTACTTCATTAAGATTTTGCAAAATATATTTCATTTGTAATCCAATTACCCAATGCTCAACTTATTCAACTCTATTAGGTCAAACTTTTATCCTGAAGTTTACAAAATTAAATCTGATAGATGTTTGCTGAAGAAGTGACCACACGTTGATCTGTGTGAGCATCTTTTCACCCGAAATACAGCTTACCGCCTCCAAAAGGCTTGACCTAACAGGTAAGGCAGTTAATATCAGGTAGTCTATTCCTATGCAATAGCCAGTTCTACTGAAAATCGGTCATGGCATGAGTAGTGAGACTTCAAATTCTCTTGTTTTAAAAATGAGTGATGCAGATTCAGATCGCCTATAGAAAATAAGATTCTTCGTTTTGCATATATGCCCCAGTGATGAGTACCGAGAAATGTGGAACCAAATCCAAGCATGGCTTTTTGTTGACTGAATCCTAACATCAAAATATCAGTAGTCTTTCAATACAATATAACCTAGTAACACAACACCATGATTTGTTGATAACCCAGGAGTACCATAAATAGGCATATTGATTTGAATAAAACTGCGCACTCATGGTGGGTTAGTGAACTATCACCGTTTCTTATAGTGTTCTTTGTCTTATCATGTCATTTACTCAGATGCTGAAAATGCGTCTTCAGAAGGGGAACTAAAATAATCCTAGAAAAAGGAACAAGAAACGAAAGCAACCAAGTATGAACAAAACTGTGGTACAAGCGCACAAGGAAATATAACATGAGCAAGACAGAAAGAAATCAGCTATTTCTTGTTTACCAAGCAAACTTGAAGTCAGAAATATTAAAAAATTGTCATGAAGTGTGTCTGAGAAAAACTTTTAATGGCCTCAAGGGTAATAATTGAATAATTTAATTTGGAAAGAGGTTTCTTTCTCTTTGACAGACAGGTAAAATACTGATTACAGTATCTTTTTAAACGTTTGTCTGAAACAGTCCTGGCTATGTATTACAAAATTGAGCCTGTGTCTATGGAAGTGATTATCTGCCTGTCTATCTGTCTGTTGCGAGCAAATGCTGTAGTGACACTAAACGATACTACTTAAAAGCCAGACTGAAGTTTTCCAAATAATTAACAGTCACTTCATTGACTTATAACCTCGTCTGGTTAACTAGTTCGCTAGTTACTGAGCTGTTCTAAGCCCGCATAAAGAAAGAAGGTTGAGGATGCGGCTGACAACCCTACCCAGTAAAACCAATTGCATAGCTAAAGAAACTTCTAAGCACAAAGAAAATATAAAAAAACAAATATAAACTTATTCCTCGCTGGAATCTGAGGGAAAAATGACGCCGGTTGATGAAAGCCTTCAGGAAGCCAATTAGTCGATGTGTCTCCTGTTCTCTCGATGAAAGCAAAAGTAAGCATAAGGACATGGAATGTCCACACGATGTTTGAACCCAGCAAGGCTGCACAGGTTGCACACGAAATGAGAGGAAATAACATAGAAGCACTAGGAATCTGCAAAAGCAGATGGAATGGAAGTGGATTCTCCAAACTGTCAACTGCAGAGTCAATAATATACTCCGATATTGTCAACTAGCCAACAACCACGAACACACTCAGTTTTCCAGTGGCTATCATGATGTCCCCCTCCCAACAGCATCGAAGGCTCTCTTTAAGGCAGTGGAAACCAATCCCCCCTGCCCCTGCAGGATCATGACAGCAAGATTCAACGTGAAAGGAAAGAAATTCACAATCATGCAATGCCAATACTACGCACCTACAAATAATTCAGATCAGGAGAAGAGGGAGTAATTCTACAGACAACTGCAAGTAGCACTGGACAAGACCTTACCTCAGATGGCGACAATTCTGATGGTTGGGGTGACATGAATGCCAAACTTGGAGTAGGCAACACAGGAAGAGAACTCATCCATCATGGGTGGAAAAGCACTCGGTGGAATGATGAATGAGGATGGAGAATTGTTTGGAGACTTCTGCGCATTCAACGATTTGGTGATTGAAGTGAGGCAGTGTGTACAAACATAAGGATATTCACAAGGCAGCGACATGGGTTTGATTTCATCAGACATCAGGACACACTACACTGAACATCAGATCGACTTCATCTGAATGTGAAGAAAGTAGAGACGCAGCTAGCCTACTGGACACACGATCAGATAAAGAAGGGGGGGGGCAGATGTAGGTTCACACTACTCACTATCTAGTGCAAGGAACCCACCTTCCAAATCAAGTCGAAAGCCTTCAAGGAAGTTGGTGATAGACCACAGTTCAAGTTAAACAACCATCCAGAACAAAAGTGAACTGAAGAATGAAACTACAATCGACATCTTCACGTCAGCCATCAAGACAAAATGGGAGACAATGAGTAATACTCCCGAAGGGTTGTGCATGGAAGAATACTGGAACTCTTTGACAGAGATATGGGAGGAAACCTGCAAAACCGTGTTGTGAAGGAAGAGGAAACAAGACAAGGAATGAATCTCAATAGACACATGGAAGGTGGTAGTGGGGGGAGAGGAAGATGGTGAAGGAGATGAGGCAGTGCAGTGGAGTGCAAGGATGAACAGCGAAAAGACGAACTGAGCACAACGAAGGACAACGAAGTGAAGAAGAGTGCACGCAAAGACAAAAGACACTTCTACGAAACACTGGCAAGTGAAGCAGAACAGGCTGCAGGTAGGGGAGACAGAGACCTGAGAATATTGTATCAAATAACCAGGTTAACATTTGGGAGGGGAGAGATCAACACATATGAAACCAGTGAAAGATGCTGAAGGAAACTTAGTTGTTGTTAAAGAGCAGAAGCAAAGGAAGCGATGGTCTGATCACTTTGGAAAACTCTTGAATCCACCACCACCACCAGCTGCAACTCTCCCAGAAATACCATCAGCAGCCCAGCCACAGAATTACCAGTGAACACAAATCCTCCGACAAGAGCAGAAGTGAAGTCCTGAGCGCCATAAAACTGCGGAAATCCGGGAAAGCAGCAAGACGGGAAGCATATCCAACAGAAGCACTGAAGTCAGATGGATGGAGATACATCAGCGGATATGCGCACACCACTATTGCAGAAGGTTTGGAAGGAAGGAAGAAAAGGTACCTGACAACTGGAAGAGTAGCTACCTTGTCAAACTCCCAAAGAAGGGTGGATGATCTAAGTCTTTACAAGAGCTGGCGCAGAATCGTGTTCCTGTCCACGCAAAGCAAGCTAAGCATCAAGCCGCATCATCCTAGAGAGACTGAAAAATGCTCTGTATTCAAAATTACGACTGGATCAGACTGAATGGCTTCAGGAAGTCCAAATCATGTGAGGATCAGATTGAAACGTTACACATTATCATAGAACAGAGCAGAGAATGGCAATCAACTCAACTCTACCTCAACTTCATCGATTTCGAAAAGGCTTTTGACAGTGTCGACCAGCAAGTAATTTGACAAGTAGCTGCTTCAACACAACTGTTTTAGTGTCACAAATCTTTATCAACTGCATTCAGAAGCTATATGCTATATGGTGCTACATGCCAAGTGATTTACAATGCGAAGCTCAGTGATGCGTTTGAAGTGAAGACAGGGGACAGGAGTAAGACAAGATTGCCTGCTATCGTCACCGATGATCTTTCTGATTGTGGTCGACTGTGGTGGACTGGATCATGCAAGAAACTGTGAGGAGCGAGAAAAGGGTTATACGCTGGCTGAACTGATGAAAGATTCAAGAAGATTTGGATTTCGTCAATGACGATTCACGTCTAATATCGCACGAACTCGAAGATGTGCAGACGAAAACCTACAAGTTGGCAGAAGAGGCGAGGCAGCCAAGGTAGGACTTCAGGTGAACTTATAGAATACAGTGGTGATGAAGGTACCCAACTAACAACAACAACAAGCACCACTCACCATGAACGAGGGAAATCTGAAGGGAGTAGTCTGTTTCACCCACCTGCTTAGGGAGCATCGTTTCAACTACAGGCGGCACAGGGACAGATGAGGATGTCAAAACCAGGATCGGAAGAGCCAGATAAGCCTTCATTAATCTTAAATCAGTGTGGAGATCTACTGCACCCAGCATAAAGAACAAGGTCCGGATTTTCAACATCAATGTCAAGTAAGAGATTCTGTGTAATAGTTGAGAGATTTGACGCGTCACGAAAACCATTTCCAACAAACTACAGACATTCATCAACGGCTGCCGTCTACACTCACTCGATACTGACACTGAAGATCAGATGGCCAGAATAATAAGAATAAGCAACAGGGAAGTTTGGCTTGCTGACTGGCTGGCAACGAACCAACCAAGAACCCATTGCCCAAGAAATATGCAGAAGAAAGTGTTGATTGTATGGATTAGATATACTCTGAGAAGACCGATTGGTGACATCACGCGCCATATCATTTCCTCAGGTGGAACTGGCATGGGAAACGACGATTTGGGCATCTGAGCTGAGTGTGAAATAGAGGAAATTGTGTGAGGAAGAAATGGAAACTTCTGAGCAGTGGTGGAGGAAGGTTCGAAATACCGCAGAAAAGAGAGTGCAATGGTGACGTGCTACTGAAGTCCTGTGTTCTACTAGGAATCCAAGGGACAAATAAAAACAATAATAATAAACCACTGACTTATGTTCCAACAGGTTAGCTGTCAACTGGGGATGACGTCCACATACGATTAGTCACATTCGAAGCACATGAATACGGGACTTGTGAAATGGCCAGTTGCGAGCTGAAGTCAAAGCAAGGTTTCTGTACAATCTAGGTCATTTACCGTAGTCCATACTGCCTTGCAAATGACTTCGTGCCAACTCATATACGTAGCTGGGGTAGACGTAATAGATGCCTAATGCTTAGGATCTGAATGCTCCATACATAAACTGGATGGGGCCAATAGTCTCACCACTAGGTGGTTCCTTCGAAAATGACTTACTCTTGACGGTCTTAGAATCTGCTTTAGTTCAAAACGTAACATGTGCAACACGTCAAGATTTTGAACACGAGCCATCGTTATTAGGTTTAGTTTTAACCCATCAATGTGAAGACATTTTGGATCTACGACACTTCCCTCCATTAGCTAACAGCGACCATGTAGTGCTAACCTTTGGTTTTCGTACTAATGAGTTTGGTTATGACACTGCTTCTCCTAGACCTAATGTTTGGTGCGCAGAAATTTCAGGTTTAAGGGATTGCGCAGTCAGTAAGGATTCAACCGTTGAAAAAGACTCATCAATTGAGAACGCATGCAATAGGTCTAAGGACTCTATTTGAACAGGTAAGGACGCCATATATTCCATATCCGATCCCACGACGATCCTCACATCACCATACGAGGTTTCAATAAAGATATTGAGAAACTATTAAGGCGGAGGAAACGTTTATGCGAATTGTTTCTAGAAACTAGACTGGAAACATTTAAGACTGGGTACTGTAAAGTCCGTAGTCTCTGCAAAACTTTGATTACGTAGTCTCGAATGTCCTACAAAAAAACAGCTTGTGGGGGAATGCCGAAATTGTCCTAAAAGACTGTTCGCATTCATCAGAAGGAGAACTAAAAGAAAATGTGGGATTCCCTCTCTGACGATGGATGAAAAGTCCAATAGTCTACCGGAATCAAATCTGTCCAAGGCTGAATGTCTATCTGATTACTTTAGTGAAGTCTACTCTGTAGATCATGACGATGGTGTGCTCACTTGTGATGCTAGCACTTTTCCACTAATGGATACTGTGTTCACAACAAAGGAAAAAGACTTACAGTTTCTCATTAATCTTAAACCTGGAAAATCCCCGGGTCCTGATGGGTTACATCCCAGATTTCTGTCTTCACTAGAAGACATTATTGCTGAGCCAGTCATGGATCTTTTTAATAGGTCCCTGACTCAGACTCGCCTCCCTAAAGACTGGAAAGATGCCATAATCAGCCCACTTTTTAAGGCCGGTAGTCATCATTTGGTGCTTAAATATCACCCTGTGAGTCTAACTAGCATAGTTATTAAGATTTTAGAAAAAATAATTCGTGACAGGGTACTTAAACACGTTGAATCAACCAATATTTTGGCACCACAACAACATGGTTTTCGTACTGGACGCTCCCGTCAAACTAACCTCCTTATTGCAAAAGAGGAATGGGTCGTAGTCTGTGATTGTAAGCTGCCAATAGATGCCGTGTTTATAGACTTCAGTAAGGCATTCAACAAAGTGTCGCATGTGAAATTACTGGAAAAGCTCTCCTCCTTCGGGTTTGGTACTTCACTGCAAGCCTGGATTAGGGACTTTTTGTACGATAGAAGGCAAAGAGTAAGGGTAAATGGGATACTATTCGGGTGAATTTCCTCAAGGAACAGTTCTAAGTCCACTACTTTTCTTGTTATATATCAACGAATTGCCAAATATGCTCAACTCTTCGGTACTGCTATCCGCCGATGATGTGAAAATTTGGAGAGCCATACGCAGTAATGCAGATAGGTATGCACTTCAGGCGGATTTAGATGAACTAGTAGGCTGGTCCAAACATTCGTTCCTGGAAACCAACTGTAATAAAAGTGCAATAATGCACATTGGTCATAGCAGTTGTTTCCAGTACTCCGTTGATGGTACACCACTACTCCCAGTCTTTGAACTAAAAGGCTTGGATATCATCATTAGTCATGATTTGGAAACCTCGAGAAACTGTAGTGCAGCTGCAGCAAATGGCTTCCGAGTATTATGGTCCTTCCGCAGAACTTTCAAAAGTTTTGATCAGGACTTGTTCAGAATACTCTACTCTACTTACGTTAGACCTTACTTGGAATACTGCATTCAGGCTGCCAGCCCGTGCCTAAAAATGGATGCTGACGCACTCGAGCGTGTTCAAAGGGTAAGAACTAAACTTGTGGCAGGCCTTTCGAATCTGTCCTATGAGGAACGACTAGATCAGATAAACTTATTCCCACTATCTTACCGTAGGAAATGGGGTGATCTCATACTGGAACTTCGTATTCTTAATAATTACTTCAGTACTGATATGTCTTATCTTTTCTCCCCTGTTAGGACTGAATATCTCCAAGAGCGTCACGAGAAAATTCAAAAGCCGCTATCGAATCAACTTAGAGTGAAACTGCGTTTCTCACATCATGTTGTCAACGACTGGAACTCTTTACTTCATCAGGTAGTATCAGCACCTTCTGTCAACATGATAAAGGAGAAACTAGATCTTCACAGAGATATCTTCTGCAAAGATTAATACAGGCCAACTGGCCTACTATCCTTATAACTGAAAACTGAAAAATGAAATTCATTATCTGAGCTTGCATAGTAAGACTGTTCAAACTTCCCCGAGACACCTCCAGTGCTTGATCCATGTCATCATGGGTACATTGCTGACATACTCAACCATAAATGAACACAACGGAATCTCAGGGGTTAGCTGACATCAGTCCAGCTGACTGATATCAACAGCCTTCAACTACGTATTTTGGTAAGTGGTGTATAGCATACATTCTTCCAGAAGCTTTCTAGACGTTATTCTTGTCAGAAAGATAACATTTTGTGGCTATTCCCATGAAAAACACAGTTGAAGTAAATATTTGTCTCTGATAGTCTCTCATCAAGTTATAAAACTAGGTATATAAATTAGTCAGGATTAATATTTGATGTCATTTTGGGATTCAGGTTTAGTTACATGGACTAAAAGATAACAACGAGCGTGCGAAATTAGGCAAGAGTTTAAATAATCTAATGATTCGGTTATTTCGGATGTATAAGTAGGTTCTGTATGTCTTTATTTGCATGTCACTTAGGTTGAAAATCTGTAAAACACTGAGGTCGACCAAATGATAACAAGATTTTTCGTCACAGGAGAATAAAAGAGGATAAGCTGTCACTCTGCAACTGATAAACATAAGTCCAGCGCAGGAATTTTACACGAACAATAAATTATGTAACTCGGTTGTCTCACGCATGTATCATCTGATTTCCGAAATTTACTTATAACTGTAACGAACTCGTGACAAAAGCTGCATGTAATACCGGCACCATAGCGGACACGCATCGTCAAAAAAGAGATAAGTTAGATGGTTCCGCCTCCCGTTCTGAATTCACTCAAAGACAAGGCTGATGCTCAATATCTTGACTTAGCAATGGTTATCACGCTAATATGCGTAAGCACCTAGAATACAGCCTCACAGTGTGAAATAACTCACAAAGCTGAAGTGAATAATTCCATGCCTAGCAAACAGAGTTATGCGCCATAACTGATACCATTTAACAGGTATGAGAACAATACGTCATTTTGAAATAATTGAGGGGTCAGTACTAAACTCTTAAACTGATCTATGCAGCAACGCTACTAAATAATATTAAGCAAAATTATTTCGAAATAATTAAAACAATTGGACAATGAATACTTGTTTGAGTTGAATACTTTCTTCTCTTCAGTTGTTATAGCAAATTCCATCCATTCCTAGCAGGAATCGAACTGCTGAATAATAGTGTGCGATTTAGTTATCAACAAATTTGGCAATTTCAGTAGGTTAGTGGTTTTTAGTGACATGCTGTAAAAAGTTTTTATAGTTCCCATTTTGTGTGTAACACCTTTTGCATGATAAGTGAAATGATTTATTATTTCTCAGCAGCTTATGAAAATCTGTGTATTCATTCATTAATCTGAAATAACTAAAAACCTTAGGTTATCTCTATTATTGTATGCTTCAGATATTTTCTATTCCCATCGCCATCGGTGACCACTACACAAAACGTTGGTTTGACTGGGTTCATACATTTATTTACTTGAATTAGTATTTAAAACTCTGAAGAACAAATCCTTATGCATACTTTTGACAAAAATGTCCACTTCAAAGGAATACGGTTCTTTCTAGTGGTTGTAAGGTGACGCTTCGACTGTACAGTTAGATCTGTTGTTAGACAAATTGCGTCAGAATGTATATGGTTCCTACTTGTAACCTAATACAAAACCATTTGAATAAACTTAAGGCCCTCATGAGATCATCATACTATTGTCCGACTTCTGTTTCTTAGGTTAGATAAATTTTAAAATAATTCAGTGGTTACGTATTATACATCGGGGAGAAATCATTTATGTTCTCAGGTTGGAATTCATCATGAACTGATATCGGTTAAAAAATATTGGAAACCTGTTAACAGTAGACAGCTGTTTCGTCCAAGTATGTAACTACTCAGCAGTGCTCACCCATGATCCGTACCTCCAGGGATCTCACTCAGGACCTTCAGGTCCCACGGTCAGCACGTTACTACTGAGCCACTGGGTCGGAATCCACTGGTCCATATTTTCTACTTCTGTCAGTTCATGGTATAGCGCAACCTCCACCCAATGTCGTCGCTGAGTAACTCTCCTCATGTTCGACTTAACTGGCTCTACTACTGACAACTTCTCACTGGAACTTCAAGAATCACCTCTCGAAGCTAGTCACCAATGGCCACTAAATTAATTGAGTCTTGAAGTTTAAGGGGACTGAATTCATCCAGCGGCCAATGGCGACTAGCTTCAAGAGATGATTCTCGAAGTTTCAATGAGAAGTCGTGACCAGTGCAGCCAGTTAAGTCGAACATGAGGAGATTTAATCAACGACAACATTGGGTTGAGGTCATGCTATATCATGAACTGACAGAAGTAGGAGATTTGGACCCAGTGGCTCAATGGTAAGGTGCAGGGTGAGATCCCTGGAGAAACAGATTATGGGTGTGCAATGCTGAGGAGTCCCAAACTCAGGCGAAACGGCTGTTCATTGCTCCCAGATTCCCAATCTTCCCCTAAATGATGTCAGTTCATGATGAGTACCAGCTTGAAAAATCCTGCTTCAATTACGTTTGTTGCTTGTTTTAAAATTGTTTTGGGAAATACATATTTTCTATGACCATTATTCACAATCTTCTATTCTCATTGAACAACAGTTGAAGCTTATAGTTGTCCCACCTACAGAAGTTCAGAACAGATTGAGAATACATCTGGCCATTGATTTTAACACTTACCTGTTTGTTTTAATACAAGTCAACAATAATGTATCACGATTTATGAAGTGTTTAACAATATGAAATCATGAGCTTCTCTTTAGCTCAGAAAAATTGAAAAGTTACTCTTACACGGGATCAGTTTGTCAACGTTTCTGTAGTCAGTTATGTTGCTGTTTTTATTCTCGTCGTAGTGTCTTAAAAGAAGTTATCAGTTACATGTTATAATGCCTAAAGAAAAATATACATGAATAAATCTATAGTCCCTCCAAACGTTTGGGCTAACGCGAACTGACGATCGGACGATGACTAGTGCAACTGTCAAGTTTCAAGCGGCTTGAACTGACCAAACTATGTCGGCCAATTTTTTATATGGCTTGATATTAGATGCTAAGAGTCGATCAGTTATACTCTCGTTTTTCAAGTCAGAAGCTGCTTTAATTAGAACTGTACTAAAGAACCATTGAAGCAACGTGAATTACATGACACTTCGTGATACTTGTAATTCCCCGTCGTTATACTGGATCGAACTTACCAACCTCCGTTGCATATAGGCTCCTACATAGATGCCTCAATACTGCCTGAATATTCATTACTGTAATTTATTTGATAGTAATTAACAGTGTAATGAAGCACGTGTGGTTCTCCCTATTTGTGTTTCATCAGTTGGATGTACCTAGATTTCAGTGAGTAGTGTTGTTCCCACCTGGACTCGAACCCAGGGCTAGTCGCCTCGAGTATCAGTAGAAACATCACTACGAGGGGTGTAGGTATATTTGGCTGATGAATCACAAATAGGACGAAATGCACATTTCAGAATCCATTGTTAGCAACCACCAAAAAAATAGCTCTACAGTTCATTTGGTCTTAGTTGAAAAAGTGATAAATGCCACAATATGGAGCTGGAATTTTATTGTAAGTATTTACATCTCGTTACTACCATGAATTGTGATGACGGACGAACATGAACTAACCAGATCATATTATCACTTTTTATGCCTTAACTTAAATGAGTTTCTGACTAAGTATACATGTCAACAGCAACTTCTTGCGTCAACTATTTCTTCAATTATAGTTCAAATACCGACGGGTTATAAACAAAAGGGCTAATATTCATTTTAATTCGATTCATGTATTAAATAAACTGCTGTTTGTTGCATTTTGTCTCCAGGTTTTTCTAACTGGAATAAACAGTGAGTCGACAGCAGTTTGAAACTGCCATGCCATTTTGAATCTCTATAGCATGTTACCAAATCATTAGTTACTGTTCACTGAAAGTTAAATTCATGCCAACCGAATATGATACCAGGTACGAACAAATATCGGGCACATGGATGAGTTATATTCCAAAGCGATTAAGGCTACAGATACCAAACATCTGAACTGAGTCAAGTACAACTAAACCTAGTTTTTCTAGTAAAAAACTCTGAAACGATCTTGAGAGACACTACATTTCATGAACGATTAATTCAAAAATGGTCGTGCATTTTAAAAAGAATCTAGAAAACCATCCATTCTGCACAGGTGGGAATACAATACGAAGAATTCTTGAAAATTCCTGACTATAAACATGATTTAACTAACACTGAACACCGACGAACTGATTACGAGTTGTCTTCAGACCTTAAAAAATTGTCTGTTGTAAATACTATGAAACAGGATGATCATCGAATTATCCTGCAAACTGATAGAAACCGTTGAAATCTAACACTACCAGCAGAACAGTAAACTACTTTCTACTGAAGCTGATGCCTCTGACTGTGATTCTTCTCAATGGCATTTATGTATATTTCTAAAGTAATCGAAACTAGGTAGTAACAACTGTTTGGCGATTGTGTGTTTCTAATAATTCCCTTATATGGTGTCAACCCGTGTTGAATAAAAGCTATGCTGTAGTCAATCGGTTTCTCAATACATAACAGAACTGAGAAACAATATTCAAAATATAAATCCTTCATTCTATAGATACAGTTTTGATCTAAGTTCCACTTTTAAATTCAGTATTTGGCATATAACATTCAATTTGCTGAAACACTACTTTTTGGAAAAGAGCTTTAGGTCTGAATAACGTTTACTTTAGCAAAAATAAAATTCATTGATAATTTATTTCCCTCCGTCTCTCTCTTTGTTTGTCCTATTCATTGTAATTGTATATTTAGGCAATTTATTCAATTCTTGTTCCGTCATCAAAACGATGTGTATAGGTAGAAAGCTGGGCACACATCCACACATGCGTACACACAGTCCAGTTACATCAGGTGATCACTTAAACCGACAGTGAACTAGGGCGTGAGGAGGTTAGGCAACACTTATGATGAGCTCAAAATTAAGGCGAAAAACGTATCTATTAATGATGGGTAGTGGGTAGCAGTGAGATCCAAGACGAGGGTTTAGTCCTATTTAAGACTCGTCATTTGGATGTACCTGCCTCCCAGTGAGTAATATTGTCCCCACTAGGACTTGAACACGGGACCGATAACTTCCCCTAAACCACCGAGCAATGATAGCCGCTTTTTGTGCTATGAGTAAAGTTCTAGTGCAACAACAGAAAAAGTTATCCTTTATAATCAGGTCTTTAATAAAAATGTTTTCTGTGCAAAAACACTGTAATTAATCAATTAATCTCTATTTGTATTCAGATTTTGTGCTATAACAGACCAAGTAAAGAAGGATATAACATTTGATTGGACATTTATTTTAAGGGATTGTTGTACTTATTTTGCAAGGCAGATGGTTTAGTTTCATTATTATTGTGTCTACAGCTTTACAAGATTCCTTGTAACCCAATAGTTGTCGTCCCAAACCTTACTGTTGTAAAGTGATTCCCTTAATTTGTCGTCTAAATGGAGTGACTTTAAAAGCCACCCTAGCAACAACTGTAATAACCAATTAGACTTTTCTGTTTTGTGAAAATCTGCCTTTGCAGCCGAAATGAAGAAAACCGATTGGTTATTTCAGTCTTTGCTCGAGGGGTCTTCTAAAGTCGCCCACCAATTAAGTTTTTGTATTTCGGTTGGAAAGGTAAATCTTCATAAAACACGGAAATCTGATTGGTTATTTTAGCTGTTCTTAAGGTAGCCTTTAAAGTCACTCTCTAAAATGATTTCTCCCCATATTTGTAATTCACTGCGTGTCGTATGAATGACTCTAAACGCCATCCTAGCAATCACTCAAGACAGCAACTGGGTTTCTACATTTTTACAGGAAAGGTGGTTTTTCATGAAAGAAATAAACCTGATTGATCATTTCATTAGTTATCAGAGTAACCTTTAAAGTTGCTCTGTTGTAGACATGTTATCTATTTGTATAAACGCATTAGCTGTAAACCCAAAGAAAAGGTTACTATTATCTCATAAACTGAGTTCAGTCCAGTCAATAGTGCGTTAGCAGATGAAAAGCACATGTAAGCGCAGCTATATTTAGACAATGAGAGGCATAATAGATCATAACCAAGTAAAAGTGTTAAATTTCCAGTGACTCTAAAGACCACTGCAGCAACTACTGAAACAGTCAATTAGGTTTATCAATGTATGAAAAAATTATCACTCTGACCGGAATAGAAAAGCCCAGTTCGTTATCTTAGCAGTCACCATGGTTACCTTTATAGTCACCCTAAAATTCGAGTGACTTCAGTTGAAATAATGAACCAAACTGCTCTATTTTATAGAAATCTGACTCCCCAGCCGAAACGAAGAAACCTAATTGGTTATTTCGATCGTTGTCAGGTTGGCCTTTAAAATCACCCTAATGGTTTATTTGCTGTTATCAGTACTAGCCAGATCAGTTTATCTACGTGATAACAGTGCACGGAATCGCATAAAAATCAAAAAAAGTCTCTAAGATTATTTTGCATACTCTGTGAATCCCTCCAAGACCTTAGCTGATTTATTTTGCTTCTATTCAGAAAACAATGAGTACAGTACTTTGTTTACGCGATTCAGCAAAGTACTTAATATTGGGTGTAATTTTCATGCAAATTTCCAAATAATGAAGAAATTTATTATGTAGATTTTGAAGAAGGAGTGATTTCTCTCTAGAATGACAGATGAGAAATATCCAGTCCACTGAAATTTTAACAACTAGATGACCACAAATTATTAAAACTTCAACTATCCAGGGTAATCAGCAAGGCGAAAGTTAACTAGTTCAAAGAAGAGAATAGTCAGATGACTGAAGAGAATAAATTCGAATAACTTTTGAAATTCTCGAATAGCACTGATGATGACGATGTTGACAATCATTATAACGTTATTGGAAGCACTGTAAAGCTAGATCGACAGACGTCGATAAGTTGGAAGCACTCAGGACGGGACAGCTATGACGGTTACCAACTAGTGACCAATTCTTATACACAATCCAGTCTTAAAGTTTGCCAGTATTAGCTTGAATAGTACAATGGTTAAGTTGTTGACTTCAGCATTGAATGACGCCGGATCGAATGACCGAGGTAACACCTGTTTCCTCATGGCTGCATATTTGCCCTGCTGATAAGTGACAACAAACGTAAAACCTAGATCTACGCTTTCTTGCCAAGTGCTTCACAACATCTAACAGCAAAGTAATTAGACCTGTCTCAATAGCACCCTATCGTTGGATCCACATATCAATGAATTAGGCCGTTTTTCCATAAGTCACTGAAATAAAATGTGAAACGTTTATCTCAAAACTGTGAGGTTAATGGTTTTAACGAGGCACACAGTTGATAATAACCATTGTTAAGATATCAACAATACCTTTGACTTTTCAGTATTTTTCCAGCTGATTACATCCAGTGCATGCGATAATTATTGAGCATTGGGGAAGTACAGTTTTAATAACACGATAATTTGATCCGACATCTCTTTTAAAGAGCTAAAAAACGGTTTGTTGTTTGTTTGCACAGAATCTCACAATCCACAAGTGCATGAATTATTTTCACTCTACTAATTGGTTGGCTACACTTTAGGGATTTCTGTATGTCTATACTTTCAAATACAGGGTTAATCATATTCATTCGTTGTCATATGGACCATTGTAATTATGTGCAAAAGATACGCTATACCATCATGTTTCTTGTATTATCCCATTGTTGATTGAACCGAATTGACTGGTCTTGACTGGCATATGGGTTTCTTATTCACTGCCTTGATACTGCATGCATTTTAACTTCTCATATTAATGATGGATAGTGAGTCTTAGTGGTGACCACATCGCTCACTCGAAAGTAGGTACATCCAGCTGACGAGTCCCAAATCGGACGAAATGCGAGCCCAGGATTCCACTGCCGGGCAATACCCATCATTGATACGCTATACTGTATATTTCACTTCACTATAAAGGAGACACTACAAATAAGTGACTATATTATCCTTTAGTGTTCATCAAGAAATTCGTACAAATACAATACAAAACAAAGTAGTAATAGTAATTCGAGGAATAACGACAACCTCTGCCCTTCGATTGCGTTACCATCTCGAGAAGTAAGTTTAACATGAAATTCGTAACAAGGCTGGAGTTAAGGTTGGATTTAAACTTACGAACTCATAAGCCTTGTTGGCTTGTGGATTCGGCTGACCCAATTAAGTAAAATAATTCGATCCCTTAAATTCCACGTAATAACTCCAAAGTCAAATATATGGGTTAAACAAGCTGATCAGAATCACTTAGATTATGAGAACATAGGAACTTAGACAAGAGTAAGATGACAGACCCTATTAGAATTAATTATCTGCAAGAAAAATCGACTGCAGCAATGGACACATAAATGCTATTGGGTGGGATAAAGCCGATGTACTTAAGTCCAATAAAGTTAGATAGGTAGAGAATTTGATTACCGAACTTTTTTAATCTAATCAATACACAAAACACACAACGCGAATGAAGTAGCATCTGTTGTGGAAATGTGGTAAATGTTCATACCATCCAGAACAAAGAATATGAGGTGATAATAATATAAAATCCAGATAACAAAAGCTGTGTGATTATTTTGATAAAACTGTGAACAACAACTTATACTTGAAATTTCATCAAGTAAATAATATTTTATCACTGCGCTATATCAAATAATGAAATCTGATATGGAATTATATTCTATCACAATGCCCATGGTGTACATTTATACAAATCTTACCTTCTTGCGCAAATACCAACCCATTAAGAAGAGATTATTCTGAAATTTGTGATCAGTGAATTTTAGGCTAAAATGCAAAAGGATGAATTCATAACAAACAAAAAGACAGCTTAACTTTTAATGATAAGAATTTCTGAGCTATTTCCTGCCCTGTTAATTATTTCCGACTGCCTATCAGCTATCTAATATATAGTTAAAAGTTACACCAACTCAACCACATCTCTAATATATGGGTAATGGCTTCATTTCATTAGATTTTATTGTTAGATCACTACTGTATATACTTCAGCAGTTAGTTTGGTTAACAGTTTAATCTTTTGACTGTCACTTAGCTGAGCGTTGACGGTGGTCACTGTTCGATTAAAGTAAGTCATCCAAGTCACATTGAGAGAGCTAAGATACTTAAACCAGTCACCTACTCAGCTTGCAGTTACTGTGGGCACCATCACAATAGTATCAGATGGTTTTAGACACAGGTAAGCATAATATAAATGCGAAGATTTTTAGCGGAAATTCGACTGTATTCAAGTAGTTTTCACCAGCGATTAACATCAGTTATACCAGCTTTTAAAATCAGGATGTATGGAGAAAATATTCCATTATATTTTCAGATTCCTCAGAAATACACATCCACTACTCAATTTCACGTGTAGTAGAGCTTAAGACAACATAGTTTACTTAATGACTGCATGGTTATTAATTAAACGAGTTAAAACTTAACGACACACAGATTTCCCTACCAATCTTAACCTGTGACAAAACGCGAGCACCAACAAATGTCGTTGGCTTGGATTTCCCAAGGTTCTGATAGAAAGTTGTGATCTGTCTAGTTAGTTGAAATAGTTGCGAGGACACATTTCTCGTGAGTTTCCAATGATTTCCTAACTGGTTTCTGTCCATGATGAAAATTGCCAGTTAGTTTTTCATAAATCAACCGTTTTAACAAAAATTCATATATTTTTATTTTATCGAGTAGGTTCGCATTTAAAAAGTCTTTCATCATTATTTATTGATACTTGTAATTCCCTGTTATCATACTGGATAGAATTGATCGACCTCTCTTGGGAGATGAGCTCCTATGCAGATTCCTCAAAATTGCCTTAATAGTCACTTCTATAATTTACTCGGTGGTGGTTAACAGTGGAGTATAGGACATACGTTTCCTCCTATTTGAGTTTCGTCAGTTGGATGTACTTAGATCCTAGTGAGTGGTAGTGTTCTCTCTAAAATTCTGAAGCGATTGGTCCTTGTTTCGAGTATAATTTGATATAAAATCACTCCAAGTGATACAGGTATATTCAACTGACTAATCACAAATAGGACAAAGTGTGCATCCTGGATTCCACTACTATCCACCATCGAGTAAAATCAGACTTATACTTTTTATACAAACCTCAATGTTAAACTGTGTAATTAAAATTGTTTCTTGCAGTCCATTTACCAAATGACCCAAAAATACCCAAAATGCTTTTTTGAATTTGCTCATTAATAAAAGCAAGTTTTATTCACCCTAGATAACCTCAACATTCAGTTTTACCTAATTATTCGTCATTATTAATTGACCTTTTTATTTCACCCTTTTTTGTAAAATATAATGGGGTTCATCACATTTTTTAATTTGGATTTGTTATACGGTAACAATTGCAGCAAGTAATAGTGGTAGTGCGATTTACTGAATCAAAAGAGTAAAGTTCAATGTGTTCAATTCAGATGAACAGGTGAACATCAAAAACCTCAAACTGAACAAGATTTTCGACAGTGATCGAACTAATTAACTTTTAAAACATAAAGATAAGGAAACTGCTCATATAAAATTTATGAAAACTAATCAGTCAGCCATCATTCTGGAGGTAACAGCAATATGACTAGTCAACAAGAACTTTACTGATGAATTCCACTATAAAATCCGGCAGTCACTTCATAAGAATGAAGTAACCTTCAACAATCGACCCAGATATTAGAGCATTTTCCGCATACACAGCACAACTGGAAGTACGTAAAATGGAAATCAACACCATCATGAGTTCAGCAGTCAGAAGTTCCAGAATGAAGATGCTGTCCAGATGTCATTAAACTACATTAGTTTTAGAGAATTAACATACAGTGGACATCCGCAAACGATGAACTTTGAAACTTTCTGATAGGAGATTTGACATACAGTTAATGAAAGTGGATGGATGAGTTACCCACTGAGACATCCAAAACAACACAAAATAATTCAGTGGAAATTTTATTTTCAATAAATCATTTTCAGTAGCTGTACAATTGTATTCATGGTAATAACAAATAAGCAAACAAAGAAGATCATTATTAGTCAATAGGTCAGTATTAATTCATCAAAACGGGATGATTTAGGAAGGAGACAATGAGTAATTTCTAGACTTAGAAAGATGTTGTGAAATTATGTGTATAAGAAATATACGCAGTCGATTGCAATGGGGACTAGTAGGTTATAAAGTAATGTTATTAGTTATAATCGGTAATGGGAGTAAACTCTTATGAGACTTTCAATAAGAAATTAGAGCTAACATGCTAAGACGTAGAAAAGTAAACCATAAAATAAAAACGATCAAAATAAGCGGTCAATAAGAGTAATATGAATACTGAATTAATAAAAGAACTCATGCAAGAATTATGACCATGGTGAAATAATTGAGTGGATGTACCTCTTCTGTACTCAGAGCTAGTGCATTAACCGTTGGACTATCAACGTCTCTCTTATACATAGGTGAGGAATCCACACTCCTTTGGAATCGTTTGATTTGACTTCGTGTAGAATCTCGAGCAAAGACTGTGAGGAAGCAAAATGATAGGAGTTGACTAAATAATCCAAGATGGAACTGTTGATTAACTTGCGTTTTCCTTTGGACAGCCACGCAAGATCATATTCGGAGTTGTCCACTTTCATTAACTGTATGTCAAATCTCCTATCAGAAAGTTTCAAAGTTCATCGTTTGCGGATATCCACTATATGTTAATTCTCTAAAACTAATGTAGTTTATTGAACAGCATCCATGTCTGTCCATTGGTAACGATCGTGTAGCTTTTGTCCATGGTGTGAAAGTCGCTGCTAACCTTAACAGTTGTTCTCTCTGTCTACTTTATTCCTCATATCATGGAATTGAAAGAATGAAACCTATTGTTTGCTGCTGTATGCACTAGATCGGTATTCATGAACAGATCGGAAAGTTAAATATTGATGTTTTTATTTTGTCACTGAATTGACCAATCACTCTTAGTGTGTGGGTTCCTTCAATGGATACCTTAGTTTTTTATTTTCATGTTATTTACTCGTTGGTGCCGGACAAGGAAACCCAAGAGATGTGTCTTATTCCGTACGGGACTTGTCATTTGTATGTTTATGCATCTCAAACGATACCTATTGCAAGACAGGTAGCTTTCATGATCTAAATGAGACGAAATGTGTGTCTTAAATTCTACTGCTTTTCACTACCAGGTAAATAACATCAAGTTCGATGATTATGTTTGTCGATAATAACAACTCTGCCCAAGCAGCGAAATGTCCATGGAAGACAGAAATGTTTTTCTGGCCACTACCGAAGAGACCACAGCATCCTCAACAAAGAAATTCGAGTAGAGCCATCTACCGACGACTTAAAACAAGGATTCATAATAGTGAATAGAGAGAGGACGATGAAGATAATCTTGGACAAATTCTTGCTGCCTTACTGCTGGATGTCTCATTCTTCAGCCCCGAATCAAGTGTTTTCAGCAAAAATCGAAAAGTTGAGAACCATCCAATATTCAAATAACTCTCAGTATACAGAACAGAGGCTAATTTAGTCATCGACAACTTTCTTTTTTGAAACAGATATCTATAAATAATGATATTCTGCTGCTGATTTGATGATAATGGATTTCTTTCAACTAAATTTTAAGGAGACTTGATTTATATGATTAATTTATGAGATTAATCGCTTCTTATTTTTCTTTCAAAAGTCAGAAAGAGAATGAAGTGTTTATAATAAATTCTTTTCTGAAATATTTTATCTCTAAAATGCATTTTGACTTCGTGTGAAGAATATTTCTCTTATCTAACTAAGAAATGTGAATAATAGATGGGATTAGGCATACTTTTTAAACAATACTCAAATTGCCTGGAATCAAAATAATCAGAATATTGACTATTAAATAGAATATGCTTGAGTAAATTTAAAGCCCGCGAAACCGAAAGGTTCTGACATATGGATATTCATGTTCATCAGGTATCCACACTAAGCACGATGCTGATATGGATCACCTGTTGGGAGGCGAGTTGTTCAGGTCATACAAGGAGAGGCGAATCAGTCCAGTGGGAAAACCTAGAAGGTGAAATTCCCCATATGGTAAAGCAGCGGGATAGCACCATTGAATAGTGACCAAGTGGCAGCCCGATCGGCGAGTAGAGACCATTCTAACAATAACTTAAATAACCGGTCAGGTTCTTAATTTTAATTCAATATCTCATGACAGTATTTAAATAATTGGAGAAAGTTTACACAGGTATTAATCCCAGAGTCTCATCAAAGTTGTTGAGAAAATAACAGTTTTCCTTTGTATTCCGTCCGAACTTATTGCCTAATTTTACACTTTCCTCAATGTGCTTGTTTTTGGATGTGATGTTACACTCTATAATCGTGTGGAAACTAACAACTATACCTTGAAATGTTCGGGAAAAGGTCATTGTAGTTTTTCACAGAAAAAAGGGTTTAATCAAAAAAGTAAATGTAATCAACGAGATCAAGGCGGAATTAAGTGGCATCCCCGCTTAAGACTGAGCTGTTTATTGAATAAAGTCAAGGATAGTTTGTCAGCCACTTGAGTTTTCTTCAGAGCGAAATTCCTGTATATGCCATATCTTCTCAGAGATTTTCCCAGCAGCAGGCATATCCACCAGATCAAAGGAACTAAAGTCTTTTGGGTGTTCTAAACGTACACTGCCCAGTGTTGCAGGCAGAGATGCTGACACTCATTTAGTTAGGCTCCTGGTTCGGTTCTCTCAGAGTAGTCACTTTCTGTGGGAGTGAAAATAGGCCTTGCTGATGAGTGCTAATGAGCACAAAGCCTGAACCACAGGCTTCCTGCTATTTACCTCATATCACCTAACACTAATCAAAATGCATCACAGTGGTCTGTCTACTAAATCGGTGTCCATAACGCAAAATGCTCGATAAAATCTGGTCAACATATGTGACTAGATAAATTGAAGTTGGTTACCCCCTAGTTACAAGCCAGTGTATAATTCACGTACCTTGACATTTTCTTCGAAATGTTTTCACAGCCACTCGTGTATTCGGGTTTTACCTTTTTCGTCTTAGGTTTGGATTTATTAGTTATGAAGACGGTGGTTCTCGTTGAAAGTCTAAACATACAACATTCCAAGTTCTGACTAAATATATCATATAACAGTTACCATGGTACACTTCAGTGACTGAAAGTTTTCAAACACAGACGACTGTCTCTCACAGTCATCGACAGATAACTTTTTCCTTGACCACTAGTCTTTGTTTTTGCTAGGATGTAGCTTGTGAAGTTTTAGTATTAAGGTGTCACCTGTTGGGTCAGCCGGACAAAGAGGAAAAACAGCTGTTCACCAATGACGATAAATGTCTGTGTCAGTGCACGAATTAATTGCAGCAATATGATCAGCATAAAGACTGAAAGTAATTGATTTGAATCTGTGTGTATGAATTAATCATCCTGTCGATGTTTCGTGTTGACCAAAATGTAGTGATCCGTGTGTTTCTGTGATCGAAAGTCAAAACAATCTCACTTCACTTAGGGAGAACTAACAAACTTGTATACATTATGGTATGATAACAGTATGCATATCTGATTACTTTCCTTGTCTCACCACGGAGCATCTGTTCAGTGTTAGTCTTTTCTCAAAGGTTCATTGTCTTTGTTTCGAAATATAAGAAGATTATTTCACTTAGTCTGTACTGCTGACCAAACAGAGGAAGGTTGACCAAATTTGGCCCACCGTCTGAGGTTGAAGTCATCAACCAAGTAAACTAAGTGGAATCGATACTCCCTCTTCTGATCACTCTTCAGTTTCTTGCAAGTAAAACAACTTCTGTCTAAGATGACCATATTTTCACCTATATAGTTGGCTATATATATCTGCATGAATATTCGTCCTTTCGTAGTATTAATACAGCGTTATGCAAAATTATGTCATGTTATGTCAACTTTCAATAAGCTTGATACACTTTCCTGTGGTAGCAAGTATAGTTTTATCCAGAATCCTATTTGATTCGTTCTCGCTAAAAGTCTTCACTGCTGTATTTGTTTGATTACTGTATGCTGCCATACGCTGTGGAAAACAAAAGACACAAATATCCATAAAACAGCCATCTGCTATTTCTTTTCAGGATGAGCTCTGATCTCATCCAGGGAAGTCTCGGTTTGTTTATTGTTAGCAATCGGTCACTGATTTGATTATTTATGACCAGTACAGGTGAGTAGTTTGATAAACAGATACATTAACATGATAGTATGGACAACAGGGATGATATGAAATAGCAGAAATAACCAGTTCACGTGGTAAGACAATATGAACTGCCTCATGAACACACACAAGCAAACACCCATCGGGTGATGATGAAAACCACCGAACATAGTTTCAAATTAGATTTCTCGGTAGATACATTGAAAACATGGAGAACGAATTTCTAACAATATTACTGACTCGAAAGTATCAAAGCAGTCCATTTATCTCATCTAGACCAGCGTGGCATTAGTCAGTCACCCATGAAGGTTGATGAGAACATCCAAAATTACAAAACTAATTCATGAAGTCACCACTTACACCACTGTCATACACAATCATGCAAGCAATTCAAGCTCACCTGATCTCCATAAACATGCAAAATTCAGTTTCAAGAATGCAGAGAAATCGTCAGAGGAAACAACTGAGACTATTCTGAGTTCAAACCCATATGTCAGTCCATCCTCACTAACTTTATCTCCTCTTGAGTGTGTTTCCCACACCAACAGAAAGTGGAAACAATGATTTTTCAATCTGATAACGTGGTGGTGTCTTGCTCCAATGACACTACTGCAATATCTTGCGAGAAATTATGATCTGTGACTTCCAAACGAGGTGACACAGACACCAATACCTTCAGATATGAGTACCAATAAACCTTGACGATACACTTCATTGTTCATTGATCTCAATTAGAGAGTTGTTTGATGGCGAAGAATATCGAACACTCCATTCACACCTGTGTGATAGATATCACCAAGCAATGAACGAATCGGTCATCAGTGAGTCACTGATGTAGCTGTTTATTTGTTGGACTCATCACTGATGGATATCTACCGGTCAGGTATTGTCTGAGCAGTGATCAACTTGAAGTGAATAAATGCCGTGTTACAGAGCCTCGAATTCTTGTTGCATGTAGATAATTAGGCCAGTATCCAACAATTCGCACTTTTGATATAGAGATATCATAAACTAACCTTCAGTAAATGATTTCAAGATGAATTTTCCTCGCTTGTAGTGGGAGACGGTAATGCAGTGAAATCAATCAGACGATAATTAAGGACGGATATTCACTTGTTACACTTGATTTGAACTGACTGAAGATTGAACTACGGGCTGATGTGTTCTGTGTTCTGAGTGGATGGTAACGGCGTTCTGTCTGTAGATCTGGCAGTTTGTGAATTCTATGTTAGTTGGAAACAAACGTGATAAGGGGAAGAAAGCTTTTGAGTAAACCGTCATTCTTGTCGATCATGAGTGTTTTAAAATGTTGTGGTGGGGGATTGTGGTTGACTTAGCTGATTCTCAAAACAGGAATTAAGTTGTTAGATTTCATTTGTGATAGCATATTTTCGTTATTATTTTTACGGAATATTTGTAGAGGAAAGAAAGAAGGGGTAAATTCGTGAAGATAAATCCATCAATTTCGTAAATGTTATTTTGAAGAAGTTGATGAAAGCTGCGACTGCTTTCACCTTCTACTGCATAGGAGGCTGTTGTCAACCACGTTACTGGGAGTTTGAAACTGTTCATTTCTATTATATGCAAGACACCAGCCAAATAGCTTGCATATGCCTATCGAACTCAAACTAGTAGGAACTGCACAGAACGAGTGTATCCCTTGCTTTGATCATCCAAGCCTTCCTTCAACCCTATCGTATTCAGAGCAACGTTATAAGTCAAGGAAGTCTGTGTCTCTATATCAGCGACACACGTTCAAGTCCTCGCAGTCGGTTGGTTTTCAAAACTGTGTCGCAGTTTCTCTTACTCATTGAATAATGCAGCTCGAATTTCGCCATTTCCCTCCCCGTTGTTGTATTTCGTAAACAGTAAGCTTTAGGTCACAAATCATGCCATTTTGTGAAAAGAAATGCATAAGAACATGCTAAAAATATCATTTCTAGGGTTTCTGAAATTCACCATAACAGCTTCCGAAACACCCATCATGATTTCATTTATCTTACTGGAAAGCTAGCGGATTACTTATATTATAGGAAACGACAGAACTGAGACGCAGGACAAAGTGTTTATTATCGACATGTTGTACAGTAGTTATCAAATATTGTACACTTTCCACTACAGCAGTCATCTGCACAGTGTGCTTCATTTCCTCTTCTGCTTCTGTCTCGATTTACTCTTGATATGTCGACAATGTCGCATTGAGTTTTCCTGGCATAATCCTTACCCATTGCTGGTAATTCCTTCTGATTTCTGCCACCCCCTCAGCATATACTACTTGTATCCATTCTGATCAGCAGCATACACCACAGTATGAAAATATCTTATTGGTTATTTCGTTGGTTGCTACAGTAGTCTTCAGAGTCACTCGGGACTAAACTGTTAGCTTCGATATTCACTTATCTGTTTATCACTTTTTTCAAGGGGTGTTAACTAGGTTTCTATTGAACCACTAAGACCATGGATATTTACTCAAAAGGTAGGCCGATCTAATGATTTTAACTAGATGACTAAGAGAGCTACTCGCAAATAACTTTTAGTATTGAATATATTTCCCATGTGAGCATACCTACCATCTTATGATAAAGCATATACCGGAGATAAAAATATTTCTGAGAGTAATTTAACTGGAAAAGAGCTTCAGCTTCATTTTTTACTGATGTACGACACTGAACTCATCAGCATGTGCTACTTTGTGGTGGACAAACACTAGGATTCAAAGATCACCTGAAGTGACATCTTGGATATGCTAAGGGATCGTGATTTCAATTGGAAGGGATATTTGTCAGCTTCGATTCCTAATACTAGTATCAAAAGTTTGAAATGTCACCATTAAATATTCGTTCAGCCGGTGAAATTATCATATATACGGAGCAAGTGAATAAATATTGTTACCACAGCGTTTAAGAGAAAATAAGAACTAGGCATACCTTTCCAATATATTAACCCTTCTGCATTTAAACTTTTTATTGAATGACTCGTCTGGATTAATGTCACCTTTTAGGAAGTTGTTGATCCCTATATTTCAGCAGTACACAATCAGAAGTTCTTGAGGACTTTTAAAATACAAAACCTCAAAACAATGAGCATCGAAAATAATCATTTGCAGAATATATATAACTCGAAAAATTTGAATCCGTAGATCGGAGTGCCTAATTGACCCTGGTCGATGATCAATGTATTTGACCTGACAGTCGTTGCGAGGGATTTGGTAGACTAGATTATTTCACTTAATCGGATTAAAGCTTGCTTATCAATCAGTTCATCGGTTTAATTGCTACTTTCATCCCGGCCTTCTTGTTTCATGGTCTATCGAAAAATCCACCACCTATATTGCAGATGAGCAGAGTGAACATGACCTATTTGAATGATGTCTCAAATTTGTGGAGTTATCTTGGTACGATTGTGAATAGTAAACTATGTTCTGAACATGATCCAGTAAATAATACTGTTTCACTATGTGATACGTGTAATAAACGGATTGAAGTGGAATTACAACCTACCATTGCATCCAAATATTACTCTTATATTAATTACTTATTCAAATTCACCAAAAACGCTTCAGGTCTAAAATACACAGGGGCAACTCATAATATAATGTACATGTGCTAAAATGAAGTGCCGAAGAGTCATTAACTTTAACCTGCCGGTTGTTATCTTTCACATACTAAAGCACATTTTTGGTTTCAGTGACGTGATCTCACTGACAGTAGCAAATCATGTATTCAGTACTGACTGAGTCAGTTGATTACTTCTGTGGGATCCATACGTTTGAAGATGGTTATCACTTTTGTTAGAGAATATTGAAGTCAGGATGATTGTATAGCATGGGAGATCATCGCTCAGTCATTGGTTCAACGTCAAGTCACTATTTTTCTGAGCTTTAGCTAACTACTACTGCAGTGAGATGAGTGCCATATGTTGTCAGTTGAAAACCATTTTGATGCTTCTTTTTAGTCAATTTAGTAGATCACATTTGTCAGTGAGAACTTTGTGAAATTTATCGTAAAGCAGGTCATCGGTGAACTATGGATAATTAGCATAATTTCATCACAAGACATCTACTGAATCAACCAAGCTGACTGACGCGGAACGTTCTGATCAGCAAGTTCTAACCACTTGGCTAAATTCTAGTTTAATTACTACGAGTTCTGAATCTCCCGGATTCACTAACTACCGGTGTATCTAGTTGACTCTACTTAATCACTCTTCTGCACTGTCCATATTTGACCTTCAATAGCAACTATTATAAAAGAATTTCAGGCTCAAGAAGAACTATTTCAGCGTCTGCATCAAGGGACCTCTCGGATACGATCAGCCTACTTATAAGCATGAGTCATGCTGTGCAATGAAAGATACACTCCATCAAAAGGCTTCAGTCTTCTTAAACCACTAGGAATTTATTTAACCGTATAAGGAAGGAGTTTTAATATATTATATTCACCAAACACTTGTGCATTATGGAGAGAATCAATTTATTATAAATATATTTGTCATGAATATTTGCATACATTGATGCTCAGTATATGTTGTACACGTGTTTTGAACAGTCTTACAGTTTGGTCAAATAACATGTCTTTGAACATAACGAGAGATAGTTTAACACCAAGAAGTTTTTTATGTGTAGTACTGTCAGATTAAAGCAAGTTGTAACCTGTTACACAAACAACTACTTGAAAGCATTGAACATTGAAGTTGGATTACCGTTTTTATTTTATTGTTAACCACTGCCAAGCAGGAAAATAAGTTTTTTGATCAAGTCGTATATTTTTTTGAAAAATGCATCAAGAAACAGAAAGACAATGAAAAGAAGATAAGCACTTCAAGTGAGGGGAATATGGATGAAGTAGTAAGACTTATGGTGGCTTAAGAAAAATGAAATCAATTAATCTCCACAAACCTCTAGATAGAACCGATGATTGTTCAGCAATATCTACAAAAATCAATACGCTGAAATTAAATTCGTGGACAGAACAAGCCTGTAATCCTTGTCTGTGGAGAGTGATATCCATTGAAAAATGCAGAAGCATATGTCTTTTACTTTTAAGGTTTCAATGTAGACTTTTACTTTCTGTATTCGAATATCAGTTAGTTGACTGTATTGTGACCCAAGCTTTTATCTAACTTCGGTTAACTAATCTTGGGCTGATCATTGTTTTGTATGTTCTAAGCTAATGAAAACCTGTCTTATACTTAGGCGGGACAGATCAGTATTGCTACATATTGGTTCATTATTTGCTGATATTTGTGGTATCCCATTATTACACTGTATCAAACTGGTACAACCCTGTTGGCATTTGGGTTCTTGTGTGGATGCCCCCATATCGTTGGAAGACTCATTATGCTGCAGTTCGCCTGATGATGGCTAGAAGGAGAGTCTGGTATGCACCTTTTGTCCTATTGGGTACTGGTCAGTCCGATAAACCTGCATCTCGGTTGGCGATGGTGTTCCCACCAAGACTGGAACCCAGTACCAATCGCTTTGAATGCCGGATTGTTATTGACTAGATTGGTGAGTCACAAGAGCTACTTCTCGTACAACTGGTGTAATTTGGTATCAGTGCTTGTTATTTACGGTTGTTATTTAGTTTGGTGAGAACCAATCCTGCGCATCTGCTTCGATTTGGCTGTTCATTTCATCTTGATATTAACCACGAATTGTGTCTAGTAGTGAAGTCCAAGACGCTGACCATCACCAAGCAAGTTATAACATAATGAATCTGCATACAATATGGAGACCTCCATACAGAATCTCATCCGACAGGAGAGATTGATCAGTGACGTCCAGTATAACAAAGGGATATTACAATTATCAATAAACTACAGCTGATATCTGTTGCACAAGAGGTAGCTCTCGTGACTCTCTAGCCCAGACGATAGCAGTCTGCTGTTTGAAGTGATGGCCACTGGGCTTCAGTCCCGGTAGGAACACCACTACCCACTGGGATGAGGGCGCATCCAGCTGACCAGTCTCTGGTGAGGTGGAGTGCACGTCTTATATCCCACTGCAAGCAACCTCCAACCAAATTACAACGTTGGGTAATTCTGCGGTAAAAACAACTTGGACTTCGTTGGCAAATGAAATATTTTGTCAGGCTGATCAACTACTCACCATCATATGGTATTTCATTCATCATTATAATGGCTAGCTCTCAAAGAAGAGTAAACTTCAAGAATTTTGATCGAAAAAGAAAAAATGAGTTTTAATTTAACAGAAAAGTATTCCAATTCAACTTTACAACATTTAAGTGGGATGAAAACCAAATGCATTTAGTTAGATGCAATACTTCAGCCTAATTCATAAAGTGGAAAATATAGATCTTTTTTTCCTTCTGATCGAATAATTTTAATATTGTTCTCATGCCTTTCTCTTCCTCTCTATTCCTCAATAACTTAAAAAAGGCGCCCATATTGTTCAATGTCCAATATCCCACTAGATATAACTTTTTACTTATTTATGCTTGATCAGAAGAGAAGTAGATGATGGACATTGTTTTCATCCAAAATCTGAATTTTTAAAAAAAATTCAACAGACGTTCAACTTATTTCAGCAAGCAATATTAAACAATATGAGTTGAAATTTATATTTCACAGGCTTTTGTTTACATAGATAAAAATTAAAATTAAAAAATTATATTCACTATACGTACGTTTGTTCAATGTCTAGTAGAATATATTTTGAAGATATCATATACTTTCTGAATTCCTTCAGCTGCGATGTGGGATGTATAAATTACTTATGCGAAAAATTCGTGCAAAAACATCGAGCATTGGAGATTTATATGCAACTACGATCTTTATATTATCATAGATTATTGAATGGACGCTGAAAACTAAATTTAGTGCCAACTACTTTCCCATTTAATTCTTAACTCTTTATAAATATCCTCTATCAAGATGTTTTCCGATATAATCATGCTTGTCTTGACAACCTTATATCCATTGAATTATCTAATTATTGTTACTATCTTTAAAACTTATGAACATAGGAACAGTGAAATGATATTTCGTTAACGTGACAATAAACGAAGGGGTGTATTACGATTTACGTGCACTTAATGTTGACTGTCGCTTGTTTGCAAGACGAACCCATGGCCTTTTGATAACTTGCACTTTTTAGAGACGTCAACTAGCATCGCTCAATAGGGCTATCTGTTTCACAAATTATTGTATATAGAACTAATTGATGTATACTGAGACATGTGTACGATGACCACATTCTGACGATCATATAAAGCATACCTGCACCGAGGGAATGACTGTAAGTTAAGGTTTAGGGTATCTAGTTTCAGATAGTAGGTTGCTTTCTACAGCCTGTAGTTTACAGCTCTGGTAGGCGTATTGTTTGGAGCAAATATGTTTAACTGTTGGATGCCTGTATTTACCAGCAATTCCCATTAGAACGTCAAAAAACTTATTTATTATAACTTGGTAATTTACAGATGGTGGAACATTCATTATAATGTCATGTATGAGTTTAACAGATTTGAAATGTAAGTTTGTCAGTGAATGAAAAAGCCAGTAGCTCAACCTGAGTATAAATGCTGGGTGATACAATGTTACTTTTTGGAGCTCTGATCAGCTTAAGGAGAAATGAGGATGGAAATTTACATCACTAACTGCTTGTCACTTTCCAGTACTTTTACGGTACAGATTAGTTTATGACGTTCAGGCAGGTACAGGTAGGTACTTATGAGTCCCAAACAGGACGAAATGCACGTCGTGGATTCCTCTGCTGGTCACTGTTTATCATTATTATCAAAAGTGAAACACTGGCAGTATTGAGGCACCTGCTCAAGGGCCCATACGCCAACAGACAGGGATTAATTCATTCCAATCAACTTCGGAATAACGCAAATAACAACATGAAATGACAATATTTGGTATGAGAAACCGGTAGAAAATGACAGAATGCAAAAGTATTTTGATTCAATAGTGTAGACCACAATTTCTGAAAAGGATGTATCAGTGATATCAAAAATTAGAGAGGAAAAAATAGCCATAGGATGTTTAACCAAATAAAATGAAAAGTAAATTTCACTTACTTATTATTATGATAACTGTGATGAGAAAATGTGGTGAAAGAATAAGAGGAGAGCGAAAGAAATATGACAAACAATACTTCTCATTATAAGTAAATTTTTTAATGACAAGTTTACACACAATGATATGTTTTTGTTTTGGTGATATTTCGATAAAAATTTCTGCCTTTGGTCAAACAAACAGGATTTATGAATCATTTTTATATATGAATATATTCCACGATAAACAAACTTTTCCATGATATAATTAATGGTTCTCATTGTTTTCTTTGTTATCGGTATTCTATACTTTAGATAATCTGTTTCAAAGATAAGTTTTTAATTGATTTGAAACACTCATTTGGAAGTGTTGAAGTGAAGGTTTCGGTTTTCTTGCCCCCATTTCAGTAAGGCATATCCTACAATCTAGAAATCCAAAATTATGTTACACAGGGGTTGTACTCAGTACTACATTTCACCTACTGTGGAAATCAACTATGGCATATTGACAAACCTACATAGATTGGTTACAGGTTCCCAGTTTCATGCTGTCTAGTCGTGAGTGCAAACTGAATTATATCAATCATATTTGCAATATGGCCACCTAGCTAAAAGGTTCAGCATCGCGGTGCACATTAGTTGATATTAACTGGTTGGAGGTAATCTGCAGGAACCCTCGGACCTTAGGTTTATGGCTGTTGACACTCGTCAGCAAGGCGTATTTGCAACCCCAAGGGGAACTAATGTCCCGCATGAGATTTGAATGCACTGCTGCTAGTGTTGAAGTTAGAGACACTGGCAAACTACATTCGTAAAACCCAATCCTTTCTAAATCAGTGTGACATCGGCCTTAAAATTTTATACTGAAGCCACAGAAATGGCCAACATTAAACTAAACTAGATTTCGGCGAATTTCTTCATCTATTTTTTACTTCTCTTTTACAAATTTGATAGATTCACAGTTCAATTTTAAAGTAACCTTTATCACTAATTGACGTCACTTCGGGAACTATTGAAAAAATTAGCTGTTGCATCCTAGTTTGGAACTCTGCAGTGATGTAGATTAATGCGCTTCTGACTGATCAAGCACAGAACCGTCAGGTCTTTTGACAGGCATGGGCGCGCACTGCTGAAGAGTCCCTTACTAGGAAAAAACAACTGTCCAGTTGCTTCAGGTTTCCATTTTTTCCAGCTGATGTTGATTCATAATGAATGCTAACCTGAGGTCAGTAAACAAATCCCCGCGAACCTCCGAATCAAATTTAAAACCCTGTGAAATGGTAGCAGCTATTATGTATGACAAACATGTATTGATACGCACTAGTGAAAATATTTAGCTGGATACTGGTTCATGCGCTGAACAACGCTGGAAAAAAGGCGAGATCACATTTAGAAGTATGATTTCAGTCAGCTCTAGATCTAGGTAATACGAGAACTATTATTACTTGCACTAGTAATACTATTACTACTCACACTACGAATATTGTAACAATTACTCATTAGAATGTATATAAGTGATAACAGTCGACTGTTGAGGGAAAAAGGGTTACGCAGCACTGAGAAGAAAAATGAAACTCAGAAACATTACCGAAAGAGATGCAGAACAAGCCGTTCATTTTTACAATTATCTGATGCTCTTACAAAATCAACAATTTCTACTAGAACTTTCGAAGTCTAACCACTCTTACTAGTACTCACATTATTACTACTCAATCTTATATTACCAATATTACAACTACTACAGCTCCTACTAAGGTTGCTACTACTACTACTACTACTACTACTACTATAATAATAATAATAATAATAATAATAATAATAATAATAATAATAGCAGTCACAGTGACAATAACAGTAATAATGCAATTGTGTGCATGAAACGAACAACTTTCCAAGTTTTCTTTTGTTTGAATTAGCGTTTTTTCGGAACATTTATGAACAATTCCGACAGTTTATTCAGATGAGAGAAATACTGAAATTAATTGATCGGCTGATAAGACAAAACTGTTTCCTACATAGTCACATATTTATATTGTTTATGAACACAGTGAAATGATGAAAGCATTAAACAGTAGATTCCGATATGATTATTGATTCGATTAAGCTAATAAATCAGTTCATTGTGTTTCCTTCAAATTATTTTGGTTCTCATTTATTTTATCAAGGCTGTTTTGCACATACAATATACAATACACGTTCTTTGATTTTGTTATGATCGGATTCACATCTTGGTATTTTGTTGACTGAACAATGCATGTAGGTTTACTCAAAGGGACTGGGGGAGGATGAAAATTTGTTCAAGTAGAGGAAGAGAGAAGTTATTGATTGATTATTTTCAGCATCATTTACGATTAAACTTGAGGTCTGTTCCATGTAATCCTTCATCCATATAGGAGTATTTCATATAATATATCTTAGCTAATTAAAAAAGCTACTGAGTGGGATTCACGTGCTAACATTTTGTATCTATGGGTATGAACTAAACTTGGTAGATGATGGATCAATGGTATTCACAGTTTTTCGCTATTCCTCAACATTCCTCATTATTATTTGGGCTTATTGTTAGTTAGGCTGGACAAGCGTGAAACCTAGGTCCAAGTCTTTCCATTGACTGATTCCTGTCGTCTAACATCAAAAACAATATAACGCAGTACTGCCTCATTTGGTATACTTGATCGATAGGCTTATATCAACACTGAGTTCAGAAGACTTGAAAGCTACGATTCGATGAGCAATCCATCTATACGTACTATTTCTAAAGGTGGTCATTCGTGACCTGTGTAGGCTAATGGTAAGATGTTTGACTTCAGTACAACGTGATTCAGAATCAAATCTTCGAGGGAATATGAGTTACTGTATGTTGGCAGAAACCCCTTACTGTTGAGCGCCCGTAACCTTGAGTGAAGCAGTTCTTCTTATCGATTGAATCTTAGTACTTTTCACGAAAATCAAACCTTAAGTAACTATGATTTTGGTTATTAATTTATTCCGAGCTTGTTTTAGCGGGTAGAAGGGATAAAAATCGATTTCCAAGACAAATATTATCGACCATATTACTAGTTTGGTTCTGAAAGACAATTTACAACAGACTAAAAGTTATACTTTATAACTGAGCTCAAGATTTTCTCATCAACTTCTGATTCACATATGGATATGACGTATGGTTCCGAAACAGCTGCATGTTAAGCGAAATATGGTACGTGGTGAACATGGAATTAAGTTTTTACATGTAGGTGACTCAGACTGAGAAAATACAAGAGTAAGAAGCCGTCAATCTTTGATTTCTGTTGTGCATTGTGAAGCCAAGAAAGACTTGTAAATACCTTGCCTTGCGTTCACCTCAGCTGGTTACCCTAGGTGTGGATACAGCGATTATCCACCACTGAGATATTGAAACTATTCTAAAAGCCACCCTAGCCACCAATGAAATAACCAATTAGGTCTCATTATTTCAGCTTCAAAGTTATTTTTCACATGAAATAAAGACACCTGACTGGTTGTTTCAGTAGTTGCCAGAGTGGTCTTTAGAGTCACTGCGATACTGAGATAGCAAAGTGTGAGAAATTCAGAACCATGTGACGGTATCAAAGTGACGTTACCTCAAACGCCACCCTAATTGTAATTTTGTCGTCAACAAGTTAACCTAGTTAGTTTTTTCAGTGGTTGCTATAGTAAACTTTAGAGTCACTCTTCAACGTTATATATTTTGAGTTGCTTCTGAAGGTCACCCTAGGAACGGCTTAAATAAACGATAAGATTTCTTTATTTTGGCTGAAAATGCGAATTTTCATGAAATAAAGAAGTCTGCATAGCCACTTCACGTTTTGTTAGGGTGACCATTAAGGTCACTCGTAATAGTAGAGATAAACAAACTTCAGTACGTTGTCAACAGTACACGTCAGGTAATTTACTAAGTGACATCATCCGAGTAGACAGTTTGGTTTAACTGATTTTACCAAAACTAAACCACACACTTATGATAAACTCCCTTACGTTGATCGAATTTCAATGATCAGATTTGTAGTGTGTTGACTAATCTAAATGATTGGAGATTAGACTTTCCGTATTTACTTCTGAATGTCGACCGATTGAATTAGTTCAAGGCAATCTGGTGATTCGTCACTGTTATTCAGAAGTTTACAGCGTACTTGACGTAACTCAAGTACTTGGAGAAGCCTGGGTTTTCCCAAGATACATATACGATTGCTATTAAAAAAGAAATTTCGATGAAGAGGTGTTAAACCGTTGATTGGGCCCAACTTTCAAATATTTTAAACTTTTTCACCTACCCCTAACTTGTAAGAAATTTACATGCAACTTCACTGGTTTCGAACAGTAAATTAAAGTTCTTATTCTTGGGATCTCGTATTACATTCATGAAAGCTCCTACTTAGTCATATCCTATTGTACTGAGTAATGATGTAATGTACGAGTCTTACTCACTGAATCTTACTCATCATGGCTACAGAAATAGTACGAATACTAAATAGAAGGCTATGCTAAGGTCTCTGTACTAGCAGATAATACACGAGCAGTGATTTATCATTTCGATGCTGAAAGTCAATAACCTTAAATTTCTATGTTTAGTGGTAACTGATATATCCGCCAACCTGGTGGCAGATTCCATAGTTTAGTGCCGTTCTGGATAACAGTCTGACATTCAAAGATATATATCAAAAGTTATTTCCGAGTCTTGATAAGCATGGCAAAATCAGGATGCAGGTCAATTTGAAGAGCCCTCATTTTGTAGGTTTTATTGAGTCTATCTACAAAGGAGAATGCGTGAACTTACGGTGGAATAAGAATCCATTAACCTGACGCACGTCGATTAAGCCTAATTTAAGGGAACGATTTGATGTCAACACAGTATTTATCGTTAACCCTGGTTCATGTAGATGTGAACTTGATATACTTATATGAATATTTATAGGAGTAAGTTCTTCTGAACTGATTCACCTTACTCTTTATAAATAGTCTCTTGTTGTTGGTCTATGGTCAGTGTATTACCGTCCAACCATTTAACCTTGATTTAACTAGTTTAAATATTGCTGTTCGACTGACAGTTACCATTTAGGAACATAACTGATCATCTCAGCAATTGCTAGGATAGCCTTTAAAGCAATCCGTTGAAGTGTAAAACGTGACTTTAAAGGCCACCCTAGAAAGGACAAAAATAATCACTTAGGTGCCTTCACTTCGGCTGGAAAGAAAGATTTTCATAAAATAGAGAAGCCTGATTGGTAATTTCAGTTGTTGCTGGGGTGACCTTTGGGGTTAGTCAACGTGAACCATAGGCTAATACTTTCACACAGCTCTGTAGACTTCAGTGAGTGGAAATAAATTGAAAATTGTCCGCGAATCGTTGGCTGAAAATTGAGTACTAACCCTTATTATGTAAATACTGAGTCACTTTCCTCCTTCACTCTGTTTATCGATTAAATACAATGACTGGAAGTTATAGGTAGGGTTAACCAATTCGAATTTGCTCGCGCATGTTAATTCACTTATATGAGTAAACGTCTACTTTAGACTGGTCAGTGAAATGCTGAACAAAAACACACTGACTGTTAAATGTTCATACAACCTGGTTATATACGAATATTTGGACACTTCAGCAATAACCTTCAGATTCCATCGCTAATTTTGCTTCTTCAACCCGTCTGATATTTAGACATACAATCCAGTCCCTTTTCCTACAAATTCAAAGCGAAATGATTGTTTGTGAAAGGTTTCAAGTATTTAAGGCTACTTAAAAGGATATGGAGAATTCAACTGCATGGTAAAACAGATATCAAAGTTAACAGTTTGTGATTGAGTTTGCAGTTACATGTGATGTGTACTTTGTATTCCTCTTGATTTCCAGTTCTAAAAAATGTCTTTATTAAATGCCTATACTGAAATTTAATGATACCTTTTCAAATTATTAAACCAAAAATCGATATTGATTTCCTATAAGGGATCAAATAATTAATTCTGGTTGAATTGAACAGATTTTGGGTTGGAGTTCCTCATGGACTGAGATCATTTAGAGAACTCCTGAGGAACGGGGAGCACTGGACACCCGTTTCATCCTGGTTCAAGACACATCAGCACTGAAGACTCACCACCCTGTCAGGGGTCAAACCTAGGACCTTCAAGGCACCGTGGCAAGCAAGTTGCTATTCAGCCACTGGACAGAAATCTAGCGGTTCACAGTTTACTAGTTCCGTCAGTTCACTATATGAAGTGATCTTCATTTGATGCCATCGTCGAGTACTTTTCCTCATATACTTGATTTGTCCCACAGACTGACAAATATTCTGCATTCAAAATTACGACTGGATCAGGCTGACTGGCTTCAGGAAGTCCAAATCATGTGAGGATCAGATTGAAACGTTACACATTATCACAGAACAGAGCAGAGAATGGCAATCAACTCAACTCTACCTCGACTTCATCGATTTCCAAAAGGCTTTCGACAGTGTCGACAAACAAGTAATTTGACAAGCAGCTGCTTCAACACAACGGTTTTCGTGCCACAAATCTTTATCAACTGCATTCAGAAGCTATATGCTATATGGTGCTACATGCCAAGTGATTTACAATGGGAAGCTCAGTGATGCGTTTGAAGTGAAGACAGGGAACAGGAATAAGACAAGGTTGCCTGCTATCGTCACCAATGATCTTTCTGATTGTGGTCGACTGCGGTAGACTGGATCATGAGAGAAACTGTGAGGAGCGAGAAAAGGGTTATACGCTGACTGAACCGATGAAAGATTCAAGAAGATTTGGATTTCGTCAATGACGATTCATGTCTAATATCGCACGAACTCGAAGATGTGCAGACGAAAACCTACAAGTTGGCAGAAGAGGCTAGGCAGCCAAGGTGGGACTTCAGGTGAACTTAGAGAATACAGTGGTGATGAAGGTACCCAACTAACAACAACAAGCACCACTCACCATGAACGAGGGAAATCTGAAGGGAGTAGTCTGTTTCACCCACTTGCCTAGGGAGCATCGTTTCAACTACAGGCGGCGCAGGCGCAGATGTGGATATCAAACCAGGACAGGAAGAGTGAGACAAGCCTTCATTAATTTGAAAGCAGTGTGGAGATCTACTGCACTGCACTGTACTCAGCATAAAGCATGAACAACATCCCGTTTTTCCACACTTAGTCAGTCAAATCAGTGCTTCTATGTTGTGGTTGAGAGATTTGGCGCGTTACGAAAAGCACTTCCAACAAACTAAAGACATTCATCGACAACCTCCCACTACGCTCCCTCAATACTGAAGATAAGATGACCAGAATAATAAGAATAAGTAACAAGGGTCTCTGGGAACGAATCAACCAAAAACTTATCGCTCAACACATATGCAGAAGAAAGTGGAGATGGATTGGATTGGACATACACTGAGAAGACCGTTTGGTGATATCATACGTCAGGCCGTTCCCTCGAGTTCAACCGAAATGTGAAACGGTGAGTTGGGCGTCTGAGTCAAGGGTGATATGGAGGAGATCATGTGAGGAAGAAATTAAAGCTTCTGGGCAGTCATGGTGCCAGGTTGGAAAGACTGCAGAGAAGAGAGTGGAATACAGACGTGCTATTGAAGCCTTATGTTTCACTAGGAACCCAAAGGGCAAATAATGATAATAAATAATTTGAATGGCAAAAAATAATCATCCAGCTTTTCAGACATCTTTATAAACTAAGCCATATCTAAGCAATTTATACAGTGTTCGCCTCTTTCTCGGTATATGAGTCGTTTCAAGATGACACTACTTCAAATCTGTCATACTGGCAGCTTGCAGGTATTAGTCGAGTCACTTATTAGTTTCTAAAAAAGCGATTATTGATCAGAATAATAATCATGCTTGCTTATGAAAACAAATCGTGTGAGTGACATGATGGGGTGAAGGTACCTGTATGATGGCACCCTGGAATAAGACTATATAGCGTTGTAGTTTTAATATAACCTAGATGTGCGTTCGCTTCTCTACTGAAAACTGGTGTATAATTATCCGATTAAATGAGTGGTATATGATTCTGCGAATAAACTGGTTGATCCAGCCAATAGTCATTTGGCTGGCATGTTTAGGTACACACCTTATTATGGTAAAACTGCGAATGGCTCATTAAATCAGCTACTATTCCTGATTAAATTTCTGGCTGTATCACAGAATTGTATACTATCAATTTCAATTCTAAGTCGAATAATAAATAACGCAGCATAATACACCTTAGAACTCGGTTTATAAATATTCTCATGATAAATAATCGATAAATTTGAATTTATTGGTTATCATATTGGAGTAAATTAGCCTTACTATATATATATATATATATATATATATATATATATATATATATATATATATATATATATATATATATATATATATAATCATGCACTGAACTAAAATACCGCTGAGCAGCTGATCATATCCATGCATTCATTTTGGTTGAAGTTACAAGAGTGCAATAATATATTTTCCGTAGAATAATTTACTCTATTATTCATAAGTGTAAATGAATTTGTTTTGTGAAAGTGTAGCCTTTCTTTAACCTAGATAGAAAATATATCTTCCTGAAGAGATGACCCCATGTCACGTATTGCTGTCATAAGAGACTTCACAGCTGGGATGTTCGGGTGGGGAATCACCTGCTGAAGGACTGAAATCGATGCAGTTATTAGCCACTGTACAGTAATTAGCAGCATGTTACCGAACTGTAGGGATCGAGTTCCCACTGTGCTCTTCAAAATGGAAGATTTGTCATTAAAGTGTTTTTGTATTGGGCAGTTGGAAATAATGGCACTAAATATTTCTAAATTCTTGTAAGATTGCTTGACCCTCTAGTCCAGCCCTTCCGTATAGGTCATCGACCCGCATCAGTAGTCGTATAAAAACTCATATTTCGTTCAAGGTTATTCAGTAAGGCAGTCAGAGGTACTACAATTTAATTCTTTGTGTTGCTAGTTGATGAACTCGATTAATTAAAATTTACAAGACCGTATTTTGCTTACCTCATTAATTTAAATTTTTCTTTTGGAAACCGTGGATATGGGTTAATACTTCAAGACACACTATGTTCAGAATGAATGACTACAAACGTTTGGAAAAGTTCGGTCGTAAATTAGGTCATAAATGAGTTCAACGTCGTCTTTGAAGAGTTTAGAATGTGACTTGAAAATACGAGGATTATCCTCATTGCTGAATGTTTTCTCAAAACATAGTGGGGAAGTGTATCAAATTGATAAGGGTAGAACAATAGAATCCTGCCACCTTTGAACGACTATCAAGTGACCTTGAGTTATATTTTCATAAAACAACGGTTATATATCCCAACGGATATAACAGGTATGCTTAGCTGATAGCTAACCTAGTACACAAGAGTCACTGACTGCAACCCCAGGACGAATAGAGAGAAGACCGAAGCTGGATGATGGGAGAGTTTATTACTCAGAGAGTGTAATAATAATCAATCCGAAAACACGTGAATCTGTACACACATGAAAAATGACTCTGTCCTCAATTTCAGATATTTGGATAGCAAGAGTAAATATTAACTAATCAGCGATTTACACTACAATGGGGGCAAATAATAGAATACCAGTCATACCTTAAAAAAATGGTATGGGAATGACACGTTAAAATGTTCAGATCAATAACAATGTTTGATACAAAAACTGGGCATCACAACACCTTGAAAGAATAAAAAAGATAACACTGATTTCTTCAAAGTTTTTGATGAAAGAATGAAAAGAAATTTGCAGTAGGCAAGATATCTTAATGATGTTAGAGATAAAAAATATGTATGATAAGCATATTCTTCCGTGTCACTACAAACCTCTGAACCACCTGAATAGTGATATGGATGTAAATAAGCCTTTAGGTGGTTCATAATTGCCTGTAAATTATGTATATGAACCTCTTTAGAATTATTGAAAAATAGTTTTAAAGTTTCCAAACGATAATCGGTTCATGAAATTGGATAAAAGGTGAAGTTTTTTAAATTTTAAATTAAAAAACTTGAAAATTAATTTAGAGAGTAAAAAACAAACAGTTGGTAGAACCTTTCTTAAGTACTGGGGTGTACCTTTTGAATATTTTAGTTGACTACTTATACGTAGACTTTATAAAACCACAAAAATATATGTATATGGTTACGATTGAAGATAAAAATCAGTATGAGGTATGGATAGCTAATGCCTAACCACATTCTAAGTACTTACGCATATATATAGCTAGCGTACAATGCAACAACAATAATAGTCGTTATATTGGTCTTGATGACAAGCAGAGCAATTCAGGATCGGCGTTTCGTCTTAGATGTATGTCAGCTGGACGTACCTGCATCCTAGTGAGTGGTCATTCTTACTGAGGCTCGAGCTCAGTACCCATCGTTTCAAACCCCAAAGTGCTATCCACTAAGTCGCTGGTGCACGATAATAATAATAGTTTCATTCAAAACATGTACGGTTTAATATGGAATTCAACAAATACATCTTCGTACAATATTTTTAAAAAAAAGTAGTAGTTACATCTGAATAGTGTCAGCAATGATGGTATTAAAAATGCTATTGTCAAACAGGTAGCTGATGTTACACTAGCATCTGGTGTGGAGTTGGTAATGAATAAAAAATGAAGTGTATCTTTAGTGGTGATAGTTTAACCAGCCAGTATAAAAATATGTAATTCGATATAGGTGTCCTAAGAATCGTACTGTGATGTATTTTTGAGCATTTATATGTCCATTTCTATCCGCTGTAACGTTTTTTCTCGGTTTCTTTCTTAGGTTGAGAAACGACAGTTTGTAACCATTATAAATATGTACTTGAGTACACGATGCACTCAGAAGACATTGAAAAGATTAAAACAAACCTAAAGAGAAGAATTTAATGAAATTTATTCAATGGAAAAAGATTCTGGTAACTCATGGCTCAAGCAGGTCCCCTCGAATTAACCAGCTGTTTAAATTATAGGTATAGTGGAATCGATTTTTATTGTCACTGTTAACTTTCTATTAATGTGCTGACATTTAACATGCAATTATGTAGAAGAAAATAAAAGAAAACTCAATTAGGAGAAGAAATGAAACAGGATGAAGTTACGGTATATGCAAAAATGATATTCACTCTCTAAAAACGTCAATTTGTTAGGAAATCTTCTATAGATACATTTCAAGCTTGAAGATATTTATCAGTTGACCTTGTTTGTAAATCCAGTGCAATTCATATTGCTGTGGACAGGTCAAACTGTGTCGTCTAAATATTATAGAGGGTATACTTAGGGCTACAGAACTGTTCAAATTTTGCACACAAACATGTAATTCTTCATTCATAGATGGATTCCATGTATACAACATTTAACCAATCAGAAATCAGTATCCAGCTGCCTAAATTTATAGTCATAAGGTGGTCCAGTGGATTTTAGACGTAGGCAATAAAGTGACGGTACTGATAAATAATAATGATAACTAATAAACTCAACCATTCAGGATAGTATTGTCGAATTATTTTCGACAGGATTCGCCCTAAACGATCAGTATACCTGTCTCCACAGAAGCGGGTCAGAAACGTGATCTTATCTTTTAGGTTCTTAGGAAATAACGCCTAAGACTGTTGTAAAAACATTCTCCTAAGAAGGTCTGAAATCCGTCTCAACAACTGAATCACTTTTGAATTAAAGACTTATGAATCATATTTCAATGGAGACTGTGAAAGTTTAATGATGATTCACTTACTGTTATATGGTATTATTATTATTTTTCCCTTGGGTTCCTAGTGCAATATAGGGCTTCAGTAGCACGTCTGTATTCCACTCTCTTCTCTGCAGTCTTTCCAACCTGGCACCATGACTGCCCAGAAGCTTTAATTTCTTCCTCACATGATCTCCTCCATGTCACCCTTGACTCAGACGCCCAACTCATCGTTTCCCATTTCGGTTGAACTCGAGGGAACGGCCTGACGTATGATATCACCAAACGGTCTTCTCAGTGTATGTCCAATCCAATCCATCTCCACTTTCTTCTGCATATTCATTGGGTGATAGGTTATATATTACCACGTCTGTTAGCAAACATAGGATACCATGAAGAGATGAAATCACTTAACATAATCATATAAATTGCTACTATATTGGCTTACTTACTTCAAATAAACGTGGGTTCGCACACGCAAACATACTTATGCATAGGAACAGACAAAATGAGCAGATTAAGGGTTATAAATGGTGAAATAATCGTCAATAAAGTTTTATCAAAAAAACCCGAATGTTGGGGAATGGTAGCTTGATTTCAAATCATACCTGAACTATGAAAATTTACCTTAGGATTGTTGGCTTTGTGCCCAACAAAATGAGCTACGAAAAATAACTGATTAGTGACCAAGTTCTGATTTCATTAAAGTCATTGATATGAGCATAAATATATCCATAATACTTTATGCTAAATCACAGTGTTTCTGATTACCTTTATTCTTAACACTGTTTTCTCTTCTGTTGTTGAAACCTATGTAAAGTGATTCAATCGCTTTATTGCTACAAATTTCTCAAGTTCCCCTTTACTAGTGCAAAATGAAACAACACAATCCTCTTACTTTGGATTGTTTGAATCTATTTCAGCAACAATTAGACGCTCTCTGTATGTGAACATATATATGTGTGTGTGTGCAGATGACTTCGTCATCTTCCTTGATTTCAACTGATTAAACATATAAATTAAATGGGAGTATAATGAAACTTTGAAAAATAAGCCATAACACTATTTCATGTTTCAGTTACTTGAAGTATTGAATACTATGTGCGTACAGATTTCAGGTACTGTTGCTAAGTGATGAAAACTAAAAATGTATTCAACTTTCATCCCACTTATTTTTATCACTTATTTGCATAAATTATGGTTTATAAAAGGAGATATTATTTTTCAGAAGTTTAAGAAATTTTTCAAGAAAAAGTATACTACCTTTTGTTTAGACCAGCATTATAAGTAGTATGTAGATACGTGAAAATTTAATAATAATGATAACAATAATAACAGTAATCGCTTTATACTAAACAGAATTTATGATAGAGTATGGAATTTTCAGAATGGAATATTATAAAAATTCGCTTTATGTTCAATATTTTCAAAAGAAATAATTATTATGTTTGCATAGCATCAATAATAACAGTATTGAGCATAAGAGTGAAACGGTTAGCAAGTGTTATATTAACATCTATTCTTGATTCAGAAATTAGCACAAAACCGAGCGTAATTTTGATGATTGTAGTTCATTCAACTAGCACAGAAATTCACAATCCTATACAGGCATCCTAGGAATAGTAATGTGGTGTGTTTTTGAGCACTTACAAATCTACTTCCAACTGATCGAAAGTTTTCCCTTTGTCTAGTTCTTAGCCTCAGAAACAAATATTCGAAAATTTTTTTAAAAACGTGCGAGATTACATGATGCTTCAGAAGGTATTTAATAGATTAAAACAAGCGAAGGAGAAGAATCTGATGGAATATAATCGGTGAAAAGCTTTTTGGTAGCCCAAGATGTAAACAAGCTGCCTGAATTACTGTTAATACTCTTAGATTATTTTGTATTGAGTAGGATAACAGCTGAAATATTGGACTGTATCGCTTTCATGTTACAGCATCGTTTACTTGCGACCATTAATTATGAAACATGGTTCCAATACTCAGTTTAGTAATCAAATTAAGAAAAGTTGGCTAATGTAGAATGCGGTTCACTGTTAACAGCTGACAATTCTATAGTGACTACAGTTTATTCATTTCATTTCGATAGTAACGATTTTAAATATGGTGTTCAGCAGCACACGTTCCAGTCTTTGAATAAATGTAAGTCTCCTTTAGGCTGATGTTGAGGCTTAACGACGACTGATTACCTGCACGAGATCTTCATCAGGTACCATTTCATGCCTGCTACAACCAGCCACATAATGCTGTTGCATACTGCATGCTTCTTTTTCATATCGCTTGGAAAAGTGATCAGACTTATATCAAAGTCAGTACGTACAGTTTGGTTGCCACTGAATGCTGGACATAAAAGTATCTACTTATATCTGCTAGTTAACCTCGCCTGGTTAACTAGTTTACTAGTTACTAGCCGGTCCTAAGCCCGGGTAAAGAGGAAAGGTTGGGCATAGGGAGAGCAACCCTACCCCGTAAAACAAATCTAACCGCTAAAGAAACTTCAAAGCACAAACAAAATATAAAAAATGAAAACAAACTTATACCCCGCTGGAATCGGAGAGGCGAAATGACGCCAGTTGGTGAAAGCCTTCGGGAAGCCAATTGGCCGATGTGTCTTCTCTCCTCGATGAAAGCGAAAGTAAACGTGGGGACATGGAATGTCCGCACGATGTTTGAACCCAGTAAGGCAGTCCAGATTGCAAAGGAGATGAGAAGGTATCACATCGAAGTGCTTGGGATTCGCGAAAGCAGATGGAATGGGAGTGGACTCTCCAAACTGTCAACTGGAGAATCAATAATCTACTCCGACACTGTCACCCAGACGCCAACCACGAGCACACTGAGGGAGTGGCTATTATGATGTCCTCAAGAGCATCGAAGGCTCTCATGCAGTGGGAACCAATCTCCTCCAGGATCATGACGGCAAGATTCAACTCAAAAGGAAGAAAGGTCACAATCATACAATGTTATGCACCTACAAATAATGCAGAGCAAGAGAAAAAGGAGGATTTCCATAGACAACTTCAATCAACACTGGACAAGACGTCAGTTGGCGATATCAAAATTCTAATGGGCGACATGAATGCCAAACTGGGAGGGGACAACACAGGAAGAGAACTAACCATGGGTCGAGAGGCGCTAGGTGAAATGAATGAGAATGGAGAATTGTTTGCAGAATTCTGCGCATTCAACGATTTGGTGATTGCAGTGAGGCAGTGTGTTCAGGCACAAAGATATCCACAAAGCGACATGGACTTCACCAGATGGACACACTAAAAATCAGATCGACTTCATCTCAATCTCAAGAAAATGGAGACGCAGTCTACTTGACACAAGGTCAAGAAGAGGAGCAGATGTAGGTTCAGACCACTATCTAGTGCAAGGAACCTTCCAAATCAAGTTAAAAGCCTTCAAGGAAGCTGGTGATAGACCTCAATTCAAGTACAACACTCGGAAACTGAAGGATGAAACTACAAAGGAGATCTTCAAGGCAGCCATCAAGACAAAATGGGAGACATCGAGCAACATCCCTGAAGAGACCTGTGTGGAAGAACACTGGAAGTCTTTGAAAGCTATGTGGAAAGAAACCTGCACAACAGTATTAGGAAGGAAGAAGAAAGAAGACAAGGAATGGATCTCGACGGATACCTGGAAGCTGATAGAGGAGAGGAGGATGGTGAAGGAGAAGATAAACCAGTGCAAGGATGCTCAACGACAAGAGGAACTGAGCACAAAGTATAAAACACTGGACAAAGAAGTGAAGAAGAGTGCACGCAAAGACAAAAGACACTTCTACGAGACACTGGCAAGTGAAGCGGAACAGGCTGCAGGTAAGAGAGACCTGACGACATTGTATCAAATAACCAGGTTGCTATCAGGGAAGAGACCAACACAGATGAAACCAATAAAAGATGAAGAAGGAAATTTAATTACAAAAGAAGAGAAACAGAGGAAACGATGGGCCGACCACTTCAAGAAGCTCTTGAATCGACCACCACCTGCACTTCGTCCAGAAATACCACCTGCAGCCCAGCCGCTGAATTGCAAGTGAACATTAATCCCCCAACGAAAATGGAAGTTTCAAGTTGTTATTCATCGAAGACTGACATCAGTTGGAAGTCCTGAACGCCATAAAGCTACTGAAATGCGGGAAAGCAGCAGGACCAGATGGAATCCCACCAGAAGCACTGAGAACAGATGCAGAGACAACAGCGGACATACTCACACCACTATTGCAGAAGGTGTGGAAGGAAGAGAAGGTACCTGGCCATTGATTGGAAGAAGGGTTACCTTGTCAAACTGCCGAAGAAGGGAGACCTCAGTGCTTGCAAGAACTGGCGCGGAATCACTCTCCTGTCCACCCAGTGCAAGTAAAATATTAAGCCGCATCATCCTAGAGAGGCTTAAAGACGCACTGGATTCAAAACTGCGACCGGAACAGGCAGGCTTCAGGAAGTACAAATCATGTGCTGACCAAATTGCAACGCTACTACGCATCATCATAGAACAGAGCATAGAATGGCAATCAGCTCTCTACCTCAACTTCATCGACTTTGAGAAGGCCTTTGACAGCGTCGACCAACAAGTAATTTGGAAACTGCTTCAATACTACGGAGTACCGCAAACCTTTATCCGCCTCATTCAACAACTATATGAAGATGCCACATGCCAAGTAATTCACAATGGGAAGCTCAGCGATGCTTTTGAAGTGAAGACAGGAGTGAAACAAGGTTGCCTACTATCCCCCATGATATTCCTGACTGTGGTGGACTGGATCATGCAGCAAACAGTAGGCAGCGAGAAGAGGGGGATACACTGGACGACGGAAAAGAACCTAGAAGACTTGGATTTCGCCGATGACTTATGCCTAATGTCACATAAACTTGAAGATGTACAGGCAAAAACTAACAAGTTGATAGAAGAGGCAGCTAAGACGGGACTTCAAGTGAATATAGAGAAGACAGAAGTGATGAAGATACCGCACCACCACCATCAACAACAACAACAAACTCCAATCACCGTCAACGGGAGAAACTTGAAGGAAGTAACCTCCTTCACTTATCTAGGAAGCACTGTTTCAACTACAGGCGGGACGGACGAGGACGTCAAAGTCAGAATCGGAAAAGCGAGACAGGCGTTCATTAACCTGAAACCAGTGTGGAGATCTTCTGCAATCAGCATCTGGAACAAGATACGGATTTTCAACACCAACGTCAAGTCAGTGCTCCTGTATGGTTCAGAGACTTGGCGCGTCACGAAAGGCATTTCCAATAAACTACAGACATTCATCAACAACTGCTTACGCTGGCTCGCTGCTGAAGATCAGATGGCCAGAAAAAATAAGCAACAAGGAACTCTGGGAACGAACCAACCAAGAACCTATCGCTCAACAAATATGCAGGAAGAAGTGGAGATGGATTGGGCATGCACTGAGAAGGCCGACTGAGGACATCACGCGTCAGGCCAGTTGCTCGAGTGGAATCCCCATGGGAAGCGACGAGTTGGACGTCCGAGGCAAGGGTGACATGGAGGAGGTCATGCGAGGAGGAAATGAGAGCTTCTGGGCTGTCGTGGAACCAGGTTCAAAAGATCTCAGAGAACAGAGGTCACTGGAGGCGTGCTACTGAAGCCCTATGTTCCACTAGGAACCCAAGGGACTAATAATAATAATAAATATATCTGCTAGTTGGATACTGGGCCTTCTACGTCAACAAATGTAAAGCCAGTCGCTCATTTATAGAAAGGTGTCTTAACTTTACTGTCGTTTTGTGTATTTGGGGTGATATTTTCGTCATATGATAATTGTAGAATATAGAGTACTATTCCTAGATTATTACTAAATCGCACTGTAATTCTAGAAGTAATTTTAACATGTTCTGTAACAGACCATGAACTGAACTTCCAACTATTACCTTACATTCTTACATACAGTTGGCCTTCTAGTCATAATTACCTTGTAACTATGAAAACAATTTATGATCACATTGTTTTGACCATCAACCAATGATGGATATATATCAGCCTTGTAACTATAAATATGGAGGTACAGCTTATGAAAATAATTCGTCAAAAGGAAGATTTTCTTTAATTTTAATTGTACTTTTCTTATTTTTGATGATCAGTTGGAATTATTTCAATGATAAAAAGTCAATCAATGATATTTGATCTAAAAGGATTACAGAAAGAGTACTTACTATCCTTTTATATAGCTCCAATCGCCACTTTTATACATCTTTACCAGTAACTTGATGCAACCTGAGTTATGCATGTGTGTAGAATACTGTATATGAAGACGCTTATACAAACAGCTTCAGATTCCACCCTTGCTGGTCACTCAATTCCTCCGTAATGGGAAAAGCTGTAATATAATATAAGGTGTATTTACCAAGTCAACAATATGTACAAAACATAAGGTTTATATATATAACCATGGCCTTGGCTATTTCTAGACTTACTAGATTTAAATTCTATTAATCTTCATCTCTTCAACCAATCTGATACTTACACACTGGTACAGGTGTTTCTTCCTAAAATTTCTAAGCAAAGTGATAGGTTGAAACCGGCTTTAGGCATATGCAGCTTCTAATGAAGATTTTGTCAATCTTTCTGCTGACTAAATCATATTGTATCTTATGATTTTCAGTATTAGACTGAAGGAAATGTTCTGCCTGGCTTGCAGTAACATGATTATTACAGAACCAGGTACATTTCATTAAATCATCAACTGATATCGACTGCTCTTGAAGATAACTCTCAAATGTACATTAATTTAGGGTAGGACTGCAGTCTGCGGTAGTGCAAAATTTAGACAACCACTATCTAAACTGGTCAATTCAGTGTCTAACAAATGTGTAATTAAATGTCCAGGTTTTAAACTGACCTTAACTTTATGTGATAATAAAATATTGAAAATTGCATAAAGCACGAGTGGAACCAAATTAACTGACAATGACTCAGCTCAACACATTTTTGACTTCATTCACCGTCTATTGGCTAAACGTTAAGTGTATGCTTTACTGTCGGTTCCTAAGTGTAAGATATCACAGACGACTAGGAATTTAGTAGCTCGAGTAATACTGAGTAGTTTGTTGTCACTGCTACCTGAAATCTGCTTATTGTGAAGACTTAGAGGACTGACATTATCCACTACTCAGTATCTAATTAGTGCAGCTCGCTCTGCTCTCCATAGATGGTTGGTGAGTGTCTATGTTTTGATTTGGCGGAAGAATTCTTATCAGAATGAGATATTTGTCTGACTTCTGGTATAGCCTTCACACTGTGCTGAATTTTTTAAAAATGTTCCTCTTAAGTCAAAACCTCTATTCATCTTCCAGTTTTCATTAGTGCTGTTCTCAATGTTGTTCTCGTCTTTCTTAGCAATTCCTATTAATTGATTGCTTTCCATACTATTCCTTATACTCCTTTTATACACTTATTTAGATTGAGTTCTTTCCTAAGCTTTAGTAATTATCTACAGATATCTCAGTTTCAGTTAGTAAATTGATTTTTGATTGTGATGAACTGAGATATCAATGAATCAAAATAATCAACTTAGCCATTCGGAGTTTTATGACTAATGTACACGCTGTTGAGATAAACTCAGTCATTATATTAAAGAAGGACTTCAACAACCGAAATCCATTTTGTTTATACCCTTAATATCACTCACTGAGGTGAAATTAGAACATTTTAATAAAGAAGTTTACGAAATTTGAGAACGTTGTTCTCTCCATTGTGAAAACTGGTATATGAAATGAATAAGCTCAAGTGTGATTGCAATGTTATACGTGATCAACATGTTCATCTTCCTGGCAATGCTTAAGTGATTATGAAATTAAAGTTTCCATTACAGATATTGATAACTAAATGTCATTTTAGAAAACATTTTATTCTCAAGTATCACATCTTAGATAAAACGTTTTCTCCAAATTACGCTTAAATTCCATTTTTTATGGATAAGAAGTTGGAAGGAATCCACTCTATAAGCAAGTAACGAAATTTACATATTGTCTGTTGATGACATCACACTGACAATAAATACAGACTTTTTTAAAGATGTCTTGTACTTTTGAAATGATCCGAATTGTTGAAATTCACAGATTTAGCGGTTGGAAATGTGCATACTTAAGAAGATAGATACAGTGGTGAAAAATCGATTGAATCATATAAAATATCTATCACTACCTAGACTTAGTTATCATTCTGTCTTCTCTGAAGTTAACTTATTTTAGACATTTCGATGAATAGAAATCTTTTGACTTCAATTACTTGGTATGGGTAATTGGAAAGATGTAGTAATGAAGAAGAAGGGTATAGATAGAGTATGTGACAGGATTCACAACGAAAACTAGGCTTGACCATGGTTGCTTAGATGAACGTATATAGCACGTGTATGTCGCCATTTCTAAACTTCTGTCCAGGAAAATACTATAAAATAGCTTAAGATAACATCCGAATGAAACCATACATGAAAAACTTAGGATTGCCTAACTTAGTTAAAGTTACTATCTCACACGCATGAAAATACTTTTCAGGCAAGTGGTTCCTGAAGAAGTGACTAACTTAAAGGTAATATTTATCATAAATTAACATCGATTAAAAAACCACTGAAAAACAAAAGTGGTTTGTAACTGCTTTGTTTTGGTTTAAACTTCCTTTAGAAGAGTTGATCCTTCGTGTTACACAGAGTAGAGCTAAGGATCTTTATTTTCTACAGAGCGCCATTGGGTTAGAATCCTGTGATCTGCATATTCCAAGTTTAGTTAAACTGAGAAATACACTGATTCCCATCAAGTTCTGTCGACAAAAGACCTTTTCAACTTACTTTCAACCGGTAGGAAATTCATTTAGTTCGGATATCAGTCTTGAAGCAAGTCTTAAAATCGAAATATATTCAGTACAGAGAACAGATTTTGAGTAGGAATAATTTAGACAGTACATGGGAGTCAAAGGCGTTTAAGAAGGCAGAAACATCATTGGTAAGGTTGCCTACTCTAACTAAATTGCTGAAAGATTATTCAAAAGACACTAAAGTGGAATTCAGACAAAGATTAAGCACTAAGTGGGAAAATCACGCCATCAACTGCGTAACACTGCCGTTGTCCTACAGGCTGAATTGAACATGCTTTTTACGACATGGAAACCAATCGGAATGCTGTCCTGTGACTATTGTAAGGTCATTTCGCGAGATCTTAGTAGGCCATGTTGGACGACTGGTTTCGTGTTAACAAAAGCTGACTTCTTAACTCTCATACGTCAACTGTTTCGGGTTCTTTTATCCCAAATGCCGAATATCCAGATGAATTCTCAGCTCTTCGTCGCCAACAGGTAACGGAAAGGATAACAGAAGATACGCTGCATCCCTCTCCAGTGCTTTGTTGAGTTCGGATGTTCAGATAACATAGACAATATTTTCCTGCAGCATACATACAATAATTCCATCACGGAGCACAAATGCTCTGATGCATACACAATCTCATTCCCCATGTGAATAAAAATACTGAGGGTGGATTATTGCAGACTGCCTACTATAAGGCTCCATGATCAACAGGAAGACTACGCATAACATAAAAAAGCATATATATATATATATATATATATATATATATATATATATATATATATATATATATATAATTTATTATTATTAGTCCCTTGGGTTCCTAGTGGTACATAGGGCTTCAGTAGCACGCCTCCAGTGACCTCTGTTCTCTGAGATCTTTTGAACCTGGTTCCACGACAGCCCAGAAGCTCTCATTTCCTCCTCGCATGACCTCCTCCATGTCACCCTTGCCTCGGACGTCCAACTCGTCGCTTCCCATGGGGATTCCACTCGAGCAACTGGCCTGACGCGTGATGTCCTCAGTCGGCCTTCTCAGTGCATGCCCAATCCATCTCCACTTCTTCCTGCATATTTGTTGAGCGATAGGTTCTTGGTTGGTTCGTTCCCAGAGTTCCTTGTTGCTTATTTTTTCTGGCCATCTGATCTTCAGCAGCGAGCCAGCGTAAGCAGTTGTTGATGAATGTCTGCAGTTTATTGGAAATGCCTTTCGTGACGCGCCAAGTCTCTGAGCCATACAAGAGCACTGACTTGACGTTGGTGTTGAAAATCCGTATCTTGTTCCAGATGCTGAGTGCAGAAGATCTCCACACTGGTTTCAGGTTAATGAACGCCTGTCTCGCTTTTCCGATTCTGACTTTGACGTCCTCGTCCGTCCCGCCTGTAGTTGAAACAGTGCTTCCTAGATAAGTGAAGGAGGTTACTTCCTTCAAGTTTCTCCCGTTGACGGTGATTGGAGTTTGTTGTTGGAGTTGATGGTGGTGGTGCGGTATCTTCATCACTTCTGTCTTCTCTATATTCACCTGAAGTCCCATCTTGGCTGCCTCTTCTGTCAACTTGTTAGTTTTTGCCTGTACATCTTCAAGTTTATGTGACATTAGGCATAAGTCATCGGCGAAATCCAAGTCTTCTAGGTTCTTTTCCGTCGTCCAGTGTATCCCCCTCTTCTCGCTGCCTACTGTTTGCTGCATGATCCAGTCCACCACAGTCAGGAATATCATGGGGGATAGTAGGCAACCTTGTTTCACTCCTGTCTTCACTTCAAAAGCATCGCTGAGCTTCCCATTGTGAATTACTTGGCATGTGGCATCTTCATATAGTTGTTGAATGAGGCGGATAAAGGTTTGCGGTACTCCGTAGTATTGAAGCAGTTTCCAAATTACTTGTCGGTCGACGCTGTCAAAGGCCTTCTCAAAGTCGATGAAGTTGAGGTAGAGAGCTGATTGCCATTCTATGCTCTGTTCTATGATGATGCGTAGATTAGCGTTGCAATTTGGTCAGCACATGATTTGTACTTCCTGAAGCCTGCCTGTTCCGGTCGCAGTTTTGAATCCAGTGCGTCTTTAAGCCTCTCTAGGATGATGCGGCTTAATATTTTACTTGCACTGTGTGGACAGGAGAGTGATTCCGCGCCAGTTCTTGCAAGCACTGAGGTCTCCTTTCTTCGGCAGTTTGACAAGGTAACCCTTCTTCCAATCAATGGCCAGGTACCTTCTCTTCCTTCCACACCTTCTGCAATAGTGGTGTGAGTATGTCCGCTGTTGTCTCTGCATCTGTTCTCAGTGCTTCTGGTGGGATTCCATCTGGTCCTGCTGCTTTCCCGCATTTCAGTAGCTTTATGGCGTTCAGGACTTCCATTTTCGTTGGGGGATTAATGTTCACTTGTAATTCAGCGGCTGCAGGTGGTATTTCTGGACGAAGTGCAGGTGGTGGTCGATTCAAGAGCTTCTTGAAGTGGTCGGCCCATCGTTTCCTCTGTTTCTCTTCTTTTGTAATTAAATTTCCTTCTTCATCTTTTATTGGTTTCATCTGTGTTGGTCTCTTCCCTGATAGCAACCTGGTTATATGCATCTTTGGCTAGATTTAAACTATAAACCTGCGCGAAAGTGACTAATTCTTGTCTGAAAGAGTTACGAAGATGCCCACTCGTATGATTCTTCTGGTAGCAAATCTGATCTACAAAAAAAAAGACTTCAGGAGCTGAACCTCTTGTCTTTATCATATCACGAATAGTGAGGGGATCTAAGCACGTCATACAAGATTTCAAGAAATTATATATATATATATATATATATATATATATATATATATATATATATATATATAGTGAAGATTGGTGATGACCTACTATCTTCCTCCAACCTTCTAACTACATTTTCAGCGCATGATAAGCATGTTAGATGTTAACAACGAAATATTTAAAGGAATGTACCTGATTCATTTACAATGAATGTAAATTCACATTATGGATAGATAACTTACCTAAACAGAGTAATGATACTGCAACCAACTACTACAAGTCAGCTTATAGACAGTAGGCTGGTACTAACGTGCCAAATGTGAAGCAGTCAGACAACTCGACATGCTGCAAAAAGAATCTTACAACTAAGTTAAGAGAACTACACTAAATAAAGACATTATGTGAAATTAAGGTAACAAAAATCTCGTCTCATAAACTATTTGGACGAAATATTGACCACTAATGTCAGCTGCGCAGCACTAAGTTTACATGACAACATGTTGTTTACCTGCACTCCTGCGTAATTATTATTATTTGTCCCTTGGGTTCCTAGTGGAATATAGGGCTTCAGTAGCACGTCTGTATTCCACTCTCTTCTCTGCAATCTTTTGAATCTGGCTCCACGACAGCCCACAAGCTCTCACTTCTTCTTCACACGATCTCCTCCATGTCAACCTTGCCTCGGACGCCCAACTCATCATTTCCCATCTGGGTTCCACTCGAATGCCTGGCGCGTGATGTCCCCAACCAGCCTTCTCAGTGTATGTCCAGTCCAATCCATCTCCACTTCCTTTTGCATATTTGTTGAGCGATAGGTCCTTGGTTGGTTCGAGGCCAGCCAGATTTCCTTCTTGCTTATTTCTATTATTCTGGCCATCGGAGCTTCATTAAGGGGCGTAGGCAGTTGTTGATGAATATCTGTAGTTTGTTGGAAATGCTTTTCGTGACGCACCAAGTCTCTGAACCGTATATCAGCACTGACTTAACATACTCCTGCGTAAGCAGGAGGGAAATCAACATTGATGCATTCACGTATTAGGCGTAAATGACTTATGCAAATAAATGACGCAAGAAAAGGAAAAAAACCCAACATAGTTATTACTGAATTCAACGTCAAAGTTTTCTTTCCTTAAGAAAATAAATTATATTGTAGGTTAAGGACTTGTTTTACGCAAGCAATAGGCTTTTATTTCTAGAAAATTATTGAACAGTCCTAAAATTCCGAGTTAATGTACTGGGTAATCACCGGTTTTTGTTGAACATCATGAAAGTGATACGGGCATTCAATGTTTATTCAAACTGGAAAATGTGAACAAAACTGGCTGAACTAAGCATGTTTAACCGAATATCTTCACAATGCATCTCAATGATACGAACCTTCAAAGACCTTGAAACGATTCTAGATATCATGCGGTTTATAGTATTAAAAATAAATAGTATTTAAGCTAGATAGATGAAGAAAGGTTGATGAACCGTGTGTTTGTTTATTATAACATAAAATACACGAAGAAGTAGAACTCAGGAATATTTCATTTACAGATTGCATAAGTCAATCTCTGTTCATTGATATATCTATTTTGGTGTAAGCTACTGATAGCTAATCAGCAGAATTTCCTGTTTGACCTGGGTTTTCGTACCTAATGATACTCATCAGCGAGGCACATATAAGACCATTGAGAGACTATATTCACTGGGTGATCAAACATGCGTCACCCACTCCTGAAGTCACAGACCATAGTACCTGGCTATTCAGGTCATAACTGACCTCGTGGGGGACTGAATGTTGTAGATGAGTCGGTCGCCTATAAACAGCCTATGCAATCGTCTAGTCCTTAGTGTTCAGCACTGACCGAATCTCATCGATCTCGTTTGCGGTAATGACCACTAAGTTAAGTGATATGACACTGTGCCGCACTTTAGTGGTAGTGTAAACTTAATCGACAAACTTCTGTCAGTGTTAATCAACAAGGAATAGACAGTCTCATCTGTGACCCATTGGTAACTAAATCATGTACATTCCTTTCATCCTTTCAACTTCGCTCTAAACTAAGATTTTTTAGCGATCAGTTGGGTTGAAAGTATGAATATATATTTATTTAAACTGAAAAGACATTTTTTTTTCTGCTCCACGTAGATTAACAAGCATGATAGAATCATATTCAACCCGCACAGAGCATAAACCTGTAGACGCTGAGCTGCCTTAGTTTTAAGTTCCTTGGGTAGCTTAACAGAATCAGTTATTGTTAGGTGTTTATGGTCAGTAGGATGAAACAACTGATACATCATTGCCTATAACGATGAAACCCGGATAGAGTGATAAGTCTTACTGCCTCCTAGTATCTGACACTGAAACAGAGAGTGCAAAAATGTCTGAGAATACTGACTGAAAACACCGACAGACAAAACGAAAATAGAACTTCGCACATAGATGTATTGACTCAGGTTGCCATACTTCACTGTAGTACACAAAGAATAGGTAGATAAAGAAAGAGTGATATCGAAGTAGACGAAGTAGTACGTGGAAATAAACAGCCTGAAGATGACGATAAGTGGAAATATTTAGGTTTTACAGGATGTCAAGTAGTGAATACATCTGCACTATTGTAATCGATTTCAAGCTACGTCACTAAGAGTCCCCAACCGCTGATTCTTCTCATCTCAGGGACCCTAACCAGGCAGTCTACATCTCTCCACACGACTCGGACCAACAGTAGGAGACTTCATCCAGTGATGAATATCCAGTCACCCTAGGTCTTCTTCTAACCAAGTCCAGCTTCTGGTAGCATGGCACTTCAAGCTAGGCAGTGGCTCAGCATGCGCAGGACATGTGGAAGCCATTTCAGTCGACCAATACTGCTGGTATTTTTTCCACATAACAGAATAGGTTCTAGGTTCGAATGATACAATTACAATGATATAAGTGAGCTGGGCCCATTTAATAAAATCAATCACATATGTGAGCGAAATATAAAATTTTCAAACTATAAACCATGGTACATTTGACATCAGTAGCAGCTTCAAAGTTTCAGACAATTTTGGGACCATTGAGATTAATCGGAGTCTTAAACGAAACAATTTACCAAATTAGTCTACCATAATCAAGCTTTCTGGAATGCATCAGTTGTATAACATGAATACTTCTGCATACATCACTTGATTTGAGTCCCTAGCCAGGAAGTAGTGCATAGACCGTCTTATTTTTGTTTGGGCCTTATTCATCCTACTTATATTTTGAACCAGTAGTATGTTTTTCAACCCATCATTTATTTAACAGTGAGCTGCAGCTGGTTATATTTCTTCAGTAGGAATAATTACTTTAGTGTAAATCAAGTTTTTTCTCTGTACGAATGATTCGTTATTAACTAAAAGCTTATGATACTTTCGACACTGGTCTGGGAAAAGTTGTTAATTTTTAACTAAGAATAAGTTGCCCATCCTTTTCCTGAACTATATCTGACGAGCAACAGAAAATCACTCAGTAAACTGCATTATTTTACAGAGGTAAAAACTCACTCCATGCAGAAGCCTAAATTATGAAGAGTGGATTTAATCTAGGTGCTTGGAGTATTGAGATACTGCAGCCAACTTGTAGCAAGGTGAATATCTAGTCCATTTATTGAATAATAAGTATGTAGTCTGTACTCGATTCATCCTAGATCATAGTTGGAATTCTATCAAGAACCATTAACCACATAAAGAGCTGATTTTCACTTCTCAAGTTTACAAGTTAATCATTTCGCCACTTTTAACTGGACTTATTCCCACTCTTAAGAATCCGCTTCCAGACAGAAAAGTTGAAGATGGTTTTTGCTGACGAAAATGTTGTAATAACCAGAAAAGTTCGTTATTTAAATGTTTATCCCTTTAAGATTGTAAGCAAATCAAAAGTCGGTAATTTTATGATAAATATGAACTACTTGGAAGTAGTACAATTTCAAAAGTATAATTACAGTGAGATGTGCTCTTTGTTGACTACTTTCTTACACTATGTTCCAATGGAATGTGGTTCTTTCGAGTTATATGTGAGAGAGCAGCCATTTTGAAAAACTTACCTCTTAAACTGAGACTTATGGGGTTACTGTTGTCGCATGCTCTTATCTAAGTAGAGAAGAGCTGTTTGACTGACTGAGGTCCTTGAAATGTTAGAAATCAGTGATAGGATATTGTATATAACGAGACTTGAAATGAGTCAGAATGCTGAAATGTATCTATTCTTTATATTCTTGGCAACGTTTAAATTTTTATTCCTATTTTTAGTGCTTTCTTTTCTTCCCTCTTCTCATGAAGCCTTTGTTTCTAATTGAAACTATTAGGTGGAAAAATTTACTCTTGAACCTTGTTAACTAATTGTAAACTCAATATTGCATAATAACCGTGTGTTCTTTTGTTTAGCGTCTGGCCTTAAGTAAGTTCTAGAATCATAAACTCATATTCTATTTCCTGCTTTTGCAATATATTCGTCATGAAAGTTAATTCAAGTCAAACTTACAGTTTATTATTTTCCATCAAAAAGCAAAGGGACAAATTTCTTGTTCTTCAGTGGTTAGATCATGACTGGTATGCAAGAAGAGCTTTATCCTTAGATCTGGCGTACAGATTTCAGGATGTTTCATTTTGTTTAAGATGTAATGTTCAATTTTCCTTTGGACGATAGGTTATCTGAGAATGTAGCTTATATCAATTCCTGACTTAAAAATTTAGCCTCGAAGACTTACATTTCAGTCAATGATACCACTTGTTCACTGATAATTGTGGGATTCTATCTTTGACTATGAAGGATCACTGATGTAAACATTTGTCGATTTTAGATTTCATTGCTGTAAGCGAGAAGTTCGTTCTCTTTGCAAACAATGAATTCATACATGCTCACGTTAGTCATCTAAACGGTTCATCGTTGAATTGATCATCACATGGTGAACAGTGTTCTGAAGTACTAAATACTGGCAATGTCTATCGATTGATTGTGTGGTATGATTGCGAAATTAAATGATAAGCTGTACATTTATAGTCAGTTACTAAAAAGCTCCGAAATGAGATTTTTAAACTTATTTACCTTCATCAGTAACGTGACTGTGAATTTCGGAAAGTAGTCGGTTGACGGGATGAAGTATTCCGTCGAATATTGGTTAATATCTAGTTAACGCTTTATGCAAACAAACCAGTCCTACACAGAGTTATGAATTGACTAGTTCAGTCGTAAAACCCTTATCTTAAGCACTAAAAAGTGCATATTTTGGTTTCCTGGAGGCTTTGGGTGTTTTGATCGAAGATACCTTTCAGTATCAGCAAGCACAAAACCTATATCTACAGTGTCTTGAACATTGAATTCAAACATCCGAAACTGAACGGTATAATTGTTGAACGAACTGTAAGCACTCAACCACTCCAGTTTCAAACACGAACTGAATAAGGTCACTTTATTTTCATGTGGAAATATCAAAGAGTTGGTTGCTGCAAATGCATTGTAACTAGTAATTTTCAAACGACTGCTCCCAGTTTTGCTAGAAAAGGATCCTGTAAATAAATAATATTGAAACGAAAACACAAACTGGATGAGAGTTCTAGGTACAGGTTGCTTTAAAAGCCTTCGGATTCTGATTAGCAGTTAGAATTCAGTTCATCCCATCAGTTAAGGCAAGCTCCATTAAATGTAAGAGTACAGGGCCAATAAAAGTGACCAGTAAGTCAGAAAACCTAATTCACTTGGTTTTAAGGTTTGTATAGTCGCATAACTCGTCAACTTATTGCACCAGTATGAGATGACAAGAGGCAGAAAACCATCGATTTCTGGGTTAGGTCCCAAGAAGAGCATTTGGAGCCCCTTGTTAGGGAATTTCAGACTAGGCTGACTCGCCATTTACAGCTCTATGGTCCTTTTTATTTGTAAGCTGTTTATCGATCAATGACTCGGAGCCGCTCTGAAATCGGTCTATTCCTAAAAAACCAGACAGTTGAATAAAATTCTAGTGCTGATTGAAAGCTGACTTTGAAATGATTTACACGAAGTTTTATTGAGAAATTATGATCTATCAAGCCAACAAGTTATGCTTGAATACAAATACTCTTCAATGACGCTAGATGACTACTGTGCTACATGATAAGCTAACAGAGATTGAAAACATAGCACTATTTAGTTTCTCTGATGAAGGATCGTAAACGATAGTGAAACAGCAGTTAAGTGCTTTGTGTTAGTGACTAGTTAACTAGCTAATATTATGTTGGAAGAAAGGGAGATAGATTAAAAAGGAAATCAGTGGATGGATGTAAACTACTGTGAGCACATAGAATCATGGTGGAAAGCAGTTTAGTGATATCACTTAAACACGACTCAAAAGCTCTGTTCATGCAAGGTATGAATACTTACATTTCGAATTTCCTCTGAGTAGTTATGTTAACTTGTGAATTCAGAAATTAATATTCTAGGATGAAATTCATTTCAACTTTGGAATAACACTAACTGACTACTAGTTGATGAAGCCAAATAATCAGGTTTTTTGCTGGTGAATAAGGGTGTGCATAAGGTCATAAACATCCGGACCATAATTGTTACCAATATCCTGGAAGAAGTTGAGAGCTAAGTCTGGGGATGTATTAAAGCATACTCTTTTAATGGAAATAAGGTGACCGTAGAAACTCACTTAGAATCCAGGCGTTTCAGGTTGTCATTAGTGAGTTTCAGAATTGTTCTTGAAGACATTCAAAATGAAACTAAGTTTTGTTTCACTGGTTCCTGTGTGTAACGTAGGCTAAATACACACACCGCTAAAGGGGTATTTATCTCATTGGATAATGTTCTAATTACTTCGTTACTGACTAATGAGAAAGAGGACACATTTATTCTCCACAGAGATAAATACTTATTGAACGTATCGGATAGCTATCATTAATTACTGCCTTCTGGTAATCGAATCTTTTTGCCGAAAATATAAATCTTAAATACTCAGTCTTTGTTTCGCTCTATGAATAGTTGTGATACAGCTGAATTACTCAGTTTGTTAGTTGTCTATGGTTGTGCAATATGCATCAGTGGTTCCTCTCATTCTTTAACTTATCACTTTCAGAACTAAACTAGGAATCTTGTGTCATTCAGTCACTTTAGACGCCGACATACGTTCTGTTGTATCTTTATTAAAATGAAAGGTGTTACCTTATCTAACTAAGCCATCTACCTTATTTTACGAAATATCTAGTAGTAGCTAATCTAAGAACATAGTTTTTGACAAGTTTTCACTTCAAGGTCATCCTAAATATAATCTTCAGAAAAGCTTCACAAGATAAGGTAAGACTGTTATCTCTGAAGCTGTTTATCCGGAAGGGATGCAGAATAAACGTAGACAGAAATAAATTTGTACACCTTTGGGTTAACTCTTCAAAATTATAAGTTTTGAAGGTCTTCGAAACAAATGTTTATTTTTGTTTCTGTAAATATGATGAAACAACTTTAGTTTGTACATCAGACACCACCACCATCGGTTCCGATAATCAAAATATTTAGGGTATTGCTGGAGCAACAAAACAATGCAGAATTGAGTCTGTAAATTTATGTTACTGTGACGTAGTATAAAGTGTATTTCAAAAAATCCTAGGATGAAGATGCTATCCATTAATCAGTACGTACAATTGGTGGTAAGGTTGTTCTTAGTGAGCTTCCTAGTTCCATAGTATTGTGATGAGAAAGTTTGGCTGGAAATGAAAGTGGTGGAGGCGGTAGGGGCAAAAGGAACACTCCATTATCTTTAGGAGTCTGAAAAAGGAAGAAAAAATGTCAGCAAGATAGGGGTTTATTTAACTAATAAATGATCAGAGAATCAGTTACCTTGAAAAATTTGAATTACAAGTAACATACCTCTTGAAAACTAGACATGTAATATTGATTCAGATGTTCAAGCCAATTTACTTTAGGTACACTTATGATAATTTCAGGGAATAAACAATACGAGTAACATTTCTATCTTAACTTCACCTTGATACAATACATGAACCTCCATCACCTTTGGAGATTGACAACTGATATGGTTATGGGAAGAAAATGAAAAGGATATGCAGGAAGATGATGACTGGTGTAGGAAGACAACCTGGTACGCAACGGGGATCAGCTATCTTTCAACCGCTTAACGATATACACCGAAGAGGATTACCACTGTAACACTCACAGTAAACATTCAAAGTTTTCAACTAAGAGATAAAAGGAGGGGAAGGCATGGTAACTCGATCTCATATATGTTGTATACGAAGCCAAGAGTGAGAGAATACAATCTAAAGATTTTACACTTTGTCTTATATTTTCGGTAATGAAGGATTTCAATGAAAACGCACGTGTATTTTATATATATATATATATATATATATATATATATATATATATATATATATATATATATATATATATATATATATATATAAAGATGACTAGGTGAAGTTAACTGTACAGTTTCGACCTATTTTGCATATCTTCAACACTTCACTCTTGATTATTTTGCCGACGAAGATAGAAACAAATCTGCCTGTGAAAAATTTTGATTCTCAAGATACTGATATTTATGCAAATCCAACTTATAGTTAATATCAAATTTCTACTCAATGTCCAAATACTTATGAAGGTGTTCGGTGAAGTGAAGATCCTGATTCATATAAATATTCAATAAATTAGCATTTTTCGGTCAAATAAAACAGTATGCTAAGAAAATATCTAAGGCAGAATAAGCGAAAGAGTTCTAAATAAGCAATCCATTGACTGGATGTCTAGTGTTCAGACTGAGTCTAACCCATAAAGTTAAATAACTTTATCATGATTTACGTCAAAATTATAGAATAAACAAAATAAAGAAATGTATAAAATGGACTGTGAAGCAGGTTAATATGACTTAGGTTAGATGGATTAGCAAATTACTAACACTAAAATTTAGTGAAGTAAAGTATATCATCGTTTAGCCTAGTGGTTACACTGAATACTTGACTGATAGACCCGGTCAAGGCTAGACACTCATGCTAATAGACAACTACTTTAGTTATCCGTTGGTGAACAATTCGTGTGCGTGATTCAGTCCTACGTGCGCCCAGTTATGATTTGGATAGCTTAGTAGTAGTGTGTTTGATCTGAACACGGAATGACGCAGGCTTGAATTACTGGTGGGAAATCGATTTCCTCAGGGTTGTATTTAGGTGCAACCGATGAAGGTAAAGAAGTACAAAATCCAAGTTCAGAATTCCCTATCGATTGACTTCGAATGTCTTATGGCAAAGTGAACATTGAAGAACAAAATATTTCATAGCTGACATCTTATTTAACTGGTTAACTTTATCTGTAACGGGTTTCCAGCTAAAAGGTAGTCAGTCAACAGCACAAAATGTGGACTTTGATATGAATACACTACTACTACTACTGGTGGTAGTAGTAGTAGTAGTGGCAATAGTATTGGTATTACTTCAGGGATTAGTGTATGAATAGCACGTAACCATACTTGATGATCTGTGAATTTTGCTATCTCTGTGATTTAAATACTCTGGTTTACAATGCTTCCAGTCTGGTCTCTGTAAAAGTGAAATAAGTTCATAAGGGTTAAGATCATTTCAGCTTGACTAACAAAACCTGAGCACTTACAAAAGAAGATCTCGTCTGTCGAGATAATTTACAGGTGTACTTCACGTTTCTTTTAGAGATCATAATCTGAGTTCTTTATCGAATGATTTTCCGAAGAAACTCTCTGGATACCACTATCGGGAGGTCAACAAATTGGTCATACGTGAAGAGTGTGTACTAAAGGTATACAATCTGGAGATAATTTGTATTCACTTCATTTAGCGAAATGATTTCATAATCTCTTATTGTGATTTCTGTCGAGCGTTTCGATGAACGCTGATTGATTTCTATACATGTCTTCAGCATGGATTGATATCTGCGAAATTCAGATGGCACTAGTCAGTCATTTCACTGTAATTGTAGGCATATCTCAAAATCGTGCAACCTCTACTACAATATTAAATGGAGATTAGAATCTTCACGTCTATCTGTGTTCACGTTACCATCCAGTTTATAAGACAGAATTCGGTAGTGCATATACATAACTTCAGTAAGTTTATGATGCAGTACATTCACTGCAGCCATCAGATGTTTGGTGAGATCCTACAAGATAAGTCTTCACCGACTGTCATTTGTAGGATAGACAATGAAATAGTGAACTTCCTTGAGCAGTTGAATAGTTTTAGGGGTTTGATCATTTCCAACGGTGTTAGCTGCTAACAAAACCTCAGAGTGGATGTATAAGGCTCGTTTGACATTTGCTATCCCACACAATATCTGTCATCAATATATGACCAATTCGCGAGGTTGAGTTCTAGCTTAGTATTCTATACCGTGTGCCTCCGTCTGTGCGACCAATTAGTATCATAGGCATTCACGCACTAATTGTGGTTTATTGGCTAGTACATAACTTCGTATCGAAATGGATACATGCCGAGTTGAATGTTCCACCTTAATTAAGCTCAGTGCTATTCAGTTTCTCACAGGCATTTACCATAATTATTGTGTCAGTGTCTGCCTAATCCATCTATCTTCTCACTGTGCTGAAGACGTATTACGAAAAAGAAACACTAAGAAAGTAAACAGAAGTATCCAATAATAGCAAGAGTGTAAAGACATAACTACTGCTTACTTCATCACATCCGATTGGTTTATTCATTGCTGTAAATTCAGCAAGTTGATCTGCATATTTCAGTGCAGCAGTATGCAACTGTGACACCTTCATTTCTAATGTTCGTCGTGTAAATGACTCTTCAGTAAAAGCTTGTAATCTATTTTTCAAGCATTTTATCCGTGATTCTGAAGCTTCTTGTAAACGATTCAGGTCACGACGTAAACGAACAATCTAAAAGAAAGAAATTAGTCTTCTTGTAAAACTTAAACATTCATTTTACTACACGTTTAAAAACAACAAATCCATATCATTCACTTGTTCAGTATAATAAAAGGTACTGACATTTTGATTGGCTGTTTTAGAGGACATGTTGATTGGATAGTTGAAGAAAAAGCTTGATTAAGTTAAGTTTGCAAACGATGGACAAGAGGCGCTGCTTAACTCACGTTTGATCTTTGCTGGCACTCATCTGATCGCGTGTTTTCATCTAGTCGATTCCAACAAAATGATAATAAACAAAGCTCATACTACATACCCATCATCAAGCTTCAAATCTGATCGACCAAGTTTAATAAGTGGTTAGAAATAAACAATGCGGTATTCAACCATCCTCCAGTGATTAGTCGATTCATACTTAGCAACTCTTGATACTCTTTACAGTTAGTATCAGTTGACAGGAATGCATGTTTATCTGACGCTTATTGTTACTCACCAAGAACTTGAAGAGTTCATATTCCAACAGAAACTGAAGTTGGAGACTCTAATACTCAGCTGCTCAAGCCAGGAATAACCTTTTTCATGCTGAACTAAACGCTCAAATCGATAAGCTTATTCGGACAAATATTTACCTGAAGTCCGTGTGTCGTAAGGCTTCTTCAAGTCCAATAAAAAAGCATTACAGATGAATCTCAACCAGTTTCCAAATGACTGACTCCAAATATTAAGTGTCAAACAGAATACATCAAAGTGTTGAGTTACACAGTTTGATAGTCTAATCGCTAACCTCAGAGACTCCGATCAGCTGTATTCATTATGAATTTGTAACTAATTTATATACATTTTAGATTTGAAGCTTCTACTCTTTAGAGGTTAAATTCTTAAATCCAACTTAAGCTTTCATTTTTACTTTCCAAGAATTATAACAAGAGAAATGAAAATTGAACAGAAATATACCCGAAAATTTGCCAATTTTCAATCTTTTATATCATCGTAACATAATACAACCAAAACGAAACCACATTGGTATTTTCATTGGAGTTCCCGATATATTCAATTACTGTTAAATCATGAGTAAACAATCCTCCTATATACTAGCTGCTACAACACAGGTTGACTATGAAGCAACCATTCGTGAGTAATTCTCTTTATGGTATGATATCAGCTGGAGGAAAGTTGTAGTCCAAAAACAGCTGGGCAATAACGTTTCCTTGGTTAGCAAATGCTGAGTAGGATGCATTATCTAACTCAAAAACTTCACTGGGTAACTTAATCGTCTCGATCTCAATTCAAAGGAACTAACAGTAATTTCAGAGTACTGAACACTTTTCCGGTGATCAGAAAGACTTGAAGCGCTAGACTACCTTTTTTACGGGACGTGAATCCGTACTGTTTTTTGCAGGATTCCCTATCACGCATTTTAACTTCTTATGAGAAGTCAGTATTTGTGTATACATGAGAGAGACACTGGACGAATGAACGCTATTCTTTACTATTTAAGGTATTTGATGCCTACGGGTGGTTATACTAAGAGAAGATATAAACATTTATAGAATAAATACGTGGACCAGTTCACTTTCTAAATTCTTTTTCTTTTTTCTTTTTCATACTCTGTATTCTGAAACTTTTAAGAGTTTAAGGTGTTTCTGAAAACAACAGGAGTAACAGAACCCGCTTAAACACCTTTAATACGTAAAATGTATTCACATACTGTCCACAAGTGGAAACGTTGTTGATTCCAGAGAAATTGAAACCTAGTTAGTAGTATGGTGTCGTAGATCAGCTGATTGGACATTAGACCAATAACTTAAAGGTCACTGATTGGAACCGTACTGTGTTCCCAGTCTTATTCTCATCATTCCCATCTAAGTATCTAAATCTAAGTCAAATATTCTATTTAATATATTTAATAAATAAATTTTATAACCATCAGTAGACACTGTTCACAATCCTTCTGCGAAAAAAATTGCAGCTTCAATAGGACAACCTTGAGTGATATGAAGTATTAAACTACTTTCTATAGAACTTACAAGTTATATGAACATAATTTTTTTAAATGTAAATAGTTAGGGAAAATAAGACTAGCGAAATATTAAGGATGTATGTCATGATTAATGTTTTGTAAATAAATGATCACATGATTACTTACTAATATACAACCTTCAGGCACATCTGTATCCATGGCGTTGCAGCTTTAATGGTCTACGCACTTGATTTTCAATCGATAAGTCAAGGGTTTGAACCAAGTTTCACCGGTTGAGGTTTGATCAGTGAGGTGGTATCATTAAAACTCACATAACAGATACCGCTCATTGCTGACTACACAGATGTGCGAAAGATTCCTAAGTAGATTTTGAAATCCATTTTCTCAATCGCTGAAGGTCAAGTACCGACTGTCACCTGGCCTTGGTCTTAATGTATTGCTGTAATACTCAATCTTAGGATAAACAAACATTTCCTTCTGTTAGTCAATATAGTTACGGTTTGTCATCCTAAATCTAGATAACTTTTCGCCTACAACGAATTGATTGAAACCTAGTGAATTTAAATGTTTTATGCATTCCCTTTTATTCCTATTGGAAGAAATTTTTTTTACTTGATTGGTACACCTGCAATGTGTTGGACAACAAAGATGTTCATTGATTAATGTTTTACTCATCAGTATTATAAAGAAGGATTAGTACAACTCACCTCAGCTATAAGAGCTTGTTCACGAAGATTAGAAACCTTTCCATTGTCAACACTTGGTTCACTAAATTTAAGTTTTTGTTTTAAACTCGTTAGTTCAAGACGAAGTGAATTACATTCATTTTCTAACATTTCTTTACTTTTTAACAATTCATCTAATTGTTCTTTTAACCGTTTCTGAAAATTGAAAATTGAACACATGAGAACAAATTTATTTTTAAGGTATTCATTGACAGTTGAACATTGAACGGCTAAGAAGAAACTAAAGAAGACAAAGATTTGGACAAGATGAAGATAACAAGCTGATAAATTATGTAATCATTAGATGTTTCTCTATTTTTGAAATCAATGATACTTTCTGTGAACATGACTCTCTGAAAAAGGTGATAACTTCCAGAGAATAACAACAAACAGCTGTAAACCTTACAGATTTAAGACAGTACATCAACTGAATTCCATTTTTTGAAAAAAGACCCATTAGCAGTGGAAGAGAAGTTTGATTATATGAAATTGAAATTAGCGGGTGAAGGAACAACTGGAGTGACGAAGTAATATAGTCGAAGTGAATTCCTACGAGATAATTATGCTACTATTTTAAGTAAAGCACCTTATGAAGCTCCAGTGCATTGATGATGATCACTAGTATTACACTGAAACGTTTGCAGCATAAAACCTCAGCTCAGAGAACAACTCACCCCGAGCTAAGAATACTCCCTCCAATTTCCAAGCACTTCTGTGCTAGCTCAATCTAGAAGAAAAGTTAGTATGTTCATTTCAGAATTGAAGAAGCTGTTTTCATCTTCCAGAATACCTTATCAATTGATGGTCGATCAACTAATCAATATTTACTGAATGATTATTGATTCGGTCTTAATAGTTACATCAACCAATGATTTTATTTGGTGATTTATGAAAATAAAATTCTGATACAACCGTGTGACTAACCATCAGGAATTTCGTGAGCTGCTGCAGTTGATATTTAATTCGTGTTACTAGTATATGTGTCAAGATTAATCAGTGAAGAAAGGAAAGTTAATTCACACTTGAAGTATATTGAAACCATTATTGTCACATAGCTTTGCTTCTGGCATACAAAACTCAATGTCTAATAGATACATGATAAGCTCAGTAATTCCATGGAGTAATACATGATAGTCTAGACACTGTGAATTTTCTGCATCTGCCTTCAGCGGTGCCGTGGCTAACAATAGAGAGTGAAGTGGTTGAGTGTGTCGACCACTTCACTTACCTAAAAAGTAGGATCAGCCCTGATGACTCACCGGCCGATCAAATCTCTGCACGGATACAAAAGGCTCGATTGGCTTTAGTCAACTTACGCCACCTGCGGAGCCGCCATGATATCCGATTACCAATTAAGGGTCGCGTGTACTGCACAGCAGTCCGTTCTGTTCTACTCTATGGCTGTAAAATATGGCCATTGAAGGTGGAAGACATGAGAAGGCTGGCTTCAGGTGTTTCACCACAGTTAACTTCGTAGTATGGGCCATATTCCGTGGTATCACCACCTGAGTAACGCAGAAGTCAGGAGAAGAGGTAAGTCGGTTGACGTGGTTGTGAACCTTCGTCGACTGAGATGGTTGGGACACGTATTACGTATGCCTAGTCACCGATGGCCTTGTCACACAATGTTGACTGAAGTAGGTCCAGGGTGGAAAAAGGCCTGAGGTGGTCAGACTAAAACATGGCACCAATGTATCAAGTATCTGACCGTTGGTTTGAGCCATGTGAGGCGATGCAGACTAGGTGGTTGGGGTCGGCGGGACAAGAGGGACCAGTGGTTGGAGACTCTAGGTGATATGGGTCAGAACCAATGTCAGTGGTGCAGATGTATACACATATTATCCTCATCTTAACGACGCTATACCGAATCTCACCACTTTGTCATTCCTCCTTTCTTTCTTCTCATATTACATGTAAATACCAGGATGGTTGAAGAGATGAGGGCATCAGAAAGTAGCTTTCTAGAAAGGCATGAAAGTAAACTAAGTCACTGTAAATATCTACATACGGCTGAATATTTGTATGTGATTAGTCTTGAGATACACCTTGTGCAGTCTTATCCGTACTTTCAATTCCTGAAGAATCAAACGGACATTAGGGTTTGAATCTGAAGCTTATTCTTCAGATATACACAACTGCGCATGAGCATATTCCATAATATAATAATGTATGACTTTTTTCTCCCGCACAGTGATACTGTAGACGATTTCCTTTATTATTATGGCTTAGTGTATGGGAAAATTAGACTTGATGCGAAAACAGCTTTACACTCATCTCCAGGTATTTACCAGCTTTCTATTGACCATTCCACGTTTGTCTTCAATATGATTGGATCTGGATGACTTCTAGAACACACACACATTCGGTTGATTAACGGAAGGTTCAAAGTCTATTGTCAATCATTCAGCCAAGCGTTTGGAATAGTCACTGCTGTATTATATGGAGTAATCAGGAATAAGGAGATTAGTTAGGTCACCAAGCCTAGTGCGTGTGTGTGTACTTAATTCGACATTATTCCAGTATTTTCGCTTACACAAGTCTTATATATTATGCGGTGGGAGTTCAATTGTGCAGGCAATCACTTGGTTCTGAAGCCGCCCGTACGGTTACAATCACTCTACCAAACAGTTTTATTACACAAGAGAAAATTTTTATGATGAGGCATGAAACTATCCACAAGTTTTGGATAAATACCGTGTTCCAAGACAGAACATCCAGTTAAATCAGCTATTCTTTGTTCAGTAAACTAATGTTAAAATGGTCTACAAATAAGATGGTACCCGAAAGGCAGCTAAGCGTTACCCACCCATGGTATGGAATTTTTATCAAATGTACAAACACCACCTTCCAAATTCATCTTATGAAATCCCAGTCCACTTGTTTGATTAATGGTGGCTAGCAGTAGAGTCCAGAACGTGCATCTCATCCTGTTTAGGCCAGTGGATTACACTCTGGTACTCAAAGTGATGGGTAATAGGTTCGAACCCAAGTCTGAATAACATTTACAGTTGGAGACACATCTACCTGATGAGTCTCATATAGGACGAAACGTGGGTCTTGGATCCCAAGCGAACGTATCAAGCTATGTGCATAGGAGCCCATAAGCCAACAGAGGTCGATTAGTTCGATCAAGAATAACAACGAGGAATTACAGGCATCAATAAATATATAATTCTAGTTTACTGTGTTGAATAGTTATGATTCTGAATCCAGATAAGACGTAGTTTTCTCATGAGTTTCTGATGTCATTGATAAGAATTCACTGACTACCTGATAACACTCATCCTATCCTTTACTGATTATTTAAATACTTGATGAATAGTTCACAGTTGTTATCCTTTGAATAAATCCTATATAAACTACACTAATCCCATTGAGACTCGTCGACAATCACAACTTTAATATAAACAGTCAACAAGTGACATCAGAAAATATGCATGAGTTCAGTCATTTTGGTGTAGTGTTCATTTAATGATCAGAAATCAGTCCATTATTCTCTTGCTTACAGTGCACAAAGTAAACCCATTCGTTTTAAAATTCAATTGTCAGTTTTGCACAAATCTCCTAATTTTATCTTACTGATCAACAAACGCTTAATGAAATGAAATAGAAAAATATTATGGTAAATCTCACCATTTCCATATCACGATTTATTGCATAATCGCTTTCTAATTTAGCCTTCTCCGATCTTAAACTTGTCATTGATGTTAACAATTCATTAAGTCGTGATTCAGATGATTTAACTTTTTGTTTATATATTGTCAATTCATTATCTTTATCCAGCATTTCTTTCTCTAGTTTAGTATACTTTGATGTGCTTTCATTTAATTGGTCGGATAATAAGTTGAGTTTTTGTTCTGATTGGTCATGCTGTTCATTCAATGACCTTACTTGTGATTGGACAGCGCTCAAAGCTGATTTAAGAACCTAGAAGTGAAAAATTTTTAGGAAGTAAATGAGGTTAATAAAAGTGGTGACTTCTCAAAGAACATATTTCGAATGAGCAATACATCCTTTCCCGAGATATCAAGTTTTCAGGAATAGTCATCAATGGAAACTAGTCCTTCTAAAAAACAGACTAATACTTTGTATATAAACATCCAAACTATAGTTGTTACGAATATCCTGGAAGAAGTTGAGCGCCAAGTTTTAGATACAAGAGTGGTATGTAATTTATCTACCAAGCAACGAAATGAGCACGAAATGATACTACTGAAGAAAGAGCTCAATTTTAATTTGTCCAAAAAGCCTCTAAAAACGATGGAATTAGCCCCAGTTATGGAACCAGTTTTATCCATTATACCGAAAGAAGCGCAAGTTATAAGTCATACAGTCGGAACTATCATAGCAAATCAAAAACCCTTTGCTTCTAATCTAACGAAAGCGGAAGGAATAGCTTTAAAAACTTTAATGTCTGACAAATCAATAGTCATAACGAAAGCAGACAAAGGCGATATCACGTTCATGCTGGATGAAGATTATGAAAAGAAAGCACTGGAGCATTTGGAAATCGGGCTATATGAACTTATCCCAAACAATAAACATTCAGGCACACTGAATAAAATGAAATATGAAACATGAAACTCAAAGTTGGAAATTCAACATGATTTTCATTAGTTCCCAAGACGAACACGAGAAGTGATTTGGCAAGCAGTTCCTTCGACACTACTGTTTTAGTACTATAAACATTTATCAACCTCATTCAACAGCTATATGAAGACTCCACATGCCAAGTGATCCACAATGAAAAGCTCAGTGACGCCTTTGAGGTGAAAACAGAAGAAAGGAGTAAGACAAGGTTGCCGTCTACTACCACCCATGATCTTCCTGATTAAGGTAAACTAAATCATGCAGCAAACAGTGAGGAGCGAGAAGAGGGGCATACGATGGCTGTACCGAGGAACAGACCTCAGAAGAAGATTCGGATTTCGCCAATGATGATTTATGTCTAATGTCGCATAGACTCTAACATCCATAGGCGAAAACTAACAAGTTGACGGAAGAGGCAGGTCAGCGAAGACGGGACTTCAAGTGAATGTAGAGAAGACGCAGGTGATGAAGATGTCCAACCAACAACAGCATCAACAACAAGCACCAATCACCATTAACGGGAGAAATCTATAGGAATTAGTCTCTTTCACCTACGCCTACCTAGGCAGCGTCGTTTCAACCACAGGCGGCCGCACAGACGAGGATGTCAAAACCAGGATCGGGAAAGCAAGACAAACTTTCATTAATCTGAAATCATCACATGGAACAAGATCCGAATTTTTGCCATCAGTGTCAAGTCAATGCTGCTATATGGTGCAGAAACTTGGCGCGTCATGAAAAGCATTTCCAGCAAACTACAGATATTCATCAACAGCTGCCCACTACGCTGGCTCGATACTGAAGATCAGATGGTCAGATTAGTAAGAGTCAGCAACAAGGAACTCTGGTAACGAACCAACCAAGAACCTATCATCCAAGAAATATGCAGAAGAAAGTGGAGATGGATTGGATTGGGCATACAGTGAGAAGGCCGACTGGGGACATCACGCACCAGGCCAGTCCAAGCCGTCGAGTGGAATCCAATGGGGAAACGAAGAGTTAGGCGTCCAAGCAGAGGGTGACATGGAAGACATGGTGTGAGGAAGAAACTGAAGCTTATGGGCAGTCGAGGCGCTAGGTTGAAAAGACTGCAGAGGAGAGAGTGCAATGGAGGCGTGCTACTGAATCCCTATGTTCCACTAGGAACCCAAGGGAAAAATAATAATAATATGATGCGATTTTTCTTTTCACCAGTATACCAATTTGTGAATGTCTAGATATTGTGAGAACTGCTATTAATAACAATCAAGATATAATATCTGGATGTCCACTTTCAAAAAGGGATATTATAAAATCGTTGAAGCTTTACTTAAAATCTACATATTTCACGTTTAGAGGTAGAATGTACCATCAATCAAATGGAGTTGCTATGAGTTCACCAGTATCCCCAAATGTGGCGACTCTTCATATGAAAGCTTTAGAAGACAGAGCTTTAAGAAGTGTCGATTGCCAACCCAAAATTTGGCATAGATATGTGGATGATATATTTTTAATTCTTAAGAAAGCAAAACACTGGATAAAGAAGTGAAGAAGAGTGCACGGAAAGACAAAAGACACTTCTACGAAACACTGGCAAGTGAAGCAGAACAGGCTGCAGGTAAGAGAGACCTGACGACATTGTATCAAATAACCAGGTTGCTATCAGGGAAGAGACCAACACAGATGAAACCAATAAAAGATGAAGAAGGAAATTTAATTACAAAAGAAGAGAAACAGAGGAAACGATGGGCCGACCACTTCAAGAAGCTCTTGAATCGACCACCACCTGCACTTCGTCCAGAAATACCACCTGCAGCCGCTGAATTACAAGTGAACATAAATCCCCCAACGAAAATGGAAGTCCTGAACGCCATAAAGCTACTGAAATGCGGGAAAGCAGTAGGACCAGATGGAATACCGCCAGAAGCACTGAGAACAGATGCAGAGACAACAGCGGACATGCTCACACCACTATTGCAGAAGGTGTGGAAGGAAGAGAAGGTACCTGGCCATTGATTGGAAGAAGGGTTACCTTGTCAAACTGCCGAAGAAAGGAGACCTCAGTGCTTGCAAGAACTGGCGCGGAATCACTCTCCTGTCCACACAGTGCAAGTAAAATATTAAGCCGCATCATCCTAGAGAGGCTTAAAGACGCACTGGATTCAAAACTGCGACCGGAACAGGCAGGCTTCAGGAAGTACAAATCATGTGCTGACCAAATTGCAACGCTAATCTACGCATCATCATAGAACAGAGCATAGAATGGCAATCAGCTCTCTACCTCAACTTCATCGACTTTGAGAAGGCCTTTGACAGCGTCGACCGACAAGTAATTTGGAAACTGCTTCAATACTACGGAGTACCGCAAACCTTTATCCGCCTCATTCAACAACTATATGAAGATGCCACATGCCGGCCAAGTAATTCACAATGGGAAGCTCAGTGATGCCTTTAGAGTGAAGACAGGAGTAGGAGTGAAACAAGGTTGCCTACTATCCCCCATGATATTCCTTATTGTGGTGGACTGGATCATGCAGCAAACAGTGGGGAGCGAGAAGAGGGGATACGCTGGACGGCGGAAAAGAACCTAGAAGACTTGGATTTCGCCGATGACTTATGCCTGATGTCACATAAACTTGAAGATCTGCAGGCAAAAACTAACAAGTTGACAGAAGAGGCAGCTAAGACGGGACTTCAGGTGAATATAGAGAAGACAGAGGTGATGAAGATACCGCACCACCACCATCAACTCCAACAACAAACTCCAATCACCGTCAACGGGAGAAACTTGAAGGAAGTAACCTCCTTCACTTATCTAGGAAGCACTGTTTCAACTACAGGCGGGACGGACGAGGACGTCAAAGTCAGAATCGGAAAAGCGAGACAGGCGTTCATTAACCTGAAACCAGTGTGGAGATCTTCTGCAATCAGCATGTGGAACAAGATACAGATTTTCAACACCAACGTCAAGTCAGTGCTCCTGTATGGTTGAGAGACTTGGCGCGTCACGAAAGGCATTTCCAATAAACTACAGACATTCATCAACAACTGCTTACGCTGGCTCGCTGCTGAAGATCAGATGGCCAGAAAAAATAAGCAACAAGGAACTCTGGGAACGAACCAACCAAGAACCTATCGCTCAACAAATATGCAGGAAGAAGTGGAGATGGATTGGGCATGCACTGAGAAGGCCGACTGAGGACATCACGCGTCAGGCCAGTTGCTCGAGTGGAATCCCCATGGGAAGCGACGAGTTGGACGTCCGAGGCAAGGGTGACATGGAGGAGGTCATGCGAGGAGGAAATGAGAGCTTCTGGGCTGTCGTGGAACCAGGTTCAAAAGATCTCAGAGAACAGAGGTCACTGGAGGCGTGCTACTGAAGCCCTATGTTCCACTAGGAACCCAAGGGACTAATAATAATAATCATAATAATACTTCATTTTATTTTGTTTTTTGATTAATATTCAACTTATCTACTCATCTGCTTAAGCGATGTTCTTCTCCAAAGTTTCATAATAATTGTATTGCCAACCCCATGTAGCAAGCAAAGTTTCATCCTCTTATGATATATATTTATGACATCACAACAGAATTTCAATTTTATTTCAGCTTGCAGAATCTCCTCACTTATTAAATAATACCTTGTTTCGTCCTTCAAATAGATTTTTTATTTTGAACTAACTGACAGAACCAACCCTAAACCTCACATGCAAGTCCATCAGCTCAACTTGCCAAACTTCACAGTAGTACATAAAGAACAGATGGATAGAAAAGGAGCGATATCAAACTGGATTAAGTAGTGTGAGAGAACAAACAATCTGAAGATAACAGTTAGTGCAAATATTCAAGCTTTAGAAAATGTTAAGGAATGAAAGCGACTGGATCATTGTGACCGATTATCAGCCAAGTCACCAAAGAGTCCTCAACCACTGGTTCCTTTCATCTCGGGGACTCCAACCGGGCAGTCTACATCTGCCCACATGGCTCAAGCCAACACTTAGGGACTTCATTGACCAGTGTGAGGTTTCGGTGTGACTACTCTGAACCCTTTTCCAAGTGATTCCAACCATCCCTAGTATGGCAATTCACGGTGGCTGGTGGCCCGGCGTACGCAGTACATCTCCAAGCCATCTTCGTCGGTCCACATGGTACCTAGTGTGCAACTGAAGAAAAACGACGAAACAAATGAATTGACTTTGTATTATTCAGCTTCAATATTCATTCTTTCAACTGTCGAGATGATATGTGTGGATGTGATTCTACGAACTAACATCAAAGTTTCTTCCACTAATGTTAATCTGTAATCTACAATATAACATCCTAATAATTCTAACTAGACTGAAAAACAACCTTGAAGCGTGAATTTATTGGGATATATAAAATAAACAAGCACTCATTTATGCAAACTTTTCGGTCAAACCATTTTGGAAAGCACTGAAGGTAAGAAATTGAAGAAGTTTTTAGTGTTCAGGAAGGAACATCTTTCAAACACTATTCGTATTCGTTTATCTTCAACTAAGCTTTACTTGATTATAGATGCACAACGGAAAGTTAACTGATGGCGGTTATTCAAGGCAACTGAATAACACCATAAGAAAGTCACTAAGAACATATAAGACACCATTTTCTTTGGGATGTGATGGGACATATCAACTGTCAGAAGAGTAAGGTTACCAAATGTGGGTAAAACAAATGAAGTTCACAAGAAACTACCTGATTTCTATCGGCTTCAAACTCAAATGATGAAGATCATCGTATTCGTTGAAGTTGTACCGTATGAATATCATTCATTGCATGGATAAGATCCACCACTCTTGACACTGAAACAGAAATACTTTCTATCCAAAATGACATAAGGCTAACGTAAGTAAGGAAGGAGATTTATGCTTGTTATTATTTTCTGTTGGTCTGGAGGAAAATTCCTCCAGGAAGCTACTAAACTACCACATTTATGATGTGGCAAACAGGATGTTTCTTTCTATACGATTCCTGTTAGTTTGATATTAGTGTCCTAGAAACTCATACTTACCCAAGGAAACTGTAAAGTATTCGCAATTCGCTATTCAGCATCGCAATCTCACATTTTATAGTTAATGAATTCAAAGCAGAAATGTATACATCAAATGAAAAATAAACACCAAAAAATATTTTCAAATAATCAGCTTGATTGCATAACTTATATAGATTTTATACGAAAACTGATCATTTGGCTTATGCTCCAATCACATGGCATAAGAAATTAGCACGTGTAAAAAGAATAATCATTTCATAAGACATACATCAATCTGTACGAGTAAATTCTTTATCTCTCTCTCCAGTGATTGCTGTTTTGTATCTGAGATTGCAACTTGTACGGCTGCATCTGCACGAACAACAATGGTAACACGAGGAATAGGAGATGAAACAGACCCCAATGAAGAATTCCTTGAAATCATAATATTTGGCATTTCTAGGTTTAATAAGTCATATTTTTCTTCTGCTTCCTTCAGTTTTGCCTGAAGAGATTTCATATCGAATTCAGATTGTTTTAGTGCACTCTCTAATTCAACTATACGATTTCGAAGAGACATCTGAAAAGAAATTTTGAACGAACATTGCAATATTATGCAATATGAATTAAACTACTATTTATTATTCAGTAGTTCGAAATGGAATTGGAAAATAGTTAAACAGCATGGACTATGATGTCAGCAATAGAAACTAAAACCGACTTTTTAAGAAAAAAAATGAGTTGCAAGCGTTTTAGGTTGTTTTGTGGATTTATCCTCCAAAAACGTTCACTATTACGTAAAATGATCAGCTTGCGAGAAGTCTTGAACTTTAAGCTATCTAAACTTCAAGTCTGACCATATTATACCAATTAGGATTACAGTGAGGTCACTAAAATAATTGACTAAACATCGCAGTTTGCCATATTTAAATAATAAGGAGTTATTGATAGAGAACTTTTTCAGTCTATGCCTTTTCGTTTCATAGCTCAAGCGTAACGTCATTTACTTGAAATAGGAGGTAATGTGCGCTGAAGCATTTGAGGGGTCTTAGGGTAGGTGGCTAGCCTTATTGAAGAATCCTAACAAGTATGAAAGTTCGAACCAAGCTGAGATTCCTGCCGACTGTTACTGACCACGCATAAAAGCTCCGCATTCAGTCAGAGTTAGTAAAACAAGGTGAGTAATTATTGACGTGGATGTCTGTAAATTTGCTGATATCAAATAAAAAGGAACAGGAATGAACAGAATCTCGGAAGTATAGACATTGAAACATAACTAAGGAAAACAGCTTGATGACAAGTGTTTAACCTTCAAGGGGAAGATGGTTTTTAGAATAAGACTCACGTGTATCAGAAGTCAGTTTGTTAGTTGGTTGAAGTCAATCAGCAGGAAGATCATAAATCGATTTATCTCTCATAAATGACCTGACCATACCCTTGTACAAACTTGATTGGAATTAGTTGTTTGTCGTAACAGCTGAAATGGTAGGTGGTTCTGTATTTCCATTTATTTATCTGGCCTTTAATCTTTTATGGTTAGAACTTCATTAACGGTTTGAAAACGAAATGAATGTAACTCATTGCGTTTATCGACTACTTTTCAGAATTAGGGTAAACTGTTGCACTATATTAAAACATCCACTGACTTAGTAGAGAAATCTTAGCCAGTAGTCTATTTGATTTAGACAACAATAGTGTGTACAAAATAAGTATTGATTGTCATGATCACTATACGTTTTTGTGCTTATTCACAAAGTTGCGAATACGCCTTGTCTATGAAAGCCAACAAACATGAAATCCTGAACAAATAAGCGTTTCTGACAGTTCGTTCTCAACATTTAATCCCAAAACACCATATCACGTCATTCAACCTGATCGATAGACTCTGAACAACGGTAATGAATTACTAATCACACTGGAGACTACTTCATACTCATTTCTTGTTGATTAATGCCAAAATTAGTTGTAGAATATGGCATCGATTTGCCCTAGGGTTCACTTGACCATATAATATGCAGATGTATACACTAGTAACCTGTTTGATATTTCACCATTTTACACTTCAATTATTGCTACTTTGAAATCGTTCATCATCCAATCCTCACTGAAATGTGAATGAAAGCGTATTAAAATATTTGGTCAAGCGTTACTTAAGCAGAAGTAAACTTCGTCAGATGGTCGAGAATAGTCATCGGAAGACCACTTACGACCTCACTCTCACGTTTGACGAAACTGAGAAATAAGAGGTATCTCCTCGTCTGAAGGAGATGGAAGCTTCTGAAGGGATAAGAACCTGCCTTGGTTTTATTGTGTTCTCTGAGTTGGGTTGTTTAGCCGTAGAGCTTTCATCGTCTTTCTGGATGACATCATCAGAACTAACTTTAGTATGAAGTTTAGCTGTCAGTTTCTCTCCGTGACTGATTTAGTGGCTTGCTCTGACGATGTGGTCTGTGATTGGTTATTTCCTTCGACTGTTGTGTCATTGACTGTACAGATTTTCCTGTTGGCTGTTCCTCTGCTTGATCTCTGACCTTTCTGTCGCTTACCATTTTTCTCATTGGTTGATAGATTGGGTCTATGGACATACATCTGTTGATTGCTGACTGACTGACCTGAGTGTCAAGCTTCTAGGAATTCTCTGATATTTTTTGTGTTTCTTCTGTCCAAAATTTCTACATTGTCAAAATTGAATTCATGTCCATAATTATACACCTGCACTCAAATGAGTTAAGAAGTGTTGTATGGGACTTTTACTAGCCAATTGGTGTTCATCCAGACGAAGGTCAAGAGGGTGACAACTTTGTCCAATGTAGTGTTGACTACAATTATTGCAGTTGATTTTGTAAATGGTATTCGAGTTGCCTTCTTCGGTTGTTGTATCCTTTGGTCTGCATAATAAGGTTCCGAGGGAGTTCGTTGGTTTATGAGCCACACCAATTCCAAGTGATCTCAGTAATCTTGTTGTGATTTCTGATATATTCTTTATGTATGGTAGGATGATGCGTTTGCTGATTTCTGCCGATGACTTCGTACTTGATGACATGCGGGATAGACGTCTTCTGACAAAGTTTCGTGGGTACCCGTTCTTCTTTAGGATGGACATCAAGGAGTTTTCTTTATGAAGTTGTTGTGCTGCAGTGTGTTCTCGTTCTTTTGAATAGAGTCTGCAGGCAACTGATTTTGTGTGTTGTTGGATTGTTGCTACAGTAGTTGAGGATTTGATCAGTGTGTGTTGGCTTCCTGTACACTTGGGTTTCCAGCTTTCCGGTATTTGTCCTACTGATTAAGAACCTGCGTCTTAATTTCTAATGCAACGAAAATGAAATGATGAATAGTAAATTACCAACCTTTCAGTAATATGAACATTTTTATTTCTAAGGTGTATGTTTCAATTTTACTCAAAGATACTATTGAATTCCGTTCATCACATGTAGAATATGAATCATTGGTGAGTTATCTGGATTGTTGGCTATATCTTATAAACTTGATTAGTACTTAGAACTAAACAACATGACACACTGGTTACTAGCTAATGAAAAATTAGTGTACTCTTTGGGTATCTAAAAAGAAATTAAACGTCAAAGGCTATACAAATCCAAATTGTGTAACATCAAAACCAGTAATACTGAGTTTTAGCGAACGAACGAATGAACTTACTTCTAAAGAAGTTTCATCTCTATGTTTAGCAGCACTAATCAACCCATTTAAAAAGGCTATTGTATTTGCCAATTGTGTACGACATGCACCACGAATCCGTTCAATTGAATCTGTATATGATTTAGCTAAATTGTCTTGACGTGAACGTATCAATAGATAAATCTTTAAAATGGCCTCTTCAATTATCCTTTTAATTTGATAATCTGTAGCATTTTTAACACGATTAATTTGTTTCGGGTATTCATTGACAAGAATTATTAAACTGTTCAGTTTCTCTTTCAATTCATTGAAATCGGATATATCAGAAATTTCTGTCTGTAAAAGTTTTGAAAAAAGTTGTTTATAAATACACGGAAATAATTATTGAAGTTGAAATGGAAAGTATGGGCTATGGTAGAATTCGATACAGGATGTTTCAGACTCGTAATTTGTTTTTTAAAGTGCTGTTGCTTGTATTATCATGTCGTTGAGTGGACTCAATTGATCAGTCTCTTTTGGCATATAGGATCCTACACGGATGCCTCGATATTGCCTGTATTTGATACATTATTGATGGACAGTGACTGGCAGTGGAATCCATGATTCGCGTTTCGTCCTATGGGGGACTCATCATCGAGCGATTTTGTTCCCACTAGGACTCGAACTCGGGACCGATCGCTTCAAGTGCCAGAGCAATATCAAGATATCCACACAGGAGTCCATATGCCAGTAGAGATCGACCAATCCAGTTCACCCAACGGCAGGATAATACAAACAACAACATTAAAACTACAACCGAGGCACAAGAAGTGGCTATCATGACTAGGTGGTCTAGTGGATAACACTATGGCGTTTGGAGCGACTGGTCCTGGGTTGGAGTCCTAGTAGGAATGACATCGCTTACCAGCTGACAATTCCTAAATAGGACGAGATGCGCAGCATGAATTCCAGTGCTAGCCACTATCCGTCAGGAATGCTTTTTCAAGTGTTATCACCCAGTTATCATGACATTATTAGTGCACCATGAAATTTGATTTTGGCGGGCAAGTGTTATGTTCCTAGTAAACAAGTAAAATAGTCGACAGAGTCTGTGAGACAGTCAACTTGTGTATTGAGAATCTCCAATTTAAATCCGTGATGAAAATTTAAAGTTAATTTAAACAAAGTTAATGAGTTAAAAGAGGCAAAATATAGTAACAAAATGTGACTGAATTGAGAGTGATGAAACGTTACTCTCATTTTTTGTCGAAAAATTACAGGCATCCGTTGTCATCCTGATACATAAAAGTTGACTGTCTTCTTGGTGTGCTTTGAAGGTAGACATTGAAACAAGATTGAATGATGTTAAGTTGTGAGTCTCCCAAGTACAGTTACATTCGTGTAGTATCTCTCAGTGTGACTCATCAGATTCGAGAGAATAGCACGTTAATTTTCGGTGCAATATTCTAGTCAAATGTTAATAAACGAGGTTATTTTAACCACTGACAACAATTAGGTACTTTTTAATGTAAATATAATTCATGAAGCAAATGACCGTTAGAGAGAAATATCACCTAAAACTGGTTAGTGAATGGATATAGTATTGTGGCAATTTGGATATGACGAGTGTTGAAGTACATCAGAAGTAGACTGAGTTTTCTTAAATCTTACTAAATTAGTTGAAAAGGTGATTGAACAAAAAAGAAAGGATGAATGTGTCAACCTTGAAGGCACTATGAAAGTGACAGAGGTTCAAGAGTATCAGAAGAGAAGATACATCTGTTCGAAGATGAATTGTAAAAATACTTCAAAGTTTAAAAGGTTCCAAGGATCGATACACGAAACGACCATTAAGGAAAAAAATTATGTTCGAGTATAAAACATGAAAAAGGATTAAAATCAATTTTCAGCAGTCTACGTTCCTAGTTGCTAGGTGCTTGAGACGCATAGATCAGAAGGACACAGGAAGAAAGAACTTCACAAAATAAAACTGGGCATACTTTTATCACTGACTGATGACTACTGGCGATAAAGTACGACACAGTGACAACAGGAAACGAACATCATTTAGTCATACACACATGTCAGGATTTCAACACCTAAGATATCCAATTCTGATTTCGAAGCATTAAAGACGGAAATGAGGTATTCATAAAAGTGGTGGAGAAACTTCATGGAGCCAGTAAGACGTGTTTTGATGTCAAGCAGTAAAATTCTAAGAGAATCCTAGGTAACCGTATAAGTCATAATTCAGCTGCACTTATCAATCAGTAATGAATTTTAGTAGAGTTTTATTATACGTGTGATCAATTCGTCATTAAAAAAGATTCAGGAAACAGAACTGAAGGTACTTTGTGAAGCAGAACAATCAAATTCAAGTGTCATGATCGGCGGTTGATCGGGGAAGGTGACTGATTTCAAAGTTGTTTCGTTACGTAAGTATTGATACCAGACAACACTGTACAGTTACTTCGGTCGACTTTGGTAACCCGCATAAATATGCACCGAAGAACACATTCACGATCAAGTCGAAGGCCATTAGATTTCATCACGTGCAGATTATGACTTGGCTACAGGATTGAGTGACAATACTTATTTTCAGTATCTTGTCATTTCATGGTGTAGCACGATTACTGTTCGATGGCTTTAGTTAAGATGTTGAAAATATTAGGTGATCTAATACAAATATCAGTCCTTCATGTATGACATACCTTCAAGGAAGTGAGAAACCCTAAAGTTCACGTACTAATGAGAATTTCAAACTGATGATAAGAGGTTGAAATAAACGTCTAATAATTATTGGTTTGTGCATTTTGTACGAAACAATTTCAATTTAACGTAAACTCTCCGAATTTACACAAATTAGTCACCATCGGATTCCAACGTGTAACACTTCTGAATTTATTAAAGTGAGGAAAAGATAAGTAGTGTTCACATTTAGCCATTATATCTTGTTAGTGAACATTTCAATATTAAAGTGAACACTGTTGTCAGTACATATACATTATAAATTATTTGTCCCCTGGGTTCCTAGTGGAACATAGGGCTTCAGTAGCACGTCTCCATTTCACTCTGTTCTCTGCAATCTTTTGAACCTGGCTCCACCACTGCCCACAAGCTCTCATTTCTTTCTCACACCATCTCCTCCATGTCAACTTCTGACGCCCATCTGGGTTCCACTCGAGTGCCTGGCCTAGTGCGTGATGTCCCTAATCGGCCTTCTCAGTGCATGCCCAATCCAAATCCACTTTCTTCCACTGCATATCTGTTCAGCGATAGGTTCTTGGTTGGTTGGTTGCCAGAGTTCCTTGTTGCCTATTCTTATTATTCTCGCCATCTCAGATTCAGTAACGAGCCAGCATAGGCAGTTGTTGATGAATGTCTGCAGTTTGTTGGAAATCCCTTTCGTAACGCGCCGCCAAGTCTCCGAACCATGACATAGAAACACTAACTTCACTGACATTGGTGTTGAAAATTCGGATCATCTTCGGGCTTTATGCTGAGTGCAGTGCAGTAGATCTCCACACTGGTTTCAGGTTAATGAACAACTGTCTTGCTTTTCCGATCCTGGTTGGCTTTGACGTTCTCGTCTGTGCCTGTGCCGCCTGTAGTTGAAACAGTGCTGCCTAGATAGGTGAAGGATGTTACTTCCTTTAAGTTTCTCCTGCTGATGGTAACTGGAGTTTGTTGTTCTTGTTGGAGTTGTTGGTGCGGTATCTTCATCACCTCCGTCTTCTCTACGTTCACTTGAAGTCCCGTCTTCCTTCGCTGCCTCGCCTCGCCCCTTCTGTCAACTTGTTAGTTTTCGTCTGTAGATCTTCAAGTTGGTGTGACATTAGACACAAGTCATCAGCGAAATCCAAATCTTCTAGGATCTTTTCCCTGGTCCAGCGTATGCCCTTCTCGCTCCTCACAGTTTGTTGCATGATCCAGCCGACCACAATCAGGAATATCATGAGTGATATTAGACAGCCTTGTCTTACTCCTATCTTCACTTTAAAGGTATCACTGAGCTTTCCATTGTGAATCACTTCGCACGTGGCGTTTTCATATATTTGTTGAATGAGGTTGATAAATGTTTGTGGCACTAAAACAGTAGTGTTGAAGCAACTGCCAAATTACTTGTTGGCCGAAGCTGTAGAAGGCCTTTTCAAAGTCGATGAAGTTGAGGCAGAGTTGAGTTGACTACCATTCTATGCTCTGTTCTGTGATGCGTAGCGTTTCAATTTAGTCCGCACATGATTCGTACTTCCTTAATCCAGCCAGCCTGTCCCGGTGGTAATTTTGAATCCAGCGCATCCTTTAGTCTCTTCAGGATGATGTAGCTTAATATTTTGTCAGTACAGCGTCAGATTAATTTTATAATCAAATAGAATTAAAATCGTAAAGCTACTTATTCTTACCTGTGAAGAATTTTCCACACAGAATTTCATTTCATTATATTTACTAACAGTTAGATTGTATAATTCATGTGGAATAAAAATTGGTTCTTCTGGTATGGGTAAGTCAGGTGGTTTCGGCAAAATTTCAGCTAACATATGATAATCAATAAATAATGTATTTCGGTTTTGATTCGTTGATTTCAGTTGTTTTAATTCATGTTGAATTTCTCTAGCAGAATTCATAGTTATCCTATTTTACATCTTTATAAATGGAAGTAGGCAAGTCATTAATTTTAATTCAAAAAATGTGCTTAACTATATAACATTGTTTAAATGAAACCACTCTGCAACGTATCTGTTGCACAGGCAAAACCTAAAATCTCCCTTCATTAAGAAAAATAATAACGAAATAAACTTTTTGGATCTCACTAGTAGCCACCACACAAAGGCACTACTGTAGTATAATCGATATGAATGTTAGGGCATCTGCAAAAGTAGCGTATGTATTCACCATGAGTAGTTATTTTTATTCAGTAAGTGTGAGCAGCCAGTAAAAATAGTTTGATGATATTGACTGACAAGTTAAGAAATTCATTTACTTCTTTATAGGAACTGATTACATTGGAGGTAGTTTGCACCATGCACTGATATGCTTTGGAAAATCATTCAAAACCTAGGAGTACTGAACAACCTTTTCATTCTTTGTATGGGACTCCTGAAACACTAGTCGCTGGAATTTAAAAGTAAACTATGTAGTTTTTCCACCAAATGATAGAAATCCTGTTGAGATAGTGGTCAACAATGTAATCGAATTTATCGACACCCTTAACTTGGACAAGTTGAATTTCAGGTGGTGCATCTTGACTGGTGTGAAATAGTTGGGAGATGGAAAGCCCTGGACTTAGGTTTCATGCTTCTTGGCGTATGCCATCAAGGCGCATCCTCAACCTTGAAGGAATTAATTTCTCCTTAGAGACTGTATTTTGTATACTTTGAATGCCAGATTCGATTATGACGACGCCAAATGTAGTGCAGACTGGCCTCACGCTTCTTATTTTTCAGTATACAGTCTTTATCCCCCACAAGTTCATGAACATTTATACAACTTTTGAAGTGTATAAACTTCCAACCACTTTCAACAGTTCACTACCAAGAGGTAGTGTAAAAACATACCTCTGTAAACTCCACTCTTCGATAATGTAAAGCATTCCCTAAACTTAGGGAAACTGATCCCATATGATTTCCTGTATCTTCACTCGAGTTATTTAGCATTATTATGCCTAAACTGAAACACTGAACAGGATTCAGCTGGTGATTTCTGAAGATTGGTTGTTTTCACCAATAATTGAAGTCAGTTGGAAAACCATTTAAAACCTGGATACATTGGGAAGTTGTTTCGTCCTAGTGTGAGACTCCTTAGCAGTGTTATTCATGACTCTACAAGGGATTGAGCCAATAACTGTTAATTTTCGTGGTGAGCACAATAACACTTAATCAATCGGTTGGAATCAAATGGATCACATTTTCCAGATTCAGTTAATTCGTGACATAGGGCAACAATCATCCGATGCTATCGCTGAGTATTTGTCCTTACATTCGACTTCGACGGTCTCGCAGGTAACGATTTCTCTTCAGGACTTCAGTAAATTCATCTCGAATATTGTTTGGCCTAAGACGCTATACATACTCATCGTGAGTTGAGAAAGTAGCCAAAACTGTTATTCGATAACAACCCGGTGAAATCAAGTGAGGTTATCTCAAATGCACAGATAATACAAATTGGTGTAGTGAACCTTGTTAGTACATGTAAGGAATTTTAGTGAGTGGGTTTAGGTCGATAATAGTAGGTTACTCATTAAGATGTGAATCACTAATCTAGGGACTCGACTGTTGACCAATAAGTCATGGACTTTTAGGAATTATCCTGGTGCGAACTTGACAGACGCAGAGGTCAACAACTAATTATTCGAACATGTTATGTAACCACGAATAAGACAACAAGAAAGAACACAGTAGCGTAGTCGGATGGAATAGTATATTTGCGAGGTCGTGCCAAAATACCGATGCGTTCCAACTAACTGGCTAGAGGGTCGATTACGAGCAGCGCAACGTAACATGACAGCGTGTCAAATGGGGTGAATGCTTGACCGTGTGCCTTCAGCCTAGCGAGTCCAGTTAAACCATCAAGGTCAGCATCAATGTTGAATCTCGTCGAACCTTAGGCTATTGATTCTGGAGAAGTGTGTGACGCTAAAGGTTCAAACCTCGCAAGGTCTAAGCAGACAGGCAGTATGACTGACCTTCATACAGTAAGTATGACTAGTTGCCTGCTGCACGAAGGTGTAGTTGGTAACACCAAAAGTACTGAATTATGTTAAATTTGCAGACATAAAGGCTCCCATTTATGCTTATTAGTGGTAGCACATTGTGAATAGAGCTAGTGTTTAAGGCATGAGCTGGCTTTGTGTGGTGTGACCAAAATCCACTCAGTAACCTTGTGCACATTCGTGCAGTAGGCAATGAGCCACAACTATTATATATGGGCTTGTAATATTACCTCACTGTTCAAACCTAGCTAGGTGGATACGGGATTCAGACCACAAAGTACACAACTTTTAATCCTAAGTTAGAAATAGCGATGATTCAATAAGTTTCTGGATGAGTAATCTGATGAGATGTAAACACAATATGAATTTCATACTGAAATATTGAGTGCATGCGAACGAAGGATATAATTTAGTTTATAATTTCTACTTTGATGACATTCTTTGTTCAGTCAGATCTCTTCGTAAGGATACACATGACTACTAATTTATCTTGTGAGAGCAATCTGGTTAGTCAACATAGGTCAATTATGGCCCGAACAGCTTATTGATAACATCGGTGGCTGTAGCACTGGGTGACGTGGAGTCTAATCTCAGAGGGGACATCATTTCTCTCGAGGGTACAGATACACCAAAAACTACGTGGAGTATGGCTTCCTGCCGATCGCCTACAATCAACAGACTGAGATATTCATAAAAACAATGTTGACGGGAACTCCAGCCAGTATTCAGATATTTTAACTTTCATAATAAGCCATTAAACTAGTATTCTCATGAATGAACTGGATTTGAACTAGGTCAAGTTTCAATGACCTATGGGGTCAGGCAAGTTAAGAGGAGGGATGTTTACTGACAATACTGGTGAAAGGTCACAATACACGGGAAACTAGTTGTAAAATGTTACCCTCGGATTATAACTCGTCAACTGACTAGGCACTTTTGGGTTCAATTTCAAACAAAGCGGTCAGTAGTTATTGTTGAAGACATAAAAATTAGGTTAAAACATATTTTGAGCGGTATTAATAATGGGTAGTGGCTAGAGGTGGGATTCATGATTCATTTAATCTGGGACTCATTACCTGCCTCTCAGTGAGCCATATCGTCCCCATAATAAGTGGTCATTGTGACTCAGTGGTCAAGTGGATAATGCTCTGCCATCTGAAGCGATAGTCTCCAGGTTCGAATACCAGTAAGAAAGACATCGCTCGCTGGGTGGCTAGCACATCCAGTTGACGAGTCCCAAACGGGACGAAACACGTGTCACGGGTTCCACTGCTACCCACCATTAATATCAAAACTGAAACGACAGGCAATATCGGGGTATAAGCACAGGAGCCCACATAACGATAAAGACAGGTCAATTTCGTCCGATCAACGATGGAATAATACAAGCAACATATTTCAAGTGGTTTTCAACAGTTCTTTGAATGGTTTCAATTCGTGCCGAAATTGGATTTCAACTTGTGATAAAAACACTACCAGAAACCAAACGACTTGACTGAAAGTACTTAAAAGAATCATTATGTAGTGTTGGATTAAGGAAAAAAGACTTCCTATTAGGTGGGTAGTTGAAGCCTTTCATCCATTTCCAAAACTGTTTCCCCGAAGATTATTCTAGCAAAATCTTTCTTACCTTTAATCCTTCGATTAATTTAATATTTTTTGATTTGTAAACAACCATCAGCTTGGTCCAAAACATTGTTCTAAGTTTTTTATCTGTTCACTCAACAAGCCACTTAGGCAGTTTTGCATCCTTTGACATTAGAGCTATTCAAGCATGAGGTTTTATTTGCAGATACTTTCATATCAGTTTAGAAGTTGTGAAGTCTCCTGATTCTCAAGCATATTTATCTTGGTGTATTTGATAAGTTGAAAGTAACAGAAGGTAAAATGGATTTAGATATACTTCCGGAAGATTCGAAATAGGTAGCATTCATCCATCAAATTGAAAGTAACGCTGATCAGATTTCAGAAACTGGCTATTCTACTATCAAAATTAAACGCCTTCAGTAACTGCGTGCATTTTCAGGCACTTGATAATCAGCCACACCTATTGTGAGAGAAAATAATACTACTTGACTGTCCATATGTCTACTACCCACTGGTGGACAGTGAACTGCCTTGGCTGATGAGCAATACCTTCATCGACCATTCAAATATTAAATGAGATGACCGTTGGTGTTACTCATGTGGAGACTTTTGTTCTGGTATAAGTCAGTGAGACAAGTGAAGACTTCAGGCAATATGAGTCAAAATCGATTCCAGTGAAGCGCACTCCATCTAAATATTTGGATATCATATGCTTACTCGCTGCATCTGATTTATTTGTCTCATAGCCTTTTATGAATCCCACTGCGATTAATCTAAACCTGTACTGTTACTCAGTAATGCTTGTAAGACTCTGTCAATGACATTTATTGCACTGGATTAAAAACATGGACATACAGATGTCATGTCACCATGGCAACTGACATTGCTGTTTAATGGTCAAAGCTGTAAGAAGTGGGGCAATGTAACCAGTCAAATGTGTGATGGGTAATACGAAGATTAGGCAACGGTGTATCTGCACTGAAGTAGCCGACTCTGGGTCATATCGCCTAGAGTTTCCAATCTCTTGATTTCGGTTACCAAGCAGACAGAAATTCACAAACCAACCTTTCCTTATATGGCTCAGACCAACAGTAATGAAATTCATGGACTGATACCATGCTCTGGACTGGGCGTTTCCACTTTTATCCTAATAGGGACCCACTAGTGTTGGCGGCGGGACTCACCAGTCCTGTCGGCCGCACACTACCTAACATCGGTAAGGAGTTGAGAACCCAACTACCGGCAACGTAGTTTATGGGTAGCATTCCAGTTGCCACAGCTCAACAGCTGATGCACACGACAGCAGCGACTGTAGAGATGCAGGATGCAAAACTGTAGACCTACATCTACAGAAAGCAGCCCTGCACGAGAACAGAAACGATATATGTTTCCTTCACAAGAGGATTAGGCACTTCAGCAGAAAATGCTTCGAGCTGACAAAACGTAGAAAATGCAACTGGTAGTGGTAAAGACGCTGAAGTTTACAATGTTATCCATTTGCAAACAATATCTTACTTTGTACCGATCTTGCCTTTTATATTTGCATCTAACATTGCTTTTTTTTGCTTGCTACCCAAACAGTCGATTATCGCTAAAACAATGATGTACGCACTACTTACAAGCATTGTTGTAAGTAGCTTCACTTCACTACGAAGTCAATGGTAGTAGAAATACTGGAACATTTTCAAGTTCCTCACCTTTAATGACTATACTTCAAGGCTGCTACGCAGTGCAATCGAATCTTGACAACCACTCGAATACTTCACCAGGTGATATGTGACAAGATTTCATAGGTTGCCAACCAAAGATAAGTGATCAACGTACTTAACCATATCACTCCCTGCTGTCAGATAGGGTATTGAAGGAGAACAGTCCAGAAGTGACGTACAACCAGGATACCGCTCCAAGGAAACGCAGTCATAAGACCTTTCAACTGACACAGTCAAACATCAACTCCATGTCAAGAACTATACCTAGTATCGGCAAGTATGTCTACGTTTTGCAGTCACAGGAAGGGTGAGGACATATTAGATATACTTATGGCTTTGTCTGCAACCTGCCCAGTTTTCTTCAGATCTTCAGTGTTTCACTTAGGTGCTGAATGATAATAGAATCTACAAGTACATACACTATGCAGGCCAGGCTTACTTCTCTGTGGTTATCATAAGAGGATTTTTCACCTCTATTAAGGACTGAAACAACAAGCAATTGAGAATAGTCAAAGGGCATGACACCTGGTTGCCTTGCCCCAGATAATACACCTATGTCTTACCAACAACCCTGAACTACTTCAACTCAATGATAACAAGATTTCCATGACAAATAGACGATATGACTGAAATAATAGTAAAGGATCATGGTGATATGAATATGAAGCGTACGTCCCGTTGCTATACAGGACCGAGCACCACTCACTGGGGTGCAGGCACATCCAGTTGATGAGTCTCAGGTAGGAAGAAACACATGTCCTGGATTCCACTGCTAATCACCGAAATGAATGCGACACCGTGAATATTCGGTAGTATCGAGGCCTCCAGATAGGAGCACATCTACCAACAGAGGTCGAGTAATTCAACCTTAGACAGTAACGGGAACTTAGAAGTATTAAAAAAGGACCAAAAGTTATTTACCCAATTAAAATATCAATGAGTAAGTTCATCATGTTTTTTTTAATGACGGATAATGGCTAGCAATGGAATTTCTGGATGCTATCAAGTGAATGTACTGACTTCTAAATGTCATGTTTTTCCCTACTAAAAAGTCATAAACATGAAAAACTGTGGATACTGCATTCCACTATTATCTATTGCCTATTGTAACTATTAAAATGAAATTATTAGCAATATTAAGGCATTTGTATAGTGAGTTGATATGTTAAACAAGGAACAATTGGTTCAGCTTAAAGAAACCGATAAGGTAACAAATATAAATGCTTCAAACGTGAATATCTACACTAAATCATATACATCATATACATGAATATACACCATGATCATAAAGTCTATGAGAGATTTAACATGCACACACTTATTCTGCATCTATTATTATTACTACTACTACTTTTGGAGTTAACACAAGCTACATTTTCACCTCACAAAATAAGATCACCCGTTAGTGTTAATCTATACTACAGGAAAAAGAAAGATGCTAAAATTAGTAACTTTTTTTATTTTACTCTCCATTATAATAGAGATATATACGGTTTTCTTAATATTTATTTCCCTTTGTTTTTAAGAAACCTATCAATTACACATTTCTTCCGGGATAGAAGACAAATTCATCAATTTTTTCTTAGTTTAAAATGCTCGCCTGAAAAATAAAAACAACTAAATAAGTTAACAATTAAAACGATACCAGTAAAAAATGAATTTAATCAGTCATAAGATGTATTTATTTCCCCTTATTTATTAAAAGAATTGAATCGCATCCATTGACAAAGTTGTACTAACGCATAAATATTAATTATCATTGATAGTGCGGTGTGAATGACAAAATTGTAAGAGTTGATCACATAATTGAGAGAAACGATGACAAGATTTCGCTTTCATTAATACCTTAATAACTAAATCTGAAGTGAATTGATTCATTCGAAGGATAACACGTGATACAGCTGCACGTATTTGTGAACTTGGATCATCCAAATGGATAATTATACCATTTAGAAAATCTTCAATAACAACAGTGTATACAGGATTCAATTGAGGATGAGAGGAGACATTTTCATGATTTGTTGCTGTTAACATTGGAATGAGTAAACGTATCCATGAAATAACTGTCTCACATATAAGTAGACGTATCTGCCATACAAAAGAATAAAGGGAAATGAGGATGCTTTTATCGAAAGTTAAAGAGACAAGAACAAGGATCATTTCAATGAAATAAATGAAGTTTTCAGTTAAATAGATTGAGAATCTTTAACAAACAATAATTCATAGATATATTATTACTAAATAAATAATTTTCGTCACCGCGCAAAATCCCCAGCACTACACACAAACAAATACATTCATTACGCCAATTGGTAATCATATAAAATTCAGTGTATGATGCATCTAGGCTGTGTTGGTTAGTAAAATTATTCAGGCATCACTAAGTGGATTGTATGAAATCCATATGAGTCGTTCACATGATAGTTAAAAGAACGTGATCACAACCAGATAAACGTGAGAAATTAAATATTCTACCTGGAGGTGTGTGGAGATTTATTAACTGATTTTAGGTTGGAATTCATCATGGACTGACATCAGTTGGAGGAAGATTGGAAACCTGGGAGCACTGGACAGTTGTTTCGTCCTAGTAAGGGACTCATCAGCAGTGCGCAACCATGACCCTGTACCTCCAGGGATCTCACCTAGGACTTTCTGGTCCCATGGTCAGAATGTTACCATTGAGCCACTGGGTCAGAATCCACTGGTCCATATTTCCTACTTCTGCCAGTTCATGATATAGCGCAACCTACATCCAATGTCGTCGTCCAGTAACTGTTCTCATGTTCGACTTAGTTGACTCCACTGGTCACGACTTCTCATTGGAGCTTCGGGAATCACCTCCCGAAGCTAGTCACCAATGAGCGCTAGATTAATTCTATCTGGAGATGTGTGGAGATTTATGACTTGTTTTTAGGTTGGAATTCATCGTGGACCGGCATCAGTTGGAAGAAGACTGGAAACCTGCGAGCACTGAACAGCTATTTTGTCATAGTATAGGACTCCTCGCCGGCGCGCAGCCAGTCCACGATGAATTCCAACCTAAAAATCAAATATACAATTAAGTAGTGGACACTCATTGGGTGTATAAGACACAACGACACTACTTGGGTGGAATTAACTGACTCCATCCCCAAAATTTAAGAGTTAAATCGCTTGCATTACATCTATCGTCTTGGTTCACCTACATAAGGCTCAGACCGACAGTCACAGACTTCATGGACTAGGCGCTAGCTTCAGCCTTTTTCCAACGTAATCCAACTTCTCATAGCATTGCAAATCGAGGTAAGTGGTGGCTCGGCATGCGCGACATATATTCAAGTCACATCAGTCCATGAAGCTTCACAACCTCATCGACCAACTTGCCTTCCTGGACTATTACTCTTCGTCTAACTTCAACATTACTCATACAGTGATTTCACCTTATATGAGACACCCGTGGTCATAAACCTAAAGTCTCTTCATATCTTCTACTTTCAACGGCCATGTCTCGCAGCCTTATAACAGGATAGAACACACTGAAAAACAATATACTCGTCCTTTAATAGGTAGTCGGATGTCTCGCCAATCGGCGTCAGAGATGAAGGGAAATGGAGAATGCCGAATGGGTTGGTATTTTATCGGTGGCCAACCCATTTGGGCAAATGAGAATCACCAAGCAAGTGGAAGTCAGTGCATTCTATCATGTTAATGCCTACTATTAAACTCCGAGTAGCTCCAGACTATTTCTGAAGCATTATTTTACGGGTGCGAAACGCACGTCAAATAAATACACAAAGATTTCTGTTTGATGCATTCAGAAGACCTTGCACTTAGTCAGCGTCTTCACCTAGCGGGAGATTGTCATATGCGGACTCCAAGTTAACCGAGTGCCCTCCTGGGAGTAGATTAATCCCTGTGAAGTCAGACGTACCTAAGGTTACGCTCGCCAATACATCTATAGAGAAATAAAATAGGAACGTTGACAAGGGGCATCCACATCGGGAACCACTAGTCGTCATCGATTCGGAGGACAACTCTGCATAAGCCCTTACACGACTGCGTTAGTTTGAGTAGAGAGCTTTCATTAATATTTCATACTTCTTAGGTACTCCTTTCACAATCGGACACTTCGAAAACACCTCATGGTTTACACAGTCAGATGCCACTTTCAGGTGAAGAAATATGGCATGTGTCGGCCGCCAGTAAGTATGCCTGTGTTCCATAACCTGACGATATCTGATATCTGATCGATACACCCTCGCCTAGGTCTGAAATCTATCTAGTTTTCTCAAATTCATTCTTCTCGAGCTCCGGCTGAGTTGGATAATTATGAACCCCAGGATCTTGGACACGGTATTCGGCAAACTGATTGTCACAAGACTTTTATCCCTTATTATAGATTTGGATGATCAGTGAAGTAAACCAGTACGACGCGACTACCTCTTATTCCCATACCCTAGTTATTACCTCCGTTAGGAAAAAACTACACATTATTTTCCAGTATCATAACAATAACAACAATTCAGCTTATAACAAGTCAGTGAAACATTTACTCTTCATCTACATTTGTTTTACGAACTGTATTTTTCGTGAGATAAATTTTTAACTAGTACAACAGTAATAACATATCTGGTAGCTAGTTGCTAACGGAATTAATATCTATTTTGACGCTCTGAGGACAATGAGAATACAACTGAAATGTTCATTGCAAGATTATGTCTCTGTGCACAAATCAAAGTCAATCTGTGTGGTTTGGTCACCTTGAAAATTTGATAAAATTCTGCTGAAATTGACGAAACTACTAACAGTTACTTAGTCATCACCCAAAATACTTAGTAGAAAGTTTGACCTTCAAATTCCTTGACTTGTGCGCAAATATGAATACATAGTGAAATTAATGTAGGCCCTGATAATTAAATTGTAAATTTCTATTTTAAACAATGAATGAGAAAACCAGAGAGGTTGACAAACACACGAAGTCTCAATAAATCGTACTCACTTCCTAATTGACTTAACTTGGAACGTCAACACTTCAACTACAAGAAATTTTATTTTTAATTCAGTCATCATTAGTAATATCATTTTTGTAGTCGACAGAATGATGGACAGTAGGTAACGTAGAGCTTCATAAAGAAGTGTATCAATTCAGACAGATAGCCCATTGATACATATATCAGTCACAAGTAATCTTACTAGGTAAACGATCAATTTAAGACGGAATCAACCAATGTCATTTAATAAAAAGAAGTTTTACCTGATCTTTTGAATCATTTAAACGTTTAATAAAATTGTTAGAGAAACGATAAACTTGATCACCAAATGAATTTGGTAATGGACAATACGGGATAAAATTATCCTTTTGTGCTTCATTATTATTGTTCTCACCAAGAGGTTGAATCCAAGTGGATGAATTTAAAAATTCTGAAATTCTCTTCACATTATTATCATCAACAGATAGATGATGATGATCACCATTTGAGGATAATCCTGCCTTTCGTGAACATGATGATGATGATGACAACGGTGATGGTAATAATAGACCATTAAAAAACATTGTTAAGCAAATACATGCCATACGTCTAGTCCCTTCCAAATCATCATCTAATAATGAGCCCAAACGTGCTAACATTAAAGATAATACTGAACTGGAGAGATTTGGTAAATTACTGTATTTATCAACTAGCTTCTTTTCAGTGTGATCTATGATAGAAAAAAGGGGGAAATAGTCAAGGGATTAGAAATTTATTCCCTACGATTGAATTGAAGAAAAAAAAAAGGTGTTAACTTTCTCTACTTTATATACTTTCAAATAATACAATCATCATTCTTACAAAATAATTTACTCTGACTAAATCCGACGTATTTTTCACATTTTATCCTGTTAGCAGCCTGAAAGTATGAATCGTGACACTAGCGAACTCCTGGGAGATTTTCTAATCGAACACATAGTTACTGCTCGAAGTGTTACTTATTAGCATGTCAATTCATGATGTACAGTTTTGATGTTTGACACTTCCAACTATCAATAATATATGTCGTCACTACACTACTATAACGTGTCCTACGTAGGTAAATCATGATGAAATACTATTTGGATGTTATATATTAGTATAATTCATCAATTTTAAACGGTAGATATATTACTAAGTAGTACTGATCATCTGTCGTAGAACCAACTCATTAGTAAACTAAAGTTTGAGTGCAGAGCCTTAGGCGAAAGAAGCTAGTCAGTTGGTGAAGCTGTGAACCTTCATTGACTGAGGTGACTAGGATATGTAATAGGTATACACCCAGCCACCACTTACCTGGAAGCGCGATGTTAGAATAAGGTCAGAAAAAGGTTAAAAGTATCAATTCATCGAGTATCGGACTGGTGATCTGAGCCATGCAGACAAATATCACCTCCCAGGTTAGGGTGTATATGAAAATTAAAATCGATGATTGAGGACTCTAGCTAAGTGACATGGCTCAGAATCAATCGCAGAGGTGCAGATGCATCCAAACATTATTTTTATCCTAATCGTAACATCAAATTTCGTTACTGTCTTACTCCCTTCTTCCTTTCTTCTAATTACTTTCCACTACTTTTGACTACATTCTCTTTCTCCACTTATGATCTCGGTGCTTTTTTATCTTGCAGTGTTGATGTGAGATGTCCCCACCTGAGCCAATATGCGGTGATGCCAAGTCCTATGTTGATACAGACTGACAGGAACACCACTGTTTTGCAGTGGAGAAAGCAAACATTCAAGTTAACGAATTGTTCACGGTAATTAGTTCGTTTGAAATATTACTTGTCTGCTAAACATTTTGTTCTTGAAACGTCATCCATAAATGAATGCCTTGTCACTATCATATGCATCAAATAAATTTATTCAGTTTGGAATTGTAATACGTCTAGATGGTAAGCCTAAAGTACTACAATAATTAACCATTGTAACTAGTGAGAAAACACCATCGTAAGTAGGAACGAACTTTGTTCAAAGACTCATTCTATACGTCAGTCAAATAGACTTCATATTCAATTAATACGCTCAAATAGATAAATTCTACAAGTGGAAAGTATTAGTCTTACACTACAAGTAATTAACAGCCGAACAAAACCAATTTTTGTGTCTAGTCAGCTTAATCTAATTTGTATAAGAATGATAGTAAGAACAGGGAAAAACCTGGTCTGCAGCAATATTCTAACCAGCGGTGATCAAATTAACACCCTACCACCTACAACATTGAGATCAGTCAATTTTACACCCTTATAAGTTGACTCAATTAGAAAATGGACAACTAAGCTAAAATCTTGGTGAAAGAGAACCGAATGAGATGTAGCTAACAGTTCTGTCTAACAACTCCATCGATATAATGCTGAGTTGAAAGCCTTACGTCAATGGTTGAATTTGTCTTACGATATAACTTTAATCAATAAAATCAGTTCACTAACAAAGCTATTTCAGATAGCTACTAAATCAATAAATCTGATTTCGTTTGGATTCTGAAATAGTCATTGGAAATTTCATTATGTAGGTTCGATATTGGTTAAGAAAGCGTACATACAATACCAGGGGAGTAATTTCAACTCCATTAATTTTAGAAATTGTCATGTTATTCATGCAGATCATTGATGACATCTAGAGTATAAATTTCTCCATCATCCCTTGACAAATCTGCTTCACTGAAATGTTAAACTTTCTTATCAAGGATAAACAAGCATAGCGTGTAAAACAGATATTTGACAGCTAGTTTCACAGAGCATAAAATCTATCCATATGCATCTGATTAAAGACTCAGACAAACACGATGAGTAAAGGTAAAGTTAATAGAAAGATACTAGAAGTAAAAGAGATCAACTTGGATATACATTATTACAGTTAACTTACCATTATTTGAAATATTATCACTATCCAACATCTTTTTATTTGTCAACTCTATTAAAACATCATCAAACGATTCATTAGTATTCTCATATAGCCATTTATCGATTTGTATCTCCTCAATTGTTCTCATACCAATAACAAGTTCATTTAAATCATTAATTGAAACAGCTGCAGCCAATAGTGCTAAAAAACTTGTAACAGCTGCTTTACGCATTGCTTCTGATGTTCGACCAGCTCTCCATACACATACAGGTAGTATTAATTTAGATAAACAGTAATTTAAATATTTTGGTGATGCTAATGCAACCTTGGGAGGAAAAAAATAGATGATAGAAATACTCAATACTGTTTCAACTTGAGTGATAAAAATATTTAGGCTTCATTTCAAGTATACATTAGAGTTGACTATAAATATTAAATCATTCATAGGAAATTATTTAACATTCTACCAAGATTTGAATCAAACAGTTAAATGAGGTGATAAAGTTATCGTTAAAAATTTGCCACTTTACAACAACATATTTAAGGAATTCTGTATTTTCACTTTTTAAAACCGAAGTGATTTATATAACTATATTGTTTTCTGGTGTTTATTTATATATAAACAATTTAATGCTCCAACGCGATACGACTAACAATGGTACAACGACTTCTCAACAAAATACTCAGCTGACATTAGAAGACAACAAGACTCCAAACGAATAATGCGATTATACCTGAAAGTTCTGTCATTTATGTATTTTTTTCCAAGGACCTACACATTGGCGAAAACAAAATAACATATTTCGAGTGTAAAATGGACCAATCAATGTTTAGTAACTTAAACCGCCGTCAAAATAAGTGCCATTGTACAGAGCAAATAACGGCGCGAAAATAACGTTTGAATTTTAAAAAGGAAATATATACATATTATGTTAACCATTTTAGGGATCAACCATTCCTAATAGTAACGTATTCACCTCAACATTCAGAAAAATAGAGATAGTTTAGTGAATATATATATATATATATATATATATATATATATATATATATATTCACTAAACTACCTCTATTTTTCTGAATGTTGAGGTGAGAATACGTTACTATTGGGGATGGCTGATCCTTAAAAAGCTAACATTATATAAAAAATCACAAACAAATAACAGTCTATTATTGAACAATAGAGTACAAATCCATCGTTAAGGTAAAATTATATAAGTCTCAGAAAGCGCTTACTTTCTTCTGAGTATGATCCTATGTGATTGTCGATGGGAGAATGTAAATCAATTCCTAGTTCAATCATTGAATATTTGGTCAAATCTGGATAAATAAGTGCACCACAGTCCCTCTTCAATGTCATCTATAGAGTCCGACGGAACAGTTCAAAACGAGAGTGATTTCAAAAATTTTGAACGGCAGAAGCACTGGCAAATAGAAATCCGGTCTCTGCGTGCAGAAATATGTCCAACCTCTTGTCTCTCCATGGTCTTAAACCCTTCACACTCTTTTGGTTCCCTTTTTCTTGATTTCATTATAATTTGTCAGATTACTATCATCATCTTTAATAGGAACCTTGTTCCTTTTTTCATCGTCTTTGCATGTATCAAGTGGACATAAGTATCATACTTCACATCGGTAAACAACTTTCACCGGACCGAACTCCTAGATTTTGGCGTTATTTGCATTGTCTAACAAGTTATTACGCAACTGCTCTCCACTCTTTATTTTAATTTTAATGCTACCCTAATGATGCATCTCTATCTTGTTATTCAATTAAAATAGTGTTATTTATATACGTATCATTGTACGGTTTTAGGAAATGACATCATCGAAAAAGAAAACTTTTTTATTTATTGAATTATTTCTGATTTCTTTATACCTTAGCACTAGTTGTCATATTTCTAAATAATAAAGCTGATTGTCATACATTTAGTTCCCTTGGCAAATTTGAACAATGCAAGAACAAAGGTATTTTCGAAATAAAATGAGTTCATTTTACCTCACAGTCTTTCATCAGCGGCAAACAGCTAACAATTGAAATGAAGTATTGGTAATAAGAATAACACAATATACTTTAGATATGTAAAAATAAATAAAGATTTGAAATCCAGGTAGTGAGTCAAGGAAAGAGGATTAGTAATCACAAATATTAGTCAAAACCAATGGTATTTCATATCTGATGGGAAAATTCTGGAGCTGTGTAAACGGCGGGGGGACAACAATCAGAAAGAAGTGTAAAAGGGGCTTTTAAAGAGTGGCAGGTGACGTAATCATATGAAAAACTGGAGAAACGTCAAGTGATTAAAAGTCAGTGAGTAATTCATGAAAAGATGATGCAACCGGAAAAGGAAGACCATACACATACATACAGATTTAAAGTATGTTATGTTGTTATTACTATTAATGCTTCATTTTAATTGCAGGCTGTTTGCAGGCCGTGAAATAAAATGAGCTCATTTTATTCTGCAAATGTCCTCGTTCTCGTACTGTTAGCAAATGTATGTACTTTCACCCATTAAATTCATTTTTACCGTTGTATACCTTAAACTAATGAAACTGGAAAGATTTCTGGAAAAGTGTTATAGTACCGATAGCTGCTACCTCGACGTGGTGGTCAAGCTTGCAGATCACAATGACCCGACGAGCTATGCTGATGGAACACTTGTTCCCTCGAGGTCCTACCATACCAGAAACGTCTGCTGGATAGTGGTTAGACAAAAAGTAGTTACCGTTGTGGTGTAAATTACTACACTGTGAAGGGGGTCTGAGGGCGAAGTCGTACTGTTACTAGCTGGTTGGGGTGTGACAACAGTAAGGTGTTTCCCTTGGATGACCAGCAGTACCATGCTGATGCTGTCTTCTCAATGGAAGGGGGGGTTGGAAAAGGTAGCCCCCAAAAATAACACACTCCACCATACCCCACAGTCTGCCTGGCCGGCGGTGTTGGTTCATTTGTCGTTGCTTTTCGACCATCTGGCCCCAAAAATACCAAAGTTCAAAAAAATCATACTCAAAAGGCTACGCGTGACAGGACTCAAGCAGATGTCTGATGGGCTCTGCGGTCACACAAATCTCTTTCAGGTACTTTAAGAAGAAATAGCCTTCCACGGTGTGGGCAGACGGGAAGCATCAATCGCCCTCACAACTCTGTCAGCACTCAAGTTTCCTCAGATTGCTATCTACCTCCCCTCTCATTATCTCCTAATCCTGCTTCGTCTCCCAACTAACAATACTACATCATTTTCAATTTCTCCTAGTTCTGCAGCCTTTGACAACGACCTGAGTTCACAGAACAGCATCCGTGGTCTCCTCAAACCACGCTCCAAATTACATATTGGAGCCTTGAATGTCCTCACCCTGCGTCAAATTGGTCAACAGACTTCATGGGCCAAGGCTCTAGCAACTCAGGCCATGGATGTGTGCTGGGTTTGTGAGACATGCATACAGGACGCAAGTGTGGTTATTCACCTAACATCTCCCGACCAATCTGGTGAATCCGTAAAATTCACCCTTCGAGTTTCTGGAGATCCGATAACTCTCGGGGTCTTGCAGGTGTAGGCATAGCACTAAGCAAGCACTAGGGCAGAAAAATCACTACTAGACTGGATCCCAGTTGATAGTCGTCTCTGTGCTATGCGACTGAACAGCACCGTGAAAACTAAAAGGAATAGTGAGACTCGCCGTTGTCTCTTTGTAGTCTCTGCTTACGCACCCACTGACTGCAGCTCAGATAAAGTGAAGGACGAGTTCTACCGTAAACTGTCTAACCTCCTCTCGAAAGTTAAACGTTCGGATGTGGTGGTTGTTGCAGGTGATTTCAATGCACAGGTGGGTAAACTGAGTGAGGCAGAAAGGCACTTAGATGGCACTTTCGGAATCCCAGCTGAACATACAGATAACGGTGATCGCCTATTACAACTATGCTCAGATAAACGCCTATTTTTGGCCAGCACCAATTTCAGACATACAGAAAGACACTGTCTGACCTGGCGTCCACCGAGCTGAACTCAGCGATGGACACAGATAGACCACATTGCTATTAGTCATCGCTGGAGAGGATCGGTGGAAGACTACCGCTCCTTCTGGAGTACGTATTTGGATAGCGACCATGTGTTGGTCCGAGCACGTATATGCCTGCGTCTCAATGGAAGTAAGAAAAATTTGGCAACAAAACCACTACGAGTGCTGCTGGACAGCGAAAACACCAAAGCCGTGTTCAGTAAGAAGTTGGCTAGGCAGTTATCCGAACAAAAGACTGTCCCTCATCCAGAAGAAGCTTGGTGCCATCTTCAGTCTGCTGTAAAAAGCAGCACTGAAGACCGTAGCCAACTCCGAAAGAGTGGCTAAAAAGAGCCAGTGGATATCAGCAGCTTCTGCCGAACTAATCAACAAGTTAGTGAGACTATAGCGGATAAGGATGGATCTGCGATTCACTCGCAGGAGAGACAACTGGAACGATGGGTAAAACACTTCGAGGAGCAGCTTAACTGGCCTCCAGCCACTATTGCGTTGCCCGCTATCCAGTCGGATCCTGAATGGGACATAGAGATAGGCCCCCCCAACACTAGAAGAAGTTGAGAAAGCGGTAGGTAACCTGGAACGAGGAAGGGCAGCAGGACCAGACGGACTACCTGCTGAGGTAAACAAGGATGGAGGTGGAGTGCTCTCAGTAAGGTTAACGGAAGTGTTAGCTAGTATATGGGAATCAAATACCATCCCCTCTGACTGGTCTCAATCACTGACTATCCCAGTCTTCAAGAAAGGCGAGAAGTCCTCTTATGATAACCACAGAAAAATCAGCCTGACGAACATAGTGTCTAAGATTCTAGGTTCTATAATCCTTTGACGCCTGAGTGGAGCTCGGGAACAGTCCTGAGAAAACCAGGCAGGCTTTAGACCTGGCCGTGGATGCATCGATCCAGTATTCAAAGTGCGCCAGGTTTTGGAACACAGACACGCTTGCCGACGCCCGACACTGGCTGTATTTCTCGACCTGAAGGCGGCATTCGACTCCGTTGATCGAGAAGTCTTATGGCAATATCTCTCACTGAAAGGCGTGCTGAGTGAGTACATCACTTTATTGAAGGCTCTCTACTCAAACACTTGCGGCGTGTCAGAGCCTATAGTGAGATGTCAGGTGAGCTGTACTCATCGAGTGGTGTCCGTCAAGGGTGCCCACTGCCTCCATTCTAATTCAATTTTATCATAGGTATTCTTATGGAGGTTTCCCTCTCGTCGCCTGATTACAGAGGTTGACCTAATCACAGGAGAATTTTCGTTAGACCTAGAATATGCAGATAACATTGTCCTGTTAAGTGAAGACGCTGACAAGATGCACAGTCTTCTGAACACTTTGAATAGCAATTTGAGAATGTTTGGGATGAGGTTCTCATCACCCAAATGCAAATTGTTGCTCCAGGATTGGTCTTCAACGGTGCCCCACCGCGGATAACAATACAGAGTGAAGTGGTTGAGTGTGTCGACCACTTCACTTACCTAAGAAGTAGGATCAGCCCTGATGACTCACTGGCCGATGAAATCTCTGCACACATACAAAAAGCCCGATTGGCTTTTGCCAACTTCCGCCACCTATAGCGCCGCCGTGATATCCGATTGTCAATTAAGGGTCGCGTTTACTGCACAGCAGTCCGGTCTGTCCTACTCTATGGCTGTAAAATATGGCCATTGAAGGTGGAAGACATGAGAAGGCTGGCTTCAGGTGTTTCACCACAGTTAACTTCGTAGTATAGGACGTATTCCGTGGTGTCACCACCTGAGTAACTCAGAAGTCAGGAGCAGAGTTTTAGGGAGAAGAGGTAAGTCGGTTGACGAGGTTGTGAACCTTCGTCGACTGAGATGGTTGGGACACGTATTACGTGTGCCTAGTTGCCATCTGCCTCGTCACACAATGTTGACTGAAGTAGGTCCAGGGTGGAAAAAGGCCTGAGGTGGCCAGACTAAAACATGGCACCAATGTAAGAAGTCTCTGACCGTTGGTTTGAGCCATGTGAGGCGATGCAGACTAGGTGGTTGGGGTCGGCGGGACAAGAGGGATCAGTGGTTGGAGACTCTAGGTGATATGGCTCAGAACCGAAGTCAGTGGAGCAGATGTATACACACATTATCCTCATCTTAACGATGCTATACCGAATCTCACCACTTCCTCATTCTTCGTTTCTCTCTTTTCGTACTTTATATTTCTTTTGACTGTATTCTCTTATCTTCATCTCCCACTTCACTGCCTTTTTACTTGATGTACTGACATGAAGTGTGGCAACTCGGACCGTTACGCAGTAATGCCTGGTCCTAGGTTGATCTGGATGGATGGACTAAAAGATGTGAAGGTTTCCGACAGTGTTACTGCTCGTCACTTCCTTAATGATGAACATGAAGTTGATATCCAGAAATTTTTTTAAAAAAAACATAAGAACCCAAATTTGTTGCTTTTCGCATCAGCGGTAGCTACTAAGCAATTAAAACCGAACTTCTATATTCGGAAAGAAACAGTTATCAGTGTGAAATCACCATATTAGAAACCATTGTGTTGTTGACAGTTATAATTTGTTTTACGTATAGACCCATATATTTTTATTCTTACTCTATTTCACACCCTTCACCTTGTTGTCTAAATTCTACTTACTTCATTCTCTTAGCTGGGGGAAATTCTCTGACCCTTATATATATATATATATATATATATATATATATATATATATATATATATGATGAAACCCTTCTCAATATGTAGAGTACGTCTGTCTCCCGCCCCCCCCCTCTTTGTTCAACTCCTGCTCTAGAATATTCGCTGTCTTCTCAGGTATAGACAACCTTATTAGTAGTTCTTGGACTCACTCAATTCGTGTGACTTTAATTACGCATTATCCATGTTGTCTTTCTTCAAGCCTATCTCATTCTACCACGTTGATTCAGTATAGAAACACCTAGTATTAAAATTGTTTTAAACTGTAAGCAGTTGATGTGGAACTCCAAAATGAAATGGATTCATGTTATTCTGCCAAACTATTGTTCTTCAGCACTTTCTGAATTCATTGACGAAAGGAACTGCATGTAAACACTTTTGTGTATGAAATAACCTAATGGAAAAAAACCAGCTCAATATTTTTGATAATGACACATCATAATTACTGTCAAGTCTGTTGACACTTATTGTCTACAATTTAATACTTCACGGTAACAACTATGATGCATCATCACTTAGGTAGGCATCGTGCTCAGTGGCATTCATAGACGAGACAAATCAACAGGTTTCCACACATAGGCACAAGATTTTTCAACATTCGATTAGATTAGTTAAGTCTCTATCTAAGTTTAAATGAAAACAAATATTTGTCTCAAAAGCAGCACAAATTCTAACTGATTATCGCCAATAAGTGTTAAACTTAGATGTCTACAAAATTCCAAGTTTAATTATTCTCAAAAAGTCTAAACATAATAAACATTAAAATTAAAGTACTTACATTAGACATTATTTCATCATCTGAATTCAATAAAGCAATATGATTTTAAATTACACTTATCGGCCGATAGTTGATTTTTCTACTAAGAAATGCTCAACTTTCTATCCTCTGACGCCCTACTTATATCTTATATTGCTGTATGACAACCTAGTGGTCATATTATACACTTGATGAAAACAGACTAAAGTCAGAACTTGTGAGTTAGCAGTTCGTGTAATACAAAAACATACAGAATTACACTCCTGTAATGATGACGACTTACTCGAATATGACTATTTTCTGTTAACCTTGTGAGTATCATTAAACCACGTAGGCGTATTTCAGCTTCACTAGCTAACGTTAATGGATCAGTACCACCTGGTGATTTATCCAGTTTACTGCCTCCAGGTGGATGATCCAATCGACAACCACGTTCTAAAAGATCCAGTACAGCAGTTAGACATTCTACACTGCTTTCATTATCATCATGATTCAATGATACATTATATTGTTGGGAGTTAGCTTTGATTAGAAGAGCTGGACCAGATAATTGTAAACAACGTGAAAGTATTGCTAATCCAGTTGAACGTGGATGCCATGAAACAGACTTCCTTAAATCTTCATTTAGTCTTTCGATCAGCTAATAATTTAAAACAACAAATGTACAAACAATATACAATAAAGCTCAAAATTTAATATCATAGACAAAAAGATTAAAGCGAAACGTAACTTCATACTAAAGGTGAAATGAAAAAAATGTGTGACGGTATCTATTCCAGTTAACTCTCATTTAGATTGCTCTGAATTAAATGGATTCTTGCCGCCTATTGACCAATGGTCTCTCTCAAATGGTCTCAAGTTAAACCCTTCTAAATGTCAGACTGTTGACTTTAACCTCAAGCGTAAACAAGACTTGTGTGAGGTGCTTAAGTCTCATGACGCCTGTTGTATTGAAGGTATTTCTACAGAGAGTAAATCGAGTGTTAACTATCTTGGGTTGAATTTTACTTGACTTTCGTTTGTTGTCTCATATCTTGCTGACTTGTAAAAAAAATCTTTCGTTCAACTTATTACATAAAGAAACTGAGGCTCTCTGGTATAACTCGACCTCTTCTTTCACAATTTACTAATTCCTGCATCTCACCTATTCTTCTATATCGCTCCCCACTGATCTTTCCTGGTCCTCTAAAAAAGGACTATGTTACGTTGCGTAGGGCTTCGAACACCGTCAGTAGGGTGAGTGGTGTGCCTCTGGTCAAACTGATCAACACTGTAGTTGATAGACACTTAAATCCTACCGAACAACTAGCTACAGTAATTTCAATTAACAGTGAGGATTCACTTCATTCACAGCTCTCTCCTTGTATCTCCTCAGGGAGGACAAGAAGAAACTACACAAGACTGTACCGCCGAACAGCTAAGTATAAGAATTCGACTATACCTTATTTAGCGCGCATATTATGTGAAGAGAAAAGTGTTAGAACAGAACTCATATATGAACTTTGTAACAGTCAACAATCTCATTTCAATAATTTAATTAACTCCGTAAAATGTTCTCGTTTTTAATATTTCTTACATTGATAAAGTTTTCATGTTAACACAGTTCGAAATGTTGTGAAGGACTATAAACTATACATATATTTTGTTGTTGTTGCAATATATCATGCGGAGAATTCCAATTTGCACCGCAAATAGTTTGGAATAAAGTGAATTATTATTATTATTATTATTATTATTATTATTATTATTATTATTATTATTATTATTATTATTTGAAAGTGTATTCGTTACATTATTGTTTTCCATGTCTAAACATCCTTACTCAATTGGTTTCATGGTTAAATATGAATGTAATCTATGTTCTCGTTGAGTTAGTAGATCACACAGCATTTCTGTTTCCAGATTCCTACACACAGTCTCTTCCTTGCCTACTGAAGTCAGAAACACAACTCACCCGAAGGCCGAATGTAAACCTACCAAAGACTGAACTTTACACCAGAAGTGTTGTACAAACTAACACACTAAGTAGAACAATATGATGGTGTGAAGGGAACTAGGTCGATTGAAATAATCACATCACTTTTTCTAAATATTTCATAAAAGTTAAAGTGCTTTTAATCGAGGCAAAGTGTACAATTTATGACCGAGAAATCATTTCCTAAGGTTTTGAATTTATGTCAAAGCAGAGAGTTGAAGCTTATGTTATAGTCTTTCAGCCACAACTCTAATCACGCAACTCTTGGATAATTTAGGCATGCGAAGTCTCGTAAAGAACTGCGATATATAAAAAAGCAAGTTACAACAGTAAGATGATGTAACTCTTTATCTTCGAAAGCTTGGTTCCCTTCTCATTTTATTTTTTCTTCAGTTTACCATAATTACAGTTATACTACAGTGATAGTACTATGAACTGGTATAACACTTGTACACAAAGTTCAAACCGATTTTCGTTCTAAGTTAGTGCTGGTTAACAAAAGTCTTAGTGTCATACCGGACAAGAAGATCATGATTGGATTGTAAATAAATCAAAATGACTACATTATATTTTGAACTTATCTTGACCTTGGTTAATGTTTGAAGGGCTTCAACAGACTGAAGTCTCTTCATGCTGATAAGTCACATTTAAAATTGATAGGACATGGTTTATTCATTTTGTATGATAATTACTAACCATGGGAACTCTAAAGATATTGAGTATTTCAGTTTTGGAGGTTTGTGGGGGATTTATTTATTTCAAGTCAGTATTCGTCATGGACTGACCTGGGAGCACTGGAAAGCCGTTTCGTCTTGGTACGGGACTCCTCAGCAGCGCTAAACCATGAGCCTGCTAGGAATAATGGGTGCGAACTGCACCTACCAGTCTCTTAAAACATCAAGTGAAACCACTGGTATGTCATTCTTCTTAACCTTTTTCACTTTCTTTCAAACTGACTGACTGATATGACTAAACCTGGTAAAGGTTATGAGGCATACTTTTTGAGGGTTCACAGTCCTAGCCGGTTCCCCAGGACGAAACAGATGAAGCAGAATTTGAATCCAAAACCCATTCCTTACGCTAGTGAGCCAGGCATAACCATAAAGCAATAATGTAACTTTTATCAGGAAATTAGTTAACTTTTATCATGCCTTATCATATATTTACTTTTTATTCTACTTGAAATATAGTAGTAATCAATTCTTTCTTTATGTTAGTGTTAAGCATGACAAGGTGAAAATTGTTGGTAGATGAGAAACGCAAATATTGAGTGTCCACTTGATAGATAGGTGTTAAGAAGATGAAGAATGAGACAATTGTGTCTTAACAGTCAATATGATCCGGGTGATATTTCAATTTATGATGTGTTACTTCCAAAGGACTGCCTTTTTATTGAAGCCGTTGTTGGTCTTTAAGGACTGGGTGTGACGTAATTTAGCCTAATGCGTTATTAATTTGCATAAAGTTGAGTCTAATTCCAATTTAGAATTAAGAAAAGAAAAGGTGAGTGATGCATAATTATTGTGAGATTAAGGGGAATCAGTACAGTTGCTTGCTCAGTAGTATGTGCATACAATCTTACCGGAAGCCTCAGAAGTGTTACAATACAATTATATGAAGTGAGGAATTATTAAGTAGCTGGGTCATGTAGCTCAACTGGTATTACACCAGGCCGTTGACCCGCAGGTCACTGTTTTGAATCCTCCTATAACGCAAGTTTTCATTTCACTATTAATGATCACCACGTATTAATAATACAAGTCTGTCGAATCATAGCAATCTCAGTTAATCCAACCAACAAAAATTACATTTCACCAGGTACACATTCACAGAGTAGGCAGTGAGATGAACCTATTTTTTGAGGGTTTATAGGATTAGCTAGCTGTTCAGATCTCTATAGGTGGAGCGGGGTTTAAACCCGTGACCCATTGACTGAAAGTCGAGTGTCTACATTAATGAGTCATAGCTCTATCTACAAGCACGATTTTGATTATATGGAGAAATATGAACTAACCTTAGGCATACAATTGAAAAATAATTGATTAACATCATTTGTTGTGGCTGTTGAACAGATCATCGACTCATTCATCGCTTCATAGTCACCATATGACAAATTAGTTTCTTTGTTCAAGTTTACACAGTCTCGATGACATGCTGCTAATCTTCGCAACAGTTTATCACATAAATTGAGTATTGCACGACCAAAATCTGAGGCAATTAAATCATTTTCTGGCCAGATTGCACTCAAACCAAGAATTATCTCAAATAACCATGAACGGATCTAAAGTGATATGATCAGAAATAAGATAAACAAGTCGAAAATTGTCTGGTAGGTGTTATGTGACATGACTTATGCTATTAAAATCTTTCTGAAAGGAGGCACAAAAACCCAGTTGTTACAGGTCTTCAGTGTTACTTTTCATATCGTTAAATTAGAAATTTGTGAAAAATATAAACTAATCAGAGCACTTTGAAGATTCGAAAAATCTCCTTAATACTCGCACATCAGATTGAAGGATTTGCTAAATCTATAATTTCCAAAACCCCAGATCATCTGAAAACATATAAATAGAACATGTGTTTTGTACAGCATGCCTAACCCTGTAGTGAAGCATAATACACATCAAAGGGATTCAAGCTAGGGCCTGGATTTCAACATATTCATGCTTCATTCAGTCACGTTTCTGCAGATTTCAGTTACCACTACTTACCAGAAAGTTATCAGTGGTTCAGACTGAGACTACCTCATGACAGTGCACGGATTCAAATAGTCCCACTTCGCACCAGTATAGTGACGGAAAAAAACAAAATGATGAGTAGGAAATCAAAAAAGAAAAATAGAAATGATACGGCAACAAAAGTATGATAAACAAACTACACATATGCGCCAAAGAACTCGATTTGGAACAATTTCTTTCAACTATGTTCACCTTCTGATCTACACCATTTGACGGCAACCAGGTGAAACACCCATATACTTCTCTATCCAGCTAACAGACTGATAGTCTTTCGCTGATATACAACAAATGTCTCAACAGTTCCAGAAAACAAACTCGCAAACTTATCAACTAATCCAATTTCCTCTACCACCAACTATCCCAAGATTAATCATTTAGATGGTTTCATCACTTATGAGCAGTATTTCAACAAATGAAAGATATTAAAACGAAAAGAAAATATGGGAACGGGAGAAATAAACAAATTTAGAGTAATACGATATTCAAGATAAAAAGCGGATACACTTTTGTCATTGTGACAGATTTTGATTCACTGTGTCTAAATTCTCCGATTATTGATTTTTACACAGTTCAAATAGCTGAATAGTGAATTCATGGATTGGTGCCATATTTTTTTCAGTCCCGCTTGGCTTCGCATTGACATTGTCTTAAGTCTAGCTATGACCACACGCCAAGTGGTAGCACATCTTAACTACCTCAGCAGATGAGAGATCATCAACCCACTGACTGATCTAATCTTCGTGCACAGTACTTTAAGAATAACTAGGGTACTTCGAAAACACTGGTGAGTAGAAACCAACAGCCTATTCATGCCACTTTTCGGTAAATCATACGCTTTATAACCCTGTATACCAAAACTTGCAATGAAATACATATGATATTATATAGTGTGTAAATGCATACAGTTACTTACTTGCGTATCTTGAGTTAATAATTTTGCTGCATCATAAGATGCTCGAATGATACTCTTGCACATATCATTAGTTGAGTCCATAGTCGCCAAAGTACCTTCCCGTTGTCTTTGTTCCTGTTTTAACAAAAGAACTGACTCTTCGAGACGTCTAATGCAAACTTCAATACACACCAGTAGACTTGCTTTAGCACTAATAGATACAACCGAGATAATTTCATTTTGACTAAGATAAGCTATAATCTGATGTAAAGGATTCTCGTTTACATGAGTGATTTTTGTATTACCTCTTATCTGACAGTCAACAGATGCATCATCTCCAGTATTGGAATTAACATTTTCATCGACAGCATTGGTACTGGTCTGCTTTAATAATGAATTAAACTCTAAATCACTTGGATTTGATATTGTAACCAAATGATATAAAGGACTTCCGTATAACAATCCAGAAAGTAAGAACAAATGTCCAGCTAAAGAAGCAGGTGCAACTGATTCTGTACAACGACGAAGACACGGTTCCAGTAAATGCCACCAAAACTAAATATAAAAAACCACACAAAAAAAATTTACTTAAATTGGTTTTAAAGCGATGAAATCAACATGAAATAAAAAGTAACCTATCTAAGCAAGATGCATTCGATCAACGCATTGTAATTAAAAAGTAAACTGTGTTTGAAGATAATTGTTACTATGGAAAGAAAATTTTTCAAGACTAAAAATTGGCAAACTTATCAAGTGAATTTCTCAAGATTGAACTGATCATAAGTGGCAACTAATGATCGTTGAGAGCAAAGAATAAAAGTGGTTTACATCAGAAATTGTAAAATACCAATTATTCGGATTTAATATTTGTATGCATGTTCAAAGTTTAATTCTGTACTGAGTACGGAGGATTTCTATTCACTGCAGAGTTTCAAACAAAAACAGTATAGCTTTAGTATTATTGCTTGTATTATATCATCGTTGATTGGTTCGAATTGATCGGTTTCTATTGGCATATTGGCTCCTGCGCGGATGCCTCGATACTGTCTGTTTTAATTCTACATAGTAACAATGGATAGTGAAAACATCACTCACTGGGAGGCAGGTACATACGACCGACGAGTCCCAAATAGGACGAAATGCGCATCCTGAATTAAATCATTACTATATAAAAACAGTATAGCTGTGTAGTACTTTTGCTTTCAAAAGTGTTCAAGGTAACACTAGTTCATGTTGAGAAGAGAATAGAAATCAGTCAATTTCATAAAATTATAAATTCATGACATAGACCTTACTCTGATAAATTTTGTAACTGACTGACAAAATCAACATAGAACCTCGCACACAGGTGCACTGGCTTACATTTTTCATACTCAACAGTAGTACACAAAGAACAGATGAGTAGAGAAAGTGATATCAAAGTAGATAAAGTTGTGTGAGAGTATAAACAATCTGAAGATAACGGCTGATGCGAACATCCTGGCTGTGTCAAGAAGTGAACACATCTGGATCACTGTGACCGATTTCCAGCCATGCCAACCACTGATTCCTTTTGTCTCGGGGACCCCAACCAAGCAGTCTGCATCACCCAACACAACTGAAGCCAATAGTAAGAGACTTGAACAACTGGTGCTGCGTCTTGGTCTGGCCACCCTGAACCCTCTTACAACCTAATCCAACTTCCTCCAGTGTGGCACGTTGAAGTATGCAGTGGGTCGACATGCGTAGTACATGTCCAAGTCATCTGAGTTGACTAAAATCCATAATTTCACTAACCGACTTCCCTGGCTTGGCTAGTACACTGTGCCTGACCTCAACATTTCTCACACGGTGATTTCACCGAACACGAGTATTCCCACGAAGACATCCATCGATTCATTACTTCTACTTTTAACGGCTATATCTTACAGCCGTACAATAGGATAGAACGGACTGAAACTCAGTTTATTCGTCATTTGACAGGTAGTTGAATATCTTGAGTAGAAATAGGCAAGAAACATTTTGGTGATGTACCAAAAGTTCCGTGATACAGTGATCTCGAAACGACAAACATAGTCGTCCAACAGATATCATATCTTGGGTATGCACCAGTAGTTAACGCAGATGAATTCCAAAGTGAAAAACTATTTACTAGATTGCAGGCATATTTTATCACCCATGACTTAAATGTCTCGAGTACAATATCTGACTAATTCTTAGTATGAAAAAAGATCCTTTGAAGTATTTCTTTTGAAAATGATGACTTCTGTCAGACAAGCACCACAAATCAAGGCAATAGAAATGCCAAAAAGCCCCTACTGCAAAGCATACTATTCAATTTAATCAACATACTCTTTTAACAATAAATAGGTTAGATAATAATTTTAAAAACAGACTGAGAAACAGGGTTTGGTATGTGTGCTTGGGTACTGGGGATGGCAGGATTACTCTGCTGAATCACTGTGTATATTGCTACTATTTCGAATTATACAATCGGATAGTCTGTTAAATTTTTACATGAATGAAAGATCTTCTAGAATATCGACAGGCACCTTGCTAATAAATGTTACATCGTATGAAACCTAACTGTTGTACAACTCAATTACAAAAACACTGGACCTCCATAGTTTGTTCTTTTTTGAAATTGACGGTTTGATGTGACTATAACAAATCTTTATCTTTTGTTAATAATTACAGATTCGAATCAGTGATGCTTATTTGATATTTCTAGAGGTGAAGTATATTTGCTGCAGATATTCTAGTCAGAATAAAATGATTATCTGAATATTATAATATCTGAGTACCCCTTCTGTTCAAATATCTACTAATACCGCAACAGATGGTGATCAATAAATGTAGGAATGACTATATACCACAACTATATCAGCAGTTCTGATTCATACAGTAGATAAACACCAATGCTTTATTGACTCAGCATTAACACCAACCTTAAAATGTGCGACTAACAACCTAGTACACACAATTGTACGTATCCACTGAGTTAGGTGACTATTTTCAAGACTTAAGATACAGCTTACTTGGCATGAGAGTGGTGACTAGAATACGGTTTGCCAAGTAACCACAACATCAATCAATTGTACAAAAAGCAACATACTTGCTAAATTAGTCTTTTTTACCTACATCGTTCTTCCCGAACACCAGATTGACCAGGTGCAATGATAAGTCCGAGAACAATACCGCATATTATTGTTAGATAGTTCTAAAAAATACCTTAACATGTCACAGATATTTAAAGATGATAAACTTATCACTTGTCAGTGGCATGGAAAATATTTTGTGATTTGACCCAAAAAAGAGTTCGAACACCCTTCACACTTCTTCCACCTTTCTTTGATTTATCTTAACCATATTTTGAGTAAATTAACTCCACAGAACTCGGTTGTCGTAAGACCTCCAATTTCAATGCCAGATCAATGTAGTACAGCATAAAATATACCATTCTATAATGCAACATCCAGTTTACATTCCAACCAAAGTTTTATTTATTACTTTGATTGTAAAGTTCTGTTACTTTGTTGGAAACCATGCAAACAACGAAGACCTATCCAGTAAAAAGACATGTCGCATATTGAAAGGTAGTTACAAAAGTTTTATAATATACCTCAAAACCTAAACCGAACACTCGTACAACACTACGAACCCCTTAAAGATTTATATAAAGAGAAACAGTCATCAGCAAGATGGTTGTGGCTTATTGGTTTAGGGAGATGAAAATCAACCAATGGGTCACTGGTTCGAGTGGAGCCCCACCTACTGAGGTTCGGGCAGTCAAATAGTATCACTAAGTTTATTGCCATTTCGATTATAGCCCATGCTGTTAGACTGTTAGCAGCTTTGATCTGTGAATGCATTCTTAATCCATTGGTCAGCCAAGGCTTCCCTATTTGAAGTTACTGAACGAAGCTAGTAGTCAAATACTAAATTAATGAAAGGGTCTAGTGAGCCACATGGAAATAGTTTGAATACCATACAACTTTCCAATCTTCTTAAAATAGGCCAATCAGTTGTTTCTATAATGATCCCACATGCGGAGCCGGATCGTCCAGGTGAGTGGAATCTAACACCTTGAATTGAATAGACTGCTCATGACAAAAAAAGTGAAATTGCAAGTCACGCATTCTAACGTTTCTTAAGGTTTCAACTCCTCTACCAGGTGATAACAATATCAAAAAGATTACCACTGAAACAGCAAGTTTGATAGGGCTAACAATAAAATGACAAACTTTTGAAATACATGGCTGAGGAATTCATACTACTATACTAATCAACAGGTTTTACTAACCGAAAAAGGATATAGATACTTCGACATTGGTTCAGAACTTCTGGTCTATATGAGTCATCTTTTCTACTGATAACTGTTCATGTACTCAGCTGAGACAACAAAGTAGTGTTTGAATAAACCTGACCTGACCAACGAAGTTTGATGATTAGTATGGATATTGTACCAACATTTAATACACTTTAGTATCACGATTGATTTCGTGAGGATGCTTAGATAAAACCTCAGCTGTGGAAAGAAAAGCAAAAGAAGCACTCAGCAACCTTGTGCATGTCTTTGCAGAGAGCCACACCTACTATACGAGGACTAATGATAGTACCTGGCTGCCCCGACCCCGGTAGGTGGAGTGGTGATCTAAGCCGTGACCCACTGATTGAAAGTCGTCTATCTAAACCAATACGTCATAGATCCGAAAGCTTTAATTAAGCTTGATCGACTTTCAATCAATCGGAATATTCAAAGTTGATCAAGCTTAATTAAGCCTTTCAGAAAAAGCGATGTATGAGTTGGTGTTACAGGTCAATAAACTAGCCAGTCAGATAAACGAACATTGACTCACAGTAACCGATGCTTAAAAGCACACGACAGAAAGACTATTCTTTTTATTTCTCGACAGATGTTGCGTACCAATGAAGTACTTTGTGATTGACATTATCGTACTGACAGTCATCTATAGTATAAAATTGTGTTCGCTTTTTGCAACACTGTTGGCATACTAAGGTTCTATATTAGGTTGTTTATTTGATATAGCACACAGTGATACAGTATAAGATGGTTTGGAGGTTTTAAAAGTTCTATTGTAAAGAAAACCTTACCTTGGTTGAAATCATACAGCCCAAAATTTGCGTTGAGACAAATAATTGGTTGATAACTTTAGCTGCTTCATTGACCTCAGCTGGACCAAATATATGCGAATTGGCATGTTTACAGATTAAACCGACGATATCCAAGTTACGAGTGTTGTCGATATTGTCTGCTGAATTCAGTGCACTCCGGAATGAAATGAAAGGCATCGTATTTATTAGAGATATATTTCCAGCAGGTGGCATTCGACTAAGTGCATCAGCTAAGCCATTTCCTATTCCAGTTAAGAGATGTTGAGTGTGTTGAGTAGCAGATTCTTCAAGGTGTAGAATTAAAATAGGTACCAAACTGGCTGCCTTCAAACGAGTTGCCTCTTGCCAATCAGAAAGATCTTTACACAGAGCTGGAAATAGCCTAGATGCTGATCTGTAAATCAGTTCTCGACAACCTATGAAGAAACGTTTGGTATTCTTTTAGTAATCACTTAACAGCATAATAAAAAAGCTAAATAGCATTTAGTTATTAGGAATTTTCCAACATGCTTCTAACGTAACGTAATTTCTTTAAATAAAAATAAATATTCAAGAAACATTTTGGTGATGTACAAAAAGTTCCGTGATACAGTGATCTAGAATCACTAAAGTGAGGCAAGAGACAATCAATTACATGTACAATGGAAGCTATATTGAAGTACGGTATAGAAAATATCCCACATATTGTTTAAAAATATACTAGTAGGATAAATGGGTATTTACAAATCGCCTGTGTTGATCACTGGCGAACTCTGAAGAGCAAGTGAATGACCTAGATAGTGAATACTGATCTTGTCCGTTTTAGACTGAGTTCCAATTTAATTAGATAAATCTGACGACTGACGTTTTTTAATCTCACGTTATTTGACCAAATAGCAGCAGTATACTTCCTGGTTGCTTGTTTGTTAATGAAAATTCTCGAAACACTTTAAAGTTAAAAATAATCACGTTTCAGAACTGATTATAAACCACATGATGTGTCTGAGTCTTAGTTCAAACAAAAATAGATAGTAGATAGATATTATCCTGGCCCCTCTAGTATTCGCTAATCATTTAGAAAACAGTTTTAGTCCGTAACCGTGTGTTGTGTTGACGCTTCGTATTGATCAGTCAATCACGGAAAGCATTTTATGTCAACACTAACGACTGCAAGATTTGGCTCACTGGTATAAACATCTTACTTTTGAGTTATGGAACTGTTACACAGTAATGCCCGGTCTCATGCTGTCTGTATAAGACCAGGGTTTAAACTTTACTTCAAAACCGTAAAATATCGAAAGTCGGAATATAGAAGTTTGAAAATATTGTATCAATATTGACGCAATGAGAGTCAATAACAATGGGATAACACCTGACCCCAATATTTAGTGTAACATTTTCATTATTCCGGTCAACTGCTGTGGGACATCTAGTCACTGCACATCAAACCGCCTCTGTTTGTCAGAATCCAAACTCACGTGTACTACGTACTACAGAAATTAAGAGGATATTCAGATAAGCGACAATTGCTCTAATATACATCGATTGCAAACCTTAAAACTCTGAAACCCGACTTGGCCTGAAAGCTGAAGTCATGATTGATAATTCATAAAGTATGGTCTACCGTGTAAGCGGGTGACCATTAGGGAAGTTTTAAGAAAGATAAATAATCCATGTTTCACTTATATCATAAAGATTGGAGAAACAGGTTCGCCAAAAGCCTATGCAAAAGACATGAATAGTAATAGATTAAAAGGGAAAATAGAAAGAAAAAGCACTGGAGATCGGTAGTGTTACTGCCTTTCACCAGACGTTTCATCATTGAACACTGGATAACATCTGAACAGTCTATGGTGAGAACTTTACCAATGATGTACAGTCCTTACACAGTTGATTTCTTGACATAATTTTTGTGCATGTATTTGTAACAGGTTATGAATCACACCTACTATGTGTGGGCTTATGAGACTACCGGGTTATCCTGGCAGAAGTAGGCCAAGTGGGTTTTGTATACGAAAGCTATTGCGTCGAAGTCGGATGAGCCACGACTCCACTACTTGTTGTGAGTGCTTGGTCCACCCACTCGTAAGAAATTGCAGTCCCATGATAACCGATAATGAGACATACTACAAATATTATTCACATGTGATCTTATATCAGGAACATTGGGACCAGTGAGATAATCAGACTTGATATGATATAAATGTTTTGTTACGTTCCCTGAAAATATAACAGAAAATATAGTCTCCCCCTTGAATCAACGTCAATAAGAATAGACAGTGTGAGTTGATCAAGTAGAATAAGGGCTGCAAAGGATTGAAACCCTAGTTAAATCAAAACTACTTCCAGTCGTCGGATAACAGGTTTCAGGAGCTACTAATATGCATAAGAAAATGGTACTAACTTCAAGACTGACAATTAAAAAATGTCATATTAACTAAACATATTTTATGGTCAATGATGATCCAGTCAACGATGGGATAATACAAGTAACGGTTTACCATTTCCTACCAGTAATTTTAACTTACCCAGTACCGGTCGTCTGCATTCATATGGATAGGAAAAAGGAGCACCTTTGTCGAAGTCCATTTTATCTTTTAGATGTTCTTCGTTTTCCTTCTCAAACTTAAGTCCTAAAAGCTTACAAAGTTTAATCAAGCTTACAAACTTACCTATATGATGCCACAAATTAACAGCGACTTCACGAATTTCATCCGACTCATCAGTCAAACCAGACAGAAGTAGTGGCAGTAACTTCGTGTGATAAGAGTACCTGTCCGGTAAATCCAACAACCACGAGCCTACTAGTTGTATGACAGCTTGTCTTACTGCCGATGATGAGTCAAATAGTCGCTGCGTCAGTGGTGGTATGATATTCTCTACAAACTTCCCTTGGCCGTATAACAGGACTTTTTCAAGTGCTCTTACAGTTTCTAGCCTAACTTTTGAGTGTTGGTGTGTCAGGTTGGATAGCATTGGTGATAAAATGGATTCCGATATCTGATAGAACCGATGACACTTCCTTTCAGACAAAACAACAGCTATCTTACAAGAAAGCTTTTTGACCTCATGATATGGATCTACAAACGTTTTCTGAAGAATTGATATATAGTCATCCAGGAATGCAGACGCTTCATCACCTCTAGTTACCAAAGTATATAGTAGGTTCATCGTAGAAAACCGGACTTCTTCAGAATGTTCTGTTATATCTTTCTGTCCTAGACGCATCACAAGCACAGGAACTAATGATGGAAGGAGGGCTGATACGTCTCTAGTTACATCTAAATACATCTCAAAGACTTTGACTGCAAGTTCGCGATTAACCTCAACAGGATCGTTTAACGCGCTTGACAAGGTCATAATTACTGTATTTAGTACACCGTCATCCTGGCCTGTCTTAGTCCTCAAGTAGTTTTCTACAGACTTGATAGCCTTCTTTCTGACAAACCTATCTTCATCAACCAACAGTACAGCACATCTGGCAATGTCATAAAATCCTTCGCTCATGTTTGTATTGCTTGATTTGTTGCGCTTAGTAGCAGCCGTACAAACAAATATACCAACGTGCAGCAGCAATGCTCAATATACTTAGCTGTTGGTTCATGGAGATATACTGACTCTGAAGTAGTTTCCATCACATAATGACATCGAAGGAAGAACCACTGCAAACTTGGTAGCACAGCACGTATGTTTTGAAGCTCCTCCGTAGTGAGCACTAATGACCACGCGAAGGACCAAGCCCACAACCATCAAGTTTCATGTTGAGCATGTTTCCATTTATTCACTGGGTTATAGATCAGCTATCCATTATTTCCTATAATTGTCAACAACCGATATAGGGTGAATAATGCTCAGAGCTGTAGTTTATTATTCTTCATCTCATCCGACTTAGTTAGACCCAGAGGTCAATTAATTTTATTGGAACTTCACGAAATTCATCCTCAAGAATATCATTAGTGAGGAAAAATAGTTGTTCAGTAGTAGTTTGCAGGGAGTGACCAGCCTCGACGGTGCATTCATTATGGGCTGACATCAATTTTCTAGATCAACCTGTAGTGCACCTTCCTGGCACCAAAATACAACTAGGGCTAAAATAAATGGATTAAACTAACTAAACAAACCCCTAGCTCGCCTCCGGATGCTTTAGGTGTTTTAAGTTTTGTTTTAACGAGCATGCATCTGAGCAGCCTTGGACGCTATTTTGCGCTTCCTTAGTGCTGGTTAGCAAGCACGTTATTAGAGTCCCTAGCTCAGCCATACCAGCCAGATAAGTTGAATAAGCTTTTCCCCCATTCATTACCATACATATACTCTAATTAAACACATTACTTCTTCAAATGTATTCCCGAACCAGTCCTTTTGATTTGTGTTTTGTTATCAGTACTTACACGTTAGGTAAGGTACTGGTTAAGCAGGTACCAGAGCACATCAAGTTAAGTAGGGCTGGTCAAACGTTGCGGAATTGTAACACGCTCCCCCTACAAATCTGCTAAACGTAGCTGGCTAGTTCATCCCGTTTTCGGGATCCAATAACCAATATCTTCTTACAAGTTGGTGTGAACCTACTGGTTCACTCGCGCTCACTTCTGTATCTTTCATAAAAGTTCCGCGTCATTGTTGAATTTAGATTCGGTAGACTTACCCACACGCCTGCTTCAGTTCTCACAGCCCCAATGGGCGGTCGGGCATTGATTAAATTTGTAGGGATTCCATTATTTGTCCAAGAATCACGGTGCAGATGGGTTCCTTAAGTATGATGTCGCAAAAAAGTTGTTCGGACTGCTGGTAAAGATAGGAGGGGTGTCCAGTGAAAACATGGGAAGGAAGTGAGAAAAAGTAAGGCGGGAAGATACGGAACAGGAGAGAAGGGAAAACCTAGGTAGATTCATGGGAGATAGCAGTGGTAAGGAGAGCATTGGTAAAAAGGGTGAGGTCATAAAGTCGGGGGGAGGAGGGAAGGGAAGGAGTAAGTGACATTAGGGGACGGATTGTGGGAATTGAATTAGTAGTGTTACACCTAACATGGACGTATCAGGTTAATTCAGGTTCGGGAAGATGATGGCAGTATAAACAACTCGGTATAGGGTTAACTTTGGCGGATTGTCTGGGGTTCGTTGACTGTTTCGACCCACTCCGTGTTCCAGCCAGATAAGGGCAAGTCATGCGTCGCTGTGTAGCCTCCCAGACTCTGCTTGTAGCTTTTGGCAGACGGAGTACTAGAAACTTGTCGGAGAACGCGTTACACTAGTCAAAAACTAGCAGAGGGGAGAAGTGTGGAATCTTGCGAGATTTTGTCCTTTGATGGGCAATTCTCCTTGAGTTACCAAGAGGATTGCTACAGTGGACGTTCAGTAGGATTCCACTGTTCAAGCGACCTGGATTACCTAGTGTTTTACAAGCCGCTACCAAGTCTCGAAGAAACTCATGGTGGCTAATACAGTAAAGCCTGAGGTCCTTCAGTCCATCCTCGTTGCTAGCCATGAACATTCTGTAGGAGGCCAAAACCCCTGTTCAGACATGTTAATACGATGACGCTGCGGATCTGTCAGTGCGGTAGTGCGCCCGTAGTTACAGACCTGGCTTCGTGTCATCTTTGAATGCTGACCCTACTTTTATCAAAGAGATTCATGGCTTTTGGATCGTGGAGAGTGGCTCGCCCTATAAGACTATTCATATGGAGTACAAGAAGCTTTCTGTATTCTGGACGGGTGAAACAGAACGATTTGCACGGTTATCGCTTCCTGAGCTTATAGTGCTGTCGAGCAACTTTGCTGTCGCAACAGGACTGCATCCACCAGTGAAAGAGATTGCGTGTGAATGCTTCGTGAGCTACCAACACGACTTTAAAGCTAATACTGTAGTCGTAAGATGTCGTGGCCTGGCCTGCCTTCCTTAGAAACTGAGAAACTGTTTATGGTGAGGCACTTGAAGAGCACACTGTAGAGGAGGCACAGAAACCAAAACTAAAAGATTTTTTCTTCTGTCTACACTGGACTTATATCACGATCATTCTACTATTCGTAAATCATGACAACAAGCTGGCTTGATTTTGTATGGGGAGAATGATTTTCAAGCACCACTGGAGATCTTGGACAGGATGAAAATCAAACATGACCCAGTTACAAAATGATTCAACACATTTTCGGAGTTTTCCTAGTCAACTAGCGGGCATAAAGATAGCCTTTTTGATTGGTTTCTGCGCGGATTCAACTTTACTTGCGCATGCCGAGTCACAGAAGGTTAAACTTAACATTGTTTCGCTTTGATGTTTAATTGTGATAGCATGGCATGCCTGCGACCTCGCCTGGTTAACTAGTTCACTAGTTACTAGCCGGTCCTGAGCCCGGGTAAAGAGGGAAGGTTGGGCATAGGGCCAGCAACCCTACACCGTAAAAAAAATCTAACCGCTAAAGAAACTTCAAAGCACAAACGATATACAAAAAATAATAACAAAATTATTCCTCGCTGGAATCGGAGAGGCGAAATGACGCCAGTTGGTGAGAACCTTCGGGAAGCCAATTGGCCGATGTGTCCTTCCTTTTCTCGATGAAAGCGAAAGTAACCATAGGGACACGGAATGTCCGCACGATGTTTGAACCCGGCAAGGCAGCCTGGGTTGCAAACGAGATGAGAGGGTATCACATTGAAGTGCTTGGAATTTGCGAAAACGGATGGAATGGGAGTGGACTCACCAAACTGTCAACTGGAGAATCAATAATCTACTCCGATATTGTCACCCAGACGACAACAACAAGCACACTGAGTTATGGAGTGGCTACCATGATGTCCCCAACAGCATCGGAAGCTCTCATGCGGTGGGAACCAATCTCCTCCACGATCATGACAGCGAGGTTCAACTCAAAAGGAAGGAAGGTCACAATCATACAATGCTATGCACCTACAAATAATCCAAATGAAGAGAAAAAGGGGGAGTTCTACAGACAACTTCAATCAACAATGGACAAGGCGTCAGTCAGCGATATCAAAATTCTAATTCGTGACATGCATGCCAAACTAGGAGGGAACAACACAGGAAGGGAACTCATCCATCATGGGTCGAGAAGCGCTCGGTGAGGTGATGAACGAGAGTAGAGAATTGTTTGGAGACTTCCGTGCATTCAACGATTCGGTGATTGCAGTCAGGCAGTGTGTTCAAACACAAGGATATCCACAAAGCGAGCAACACGGATTTCACCAGACACCAGGACACACTGAAATTCAGATCGACTTTATCTCAATGTGAATAACGTGGAGACTCAGTCTACTTGACACAAGGTTAACAAGAGGACCAGATGTAGGCTCAGACCAATCACTGTCTAGTGCAAGGAACCTTCCAAATCAAGTTAAAGCCTTCAAGGAGGCTGGTGATAGACCGCAGTTCAAGTACAACACTCGGAAGCTGGAGGATGGAACTACAAAAGACATCTTCACGGCAGCCATCAAGACAAAATGGGAGATATCGAGGAACATCCCTGAAGAAACTTGTGTGGAAGAGCACTGGAACGCTTTGAGAGCTATGTGGAAAGAAACCTGGATAACCGTATTAGGAAGGAAGAAGAAAGAAGATAAGGAATGGATCTTGATGGATACATGGAAGCTGATAGAGGAGAGGGGGATAGTGAAGGAGGAGATAAACCAGTGCAAGGATGCTCAACGACAAGAGGAACTGAGCACAATGTATAAAACACTGGACAAAGAAGTGAACAGGAGAAGGTGAAAAGACAGAAGACACTTCTACGACACATTGGCAAGTCAAGCGGAACAGGCTGCAGGTAGGAGAGACAGAGACCTGGCGACATTGTATCAAATAACCAGGTTGCTATCTGGGAGGAGATCAACGCAGGCGAAACCAATAAAAGATGATGACGGAAATTTAATTACGAAAGAAGAGAAACAAAGAAAACGATGGGCTGGCCGACCACTTCAAGAAGCTCTTGAATCGACCACCACCACCACCTGCACTTCGTCCAGAAATACCGCCTGCAGCCGCTGAACTACGAGTGAACATAAATCCTCCAACAAAAATGGAAGTCATGAACGCCATAAAGCTACTGAAATGTGGGAAAGCAGCAGCACCAGGTGGAATCCCGTCAGAAGCACTGAAAACAGACTCAGAGACAACAGCGGATATGCTCACACCACACCACCACTGCAGAATGTCTGGAAAGAAGGGAAGGTACCTGGCGATTGCAGGAAGGGTTACCTTGTCAAATTGCCGAAGAAGGGAGATCTCAGTGTTTGCAGGAACTGGCGCGGAATCACTCTCCTGTCCACCCAAAGCAAGCAAAATATTAAGCCGCATCATCCTAGAGAGGCTAAAGGATGAGCTGGGTTCAAAACTACCACCGGAACAGGCAGGCTGGCTGGCTTCAGGAAGTACAAATCATGTGCCGACGAAATTGCAACACTTCGCATCATCAAAGAACAGAGTATAGAATGGCACTTCACTATACACCTCAACTTTATCGACTTTGAGAAGGCCTCTGACAGCGTCGACCGAGAGGTAATTTGGAAACTGCCTCATTGCTACGGAGTACCGCAAACCTTTATCAGCCTCTTTCAACAACTGTATGAAGACGCCACATGCCAAGTAATTCACAATGGGAAGCTCAGTGATGCTTTTGAAGTGAAGACAGAAGTGAAACAAGGTTGCCCACTACCCCCCCCCAAGATATTCCTGATTGTGGTCGACTGGATCATGCAGCAAACAGTGGGGAGCGAGAAGAGGGGGATACACTGGACCAGGGAAGTAACCTAGAGGGTCTAGACTTCGCCGATGACTTGTGTCTGATGTCACACAAACTTGAAGATCTACAGGCAAAACCAACAGGTTGGCAAAAGGGGCAGGGCGGCGAAGACGGGACTTCAAGTGAATACCGAGAAGACAGAAGTGATGAAGATACCGCGCCAACAACTCCAACAGCAACAACAAACTCCAGTCACCATCAACGACAGAAACTTAAAGGAAGTAACCTCCTTCACCTATCTAGGAAGCACTGTTTCAGCTACAGGCGGCACAGACGAGGATGTCAATGCAGCCAGGATCGGAAACACAGCAAGACAGGCGTTCATTAGCCTGAAACCAGTGTGGAGATCTTCTGCACTCAGCATGTGGAACAAGATACGGATTTTCAACACCAACTTCAAGTCAGTGCTTCTGTATGGTTCAGAGACTTGGTGCATTACGAAACGGATTTCCAATTAACTACAGACATTCATCAACCACTGCCTACGCTGGCTCGCTACTGAAGATCAGATGGATTGCCAGAAAGAATAAGCAACAAGGAGCTCTGGGAACGAACCAACCAAGAACCTATCGCCGAACGGATATGCATTGGAAGGAAGTGGAGATGGACTGGGCAAACACTGAGAAGGCCGACTGGGGACATCACGCGTCAGGCCCTTGAGTGGAATCACCATGGGAAGCGACGAGTTGGACGTCCGAGGGTGACGTGGAGGAGATAGTGCAAGGAGGAAATGAGAGCTTCTGGGCTGTCGTGAAGCCAGGTTCGAAAGATTTCAGGGGACAAAGTTAACTGGAGACGTGCTACTGAAGCCCAATGTTCCATTGGGAACCCAAGGGACCGATAATAATAATAATAATGGTATGCCTGCAGGTAACCACTAAATATAACCATCACTTGGGTGAATTTCGCTCCATTGGCCTTCACAAGATAGGATGCAGAAAAGACATCTTTCATATATTCTGAAGAGTTTAGGTGAAGTAGTGGGTAACTCGGCGAGGACGGACGCTTTCGGTCACCGAACGAATTAATCATAAACTTGCTGACACACCAAATGCACGGCACTTATTTGCGCTGCAGATAGTGTATGGCTTGAGGCCGCCGACGTCTGATTAAATAAACAAATATTTTATTCCCACATCAAGAGTTCAACACGAGAGAAGCCAGTTTAAAGTCAACATCACATTGGTATATGTTGAAAGGTCTACAAGATTTTACGCGTCCTGAATGGTACAAAGAGGAGGTCATTAATAAATAATAGTAATAAGTAACGTATTCTCATACTAGTAATTTAACATGAGAGAAGCCAGTTTACGGGCATCATCGCTTTGATATATGCTGGAAAATTTACGAGATTTTACGGGAACTGAATGGTACGGCATGGAGGTCATTAAATAAGATTAAAAACACCAGAAGATTACACAAGTTATGAAATAAGCAAGAAAATACAACTTTTCAGCGTACGCAGAGCGTTAAAGTTTGGATCGTTTTCAGTCATACTTTCTTTTTTCACCACTAGTAGCACCAAGGTCACGCGAAACTCTAAATTTCCGTTACAAGCTGTCGACTTGTCTTATTCGTCCTCGCGATGCCCCGTTACGCTACATAAAAAAATCTTTTTTACCATAAATTCCCATTCTTATAGCTTCGGGTACCGGAAGAACCCACACTGACGATGTTGAGAACCTGTAAGTTTCCACATAATCACGTAATCCAAGTGAATATCTATTCAAGTATTGTCGCTCACAGCAATATAGGTTCACGCCATTAGAATTGGATATTGTGGTGCAAAGGAATAAACATTCAAAAAATCTGCGGACCAATGGCACTGAGTTTTCCATGCTGTTCACGTTAAGGTATGCAGCATTGTCAAAGACGTATATTCACGTTTAGATGAAGAACTAGAGAAGTCAGTTGCATGTCATCATTGTGGGTATGTTCACTTTAAAGTTAATGGGTGGGTTGATCTGAATTTTACTGTCTGTACAGATTTTCGATGCCATAATGACCCGAGGATTGATATATGTTCGTGTGGTGAGAGGGTCAAACGAGTGAATTGGATTGGTAACTCTTGCTTATTGAACAGTAATTTTCTTGGAAGCATAGTTTCATTGCTTCGAAGGGAAGTGGAATGTTTAGAACTGGCAACGTATATTCCTCATTTGTCTCCTATTGTCGTCATTGAAGGTTGTATTGATGACGTGGGTATTCGAGGATCCGAGTTAAACCCTTTGATCGTTTAGCTCTCAGATTTCCAGATTATTTGGTAAGTTTCCACTATAGTCCGGTTTCTCCGTAGTTTAATAATATCTTCATGCTGCAACCATCTGAAATTTCGGTAAAAAAAAACAACAAAAGCAGGTGTAGTCTCTGCCCCTCTCAGATTGTAAAGTGTGTATAAATATTGAGAGTTCCTAATGTGTCTGTGGTTCCAGTAACAGTATTAGCGGTGCTTTTTATGGTGCTGTCCTGTACTGTAGAGTTAAGCGTTCTTATAAACCCAGTCAGTGTTTGATTCGCGTACTTCCCTAGGTAAGCTGTCCCATATCTCGGCATATTTTATCACAAAGGAGTTCACCCTAGTGACCGTTCTGAAACACTCAATTGATACATTGGGGTTACATTTCTTAACGCGTATGGAGTTTTGTTTACGAACCACATGTCTGTGAGTGCGCTATAAGTTAACCTGTTAAAAGGCTTATGAAACAGTATCAGGCTCACTCTGAGACTTCGTTTCTTTAGTGGATCAAGCCCTAGGATGTTGCACCTGGTGGCATATTTTACGTCCTTATTCGTGTTGAGTATTCTCATCGTAAAGTATCTCTGCACCCCATCGACTTTCAGTCCATCCGTAATCCGTATACTGCTGCATATAAATGAACAATGTTCGAGCAGCGGTCGAACACGTGTTTTATACAGGATAACTCTAGATTCGGTACTTCAGAAGTTCCGTGATAAGAAACCCACCAGTCTTGCGGGATTTCAACACCTACGTGGATACGTGCTCAGAGAAGGTTAGGTTGTGAGAATATCGATACCCTAGGTTTTGTATAGACTTCAGTTTTGCAGGTTAATGCCCGGCTTTCATTAGGTTTAGTTCGAGTCCACAGTCACCTATGCATGCCCAGCGGCATTTTTGCGTGTTAAATTCCAGTCGCCAGATGTTGCACCATTTGCCAACGTATCTTAGTTCCTCTTGCATAGTGCCAATGGTCAGAGTCAAGGCACTGCTAAGGCATGTGTATACTACCTTCAGGTCATCAGCCTATAAGAATGGCTTGCCTACCTTGAAGCACTCACATGTACCATTGACGTATGTTATGAAGAGGAGTGGACCCAAGACGCTGCCCTGGACAACTTCACTGGTTATCGGTTTAGGCTTTGAGATAGTTGGACCAACTTCTATTATTTAGTAACGATTACGGAGAAAGGATTTTAACCAGTCTAAAAGTGTATAGCAGATCCCAATGGACCTTAGCCTATTGATAGGCAAGCTGTATGGGGCTCTGTCGAAGGCTGTAGTGGTGTTGAAGCAAAGTATTATCACTGTCTTTTTCTGATTCCTTTTGCTGGTGATCTCGTTAAAAAAGTCAAACAGGTTTGTAGTGCAGAGTCTTCTTTTCAGAAAACCATGTTGCGACGAGCTGATGTGGTTAGATCCCAGCGGGTAATCAGACATTTGACTTTTAATCACCTTTTCCATAGGTTCTATTTAAAACATCGGAAGATTCTGCTGGTCATGCAGTTAACAAGGAAGTATTGCTTTTCAGCATATACGGTGTTAAAGTTAAGATCGCTTTCAGTCGTAATTTTTTCACCGTAGGTAGCACCAAGGTCGCACAAAATTCCAAACTTTCATTTGACGCTTTTAACTCGCCCCCGAAACGCCACGTTACGCCAGGCAAACGTCCATTTTATAATGAATTCCCATATCAAAGAGACCATAAGAATCCACACTAACAATTTCGGGAATTAGTAATTTTCCACATAATTACGTAATCCAAGTGAGTATCCACGCCCATTTATTTCCTTCTACTCAGGTGTTACTGTTCACAGCAATATAGACTTGCGCCATTAGAACTGGGTATTTTTGTGCAGGAGAGAAAAAATTTGAGGAACTCCGGACCAGTGGCAATAGATTTCTCATCCTGTTCACCTTAAGACGTGCAGCACTATCAAGGAGTTATATCCACTGTCCGATGAAGTGCTGGAGGGGTCTGTTGCGCAGCGTCGTTGCGAATATGCTCACTTTAAAGCCAATAGGTGAGTTGGTCTCTTGGACTTAGCTGTCTATTCAAACCTTCGTTCCCACTGTGACCATTCAGAAGTTTGAGTAATTCTGGTATAGGTAGATAAATCGACAAAACTCCTTAACGTCCTGCCCCAGCAAAGATGCTTTTACTCCGAACCGCCGTTTCTAACTTTCAGCTTAATGTAAATGAAAATAGCATCTGTGAGGATTGAGGTTGCTTTTTGCCTAACGCCTAATTTTATAGTCGGACCAAATTAAATCATAAAATTAGCTTATCGGAATGGCCTGAGATCTCCATCGCTCCATATCATCAACAATAAGGATTATTTGGGAAAGTATCCTTGGTAGCATATCGCTGCCACATGCCATAGACAAGAATGGCCCCGATTTCCGGATTTTGGAAACCTTGTTAGGATAACTGTGTGTTTGTGAAAGCGGTGCAGCTCAAATGGAGTTCAAGCGGCCGATTACACAACCAATGTAACAGGTGATCAGTTGGTTCCAGATGAAATTCACTCGACCTCAGCTTGTCCTCGAAGTAGGCGAAGCTGATGCAATAAAATCCTCCTGAACCGTCAGGGTGATCAACAACTAATCTAGCAAGGTGATTGTCAATAATCATTTACATACCACTACCTTGATCAGATTATTAGAATAGTGGAGGCCTTTTTGAAGCCGTCGCCCCTCAGAGTTACCTGACATCTGGTAGCTACTCAAATCGTTGTAGATAATCTAGAACATCGTTTCCAATGGTATGCAGGAGAGAGTTGAGGGCCTGTAGCTCATTGGTAGTCTCACCCACTGCTCTTAAAAATAAGTGTAGTGTCAACCGGATTTGATATTCAAAGTAATGGCTGTTCAATGATAGGATTAATAAGCCACCTGCCTACACGTCGGGTGAGCTTGAGCACTTCAGCACTCCGATCTTCTTCACCTACGTTTTTCCCGAATCTTCATTGTGTTGGTTTGGAAGACCAGATTACAAATGCTGAGATATAAAACAGGCTTAGTTACCGGCAGAAAATACGGCGTCAAGATAGGTTCCGTGCCATCGTTCCAACCATATCTGGCATCCCTATATAAGTTTCGCATCACACAGTTACAAGAGCATGAATGGCCTCACAGCTGTACCAACTGCTTAAAGCCAATTCAAAAAAGACGGTGAGACCGATCCTCAGACGGCTTAAATGCTGTTTCAAGATCACTTCATAAAGAGCGTGAGAGGGATCTTTGATGAAAAAGGGTGCCATCGGTTGGCTTTCTTTTCCTTCGGTACTTGTCATGGTGAGGCCAAAATGTAGTCCACATGGTATACGTTGCTACGATGCCACTAAATATCCCCATACACCACCGGAAAACCTGGGGACCTGGAGTATCTAATGACGTCACAAGCCAGAGACTTCCAAAGGCCACACAGGAAAAAAACTGATCGAATCCCATAAACAGTTCGGAATAACATGGGGGAGTCCTCCCAAGAATCCATAATCGAAGCCTTTGGCAAGTGTCATGAGTTGAATAGCGGCAACGTTCAACGACATTGAACCACAGCCAGAGGAGATGACGTGATCTAGTCTGTGGTAATAAATTGCTCACTGCCTCTAGAAGGGGGATAATCAAATGCTTCTAGCTCTGAGAACACTATGACGGCTGCCAGTTTTGTTAGTGCAACAATAAAGTGCCTGGAGGATCTAAACTTATGTGACTTATGGCCCATCAGAGACCGGGAACCAGCAAAGAAATCCCTGAAGAATCGCAGTTTGTACAATGATCTGACTGCAAGCTTAACGTGTGGGCAAGCTTTAAAAATTCCGCAGCGATATCATGGGCAGAATAGTTGGGCCGCAGACTCTGTGGTCCCGGCTACACGCCGAAAATATTTTCGTCATAAAAACCCTTCATTCACCAGACGCCTCAGATAAGCAAATATGCGCAGCTGCTTTGACCTCATCGTGAAGGGATAAAAAGCGACATGAAGGGGAGCTATCTTCCACATTTTCTATCCAAAACAAAAGCCGTTTCATTGGCTGTAAGCACACAATCGCCAAACCCATTATGGTGCTGTTTCAACATCAACTGCAAAACATCGTTGGTTCCACCCGTGGCCTTAGAATCGAGTAACAACGACCACATACGATCGCTAGACAGCAAGTTGGGACGACGGGCTGGAAGTTTGCGCAGTATTTCCGCATCTAGCCGAAGCAGCTGACATCACCTTAAACAGCACTGTGTTGGCTAAACCATTGTAAGCAGGCGTTAATGTACCATTTACCACCTACTTAGAGGGCAGGGGCCCACGCCTGACAGTGAACGCAACTCTGTCTGCCGGGATACGTTTAGTGTCGAGGCTGGGCAGTGGAGAGGTCGTTGCATTACTTCTTTCTTGACTATTTGTGAATGAACTTCCTGTGGGAATCTACTGGTGTACTCCCTATTTGCTGTAGAAATCGAAACACCGAGGGTGAAGCTCAGGAAAAAGGGCCCCGGAAACTTCACAACAACTCACCGCAATCTGAATCTCGGAGGGCCAGGAATTTTTCTGGCTTAACCTAGGGAGGTTCAAGACGACAACTCTTTTATCAAGTGGAGAAATTAAGGCTCGCTACACCCGAAGCATTAGATTTCTCACCTGGGTGTTTGTCTACTGCAACGTATTAGACATCGGTGGTAACTTACGGGGAGTGGTGGCAAAAGAGGATGATATGACGCAACTCATAAGTAAGCGGCTTTCTACATATACTTCCGAGTAACTCCTTATTATCTTTCGAGGTAAAATAAGACTTCCCCTAGAGGTGTTGCAGAAGGCGGCCTTCTCTGCTGAAACGGGAGTTAAATCTTCTGGGGGAGAGGCAGAAAAACTCTACAGAGTCAAATGTCAAGCTGCCAGAAAATATTCAGGGCATTTCGCCCAGTTCGTACTAGGTTATCATAAAAGCAGATGTGATCTTTTTGCGGTTTGTATGCTCAATGGTATCAGTTCCAACTGGGTTCCGGTGGGAACCGGATAGCACCAACAGGTATCACTTCTGTCCAAGAAGAATGTTACAAGCCTTATCTTAACCAACACGCCCCAAATGAACACACATCAATGACGGGTAAACCAGAATACAAATACCACAGGGTTCGAAAAAATGTAATTAATTCACCCGTCCGCTTTCGAATGTGTATCAGCAAAAATTGGCCCCAATAACGGTGTGGTGTCGGTGCTTATAATATTTGTCAAGATATTTGAATAAATTTGCGCGGAATGTACAGTATGATTCTTCCACTAGAACAGTGAAATGTGAGACAGGCTACTCAAGTGTTCGAAAAGAATAAAGAAGGTACTCATGCCAAAAAAGCAACAGGTACTTGTCCAGTAATGATATGCCAGAGTGCGACACCTAGGAACTGTTTGGTCTGACCACTGAGTTATGAAAATGAACATGGGAAAATGAGAATTAACCAAAGATCCACGGGCCTCAGATGAAAGCTATGTGTAAAGGACAGTAAATGGGCAAGCGCGAGTAAGTAGTAACACTGCTTATCTGTGAAAAGTAAACTTGCTATCAAAGTGATGCAGAAAATATAGTCTTATTAGATGGATAATCAAATCTTGATTACTTGTATGTGGCCCTCTAATTAGTGAACTCTCTCGTCTGACGTATTCACTTATTCAGGATCTTCTGTTGGAGTTTACATTGCTGTGGTTTGCGTTGATATGTCTTTACTAGTTTTCTTTGAGGGATCATCGATAATGGCTGGCCCTGCTTGTTCGATGGTGACACACCTACCTTGTCGAGCCTTACTATTCTAACGACTTTACCGCTCCTACCCACGACCTTGCACGAACCATCATAACACGGTCGTAGTGGTCACTGGAAGCAACCTCTTCTGGAAAAGATGTGAGTACGGTTGCTTTCCGAAGTGGGACATGTGACGGTTTTTGTTGCGCCCGCGAGGGTGATATTTTCAACTTGCTCATATACTTTTACATTAGTTGCACATAGCTAGCCATATCAAATGATTCTTTGTTGTCCATGGTGAAAAAGTTTCCTGGCAATCGTAAAGTTATCCCACAGACTAAACATGAGGCACAACAACTGGTATCTCCTTAAATTAAACCTACTTTCGAGCAGTACCGAAAGGAGTTCGGTAGACCAGTTTTATCGGTCTGCGCAGCAGCAAAAGGTGCAGTGAATTCGGTTGTCCACTGTCCAACGTATAGGATCAAAAATTAGCTTCCATAGTAGTCTGATACCTGTACTACTGGTGTTTGTCAAGAAATGTGAACAAAGTTACTTAGGGTATGCGACAGCCCAGTTCAAATTCACAAGGCTGTCGGTCAAATGAAGCGCTCTAAGAAGTTAACGCTGTGGGTTAGAGATCATTGGTCCTCTGGAAATTCCTTACGGTTGACCTGTCAAAGGGCTAACGCAACAGTAAGATTCAAATACTTTATGTCGGAGTTTGCACATAAGAGAATGCTCTGCCATGACTGGTAGCAGCTTCTTACACTTCCGACTTTTAAGTGAGTGCCGGCCAAATGCATGATCGCATAGGGCTCGTTAATAACACACTGAAAGTTTCTTGCAGTCTACTTGCCGTATTCTTAATGGATGACTCTTACATTAAAAATCACCCCCTATATTTTGTGTTAGACTTCCGATTAAACTCCTCTGCTCATTCACATCTTCAACTCCGCCTTAATATACTTCCCATCGTCTACCCTTTCCCATTGCTCTTAGTGAAAACTGCTCTATTGCCTATACTTTTGTATTTCCATGCAGAAAGTAGTCTTAAAACGTGGACCAATCTCACTGGCACGTCCAGAAGTACCCACTAAGTAATGAGTCAAAAAATTCATAAAAGAAGAAACTTTCAGATGGATGGCTAAAGCTGTCAAGGCTAAACGTACAATTCTCCAGGTGACTTCAGCGCACACAAAAGGAGTGCAGCCGAACAGACAGTCCTATCACTGAAGCGAGTGAAATTATCTTATATACACAACTGACACCGGATATTGGGGCCCGTAGGAGCCTCACTGCTGCAGGAGGATTTCCACATGTGCCAACAGATGCGCTGTGGTGAGACCAGCGAGCACGGATCTGACAAAAATCCTGGCACCCATTTACCTTCACTCTACTAATCGGAGCTCATTGGCTAAATGGCCACTGATTTGACCTCTGAAAACGTTACTTTACATCTTGATTTTCCCGGAATAGGAGTGTGTGGCTTAACAAGCTACATTCGTTGTTCATTCTTCTTGGAAATAGCCGCACATATGTCCGTCAAATAGAGGCTGTCACCGTCAAGACCTACGGCTTTGGGAAAAGGTGGTTTGCGAAACGTAAAATCCTAATTCCGTCGTTCCATCACCCGCCGAACAGGCAGCTGTGTGATAGGTCTACCTGGCTCGTTCACCCGCTGTAGCCTTGGTCGCCGCACCTACAGCGTTGCTTTCAGCACTCCTCTGAGTTATACAACCAGAAAACCGAAGGCGGAGCTGACAACTTAGGCCAAATGTTATAGGCCCCCTCCTTTTTCTTGTCCTAATCATCTTAGTCTTCCTTCTTCCCCTTTTTCCACTTGTCGAAATGAGCAGCGACGGTATTTCAGACAAATGTGGTCCCTAAAGCATTTTAGGCGGGACCTTACTCCAGTCATTGGCCACCCCCTCCGGTAGCGACCTGGGCTAGGGGTAGGAGGTGAAAAACTGGCTTCAGGGACCATAACTTGAACTTGGTAGAAAGTTCGTGACTAACAATTCTCGAAAAAAGCAGAATGCCTAACTAACACAGGGTTTCGAATCCCTCCGCTCACATTCACTGAAGGGTGTGTCTCACTGGAGCACCTAGCCCAAACTCCAGCTTATCTATGAAAGCCACCAAAGGTAAATAGTTGTGAATAAAATAAGCCCCCCTGGTTAAACCCTCTGGACATGTGGATTATCGCCACACATATGGTCTCACTGTAGCCAAAACGGCAAGGGCTTTTGATTGCAACACGTATAACAAATGGGTACACTTTCGATGTGATAGAGACATATCAGGTCAACGGCGCGTCATCCATGCGCCTGCTTCTGGCATATCAGCTCACAATTTTACATAAGACCACTCGCATCTATAGGCTCGTTTAGGGAGGCTGTAAAACATCCTCACAGCTGCTCGAATTCGGGCGTCCGCACAAATGATTACCACGAGTGAGAGTCCAAAAACGAGGGCGTCAGCTATATTCCGCCAACAGTCACGCCTGTAGGGTGTCCAGAAACGGCCACGCAACGATCAGCCGTAAGGCCAACCTCATCACCCTCAAACCCTGTAGTCGCTGCAAAGGCTACCTTAGGCCGCACACAGCAGAAGATGGGTTAAAATGGAAAATAGGATGCAAACTTTCCACAGAAACCCACTCCCATTACATGAAAACGGGAATATCAACTATGGGTCTAACACTATAATCTTTTTGACGCTCCTCCATATCATGAAAGCTTTCGTGAGGGGAGGGAATCGTCTTACTAATAGCAGTGAGGAACGACATTTCATGCAACAGGACTAGGCAGCCTGAGCTGTCCCGTCCCTGCATGACCACCGTTTACCTCAAAGAAAGCCCCCACGAATGAGAGTGAACCTGAGCTCTATTGAAAGATTTCTCTCGTTGTGAAGCACTGGTCATTAACAGTTATCCAGCACCAAGGTTAAGCCAGATAGGCCACCGCCAGCGAGAAAATGTCTTGTGAAGCATATCACATGCTGAAATCAGCGACCGTGGTTATCTATGGCATACCAGAACTGGAAGACGGCATATTAGTATAGAGTTACGCTCATGGTGTTCAACAATGTCAACGGTTGTCAGCAAGGATGGGGCAAAGTAGATAAAATAAATAAATAAATATCTTTATTCCCAAGTTATGAAACTAACATGAGAGAAGCCAGTCTACAGACGTCATCAAATTGATAACTGCAGAGAAACATAAAAGGTTTTAGCAGTGTTGAATGATACAGAGGGAGGACATAAAACTCTATCAAGATACCAAGTGTCTAAATGTTATGAAAATAGCAGGAAAATATCGCTTCACAGTACATATACACCGTTCTGAGTTTGGGTCATTTCTGCTCACAATTCTTTCTTCATATCGAACGGGGCAAAATTTGGTGCTTGCGTTGTGAGTAGTCGACCTGATTGACCCGTCTACAAGACCAAGTGTTTCGTCAAATATACGCCTATTTTAACAGTAATTTTTATGTTCGTAGATTTATTGACCAACAATAACTTACTTCAATGATTTCAGGAACAAGTAAGTATCCATACAATCATTTAATCCAGGTGAATGTCTAAGCTCTTGCGTTTCTCACTCTTCAAGTGTTACCTTTTCCAGCAATTCAGATTGGTAGTACTGAAAACATTTGTTGTGGTGCAAGTATTTAAAGAATGGAAGAATCGCAATTCAATAGTGGTGAATATTACACGCGTATAAAATTTTATAGACTTCACACTAAAGTATGCAACATTGTCAAGGAGATACATTGGCTGTTAATTGACTTCCATTGGATGGATTGATGCAAGACAAAGTACTAGGGAAATCTGTTACGTAGCATTATTATGGATGTGTTGCCGTTAGGTAAAGTGATCTCTACGGTCGGATTTTTTATCCAGATTTCCGCTGCGTTTGTCACGGACCAGAAATCGGAGACCCGTTATTGTGCTTGGAGTTTCGTATATGGCAGCATTTAGGGTACTGGTAGGGAGGTGGGCTGGCTGTTAAGCTGTTCAAGAAACAGAGAGATCGGGGCGAGCCAGTTCGATGCCTCTAACATCAGTTTCCAGTGTTAGGTGCGAAGTAGGGTTTCCAGTAAGTTGATACGTTTTGATGAAACCAATGCTTAGGACTTTCGCGTCAGGCTGATACTGAAAAGAAAAGAGAAAAGAAGGCGCATGGAGAAACTAGTAAATGGAATACCACGTAAAACAAACCAGGAAGAGAGAAGTTCTTGTCTCTTTGAAGTCATTCTAACTGTACGCAAACTTTAATTTATCCACTTGAGAATGAATGTTCCTTTTTGTTTTTCTTATATGAAGCTCACGCGAGTTATTAGGTGGGCAGTTTTTGTTGGTAAACTTAAAGGGAACACTGGTTATGTATTTGTACTGCACAATCGGACCAGATGGACTAGTAGTCAAACACCCTTTATGAGTCCATTGAGGTAAAAAGTACTTGAGATTTATGATAGCTTTACTGTATACTTTTAGAGGTCCTAGTATGCTTTCATTAACCCAGAACGTGTATATAGTGACCAAGCGAGTGACAGACTGATCATTTGTGAGGAGCTTATTAAGTGCATAACGAAAGGTAGATAATATGCCTGCGGTGCGTATTTCCTCAGGAAGTCTATTCCAGGTGTGGGGAACTTATTGATCAAGAAGTTTCTTCGCAAATTGGTCTTACAACACTCATTTTCAGCTGTTAGGTTGTGATTGCGCAAATATTGAGTAGATCTTACAACTATTTTAATTTCCGGGCCGCATGAGTGCACTTGCTTAGGAAGTAATTTATAGTAAAATATAGGATTCATTCTAAGTCGCCTCTTCCAGAGAGGTTCCAGTCCTAACATGTCGCATCTCGAGATGTGGTCTGGACTGCAGTCAGCTCCTAGTGTTCTTAGTGTAAAGTGGCGTTGTACTCCTTCAATTTTTCCTTCGTCGCTCATAAGAAAGGCTACTTAAGATAAACAGGCAGTACTCTCAAATGGGACGGATGCTCACTTTGTAAAGTAGGACCCTTGATTCAGCGCTACAAAGGTTACGGACAATGCATCCAAGGAGTCTACGTGACTTAGATGTGATACAAGCCGTCTGCTCAGAGAATGTTAAGTCGCTGGAATATCTAAGACCAAGATCTGGCACTGAAGAACGTCTACGTAGCTTTTGCACACGTACTTCGAGAGACACATCTAGGTTATGGCTGTCTATGCTAAGCCAACCACATTTATCAGTGTTGAACTGGAGATGGGACTCGTCACACCACTTAGCAACTTCACCTAATTCTTGTCGAGCATTAGATAGCGTATTACCTAGTTCATGAGTGTAACATGAATGTGCAACCTTAAGGTCATCAGCGTATAGGAATGTTTCCCCTACAGTGAAGCACTTGCGCACAGTATTGTTATGAGTTATGAACAACAAAGGTCCGAGGACACTACTCTGTATTACTCCACTATTTATGAGCCTGGGTGTAGAGTGCATAGAATTTACTTTGACGACTTGGCTCCGATCACTAGGAAATGATTTCAGCCAGTGAAGTAAAGGGTCATGGACGCCAATCGATTTTAGCTTATCAAAGAGACCACTGTGTGGCACCTTGTCAAATACCTTTGATACATCAAAGTACAGAACAATGACAATTTTACGTGTCTCGCGGCTACTAGTGATAAGGTTGAAGAAGTCGAAATGGCAGGCAACGCAAGACCTGTTTTTAATGAAACCGTGTTGAGACCTTGTGATGAGGTTTTCGCTGAGTAGGTAGTCAGACACGCCGCTCTTAATCACTTTTTCCATAATTCGAGAGACGACTGGCGTTATGTTGATAGGTCTGTAGTTCCCAACATTCGCTTTGTCACCGGACAAGCTAGTTTTCCATCAGCTAGGACACTCTCCGCTTTCCATTGACAGTGTGAATATCTTAAGCAAGAACAGCGGCATATCATCACCGCTGTTTCTGATGACCATTGAGTTTAGGCCATCTATCCCCGTACCTGTAGATGTTTTCAGGCTTTTGATGGCCTCAGTGATACTTCTGACAGTGAACTCCACCCTGGTACATGAACTGGCGGTAACTGGAGTAAAGCTAGTGGGGTTGAGGGCATTAGGGTTGAAATTAGCGAATGATTCGCAAAACAGTTCACTAATCTTGAGGGGATGGTTGTGTACCATCCCATTATGTAGTAGATAGGCCACATCCGTTGATGGCTTCAGACGTTTACCCAGAAGAGATGTCAACTTGTGTATTCTAGAGCCATTTTGAGGGCGACAATCTCTTCGTCTACTGCGTGTTTCGCACGTAGTGTCTTGATAGATTCGTAAGTCTCATGAAGTGAGTGCAGTGGCATGAAGTCTTTCGACGACTGGTAATGTGATGATAATTTCTTAAGTTCATTGCGGAATATTTAAAGGATATATGGTCGTAGCTCCTTACAAACCCTAACTGTTTTCACAGGAGCAACAGTATCTAGACGCAGCTCTATATTTCTGCAGAAAAGTGAAAGTGTGTGTGTTAATGAGGCTGTGGTTAAGTAGTCGTCCCATGGAGAGCACCTGAGTAGCTCGATGAGTGCTTCCCGCTCTATATTCTTATAGCTTTTATGCCGAGTATAGTTTGAAGATTGTTCATTTTTCTCATTGGGAGGAAGAATCGGTAAGCAACAGAATACCATCTTATGGTCACTGTCGGAAAATTCGCTACTAACGTGGGTAGTGACAGGGATGATATCACAGCAAAAGACTAGGTCGAGCATACCATTTCCACGCGTGGGTTGCTGGATGTATTGCTGCCAGCCATAGATATGTGTGATAGCAGTATTTCATCAAATCTTTGTGAGCCGCGACCGACCACCCGGTTAACTTCAGGTAAGTCAAAATCTCCAGCAATCAGTTTGAAGTCAACAGTGAGGAATCCAGCGTAGGCAAATGATCCAGCCATCAGTTCATCATCTTCCTTTGTTGAACATGGTGCTCCATACACACAGCCTATGAGGATTCTGTAGTTGGTGCCGTTTATAAATATCCGAAGTGAGTCCGGCAGATCATTTAAGATATCATCTTCAATCTTATTTGAGGTAACAAGGCCACACATATAGATCAAACAGTCTCCACCACGCTTGTGGTCACGAGTAGTGCGACACAGAGTACAACCATCTATATATACACAGGTCCATGTCTAGGATTAGGTCAGTACACCATGATTCAGTAACTAATAATTCAGGGGTTTGGCTGGCAAAACTATTGTTCTAAGATCGGATATTCTCTTAAGTAACGAGCGAGCGTTAATAAGTAGAAGCGTGAAAAGGCTACTGTGGCTTGCAAAGTAACTCACTATGTCTCTTAGGCCCCGGTAAGCGGAAGAATTTCTGGTATTCAGTTCGCTAGACAATACACTACCTAAGTCTCGGATGTGACAAGACGCAACAGTGGGGTGTACCGGTGTGACTGGTGAGTTTCTCTCTCACAAGTATGTGATTACTTGGTTTTTCACTGCAGTCATAGGTTGTCATCATGCACCTCTTCTTTACTGTTGGGGTAAGGTATGGTTTTCGACCGGTGTAAGTCGAAGAAATTAGTTCCAGCCCCGTGTTATCAGGGAGTTGGACGAGCCTAAATACCGTAGGTCGTACGTATTGTGCGGGATCCGAAAAAAATCTTGGTGGGGTTTATAAGTGGGGAAGTTTCTTGCAGGGGGTGTACATCTGTTCCCAAAGTATTGACTAGGATTATTAAGATGAACAGCTGAACAGTGGTCAGGTGTTTGTGGTATGTAGGACGTTTGAGCTTTCGGTACGCCACTCAGCATTACGTTGTGACCGCTGTGATTAAACGGACGTGGTCCGATGTGATCTTTATGGCAAAGCCTGAAAACAGGCACCTTAAGGGAATGACTTCGGAGCTGTATTCGTATAAAAGGTACGTGGATGACACTTTTTTTACCCGTGAAGAAACGTGCTCAGCGGACTAGCCGTTAAGACGTTTCAGTGATTGTCACCCGTCAATTAAATCCACTGTACAAGAAGAGTTAAACTCATAGTTCCACTTTTTAGAGGTAATGTCAAAAAGAAGGGATGATGGCTTGATACGAAGGTCAGTCTATCGAAAACCAACTTGGACCGGTCAGTTCAATAACTCTTATATTTGGGCACCTCTTGGTTGTAAGAGAAATCTCATTCACTCACTCTGTTCGAGAGTCTATAAAATATGTTCAGAAGATATGGTGCATGTTGAAATCGAGACTCTTAGAACAATACTGTCTCATAAAGCACACCCTATAAAATTTATTGATAAGAATCTGAAGAAACGAACCACTCCCCATCACATTACAGTCCCTAAGAAAATCTTAACCATGAATCTAGAATTCAAAAGAGACACTACAGCCAAAGTGCTGAAAAATAGTCTGTCTAGATGTATCAATAGTAGCTTCTATGCTGCCAGACTGAGATTGATGTTCTCCAACCACCGTCTGATTCATCAATGCATGAAGGATAGACTTCCACTTATGTTCACATCTATGTGTATCTACAAGTTCACATGCTTTTGTGGAGCTGACTACATTGGGCGTTGTAAGCGGAGCCTCCGAAAACGTGTTGCTGAATGTTACCCGGTTTGACTTACCAAAGGCGAGCTAAGGAAAACGACTTCATCCATATATGAACACCTAGTGGAATTAGGTCATTCAGCACCTCAAGATTAAGCCTTTAAGGTAATTTACAAAGTTAGACTGAACTACTCCAAAGGTTTACGTTTCCACCACTTGTGCATAGCTGAAGCATTAGCTGCACATGAACAAGAGCTAAAACTTTGCATTCAAAAACGTTTTGTGAAACCACTTTTTCTACATTGGCCTTAACAATTCATTTTGTTGATTTTGTCAACTTCAGTTCACTTTGGTATACTTCTCTTCTATTTTCATCATGATCACCAATCTTCACTTCGTTGACAATATTTGACTCACATTTCACTCTTCAATATCAATTCATTCCTTGTTCATTGACCTACTTTACACATTTCAGCTTAATTATCGCCGTTATACAATTCTTTGACAACACTTGTCGCTTATCTCACCACTTGTTATCAATTCGTTCCTTCTTCAATGACCCATTTTGTATTTCTTCCACTTGAACAAATACCACCACCTGCACCGATTGTATATTTTGCATAATGACTGAGCAAATGTTAAGCGCAATTATCTGTCACTTTACCGATTATAAATACGACTGTACAGCCTGATAATCAAGTAGTAGAAAAGAAACATTTCTTCGCTGATACATGTCTTGTTATTGTTGATGAGTAAATGTGTATATTTCGTCTGTTTTGTTTCCGCGGTAGTGAACGTATGAAGGCAAGACATGGAGAATATGGATCTCCGACTACTTGTTCTCGAAAATCTGCCTCATCATTCGGAAACCATGTTTCTGCATTATCTTGCCAGTGTAGCACAAGTTGGATAGTATTCGTCTTCGGCTTAATAAGGACAATCTTCAGAGTATGGTCGGATATGGGAAGGAGTAGTATATGGATATATGAAGTCTATCGAAATGAAAAAGATGTGGAAGTAAAAAAACGGAATAGGCTCGCCAATTTAAGATCTGTTTTCTGGTCGGGATTTGCTATCACGTCGGACCCACTAATCAAGGAGCTGTCCTGGTGCGAACATGACGGACGCAGGGGTCAACCACTAATTGTTCGAACTTGTTTTACGACCACGAATAAGACACCAAGAAGGGACACAATGGCGCAGTCGGATGGAATAGTATATTTGCGAGGTCGTGTCAAGATACCGATGCATTCCAACTAACTGGCCGGGAAGGTCGATTACGAGCAGTGCAACGTAACGCGACAGCGTGCCAAATGGCTAGGATGCTTGACCGGGTGCCTACGGCTTAGCGAGTCCAGTAAAACTATGAAGGTCAGCACCAATGTTGAATCTCTTTGAACCCCAGGCGACTGATTCTGGAGAAAAGTGTCACTGCATACTGTCTTCAGTCTCAGGTCTTACGGTTTTCTCTCACGATAGGCCTTTCCGCAGTATGCACTCACAGCCCTCCCTGGACTCATTTAGGAGGCAGACGTTTACTTTATCCCATATGGCTTGCAATATTCATGCTAAGAGGATCACTGAACATACTGACTTTTCCTTATTTATCCCTCAGCGTTTGTCTTTTGGGTACATACGCATGATCCACCATCTTTTCTCTGATAGCTAGACTTGTAAAGCCTACTTTTACCATCCGGGTAAGTCCCGTATAGCTTTCCTCACTCTCTTTTGCTATTACCATTCAGTCGTCTGTGCAGACAGTTGCTGTGGAAGACTCCTTATTTTCCCAGAAAACTATAACTGCCTTACCATCTCAGTCTACAAACTGAAATTACCAACTCGCAAAAGCATTCATCTCACCAGAGTTAAAAGCTTGAATGCGGAAGAGATATCCTTACCTCATGTAGGGGCAAATCAAATGACAAATTTCAAGCCTAACTAACTGGACGCGAGAGAACAAAAGTTATCAGTTTCTTACGTAAGCACTATTTGCATTAGATGCTGTTGGACTTCGTATATTGTTTAAGCTTACCAAGTTATCTTAACTGCTTACTCAGTGCAAAGATGAACAGTTTGAGAGAGGTTTTCTGTGGCAAATGTCGTTATATAATTGCCATCATGGGGTTTTTAAATTGTATTTTGATTTATATGATGAGGGTTGATCTAAATGTCACAATACTTGCAATGGTAAATGACACAGTGGATGAAAACCCCAAGACACATGAAACATTTTTCTGCTCAAATGTTAACATTTCGAGAGAGGAAGCATTGACTAGTACTAAGGTAACTTTGACTTCTTCCCTTTATGTGTTTTTATCAAGATTAATGCTGGAGAGTTAAACTGGGACAGGCTAACTCAAGGATTGGTTTTAGGAGCTTTCTTCTGGGGTTATATTATAACCCAGATACCAGGTTAGATTTACTTTTCATGTATATTGAAATAAATATGAGTTTAGAACAGAGCGCTAGACCACTCGTAATCTATTAAAATGCTGCACATAAGTTTATTCGTGTCTAGACTAATAGGCTTACTCTAGACTATTTCTTTGTCCTATATTTTAGAATTTATTTTCAACTCACAATAAAGCATTTATAGTCCAGAAAACATCCAGCAATTCTCCAAAATAAATCTGTTTCACTCAGTTGTCTTCATTTACAGATCTTATAATTAAAACTGTGTTATTTATGAGGTTATTTAACCTCTATCCAATCCGCATCTCGAAGACTTTTTGTATTTAAAAAGTAAAGGCATCACATTTAAGTTCACTGCTAAAAAGAAAGCTGTCGGCCCGTAATAGCTATTTTTCAAATCATTTTTGTGTTCCTTCACATATCTCTTCCACGAACTGTCTAGTAAGGTAACCATCTTTTCCTTGTATTGAAATTTCAAGAAATTGTTTTTAATCCCGTTTCCCAGAATCAGAAGCAATAACTGTGATGTTGAGTACTAATGAGAACCAATCCTACATTGAAAGTGTCCATGGAAGGTATAGAAATGACTTTCTCTGGTTAAAAATTCAATTTCTTCACTATTTCGTGTGCAAAATGGATTTGCAGACACAGATGATTCGACCAAGGTTTGGACTTTCTGGCAATGTTATCTCAAATGACTATTTCTTTAATTGAAGGAATACATCACGTAGATAGGTGTCAAAATAATAACTTCGAATACGACGGAAGTATGAAGTCCTCAATAAATTTCCGGTAAGATTGTGGTAACAAGTCAGGTTGATCAAATCATTCCTCATAAAAAAAGTTACGGGATCTATTAAAAATTTGAGCACTTGCCAGTTAAATACGTTTTAGCATTTTTGATTCATATTAAAAACGTGGATTTACCGCTTGAATCTCACACTCCAAATGAAGTCTGATAAATGTTGAATAAACCTTTAGAAGAGGATATAAGACTAGGAAAGGGTTTTTAGCTGCTTTTGTGAGGTCTGTTGTAACTTACAATTTCTGTGAAAAGCTGGGTGGTGGTATGTCAGTCATTATTCTTGTTGTCATGCTGATTTTCAAGACCAACACGTATGATTGTATTCTTGATGGTGTTCACCCACAGTGACCACTTACTGAACCACCCAGGTAATGAGTTCAAATCTTTTTGTAGAAGTGACTTGTCTTCGTGGTTGTGCCTGGACTCAAAATTTAATGTCATCTGCGAAAAAAAGAGAAACTGATTTAACCACTACATAGCAGAAACAATAGGATGCCTGAAGTTTTACACCCTCCACTTGTTTTTACGACGACAGCGTCATTTTAGTCTTGACTCTCTGTCTTCTATCACTTAAGAAAGCTGTTAATCTATCCCATAAGTTTCTTATTGATATCGACTTTCTAACTTCTCTAGAAGTCCTTAGTGAGAATTCACCTTGACACATTTTAGAACCACGCCCCAAATGATCCTTTCTAGTAGTTTGATGACTATACTGGCCAGACCAAGAGGATGCTAGTTTGCGACTGCATGCCTGAGCTCAGTTTTTTGACCGGGCTGATAATAGCATCGTTTCAGTTGTTGGTGTTCGTGACTGGTTCAATGACATATTAAACAGTGTCGAAAACGATTCGGATAGAATATCCGCTAGTGCTGATAAGTTGTTGGGATGTAGTTCATTTAGGCCACTGGGCCTCCCTTGGTTAGTGTCTTGGACATGTTGTCCACCCCAACGGGCATTGGTTCTATCATCACACTAGAAGAAAGTAACCGAGCATTCTTTATAAAGTTGCGAGAATATATGAATTAAGCAGCATGACAATTTTTCAACTTTGAATAAATCGTCAATGTGTAATGTCATCTTTTCTCTGGGTTTTTCCCTTGGATTTAGAGCGGAAGGTCTCTTAGGACAACAGAGAGAATCCTCAAGAAGCTTCATTTTGTGTAAATTCCTAGTTTGTAATCAGGCTTTGGTAAGAATTCTTAGAGTCACAATATTTAGATTCTAAACCGCTTCATAACAGTAGATATGGACAAGCCCCATTACCTTTACCAACTTCCGAGAAGTTTCTTTGCAAGTCTATCGATCCATCAGGACGGTTTATTGGCATACAGAGCATCGTCCAGGGGACTAAACTAGATGTAACTGCTTCAGGTGTTTCTTTAAACTTTATCCATTCACCACCTATACAGGACTAAGTATTACAGTTTACAGATGCATTTAATCTCCCAAAAGCCATGATATTCACCAGCTATGGATCCGTACGAGGTTGGAGCTGGGCAAAAATCATATCACGAACCCCAAACCTCAAGAGTAGCACCATGCGTTCATTGCTTGGTGGTTAGAGAGGATAAAGTCATCTGTATCACGTCTGAAAACTAGATCAAACAGCGAATGGTACTGGGTAGAAGCAAACCACTTCTATTTCGAGAGATGCAGTACCAAGTCGTTCTCTGCAAAGGAGAGGTTTAATCTGCTGTCAAACATATTACAGGATTCTAGCAAAGACAGTTCGGAAATTTTGGTTAGCCGAATGAAGGCAACCAGTGTGATTGATCTACAACTACTGTTTTATTCTTGTATCTATTGCAAAGCTATCACAATTGCAATATGGATAAAAAATTATGCAGTCAATCATCACACATTTCAGTCTGATTATTTCAGTTGTCAAACTACACTGTGGTTGTTTCCTATAATGTTTTGATATGCTAGCAATAATTCAATCTTTTGACCTTGTCCTCAATTTGTGACATTTGGATAGGAAGTGTAAAGATTAACCAATCAGCGACATTACAAAGGGCAGAAAAAAGACTACTGGTCATACCGTAAAAAGGTGGCATGGGAATGGCACGCTAAAATGTTCAGATCAATAAGAATGTTTGACACAAAACTGGGCATCACAGCAATGATCACTTCTTAGAACCACACTTTCCTTCTCTATTGGTTAAGAAAACTTTTGCTAAAGGAAATACGGTTTTCGCACAGTCCATCTATGTTTTCCCAAATTTTATGTCATAGGTAGATGGAAGCCCGATATATCCTAATGTAAAACCATTTAAAAAACTTTTGACTTGAATTAAGTCGTCTTAAAAGTGAATTCAGAGTTTCAAGTTTTCGATTTCAGCAGCTCTTTGAAAGATTGCTGATGTATCTCATATAGTCTGTGTCCACCCTTCTGAAAACAAACAATTGGTTGTGGAGTTTTTATCGACTCCTAATTATGCTGCTTATTGTTAGCTAGTTGCTTTTTTCAAAGTCGTCAGATAACAGTGGTCACCTGTTGTTTGATTTATAACCTTGCTTTTAACTGTCTTTACCTGATACCCCTTCTAAACTTGTACAAATTTTGTTGTCTCTCATCATGTTTATGTGTTCTCTAAGGCCTGTGACCAATGTTATTTTCCATTTTTTACTGCTGGTGTTCAACTTCCATCTCTTTCATCACACATTACCACAGTTTAGCAGGTAATAGTTCTAGAATCTGGATTATTAAATCTAGGAACATGGGAATCGAAGAATAACAGCTTAACGTTATATCATCCTGGTTTTTTCATCTGATCTGAGTTACATCTTAAAGTTAGTTTTAAACGTGTATTGATGAATAGGATTTTACTGTTTGAACTTTAATATTCCGCTTTCTGTTTCTTAGTTATCACCTTCGCTATATAATACGGTAAACCTACTGGGTTTCTCAATAGATTTCTTCATAATTAAAATATTGTGTCCTACTGAACACTTTACAAGCTATAAAAGTGAGTTCTTGCATTCGTAATGGTATTCACCTCCACATCCTCCTTAATGAACATCACACCTTACTGTAAAGCCCTGCTAATACTTTATGCGAGAATGTTTGCGAATGTTGCAAAAGCTGAGGTTTATCACTTGGCATAAAACAATAAGAACGCAAAAACTTCTCCCTATTCGATTTTAAGGCTGGCAGAACTTTTCTTGCATCAAGCCTTTACAGTTGAATCATTCTCATTATATATTTTAGTTCTGGTTCAATGAATAGAGATTCAGAAGTCCATTTCTCCCTCCAATTAGTTATCTTGCAATGTCGAATAACCAGCAAGAACCACTTTATGCTGTGGTTATGAGTCAGCCAGGGCTGAAATTTTCCCTAAATTACATTTTTTTCTAAAAATCTGTCATTCTGTGTTTTGCTAAATTTTTGTGCTATGATATCCTAACTGACTTCGGTCGACTACTTTGATCTATGTACTTGGACTCATGATATTCGATAGATCATTATTTCGCTGAATCGCGTGTATGTTATCGTTTAGCCAAGAAAGTTCCATTGAGTCTGTAGAGATACGATTCATGAAACGTTTGAGTAAAAGAGGCAGGAATTCGGCTTGTACATCGGAAAACATAAATACGGAATTTCAACAGATCAAAAATACCCTGCTACGAACTTTAGTGAGAATTTAATGGTCTTACGAAGGAAGGAGAAATAAAACTATTGGTAATAATTGTTAGGTGATTGAAGAAGAGTTCAAATCCTCTGTAGTGCTACTTTATTCGGGCGGTACCCCTGAATATAGGATTATTAACGCTGTAGTTAGGATGGTGTTTCAACCCAAAAGCTTAGCCTGAGTGAAACTATTTGGGTTAAAAGATCCTATAGACCATTTTAAGCAGGGAAAAATAACTCGTCAAAGGTGATGTTTACGATGTCAAGTATGTGACTTAAGGTAGGTCATCAAGTTCAGTCAACATAGGAGATCACGAAAATTTCACGAAATATAGAATGATATACCCTGCTCAAACAAATAATCAAAGAAACAGCTGGGTTTTCACTCTTCATTCATTGACTCACAATCCCAAATTTTCTTTGGACAGACTGACACAACAGCTAAGTGGAGGAACAGATGGGTTACTGAATCTTTACTCATCTAAACAACGCCTAAATGCAAAGATTCATCAGAGATGGAGGATATTCTGAAAATTAAGCCATAGCCAAAAATAGAGGAATGCGGAGCTGTTTGACAATGAGAAGAGGAGTTTGAAGTCTGCCTTATTACTTTGATATAACCGGTTTTAGCAGTAGATTGTACTAAAAAGTGGCATTCAGCAAATAATGCTGTATCACTGTATGCTGTATCAAATAAAATAACCTAATATGTAGCGATCGTTTTGTCCCAAACTTGCACTTTGGTAGCACACATAGCATTCCTAAACTGCGGGAACAAATACTAAGTACGCGGATCATAACCATTAATCTAAAGACAAATATGCTTTCTATGGAGTATGATTACATCATGTTTAATATAAATTGAAGTTTTAGGTGCGTTATACTGTCAAATCTAAAAACAATAGAAACAAATGTTTAGCATATCTTGATGTTAGGCCTTATTCAACTGATAGTGATTCATGGTGAAGAGTGACTTCAGGTTTATCAAACATTTTCACTATATTGACCTAAAATTTATTATCTTCGTACAGCGTATCAGCTCTTGACTGAAAGTGGCTAGAAGATAGCCTCATATTTATGGAATATGATAGGACACAGGTTTCTGTCCCCTATCGCTAAAACAAAAACCCCAGTTTTCATGGATGTTATGAAGTGTAGAGACTAAAGAAGAGGTTGTTGAAAATTTTAGTCACTCAAATTACTTTTTTTTCAATAAACTATAGAGAAACCATGGTCACTTAGGTTTTTTTTTCCGTTTCATGTGAGAATGTTTCCTTTCACTGTCAGTGCAACTACTGGGAGACTGAAACTACTTCCCGGAGATGGTACTGTACAATAACACCCTTATCATCTGTTTTCTATCGATAACCCTTATGATAATGGGGAAACAGTATGTTCTCGGAATGATGAGCTTTTCATTTTGAACTGAAAATGTCATTTGTTGTTTGATTAAATTTCTCCATCACCATATTTTCTGTGTATTTATTGTTAAGTGAATTAGTGGTTTAGGGATTAATCTAAAGGTTGCTCATTTGACCTTATTCAAATGCCGCAAAAAAGAACTGTAGCTGGTTCATATAGACTATTGACTACTGAGCACTAACTTCCTTTGGATTATTTCAGCTTTTCTCATATCCTAATTCTGCGACAGAACTAAAACATGATATCGGTCCATGAAGTCTGTGATTGTTAGTTTGAGCAGTTTAAGGAAAAGTAAACTTTTGGATTAAAGAGTCTACGTGTCACCTGAAATCAGTGGTCAGAAACTTTTGGTAATATGACTTCAAATGGATACCAGTAGTGCAAGTGTATGCACACACTGACTTCATCTTAACCGTCATTTTGAGTTTCATTATTGTGTCATTACTTCCTAATCTTTTCACAATTTTATACCAATTTGGGACTGCCTTCTTCGCTATTTACTATTCTTTCACCCTGATTCCGTCTACCTAGATGTGCTGATATAAGGTGTTGCAACACAGATGGTTAAACAATAATGCCAGATTCCACATTGATGTTAACCTGCTGACTGTATTTTATGCTATCCAATTGTTGCTCATCTACTGTTGAGTGATTTTATTTTTCAGGCCACAAAGGTGTTAGACAAGGTTAGAAAAACTCAGTGTATACGCTTCTGGCTGTATTAGTTATTCATGAAGTTGCACTCTACCAAAATTTAGAATGATGCTCACACTATATCATAAAGTAATAGAAGCAGAAAAATGTATACCGTCGGATTCGAACATACTAACTGAGTGGTATTGTGTTCATCGTATGACCTGACAGTCCTTGGTTTGATCCCTCATCAGGTCGTATTTGTGCACTGCTGAGAAACCCCATATCAGGATGAAACAGCTGTTCAGTGCCCCCAGGTTTTTAATTGTTCTAGAATTTCTGAAATCTGTGATAAAGACGGTGTTGAAAGAAATACCCAAGTTTTTTCTGAAATGTATTCATTTGTATACACTTCAAGGAAGTAAACTCAAGTGACTGAATGTGCTGTTAAAAGATATATATCCATCCTGAGTAAAAAATGAAATCGTGATCGAGAAAGACTTATCGTGGTAAACAACTATTAGAATCTAGAAGATTAAGCTAGTTGGGGAAACCACCACTCGCAGTATTTATTACACTAGAGTAATGGAGTTGAATCGAGTCAAACGGAATGTTTGTTGGCACATTGTCTTCATTCTATTTATTGGCTCCTGACCAGTGTTATAAGTAACCGGGATCATTACTTTAGTAATACTCAAGTTAATATACTGAGTTCTATGTATCATGCACTTCAACTTCTTGTGAATTCTAACTGAATTAACTGATAACGTTTTGAAACAGTGTCTAGACAACTGGACCAGAAAAAACTTTAGACATGTGGAATTTGTGTTTATAATGTACTCAGCATCCATTTTTTAAGTTGGCATTCATCATGGATTGATATCATTTCGAGGAACATTGGAAACCCCGGGGCACTAGACATCTATTTCGTCCTAACACGCGACTTTTCAGCAGTGCGGACCCATGACCCCACCGGGGGCCGAACCCAGGACCCTCAGGTCCAGTGACCAGTACGTTACCATTGTGCCACTGGGTCAGAATACAATGGTCCATATTTCCAAGTTCTGTAGGTCCATGAAATAGCGCCACCACCTAATGTCATCGTTGAGGATTTGTCCTCACGGCCACCAGGTTTTCTCCAGTGGTCATGACTTCCCATTGGAACTTCAGGAATCATCTCTCAAAGCTAGTTATTAATGAGCACTAGTTCACTCGAAATATGGACCACTGGGTCTCGACCTGGTGGCCCAATGGTAACCTGCTGGCCACCAAGCCTGAAAGTCGATGGTTCGATCCCTGGCGGGGTCGTGGCTAGGTGCTGCTGAGGAGTCCCGTACTAGGATGAAACAGCTGCTGTCCAATGCTCCTAGGCTTCCAATCTTCCTCCAATCGAAGTCAGTCCATTATGAATGCCAACTTGAAAAATCTCTAAATCCCCACAAACACCTAATTTCAACCAATTTTTCAGCTTTAAAATAATCAGTTTTGGCGTTGGATGTTAAGAGCTAATCTGCATGAAGCTCTAAAATTAGCTTTCGTGCTTGTTGGTACTCATCAGCATAATATGTGGATATCAGTCATGGTTATCATAATGGTTTAGGCAGCTAAATTGGTTGAACCTTAATGCTCACTGATTTGCGTATTGAATCTAACCTTATAGAGGGTTAGATGTAACATGAATAGCGTAATTTTTAAGTCTTTAACTTGAACACTCAGTGACGCATATCACATTCAATAACCGAAGGAATATCAGTTTCTTCCTGGTTGTAGATAAGCTTCAGTGTACTGCAGAGCTGGATCACTTAGTTTAGAGGACACATAGCAAAGTAGAGCGATAGACTTCGATCAACTCTGAGTATAAAGGATTTGTCACCTACATCTCATGTTCGTTGGCAGTGTCGAACTCATCTATAAAACATCTTGTAAATGAAGTATCTTCTGATTAAAAAAATTCACTTGAATGATCCGATAAGTTATCGCGAATATCTTATGATTATGGTGTTGCATTATCCTACCAGGGAGTAATCTGAAAAATTGATAAGGACACTCATTTTTTTCAAAGTTGCACTGGATACAATGGCTATTCAAGAAGTAAGAGGTCTGCCATTTGGAACTTTATCTCAAAGTATGCTGCTAGCGAGATCTATTTTCCTAATGTCGAAAGCCAGTTTTAGCTTAATTCTGGTTCCTTCGGTTTTATAAAACCGCATTTGTAACCTACCTAGGTAATTAAGAGTGAATTTAATACACATGTCGTAAGGCACAACAGCTACTCATGCCTTCATTTTCGTGCTGTTCAGTAAGTGACAATATACAAATACTGTCGTGACCTATGAGGGAAAGCAAATCGAACGTGAGGACAGTTATTCAACGACGGCACTGAATGAACGCCGCGCTATACCATGAACTGAGAGGTGGGAGGAAATATGGACCATTTGATTCCGCAGTAGTGGCTCAATGGTAACTTCCTAGTTATGGAAACTGCAGCTCCTGGCTTTTATCACTCCCAATGTCATGGGTGCATTCTACTGATAAGTCCCATATTGGAAGGAAAATTCCGTCCAGTTTCCCGAGGTTTCCAGTGGTTCTCCAACTGATGTCAGTCCATGATAAATATCAACTTGAAAGCAATAGATCTCAGCAAACCTCAAAATTGAAAATTATTTTCCATTGGTGAACACAAACATCGCTCGGTTAATTAGTCCACTACTTACTAGCCGGTTGTAAGCCCGGGTAAAGGGGGAAGGTTGGACATACAGCTACCAACCCAACCCCAGAAAACCAATCCAGTCGCTAAAGAAACTTCAAAGCACAAAGAAAGTATAAAACATAAAACTAAGCTTATTCCTTGCTGCAATCAGGGAGACGAGATGACGCCAGTCAGTGAAAGCCTTCAGGAAGCCAATTAGTCGATCTGTCTCCTCTTTCTCTCGATGACAGCGAAAGTAAGGATGGGGGCATGGAATGTTCGCTCCATGTTTGAACCCAGCAAGGCAGTCCAGATTGCAAAACAGATGAGGATGTATAACATAGAAGTGCCAAGAATCTGCGAAAGTAGATGGAATGGGAGTGAACTCTCCAAACTGTTAACTGGAGAATCAATAATCTACTCCAATATTGTCACCCAGACGACAACAACGAGCACACTGAGTTTTGGAGTGGCTATCATGATGTCCCCAACAGCATCGAAAGCTCTCATGCAGTGGGAACCAATCTCCTCCAGTATCAGGATCGTGACAGCAAGATTCAACTCGGAAGGAAGGAATGAAAGTCACAATCAGACAATGCTACACTGCGCACCTACAAATAATCCAGATGAAGAGAAGAAGGAGGAATCCTACAGACAACTGCAATCAACACTGGACAAGACACCGCTCAAGTTGGCGATATCAAAATTCCAATGAGCGACATGAATGCCAAACTGAGAGCGGACAACACGGGAAGAGAACTCATCATGGGTCAAGATGCTCTTGGTGAAATGAACGAGAATGGAAAACTGTCTTCATATTTCTGTGCAGTCAACGATTTGGTGACTGGAGTGAGGCAGTGTGTACAAACACAAGGATATTCACAAGGCAGTGACATGGATTTGATTTCACCAGACACCAGGACACACTACACTAAAAACTAGATTGACCTCATCTCAATCTCAAAAAGTGGAGATGCAGCTTACTGGACACAAGATCAAGAAGGGGAGCAGATGTAGGTGGTTCACACTACTCACCATCTAGTGCGAAGAACCTTCCAAATCAAGTTGAAAGGCTTCACACAAGTTTGTGATAGGCCACAGTTGAAGTTCAACACCCAGAAGAAAAAGTGAAGGACAAAACTACAAAGGACATCTTCACGGCAGCCATCAAGACAAAATGGGAGATATCGAGGAACATCCCTGAAGAAACTTGTGTGGAAGAGCACTGGAACGCTTTGAGAGCTATGTGGAAAGAAACCTGGATAACCGTATTAGGAAGGAAGAAGAAAGAAGATAAGGAATGGATCTTGATGGATACATGGAAGCTGATAGAGGAGAGGGGGATAGTGAAGGAGGAGATAAACCAGTGCAAGGATGCTCAACGACAAGAGGAACTGAGCACAATGTATAAAACACTGGACAAAGAAGTGAACAGGAGAAGGTGAAAAGACAGAAGACACTTCTACGACACATTGGCAAGTCAAGCGGAACAGGCTGCAGGTAGGAGAGACAGAGACCTGGCGACATTGTATCAAATAACCAGGTTGCTATCTGGGAGGAGATCAACGCAGGCGAAACCAATAAAAGATGATGACGGAAATTTAATTACGAAAGAAGAGAAACAAAGAAAACGATGGGCTGGCCGACCACTTCAAGAAGCTCTTGAATCGACCACAACCACCACCTTCACTTCGTCCAGAAATACCACCTGCAGCCGCTGAACTACCAGTGAACATAGGTCCTCCAACAAAAGCAGAAGTACTGAGTGCCATAAAGCCACTGAAATGTAGGAAAGCAGCAGCACCAGGTGGAATCCCGTCAGAAGCACTGAAAACAGACGCAGAGACAACAGCGGACATGCTCACACCACCACTGCAGGAGGTTTAGAAAGAAGGGAAGGTACCTGGCGATTGGAAGAAGGGCTACCTTGTCAAACTCCTGAAGAAGGGAGATCTCAGTGTTTGCAAGAACTGGTATGGAATCATACTGCTGTCCACCCCAAGCAAAATCTTAAGCCGCATCATCTTGTGGAGACTAAAGGATGCACTGGATTCAAAACTACGACCGGAACAGGCAGGCTGGCTGGCTTCAGGAAGTACAAATCATGTGCCGACCAAATTGCAACGCTACACTGAGCATCATCATAGAACAGAGCATAGAATGGCAGTCAACTCAACTCTACCTCAACTTCATCGACTTTGAGAAGGCCTTTGACAGCATCGATCGAGATGTAGTTTGGCAGCTGCTTCAACACTACGGAATATCGCAAACCTTTATCAGCCTCATTCAACAACTATATGAAGATGCCACGTAAGATGCCAAGTAATTCACAATGGGAAGCTCAGTGATGCCGTCGAAGTGAAGACAGGAAGAAGTAAGACAAGGCTGCCTATCATCATCTACGATGAGCTTTCCGATTGTGGTCAGCTGGATTACGCAACAAACTGTGACGAGTGGGAAGATGGGCATACGCTGGCTGTCTGGACCGATGAAAAGACCCCAGAAGAGTTGGATCTCGCCAACGATGATTTATGTCTAATGTCGCATAAACTCGAACACCTGTAGGCGAAAACTAACAAGTTGACAGAAGAGGTAAGGCAGCGAAGACGGCACTTCCTTCAAGTGAACGTAGAGAAGATAGAGGTGATGAAGATACCCAACCAACAACAACAAGCACCAATCACCACTAACAGGAGAAACCTAAAGGAAGTTGTCTTGTTCACCTACTTAGGCAACATTGTCTCAACTACAGGCGGTGGCACGGATAAGAATGTCAAAGCCACGATCAAAAAGACAGCAAGACAGACCTTCATTAATCTGAAACCAGTGTGGAGATCTACTGCACTCCACTCAGCATAAAGCGTGAACAACATACGGATTTACAACACTGAGTCAGTCATTTTAGTGCCTGTATATGATTGAGAGATTTGGCGTGTCATGGAAAGCATTTCCAACAAACTACAGACATTCATCAACAGCTACCGCGTACCCTCACTCGAAACCGAAGATCAGATGGCCAGGAAGGATAAGCAAGAAGGAACTCTTGCCTGGCAACGAACCAACCAACAACCCATCGCCCAACGAATATACAGAAGAAAGTAGAGATGGATTGGATTGGACACACACTGAGAAGGCCAATTGAGGATATCACACACCAGGCCAGGTCCTCGAGTGGAATGTTAAGGGGAAACGACGGGTTGGGCGTCCGAGGTGAGGGTGACATGGAAGAGATCATGTGAGGAAGAAATGAACGCTTGTGGGCAGTGGTAGAGCTAGGTTGAGAAGACTGCAGAGAACAGAGTGCAATGGAGATGTGCTACTGAAGCCCTATGTTCCACTAGCAACCGAAGAGACAAATAATAATAAGGTCCACTAAAGACCTACTATGACAGTATTTTATTTTTTTAATGTTGTTGCTTATAATTCTGCGTCGTTGACAAAGCCGGATTGAATGGTCATTATGGACTCCAGTGCGGATGCCTCCATATTATTGGGATTTTCAGTTTAAATATTATTAATGGATACTGATTAGCAGTGGTATTCAGGACACACATTTCATCCCATTCGGAGCTCTTCAGCCGGATGCACCAGCCTTGCAGCCAGTGAAATTGTCCCAACCAAGACTGGAATTCATGATCAGTTACTTCAAAAGCCAGAGCAAGGATACTGAGTCACGATAGCTATTTCTTGTGAAGCGGGCGAAGTATAGTTTTTTTTATGTCACCGCTTGTAAAGGGTGACAATCATGACTCAATGGTCTAGTGGATGACACACTGGCGTTTGAAGAAATCAGCCCTGTGTTCGAATCCCATTGTCAATAACTGCACTCAGTGGAAGGCAGGTAAATCCAGCCGATAAGTCCGAAATAAGACGGAGCTTACGTCCTAAATTATGCTGCTAACCACTATCCATTATTGGTACCTAATAGGATAGTCTGACATATCAACCTTTACAGAAACCACTCACCCTTATAAATGTATTCAGAAGTACATAAGAAATGGTGGAAATGCACTACTAACGATGATAATTCCAAACATAAATATCAGTGGCAGTGAAAAAGGTATGAGAAAATGATTGAATACCGTCAAAGTTCACCATATGAAGAAGGAGAGTCAGAATTGTCAATAACGCTGTGATTTCAGTGGTAGTTGCACCTATAAATGTACTTAAAGACTTTGTCCATCAAAAGATTCTATTGATTTTGTTACACAGAACAACTTGATCCACTAAATCAAATGTTCTGACTATTCGGTCAAATGCGTAAATCAAACCAGTCGAACAGGGTCAGTTATTTTGGCAGAACATAAAGAGTTAGCCATATGTAGAAATGTTTACTGTCACTGAGACTAAAGAATAAAAAGCTGAAAGACTTTAAAACTAACACAGAAAGTTATGTGATTCCATTGATTCGATAATCAGCGATAAATTGTGTTTTAGAAGTCATCCAATCAGCAAAATGTTTTCACTGTGGAACAGATTTAATAAACGAATCAAAACGATATCAATCACCCAGTAGTTCACTATTCGTCAAACAGACTTCCTCGATTACAGAAATTCAGTGATTGATTCATTCCACTGCAAAAAGTTTGTGCAAATATTCCAATTTCTGTAGGTCATCTTAAAAATTAATTAGCCAAATAATTTATACAAGTACCAAAGATTTTTAGTTGAGCTGTTTGTCTGCTAACCACCTTATATTGTATTTTTTTTTTAGCTGTGAACTATGCAGCTAACAGTTGATTCTATCCAATCAATTTTGTTCGAAAATATCTCCAGATCAAATGGGGACTTGTTTTATTGATTATTATGCAAAAAAACGAATAATTGTAAATTATAGTCAAACAGTTTTAACAGTTGTGAGAGAATAAGGTAGGATTTTTCACAAAGGAGTATTACTCTAAATTATTGCACAGCCTAACTTTACAAAACATCGGTGAACCGAACAAGAAAATATCTTTTATCTAAGGGCTGGTCAGACCTTGGCAGGTGGGGCTAGGTTCGAGACCATGATTCTCTAGCCTGAAGTCAGGTGCCTATACCAGTAAGCCACAGCTCCATGTGACACTATTGTAACAAAATTACATCAACCATAACAGCCATTATTAGCTATGGTTTTTAAAAAGTTGTTAACTCTTCTTTGCTAAAATCTTTGAGGTGACACATTTTAAGAGATCATAACATTTTGAATGACAAGCTGTTACCCCTATTTACATAATAGTTTGTTCCAAAGGACGAAAATGGAATCATTTACGACTTTATATGTACATAAACCCATAGCTAAATGGTCGTTGACTGAGTAGTTCTTTCTACTGGTAAGCGTACTGTGAGGTAATTTTCTAAACATTCAATTTCAGTAGGGGGTCATGGTTTCAAAAGGTAGATAACTCGAAAATATGTCTCTTTAATTTGAGAGCAGTTCCGGAGTTACAAGTATTTACTTGCCTAGAATTACAATTCAGTCGAATCTTATTAAATCTAATAGAGATGCCTAACAGCTTTTGGTAGGAATTTGCTGACTACTGAGCTTCATGCAACTCTTGACTAACTATTGGTTATCTGAAGCCCAGATTGTTTTATTTTGAGTGCGAAATGTCAGTGAACAGTATATGCATAATCAGTTCAGTTAGCAGTGTTATCTTCTGATACTCACTAAACTGCCCCTTAAGAAAGCCATTATCTGACCAAAGTTAGCCAGTTTTATCAGGTGGAGCGCTTACATATCGAGTTCAGCCACCATATCATCACAAAAGTGCCCGATTACACAGATTACAGTCATGACCAACTATTAGATCTGTCAAGAAGAAGTTTACAACTCTCATGATGTTATCAGTTTGAAAGCAACACATATCTGTGGATTGATACCAGTTTGCTAAAGGCAATCGGCTGTCATGAGTAAGGCGTATCTGAAACCTCAAACGGAATGATGACTTCTAAGAGATTTAAACCTGTGTCATCATAGCGCCACAGTCAGAGACCCTACCACTGAGCTGGATTAAATTAGATGCACTGACAATATGAGACTGGCTGCTCTCGAGTGATCAGTCAGTGCATCTAATGCACTCTCTGACTACTATACTGGATGATACCAGTTCGAATGTCGCAGGGGATATCAGTTCTCTGAAGGTTGTAGATAAGCCTAAATGGCGAGTGTTAACAAGTGCCAAACCTAGGTGAGTCATGACTTCCAGCTATCTCTAGCTATCTAACACCAATCAAATTGGACCGCAATCATGAGTCTCCTAACTTGGTGAATAATCATACTGCAAAACGATCTATATATTTCGGTCACCTATTATAAATGAACAACATGGAATTGGTTACTCTTCAATGTAGATTATCTAGTCTAGTAATTATCCATTTCGATAGTTTGTGTGATTTTTAAAGTTTAAATTTGTTACAATATGAAATGATTTAAACAAAATTTGAAAATTACAGTCCATTGAGCTACTACAATTCCTTATGCTAGTCAATAGTTTATATAATTTTCATTTCCCAAGGAAATCATAATCAAGCTTCTCAAATGAGGCTCCCGTATAAGTCATATTTGGACAAATCTCAGAGTGTTTGAAATCAGAAATTCCAACGTTTCGCATGAAAGTCGGGTCCCAGCTTCTTCACGAAAATAATCAAAATCTACATTATCGTAGATGATCCATGTAACAAGTCAAAAATCATATAGTTTCGTGTGAAACGCTAAAATTTCTTCATTCAAACACGCTGAGATTTTTCCAAATATAACTTTCATATCCAACGTCAACTTTTCACTCGGCCCCTAATATTTGTGAAAATGTCCGATAACATTTTGACAAGGATTCATTTAAATTAGGAGGCTGACGTAGTTTTGATATTGACGCCATTGAGTGTTTAGTTTCAAAACGCATGATTTGACTTGGTATTTCACGTCATCATCACAGTATATAATAGGAGTTTTTCATGCTTTTCACAGATAAGCACGTCTTGTCACTATTCATTTTTATTCACCTGTATTATACAAATAACTTGAGTAAAGTCATCCGCCATAAACGAAACAATATTGAAATGCAACTCGCTAACCACGTGTGTTTGATATCACCTGGCTGCTTCAACTCTAGTAAGTGAAGTGCGGTTCCTCCCCCGCAACCTACTGTCTAGAATTCGAATATCTTCATCAATGAGCCACAGATAGCTTTTCACTAAAGACAGAGATTCTAACTAGAAGTTAGTCTTCGGAAGAATATTACTATTAGTTTTTTTCGAGTCACCTAAAAATCTAAACTCCTCTTATCAAGCTTGACTTTTGAATCAGTTTTCTGTTTCAATCGACTAATTTAATAACCTTTGTCTTCAACAGCCGAGTATTCATATTCGTTCGACATGCCAGGATAATGATGGCCAATTTAAATGTCAAACAATTACCAACTTTTACAAATTAATGCATTTGTCAACTGCGAATAAATAAAACACGAATAGATTCTGTTTTCAAAATTTTAGAGTGTTATATTCTTCCCTTCTAGAATGAATATTCCTTTATACTTATATTTTCACTAAAATCAATGTAATTAGTGCATGTTAGATCGTTTTTTGTCTATAAATACCATTATCTAGTACAAAGAAGGAAAACAGAGTAAGATTTACCTTTGATATCCCACACAAATCATGCAGACGAAACTGGACTAACGCAAAATGCAACTTTACTTCTTTCTAATCCCTTAAACCAACAAACCAACATGAAATTTACAGTTTACTTGAGTTCACCAATTTATTATTATTATTTTATTATTTGTCCCTTGGGTTCCCAATGGAACATAGGGCTTCAGTAGCACGTCTCCAGTGAACTCTGTTCTCTGAAATCTTTTGAGCCTGGCTCTACGATAGCCCGCAAGCGCTCATCTCCTCAAAGCACGATCTCCTCCATGTCACCCTCAGCTGGGACGCCCAACTTGTCGCTTCCCATCGGGGTTCCACTCGAGTAACTGGCCTGACGCATGATGTCCCCAGTTTGTCTTCTCAGTGTATGCCCAATCCATCTCCAATTCCTTCCAATGCATATTTTTTCAGCAACAGCTTCTTGGTTGATTTGTTGCCCGGCCAGAGTTCCTCGTTGCTTATTCTCATTATTCTGGCCATCTGATCTTCAGTAACGAGCCAGAGTAGGCACTTGTTGATGAATGTCTGTAGTTTGTTGTAAATCCCCTTCGTAACGCACCAAGTCTCTCAACAATACAGAAGCACTGACTTGACGTGGGTGTTCAAAATCCGGATCTTGTTCCACATGCTGAGTGCAGAAAATCTCCACACTGGTTTCAGGTTAATCAACGCCTATCTTGCTTTTCCCATCCTGGCTGCTTTGATGTCCTCGTCTGCGTCACCTGTAGTTGAAATAGTCCTGCTTAGACAAGTGAAAGAGGCTACTTCCTTCAAGTTTCTCCTGTTCATGGTGATTGGAGTTTGTTGGTGGTGGTGTTGTTGGTTGGGTATCTTCATCACCTCTGTCTTTTCTATATTCACTTGAAGTCCCGTCTTCGCTGACTCTTCTGCCAACTTGTTAGTTTTCACCTGTAGATCTTCAAGTTTGTGTGACATTAGAGATAAGTCATCGGCGAAATCCTAGTCCTCTAGGTTATTTCCCCGGTCCAGTGTATCCCCCTCTTCTCGCTCCTCACTATTTGCTGCATGATCCAGCTGACCACAATCAAGAAGATCATGGGTGATAGTAGACAGACTTGTTTTACTCCTGTCTTCACTTCGACGGCATCACTGAGCTTCCCATTGTGAATTACTTGGCATCTTACGTGGCATCTTCATATAGTTGTTGAATGAGGCTGATAAAGGTTTGCGATATTCCGTAGTGTTGAAGCAGCTGCCAAACTACATCTCGATCGATGCTGTCAAAGGCCTTCTCAAAGTCGATGAAGTTGAGGTAGAGTTGAGTTGACTGCCATTCTATGCTCTGTTCTATGATGATGCTCAGTGTAGCGTTGCAATTTGGTCGGCACATGATTTGTACTTCCTGAAGCCAGCCAGCCTGCCTGTTCCGGTCGTAGTTTTGAATCCAGTGCATCCTTTAGTCTCCACAAGATGATGCGGCTTAAGATTTTGCTTGGGGTGGACAGCAGTATGATTCCATACCAGTTCTTGCAAACACTGAGATCTCCCTTCTTCAGGAGTTTGACAAGGTAGCCCTTCTTCCAATCGCCAGGTACCTTCCCTTCTTTCTAAACCTCCTGCAGTGGTGGTGTGAGCATGTCCGCTGTTGTCTCTGCGTCTGTTTTCAGTGCTTCTGACGGGATTCCACCTGGTGCTGCTGCTTTCCTACATTTCAGTGGCTTTATGGCACTCAGTACTTCTGCTTTTGTTGGAGGACCTATGTTCACTGGTAGTTCAGCGGCTGCAGGTGGTATTTCTGGACGAAGTGAAGGTGGTGGTTGTGGTCGATTCAAGAGCTTCTTGAAGTGGTCGGCCAGCCCATCGTTTTCTTTGTTTCTCTTCTTTCGTAATTAAATTTCCGTCATCATCTTTTATTGGTTTCGCCTGCGTTGATCTCCTCCCAGATAGCAACCTGGTTATTTGATACAATGTCGCCAGGTCTCTGTCTCTCCTACCTGCAGCCTGTTCCGCTTGACTTGCCAATGTGTCGTAGAAGTGTCTTCTGTCTTTTCACCTTCTCCTGTTCACTTCTTTGTCCAGTGTTTTATACATTGTGCTCAGTTCCTCTTGTCGTTGAGCATCCTTGCACTGGTTTATCTCCTCCTTCACTATCCCCCTCTCCTCTATCAGCTTCCATGTATCCATCAAGATCCATTCCTTATCTTCTTTCTTCTTCCTTCCTAATACGGTTATCCAGGTTTCTTTCCACATAGCTCTCAAAGCGTTCCAGTGCTCTTCCACACAAGTTTCTTCAGGGATGTTCCTCGATATCTCCCATTTTGTCTTGATGGCTGCCGTGAAGATGTCCTTTGTAGTTTTGTCCTTCACTTTTTCTTCTGGGTGTTGAACTTCAACTGTGGCCTATCACAAACTTGTGTGAAGCCTTTCAACTTGATTTGGAAGGTTCTTCGCACTAGATGGTGAGTAGTGTGAACCACCTACATCTGCTCCCCTTCTTGATCTTGTGTCCAGTAAGCTGCATCTCCACTTTTTGAGATTGAGATGAGGTCAATCTAGTTTTTAGTGTAGTGTGTCCTGGTGTCTGGTGAAATCAAATCCATGTCACTGCCTTGTGAATATCCTTGTGTTTGTACACACTGCCTCACTCCAGTCACCAAATCGTTGACTGCACAGAAATATGAAGACAGTTTTCCATTCTCGTTCATTTCACCAAGAGCATCTTGACCCATGATGAGTTCTCTTCCCGTGTTGTCCGCTCTCAGTTTGGCATTCATGTCGCTCATTGGAATTTTGATATCGCCAACTTGAGCGGTGTCTTGTCCAGTGTTGATTGCAGTTGTCTGTAGGATTCCTCCTTCTTCTCTTCATCTGGATTATTTGTAGGTGCGCAGTGTAGCATTGTCTGATTGTGACTTTCATTCCTTCCTTCCGAGTTGAATCTTGCTGTCACGATCCTGATACTGGAGGAGATTGGTTCCCACTGCATGAGAGCTTTCGATGCTGTTGGGGACATCATGATAGCCACTCCAAAACTCAGTGTGCTCGTTGTTGTCGTCTGGGTGACAATATTGGAGTAGATTATTGATTCTCCAGTTAACAGTTTGGAGAGTTCACTCCCATTCCATCTACTTTCGCAGATTCTTGGCACTTCTATGTTATACATCCTCATCTGTTTTGCAATCTGGACTGCCTTGCTGGGTTCAAACATGGAGCGAACATTCCATGCCCCCATCCTTACTTTCGCTGTCATCGAGAGAAAGAGGAGACAGATCGACTAATTGGCTTCCTGAAGGCTTTCACTGACTGGCGTCATCTCGTCTCCCTGATTGCAGCAAGGAATAAGCTTAGTTTTATGTTTTATACTTTCTTTGTGCTTTGAAGTTTCTTTAGCGACTGGATTGGTTTTCTGGGGTTGGGTTGATAGCCGTATGTCCAACCTTTTTTTTTCATCCCGGCTCAGGATTGACTAGTAACTAGTGAACTAATTAACCAGGCGAGGTTTTAATGGACCTTAGTACCACTATAATTCATGATGTATCTTAATGGTCAGGAATCATATTAGGCTGCATTATGATTGTTTCACAATCGCTGCTCATTAAAGTATAAAGGCTGGTACTAGGAATATAGTAAATACAGTTCGATGATAGTTGGTCAGTTTTGACGTGACAAGCCTCCTTGCTAGCAGACCAACGGACAGGCTTCTTGAGGTACTCACCAATGAACTAAGTCCTGATCAAGAGCTTAAAGTTAGAACTAAGATCTCAATGGAGGAAATTACTCTTGCACTGCAAGTATGCTTGACTTCTACAGTCTACACTTTTAGGGTGAAGCATTCAAACAAACAGAAGAAGTAACCCTGAGATCACTGACATTTCCAATTGTAGGAAATATATTTATAGATGGTTTGAAACACGTTGCCTTGGTGGTGCTAAATTATTCTCTTATTACATAAGTGAATAATGTAGACGGCCAATTTGCAGTCTTGATGTCAGAACATGTCAAGAGATTCCTTGTACAAATAAACTCTGTAATTTGCGCGATTTCATTCACAAACAGAAGGTGGAAAGTATATAAATGATAAAACAAGCAGAATTACTTAACATCAACTTATTTCGTTAGGTCCTCTTGAATTACTCAGTTAGCCGGAGGTGACTAGTAGGATACTCTGGACCTTGGTTTCGTCCTTGTCAGCACTCAGCGCTAGACAGCATGAAATTGGTTGCTCTCCAGTTCCCCAGAAGGTCAACCATGACTCGTATAGCTCAGTGGTAACGTCTCTCATTGCAGCACTTGGTGAAGTGGGTTCGAATCTCACTGAAGACTTCAGTTCTCTTGATGTTGCGGATCCTCCTTGCTGACGAGTGCCAACAAGCACGAAACCTAGGCCCAGGGCTTCCTGCCGATTGCGTCTAACCAAATAACATCTATCAAAGTGCAACGCAGTTGTGAGTTTCGTAACTTGGTGACCGCACCGCACAGTGATCGATAGAAGTCCATCAGCACTCTACAGTAGACAACATGAAATTTTCAAAAGATTCATGTTGGTATTTATCACAGGTGAGTAGTTGTGATACAAATTGGGTTTGTGTTGGGGGCCACTCAACCGAAATGACACAGAAATGTCATAAACTAACAAAATGTACTGCTGAATAAAATGGATAGTTAGGAACTGTTAATACTTGTGTACAGAATTGAACAGATGTTCCTTTCATTTTAACACAGCTCATTAGAGGTGTGTACTTGGATAAATTAAGCCCAGAAGCTAACTTTCGAAATCTGTGTGATCTCTTTAGCTTATGAACTGAGCATATTTTCGACGAATTCAGCCCCAAAAACGAGCAAAGCTATCAATCGATTTTCATATCATTTTAATTTGATTAGTAAAGTTTACAGATCAACATGAGTAATTTTTAACTACTAATGTTTTTAAGTAGTAAATTTCAAGGTTGAACTCTTTCAAGAATTTCATTTACTTCGCATTATAAAAACTCTGATATCACCACAACAATACATATTTTACAGAGAAGTTCATTATTTTCTAATATCTTCCAAATGTTTTATTTCAATTCACTTGTTTGAATCTCTAAACATTCTTTTCTCATACTGTACCCACTCAGTTACAACAACCAGCATGTGAGAGACTCAAAAACATTTTATTACCTACAAGAAAAATGTTGCAGATGAAATAATAATTGATAAAAAATATCTGAGCCAATAGTATGGGAGAAATAATGTGGAAGCTGATTGGATGGCTAGGTTTATTGATTTTACTAGCTCCTAGGTATGAACTTCTTAGTCACAACCATGTAACTAAGACGAACTACTTATATCATATAGTAGTATATACAAAGATGGGTCAATGTGATCACAAATTTTGATTTACCTAGTATAAACCAGTTGAGAATATGTTATTTCTATTGCTCTCAGGTGGGATGTTGGCCTTCAGGTTTGGTCCCAAGTGGGTGGTATTCACTAGTCTTGTTGGGTGTGCTATCACCGAATTCTGTACGCCCGCCGCAGCACGTACTCAAGTTGAAATTTTAATCTTCCTGCGCATCTTAGAAGGTCTTCTTCAGGTAATGCGTTTCACTGTTTTAAAAATTACTTGATGAAGTGAGAGATGATTATTAGAGTTTTTTTTCAATCATTCGAATGTTATAAAACCTGTTCCCCTTACCTATCACAATGCAGCATAATTTTAATACTTTAGTATTTGGTTATTTAGTTTCCGGTGATTGGTCAACCAACTTGATGATTTTTACAAAAAATTACTGTGAAAACCCATCAGTATCAAAGTCTTTGAAAAAATATCTTATAGAGTTGCTATTTATACGATACAGTCAGTTCATCAGTGTAGATAGTTACTGCATGATTTTCAAAAACTACTGAATTTCCTTACAAATTAATGGGAATAAATTCTCAGAGACTTTTTTTGAGACACGCTACTTAAATAAAATTACTTGTTTGAGAGAATACCATTTTTAAGGTGTTAGTGTAATTTTCCCGTATCATTATATTTGTTTACAATTACCACTAAGTAAAAATTTCTTGCAGCATTACTTCCCGTCGGATTAAAAATTTCAGCACATTTCAAATCATATTCTGTTAACCTGAAGACTAAAAATGAATATAAAGAAAAAACCCAGGGTTTCTCGTTTTCGTCAGTAACCGGGACACATTCGTTTCCACTGAAAAATTCAAAGTCATAGATATCTTTGAAGTGATTGAAAGAATACTACAGATCCAAAAATTTCACTTTCTGAAGTACATAAAGTAGACTTATCGTCACAGAAGTCAAGTGAAGTCATAGTTCTGGTGAAATGCAGCGTTGAGTGGTGTACGTTTTGTTTTTTCGAGAAGAATTATCTCCCATCACGATTAGGATTACACCTTGTTAGTGAATTTCAATGGGAGAGAGGTTTACAGCTGTCTGTCAATTGCATCCCACCGTCGTGCAGATTCAAATACACACATCCGAGTTTCAGTCTTTGTGCTGTTTAAAAAGTTTACTTGCTGAAAACACTCTTTGTATGATTGGATTGTGGAAAAAAATTGATAAGTAGACGGTAAAGTGTTCTATCTTCAAGTTCTCATTATTATATTTTAAGCAGGATTTGTAAAGCAGTTTAGGTTTAAGACTTTTTAAACTACTTCTGAATCGAGCTCAGTTTTAAGCCTTTCAGTTACCCTTGATAAGGAACAATGTACCCTCGATTGTTTAAGTTGTGCTAACATAGGTGGAATTTTCGCAAAATCAGTAGCTTTTGAGTTTATTTTAACATTAACCTTATTGTCAAAGGTTAGGTGCAAAACGCGTCAATTTAGATGGTTCTGCTACATTCGAGTGGAACTTGGCCTCTCCAAGCTAAAGATGTCTAGGAATTCTTAGGATTTCCGGTGTCCTATGGAAAAATTCTATAGGCAGCTGTGAGTTTCGGGTTGGATTTTTAGTCACAATGGAGACCGCCATTCATTAGGTTTGTTCATCATGAAACGTCGGCTTTTATGACTTGATTATGTGTTACTTATGTCGTCCAACCGGCTCTAATACCTCTCACTGTTCACTTGCCTTGGACTGGCTGGAAGAAGCAGAAAGGTTGTCAGCATGTGAAGCGTAACCATGGAATGAAGAATAGTTGTGTTGGTCAACATCTGCTGGTGCCTAATGACTCCCTAGATGTGCTGCGCGAGATCACACGACTCAGTCATTCGAGGTAATATCAGTTATGGCTAAGAATCGAGATGAAGGCCATCATGCCGAAGTTTTCCTGTATCTTTCATTATTGAAAAGTAAAACGAAAGCAGTGAATTCTTCTTTAAATTTGTCTTCGAGACTGAAATTTTGATTGTCCTTTTGTTTTCTTCCCTTTATATCACTTTTGATGTCTGCTTAATGTTGTTACATTACTTCGTATGATGCACCGCACTTTATCCAGCTTTTATCAAGTTTATATTCTTAACAGAATAAGATACGATCATTCCAGGATGTGGAGAAGTTAATGGTTGCCAATGGCACCTATGAAAGATTCGTTTATAAAGTATTCTTGGACGGCTTGATCAGCTATCATTGGTGTGGATGGATGGATGGATGGATGCTTTTATGTTTCTACATGTTAAATTCTGATGGTATTGCGTTGTAGTGAAAATAGGGATTTACAATAGACGCTGTATACTATTCGGAATTTTTCGGTTGAGTTACTGGCATTTGCCTTGAACGCTCAGCGTTCTTTTTACCTCTGGGATGTGGAGACTGGTCAGTTTTATTGAATAAGCCAAATGGGGGAGTATAAAAGGTTAAAACAACCAATATAACCTTCATATAAGTGAGCACTATATTTTAATTATCTAGTCGAGAGTTTTGTGATATTTAAATTGAGCGAAGAGACTCTTTTCAACGAATTTATTTTCAAGCTGTACAATCGTATATATATGGTATTTGGAAAAAATTATATCCTGTGAGGAAAACTAAACACTATATGGTGATGACAATAATAATAGAGCGGATGATGACATAGGCATTTGTGATTATAATAACAATTGAAGTGCGAATGATAACAAGTAGATTATGTAATACATGGAATGGTACACAGAGAGTATATAACTCAGAAGGGGGTGAAAAAATTGTTGAAAATGGTAAATCAATTAAGTATTATGTAATGGCATTAGACAAATTGGACAAGATGAAGTCAATGTTTTCTAAAAGGATTAAGACAATTAAGTGAAACAACACCGGAAACTAGTTGAAGTGAAGGCGATTATAATAACAATAATAGTGATAAAGGAAGGATACAAAGGTTAAATTAATAAAGTGGGAGAGGGAGCTAATGGGGTGGGGAAATGTTATGGCCATGATAAAGATAGTGACTGCACATACTTCTTTTGTACACACAGATCAGGTCTTAGTTCATGAATAGCTAAAGCCTCTGCTGTTTCAAGGAGTTGAAAACGAAGAGAACGTGAAAGGTTTGGGCGAATTTGATAAATAATTTCAAAGTCATCGTCTGGATTTGTTGTGTGATGGAAGTCAATCAAATGTTCTAGAATCGAACTTCTAACAGATTTTCTTTCACCTTTATAAAACCAAGCAGGAACATGTTCTCGTATACGTGTAGAAAGCATTCTCTGGCTACGGCCGATGTACCTTGCTCCACAGGAGCAGGTGAACTGGTAGATGCACATAGAGGCGGCCAAACGAGGAAGCTTGTCTTTGACGCAGATGGAGAATAGGTTGCGGCTGGTAAAAGTCAACTGAATTCTTGCTGCGAAGAAAGTCCTATTGATTGATCTGGTAAGACGATTTTTCAGTACATCCGATGCTAGGTCTCCTTTAAACTCTAGGCTCATAAACAATCTTTTCTTTGAAACCGAGTGGATGACTGGTTTAGTGTTTCTTTCCCGCATATTTTTATCAATAATGTTACAATGGGAATTATTAAAATATTTAAATTGATCAGTTAATTCAGTGACCTAGAAGATTGGCGCGAAAAATAGTGTGACTCCTTCAAAATAACACTAAACTTTATATGTACTCATATTTGAAATGGTTTAATATAGACCAGTTTGTAAACTGTTTGCAATCAATCTGCTAGTTGTTTGCAAACAGGAAAGTTCACACTGGCACCTATAAGAATAAAATAATTTTTCATTCATCTAACTATGACTTCATAAAGCTTTCTGATGAATGGTATTAAGCTGATATTGAGAAATCTATTGTCTTAATAGGAAGATTCTCAGTTTATTGTTAGTAGTTTTTCACTAGTCATATTGATTGCTACATTTGGTTAGATCATGATACTTCCATGCCAAAGAACACAATCAGTGGTTGTTTTCTCAATATTTACCAATAATAGGTGTTGTTTAGAGATTGAAAACATTTATTTCCCGATACAAATTTAAAACAAGCAACAAGTGTGAAAAAAGCAGGACTTAGTGAATTCATAAATTTCAGTAGTACTTGTCAGCTGGATACTCTACATACTTGATTATATATATACCGTTAACCAATGGAAAGGAGCATACATACATACATAGATAACATAGACTGAGACAGATTTAGGTGTAACAACATAGAAGTGAATAGTTTTTACAGGTCAAATGGTAATCCAGAGAATAGAAATAGATATTCAAAATTGAATGACTTGGGGATAGGTTGATTGAGTTTGGATAATAGTGGATTTCAGGTAGGAAAATAATTATAATAACAATGTAATGTAATAATGTAATCGACGCTTAGTCGATTCAGTTCTCACCCCTGTGTCAACATTATTATTGTTATTATAATTATTTTCCTACCTGAAATCCACTATTATCCAAACTCAATCCCCAACCCATTCAATTTTGAATATCCATTTCTATCCTCTGGATTATTATTTGACCTGTAAAAACTATTCACTTCTGTTGGGGAACCATTGAAAATCTGGGAGCACTGGGCAGCTGTTTCATCCTAGTATGGGACTCCTCGGCAGTACGCATCCACGACCCGGCTAAGGATCGAACTCAAGACCTTAAGGTTTCACGGGTCATGGGTGCGTACTGCTGAGGAGTCCCATACTAGGATGAAACAGCTGTCCAGTGCTTCCAGATTTTCAATGGTTAGCCAACTGATTTCAGTCCATGATGAATACTACTTCTAAATTAAAAATCCCTATTCATCTCAAAAATGTATTCACTTCTATGTTGTTACACCTAAATCTGTCTCAGCCTACGTTATCTATGTATGTATGCTGCTTTCCATTGCTTAACGTTATATATAATCAAGTATGTGGAGTATCCAGCTGACGAGTACTACTGAAATTTATGAATTCATTAAATCCTGCTTTTTTCACACTTGTTGCTTGTTTTAAATAAGCGTTATTTACTACACAGAATGAGCAACCTAATATAGAATTATGCTCTGCCTCAGCGCCAAAGTTTTACACTTACATTAAGGTTTACCTATTTCGAAGGAGATGGAATATCACATGATCTCATGAGCTTTCAGATCCGGAATCTTTTCAACAAATTTAAAGGTATATTTCAAGCTTTGCTTTACAACTTCTTTGCAGAGTGGCTTCAAGAGTTGTACTAACCATTTTTTCAGTTGTATGATGTGGCAAGTTTGACATGTTGAGAACTGGTAGGAGAGACAATCTGTCTTTATTAAGATTTTGGTGGATCATAGAGCCTAGGTGTAGCGTTTCCAGTAGGTTTGAACACTCCTAAGATCCCTTCTGAAATGAATCCCCTTTGTTTTATCTTTTTCAGTGACTCGGTTAGTTGTCTCCCTGTCTTCTGTTTCATATCACCATGTGTCAAATTTCTGAGATTTATTTTTATCACTAAGAGTAGGATCCATCCTGTTTATGTAGTCTGTTTTGTCGATCAAAACTATTTCTAATCCTTTGTCTAGTTTAGTGATCACAATAATTTTCATTTTTTTTAAGCTTCGAAAAGCTTCTTTGCGCTTTTTTGTCAAAATATTTTTTGTACTATGCCTACTACTTGTGTACTTGGGGCGGCAGTCAACGAGTGTGGCCTTAAGTGTCTATCAATTTCTTCACTAGGTGAGGGTTTCAAACATTCTGTCTGTGTATACAAATTCTCAAACTGCACACCCGTGTCTCTATCTTAATAACCACATTACGACTGTCACTGAAGTTTGGGCTAAGTGACGAAACATCTATCTGTGTATCATCAAGATGGATACTAGAAAAACTGTCCACAGATGGGAATCTCATCTTTGGTATTCTATATTTCAGCATAATGAGATTTTGGCAAACCAGTCTGATTCAAAGCATAACGCTTCAGTGTTCTTACATTAGGTCGAACTCTCTATCCAGGTAAAGATTTTCAATATTCATTCGGGTAGCAATTTGTTAAATACATTCGTCTCTGAAATCTTTAGTAGTCTTAGTTTTACAGAGCCTTGGATTATGGATGTTTAACGCACCTAAATGCTCAGAAGATTCCCATTTAGGCACTTAAAAAAGTCTGGTTGACCGAAGGAATATATTACGTTTCAAATATGTCAGCCATATGCATTTACCACTTCAACTGCTGCCGTGGAGCCATTTAGATTTGGCGTACAATGAAGCAGGTCTATGATCGGATTCTATGGGCAGCAATCACAGTGTTTGAATAAGGGACAGATTAGAACAATAAAGAGCTCTATGCTTGTCTACTTAGTTGATACTAGGGCTATTCGCCAAGGCATAATCTGTTTCCCACTATTATAATTACTATTTTTAATCCCGTATAATTGCTGTGTTGATTATTTGTATCTTCACCTATCAAACCTATCATTTTCATGATAGGTTACTGTTTATCATTCTCGCACCATATGAATGGTATTCTGACTGGAATGTAAGCCTATATATCAGTGCAGAGCTAAACAGGTAGGCCTAATTGTAAAGGAATATATTACTTCGCCCAACTAGTTTTTCAGAGTCTCAGTAGGAATTTTCAGGACCCTGACCACTTTATTTTTCCCTTTCCTCCATAGGTTTGAACCTCACCTATATCAAATAATAGCTTATGTCAGTTCCATGAAACTAATTTTTATATCGGATTGCTGATTTTCTCATCTGTCATCTTGTTGAAAAATTTCAATAAGCTTCGTTGCTCGTTCGTGGTGGATTGGTTGTTTTTAAAGTAATTTTCCGCCGTAGCTGATATCACTCGAGGGACCATTGAAAGCCTAGCAGTGTCAGACAGCTGTTTCATGCTAGTTTGAGACTGCTCAGCACAGCCGGACCATGACCACGTGCGGGCTCGAGCCTAGAGTCTTCTAGTCTGGTGGCGAACACAATACCATTCAGCTGCTGATTTAAAATCCAGTGGTTTACGTTGTCCTACTTTTTTCAATTTGTGAAAAAGGCCAATCATCATCCAATGCCATCGGTGAATATTCGTTATCATTCTTGACTCAATTAATCCCACATGTCACTTCTCGTGAAAACTGTGGGAAATCGATCTCTAAAGATATCACTAATTAGATAATTTGACTTTGCGGTCCATCTTCAGCTACAAAATACCCCCTAAAGTGAATTAAATCATTAGATTCAAGATTTATACAGTGTACTTTAAATATGTGAGAAGAAAGAATCATCATATTGCGGAAATAACAGTGTGACAATGAGTTGAAGAAATATTGCAAATATTAGTCTCAAATTGGAGTCAGAATCAGCGACAACTTGTGTGTAGTTACACCGAATATCTTAGAGCTGTTTAACAGTAGCATTACACAGGATTGTAAATAATAGGGGGTTATAAACACTTGTGGGTTACGTAAGCCCACAAATAACTAGAATAGAAGAATACACTAACTGTGGTTAAATATTAACTATGCGATTGTAGAAAGTATAGAGATTGTATGATCACAAGTAATTACAATCACTTGGGTAAATGGAAGTTAATAATAGTTTCTATGTAAAGAGGTCAGGCTGAACGTACTTGATACCGAGGGTTTCCGTGAATCTCGGATTACAAATCATATTTTATTTGTTCATTATTCTGAAAGATTGAAATCGATCTCTCTGAAGTCCAATCTCTTATGTATGTGACAACTGCTTTGGTCAAAATACTGTCTCATCTACAACTTTTTTTCTTGGGATGTATTGATGAAAATGTAGCAATACCATCTCCTCACCTCTTCCTGTATACTTTCTTTTGTAAGCGAATTTTATTAAGTAGATACGGTTCTAGATGACGTGATCTGAATGTCTGTCTACTTCAGTTGAACTAAAGAACTAGCAGTATTGCATATTGAGATCAACATAGCTGCATAAAAGCTTTTTTCATCGAATCATGGAGATTACTTAGCTTTCGAGATTTAGTTTTCATAGTTTTAAATCCCCATTAATTTTAAGTTTGAGTAACGGTGTCTGTTTATATTTGAGGACGATGAAGTGTGTCCGAAATTTCGTTCTGTAGGTGGTAATGTATCACCTAGTTTTGTCTTGAATTCTACCGTCATTAAAGAGTATACCAATTTTGATTTATCAGAGTAGGTTTTTAGCTTAGGATAAGGATGATAACTGTTCTATGTTGTCCGAGTTTTGACACTTGTTCTTAGGAGAAGGTGTGTGCTGTACAGAAGTCCTATACTGGTAGAAAATAACTATTCATTGCTTGCAGATTTACAATGGTTTTCCAGTTTATGTCAATCTGTAATGAATACCATAGTGATATTCAACTTATAACGCCGATAGGCCATTGCTATAAGCGCATATATGTATAGCCGATTCGTTATGGGTTTTTTGTTCACTGAGTTAAGTGGTGTAGTTGCAGAGTTTTGATTATCATTCTGGACAACATTTTGAGTTCACAAGTTAAAATTATTAAAGCACCATAAATTCAGTATTTAAAGTATAGTAAGGTGTTCTGCTGCTGCTATGAGGTTCAGAAATTTGGCATGTCACGAAAAGCATTTCCAACAAACTACAGACATTCATCAACAGCTACCGCGTACCCTCACTCGAAACCGAAGATCAGATGGCCAGGAAGGATAAGCAAGAAGGAACTCTTGCCTGGCAACGAACCAACCAACAACCCATCGCACAACGAATATGCAGAAGAAAGTAGAGATGGATTGGATTGGACACACACTGAGAAGGCCAGTTGAGGATATCACACACCAGGCCAGGTCCTCGAGTGGAATGTTAAGGGGAAACGACGGGTTGGGCGTCCGAGGTGAGGGTGACATGGAAGAGATCACGTGAGGAAGAAACGAACGCTTGTGGGCAGTGGTAGAACCAGGTTGAGAAGACTGCAGAGAACAGAGTGCAATGGAGATGTGCTACTGAAGCCCTATATTCCACTAGGAACCCAAGGGAAAAATATATAATAATAATGGTGTTCAGGTGTTGTTCAGCGTGATAGGTTGTCTTATCAGCGTTTCTGATTAGACGAATGTTTATGTCTCCCAGTTATTCATTTTCATTTCTAAATTCTTACTGTGATCACCATAGAGATACGTTTCATTGTATTTCTATTCTTGTAAGTAACCGATCACAAAATTTATGAATATAACCAATGAAACTTGGGAGCAATAAAGCATGATGTTGTGTTATTTAGTGCAGCTGTGGCGCATTCATCTAGCCACTCAACTTTTATGACTCTGAACTCCAATCTACCCACCGAGGTTTGATCTATGTGACTCATTGTCTAGTATAGAAATCTGTGCATTGTTATATAGTTACACTATCTTTAATTGCATGTCTGTTGTTTATGAACAATTAGTGAAACCAGGATTTTTGACGTTTAAACCCATTTAATGTATGAAAAATACTCATTTGAACAGGGAAAAACAAGAACTATGAAATCAAGGAAGAGACTCCTTTCTTTGATTTCATTTGCAAATTTACGCAACTTTGGTGAGCATTTCCAAAATGTGAAATAATTGCAGTAGTTAATCAAGACTTTCATATGAAGTAAATGCTGATGAAGTCTCTTAGCCTAGTGACGAATTGTCCGCGAACAAACCTCAAAACTTGGTGAATATCAAACAACGATCATAATATCAAAATCGTTGCGAATAATGAAGATCATTCAAAACATAACGGATGTTGTATAAATTTGAAGATATCCTGACCAACAATGGACTGGATGGTCTGAAAAAAATTGGTCATTGAGTTAGTATGACTCATTGTATAAGGTGTGTTTTGGAGTAACTTTGAAGGCTACCCTAGCAACGATCAAAATAACCAATTGAGCTTCCTCATTTCGGCTGCAGAGGCAGATTTTCATAAAATGAAGAAGTCTGATTGGTTATACTAGTTATTGCTAAGGTAGCCTTTAAAGTTAATTATATTTTTACTTGTATAATCCCGGTGTAGTATGTTAGAACAAATAAGAAGATAAACAAATATTTTCTATTATTCCCCAACATTTCGATCTTGCTAGGAAGATTCTCTTCAAGAGTATGAATCTGACAGTAAATTTCCAGGTTGATATTCAAGTTTTGGTACAGAAGGTGGTCACCTTTACGATCATCTAATTACATCGTGATATGGAACAAAGATCAACGTAATACAAGTGATTGAATTAGCAAATGGATCAGAGAGGCTTTGTTCAGTTGTGCGAGAGTAAGGTGGAACAGAAATAGGATGTAGAAACTCAGTTCGACTAAGAAAGTACAATAGGGTTATGAGTCATCAATAATGAGAAGGAATAGATTACCAGTTTGGAAAGATGAATATTTGAACGTAAAACAATATATAATAAATAATAACAATAACGATAAAAGTACTTTTGATAAAACTTGGATTAGGAATGGTAACAAAACGGATTACGTAATATATCGAATCGTTCATAGAATGTACGTAACTCAGTGAGGAGCATAAAATTAACCAAAATAGTAGATCATTACAGTATTAAGGAATAGGATTAGACAAATTGTTGAAATAAAACCAATTTCTTTTTCTTGACGTGATTAAGACGATTAGGCAAAATAACACCGGAAACTATCCAAACATGAATAAATTCGGAATAAATCATATGGAATGCAACTGTCTTACCTTCTCTTCATATATTATTTGCAACTGTCTTTGCAAGTCATCAATGTTTGCCATATTTTGGGATGTTTAACGCAGCTTTACCGTTGATTGAAGAAGGGTACAAACAGATGTGCAAAGTTTCTGCAATGGCCCACTCTTTTTGAGAAAGAAAACACTTTTCCAACACTTGCCTTTTCGAATGACATTTTATGACCTGAATATAAGGCATGAGCCGCGATGGCAATGCTTCTCTCAAGTTTTTTCTGATCATAGGATTTTTTGGTTGCTTTTTGCAACCGTGTTCGGTTAGACGTGTCAGTACTTGACGTTATGTCTTTCTAATGCATGTGGAATCGCATTCACTACAGTCTACCTTATAAACACAATTTTGTTGTTCCAAATGAGGAATTGGATCTTTTAATCTCCACAGGTGTGAGTTTAATGCGTTCCTCTTCTTAGAGAATACTCTGATGTTGTAACTATTAAGGATACGTTTTAGATGTGGATGTTCGATAAGGAAGTATTATAGTACTTATCCAACCTTTATGGCTTGGTTTTTCCGTGTCTTTTTTCGATAAACCTTTTTTCAATCCTGCTTAGTAGCTTTTCGGGATAGCTGTTTTAAGACTTCCCCTTGATGACTCATAACCCTATTGTACTTTCTTAGTCGAACTGAGTTTCTACATCCTATTTCTGTTCCACCTTACTCTCGCACAACTGAACAAAGCCTCTCTGATCCATTTGCTAATTCAATCACTTGTATTACGTTGATCTTTGTTCCATATCACGATGTAATTAGATGATCGTAAAGGTGACCACCTTCTGTACCAAAACTTGAATATCAACCTGGAAATTTACTGTCAGATTCATACTCTTGAAGAGAATCTTCCTAGCAAGATCGAAATGTTGAGGAATAGTGGAAAATATTTGTTTATCTTCTTATTTGTTCTAACATACTACACCGGGATTACACAAGTAAAAATACACCTTATACGATAGATGTTGTATAAAGACTTGTAGATTCAGTTAAGGAGTTGTGTACCATGGCAAGAGACTGAATGTATTCAAAATGAGCATAAGAGTAGTAATAGACAGAAGTTGCACAAGACAGTGGAAAGAATGAAAGCAGGGAACGATCTTAAAACAGACACAAGTATAAAAATCTGGCTTCCGATTAAGATCATGAGAGAAAAAGGGACTGGACAAGTTTCGTTTATGCACACAAGTCAAGATTTTCCAAGAGTATGCTAAAAACCCTAGCTACGTATAGAATATGAAGTGATGTGATATTCGGAATACTTCTTTTAATTTTATATACAATTTCAATGATAGAATGCCTTGAAATGGAATGACCAACGTCTACAACATGTTCGACGAGAGCACTTCCGAAAGAACATTCATCACGCCTTCGCAATCATGTGGGATAGCGTTCCTGAACTCTTTTAAATGGTACTAGCATCGAAAGATCTAAATACCGTACTCCACAAAAGTAAACGGACTGATATATGCACATACAAATCGTTGGATACAATGTTTTGTACTTTGAGTTATTTGGGTTATTCCATGCGAACAACACTTTCCAAAGAGCATTTTTAACCCCATTCTAAAAAGGGAAACTCAGTGGGTCATACACAACATTCATGTGGAGCATTTTTTTCGATGCAGAGACTTATATCTCTTCGTTAGGTTTGCATATTATGTTTTTATTGATAAAACATGAGGATACTCATTTACATGGAAATAATTCTACGTTATTGTGGGAAAAAAACTGAGTTATTGTGATAGTGTGACAGTTTCACCGCAATCACTGTATGTGAAAAGTAAGTATTGAAACTTCAGATAGATGTATATATAATAATTAGTGATACATTGTGAAGTATCCGCACTGGCTTATAAAAGTTCTAATTGTTAGCTGTCTGATTGTGTTTGAACAATATACAACTATTTTTAACTAACGAAGCTTCACCTATCGATTGGTTTGTTGGGAGTCCGATAATTTTAATGCTGTCCTACTCAAGGACTGAAGTCAACCAGAGAACTGTAGAAAATCAGAAGAGTTGAATAGTTAATTTATTCTACGTTATAACTACTAAGCAGCTCACATTCACGATCCATTGAAAGACTGAGCTCAGTGATGTAAAGTTCCGTCGTCAGCAAGTTAAAATTAAACTTTTTAGTTGGAATCCAACTATCTACGTTTTCGATTACTTTGTAACTTAGCTTAACCATGCACTCGATTGCCATTCAATTGGGAGGTTCAGGAATAACTGGCTAATTTCAAGACAAATTTCATTGTAGCTTGAAATCACTTAGTAAACCTTCACAGACAATGATATACTAAATGCTAATCTAAATCACACTAGCTGAAAAAATTTCACCGATCAAAAATGATTTGCAGTCTTGACTGTGTCTAAGATCGAAGTGCAAAATCCTATGTCTCACTATCATTACTTGATGTTTATGGTTGTTATAAAATGATAAACATTGTACCGTTACAGAGAGATAATTTTAGTTTATTTGTTATGAAGACTATTCTGATTGAAACCATAGTTGAAAAGTGGTAATTTGTTCACCGTTTTATCTAAAGATGTTTGGTTTTTACTATGAACCAGTTGGAGGTGAGAACATTACTCAAAGTCCCAGAAAATATATCCAAAGGCTGTTCAATAATATTCTCTCTCAAAGTCATATCGAATTGTTCGGCTGTGGCTCAGATATGAAATAAATTAACTTCCAGCTATTAAGTCCAACCTTCTTCAGTATCACCTCACTTCGATAGTTGGTCAACTTGGTGCATTGAGTTCTCTTTGTTGCTAAAAGCAGCGAACGCAATGAAATAAAACCTGCAAGGAAGGTTTTGATAGGCATACAGAGTAGATAAAATTTTGATAAATACATTACATTCTTGACCGAAATAGAAAATTATAACAAAAATAAAGACTGTTAATGATGGATCGTGGCTAGCAGTGGAACCCAGGATGCGCATTTAGTCCTATTTGGGACTAGTCAGCTGGATGTACCTTCTTCCCAGTGAGTGATGTTGTTCCCAGCTGACGAGTCCCAAATAGAACGAAATGTGCATCCTGGATTTCACTGCTAGCCACAATTCATCATCAACATAATTAGAACACTGGCAATATCGAGGCATTCGCACAGGAGCCTATGTGCCAATAGAGACCGATCAATTCGGTCCAATCAACGACGATATCATATAAAAACAATTATACTAAAAATAAAGCCTACTTGAAAATTGGAAGCTTCATAAGATCCGACAAACAAAATATTGAAATTTAATGTTACCTCATTAGTGTTAAGGTTTTTCATTATTAACAAACTATGTTCTAAAACTTCCTAAGGTCATTTTTTGCATAAACATAAAGTGTTATTTAACTTGTTACTTGTTCAGTTGATAAATCTTCTCGTCACAGTAGTTATATCACACATAAATTAGTACTTGAATGCATGTTCTTTGGTACGTGATGTCTCTCTGTCTTGTACGAGCAAGTGTACACTTCATTTTCTTATTCCATGCGATAAGTAAAACCGTTGATTATGAGTTGTAGCGAAAAGTTGCTTTTTACAGATTATTGACCACAGTCTTTTACAATTACAAATGTGTCAATATATAAGTGAATTATCACAATGACTATTTTCTCAAAATACCTGATTGATACCTGTGTTGATATAGGTCAGTATCGTGGCTTAAGTTAATGTATTGAGCCTAAATAAGGTACTAAGTAATGTACGAGAATTCGAGATATTTCCGTCAAACTAGTTTAGCTTGTTGATTATCCAAATTTATAAGAAAGGAGAGACATTTTGTTGTGAAACGCGCAGAGTTTACAGTCATCCAACTTCTAAGTGGAGGAAGAAAAAAATGACTTGAAAAGCTAGGTAAGATTCAAACTTGAACGACTGTGCATCGATCATATCTTCACTTTTTGATAGGTTTTGTAACACAAGTATATTAAGTGGTAACTGTTATTCACCATATTTCATGACCTGAAGATAGTATTCGACTCTGTCAGTCGAGAGATATATTTTGACAATATATGACTGTGAAGGCAGTACCGACCAAGCATATCACTCTAACATCTTTTTAAAATATGCCTCTGATTTTTTTAGGGATGAAATTTTAACTCGGAAGGTACCTGGTTGACTTAGAGTGTCCAGACGATATAGTCCTGTTATGTGACGTTAAAAAGATGCAGTATTTTGAACACATTGAGCTGAAATATAAGACTGTTTATCAGGCGTTTAACACTCGTCAAATTTAAAATTATGTCCTAGGACTAGTCAGATGCTACTCCAAGCCAAAGGATAGTGAATCAAATGACAGAATGTGTTGACCACTTCACTTGGGGAATTCCATCATAAATGAATTGATTAGTAACGTCATCTCAGCTTAAATTCACAAAACCCATTTGGCACCTGAAAACTGGAATCATTAAGATGCCAGCAAAATATTTGACTACTGTTAAAAGATGAGTTCACTGTACTCCTGTCCACTTTATCCTATTAGGTGGGTGGGAAAAATGGTCACTCAAAGCAGAAAATGTAAAGTGACGAGAGGTTTTTCATCATAGGTGTCTTTGTAGCGTTACTCACGTATATTGGAATCACTGTGTAGGAACTGGTGAAGTTAGACTTAGGTAATACGGAAAAGAAAGCGAGTCAATGTATAAGATTTTGACTCCTGACCACTCCAGATTACTTAGATATGTCCTGCTTATGCCAAACCACTACTTTCCACGATAAACGACGTTAGTCAAAGTAAGATTGGTTTGGAATAAGCCTTAGACTGGCTAGATCGAACCAGGACAACAGTCCATGAAGTCTTTGTCTGCTGACCTGAGGTATACTGGGAAGTGTAGACTACCTCACTGGGGTCTTGGAGAGAATAGAAATCAATAATTGGAAAATCTTAGTGATATGATTCAAAATTGACTTCAATGGCGTAGATGTGTAGACTTCCTCATTTCCGAAGTCTTGATCATAATTTTCGCTCACTTATTCTCTTTCCTGTTACATTCCCTTCTATACTCAAATGTTATTGTTTTTCTCTCCACTTCTTGTTCGGAGGCTACTTAAGTACACTAATTAAGTCCAATATAATAGAGTGGAGAAAGAGAGAGATTAGTTATTGAATCTTTGTTCATTGAACCAACACCCAACACTTGTAACAAGAATGACGCAACACCCATATCAGACATGTAAAATGTTGCTACCAATAAAAACAAAAAAATAAGAAGTGATCGGACTATAAAAATCAGATGTCGAAAGTGATGTGATTCTATTGATGTGATTACGAGTAGTGATAATTTATGCTCAAAACGTCATCGAGTATACGATGCTGTATGACTGTGTATCGTAAATCAAATAAACAAATCTAATGTGGAAATCGGTAAAATACTGAATTCTCGTTGGGATGAAATATTGATACAATGAAATACAACTAAGTACTAACTGCTTTTTGAATACTATTCTTATGAGTTAAAAACCTTTTAGGTTGAATGAAAAAACAAATCTAACAGTTTAAATTTTATCACACACACACACATATAATCATGAAAAGACATCAGAGATAGATTGGTACTAGGCCGAAAGGCTGAAGCCCCACTTTTATTGATTTATTAGGTCTTATCACACATTGTAACAGTATTATTTACTGGATTATGTTTGGGGTATAAGTTCCTAAAGAATCATAAGAAAAATATTAGTAACATAAGTCCTAATGGTAGTAACAATAATGTTGACAATAGTAGTGGGAATAGTGTGCAGAGAGAATTCAAAACTCCTACAGTATTACCATACAAAGAAGGCACCTCAGAAACACTACGAAATATTTTCAAAAGGACATTAAAACCTACAAACTCAGTTTGGTTAAAACAGCCTAGTGATCCAATTAGTCAAAGCAATTTAGTTGATCAGCTCCCTTGCAACAATCGTGAATTCAAATACATAGGTCGAATTAGTCGACCAGGACCAAGGAGGTTATCCGAGCACAAAAACTTAACTAGATCAAAATTGGTAGATCCTCGTAAGATAAGGAATATAGAAAAAAGCTTTGCCGTAGCTAAGCATGTAATTACATGCAACCACACAATGGGATGGGACAAAGTGAAAATCCTTAAAACTAACATAGCAGAGTAGAGGTATAGGTTGATAACTGAATCTTTGCTTATCGAATCAATACCTAATACATGCAACAGGAATGACTCAGCACGGGTTTTAGGTACTTGGAAAATCCTACTACTCATATGACAAAAAATGCGAGGAAATTAATACTATATAAAGGATGTCTCAAAGTTGTGTAGTTATCTTGATATGACTATGAACAATAAATTATGTCGAAAACATAATCCAGTAAACAAGACTGTTTGAGTGTTCATTAGTGAATTGCTGTGAGATGAGGTTCCCTGAAGTTCTAATGAGAAGTTGTGATCAGGGGGGCGAACCAAGTAGTACGTGAGGACAGATGCTCAATGATGGCATTGAGTGGAGGTCATGTGATATCACAAACTGACAGAATTACGAGAGTGTGGACCATCGGATCCCCCCATAACGGTTCAACGGTAACATGTTGATAGCGGAACCTGGGGGTCTCAGGGTTCGACCCCTGTCGAGATCTTGGGTGAACACTACTGAGAGATAGCATACTAGAACGAAATAGCTGTTGAGTGCTTTCAGTTTCTTAATGATTCACCACATAATGTCATCCTGAGATTAAGTGCCAACTTGAAATCAACAATCTCCACAAACAACCAAACTGAAGATCTCAAATTCCTAGATTTTTTCTCATATTTCATCAAAAATGTGGGCTTCGTAATAATTTTAAAAGGTTCTTTCGTTAATGTTGGTGATGATGGAAAAAACTGTAAAATTTAGTTTGTCTAGAATGATAAGATGGGTGATATTGAGGCTAAGATAAGAATTTAACACATCGTTTAATTGTCGTCCACTTTGAAATTGGTAACATAATACTTTTAATGATCTAATCGTAGCGCCTAACTGATTGTAATGAAAGATTTCTCAGTGAAAGTCAGGGATTTTGTAAATCGGTGTCGTATTTTTGTCCAGTTACTATGAGGCTTTCATTGCCAACCTTAGCATTTTTAATTCAATGGATCTGATAGCCGGTTATTTAGATTTACTGTTTCTTCATATATTTTACTCTTCCTACCTAAAACCTTATTCTTAGGTTATCCTACTGCATCTCAGTGGTATTGAGATGGTACCAATGATTAGATGCCTCTGGTTTTCCCGTATCATTATCTTTCAGGGTGTTAATTGACCATTGATCGTGTAACTGAATCTAGTGCTATTCTGTGGTATTTCAGTCTGTCTCTGATAATCTGTTAAGTAAGGGTGTGATGACTGAAAGGAAAGTTAAAAAATGGCCTGCGACAGGATTTGAACCTGCAGCCTCGGGGATATGAGATAGACACTCTGCAGACTATGTTATGTACTGGTTAGCGGTGTAACTTGGTGATACATCAGTTGGATGCCAGTCAAGCATTATTTTTGATTTCATAAATTTCATGCACGCAATGATTTAAATGAGACTGACATACAACATCTTTCTTAAGGCGAAGAAAGTAACCTAATGAAAATAAATCCAACATTCTACTGAACCCTGAAATTCACCTTTAAAAATATTTAATAACTAAGTATACCGGTAAGACCTTTATCGGTTGACTCCTAATGTCTAACACCAAAATACAGTGCAGTGTGGTGTCACTGCACTCAATGTGGAGGTAACATTGCAAACCTAATTGATAGATTTTGATCTCTGATGATCACCGACACCTTGACAGGTACAATCCACTGACCAGTAAGCCAATAACGAAAAACTGTTTAAAGTGTCTAGTTATATCATATGGATAAGGTAGAAAATAGACTGAAGTGTAAATTAGCAACTACATACACATTCTTGCAGTATACAATGAACCATACCAGTTATGTGACGACTACATGATTGCTTAGAGCGGGATTCATGCCCGTGGCCCACTGGGTGAAAGTTGAGTTGTTAGACCAATCAACCGCAGCTTCTCTTTGTGTCATTTACCGTACAGAGAAAAAATGTTATGCAACGGTTTCTCGAATTTATTTTACTCAAAAATTAGTTTATACTGCTAAATATTGTTAGTTAAACAAACAGAAAAAGGTGATTGTGAAGTCTACTTGTCTTCTATTTAGAGGTGACGATATCTACTTACAATGGGAAAAAAATTTTCATCACAATCTTGTCCTTCAGATACTATAAATAATTATAAGTCTTGTAACCTTTCTGTTTATTTTATTTATTCTTAGTGGCTTCCATTCATGTACACAATCTCCATCCTATTAACCTGAAGTTCATTCATGTTGATTATCGACAACTCTTGTGACTGACAGTTAGTGGTTGTAATCAGTTGTGATTTTTTTCTGATTGAACTGTTTTAATACTGGATAATGATCGAAGTTGAGATGAAAATCTGGACTGCCGCCGGAATCGAACCAGCGACCACCGGGTTCCCTGCCCGGTATCCTACCAGCTGAGCTACCAGGTCCGACTGCTGACGAGAATTTTATTTCACTTGAATCACCAAGGATTTTGCCTGACAACCATGTGAATTCGTGACGCGTTACTACCACTTGGTCGTATTCACACTGACTGCATAGTCAGGACTTCTCATCCTAATCCAAACCTAACTGATTCAGAGAGGGGGAGCATCATAGTGAGTATGACTTGACTATCTAAGATAGCCATAGTTTGGCAGACTATTTTTATTTGGATAAAAACACTATGCATAATATGATAATTATTTTAATTCACGAACTGATTCAGGTTGGAAATCACAGTGTACGGGGTAAAACACAATTTCTCAGTAGTCAAATTATTTACTTTACTGCTCAGTTCCTTTGAGTTTGATTTGAGGAGAATTAATGACTGTTTAAATCTACAGATTGGTTAAATATATTAGAACATCTATTCCGTAATCTTTCATTTAAAAACGCTTTTCTGGTTGGTATCAAATCGTTTCACATAATTGTTTTCAAATTTGCAAGTATTATTTTTTCTGGGTATCATTTTTCCGTTTGTCATTCCATTCAGTTTAGTTACTCAATAATTTTGTTTTTGACTCCTAAGCAATTTGATGTTAAAGTATCTGACTGTAAAGCTGAACGAAACAAATTTGAACAAAGGAAGAAGAATGATAGTAGCAGAACTAGTATGCCTATATTTCGTGGATAATAAAAAAAACATGGTCTACATTGGAACTTCATGAATTGGCAGGAATGTTTCTTACTAGGTGATGACTGAAAGGGAAATGAAGATTCGAACCGCAGCCGGATTCGAACCAGAGACCAGTGGGTTGCCGGCCCAATGCTCTACTAATTGAGCTACGAGACCGGACTGCTGACCAGATTTTTATTTCACTTTAATCACCAAGGATTTTTGCTGACTACTATATGAATTAGTGAGGTTTTACTACTAATTGATCATATCCAAACTTGGGTCTCGAAGCTCGGTTAGTAGAGCACTGAGCTGGAAACCCAGTGGCTGCTAGTTCGAATCCCACAGAAGTCCTTATTTTCATTTCACTTTCAGTCATTACCCAGCTCCAGTAGAAGTCTGCCAAACTGCGGCTATCTCAGATAGTCAGAATGCTTAAGAATGTTTGAATTGAGATGAAAGTTAATAAAGATTTAGGTTGACCGACATTGATGAAGTTGTTAAGACTACTCAAAGGTTAACTGTTTATGCGGTGACAAAAAGAACATTGTAGAGAAGATAGCAATATAAATTTATACATAGTAGGAGGTTGCAGACATAGTTACTCTGGAACTGGTAAAAATGACATTACAGTTAAGTAAGCGTAATAAAAGGTCAAGAGATTTTCCTTACATTGAATAATATGATGAATACAACTCAGAAACAGAGAGTAGCCTTTGAAATCCATCAGAAAATTAAGATAATGTAAGATTAACAAAAGTGTCTTCCTGAATACATATATCAGGTTCGAGTATTTTAATTGCTACCGCTTCAATAAACCACAAAAGGGTGTGTTCCAGTTGAAGATAACAAGAGTTTGAAACATGTCCACTTTGAGCTGTCTGAATAAGCATTTAGTCTGATACACACAGACTAACTTGGAGGTTGCATAGGTCTTTCTTCATGTAGCATTCAGTCTGTAGCTTACTCGTGTGGCGGTTTCATCCCTTTTGTAAGCAAGGTGAAGATAGATGAACTTCTTGCCATTTTTACTGCACATGATTCCCTTCTCTTCTGTTCCACTGTACTTATCAATGAACCATTATGAGTAGCCATTTTTGCACAGACAGTGTTCGATAAAGATCAGTTCTTCCTCAATCTTCTCTACAGAGCACAGTTTGCATGTACGGTTGAAAAGTGTTCATACAAGACATTTTTTGTAACTGACTGAGCAAAAGATGTTGAATAAATGATTCAATGAATGAAATAAATGCACTTTCCTGAAAGAATGATCAGTTTCTGGGATCTTTGAGAGATTTCCAGTCAACAGAAAAACATTTAAATAGAAAGCTTCTTGTTGACGGCTTTCAAAATCCCGAAATCGGATTTCTTGGAAAAAATTAACACCAGTGATTTCTTTTTCATTTCCGGTCATAATTTCAAAGTTGGCTTGTGATTTAAAGACAAACAACAGATATTGGACCATGTAAAGTTTTCTGCATTGAATGGTTTCCGTATGCCGAAGAATTTATATCACTCAAGTGATCTAGGTCAAACTGTTAGCGAATTGGGCGGTACGCGATAGAATTTCTCATAGCTAATTAGTTTCCCCACTGGCCAACTGTGGCATCATTGAGGTCTTCACAATTCATCGTGATTGTCTTTAACTACTAACTTTATTCAGCTATAAGCTCACAAGATCCATGGTAAGCCTGATGTTATTCAAATGAAGTTGTCACAATCATCATGTAGTGGTATAATCCGTCTGTTATGTCAACCATAAGTACTAATAGTTACTGTCAACTTGACCTGCCTTAGAAATTATGTCTTTCGTCCAAAATTCTTAGATTTCTTCCATCTCTCAAAGTAGATCTAATAATAAACGTTCTTATTGTTCATGCAAAGTACCTATGGAAGTTGATTACTTTAATATAGACAGTTCTACACAAAAGAAACTATGATTGACTAAAAATGTATTACCATTATTATTTGTCCCCTGGGTTCCTAGTGGAACATAGGGCCTCAGTAGCACATCGCCACTTCACTCCGTTCTCTGCAATCTTTTCAACCTGGCTCCATGACTGCCCATAAGCTTTCATTTCTTCATCACACCATCTCCTTCATGTCACCCTTGCTTCAGATGCCCAACTAGTCGTTTCCCATCTGGGTTCCACTCGAGTTCCTGGCGCGTGATGTATCCAAATGGTTTTCTCAGTATATGCCCGATTGAACCCATCTCCAGCCAGCCAGTCAGAAGTTCTTGTTGCTTGTTCTGATTATTCTGGCCGTCCGATCTTTAGTATCAAGTGAGCGTAGGCGGAAGCCGTTGATGAATGTCTGTAGTTTGTTGGAAATGCTTTCCGTGACACGCCAAATCTCTCAATCATATACAAGCACTAAAATGACTGACTCAGTGTTGTAAATCCGTATGTTGTTCAAGCTTTATGCTGAGTGGAGTGCAGTAGATCTCCACACTGGTTTCAGGTTAATGAAGGCCTGTCTTGCTGTCTTTTTGATCGTGGCTTTGACATTCTTATCTGTGCCACCGCCTGTAGTTGAGACAATGCCGCCTACGTAGGTGAACGAGACAACTTCCTTTAGGTTTCTCCCGTTAGTGATGATTGGTGCTTGTTGTTGTTGGTTGGATATCTTCATCACCTCTATCTTCTTCACGTTCACCTGAAGGAAGTAACGTTTTCGCTGCCCTGCCTCTTCTGTCGGCTTCTTGGTTTCTGCCTGTATGGCCGATACTAGAATTAAATTAGAACTGTTGGACATGACAGATACTGAATTAAACAGAGTGCATTTTTAATATAAATGTTAGTGAAAAACTTCCTAAATTTATAAGAAGAAAATCATTCTCTATCCATTTTTAAACATCAAAATAGGGAGAGAAACAATGTTGAGGGGATTTTTTAAATCCCACTCATTCCTTAAACAATTCTGATCAAATTGAAAATAGTCAGCGAAACTGCAAAAATGAAACTTGTCTCTCCAAATCAACATATGATCATTTAAACTCATTGACGTTGTTTAAGCTCACCGTACACCTTCAATTTAACTGTCACCTGTTATTCGTCATCACGTTCAACAAACATTGTAAAACTGCTCTAATTATGTACGGATACACGTTATGCCTTCTATTCATTGTGATATATATGAAGTACTGTAGTAATATTTGATCTTGAATTACCTTCACCTTAATTCACAGAACAAAATAATCAACTTTCAGGTTGAATTCCGTGACATGCAATATTCTATACTGATCAAAATAATAACTTAAATCTGTTTTAATATTTTGTATTCTGCGTGATTTTATCATCAAAAATAAATAATGATTTAATGTCAAATTGAAAAGAGATTTTGTTGAACTCTGAGACTACTGAAGTTGAAGTTGATTTTAAGCTCAATTCCCTTCTTTAACTTGTGGGTTAGTTTTGTTTAAGTAGTAAACTCGGGAACCGTTTAATAATCTTAAAATGTATTAGATCATGTTGTAGACAGTATTTTTAGTCCGTGATGTTGATATTCAGATTGAGTTCTTCTCTGAGCAGGCTTTCCAATCGAAAGACTTTTCAATATCATACCAGATGTCATCAACAGCAGAATGTCGCAAAGAATATTCTCGTGAATGTGAACTGACTGGATGATGTTCCCATCAGGTCACTAACTAACTAATAAACAATAACACACGTTCAGTGGGTTATCAACATTCTTCCTATTTTTCGTAGGTATTGTTTTCACACTTCAGTGGTTTTTGTGAAGGATATTCGGTTGATGATTGTGTTTAGCCATTCTTTTTGAAGCCTCATACATTTTTTTCGTTTTTTCCAGACGTTCTCAGTAAAAGGTAGCTTTCATAACACAATCAATGAAACTTTCTATGACTTATTTTAAAGTATTCTTCTTAAATTCAGAGGGAATTTTGGAGACAGCTGATATAAGGTTCTCCGTCTTGAACAAGAGCTAAACTATAAATTTATCGGACACTCTTCTGAACTGTACGGGTCGTTGTATGGCCTTCTCTTTATACGTCTTTTGGTGCAGAAAACGATATGAGTATAGAAACAATTAACTTTCAACTTTTTTCATCTAATTTCTTGTTAAATCACTGAATAATTTCTGGTGAATTTTCACCAAAAATCTGATGTCACCACTGAAAGACAACAGGTGGTGAACAATTGCTTTCATTCTGTTTTGTTCAAATTATATCAATACTATATACCACTGATTTAACATTACCACTGTCCTGTTATGTAATTTCAGCTCCTTTTCGATCAACATTATTTCACTGTCTGCATTGAACCAATGCAAATGTTTTCCAAAATCGTGTCGTCAGATATTCAGTCAACTAATTTTTTATCGTCTCTGCATTAATATTCGTCTGTATATCGACTCATTATGCTGAAAATGTCTTGACGTCATCAGATGTTGATGCTGTCATCTTAAGAAACTTGTAAACTTATTTTGTACTTAATCCAGTCCTACAGTAAGTCAGTCGCGGCTAGAATAGCCCAGTGATAACGTCTCTGACTGCATCACTGGGTGACTTGGATTATAATCTCAGGCGGAATATCAATTCAGTGGAGATTGCAGATACCCCTTGTTGATGAGTGCTAAAAAGTATAAAACGTAGGTTGAGCAAGGCTTTCTGCGGATTACCTTCATTCAGCTAACATCTATCTGTTCGTTTTTATTTGCCTTGAGAATGAGCAAAGGGCCTGATTAGCAGAACTATTACCCTCATCACTCAAAAGCATAAATATGTATTAGTTGACACTTCCAACTACTTCAAAGTTAAGTGCTCAGGAAGCCTAGCTGAAAACTTTGAAAGTAGAATTTTTGTTAGTTTAAAACAATTTTCTTAATTTGTGTATATTATACCTCAAAACTGTTCGTTCACATTTATTTTGTCTACAGTATTAATGTTTTTCCAAACAATAAATTGATTGGTTAGAATCATATCATGTCACTTTTCATAAATTTCCTTTAGACTGTGAGTCTATCTCATTTGGCTATGTTTTGGCAAAGAACTAATCTAGATATAGAGTTTCTTTCATTTTATCTTTGAACACAGTTTACTGTAACGTCCTATGGTTTTATTTGGTAGCTATACTGGACTCTTTGAACAACAAACTTTCTTCATCACTGAAGATTGGAGCTTGACCTTGTGGTTGTTTGCCAAGGAATCTATATATTTTAAATGTATCTGATTGTGTCTGTGTTTGTTTATCTACTTTTTTATATCACTCAAACATGTGGTCTGAACAGTTTGGCTGTATGTTTTGAATATCTCTTTGTACATCAGTATTGAGCTCAGTCCCAAAGAGTGAAACAGCTGTGTTTAGATCACTCTGATCTGGCTGACGAAATATCTAAGTAGTTTCTGACTCCACAAATTGTTAAGTAACATGTTTCGGTAATGGGTGGATTGATCAATAGCGTACAATCTGTTTTAACTAGGCTTGAACTTCATTAAAAGACAAATTGAAGGAATCATGTAAGAGTAACGCGCAAGTCAGTTATCTCAAACTAACTGCACAAAATGAATGCATGTCTTCTTTGGTACCGTATGCTTCTCCGGGTCACAAGATTATCCAAAGAAAACATTTTCTTTGCGACTACAAAAACTTGTTTACTTTGTGAAAAAATGTTTATTTCGTTCTGATCAAAATAATCATTCGGTGGGAAAATAACTAATAGGCGACTGATATCATTAGTCTGTTGAACAAGTCAGTAAGTTATCCAATCAAATTATTACAAAATACACAAGTAGATGAATCAGATTGTTGGGCCTAAACGGGTTACTTTGAAGGGTAATTTTTTATAAAGTACAGGAATGCAGTTGGTTATCTGAGTAGTTGTTAAGATGGCACTCAAAGTCACTCAAATACTACAACAACTAACTAGGTTTGCCTATTCCATGTGGAAACAATCTTTTCAGCAGTCTCTAGGGAACCCTTTAAAGTCATTTGGCTTAAACAATCCTGGCCTAGAGGGCTAGCAAACTGCTGAATTTGTTTCATCTCTCTTCAAAACTAAAGAAATTCTTAAAGCATAATTTAGTATAACAATTGAAAACGGATGAAGAACTATCTGAGTACCAAGAAGAAGGTAATAAATGCTTTACATTTCATATTTCATGTGGAAATCAAGGTGTACATCCACAGTTCCCTCCTTTCAGAATGAATGAATCTTACTTGTAAGTGTGAATATATTGCCTACCATTATTTCCACTAACCTTTTGAATAGAATGTGGCTTATTTAATCGCATATGATTTAAACAAAATGAAGTTCTTTCTAGATATTGCAGATATATCTTGCTGACAGGTGCCAACAGGCATAAAATAGAAGTCAAACAGGGATTCCTGCCGATTCACTCCATCCAACTAACATCAATCAAAGCGTACCGTGATGCTGAATCTCCCAACTTGGTGAACACCTTGTAATATGATCGACAGAATTCGGTCAGCACACAAAACTAGATGACGTGAAATTAGTTAAACATTAGTGACCGATTGATGCACCTAATCCAGTCTTATAGGAGGCCCACGTCGACCTGAATAACTCAGTGTTAACGTGATTTACTCCAGCACTAGGGAGACATTAGTTCCCCGAGGTTGTAGATACACCTTGCTGATGAGTGCCAGCAAGCAAGATATCTAGTTCTAGCAAGGTTTCCTTCCAATCGCATCTAACCATCTGACACCACTCATCATCATCCAACGAACTAAATAGTCAGTTTGACATGGTTGTGTGCATTGAAGACATTTTCAATGACAAATTTACTCTGATTTATTCATACAGAAATCTACATGATCTTAGTTTTGAGCGTAAGTCGAGCAGTTTGCATTCTCGTTGCTATTTGTAGCATGAAGCGCTTAGAAATACTGTTTCTGATGACGTTAAATCATAAAATCTTATGCCTGAGATTCGAACCTGTGTCATGCATTGGTACATTCAGAAACATAACCACTGAGCTATTCGAGCAGCAATTGACCTCCTGTAGGACTGAATTACATACAAATATCTTCTGTTGAAAAATCCGAATAAGTAAGGAATACAGGTCTTAACCCATTCAAAAGTACTTGCTTACAAGGAGAGAGAACTGTTCTGTTTAGGTTGTAAATGTTTGAGAATTCACTGCGACCTCATCTTGTGAACCTTTTTGTTCATTCTATCGTCTGTTGCAATTTTCCTTATTTCTTCTAGCTTATTAGCAAACAACTTTGTGTACCATGGTGTTCAAAAACCTGCTACTTCATAAATGATACTTGCTAAGTGTACTATCCATTGATTTTACTTCTTAGAATGAACGACGAAAGCGATACCACAACAATTATTTGTTCTGAACTACAGCTAATGAGTTTCATAATTTGATCGACTTCAGGTGTCTTCCATAGTTACCTACCTATTTTACTCTTAAAACAATCAACTCGGAAGGTGTATAACTCATTAGACTTTCATTAGACCTCATTTGAAAAAGTAGATTATCACCCTCATTGATACCATTCAGTTGAATCAGTCACCTTGAAGATATCTTTAATCATCTGAAGTTTTCCGTTAATTGTTCTATGTGTACACTAAGCAGTCTGAATGTAACACAGCATAGTTACATAGTACTAACCGGTTTTTCAGTTTCAATCCTTCCAATGATATTGCTTTCTGAGGTAAGTCAGTCCTCAGACTATTAAATTCACTAAAATAGTTTCTCTAAAGTAGAATAACTAAATTGGATATAGGGAGTCTCATAAGGCTTCGAGTTTCTCAACCATTTTAGTGGATATCATCAAATGATACTGACTTAGCACAAAGTAGGATTTAAAATATGATCAGATTGTGTATTATGCACTTGATAATTGACGGGAAGAATGTTCAACTTATATTATGATGGTATTTTTCTTTTGGGTTCCTAGTGGAACATAGGGCCTCAGTAGCACGCCTCCATTTCATTCGCTTCTGTGCAGTCTTCTCAACCTGGCTCCACGACTACCTACAAGCTTTCATTTCTTCCTCACACCATCTCCTCCATGTCACTCTTGCCTCGGATGCCCAACTTGTCGTTTCTCCTTTGGATTCTACTCGAGTGCCTGGAGCGTGATGTCCCAATCAGTCTTCTCAGTGCCTGCCCAATCCATCTCACTTCCTTCTGCATATTTGTCGAGTGACAGGTTCTTGGTTGGTTCGTTGCCAGAGTTGCTTGTTGCTTGTTCTTTCTGTCCACCTGATCTTCTGTGTCAGTACCGAGTGATCATAGGGGGCAGCTGTTGATGAATGTCTGTAGTTTGTTGGAAATGCTTTTCGTGACGCGCCTAGTTTCTGAACCATATAGCAGCACTGACTTGGCATTGATGTTGAAAATCGGAATCTTGTTCTTTGTGCTGAGTGCAGTAGATCTCCACGCTGGTTTCAGATTAATGAATGCCTGTCTTGCTTTCCCGATCCTAGTTTTGACATCCTCATCTGTGCCGCCGCATGTAGTTGAGACGATGCCGCCCTGTCTCGGTAGGTGGAAGAGACTACTTCATTTAGGTTTCTCCCGTTAATGGTGACTGGAGCTTGTTGTTGATGTTGGTGATGTTGGTTGGGTATCTTCAACTCTGTCTTCTCTACGTTCACCTGAAGGAAGTGCCGTCTTCGCTGCCCTGTCTCTTCTGTCAACTTGTTAGTTTTTGCCTGTACATCTTCGAGTTTGTGTCACAAGATGTTAGACACAAATCATCATTGGCAAAATCCAAATCTTCTTCTGGGGTCTTTTCATCGGTCCAGCCAGTGTATGCTCGTCTTCTCGCTCCTCACGGTTTGCTGCATGATCCAGTTGACTATAATCAGGAAGATTATGGGTGGTAGTAGGCAGCTTTGTCTTACTCCTGTCTTCACGTGCTTGTTAACAAATTGTACTAATACGACAACGAAACCAACTTTTCATCAAGCTTAATTAATTGATCAGCTGACCGCATATATAAGAACTATAAGCTTAGAAAATGTCTCATCCAAAAATTACACAGTACTTTCACTTGCATAGATGTTTGACATAGAATTAGGAACAATACGTGTTTCAGCTAAGAAGAAATATTTCTTTTCAACGACTTCACTATCAAGCTGTACAGTCGTATTTACAATCGGTAAAATGACAGATAATTGCACTACAAAGAGTTGCTCAGTCAATATCGAAAATATACAGTAGGTGGTGAGTGGTATTTGTTCAAGTGGAAGAAATACAAAATGGGTCATTGAAGAAGGAACGAATTGATAACAAGTGGTGAGATAAGCGACAAGTGTTGTCAAAGAATTGTATAACGGCGATAATTAAGCTGAAATGTGTAAAGTAGGTCAATGAACAAGGAATGAATTGATATTGAAGAGTGAAATGTGAGTCAAATGTTGTCAATGAAGTGAAAATTGGTGATCATGATGAAAATAGAAGAGAAGTATATCAAAGTGAATTGAAATTGACAAAATCAACAAAATGAGTTGTTAAGGCCAAGTTAGAGAAAGTGGTTTCACAAAACGTTTTTGAATGCAAAGTTTAGCTCTTGTTCATGTGCAGCTAATGCTTCAGCTATGCACAAGTGGTGGAAAAGTAAACCTTTGGAGTAGTTCAGTTTAACTTTGTGAATTACTTTGAAGGTTGAATCTTGGGATGCTGAATGACCTAATTCCACTAGGTGTTCACATATGGATGAAGTCGTTTTCCTTTGCTAGCCTTTGGTAAGTCAAACCGGGTAACATTCGGCAACACGTTTTCGGAGGCTCCACTTACAACGCCCAATGTAGTCAGCTCCACAAAAGCATGTGAACCTGTAGATACACATAGATGGGGATATAAGTGGGAGCCTATCCTTCATGCATTGACGAATCAGACGGTGGTTGGAGAATACCAATCTCAGTCTGGCAGCATAGAAGCTACTATTGATACATCTAGACAGACTATTTTTCAGCACTTTGGCTGTAGTGTCTCTTTTGAATTCTAGATTCATGGTTAAGATTTTCTTAGGGACCGTAATGTGATGGGGAGTGGTTCGTTTCTTCTGATTCTTATCAATAAATTTTATAGGGTGTGCTTTATTACATAGTATTGTTCTAAGAGTCTCGATTTCAACATCCACCGTATCTTCTGAACATGTTTTATAGATTCTTGAACAGAGTGAGTGAATGAGATTTCTTTTGCAGCTGAGTGGTACCAGACTATTAAAATTAGGATAATTACAAGATTTTTTCATACTTTTCAAGAATAATGTACTGAAGTTCATAATCTGGTCAATCAGTGCTAGTTGCGAACTAGTCTAATTCCTAACCATCATATTAATACAGGATCTGTGACAAAAACGTATGGATCATTAATAAATTCGTGACTGCTTAAGTTCCCTTATCGGAAATGTTTCTTATCTTTTCCATATATAAAAAGTAACCATTATCTCAAATATGACTGTCTCGTAAATCTTATATGTTATTTGAAATACATCATACTGTTTCCCTGTAAATTTCTTGTCAAATTTTTACTTGATTTATTTTCTATCTTTCTATTCCATAGGGTGTCATGATGCCAAATACAGCCTGTCTAATTGGAAACTGGTCTCCACCAAGTGAAAAAAGTCGATTTACAGCATTCGTTTTCTCAGGTTTGGAGCATTTTTCGCCTTATTCTTTTTGTCTCTTAAAAATATGAATAAAGGTATAAATAAAGTTCAAATAAAACTTGGGTCACTGTAGGGTTTAAACGAATAACCTTTAGGGCTTAATTATACAGTGTTTACCTTATTGAACTACAAAACCAAACCCGTGGTTCAAACCCTACTGATTAACTAGCTTTTCATGCAGCGCTAGTTAGCACTACGTTCCAGTAAATTTACTCTGCTTAATGAAAGTTCCTTGAGATAGTCTAACGATATGTGTACATTCGTTTGTATCATGCAAGTATATGCCAAACATAAACAATATTTTGTTTACTAAATGAACTATGCAATTAAAATATTAAATAAATTACTAGTTATTTGAAACTATTGAATTGTCAAGCAAATTTTAAGTAGCCATCATACTACCAATGTTACTTTAAATGTATTCTAGACATACGTACTTTGTAAGTTGAATAATTTTCATTATTAGTATGCAGTGACAATAATTTATCCTAATTACTGACTTGTTGGGACTTATTGATTTCAAAGTAGTTTCTATCGCTGATTCACAGTAGCTGGAGAACTATTTCAAAGCGCTGAACACCTGCTTCTTGTTAGTGAACACTCACTACCCCATGAGGGATCTAGCCCATATCGGTCAGGCCCAGTGGCAAGCCAGTCATTTTCACACAGGGTCATAGGTGCACACCACTGAGGAGTCATAAATTCAGGTGATGAGTTTTGTTAAAACTTTATACATACTTATATATTTCACACTAGGAAGTGTATACACATCGAACTTGACTTTTTGACAGGTATCTGTACGGTTAGTTAGGTTCAGTGTTGAAAGTGTTCAACAGTTTATTTAACAGGATTTCGGACAAATAATGAATAAAACGATTAAGAGGTATGTGGATTACCAATTACCAATTAAAAATCATAACATTCACTGAGTTAGCATGGGGTATTAGATCATATGGCTGATGGGTGACATAGAGTATATGGGGAAAGTTACACAACGTCGAGGTTGGATGGAGGTCGCGCTATATCATGAACTGATAGAAGTAGGAATTATGGACCATTGGATTCTGACCTATTGGTGGCCGCGGAACCTGAAGGCTCTGGATGAGATCTCTGGTGATGTGGGGTCGTGGGTGCGGACTGTTGAGGAGTCCCATACTAGAACCAAACAGCAATTCAGTGCTGTCAGGTTTCCGATTTTTTTCCAAGTGATGTCAATTCATGATGGATACCAACCTGAAATCAATAAATGAATCCCCACAAACCTCAAAATTGAATTATCAAAACAGAAATCAACAAAAAAAGCAACATTAGATCAGGTTAATTCAAAATGTGAACATGTTATTTGGGTCATTTCATACCTGAATTATTTGAACTCCTTCTTTGCGGATGGTCACAGAAAAATAAGAGGATGTTTGTGATGTTTTTACATCCAGAGCTATGGTTCCAGTTATTTTTATCGCAATAGCTTCAACAGTTTTAAGAAGGAGACTTCTTATTCCTTACGTCATACGATCTGATATCCTATAGATGATGGTAAAAGCAAACTTAACGTTGACATTTTCATTGGTGGATACAACTCATAGTCTACTTTACCTCTCCTTTCGCTAGCTATACCGAGAGATGTTCTTCCACACACTTTGAAACAGTTTTCATGGTCCGTTCTAAATATCTAACTCCAGAGGAGCAGTTGAATTTATTGATACATATTGACACATGAGAAATCCTATGTTTTAGATGTGATGGTAAGATACATTTATTGCTGAGCATCAGTTTCATAGTGGTCTCAGGAAACGACTTCTTTAATGAACGTTGAGATCTACTTGTAATAATTTTGACCATTAAACTGCAGGTTAATGAATATTCTTCTCAATGAAATTTTTTGGTATCCAGTTTGTCTGAATGCGTCCATCAGATTTTGTGGGGCCTGACTGACTGGTATTTCTAGTGATACCTGTAAAATGTATACAATTTGGGTTACCTACAAAAAATAGTTCAATAGAACATAATTTTCGGTGCTTAAGTAACTCGAATATAATCCAATCAATTTAAGTTATTTCAACCTTACTGTTAAATTACTTCTTGAAGCCTGAAATAAACGAAAATGGAATTTTTTTCAAAATGCCTTTTAAATCAATGTAGGCGAAGTATTTTCTCATTATGAGGAATGAATTAGATGAACATATATGAGACAAATCAGTTTCTGTTTAAGCAGCAAACATATTTACAAGCTTAACTATGAATTAGTAATGTTTGGTATTCAGATTGCATCCGGTTTTCTTTGGCTGTCGTTTCAATGAGGAAGTAGACACTAATACTAGTTTTATCCTTTTGTACTGGTGTTTCGGTGGAGGTATGGCTGATAATAAAGCAAGAGCAAAACCATAAAAGTTCATCTGTAGGTGCTTCAGTTCGAAGAGTACTACTGAACAAAGTTGCACTTTCGTATTTATGAAAATCTGATTGCTAGAAATCACAATAATTTTTATATGACCGATTTATTCTCTTATGTGGCTGTTCTAGTTCTCGTATTCTTGAAAATGTCCCGAAGGCAATTATTTTACAACAAAAACTTGAACTACTTAAAAACAGTCAAGTAGTTGAAAGGTTAACTAAGAAATAAGTCTCGGATGAAACTGTTGAAATCTCTTTCACCTAAAGCGAATAAATTATGATATTTATATACTTTAGATTATAACTTAACATGGCAAAATATTATTACGGTTTTTCTCATTTTAGAATAATGATCGATACAGAGGTATACTTAGCTTTCAATGAACTTATGACTTCCTAGTCACATTTATTAATTAACTTAGTCGAATTCTCGCATCATTGTTGTGATATGGCATTAATCTCTAATATGTGTAAGAATGGGCGAATAATAATTCCCCGATTCTATACTTCCTGGTCCTTCAAATCCTTGTAAAATGGAAGAAGCATTAAAGCAAGAGAGGACGTATTATTAAGTTGACTGTACAGAAGTACCATATATATATAATTTTTGCTTGGGCTTTTCACCTGACCATTGATGATTGGTAGGTGTCTAGTAGCAGTTCTAATGGAGATGTATCAAGGGTATCTGATTTGTTGTTTCTAGAAGCTCCGTACGCTATTTAGTTTATGTATCTTTTCCAGACTTTTGAGTCAATTTATACCTCACATAGTAATTCTCTGTTTGATTACACTGACTATAATCTTGAAAAGAATTTAAACTTTAGAAACATTGCAGTAAAAAATATTCTATCCTTTGGCCAAATTTTCAGTCTTTTGTGGACTTTCCACCTGTTTTAATCGAATTCAGTATGTTTGTGTTAGCTGACAAAACTTTATGAATGGTTACTACTACTGCTATTCTTTCTTCCTTTCCTTTTTATTAAAACACGTTTAAATGTATGTTATATTTCCTTCTAGACTGTTCAGTTGCGGAAGGTAAAGGAGTGAATTTAAATATCCGACTACATTTTATGCGTGAAAAGTTGTGAATACCGTGGAAATAAACAACTCATAGGTATCGGTTATTAAGGCTTTTGATACGCGGAAAATAGCTGCACAAACCAAATACTTTCATAAATGTGGCTTCTCCATTGTGCTCTTTGGCATTTAGTAGACTTCATAAACAGTCTGACAGATTGGTGTAGAGTCTTTGCTTATGGCGTTTCAGTCACTAGTAATGTGCACGAGAGACTTTATTGACTTTCCTACCTCCAGTATTCAGTTGAAGTAACTGTGACACATGTTTTCATTCTATTCATCCACAGTAGGCCAGTATGCCTAACCACATTTTCAACTTATTTTTTTTCTCTGAGTTAATTTTCACCTATATTGTTTCGCGTGTGTATAAATATCTCTACTCTATTTCAACATGTACCCTTTTTGTCAAAAGGTGTAATATTTGGTACTGTTATTGGTCAATCACTAGCTGGTATAATCTCACAGCCAAGACTGCTTCACGCATCTCTTCAAACTGGACCAATTTATATCTCATATTGGCAAAATGTACACTATCTCTTTGGTACACTAGCTTTGATTTTCTCACTACTATGGGTTATATTGGTTTTCAACAGTCCAGATAAACATCCATGGATTGGTGAAATGAAAAACAATTTCTCTTCAATTCATCACCATCATTATTCAATAGAAATATAACGAAAACGTACAATACAGTAAGTGAATTTTTCAAGAAAAAGAAAAACAGATTGATTTCTTTTTGTGCGCCGGCAGATATTTCACCTTGGTCCATTGAACACTGAATGTTTAACAGGCAGTATAAATAGTAGTTCAAAACAATGGTCAGTTACAAGTTAAAGTGGACTAGTTTGAGATATGAATAAATCTTATCGAAAAAAGATGATAAGATGAAAACATCATTCAGAAATCGATCGGATGTCAGCTTCATGGTTACACTGAATTAATCTCTCATTTATCTCACAGACGGTACGAGTTTCACCAGGTTCGCAGATTTCCAACACAAATGAAATCAATTTACAGGATTCAAATTGATGGATTTCAAATATCCTACATGAATCTGAATATCATGTTGGGTTGCTCTAACTACTTTAGTGATGCGCCTGTTGATTTCGTTAAGTAAGGCAGTACTATCTGTTATGGGAGTAACTTGGTTACTGAGATGAGTAGCAGTCAGTGGTCAACACCAGCTCTCAGATTTTTACAGCGATGACGATTATAAGAAAAAAAACAAGTACATAGGGGAATAGTGTGACCGAAGCATTTAAGAATTTCATTAATTGACTGGATCGAATCTGATAAGTAGAAAAATTACTAGCTTACCAGTCCTACAGCGATCAGTTGTACTCTCAGTAACGTCGTGTTATGGTCTCTGATATCAGAATTCAGAGTTACAGATTTGGATCACTGAAGAAATATCAACTGCCTCATTTTATTCAGATACACCTTGCTGATGAGGATCAGCAGGTAAAGAGTGTTGGTTTAGGACTTTTTACTCAATAAGTCCTGGTATCTAACACCAAAGTTCTTTTGTTGTCCTGAATTTCAAAATTAAACTACTGAAAGACGCTGGTATTAGGTCATTCGACGCTAGTTGAATTCATTGCACCAACTTGAAATGCTAACCGATTTAACCGTCTAATGTGTGGTATTCAGCATTGATCCAATGATATTCGTCATGGGTTACAATGTGGTCACTAAACTAAATGATACAACACTGTGGTGCATTGTATTAAGGTGTTAAATTTTAAGAGTTCATTGGCAAAAAGCCCTGTTCCACTTAGGTTTCATGCTTTTTAGGACTTATTAACAAGTCATATCTTTAGTCACAGGGATAAACTATTCTTCTCAAATAACCTTTAACTGTATCTGGAGGTTTACTACAGAAGTGGGAAGTGTGGACCATTGGATCCCGACCGAGTGGCCTAATGGTAGCATTCTGGCCACGGAACCTGAAGGTTCTGGATTCCGTCCCTGGTACGGTCATACTTGCATATTGCTGAGGAGTCCCGTGCAGTGAAGAACGGCTGTTGAGTGCTCCTATGTTTCAAATGTTCCTTCAACTAATATCACTCCATGGCCAATTCCAAATTAAAATCCTTAACTTTTTGTAACGTATATACCCCTTTAGAAGCAATTACACGCAAAAAAATTACGTCCAAAGTCACCACTTCCTTTTTTGACCATATCCTCAGAAACGTTTTTTGTAAACAAAGAAAAGTCTTCAACAGTGTAAATATCAGCTATTTGGTCAATGTAGGAAAGTAAGTTGATGTTGATGAAACTTTCAGTGGTGAATATACACAAAGTGATATGAAATCAGTAACTGATACATACATATGAACTCTTAAACAGTAACCTTCAGTTGTCACTCTTAAGAGTCGCTTGGTTCCTTGAAAACTGAAAGAGGCGGCAAAAACATTATAGATGAACACCTAGGTTTGTCCTGATTGGTTGGCATTTAATGATTTGTTGTGAGGATTTTCATGGGATTTTAGGTTTATCGAAGGAGTCGAAGAGGGAATAGTTCAGTACATAACGCAAAGAATACCCGGTCTACTTTACTTTTCCTCAACCATTTTCATAAAGTATTCTTCACCTGGTGTAAACAATAAGACAAAGCAATGTTTGATCAAATGCTACCAGTAGTAAAGTCTTCCCTGAGATAACACTGTCATTTTTCCTAATTGATACTTTTACTCTGTTGATCTCACTCTGTTCATTTAATCTTTAATCTCTTCGGTTTCCTCTTGTGATCGTAACCTTACAATTCTCTATCTGGTAGCATAATTTGTAAGCATCACATTCAACCAGACTGTTTTAAACCATTTATATAAAGAAAACCAGTGAATCACTTCAGTATACATCTCTATGAAAAAGAGAATAATTACAGCTTAATCGACAGGGTTTTTAATTGAATACAATCACTAATTACAAATATCCGTATAACTCCACTTCTTTGTGAAATCACATAGATGATGATATCTCATATTGAAGGATTGAACAACCTAGCCTTGAGTTCGAGAAATAATTCAGTTCAGAGAATCGTTAGCTTTTTGTTACAATGTGTTATTGATTAAGTGATTTGATAGGTCTGATAAAATCGATGACACTTTTGTCAGTAAACAGACAATAAGAAGGTCTACCGGTATCCGATAAGTAACCATGTGAGCTAAATGTGGCATGTATAACATAAGTGCTCATTATTTCTTTCAACCAAATATAAAAATATCTAAATAAATGAAAAAAAACAAAATTGCTTATTCTATACGCTATTTGGACGAAATAATGACCACTTATATCAGTAACGCCACATTTAGCTTAAATGCCAACATGCCAGTTATTGGCAGTCGATAAGAAGTCATTCATCTCTGAAATAACAAGTGAATCACCAGTCTCTTTTTCTCGATGGTTTGATTACTGGCTTGAAGTCAGCCTATCCCTAATTGATCTATTCACTATTGAACAATAAAGGTCGTGTAGATAATGGTAATAACGTAATCAAGTCACTGTGTATCAAGTTCAGAATTAAACTAGACTGATCACATCTCTTAGATTTATAGTATAAGCTTTTGTACAGATTAAAAGGTGAAGTGTTTGTTTCTCGAGAAATAAGATTTCATCAGAATTTAAATTACTTACCAGATAAAAGAATAGGTATACAGAATAAGTATTTCGAATTGTCATTATTATCCTTGGGTTCCTAGTGGGATACAGGGCTTCAGTAGCACATCTACAGTGCACTCTGTTCTCTAAAATCTTTTGAACCTGGCTCCACGACTGCCCACAAACTCTCATTTCTTCCTCACACGATCTCCTCCATGTCAACTTCTGAAGCCCAACTAGTCGTTTCCCAGCTGGGTTTCACTCGAGGACCTGGCCTGACGCGTGATGTCCCCAATTGGTCTTCTCAGTGTATGCCCAATCCATCTCCACTTCCTTCAAATGCATTTTTGTCCAGCGATAGCTTCTTGGTTGGTTCTTTCGTTGTCAGCCAGAGTTCCTTGTTGCTTATTCTTTCTGGCCATCTGATCTTCAGTAACGAGCCAGAGTAGGCACTTGTTGGTGAATATCTGTAGTTTGTTGGAAATCCCTTTCGTGACGCGCCAAGTCTCTGAGCCATACAGAAGCACTGACTTGACGTTGGTGTTGAAAATCCGTATCTTGTTCCAGATGCTGAGTGCAGAAGATCTCCACACTGGTTTCAGGTTAATCAACGCCTGTCTTGCTTTTCCGATCCTGACTTTGACGTCCTCGTCTTTGCTGCCTGTAGTTGAAACAATGCTGCTTAGACAAATGAAAGAGGCTACTTCCTTCAAGTTTCTCCCGTTGATGGTGATTGGAGTTTGTTGTTGGTTGGGTATCTTCATCACCTCTGTCTTCTCTACGTTCACTTGAAGGAAAAGCCGTCTTCGCTGCATTGCCTCTTCTACCAACTTGTAAGCTTTTGCCTGTAGATCTTCAAGTTTGTGTGACATTAGAGATAAGTCATCGGCGAAATCCTAGTCTTCTAGGTTATTTCCCTGGGTCCAGTGTATACCCCTCTTCTCGCTCCTCACTGTTTGTTGCATGATCCAGTCTACTACAATCAGGAAGATCATGGGTGAAAGTAAACAGCCTTGTTCCACTCCTGTCTTCACTTCAAAAGTATCACTGAGCTTCCCATTATGAATTACTTGGCGTGTGGCGTCTTCATATAGTTGTTGAATGAAGCTGATAAAGGTTTGTGGCACTACAACAGTAGTGTTGAAGCAAGTGCCAAAATACTTGTCGGTCAACGCTGTCAAAGTCCTTTTCAAAGTCGATGCAGTTGAGATCGAGAGTTGACTGCCATTCTATACTCTGTTCTATGATGATGCGAAGCGTTGCGATTTGATCGGCACATAATTTGTTCTTCCTCAATCCAGTCTGTTCCGGACGTAATATCCTAACCATCATTTCCATGTCTTTCGGTATTCATCAGCAAGACATACTTGTAAATATTAAATAGTTGTTGCTTCGCATAAGACTTAAAACTTAATCCCTATATGCCATATCTAGAGACTACTTCTGAGATGAACAAATGAATTATATTGGGATTCACATTGAGAAATGGTTGCTAATATAATGAAGTGGTCTTCTTTTTAAATCGACATCCATTGGTCACTGACTGCTATATATGCATTAGATAACAGGATCCAGTTGAAGTATACTGTATTTATTCATACACGTTTTGATGTCATCCACTGAAATCTCATCACAGTCTTCATAAAACCTTGATCTCATCTACCGTGTGAAACGATATTTCTTGTTAGTCCATTTTGAATCACTCAGAGTTGATCAAGACTCTAATTTTATTTGACCACTTACTATGTTTACGGAAATTAGATTTCAGCCATAACTGTACGTGTATCGGCGAAATATCCGCTTTACACCAGATCTTTGACCACTTTCACAATTACTAGCATTCGTATGTAGCAGTGACGTTAGACTCTGTCGATCGAAAGGTTTTATTACAGTATCTCTCAGTACAATCGCTGTCTGGTGAGTAAATCATACTATTGAAGGATGTGTATTCAAACAACCATCTACATGCGAGGGTGTATGTTGAAGTGTTAGGTGTGTTGTGTATTTCAGGAGATATCTGTCGGGAACATCCACTCTCTCCATTCTTACTTAACTTTGTCATGATGCGCTTTTAAAGATCCCCCTGTTCTCATCTGACTTTACAGGGAGTGACATTTTCATAGAGTATGAGGGTGACATAGCCTAGTTAGCTAGAAAGGCTGGCAATGATGCAGTTTTTGAGACACTTTGAATGGAGTTTGATAGTGCTTGAAATGTTTTTTTACCGTCCAAATGAAAATTGTTGCTTTAAAATTGATTTGCATCGGTGCTTCGACTAAAAGTAAGGAGTGAAGTAGTTGGATGTATCGAATATCTCACTTACATGAGAAGTGAAATCAGCCCTTACTAGTCAGTAACCGAGAAAATATCGACTCTGGTTAAAAGGCTCAAATAACTTTTGTCATCTGATGTCGTCTACCATACCAATGAGATGAGCGGTTGACTATTAAGGACCGAATGTCCTGGCGTAGTGATCTGTTTTATTCAACTACATGGCTGTGAAACATGTGCATTAAAAGTAGAGGATATGAGAAGGCTTCAGACGTTTGGTCACCATTGCCTTTGTAGCATGATACGTATGTCGTGGAATAATCGCTTTAGTAATGTAGGAGTGAGATGTAAATTTTTAGCCCTAAAGGTGAGTAAGTTTATAAAGTTTTAAACTTTCATGAAATTAGATGGCTGAGACATATGTTATGCATGTTTAATCTATCCTGTTGCTCAATGTAAGGTGAAGTAAGTTTAGGCTAGTTAACCACAGCCAGGCTGAAACAGAGTATCATTTCATAGGGTTTGTGACTGACTGTTAGTCTGAACCATGTACGGAAATGCGTCAGCGTGAAAAACGGAGTCGGTGGTTGGAGAGTGTAGACGATATGGCTTAGAATTGATTTCAGCCGTGAAGATGCACCCATACTTGATTTTTATATTAACTGTGATACCGCATTTCGTCATTGTTTTATCCTCGTTACCTTTCTTTGATTTCGTCTTACTTGTAATTAAGTTTTTTCTTACTATTCCAATTTTCACCTTGATGCTTTGCGTCTTATTATATTGATGTGAGGTTTCATATCCCTGGACTGTTACGCAATGATGCCACATCGCATGTTGATATTAAGCGATCTTCATCTCACAATGTTTGAAAGCTAATTCAAATATTGTGATAGGAAACGTTTTAGATAGTTACACTTGTAAAGTCGCTTCTTTTATGTCTCCATTTTACAACAAATGGTCTAGGTGGACAGAGAATACTACACTAATTTTCTTGTCCTTATATCTAAGAAATAAGCCATTTCATGGTTGAACTCATCCATTAGCGAAAAATAATTTGTTTTCGGATATGTTTGTGTAGTTGAGTTTTTAGTATACCAGGGGAAATCAGTGAACATTAGGGTTATGACGACTTTAAACTTTCATTGAATGTATGGTCTTTCCAGGGAATGAAATATTCATCGTTATCTAAAGTCAGAAGAACAACCAGAAGATCGTTCAATAATTATCTCAAATTACCGTAGAATTCGGAACCTTATATTGTGCCAAAGTTAATGATAGGTTACATGATAAGATGTCTCTGAGTTTCCTATTGCGGTACAATCTCTTATCTTGTATTAAATAAAGCATATGATCTTTTTAATGGTGAAGTATAGCTTTGAACACAACCTCATCAATGGAGAGGTTTGAACAGTCAGACAGTGTGAAGGCTTGGCTTATGGTATAACAGTGGGACTAGTTTTCTTGTGGTTTAATGTATCCATCACTGTCACCCATCAACTTTTTATCCTCTACTTCTTATATATGCATTCATTTAGTTTATATTTCAAACATACTCTTCTTTTCATCACAACTTTATGAATTTTTCTTTTATTTACAGGAAAGAAAGACGAATGGTGTACCAAGTTCACGTTTTTCAAAAAGGTGATTGAAATACCAAACTTTTTTTCTACAAAAATTGATTTCATTGAATCTTCTGATAATTTTCATTATCGAGTCTTTTTTAATGAAGAACTATTTTCTGATTGCCTTCAGAAAGAAATTAAGAGACTATTATACTTCAAAGTATCATATCAGTTTACTTGAGGGTCACACTACTAAGTAGTTGATAGAAGGTTTATTTTATTGATACTGTATACTACATATCTGCAGACTGATTTTGTTATAGACACCAACACTCGAAAACTTGGTTGAAGAGTGTCAGGTGGAACGAAACACCCGCTTTAGATCTTAGTGGTAATGACCAACATCGAATACAATAGGGATGATGCGTTTTTAGCGGATTGTAGTTATCATAATCTTCTGTGAGCTGTAGAGTTGTATACTCTGACATTTTCTTCATGTCTGTCAACATTTCAGTTGTTTGTTTCTTTTGACTTTTAGCTTAGATAGAATATCGCTTGACTTTGGTGCTACTCAGAGACGTTCTGTACCATGGGGTGAAATATTTCGATCACGTTCAGTTTGGTCACTTTTGATTTGTCATGTCTGTTTTAACTGGGCCTTCTACACCTTAGTCACTGGCATGCCCAGTTATATGTCTCGTGTCCTTGGTTTCAGTATTACTCAGGTAAGTTATTGCTGATATTAAAGCTTTACACGTTAATTAATGCTATTCTTTGCAGAAGTGATGAAAATTTGTATTTTTAGATGAGGATAATAGCTTTTTGGGAGTTCTTTGATATTTAGTTAAGGATACTTCGTTACTAGGGTAAATAGAGAATATGTCGATTGTTTCACTTCTGCTGAAAAGGTTGGATATTCCATTTTATGCAGGATATATTGAATTTATTGCAGCATCAGTGTCAGTATGGAGTGTGTCATGTTAGTCGTGAGTAACAATTAAGCTGATGCTTAAATAAATCAAGTTTCTAGTTTTGCTTGAACACTCACAACATAAGAATAGTCTAATGAGTATATCGTTTATTCTCTTCCTTATCTACCCAGACATGACTTACATCACAACTGTTATTTCCAACGTTTAACACTGTTCAATGTGTTTCGCGTTTTCACACAAATAACTCACCATTCGCAACTACTACTACTACATAGTATTTTAGTAATGAATGTTTAGGTCAAAGGGTGTGTTTGACCTGTAGGTAAACAGAAACTGCAAAGTTAGTACTACTCGTCAGCAATAAAGGAAATGGTATTGACACACTCTCTGTGATAATCGAAATACAATGGAACTATAGAATTTTTTCTTCCTTGAACGGCGTTGATATGATCTTGAGTGCATCCGTTGTAAAACTGTTAAATAAATGTAGAAAAATTATGGTAGATAAGATTATTTTTAACGATGTTCATGAAGTGATCCAAGTTTTCAACATACGATAAATATACTAATTCATCTGAACTGAATGACATAAAATTAAAGTATCTAAAATTTGATATAGACGTAAATTAACCTTTATGCAGTTATTTATGGTCCCTAAATTATTTATATGAAGGCAATGCGGGATAATTTATGGATTAGCGTTTGAGATTTTAAAATAGACGTAATATTCAGGAAGTTGGATGTTATATAAAATGAAGCTCCAAAGCAGAAAACAAACAGCATATGCGCTGCACGTTTTTTCAGGTCCTGTTAAGTGAGCTTATCTGCTCTTTGTTTGCTGCCTAGTGAATAAATCAAACTGATTTAGAGGATTTAAAACAATTAGTTCCCTTTATTAACTTCGACAAAACAATAAGAAGACGTAAATTGTCTGAATCGTGTAATGTATTTGCGTAACACATTTCTAACTATCTGATCACACACATACTTGACATAAGTATTTATATGAAAATTCATGAGGATAATCAAAATCAATAGGGCGAAAGTAATACTACATCGAACTTGGTTTTTATAGTTGAATTTACCAAAGAAGATTTAATGTGACAACAAATTGTTTATGATCACACAAAGGTGGTTTCAACTTTCTAATAGCTAAGGCCTCAACAAATTTAAGGATCTGTCCCTAACACGTTTTGCAAATAGGTGTAAAGGAAGTAGCCACACCAATCCTGTGACCTATTGGACGTTTGCTGCCAACGCTTATGAGTTCATATGATTTGATTTGCTTCTGAATCCACTTTGGAATATATTCTGAGGGCCTTACTTGCATGGATCTATGAGTCCTCCCTATATGTCACCAGGCGTACATTTGAATTGGTAGGATGTAACATTGTCGTTCACATGCCGTGGGAGTTTGGGGGAATATACGTGCTTGGTGGTTTCTATCAATCGAACCCTGGCTGCATAGTCAGTCTTTCTAACAGTAGCGTTAAGTCTCTACTTAAGGATTGCACTATGAGAGTCATCTTTGTACCGAAGACCGATAAAGACATCTTTCTTCGGGACAAACTAAAGATCTGGTTTTGGTGCTCTGATTACTTTGAGTTGGCTAATACATTTTGATGGATAGTTTTTTCCCAACAATACTTCAGTCAATGTTCCTCTATTATCTTCCGAAGTATCCTCTGTCCATACTAGTTGAATTCTACTGAATAATTACTCAACTAACGCTTGCTTGTACTGGACTGGACAAAAGCCCTGGTAGTTCAAATATTACCCTGTCTATGTAGGTTTTCTGTAGATAGGTCGCTTCAGTGATCCACTCTGCCACCGACTAATTAATATGTCCAAGAATGGCAAGCAGTCATCCTCCTCTCCTGCCCATGTCAAGGACATACTGTTCTGTACCTCGTTTTAGGGGAATTAAATAGTATGGTTTACGGAGTTAAAAAGAGGGCCTTGACTCCATCTTAAGAGATTTCCACCCAATACTAAAGCATACTTCAGTGTGACCTTCTTGTCTATAATATTGTCACAGACTGACACCAACTGGGAAACCGTTGATAACCTAAGAACACTTGACAGTTGTTTCGTTCTAGTATCAGACTCCTCAGTAGTGAGCATCCACTACCCGGATAGGGATCGAACTCAGAACCTTCAGGTTCCGCGGCGGATGCGTTAACCATTCAGGCACTGGGTCCGAGTTCGATGGTTCACAGTTTCCAACTCCTATCAATTCACAATATAGTGCGACTATCACCTAAGGTCTTCAGATGGCATCCATTTCTCTTCCGACTGGTTGACCCCACAGGTCACAGCTTCTCACTAGAACCTCCTGATATTCATCTCGAAGCATGCTACTGAAATCCCCGTTCATCTCAAAAATACTTTACTGTATTGTGCTCATTAGTAACATGCTTCGAGAAGAATATTAGGAGGTTCTAGTGAGAAGCTGTGACCTGTGGGGTCAACCAGTCGGAAGAGAAATGGATGCCATCTGAAGACCTTAGGTGATAGTCGCACTATATTGTGAATTGATAGGAGTTGGAAACTGTGAACCATCGAACTCGGACCCAGTGCCTGAATGGTTAACGCATCCGCCGCGGAACCTGAAGGTTCTGAGTTCGATCCCTATCCGGGTAGTGGATGCTCACTACTGAGGAGTCTGATACTAGAACGAAACAACTGTCAAGTGTTCTTAGGTTATCAACGGTTCCCCAGTTAGTGTCAGTTCGTGATGAATACTACCTAAAAATCAAAATCACCATTTATATCGAAAATATAGTTTTGTCTCTCATAAGAAATGCATGTAAATAAAAAAACCCTCAGAATTAGCGAACAGTGTGATACGATCATATTAGAAATAATTCGATTCGATTCAGTTTGAATTATCATTATTCGATATTAATATTAAGTAGCGTCTGGTAGTGGAATCCAGGATGCGTATTTCTTTCTGTTTAGGATTTGTTAACTGGATGTTCCTGTCTCTCAATGAGTGATATCTATCTCAATTGAACTCAAACGCAAGACTAACTACTTCAAACACCATAGCGTTATTTACTAGGCTACTGAGTTACGTTAGCCACTTCTGACGTGATTAGTATAATGTAGTTTTGGTGGTATAGCTTGTAATATCCCATCGTTGGCTGGACTGAATTAATCAGCCATTGTTGACATTTTGGGCTACTGCGCGGATGCATCGATATTGCTGGTATTTCTAGTTTGATATTAGTGAATAATAGTTGTTAGCAGTGGAATCATCAGAATCAGGCTGAAGCAAACTTGTAATCCACGACATTTTTCAATAAATCGAAGCTCCTAGAACGATGGCACAATCATCTTCAGCTTTGTTGGTGATTTTGAGGTCGTTTGATAACTGTTCAGAGAAGAAGGAATTCATTAGTTCCACCGAAAATGAATAAATTGCTATATATTTTAGCTGCTATGTATAGATTTACACTTGTTTGTTTTATCTAAAAGAATCATAAGCAGCGAATTCCCCCTTCCATCCACCCATTTTACTGGATACTTAAGAGTGTTTAGCAAGGAATATTGAAATTAAGTTAGCACATGTCATGTTGATTTCAGCCAAGTGCATCTGCATCCTCAATAAAATCCATGCTGCCTCAGTGGTTTGAACAGGTGCCTTTCAGCACTCACAACTCAAGGTGTCGTAACAAAGCTATACAGGTTTTACTCCACTCTATTCTAATTTGAACTTCTAGCACTTACACAACGTTGCAGTTTTTATTTCTTATTAGTATTTGCTGCTACAAAATATGAGTGATTGACATATATACAGTATTGCTTTTATTTATTTTCAACAACAGATATATTTCAGGATTCAGATTTATAAGAACTAGTCGGTTATATAAACAAAATCAAGAAATGAAGAAATTGTCAGTCACAGTTTCCATATTTTTTAGTCAGATTTGATCTTAAGAAGTATGGACTTATGAAAACCCTTACAAATATTTGTAGATCGGGATGTAGGAGTTCAGAGTAATTTGTTCTTTGAGCTAGGATTTTGGTTGATAAAGGCTTCAGTGTAAGGCTAGATATCATAATCAGAGCATCAGAGCTTCACAAGGAAGTAGAGCAACTGGTTTCTCATGGATATTTATAATATACTACTTCACCTTGGAGTGGTTTGATTGGTTGCTTGGTGATTGCGTAGGCGTATGCTGAAACTAATTGATTGACGTTTTTTGCAGTACGTTCAGAACTCTACGTTGTTATCGGATCACGCTTTTTATTTGAATGAATTAATGAAGATCGTTTTGTTCTGATTAGCTGAATGATTACGCGTACTGTCCACTTTACAGTATACTTTTAGAAGCAGAGTCATTATGTGCATGAAACCTACCTTATTCTCAATTAATTCTAACTTTTCCCTAACAAGCAGAGGAATGATTTGGCAGATACTCAATAACATAGTGATCTATTTATTTCTCTTTATCAGCTTACGTTTCAACAACTACGTAAGGGAATTCCTAGACTTGATTAATTCACTCTCTTATCAACGAGGTTATCTTGAGTTGTTGAATACCGAGTAGCCAGTACGCATGTTTATTTTTTTAATTTTCATTTATAATTCATTATGATGAGCGTGACTAGCTACCCTTTGATAACTTTCTTTGTCATTGACTTACCTGTTTATTTTTGCTTTCTACAGAATGGTCTTTTTTCATCTATTCCGTATGTTGCCCAATCAATTGTCAGCTTATCTGTTGCTTACTGTTCCGATTTTTTGATTGCAAGAAAGTATTTGTCTACAACTTGGGTACGTAAACTAAATAATCTCATTGGTAAGTGATATAAAGTAGTGGAAAAAATTGGTTGCACTTGACTAGAAGTGTGGAGCTTGTGAAAATTTTCATCGTGTAGTACACACTTTCTAAGGCTGAGGTGCAGTTGGTTAGTGGCAACGTGAATTGGTTAGTGGAAAAATCTAAGATTTCGGCATTGTGTGAAAAAAATTAAAACTACACAGGAAACATCATTTGCAAACTTATTTATAAGCATCAGTAATCATGAAGCTGAGATCCAGGATTACCTACAGTTCGACTCTTAACGTCTGTTACCTGAATATTGTGCTCTGCAATATCATTTTACTTTGTTTGATGACTACTCTGAGAAATTGATCGGCTGACTCTGATTGGGTCCTTAACGATATCAATTAGCACCCTGTGGTCAATTCGTTTATGTACAGGGTTGCCTCTATGGATTTAACACAACCACACTTCTCAGATGCGAAACGTGGAAGGTGTGGCTTATTGATCTGAGGAGTTAGCTGTTAAGCAATAGGTTACGGGTTCTAACCCCGTCCCACCTTCCGAGGTTCGAGCAGCCAGGTAGTATCATTAGCTTTCACTAAATAGGTGTAACTCATTGCCTGCTGCTAAAATGTTTACAAAATTTTTCGACTCATTTCGATAAAAAAGCATTAGAAGACACATAGAATTGGATGCATCAAATCTGAAAAGACAAAAATAGAGTTGGATTTATACTGGGTAGTGATTGGAGAAGAAATGAAAATTTGGACCGCGGATGGATTCGAACCAGAGACCACCGGGTTTCCGACACGATCCTCTACCAACTGAGATACGAGGGATTTATCTTACTTTTACCAGTTTTTTAAAAATTTACTAACTGACTGGTTTATGCACACACTCATAAACCCGTACACAAAGTGAACAAACTATGACAGCACTCACTCGATCAGAAGAAAAGTTAATAACATTTCGAAAAGCATTCTCTTCCTGACATTCCAAATCACATTATGTTCTGAAAATATAGATGTTGATAATGATAATGATGAGTAAGGAAATAATTCTCACCATTCATGGTAACGTGATAATTCTATAGGTTTACTGAAAAACTAAGTCACAGTTGGATATGAACGATGGACAGTTGGTTCAGCCATTTTAGGTCCAACCGATTAAAGTTTGGGATACCTGTTAGAAAAGGGTTAAAGACTTGCATCTAGTAATTTTGTTCCAGGTGTTACAAAAACTTATTCATATCAAATTATAAATTCATAAAGACATCATTTATAAAAAGCCATTTTTGGGGGAAGATGATTATTCCCTCCACTAAACGTACTACTGAAAATGTAGTATTACTGTATTGTTATGGGATTTTACATGATTACTATTTGTCTATAATTTGATTAATATCATTGAATTATTATTGCAACTGATTCATTTCAACAAAACAGTTGGAAGACATAGTTCTTCTGGGAAGTGTAATGCATTAGCACGATATATTTCGAACAGTATGACCACACACACACATACTTATCGTCATGTGTATTTATGTAAAGTATGGCAGACGATAAGGGGGTTAAAAAAATAATCAACTTAGTACAGGATGGAATTGTTAGTTCAGATGGGTAGGGAAGGATAGTATGTTAATCTTTAGTTAGTATTTATCACGGATTGACATCAGTTAGAGAACCATTGAAAACCTTGTACTGAACTCCATACGAGTACTAACCCACAACCCCTCTGGGAATCAAACTCCAAGACCTTCAAGCCTTGTAGTGAATGTGAAGTTTTGCTGACCTGAGGGGTCAGTCAGTCAGAAGTGAAGTGGACGCTAACTGTAAGCTTTGGTGGATGGTCACACTATATCGTGAATCGACAAAAGTAGGAAACCGTGGACTACTCAACTTCGATCCAGTGGTTGAATGGTTATAGCTATCGCTGCTCGAGCTGAAAGTCCAGAGTTTGATCCTCGGTGAGGTCGTAGGTGTATACTGCTATGCAGTTCTACACTGGGACGAAACAACTGTTTAGTGTTTTCAGGCTCCCAGTGGTTCTCTAAATGATGTCAGTTCATGATGAATACTACCTAAAAAAGAAATCAGGTCATGGGACTGGTTAGTACGCATAATTGCAAACCTGTTTACGAAACCAATCAGATACATATACTTGGATATTTTGAAGCTCTAAACATAAGGAAGTGTCTACCTCTGTTATGTACGGGAAAATATTTTTTTGGTTACATTAAGCCTCTCTTGATAACTCAGTTTTGATGCTAGGATGGTCAATATACCATACTTCCGTTCATATCTTAGCTAACAATTTGAATGTGAATTATATCGATGATTTACTAAACCCTCTTATCCTTTGTTATAATTTATATAAATATACTTGGCAAGTAAGTTTGTGTGGCCAGACTTCTTGAAATGTATTGAGCCAATGAACTACACGTTTCTTCTAATTGTCCTGTCAATATCTGCAAGGGGTACTAGTTATTACAAATCGACCTAATAATGAACACATTATCTCTTGTACTCCCTATTGACCATCTCATGAAAGGCAAGAAAGACATCACAAACATCATATACTTTAGTATGTTGTAGTTTGCCTTAGCCACTAGTAAATTCGTTGGTTCTTGTCGTCTACTATCTTCATTATTAATAGTGGTGTCTGGAACAAGGAAGCACTCGGTGTTATCCAGCGATTACATCGTAATATCACAGTAAACTCCAGTTTTCTGCATAGTATCCCAAATAACAACACATCCAATTAATGATATGCCTGATTTGATTCATTTGAAAATGTTTGTCTTTCTTGCTAAAAAATGAATGTGTGATACATTGTTCTGAATATTTTGTAAACGGAATACAGTAGTCTTTAAGTATTCGATAGTTTTCAGTCACTGTTTCTTGACATAGCAACTTGAAAGGGGAAATATATTCTAAGAACACATTTTTATTGCAGTTTATAGACTAATTAGAAGATATAGTTAGCTATGAAATTGAAACTTAGCTATAAAACCATATAAAAACAGAAATGACTAAGTAGATTTTTCTTTCTAGTTTAGCAATCGTCATTAGTGCATCCTGACAGTACCTCAAATGATCAAGACCCCATTATGTAGAAAATGAAATAGTGTCTGATCATCAAATTGGAATACGACAGCTTACATCTTTGTTGTCAATTTTATGATATACAGAGCAGTTGATCCTATACAATAATGGTTGATCATTCTTCTTTGCTTCCAGTGTACTTCCTTTGGTTGTGTTATGTTCTCTGAGTTGAGTTGTTTAACAGTGGAGCTTTCATCCTCTTTCAAGACAGCATTATCAGCCCTAACTTCAATATGAAGTGAGAAGTCGCTATCTCTCGGTGAGTGATTCAGTAGCTTGTCTTGTCGAACTGGTTTGTGATTGGTTGATTCCTTTGGTTGTTGTGTCATTGATTGCATAAGTTTTCTTCTTGGCTGTTCCTCTGCTTGACTTCTGGCTATTCTGTTATTCCTCGTTTTTATTATGGATTGATAGATTGAGTTTATGTATAGACATAAAAACCAATCTATCAATTCATAAGAAAACTGATAAACAACAGAATAGTCAGAGGTCAAGCAGAGGAACAGCCAAGAAGAAAATTTATGCAATCAATGACACAACAACCAAAGGAATCAACCAATCACAAACAAGTTCGTCAAGGCAAGCTATTAATAACTCACTTCATACTGTAGTTAGTGCTGAAGATGTCGTCTAGAAAGAGTATGAAAGCTCCACAATCATCCGCCTTAGCTACAAATATTCTCCACCATTTAAAAGTGATTCCCCTCATCAGAACTGTTTATTGGGTTTTTAGTTTAAAATGTTGGGCGTAATTGAAACATTGTTTATGCCAATAAATTTGGCATAATCTACTCAGATAAACGGTAACTTACTACGCAGTGCTTCGAGATGGATTCATCAAATTTCTTGCAAGGAGTCGTGATCTATGAGTTCACTCAAGTTGGTATTTTAAACGACTGCCGACTGACAACACAATGAATTGACTGAAGATCAGATTCCGACCTTATTGTTGAACAGTTGCCTTCTACCTACGAATACTGTTAATTTCTGTCATCCATCCTATGTAAGGCTACAGATATGAATACTATGGAGACACGAACCATTATTAAACAACTGTTCAGTATTCTTATTTAATGTTTACCACTCAATATAAACATGGAAAAGAAGGATGAAGTCAAATTGATAATTCCGATCGTCTGAGTATTAGCACTATATTTCATGAGTCCATATGTTCAACATTGTGTACTCATTGGAGCTACTGACAGAAATGTGGTTTGAATGATGTATGATTAGCTATGCCAAGAAAGCCAAAGGATGATTGGTACACAGTTTGAAAATTTATGAGAAGTATTGTTGACCTATACACTGAGAAAGCCGACTGGGGACATCACGCGCCAGGCACTCGAGTGGAATCCAAAGGGGAAACGACGAGTTGGGCGTCCGAGGTGAGGGTGACATGGAGGAGATCATGTGAAGAAAGAATGAAAGCTTGTGGGCAGTCGTGGCGTCAGGTTCAAAAGACTGCGGAGAACAGAGTGCAATGGAGAGGTGCTGCTGAAGCCCTATGTTCCACTAGGAACCCAAGGGGAAATAATATTCAGTACAAGTTTAGAAAAATTAACTTCAATGAACATGCAATATATAAAATAATTTAAAGAATTTTTAAGTAAAACTACTTGAGACAGAAAAGTATATAATAAAGAAGTCTGTTTAGAATTGAAAGACAAAAATATGGTTCCTATACGTAGACGATACGTCTGTAGTACTAAGATCGGAACAGATCAATAGGTTAACGGCACATTTCAATTCAGCAGTGAGTGCAATACATTTTATCTGTGACTTAGAAAGTGATGAAGGTGAGCTAGCAAAGTTGGTCTGCAAGATTAAACGAAAACAAGACGGAAGTTCAAAAATTAGTGTCTATAGGAAACCTTCCCATTTGAATAGCTACTTAGATTTCAAATCATCTCACCCCATGTCATTAAAAGTAAGCTTAGTTAAATGCTTAAGTAATGGCACAGAAAAGCTTACCGGTAGAATTGAAAATCTACGACAAGAAATCAGACATATCAGGAATACCTCGCGTCTTAATAATTACCCACCTAAGTTTGTAAATAAATTCATTAGAAATCGAAAGATAAATATTAGCAGTGGTAGTAGTAGTAGTGGCAATACAAGTGTTATTATTGGTAATTCTACAACCAGTAGTAATAACGGTGACAAGATGGAGACAGAGTTCAAAACCTCCACTGTATTACCATATAAAGAAGGCACTAGGAAACATTACGAAGAATTTTCAATAAGGCTAGGATTAAAGTGGTATTTCAGCCAACAAGCTCGTTTAGAAACAAGCTTTGTAGGTTAAAAGATCCCACTGATCCAACTAGACAAAATAGTTTGGTTTACAAGCTCCCTTGCAGTAATTGTGAAGTTAAAAGTATAGGTCAAAGTAGTCGACCAGGGTAAATTAGAATAACAGATCACAAAAAATTAGCTAAATCAAGATTGGTAGATCCAAATAAATTTAAGGACAAGTTAGCCCATAGCTCTGCATGCAATTACAATCATACAACAGTATTAAAACTAACTTAATTGGGTAGAGGGAAGGTGAGATTGATTACCGAGTCTTCGACTATCAAATCAACGCCAAGTTCATGGAACTGAAATGATTCTGAACCTATAGCAGACATACGGAAAATTCTACTACCTTTGTCACAAAGAAGGAGAAAAAATAGGACTATATAAACTCCGTGTCAAAGTTGTGGAGTTACGTGATATGAATATGGACAATAAATTATGTCTGAAACGTTATCCAGTAAATGATACTGTTTCTCTGTGTAACACTTCTAATAAACAAACCAAAATGGAATTACCGCCTATCACAATGCCCACGTTTTACTCCTAAGTTTTAATGAGTTTTTGGGGTTAGCTGAAATGAAAATAACGACTACTGACAAACCTTTTTTCAATAGAAAAAACGTATTTGTTTATGCCACTCTTTTCAATTTACTACAGTAAAATGATCAACTGATATCAGTCCATGATGAAAACCAAATTGAAATCAACTAATAAATCCCACAGACCTCCAAATTAAATAACTGTTCAATGCTCATTAGTGACTTTCTATGAGATAAGATTCCCCGAATTTTCATAATGAGAAGTTGTGAGTGGTGGGACGAAACAAGTTGATCATAAGGACAGTTATTCAACGATGACATTACATGAAGGTCACACTCTATTGTAAATTGATGGAAGTCAGAAGAATGTGAACCATTAGATTCCAACTCAGTGAGTCAGTAGTATCGTGCCAGTCACGCAACCTGAATGTTCTGGTTTCGACACATAGTGGGGGGGGGGGGTCATAGGTAGTGATTGTTGAGGGGTTCTATACTAGGATGAGGCAGCTTTACAGTGTTTGAAGGTTTTCATTGGTTCTTCAACTGATGTCAGTCCTTAATATCAACCTGAAATCAATAAATAAATCCCCACAAACCTCCTAATTGAATGACTGACTTAGGTCAAATTTAAGGCTTTTGTTCAAACATCTTTCATTAGCCATCCATTTTGGATGATAATGTCGTCAGTAATGACCAACAGTGATAAATTCCGCTTTCGCTCGTTAGTTTAACGTCTTTGAATCACATTGAATAACGTTTCAAGGGGAACCCAACACTTAATGTGAGGATGATGACTGATTGGTGATGGTTTTGACTAGTTACATTCAGCTATATCAAAGCTAACGGACTTATTACTCAGTTCACTTATGATGCTTTACGTAGTTGAAAGTGAATCTAAGAAGGTTGTCCATATTATTACAAGTTTCCAGTTAAGCATTTCATCAACTGATTCATAGTAAAGTCTTAGTTATCAAACCACGTTTCCTTTTTAGTTGGTGCTAATTGGGGTTCTCTTGCAGCCTCATATCCAATATCTACCAATTCATTTAGAAGTCATTGATATCCATTAAGTTCTTTACTGACACAAATGCGAACATGTGACTAGTTCTTTGAAGGATCACTAAACTATTTAAGACTTACTTTTATTCTGAATGTTTTTTTTTATAAAGCCTGTCTATAAGTAATGATCTATGTATACAGTGATATGCCGATTTCTTATTTCCTATCTAGCGTTAGGTGGGCTTGGTTTTGGTTTAATATGCGTTGCTGTTGTCGGATGTAATCGAACAGCTGCTGTAACTCTATTCGCTGTGACTATTGGCTTGATGGGATTCTCATTCGCTGGTTATGGATCAAATTCTTTGGATTTAGCACCAATGTATAGCGGTAAATTGTGTTTGATTATTCTTAGTGCAATTTTTCGTATTTGTAAGTCGTATTTGTATGCAAGTGAAGCTGGAGGATATGATAGTGAATTAGGTCACTGAACTCAACGGTCTCTGCAGGGTGATCGGCAACTGCATGTGGTATAATGTCATTCTGAGCATGTTGGAGTGGATTAATTCGGGAAATCCTATTAATTTATCTATTTATTTCTCATCCTTTTCATAAATTCCTTTTGATTTATTCTTCCAACTTTCTTCTCTACTGATTATTTGTTACTGCACTCAGTGGCCATTTCTACTGTTATAGTTATACAGTGCGTACTTGTGTACTTTCGTATGTGTTCATTCATACTGTCGAGGTGAAGTGCATATCAAGCTCGTTAGCGTGTAGCTATAATATGTATAAATGCACTTTTCTTTAATTCTTATAAGGGCTTTTGGCTACCTCTGTGAACTAGATGATGCACAACTATTGTAACATGAAGAATGCTTGATGGAAACTCATCTATCCCCTCTTAATTCAGTCAGAATTCGAAATATCATTTATTAAAATCCCTTTTACTAGTTGTTAGATCGCGTATAGATGGAAGAAGTTTTGCTCTGTGCCTATAAAACCTGACCCTTCCAGGTTGTTCGATGATTGCTTTTTTGACCAACTGCGTCCATAGGACTTCTTATATCTGCCGGTAGCACCCTACAAGTAGTTGTGAGGTAGGGGCCACGTGTTTGAGCATAAGGAAGATCGTTATTCATTGCGTTTGGTTGTCTTGACACACCAGTGTCTAACAATATCATACCACCGTATCCAATACTGCTTGCTGTTTGCTTGGTCAAGAAATGGTTAAAAGAAGCGGGGAGGTGAACCAGTGTATTACGTGACGTCATGGGATGAAGGATAATTGTGTAGGGTTTGCATCTGTTGGTACCTCGTGACCCCTTCGATGAGGTCCGAGAGATAATCCAACTCGGCGACCAAAGAGAATAGCAGATAGAAACCAATAGCCAACATGTAGAAATTTTCTTGTTTCTTTCACTACTGAAAAGTGACACGAAAGAAGTGAATGCGTATTTCAATGTAACTTTGAGACCGCATCAGTAACAAGTCATTTATGTTTTGTTTTCATTCTTGCCTTCATTTATCAGATTGCTTTATATGACTTATCCTCTTGTACCCAGCTAACTTTTCAATATAATAAATGAACACATGATTGTTCATGACATATTTATCACCAATATGAGTAAAGCTGTAAAATGTTATTGAGGTTGACCCAATAATAAAAACCACAGCTAAAGATAATCCATGAAATTTACCAAGCAGAATTTACGATCGGTTGTGACTACAAACCGATTTCACATAAAGAATCACTACAATCCGAAAGTTACTGAAAACTGGTATTAATTCAATCTGAAACTACTGAACTTCGTATATTATCAAGCACAGGACGGTTTGGTTTTTTTACTAGCTTATCTTTCATTCGTACGGTTTCCCAGCCTTTTTAGTTTTGCGGTAGGTAGGGTTGATTTTCCAGTACGTTTTGGCAGATGATGAAGATTTCAACTTGATATTCATCATGAACTGACGTCAGTTGAAGAAACACTGGAAACAAAGTAACACTGGACAGCTGTTTTGTCACAGTCTTGGACTCTTCATAGGTGACTAGCTTCGAGAGGGGATTCTTGAAGTTCGTATGAGAAGTCGTTACCGGTGAGGTCAACCAAGTTACACACAAGGACAGTTACTCAACGATGACACTGAACGGAGGTTGCAGTGTATCACGAACTGACAGAAGTATGAAATATGGACCATTGGATTTCGACCCAGTGGCTCAATGATGACCTACTGGTAAGGGGTCCTGAGGGTCACGGGTTCGATTGCCGTAGATACGGGGTCATAGGTATGCACTGAAGAGGAGTCTCATGCTACGACGAAACAGCTTTCCAGCCCTCCCAGGTTCCTAATGTTTCTCCAACTGATGTCAGTCAGTGATGAATACTAATCTGAAATCAATAAATAATTCCCCACAAACCTAGAAACTGAGATAATGAAGATATTGTATAAAACCTTTACGAATGTTTTCCCAAATATTTTACCCTAATTGGTTCTATTTAGCAGTATGTTGTACTACTCTACATTAGGTTCATACAAATTATAGTCAATTACCACCCTTCTAGGTTCATATTGAAACTTTTCAATTTAACTCTCTTCTGAGAAATTTTTTTTCACTTTTAAAATTCAAATGCTGTTACCTGCTTGTATATCTCATCTTTTAGGCACAGAAATTTTAAAACGTAATAATAAAAGGTACCCACCACTATCTTAAATGATATTAGATTTTGCAGAGATCTATAGTCTATTTGTGACATTTGAGGGTTGTTACGTAAAAAGTAGGAAGAAGTTGAACAGTTATAAGATTGTAACTATTCAGTATACTCAATCGAAACAAGTTTATTCAATCTATCAGTGTTACTAGTTTGAATTGTTTCAATAGGTGTTTATCCAGACGTTCATTTCGTTTATAAAAGTAAAATCAATGACTGCAATGTGCTAATGTGAAAAGAGAACAAGATCATTCTCTAACAAAAAGTATATATAAGAAACAGACAACTGAAGCAAAGTATACAAACTATCTCAGCTTTGTACCGACAAGGTAGAAAAAAGAAATCTAATCAGAGGAAGAGAGTATGGAGAAAGAACTAATGCATATCAGTGATATTCTAAGAGAAAATGGATATCTCTTAAAACGTTCATTATGTTAAGCATTGCTTACATTAATTCCAGATGTGAATTCATGAAACCTGTATTTCTGCATCTCAATCATTCAAGCAAAGCACTTCTGATGACATTCTATCTCATTGGATATCTAAAGTAGTGAATAGGTTTTATTCAAATCATCTCTGCACATTCCATTATTGTTCATTGTTATGTAAGTATCACACAATGAAACAGTATTCTTTATTGGATGATGTTTCGGACAGAATTTACTGGAGTTATACTCTACCGTAGTGCTGAAATTCACTCTCAGATCAATAGATAACACATCCAATCTTATCTCTTCAATTTGTGTATTTCAAGTTAACTGTTCCTGTTAGACAAATTACATGAGGCGTACTACTAGATGGGTGCCTCTCTAGATAGGCAAGCATTTTCCTGTATATTTTGCAGAGGAAAAGACAGAGAGGTAAAAAGAAAACTCTGTTTTAGCATGTTCGGTAGATAGACTGCACCAAATAGATGTTAATACATCTTTTACCTTCGTATGCCATATCCAAAGAAAACAATATTACGTGTAACTCAACATAGCTGAGGCTGTCACAGTAAGATTGATCAAAACTAAATTGTGCATGCAACACGTTCATGCATTATTCTTTCATTGATGTTCAATAAACTAAAGCCTTCTGTCCTCTCCCTTATTTATTGTCCCTAACTCATATTCCCTTTTTAAAGTGTATTTGTCTCAAAATTAGCATATTTTTTCCCTGTACACTTCCATTTTATGACTACGGAACCTATTATTATTATATCATTTGTCCCTTGGGTTCCTGGTGGAACACAGGGCTTCGGAAGCACGTCGCCATTTCACTCTGTTCTTTACAGGCTTTTTACACCTGGTCCCACCACTGCCCACAAGCTTTCATTTTTTCCTCACACCATCTCCCCCATGCCAACCTCGGCTCACACGCCCAACTCGTCGTTTCCTATTTGGCTGCCACTAGACGGCCTGGCCTGGAGCACGGTGTTGCCAAACCGTATTCTCAGTGAATGTCCAAACCAATCCATCTCCGCTCTCTTCCACTGCATATTTGTTGGACGACGGGTTGTTGGTTGGTTCGCTGGCAGTCAGCCAGCCAGCCAGCCAGAGTTCCATGTTGCTTATTCTGATTATTCCGGCCATCCGATCTCCAGTGTCAGTATCAAGTGACCATAGGTGGTAGCTGTTGATGAGTGTCTGTAGTTCATTAAAAATGCTTTTCGTGACGCGCTATGTCTCTCAACCATCACATAGAAGCACTGAGTTGACTGATTTAGTGTTGAAAATCTGGATGTTATTCACGCTTTATGCTGAGTTCAGTGCAGTGCAGTGTAGTAGATCTCCACACTGGTTTCAGGTTAATGGAGGCCTGTCTTACTGTCTTTGCGATCCTGGCCTTGACATCCGCATCTGTGCCGCTTGTATTCGAAACGATGCTGCCTACGTTGGTGAGAGAGACTGCTTCCTTCAGACTTCTCTCGTTGATTGTGATTGGTGCTTGTTGTTGTTATTGTTTGGGTATCTTCATCACCTCTGTTTTCTCTACGTTCACCTGAAGTCCCTTCTTTACTCCCTCGCCTCTTCTGCCAACTTCTTAGTTCTTGCCTGTAGATCTTCGAGTTTGTGAGACATTAGACATAAATCATCGTCGGTGAAATCCAACTCTTCTAGGGTTTGTAATTGGTGCAGCCAGCCAATGGCCATCTTCTTGCTCCTCATGATCCAGTCCAGTCCAGTCCAGTGCAATCGACCACAATCAGGAAGATCATTGTTGATAGTAAGCAACAACCTTGTCTTAATCCTGTCTTCCCTTCGAAGGCATCACTGAGTTTTCCATTGTAAATCACTTGACATGTAACATCATATGGCGTATAGCTGTTGAATAAGGTTGATAAAGGTTTGTGGCACTAAAACCGTAGTGTTGAAGCAGCTGCCTGCCAAATTACTTCTCGGGTCGACACTGCAGAAGGCCTTTCCAGAATCTATGAAATTGACTACAGAACCTAATGAGAATCTATTGAAAGTGAATATTCTTCGTTCACATTATCTTTTAAATAATTAGAAAGTTTTCAAATATATTATCTCTAAACGAGTGTTCATCATTGCCATTTGTAGTGTATGGTTGAGATCACATTCAATAGTCAGTGAAAAACTTCATTCGAACTGACGTAATTTATAAACTCTACACTCATAAATCGAATATATTTCACAACATTCCATAAATTTGTGAACATTCTTCTCTCTATAAGACAGAAGAAGGAATTTTCTTGATAGCTATACTAATTAACCATCAATATTCGTTTATTTTCTTTTCACATGTATCATTCAGGTAATATTATTTCAATAACCAATACTGCTGCTACACTACCAGGTATATTTGGACCATTAGTAATAGGTTACTTGACAAAAAAAAGTGTAAGTAGCATGTTAACAATACTGTGATATTTTTCGTTATGTTGTTTGATTTAGCTGTTTAAGGATAACTTTTTTTTACATTATTCTAGTCTCTATTTAGTTGATAGAAAACTATGGGGTTTAAAAAGATTCAAACCATTGATTTCTCGGTTACCAGTATGAATTTTTCAGGGAAAAAAGTGTTCAATAGTGTAAGGGAAAAACTTGAGCACTTTGGTAGAATAAAATTCCATATTATACTGTTTATTTCCTGTAGTACACAACAATGACCAGAATTTATTGCTCATATTTATATCGAAGTAATTATACGACTTTCCAACTTTATATTGTCATAAAGTTCCTTATTCTTTTATTTTACGGATAGTAAAGTGTTCCATATATCTGCAATATGTAATGAATCATTCCTGTCCATTGTGTTAGGTGTTGATTCAACGAACAACAATTCTGTGACCAATTTCTCCTTCCACTTAGGTATATTTGATTTTAGAATTGTTACTCTATCCCTCTATCACTCTATAGTGTGATTATGGGTCAGTGGTATGCAGAACAGTAGTCACCTTTTTTCCTAATTATTTATTTGAGTAGGGTCTACCCTACAAGGTTTTAAACTTTCTCTTGCTGTCTACTGGAATGAGTAGTTGTTATTGTTGTGTAAAACGGTACCTCAGTACAGTAGATAAAACTCCTATCAGCTGGCTTTCTGGATATAAAGCCAATATCTAAAACTAAACCTTGTCTGATCGTCGATTACAGTACGTAAATCTGTACCTTTGCACAGAGAGATGACAGTAAAACTAATACAAATCTGAGTTGGTTTACGTGGTCTTGTGCCTCATTATCCAATGGACTTGATGCTTTTTTTAATTTCTAATCAGTCAATCTACCATCTGAGGACTTCAATAAATAATCTTTTGCACAATAACTCGTTCACAGTGTGTTTTTATGGATAAGTTGTGTGAAAATCCAAGTTGATTGTTGTTGTATTTTATCTTGGTCACAATAGGAGCAAAAAGAAATTACGGAAACTTGGGAGTATGTGTAACAACGTATGGCAGTTAACCGAACGCTTTAATAAGTGGTCAGTTCTCAGTTCAATAATCCAGAACTCTAAACCACTTTTGTTATTTCTCTAATGAGTTAAAATAGAAGCAGTAAGGTGCATTTTTTTAATGATGATGGAGTTAGGAAATTTCTAAGCAGTGACCTACTACCTTAAATTACCCTTTTTAAGACTGGTCCTATACATAAATTTTATTTATTTTACTTATGCCTAGTTAAATTCTATACCCAACTGATGACAGTTATATCCACTTATGACCTTGAACACGTAAGGATGAACCAATGAAGTAATGGGAAGCAGTTTGAGAATTTATTGATTGTTTGAAAGGCGTACAGATTGAACATGCTTCTCAGTAATAATCTATTGAAACCTAAAAGAGATCATTTCTCATCATCAATGTTGTTTTGTAATAAGCGTTAAGTGCAACTAAAATATCTAATATTGTTTAAGTATGTTACATACACAACCATTCTAATTATCTATCATTCAATGACAGCCAACTTTTAAGGGGGAAAATCTGTCAAAGTCGAATGACTTAAGATATATGTCGTTGAGATTTTTTGGAATTTTGAGGGTTTACCACAAAAACTACTTTGACTTAAAATAAACGAGCTAACAGATCCTAATCCACTGATGTAATAGTAATATGCTCACTACAATGCTTGAATATTAATTATTTAACTTTATAAAGGGTTGAAATCTCTTGTATTGGTCAACAGAATAATTCTCTATTCACTCCTGACATTTTATAATCGACCTTTCATGAGATATTAGCTTGTGATAGGTACTATATTTAAACTATAGAAGTCAATGAACCTTATGATATGCTTAGGTCTCTTTACCGGACGCCTTTACCATCATAAGCAACTATAAGATCACTCATTATACTGGCTGGAATTTCTTGTCAGGAAGTTTGGCTACTGGAATTTAATCGTCTGTATAACGTAACCTAACCACAAAACATGTCATTAACGGTTTTTAATTCTAGAGCGTTTCTTGTCTCTTTTTTTGGTAGGACAAAATTAGTGTAGTTGACCCCGTACAAAATATTTGCATATTTGAATCGTAAGTTTATTAGATGAGTGAATCAAAGCATCCAGAAAGATATTCACCCAATAGCTAACTTAAATGAAGTTATGTGGAGGTTGTGGAGCTTTGAGTGATAATATACTAGCCATCATGGTCTGATTGAGAATGCTTCATCAATGCACACATCTAAGCTTCTCCAAGATTCAGTTTAAAACTTCCGGAGATTTTGTATTGTAAACTGCCTAATTTATTTCTGGTTGGTATTCACTGTGGACTGATATCGGTTGCAGAACCATTGGAAACCTGGGAGCACTGCCTAGATGTTTCGTCATAGGGTGAGATCGATTCCTCACCAGTGCACATTCATGACCGTATGCCACCAGGGGTCGAACCTACGAGCTCCAGGTTCTGTGACCAGCACGTTACCATTCAGATACTCAGTTGGCATCCAGTTTAGTTAAGTGGAGCTATATTACTCATTTTCGTTGATGCTAACAACGATGACACTATTATCGACATTGGATGATGATTGGAGATGAAATAAAAATCTGGGTTGCAGCAAAATTCCGAAGAGGCCACCGGTTCAGTGTTAGTTAGCTAAACTGCAACCTAAAATCCTCAGTCGTAAATTTCCTAACTTCAGTACTGGGTGATACAACGTCCAGTTTCATAGGAGACATCAGTCCTCTTGAGATTGCAGATACGCCTTACTGACAAGTGCCAACAGCCACGAAGCCTGTTTTAGGGTTGAAATTCTGTAGATCGCCTCAAATCAACAAACATCTATCAAAGTGAATCATGTCATTGAGTCTCCTAGCTTGGTAATCACATTAGAAAGTGATTATTAGAATTCGATCAGCACTCAGGACTAGTAAACATGTAGTTGACCACTCTCCACTGAACATTCAATGCACTTTCATTGTTCATACGATCATGGAAACAGGATACAGAGTTAATGAAATGAAATGAAATTTGTTCATATGATCAACCCAAAAGTATTCATCTCTATAGTGATCGAGAGATTGTGCTTCCTACTAAACTATTTTCATAGTTTACATCATTATGAAAACAGGATATCTTTGTTAATAGACTATATATATACAATCAACCTTTCTCGAAGCCTCCCAATCTATAAATTATGTTGTGTATGCTCCCGTAATTTTCAGGAAGAGAAATTTAGATGAGTATACAGATGATATGTATTTTAGTTTGATTATCTGTTTGAAACCAGTTACCACGAATCAGTCATCATGTGTTTTCTTTCCTCATTCTTTTAGTCAAGTGTTCACAATTGGCTGCTTGTTTTCAGTATAACTGCTGGGATAGCATGGTTTGGCGCTTTAGTGAATTTATGCATGACAAGTGGTGAAATTCAGCCATGGAGTCGACCGTCACACATAAATACTTATAATAACAATAACAGTAACAGCAATAATGATGATGATCAGTTAGCCCAACAACGTCAGACAACGACATCGAGATCTATAAGTCTTGACGGGGAGGAAAACTGAAGATATATATCATTTGAAATAAACACAAGCAGTTTCTACATTCATTGACATCTCCAACATCATCTTTTCTTGGGATATTTGTTGAGAAAGGACATGAAATAGGTGGGCATTACTGTGCTCATTTAGAAAAAAAAATAGTTTATCAATTATTCCTCTGAATTCTTCATTTCTTTCTGACTGGAAAAGCCTGCAAATGTTACTTTTGAAAAGTTTTTCTCAATCACATTCACTTAAACTATGGGTAAATAAAAACTTGAAAGTTCGATTATACCAGATGACAACGAAAATCGTAAAAAAACTATTTTATCCTGTGAATTTATCACAGAATCAAGCTGTTTTTGTTTATTCATCTAACCGAAGTATATTCGGCTTTTTCTTCTATAATATTTAATGAGGTCCGGTTATCTTTTAACCAGAACTCATTGTAATAACATCATACTGCATATTTCAACGGTATATAAGAGAATTCTCTCTGTTTGACTGTTACTTTCAATCTAGTTACATTACAACCCCTAATTTACTTCACTACCTTTTACAAATAACTCAGCGTACTGTTTCACAGAGCCTTTTTGATAATCATGAGTGTCTAAATGAGAATATTCAATGTATTGAAATCATGAATAAATCAATACATTTCACTTTTATATCCTGATACTACTAACGTCATTCACTTTATCATCGTGGCATTCTGTGCTTACTTTCAGGTGAATTTAAGTAGTATATTTTAAATAGCTAATTTCTTCGGATTAGTAAGTTGTGTTTCGTATGTGAAATTTCGCTATCCAGCTTATCATGATTCAATCTTCACTCATTTTTAAAGGTGAGGCTAAAAGTTATCTCCAGTTGTTATCATTCTAGTTGTGGGATTAGCGTTCTGTGCTACAGTTCGCGTATTTTTTTACCTATTTCTATGGTTTCTAAAACGCCCTCTGTCAATGAATACTGTTTCATGCTGTGTATTCATGTGCAAAGTTTTAGTTGTACTTTCACCTCCTAGTAAGTAGATTTATTTATGAAGAATGATGTTTACAAATCAAAGTAAGTTAACTTCACCTTCAAATTATAGCAAAAAGGATTTACGATTGCAGTCTCACTTCAAAATATATGCTTACAAAGCACAGAAAACAGGTAATTTCATACAACACTATAGCACCTGGAAATTACTTCGAAATATGATCACTGCTGCCCACTTTTTTTCTGTCCATTATTTATACTGTTTTGTAGTATGTGAGTAGTCAGATGATAAATTAAAAAAAGCGTCGAAGGAGCTAGGAAACCTACTGCTTAAGGTAGTATTCTTCAACTTATTTCTTACTTGATGCCCATGTTTTATTTCCGTGTTGGGTTGCAGTTACTGCATTAAATTCCTTTTTGATAAACTGAAAAATAATGACAGTTTCATTAGCAGTATAAATATCATACAGTAAATAGTAGGTGTGAACGAACCAACCAAGAAGCTATCACCCAACAAATATACAGAAGAAAGTGGAGATGGATTGGGCAGGCACTGAGAAAACCATTTAGAGACATCACCCACCAGGCCACGCCTTCTAGTGGAATCCAAAGGGGAAACGACGAGTTGGGTGACATGAAGGAGAAGAGTGATTGGGGACATCATGCGCTAGGCCCTCGAATAGAATCCAAAGGGGAAACGACAAGTTGGGTGTGAGAGGATGGTATGGAGGAGATCATGTGGGGAAGAAATGAAAGCTTGTGGGCAGTCGTGGAGCCAGGTTGAAAAGACTGCAAAGAACAGAGTGCAATGGAGGCGTGCTACTGAAGCCCTATGTTCCACTAGGAACCAAAGTGACAAATAATAATAATAGTGGTCACCCAATAGATAATGTTTATTTTAGTTTCAGAAGAAGCTGGCCTCATAAAACTAAGCTGCACAATTCACTGGATTTTAGTAAATAACTCTTATTAACTTTGAATGCCTACAACCAAACCCGATTACTGCTGAATAAAAGTTCTGTTATATATTCCGAACGGATAAAAAAAGCACGCCTAACTGACAGCTAATTTCGTACGCAGGAGCCACCGACTGCAACCCAGAATGAATAGAGAGAAGACCGAAGATGGATGATGGCAGAGTCTATTCCTCCGAGAATATAGTAACCAACCAATCCAAAAACACCTCAATATGTGTACACATGACATATGACCTTGTCCGCAATTTGAGACATTGACGTAGTAAGAGTAAAGATTAACCAATCAGCGAATTACATTACACAGGGGGCAGAAAATAGACTACTAATCATTTGCTGTAAAGTTACTTGCACTTTCATCTGAAAAAGCAATTAAAACTTTTTTGTTTATCTTGAACAATATAGCTTTTATTGGGGAAGGGATTTGTACTCTAGGTATATCAATAACTTTTGAAAGTATATGGTAAGGAAAAGTTTATGAACGATCAAGTGGATGAAAAAAACTAAGACGGTTAAAGGTACATATGATTCCTTGATGTTCATTCTGCTGTTACCCCTGGGAGAGGGGAGTGAATGTGAAATACGAAGATGCTGACTGCCATCTTGATATAACGAACTCCTCTTTTGTTCGAATGCCAAAAAAGTTTTTCTTATTATTAGTTTGCCAAGTTTTTACAACTGAATATTCTGAAATTAACTACTTACGATGATTAAATCTTTCATATTAACTGATGGAATAGCATTAGACTAAACTGATCACCCTCCCTAAGATTGCAGTCAACCTTTTGGTTATTGATTTATAAACTTTGCCATGGAAGACAAAGAGAACACCAGTCAGGATCAACAACATGTAACATGGAATTATTGCCTATTGGTTCGTAGTGCAATACCTCTCTCATATCCACACATGAAGATGGTTGGGATAAAGACGACAGGTAGGAAAATAAGCAAAGAAATGGTCAAAACTGGTATTGTCGTAAGACGAAAATAAGAGGGAATAAAATAATAGTGATGTTCTGCATGGTGATAATGTGTGGGTGTATCTCCGTGTCTGACATGGACTCTTCGCCGTATCTTCTAGAGTCTCCAACCACCTATTTCGGTCGTTACAAAGACCACAACCTGTAAATCTACAGTCTCCTACATCACTCAGAGCAACAGTTAGCAACTTCATGAACTAATGTCATGTTTTGGATTGATTGATTCGACTTATTTTCCAGCTGGAACCTACTTTGGCTAAAGTCGTGCAATGAAGCAGACGATAACTTAAGATGCGTAACATATGTTCCAGCCACCTAAGTCCATGGAGATTTACAGACTAATAAACTGACTTGCCTTTTTTACTTAAATCTCGACTCCTAACCTTAGAGTTACTAATATGGTAATTCCATGGCGCCAAGGTCTATAGTACGAAGGTAACGATTGTTATGATGTCCCCTCCACCTGCAGTAACCATAATTTGTAGTCATATTGTAGAACAGACAGAACTGCATGCAGCGCAGTACACTTGGTTTTTAACAGGCAAAATGAGTAGGATTGATCTTACACTGTTCTGTGTTGATAAATATTTACTAATATCATTGATACATTACTGCATTCGTTCTACAGTAATTAAGTGATAGAGGAAGAACTCTAATTTCAACCGTTTTAAATAAGCTACGTTCCGCAAATTATTAAGACACTGAGATATTTATTAATTTCATGAAAAAAGCTTGCCTTTTTCAGTTAACACGTGTGACACTCCGAACAGTAATTCAGTTTACAAGCTTATGAGCTAATCAGTGTTAGCTAAAGCATAAGACTGAAGCTAATCAAGTTCAAGAACTATTGGCTAAGTAACCAGTGGTTAGCTAATAATACTTTCAGCTGAAACTCGTACCCCCTATAAGTAGCAAAATCTTCTCAGTATTCATTGCATTAGTCAGAAATTTTACCATTTTGAAGTTTGGATCACATTTTTCTGGAACATGCTGACCATATCAGGTTGTTTCATAGACAAACCGTGGTCTTAACAGAGATGATCGGAAAGGAACAATGTATATTGTCTAACAACTTGCTCGTGAATAGTTGTACAAAATGAATTCGGTTCCATCTGACTACTTAAATTATGATAACTTTAAAAGTTGTGCTAGTAAACGTTTTCATCTTCTTTATTTCATTTACGTTCTTTTATGGAAGAAAAAAATACAACTATATTTAGTATGCAGATATACAAAATAAAATTAGTTCAATTTTTAGCGTTTTCAAGGTATAACAAGCTACACCTATGAACATTTTGTAAGAGAATCTCTGAAAAAAAGTTGTTTTTCAGATGAAGCAATGTCGATTCATACCTCGTAAGTTATAATAGAACTGTAGGTACTGTCTCGATAACTGAGTTGCTGGAATAAATAAAAAGAGAGGTTAATTGGGCTATATTCAAGATAGTTGCCTACCAAATAAATAATCTAATATGGAATTGTACTCAACACGGTGCCCAAGGTCTACTCTTACATTGAGCTCGAAATAGGTATTTTGTGCAGAAAAAATTGTACTACTCAGTATTTAAAAATAGGAAGAATAAAACATCAAAATAATGTTGGTAAGGATATACATATCAGATAAATAAGGAAATAATTTTACATCAGGTCATGTTACTACGCATCACATCAACTTTACGAAAGTGAAAACTGTGGAGAAGACAGCAGAATATAGGGTTACCAAATAAAGGTGTGGCATAAATATACTCATTCGGTAAGCTAAACTGAATATAAAAGATAGTTATGGGACTCCGCTGCTATTTGAATTATTCAAGGGCTCTCGTTGTAATCATTTGCCCAGTTTTGGACGCTTGGGTAATATCTTAGCTGTCATATAGCGTATGATGATACACAAGTCAATTAAGACTTAGAAACACTTACCTGAATCGCAATTATGAAAGCCTCATCACATGAACTGGATCATTGTTTGGATTGAAACAAATTACCTACGTTTGACGCCGAAGTCTTAATTTTGAATCTGTTGTGTGTTTAGAAGACTAAGAACACAAAAAACGATGCGAATTTGACTCATCCCACAGCGTTTGTATTCCTCGTTACAATTCTTTAGATTGCTTTTATTAACCTTTCATTGTTACGTTTTTAGGGAGATGGTGGGGTTCTGTTTTCGTCTCTCTAACTGTTCTCACAGCCTCATTTATCTGATTGTCAGTGTTTACGAATATTCTATATGTGTTGTCTGCAGTCGCAAAGCAATTGATTCCAGGAAGGTATTTCTCGATAAGATCTCTGGTTCAGTTATTGTCAAACTATGTTTTGTGCTTATGCTGACAATATTTAGCTGTCTAACCTCCAGATGTCCATTTGCATTGGCTGCAACTACAAAACGCCACAACAACTACGAGTGAAGGTACTTGCGGCTTCTTCTCATAAGCACTAGGCTCTTGCAAGTTTCTTGCTACTTGCTACTAGTCGATTCTAATAGATGGGAAGAATATATGTATATATCGTTCCGTTACAAATAAATGATGCGGCGTTTGTGTAAAGACTGTAGAGCCTGATGATTAAGATGCATGGGTGAGGTGGTATTTGCAGCTATATCTAACAACAGACGAAAGTTGTTTCAGCTCATGCGAACCGCTAACAGCAAGAAAATTAATGTCAGTGTGACAATCTACCAGGTAGATGAGACGCCGGCCAACAATCTTCAGATAACGGGATTGCTAGGCCGAGTATTTCAGAAAGTAATTTAGATCACCATTTGTCCAACCAACTCCAGCTTCACTTTCTTGTGCCAAGTGGTGAGTTAGCACCGACTCATCTGACGAATATGACGTTTAGAAGAACTCCACGAATCAAATGTCCACAAAACACATACGGCAAACTACTTACTGCTGGCCGTTTTTTGGAGAATTGTGGTAGAACTGTATTCAGGAAACTAACTAGATTGCTTGAGAAGGTATGACGGACTGAAATTGTTTCATCACTTAAGCTAATTAAATCATCATGAATCTCGTCCTTAGAAAGGCATCAGAGTGTCAGTCTGCTACCAGTAGCATCAAAGTATTAGCTGCTACCATAATTCGCAGGCTTCTTAAGAAGCGTAGAGAATTATTTGTAAAAAGCAGACCTAGAGTACTTCAGATTCCATGTTCATTGCTTACATGTTCATTCTGTGTAACAGAGTCGAGTATACTCATACGTAATGCTGGTCAAAAATCCTTGTTCTCTTTGAAATATGGGCAGCATCTGATTTGTTGAACATTGCTACTCTTTATAGTTGCCTTTCAGAGAAAGGTTGCCTTGAGATCTTCTTTAGCATGTTGAAGACCCTATACGAAATCACCTCAGGTAAAAAGGGAGCATGAAACCACTTCTTTTCAACATCTTGAAAAAGCAATGTGGTTAGGCAGCGTTGGATATTTTCACTAATTCCTTTTAAACTCGCCATTTTAGCATTCTTACTCCGTTGAGAGGCAAAGCGCTCTCACGAAATCAACAGTTGTCTTTGTCCCAAATCATATTTGACAGTTGACGGCTGTAATAAGTCCGTGTATAAGTGTAAAATCTCGACACTGTTACAATCTAAATCAATAATACATTTTTTTATTTTGTCCACCATTCAGTTATACAGTATTACTAACTTGAGGTTTTGAGCATAAATTATTGCTCTTGATCACAAACACGGACTTTCTGACATCTAGTTTTCATCATCCTATCACCTCGTATTCTTTGTTCAAGTGGTAGTAAAATATACCACATCCTTAAAGTATATGTTTCGTCAAGTACATAGGTCAAATCCACCGATCAGGGTCAGTTAGAATATCACAGGATAGGAATTTAGCTGGATATAGACCCCAATAAGATCAATAATTTAGAAAAGAATTTCACCATTGTAATACATACATAAACATACAACCAAAAAAGCTGAGTGGAATAAAACCACTTTAGTTTGGTCTAGTATATTTAGATGGGGAGAGATAGATTGATTACTGAATCTTTCTTCATCAAATCTGCAAGACTGACACAATATCTATTTCGAAGGTGTCAAAAACTTTGCTAACACTGGAAACAAAGAATACGAGCTGCTAAAACTATAAAAACCAGACTTCGAAAGTTGATATGATTAGAAGTATTTTTATTCAGGTTGTCATCCACCAAGCGACACTATATAACCGTGTTCCATATCAAATTACTACATTTACTACTTAATTCTTTTATTTGAGTAAAGGTGTACAAGTATGGCTGACCTAATTTCTATAGTTTATGGAAGAGTCAGAGCGATATTCACTAATTTAAGACAGTTATGGTATCGTCATGATAAAAAAGTTGGCAGATAAACTTCGAGTGTGGAAATATTGGTGTGAGTAGTTAATTTGAATAATATCGCAGTTTAACTCCCTGGAGCAGTAGTAGAACTTGGCTGCAGATTAACAATCTGCCAACAAAATTACTCTAGAAGAATTTCGAGTACGTGAATGAAGTCGAACTATCAACTTTGCAGTGATAATTCAAAAAAGTAGCTGATAAACCCAGATTAGCTGCCTTGTCGTTATAAGATGGAAGAAATAGTAAATGATTTCATTGCCAATAGTGGAGTACAGAAAATATGGGTTAGATACTATTCATTACCTTCCAATGTTGTTCACGAATTGATCACTTGTATACAACTAGTATAGTTGTTCAGTCCTGCTTGCTGGTCTACACTGACGGAAATCTGTTTATCAAACTCACTAAACAAAGTGAGATGGCACTAAGGTGCAATTAATCATGGTGACAGATGTTGGAGCTTCTCGCTAATTGACTGGCCTTATCTAACATGCTTCTATGAGGATAAAAACAGCACATAAATACCCATGAATAAGAAAATCTAAAAGGTGTAGGCAGATGTGCACCTGTACAGATTCAAAAGCAATCCAGTCGAGCTAACTTTCTATTTTATTCGTTTTTTAAATACTTCATGATGAATTACAACCGATTTCCTCGTATCACAAAAACATTGACTCACTTGAATAGTACCCATTCCATTTATCAATAGCTGAAGGGAATCGTAATGGGGTTGGAAAAAAATATTCTGGTTTCACATGTGCATTGAAATGTAGCAGTTTAGCAGTGGGATAACTTAAAGGAATCGTTTTCTGTTCATTTTCTACTCGTTTATCTTTTGTATTCAACACAAATTTCCAGATAACAGGACACCGTTCACGCAATGAGAATGCACTCAACTGAATATTCCATTCACATGGTAACTTATAAAGCCATCTTTTATTTTGATTGAGTACAGCATTTATAACATCCTTCAAATGAAAAAAAATTGAAAAAGAGAAAAATATTGCTAGACGCAATTTTTGCAGATGTACGTCTCCTCATTACATAAGGTGTTCAGTCTCGCTGATGAGCACTTGTATGGACGAAACCCAAGAATACACCACTTATTATCGTCAACTTCATAACCTTCCCATGAAATATGGCAGAATAAACTATAGTGTCACTGGGTATAATAATTATATTATATTGTATAATCCTTCGCTGATGTATTTCAGAGAGTAGAATTAATGAAAATGTTATCTTAGTTATCAGTTACTAATAGCCAGTTTTCATAAACTCAGACATTTTTCTTAGCATACTACATCTAGTCCATTTAACATACCAAAAATATCTGTAAAAAAGGGAGAGATTACCAATAAGAACTATGTATTCCCCCATTTTAGTAGATTTTTGAGGATTTAACTACTGAAGAGAAACGGTTGACTAATATGAGATGAATAAATTGATTTATTTTCACTGCCTTCTTCCACCATCTAAGAAAAATTAGCATCTAACGATCTATTTTGCGTCTCAAATATATATAAAGTCATCATCTGCGGACAGAAAATTATTGACTTTTGTAACCATTCAAAACCAGAAGGGTCGACGGACTTCATTCCTGCGTTGATCAATCACTGAAGAGTAATCAAAGTCACCTCATAGAGACCTGATTGCTAGGTAATTTGTTCTATGGTGATCAAACTAGGAGAATCATCGCTGTAACGCATTCTTATTGATTATACAGGGTTGAAACAAATTCTAAACCTTGATGAAACTCTGAATTAAGTTTGAGGTTTGTGGAGATTTATTTATTGATTTCAGGTTGGTATTCATCATGGATGGACAACAACTGGAGAAACATCGAAAACCTGTGTGCTCTAGACAGTTGTTTCTCCCTAAAATGAGACTCCTCAATAGTATGCACCGATGAATCCGGCAGAGGTCAAACTCACTGCCTTTGGGTCTGTAATCAATACTAAATTGCTTTCCAGTGCTCATTAGTGACATGCTTCTAGTTCTAATGAGAAGCCGCGACCTGTTGGGTCAACCAAGTAGAACATGAAGTGGATGCCATCTGAAGGCTGTGGTGGATAGCTTTACTAAATCGCAAACTGGTAGAAATAGGAAACCATTAAGTTTGACCCAGTAGATTGACGATTATGTGCTTATTACAAAAGCTGAAAGTTGTGAGCTCTCGCCCTGTTGGGGTCATGGACCCGCACTACAAACAAATCTCGTAGTGAAACGAAACAATTGTCGGTTCCCCTAGCTTTTTCATGGTTCTGCAAATGATCCTAATCCGTGATTAACACTACCTTCAGAACTAATATAACCTAGGAGATTCAATTTCGTGTAGTCCAAAATTGATCGAAAGAATCTTATCAACACTTAAGACTGGACAATATGGTGGTAATCATTCTGCAGTAACTCATCAGTGTATTTTTGGATCATCTGAATAACAGACCCATAGTGTTTCATATAGGTCGATGGTAGTCTCTGACTATATCACTGAAAGATACTAGTTTGGATTTCTGAACGAGCAATATTTCCCTCAACGATACACATTGCCGGCGAGTGCTAACATGCATGAAGCCTAGATCAAGGTAAGCTTTCCGCTGACGTTTTTCATCTGACTAACAAACTTCATTTATCTATTATCATGTATAACAGGAGGGTTGACACAGTGAGTTTTAATAGCTGCAAAAATATTTTTTTCGAAATTAAAATCAACTTTTAACATCGGGGTTTTAATAAGCAAATATAATGCATCACCAAGCATGTCTCTTAACTCGAATTTTGAATGATTATACCCAAAGCTTGTAACTTAAATACTCTACTTTGAAAGCTTTGATAATTTTCCAGTAATTTTTATCCGTGATAGGAAGCAGTCCATATGGAAATCAACATTTCAAGTTATCAGCTGCTAAGGTAGAAGTTATGAATTTCAACCTCTGTTTCATGTTGGTGTGTGGTCAACAAAAACTTTATTGGACAATTTTGTCCTACAGTTGACCAATCAAAATAAGTGTCCAACTTTCGACCTAGTGGTTTTATATGTTGATGAAAACTGTATATAAATGTGTTTTTATCAAGTCATGAGCTTTCCTTACAACCACATGCTAATCTCTGTCTTCTGATTTACGCGGCTTAGTGAAGTATAAGGTTCTGAGGGAGAACAGTCATGATTTGCATCCGGTTCAAGTGTCTCATCGAGTTATTATCGTTTGTATACTTATTATTATCTATCTGGTCACTTCAATCCGCTTGTACTCATTACGTGCTAAACTAACAATAGGAAATGAATTATGAGTTAACCTGAAAGTGAATGAAGTTGTCGTCCGTAAAAATAAGCAACCTATATTGTTATCCATTAAAATTAGGTCTTAGTAATTATTCATTGCGAAAATGTTCTAGATAATCTGCATATCTTTATCTGACATCCACCTAGTTTTGGTATTCGAACAAGTGATATTATTCGATTATTGAGACATAATATCTCAACCATATTATCTTTGATTCAAACATTTAGCAACAAGAATTAAAGTTTTAGAAGGGCGGGGGAAACAGGAAGTTTCTATAATCATGGTATAACATGGTATCATGGTATCATGGTATAACATGTCACTATCGTTTTCCTGCTTATTACACTTCATTAAGTTTTCAGTAATGTCTACAAGTTGCCATTCATTTTATTTAAGTTGCTTCTGTACCAGTGAAAATCACAGATCCTAAGTTTTCAAACATCATTAGAGGATCATAGTAAACGATCATATTCATAATATTCACCACTGTCCACTGTTAGTAGGTGTTAAATAACCCAAACTATTCAACTCGAGTTCTCTACATATATGTAAATCCCGCACGTGCAGCCTTTGAGCTATAGGAAAAACGTGTCTGTCTGTTCGTCTCTCTGCTTCTCTGTCTCTCCAATCACTATGATCCCTATCATAAGGTGATAAAATTCATTTCACATGTCCTCTTTTACACTCACTATCTTAGAGAATTGACCAGTATTGAAATGAAATTGGTTGAAGATTAGTAAATGATCGCTAAACTATGTTGAATAAATGAAAAACTGGGATGACTTTAAAGGCCACCCTGGCAACTGCTAAAATAACTAGTCAGATTTCGGTATTCCGGTTGAATAGGTAGTTTTCCATAAGATACAGAATCTTAATTAGTTATCTCATCAGTTGCCAGGGTGGCCATTAAAGTCGCTAGAAAAATTAGATCAGTGAAATCAAACGAAAATGAATTAAATATGATGGTTTTCAAATGGGAACTGAATAACTGAATACGTTTCATTATTTGCTAGATAATACGATTAAGCTGACGGGATGACCAAATACACAGGTTCCGTACTTATGTGTACTGCATAAACAGAAACCCATTGACTCTGGGAACTTTGAATCCAAATTAACCACTTAGATAAAACGTACCCTTCTATGGGATTGGATTATATACACGAACAAATAACTAAATGAGAAATAACATGCATGTTTCGTCCTAGTATGGGACTCCTCAACGGCGGGCACCCACGACCCAGCTAGGGGTCGAACCCAGGACCTTCAGGTCTCACGGCGAACGCGCCAACCATTCAGCCAACGGGTTGATTCCCAGTGGTTCACATTTTCCAACTTCTGTCAATTCATGACATAGCTGCTGAGGAGTCCCATACTGGGACGAAACAGCTGTCCAGTGCTCCCAGCTTTTCAATGGTTCCCCAACTGATGTCAGTCCATGATGAATACTACTTCTACGTTAAAAATCCCCATTCATCTCAGAACTAACATGCATGTTTAGTCCTATTTGATGATTAAACGGTACCCATCAAGAGTGTAGTTTGGTCAGTTGGTGAAGTGAGCAAACAGCGTGGTACTTGCAGCTGACTGGCCCTGACAATAAGTGATTTAATTCTGGTTCAATTTCACCTTATTTACTCTTACTTAGATAGTCTGGATTCGGTTTTAGATATTACAGAATTAATGTATCATCTGAAATATGTTGAACAGATATTTACTGTAATATACGTCCTATACCCCCTCCAATTCTAATCTATCTAATCAGCTATCTTTGTATTTATTCTGTTATATCAGAGTTTCAAAAATTTTTTCGGAATATACCGATTCATTAATTAAACAGATCAACGACTGAACAGAAAGTAATACCAAGTTCAAGTTCTCACTGCTTACTGAAACGCACTAACCAAATTATCAGTCACCAAGCGCACTGGCTTGATAAGTGTGAATTTACTTAATAGAAGTGCTTAGTTCAATTAATTATCATATATTTATTGTCATTAATCAAAGTGTACCTTTAAGCTTTAAATAAATTCCATTCTCCCACTAAAGAATTCAAACGCCTATGGGTTCATTGTTGCGGTTTGTATTATGCCGTCGATGACTGGACCGAATTGATCCATCTCTGTTTGGATATAGGCTCATGCCAGATGCCTCGAAATTACCTGTTTTGATTATATACTGATGACGGATAGTGGTTGGCAGTGGAATGCAGGATGCGCGTCTGATTCTATTTGGGACTCGTCAGCTGGATGTACCTGCTCAGTCTACGCCCCTTATATTGCGTAATCAGTGATAATGCAAATAAACTGATAAGACAACTGCTGACAATGTAAAATTTCCTATCACAGTGTGCAGATTGGTCATTGACAGTTATGCTTTCAGATTCGTAATCGTATTTCGTTACTATGTCACAATGCATAAAGATTGGTAGTCCACCAATGTATTAAAAATCAACCGCCATATGTTAGGTAGGTTTCTCTGTAAACATTCTAATGAATAAATGAGTTACTTTAATCGAAAATGTTTCCTAAAATTACTTCGTACCGGTACTTTATTATCATTATTATTATTATTACTATTACAGGCTTTTATGCCGCTGAACGTTTATGTCTTATCTGAAATCTGATTGGTTTTTTCAAGGTCGTTGATGCGTTCACCGACTAAAAGTATAGTTTTAAAAATACACTAGGACACATATAAATTATGTTGAATGTACCATACTTATCTCCACCTACCTGTTCAGCAGTTGGTAAGATTCTCTTCTGTTTCATGAGATTAAATGCAATTTTCAACCAGAGTCTATTCCACTGGCGTGCCCGAAGTTTAGACAAATCGATTAGCAGGAGTCCGGCATTGTAACCAAAACCCTTATTGAAAAAAACAAGAAAAAAAGTATACAAAATCTACATCATATATGACTTTACTGATAGTTCATTTTTGCATGAGAGCACTGGACAGCTGTTTCGTCCTAGTATGGGACTCCTCAGCAGTGCTCAACCATGGCCCCACCAAGGACCAAACCCAGGACCTTCAGGTTCCATGGCCAGCACGTTACCATTGAGCCAGCTGTCCATATTTCTTGCTTCTGTCAGTTCACAACATAGAGTGACTGTCACCCAATACCATCGCTGAGGATTTGTCTTCATGGTTACCAGTTTCGGATCCCTATCTCGACTTCTCATCGGAATTTCAGGAACCACCTTTCGAATCTAGTCAACAATGAGCTGACCACAGAACCTGAAGGTCGCGGGTTCGATCCCTGGTGGAGTTATGGATGCACACTGCCGAGGAGTCTCATACTAGGACGAAACAGCTGTCCAGTGCTCTCAGGTTTCTAAAGTTCCTCCAAATGATGTCAATCCATGATTAATACCAAATTTCTATGCATATTTTGCTTTTTTGAAGTTCATATTACCCATAGGTTAATCAAACTGGTTTATTGTCAAAAGCGGCATAGGTTAGGTATCAGCGAAATACACGGTGAAACTAACACTATCAAAATACAGAACGGAAAGCTACAACTTCAGTAAAAAGAATGAAACAAAACACATAGGGTTATATAATAATATCCTAATGCGTTGATTAGTCCAGCTGTAGGAAAGCTCCTTTCCAGTGCTACTTTGATTCTTTCTTCTATTTGCTTGGATACTGCATCTTCCCTAAATGTAAAATGTATAAAAGCTTTTCAAGGTTTGTTTATTACCCTTAATCTGTTCTTTTCCATGTTTTACAATAAATCTCTTGGAATATCTATTGTCTTGGTTACACTTCTCACTAATATTTAGGTCTTCCTCTAACTTGTCAACAGATATAAGTTTCTAGCTCTGTTGTAAAGTGTTTCTAGTAGACTACGCTTATAGCTGATATGACAGAAAGTATGATAGCTAAGGTACTGTCCAGTCCATGTGTCTTTTTTATGGACAGTCTTTTCAAAGGTACCATCAATTCTTCTTCTTGTGTTGATTCCCAAAAGCTGAAACCGTTTTCCTGCTAGTATTCAATCGTAAATTTAATACTATGATGACAGTCTTTGAGTTTGTCAAACAAATCACTTGCATGTTCCATATCATCATAAACAACAAAGGTGTCGTCAACGAAACTGTGGTAAGAGGTTGTTTCGCTGATGATTGAACTCAGGTGCATCTGTTTGAAATAAACCATGAAGAAATCTGCTAGGATACGTCCTGGAGGTGAACTCATTGCCACTCAATAAATCTGTTCATAAAGCTAGTTATTGAAATGATTTTGGACACCCTTTGTAGCAGTAACTGTTTCAATTCAATTTCTGGCAACGGTAGCCGATCAGTTTGTTGACAGATTATATCAATCGTTTCACTGACTGGTATGTTTGTAAATAAGGAAATCATATTGTATGATATCATGAACTTGTCTGTGACGTCAACATGATCTATTTCGTGAGAAAATTCAAAGATACTTTTTAAGTTGTGAATCGTCAACTTACTCTAGACGGGTTCTAAATATTTCACTAACCATTTCACCAGCTTGTGACATGGCGAATTAACCACTGAAACTATGTGCCTCAAAAGTACATTAGACTTATGAATTCTGGGTAAACAACACATAAGTGAAGATGTGAACCTCTTAAGTTGAGTTCATTATATGTTATATTAACAATTAATTTCTTCATTTTGTTTTCAAATGTAAATACAACATTCTTTTTAGTACCATACAACTAGAATCATATTGGATCACTAAGAATTGTTAACACTGTATTTACATTATCATTTTTGTTCATTATGACATCACGAAATCCTTCATGAGATCTGAATCTAACGAAATCTGCCTTTACGTGTAGTTTATCCAGTTCCAATTTGTGCTCTTTGGTAAAGATTTCCTACTGTTCATATAGTGATACATAGTACTGATTAGCTCCGTCAACCAATTTAGTCATCAATTTACTTGAATACGTAACTAGTATTCACCGTTTCCATGGGAAATAACGGTAAATGACCTTTGTCTCTACAAATGATCTATTGTTCACTGAACCTACAGATCGCAATTACAATTCTTAAATCTGGTTGATTCACAGTAAGAAATATGATTGTTTTTTGGTCAGTAATTACTGAAGACTAATAACGCAGACGTAGCAAATAAACACCGTTAACTACACCAATTAATGATATATCCGGTCAACTGAACACACTCATCAAGTGTTATAGGCCAATTAGTTCAACTTTCGATGTGAAAAACAGCTGTGAAGTAACAGTAGCAAATTAATGTGATTTGTTAAGATAGCTGTTTATGGATATCGTTACTGAAACTTCGTCCTTCATATCATTTCGCAGTATATGCTAACAGTTCACCTCTTACTGCTATTATTGTCTTGGAAATCAGTGCAGTTAAATAATATTCTTGTTTCAATTCCCCTAAATTATTTGATTCGACCATAATGGTAGCACAGAGCTAAGGCTGTAAGATGTTTGCAGATAATGGGCCAAGAAGTCTTATGTAATTATTTGGGCAAACACTGATCTCTTCTAAAACTGGATTATTTACACGGCTGATCTTCTATACCTAACATCAAAATACAGTACACTACAATGACATGTCACTTACATTAGTGTACACATTGCGGATGACACTGATAGACTTCAGTCAACTCTGAGCACTGAAAACTTAAAGGTCACCCTAAATGCAGTGCACCACAGTTTTGTATTGACATCATTCAGTACTTAGCACTGGAAGTTAGATAGACACATCGGTTATTCACAGAGGCTTATTTAGTTCAGAGCTTCTACCTCATCTCCTGACTAGCCCTGTTCGGTTGCCTTGGTCGATGTACTCAACGTTTCAACCATTGTATGGTATTTCACAGGTCAAATTATTTTCCTTGACTGGATCAGCATCGACTTATGTCCCCTAAAAGTTTTGCTTTGAGTGAGTCCGAGAATTTCATTGCCACTCTTATCTTGGCTTTACTAAGAATACAAGATGGAACGTTTGATTTCCATTCTTATTTGTCAACACTATCAACGACCTTAAATTTATTCTTGATCACGTTGTGACTACTGCTTACACAGCTATTTCTCTTTTCTTTACTAGGTCTTACAAAATGCTCCATAACTTCTAGGATAGAGTTATTTAGCTTTATCTCTTTGATGTATTCTAATCCTTCATTTAGATTTGCCATCTCACTAACCAAACTCACGACTCAAACACTCAAGTTCGTCTTAATAGGTAATGAATGCAACAACGGGAAATCTAAGTATCCATTATTGTAACACTTTCGTACAAACGCCCAAATGTATACCATCATCTTCTCTTCACTTTATTTTGCAGTCCAATGTAGTTTATTCTTCTTCCTGACTGCACTGATTACCAAGTTCGAAACCATATGTGTGTTGAAAAGTTGTCGACATGTCCCAGTTTCAGTGCAGTAAATATGTCTATCATAATTTTGGAACAGGTTGAAAACTTCCCAACACCACGTGTTACCTAATTTTCCTTGATGTATATCTAACATAATCGGAACTATTGAGTATCACGTCGTTACCCGTTCAGTATTTCGATTTCCTGAGAAATTGCGAAACACAGATGTCAGGTATCTCTTGCAGGATTGTAACAGTCGGTAACTTAGATACTAATTCTAACCAAATGATCTTTAATCTACTTGAAAAAAACTTAATTTCAACGTTATTGTGTTGACTTGAGTCTATAATAAGTCTGAAGTTCTACAAAAATTCCAAGTCATTAATAGGGATGCAAAAACAGCGGGAGGAAACTCAGAATTAAAATGTATATCCAGAATCCTTTCAAGTATATATAATAATAGCTGAATCGCTATATCAGTTAAAAGTCCCTTAACAGCTGACTGATTCTGACCTTCGCTTAAAAGCGAGATAACACCAGTTCGTTTGTGATCTTATATATGAACAAGTAATTCCTAGGTCGATGATCCATTATACAGAAAGGCTACAAGCTAATAGTTTCCCAGTGATGTAATTCAACACCACTAATAAGTTTATATGGTCTTTGAATTCTTTACGTTCAGTGTGTACTGTATGACGACATTTTAACACTGAAACCAATAAAACTTAGATTGAAAATTTCCTGACAAAGATTTACCTTTATGATTCTTTGAATCAGATTAGGGTCACTGCCGGGACACATAGTTTCAAGATAGTCATCATCCTTGAATTCCTTTCAGGACACTGTGTAGCTTTTCATTCAGATTAGTTTTGCGCTACACTCAATCAGATTTTGTTGAATTAAGGTTGACAGGCACACAGATTTGATTGTGTGGTCTAGTAGCCAGGATCTTTGTAATAGCTGTTAATAATCTAGACTGAACTTTGCTTCAACATACGTGGATGATCCAAGTTTTCAAAAGATGGAAAGTTGTGTGGTGACAGGCATCTTCTACAGAGTATCTTTAGGTTCAGCTCATGGCAAAACAACAGATTCATCGCACCCCATAACGAATGAAACCGTCACACAAAACATATGTATGCATATATATGACGCCAAAGATGTTTATTCAGCTTCTGCGACGTTTTGACTACATATCTTGCATACTGTCAATAGCACATCTTCAAGTCGACATATCGACATATCGACATACACTGATTGATCACTAACGACAAGTCAATTGCATGTTACCCAGTCCTGACTGCTGACCAAATTTTATGGATCATTTTGCAAGGTGGCAACCAAGCTAGGAGGATGACCGTCACTGTGCACTTTGACGAATGTTACCTGGTTGGAGGCAGTCAGCAGGAAGTCCTGCACCTAGGCTTGGTGCTTCTTTGCTCTATTCAGCAAGGTGTATCTGCAACCTCAAGGGAACTAATGTCATCTGAGAGATTCAACTCTTGTAGGACTGGATTACGTATGAATCTCATGTCAAATGTGTTGTGATGCCCCAGTTTCATATAAAACATTGTTATTGATCTGATCATTTTAAAGTGTCATTCCCACACCATTTTTACGGCATGATTAATAGTCTATTTTCTGCCCCCATTGTAATTGGTCAATCTTTACTCTTACTATGCAAATGCCTCAAATTGAGGACAAGGTCATTTTTCATGTGTATACTTATTCATGTGTTTTGGATTGATTCATTATTATATTCCCGGTGTAATAAACTCTCCCATCATCCAGCTTTGATCTTCTCTCTATTCGTCCCGCGGTTGCAGTTAGTGTCTCTTGAGTACCAAGTTAGCTGTCAGCTAAGCGCTTCGAACCATAACAAAATGAGAGAAAAGACTTGTGTGTGCTTGCATATATGAGGACAAAATGGAGCTCTGGGGCAATAAAGTGACTTGTAACTGAGTTCCAGTCCACGGAAACTTAGACGCTTACTGGCTGAGGGATTCGGCAAAGTTAACAACTCAGAAAAATGGTAACACTTGTCAATACCCCTTTTAGTCACCCCTTAATTACTCACCGTTTGCTGTTGAAGCGAAATAAAAACGTACAAGTATATAGCTGTGTTCCAACCACAGGATGACGTGTAAATGTCCATATAGGAAAGTTTGGCCAAGTTGGAAAACAGTTTAACGTGTAATGAAAATCTCATACCAACAAACTCCAGCCATACACTAATAATCTATAAAAATATGAATCTTACCAATTTAGGCCAAAATTGTTGTCCCATATTGTAGTAAAACGTTGGATTTTGTTCAGCCACAATCCCGATACACTATGAAAATAAAAAGTCATATAATCTGGTATTGTTATCCATTTTCATACAAAGACACCAAGTGACAGTAAACAAAAGTTTATCATTTATTCAAAGCATATTTCTTGACCTTATTTTCATAAGCAATTATGAGTGAATACAGCTTTTTAAGTCGGAATCCAGGATGAACGAAGTTGTTCAGCACTCTTTACTTTTTCATGTTTCTCTGTATAATGTGAATTGACCAGGAAGAAATAACCCTGGAATGAGTCAATCTTTTAAAAAGCACCCCTTTAAAAAGTAAATTCTTAGCATACTGGTTTACACTACTGCAAAAGGATACATTTATGAGATGTAAAGAAAATCGATACAAAATCCTCTAATGCTAAATAGATAAGATTGCTGTAAGTGACTCTGACTTTTAAGTCAATAACTTCGTCTGCAGCATGACAACTGTCAGCCCAGGACCGTTGATATGTGCACTCATTTCAATTGTACGGGTTATTAGCTTTATTTACGTTAGTCAGTGAAAGTGGAGACCCAACACAGTTGCATAGCTCCCTCAAATAGACAGGAATTTCAGGAATCACCAATCGCCCTAAAACACTCAATGAAAGTAGACAATAATGTAGCAGCGTATGTCAAAGACCACCTCATCGACGAACTTCAGTCAGCGTTGAGGACAAAAGAATGAACGGGATTTATTCTGCTTAATGGTAGCTTTTATTTGACTGGAAACATTTGTTCAGGTGGTTTCAGTGGAGTATTCTTCACGGAGTGAAATAAGTTGCAGAACTATTCAAAGCCTGTGAACATTAAAGAGTGATTTCGTTCTAGTACATGACTACCCAGCAATGAACACCCAAGACCTCAAGAGGAATAGAGCTCAGTAACATTTGGTCTTGTAGTTAGCGTGTTAATATCTGATCACTATATTGCAATACAATGGTCCATATCATCTTAACTGTGTTAATTTGCGACATAGCGCAACTGCCATCCTATATCATCGGTGATTATTTATTCCATTGCCGGAAATAATTGACCAGGTAGGTCACGAATTTACATTAGAAGTCAGGGAATATATCTAGAAGCATGTCTTTAGTGAGCTCCAGACCATAATTCAGTTTGTAGACTTGTCAGGTTTGTTGGTGAATTTCAAGTCGGTATTCACCACAGACTGAAGTCGATTGGAGAACCATTGAAAACTTTAGAGGATTGAACAGCCATTTTGTCCTTGCATGGCACTGTATGCTGGTTGCTCTGTAACGCAGATTGACAGAGGTAGGAAAATGTAGACCATTGAACTCTGATCCAGTAGTTGTATGAAAACGTTCTCGCGGATGTATAGATGTTAACTGCTGTGGATTCCCAAAACGGGACAAAATAGCTGTTCAGTGTTCCCAGGTTTCCAATATTTCCGGAAAGGATATCAGTCCGTGATGAAAACTATCTTAAAATTGACTCCAATACCCTCCAGCATGATTCAATAAAGATCAACGCAAACCGATCAACAGATGAATATAACAATATTTGACTGACAGCGGACACATTGTTCCAGAAGAGTTGTTTGCACTAGTCCACAAAGTACACCGTAGTCTTCCGAAAGTTGTTAGGAAACTTTTACGTTGTAATACTGAAGCTCTGGGAACACAACCATAGGAACCGGAATTATGTATCCAGAAACGACTTTAACATTCCCTGTTCTTATCCACTTCTCACTTCTCAAACTTTCCAGTTCTCAAATCTAACTGATCTCTTACTTTTCATATTGTTATAGGGTAAGCAATCTCCCTTTAGCTCACTTTCAAAACCATTATTGTTTTGTTCACTCACAAGTGCATACTCACTTTATCACGGATATTCTACTTACAGTTAACAGTTACTCACGTTGTCAAACACTTCCATATTTCTTACGTAATTTCTGGTCCCATATTATTTTCATGACCAAAAACTACTAAAACTTATTGACTAAGAAATATTGCCACCATTTAAATAGGACTGCATAACTGGAGAAGGTAACATGACTGAAAAAATTGGTCCTCGAAGTCTTTATTCTCTTGGAATCAATCAATCAGCCAATCTCAACAAACCTTCTAACTGAATTCAAATCACTGTCAGTTTTCAGTCACTGAAAGTCATCCACTCGGTTGATAGTAAGTGATGATGACACAAGAAGCACAGTTATTTACCAAATACATTATGTTTTTGAATGGTGCATCTGTCTCTTCGTCATTACAGTTCTCCTACTTGAGTGTCTATTCAAACTTCCTTCAATAGTATGTTACTGAATTCTGAGGCTAAAAGGTCCTATCTTCCTTATAAGTCAAGTTTCTACTTTTGCTATTAGGGGTTCCTGAATAGTAAGACAATTAAAAGTCGAACAACTGGACACGAGGTTAGTACCTACACAATCAAAAAATGATGTTTTCTACAGAGACTGGTGATCATTGGTTCAACGTCGAAGGACAATAAAAGTAAGTAGCATCTATGAATCTCACAAAAAAGCTAACGTTTGGTTGATTACTGTGCGATAATGATTAGTAGGGGAAGTACTACATAAAGATATCCTAGAATATTTTTTTATGAAATGAGACCGAAATGAGGATGACTAGAAATGAAGTACTGAAAAGTTGCTGCTTCTTATTTTGGAACTGTTCATAAGTTGTCAAGTTGCCACGTTTAAAGTGGAAATTAGAGATGTTGACCTTTTGCTGTAACCAAACAGCTAGGTGTTCATATGCCTGCAACGACGCTTGAAGTCTCTGTGATTGATTAGCAATCAAGTTTAAGGAATGAGTGGCCAAGAAATAGCTCCACATAACTACATAATTCATTTACTTGGCAATATCACTTCCATGTTCCAGAACTCATCATCTGCTCGCAGGCAGAAGATCAATATTTTTATGACATGTTGCTGAGATAATCCTACCTGATCTTGATTGAATTCATCAAATAACCTCCAAAGATTTGTAATATCATCATTTAGTAGAATGTCGGAATCCAGTAGAATAACCTGTAAATAATAAGAATGAGATTCATCAAATTTGTAAACTGAAATAGTTATCGAACTCTAATCTTCTCATAGAAATTACAGAAATTACTTCAAGTTGAAATGAAAAATAATTCTTATTTGCTAGTCACATGGTTCAAACCAAAAGATTCTATGGTAATGATGGGTAGTGGGTAGCAGTGGAATCCAGGATTCTAAATTGTTATGTCACAAAATAAGAATAACTATTGCGATGAAGAGCTATCAGTCATGTGTTTCTAACTTGTATAGTGGACTGAATTAAATTCAGTCAAATGGGGAGTTTCAAAACTTGCCCAACTTGTAGACTTTTAGACTAGGACTAGAACCGTGATATGACTATAATTTATGCATAATTCAGAATATATTTCGAAAAGGAATATATACATCAGATATGGATGAAATCGGATTTCATGACTCTGATATTATTCTTTTGGTGACGGCCAGCTCAGGAATTTAGGACTCGTGTTTCCTCTCATTTATGACTCATCAGTTGGATTTATCTGCATCCAAGTGAGTGATTATGGACTACATTACTATTGTATCTTTACCTTGAAGTGAAATAAGTACGAATTGATGATATTCAGTTAAATTTACACTAGACTGTTCACTTTTAACCTTTAGGGTGGTAAAGATAAAAAGCAGCATGACTAAAATACCCCATCAGTCAGTAGTGTTTGTGAATGTTGTTCTGAGTCTTATAGGTGAATGTAAACATCTAGGTTGTGATCGAGAAAATTAAAGGCTGGAGACTGTAGGAGAAATGACTCAGAATGGATGTCAGTGACCCAAATGTATCTGCCTCTTACCTTCATCTTCATCGTCACACTGCGTTTTACTTCTAGTTCTACCTCCTCTTCTTTTATTTTTATGAAGTCCTAAGAATTCTGGTTTTATCTTCTTTCTGTTCTTATATCTTTTGTCAAGACACTTTGTATTTTATTGTACTGATGTGGGCTATGGTGACTTACAGCGTTACATAGTGATGCTAGGCCCTATGTAGATACTGACTAATTAACTGACCAAGTAACGGAAGACTTGATGGTCCGATAAGATACTTCGACTATCGACTTCATATAACTCATTAACTGCGATCGAATAATTTCATATCATTATTAATAGGGATTATCAGTAACCTGAACGCCAATAAGCAGAATAGCACAGTCAGTGTAGTTCTTTTTATTACCCAGGTCTGATTCTATGTCTGATACAATACAACTTATACTGGTGTAGCTTTATTTAACAGGATTTGAGCCACACTTACTGTATGAAAGGTATCCAGCAAATTTTGCATTCATACTCTTATCTTCTATAAACCTCATTGCTATCAAAGTGACTAACTATTTACTGTCATGCGTCACAGTATTCGTGGGTGTATAACGGCAGTTGGTGTGGTGGTGAACCTATCACTAAGGGGAATTCGCAATTCGAGTATTAGCCGGTCACTTCAAAGTTAGCTTTGTAGAAGAGATTCGCTACAATTTTTCATCCAGCCGATAAATATGCTTTAGAAACTAGACAAATCAGGTAACAAGATAATCGATTAGAAAGTCCTCGTCAACTGGAAATTCGGTTTACATCAAACTCGTGGTATACTTTCCCGTTCTGAAACCTTCTAGTACTAGGTAACTGTTATCCTTCTGTTTAGAAAAGGGCTAGAATATTTTAGATCTGAAATCGATTGGAAACACTGAACCACAATCCACTGGTATAAGTTTAATCATCTTGTGATATACTTTGACTAATGCTTCAAAATAATTCATGTTATTTTCACTTCGGAGCCCTTGATTAACCTCAAAGACCACTGCATGCCACTGAGTGACATTGAAACAATTCTGTTACAATAGAACCAATCAGTTGCCTCAGACATTTGAATTCCTAGCAGTTACTCTCCGTACTCCTGATTTTGCTTTCTAATGGAAATCATTTTCAAAGAGGAAAAAAACAAGACATGTACTGTCCCTCTCTCTCTCACACACACATTTTTTCACTCACCTTGTTAACATTTGCTGGTAAAATTTGAGTAATCAATAGTTTAAGATAACTTCTATGTCCAGAATAGTGTCCAGATTTGAACGACTTTATTTGTTTCTAGTATGAATGAAAAAAAACACCGGTAATAACAACAACTATGTATAGATAATTTTCATTTATCTGTTAAATAAAGTTAAAGTGCACCGTATCGTTCTTTCACCTTATCTTTTAAAACTCCTTACTAGTGCATATACCTTACTGCCTGGAAACCCAAGTTTCAAACCGGGGTTCAAATTATTCCTTTTCAGTCACTGAATCACAATCTTTAGCTTCCATGATTTTACGGAATAAGCCAACTACAGTGAGACATCATTGGTAAATATGCAAACTTGAGGGTAAAGAGGGTGAAAAAGAAATGAATGTGAAAAACGAACAGATCAGAAGTATATGGGATTATAGTCAGGGGGTAAGTAGAGAATACAATCAGATAAAAATCAAAATTTCCGGCTAAATAGTCAGATAGTCTACCAACTAAACTACTGACCACTAATCATTCCCATCTTAATCAACAAATGTGAATTTTCCGGCTAACACATGAACGATAGAAGGATAACTGTCACCTTCCTGCATAAACTAACTACAAAATAAATTTATCTTATTCTATACTCATGCAAACAGAAATCGTACAAATTGAATGAACAACTAGCTAGAAATCAGTTTTTTGTAAGATAATATGTTTCCTTCAAAATCGCATCTACAAGGTTGACTAGAGTTAATTTCAGCGAACTCCTGAATGACCATTGGGTAACTGTTAGTACGCAGATAAAGCCTGGCTAGTGTGGTAGATTATGAACTGACCAATTTAGATTTGACGAAAATATACTGATGGGATCACGCGAAGGCGATGAATAAACCATTAACCAATCTCTTCAACCAAATGAACGCATCTTAATGGGAATCTGAGTGGCTTAATTAAGTAATTCCAGTAGGAAACATGCTACTATTATGGTTCATAAGATATGTTATCAAATCATACCCACAAATGATGTACGAAACACTTCTACCTATTACCTAGCTATATAATTAGCAGTGATATTTAGTTCAATAAAAAAAAGTTGTTTGAAAGCCATCTTGACAAATCATTACCATACGGCATAACAAAAGAGTATTGGAAACACTACGTGAGATGATTTCCAAAAGCGTGGGGTGAATACAATTTGCCTGTTATTTATAGCCATGGCATCGGTAACCCAACAACTAACTTTCGAGCTCTGTGTAAGGAAAAGTGTTGTCGGTTCTCTTATTTTTACATGGTCATAGTCCGGTCTCAAGTTTCTTCGCTGTTTCAACATTCGTCTTACGCCTACTGACAAATTAGTTTAATTGGTTCTACTTTATGGTTTACTTTTCTACATCTGTATCTACTTTTTATTGGAATTCAAGCAATATTTACTTCACTAATGGATTGTAGATAGTATTATTAGTTTAGACCTATTGGTCATCACCGTGATCGACTGTGTACTTTCCTTATGCATTTTATGGTCACACAATCTTCTAATTCTAGGAATGACCTGCTACTTCTTCCTAGAACATTATGTGCAGCTTTACGCTCGAAAACTTGACACCAATTATGGTGTTGATTTGATCAAATTAGGTGGTCTGAATTTCTTATTTTCCATGAGAAACAATGGCAAGAAACCTTATCATGCATTGTGTGTGTCTTTCCAAACACCTAACGCGATTCCAGAACATTCCGTTCTCACGACTCAGTATTGACTTATTAGCTAATATCAACATTACTACTATGAATATGATTTTACAGCAACTGAAAATGAATTGTCGAAAAGAAGATTTTCTTCTTTCAATTACTTAGTGCTTACTCAAATGTCTCCTTGGGCTTCTTTTCGAATGGAATGTATATTTACACTTCTGTTACACTGATTAAGTCTTATTAGTTCCACTGCAAGCAAAATATTATGCCAGATCATCCTCAAGAAACTAAATAATCCTCTGCAGTCAAAATTATCACCAGAACACACTGGCTGGCTGGCTGGCTTTAGGAAGAACAAGTCATGTGCGCATCAAATTGCAACCCTACACCACACATCATCATAGAACAGAACAATGAATCGCAGTCAACTCAGCTCAACCTCAACTTCATCGATTTTGAAAAGGCTTTCGACAGCGTCGACCGAGAAGTAATTTGGCAGGCAGCTGCTTCAACACTACAGTTTTAGTCTCACAAACCTCCAGCAACCTCATTCAACAGCAGCTATATGTGATGCTACATGCCGAGTGATTCACATTGGAAAGCTCAGTGATGCGTTTGAAGTAAAGACAGCAAGACGCAAGACAAGGTTGCCAACCATCTACCACTGATGATCTTTCTGATTGTAGTTGGCTGGATCATGCAATGAAATGTGGGGAGCGAGAAGATTGGGAGTGTCTGGGTGGACCGATGAAAAGACCGCAGAAGGAGATTTGGATTCCGCCTCCGATGATGATTTATATCTCATGTCACACAAACTCGAAGATCTACAGGCAAAAGCAAGAAGTTGAGAGAAAAGGCGAAGCAGCGAAGATGGGAATTTCTCTGAGGTGAACGTAGAGAAGACACTGGTGGTGAACATACCCAAACAACGACAACCACAACAACACCAGCAAGCACCAATCACAATCATCAACGAGAGAAATCTAAAGGAAGCAATCTCTCTCACCTACCTAGGCAGCATCGTCTCAACTACAGGCAGCGGTGGTGGCACAGATGAGGACGTCAAAGTCAGTATCTGAAAGACAGTAAGACAGGCCTTCCTGCATTAACCTGAAATCAGTGTGCAGATCTACTGCACTGCACTCAGCATAAAGCGTGAACAACATCCAGATTTTCAACACTAAGTCAGTCAACTCAGTGCTTCTGTGTGATGGTTGAGACTTAGTGCGTCACGAAAAGCATTTGCAATGAACTGCAGACACTCATCAACAGCTACCACCTACGGTCACTTGATACTGACAGTGATGATCGGATGGCCAGAATAGTCAGAATAAGCAACATGGAACTCTGGCTGTCTGGCTGGCAACGAACCAATCAACAACCCATCGTCCAACAAATTTGTAGAAGAAAGTTGACTGGGCATACACTGAGAAGACTATTTGAGGACGTCACGCGCCATATCAGGCCGTTGAATTGCAGCCAATTGGGAGATGACGAGTTGGGCGTTCGAGGCGAGGGTGACATGTAGGAGATGGTGTGAGGAAAAAATGAAGGGTTATGGGCAGTGGTGGAGCCAGGTTGAGAAGACTGGAGAGAAGAGAGTGAAATGGCGACGTGGTACTGAAGCCTTATTCTCCACTACCAAATAATAGCAATAATAATAATAAAATCTCGTTGGTAATCCTGTATAGTCTCTTCCATACAAAAGTCGAGTACAATACGAACACATTGGACAAGACAACTCTAAAAGCACCTATACTATATTTCTCCGGTACTATATAATAAAAAGGAATTAGAGGAAGTGAATTATTATTATTATCATTATTACTATTATTATTATTATTATTATTATTATTATTATTATTATTATTATTATTAGGTGCATTGATGAGTCGACGCAAATTTGTACAGTAAAACAGTGAAATGAGAAATACAAATGAATTGATAACAAAGCAAAAATTATATTATAAAAGTATTCCATAATAAGTGAAGTAATCTCTTCCAAGCGTTAGCGGAAACCACCTTTAAAATGTACCTATCCTGATAATTGCATCGATCCGACCGCTGAATCATATACAGCCGACAGTTATACACTTCTTACACAGAGTGACCCTGTAGATTTAAATGCCACTTTAATCTCATCCTTGTTTTAGAATTTTTCATAACACTTCTGAGGTGCCTTCTTTGCATGGTAACAGAGGCTATGAATTCTCTCTCCAGTCCATCACCATTACTGCTACCATTATTATTAGCAGTAGTAGAATCATTACTCATACCTGTGTTATTGTTGCTGTTCGTATTTCTCTTTAGATTGCTTACGTATTTATCTTCAAAATAGCACATAACAGTAAAGTACCAATGAAAAGGTCCACTAACTTCATATTTTTCAATCTCATAAAATTGAGTAGTTATCCCCTCCAAATTCCAGTCAGTCATTAATTCAAGTATAAATTTATGGGCTTGATGATCAACAATGAAATGAAAGACAAGTGATAATCTTTGATCATTATCCACTTGGGGATGAACCCTATTAACCATTGTTAGCCAATCTGTGTAGAAATGTGGGAAATGCGTGAAAGTACAACATCCATCCTTTGATTTATACCATCTTTTCTGATTGAATAGTAGTGATTTGATCAAAGTTTCAGCTTGATGACTATTGTCAATACCACCAGCCAACAACATTGCAATATTTATAGATTCATTAAGGAAATTATAATACGGCTTATGGATAGGCTAGATTGTAAAGAGAAAAAGAAAAAAAGATCAGTTCAATAATTATCATACTGTGCATTAACTATGAAAAATTTAGAAAGTTCACAGTGGCTATACAAAAATACTGTGTTCAGATGAACAATGCTGCAGAAGGAGCTATCGAAGGAAAGTCTTTTCCACAGATAAGTTACATTCTGTTTAACACAAATGAATGAAAATCATCTTCCCTCCGTGAAGATAAACGGTCCGAGTTCAAACCTTAAAAAAAGAACACATGTTGCTTAATGTTGCAGAACTGGATTTCCGATGAACACTGATCAGTAAATATAAAGATTGGTAAGCTACTTTCAAGTTTAACCTATAAATATAAATACACTGGACCACTATATATTTTCACTTCAGTTGGTGCTAGGCTTCCTATAAATTATAAACACATCTGTCCTATTCTGCTGCTATAAGACATGACCGTTAAAAGTAGAAAATATCAAGGTGTAGGAGATTTTTTTTATCATAGATACCTTCATAGCATTGCTCGCATATGGTGGAATCTTATTATGAGCAGTTTTCAAGTTACTCAAGGGGTACTGGGCAAAGAAAGTAAGTAAGTTGATGATATTTCTAACTTTTGGTGACTTCAAAGGCCGTAATATTTGTTATGTAGTTCGACATATGCCCCCTTTTTGTCATGTGATGTTAACTGAAATGGGGTCATTTAAGAAGAAGGTTGAGAGTCAGTAGACCGAAGAGTAACACCAGTCCATGATACCTCTAACTGATGATGTGAGCTGTGTAGGTAGACGAAGGCTGTCTAGATAGGATTGTCGATACGATAGGAATCAATAATCTGAAACTTCCTATAATTTAGCTCATAAACAGTCAAAACTGTGCAGACGTATACACTCTCATTCACCTTCAAGGTCTTGAATATTTGGATTTGTATATTTAAACTTCACCTATTCTTCTTCCCTCCTTCCAGATAAATTACTTTTGTATCATTCATTATCCATCCTTCTTTTCGCTGTATGTACTGTGAAGTTTGGCAACCTGTAGACACATCTGGGTTCAATGATTAAGAAAACGACCTTTCACGTGATTTACATCAACGGGATATTGTTCATTTGGTTTACACCATTAAAGTGTTAATGAGAAGCGCTACAATATTATATTTACTACACAGTCAAACAAAAACCAGCTTAACTTTTTCATTTCACCAGGAGAAAATAAAATGATTGTTCGCTTAAGCGGATGATTCGAAGAAAAGATAGTTGGACTTGACAAATTTCTCAACCATCACAGCTTTATCAAACCAGGTATGAGCGTGGAAAAGTCAGGAGTTTGTACAATATTGCTATTAACCTATTCTCAATAACCGTAAAGTAAAAGCCCCTTGCAGAATGACTGCCTTGAGATTTTCATCAAGAAGTAAAGGAAGGAACAGACTGAAGGAAAAAGATATTCGAATTTTTAAAAAAGAAACTATTTATTCATTTAGTATTCCAAGGAAGTCTGATATCAATAGAACACAGAATTAAGATTATAGGGAAGGATTTTTCTTGTAGTCCGGTAAATGTCCTAGTAAGTTATCGTACTATCACTAAAATATATGCAAACTCAGTAAGCAGCTATTTGACGCGGATTCTGATAATGGCTACAAATTTAAAACGAAATAAGATTGAAATTATATTATGAAGATCGAAGGGAGAACATTCGCTCACTTTTCTGAACTAGTTAGATATGAATGGAAAGAACAAAGGTGCTACTCAGTGGCACAATAAGAAGACATACAATAAACATAAGGCATCAAAATGATACTTCAGAAGCTTTAAAACTCATAAATATGAAGAGAAAATAAGGCCTGCTTCGCATCCTCAGTCGAACCTTTGTAAAGATGAGCTAGCCATCAGTTTCTGCTTCGCTGAGTAAACACATTCTAATGACATTACTCTTTATTCATCTTCGTCAGATAATTTGTAGTCCAAGCACTTGGAATCGATATGACATTCATCCACTCGTCTATCTGTTGCGAAATCTTTTAGTACGATTCTCCTCTTCATAGCTAAACAACTTTTCTCTCAAATTGCATGAAAATATTCATCTGTCATATATTTGCTCACAGATATGCAGTCTGAATTTTAATTAGTTTAGTTGTTTCATCTAAGTAGACAAAATAATTCAGTGCACCAAATCCCTTACAGTGATTGCAATGTCAAGAATATAGGTCAAAGTAGTCGATCAGGGTCAGTTAGGCTATCACAGCACAAAAACCAAGGTAAATAAAGATTTGTAGGTCTTAGTAAGATACGGGATCTAGAAAATAGCTCAGTCATTGCTGTGCGTGCAATTATACAATCACACAATAGGACAGGATGAAGTGACACTCATCGAAACTAACTTAATTGGGTGGAGGTAGAGATCGGATATCGAACCTTTGTGTTATTGAGTCAACACTGAATACTCATAACAGGAATGACTGCACACGTTTTACAGATATATGAAAAATCCCACTATGCATATTTCAAGGAAGAAGGTGAGATTGGGGCTATGTGAAGCATGTTTCGGAGTTGTGGAATTATTTTGACTTGACTATGGACAATAAATTGTCCGGAATTCTATCCAGTTAAGAGTACTGTTCCACTGTATGATATTTCTAATAAGTCAACTAAAATTAACTAACGTTCTACAGCAATCCGGAAAGGTTATTCTTATTCTTTTTTTTATTAATTTCTCATTGATAATGAGTGCTGACTTCATCAACTTCGCTTTTGTGTATAACTGGAACAGGATCATTGCAAAACTCATTTGGTAAATATTTTCAGAGATACAGTTTAGGTTTGAGTATTGGACTGTTTCAGACATAGCCAGTGACGTTCTGTTCAATACTAAACTGTTGGTCATATATCAGACATTTGATAGTATTTCGACCAGAGAAGATATATTTATTTTCAACGATTTCATTATCAAACTGTACGGCTGTATATATGACTGATAAAACGTCAGAAAAAGGAACTAGAAAGTCAATATACCGATGATACGGTTAGTAGTGATGATTAAGATGGTGTGATTGTTTCAGTTGGACAAATTATGAAACTAGTCATCAAAAGAAAGAACCTGATCTGAAGACATGAATTATGGATCATGTTCTGTCGAGTATAAACTGGTAATAATGGTGACGAACTCAAATGTGCTAAGTGAAGTGGGACAAAATTCAAAGAAGAAACATAATGTTAAGAAAAAGGTGTGGACCAAAGTTTCGCAGAACCCTTTTGAATGCATTGTTGAAGTTTCAGCTCTGCATAATTGTCGGGAACATAGACTTATTGAGTACTTCAAATCAGCTATGTAGATTACCACAAAAGATGAACTACAAGAAATGAAATTATTGGTTTCTATAAACAGATCGGCTTCTATATGGATGCCTTGATCTGGCCTGAAGATTATTTATGGTGTAATTTTGCTTAGTGGTGCCTAGTAATGGGATTCACTACAAACACTAATCAATTACTATCACATGGAAGTTGGTAATGGTATCTGATTGTTTCTATCATAGTAAGTGGAGCTGAAGTTTAGGCACTTTACAGCTTCAAACCTCAACTGTGTATTTAAAAGAACCATATGCTAACTAACTCTTTACCTTGGCCTTAAACAGATATTCTGTACCTCTGTTTATTTGTTTTTTAAGAATTCACTTCAAATTGGCGTTCATCGCAGACTGACATCATCTGGAAAACCGTTGAAAACGTCACAGTTCTTATAGATGTTTCGTCCTAGTTTGGGATCCATTGGCGGTGTGCACCCCGACCCCGGCACGGATAGGACCCAAAACCTTGAGGTTCCGCAGGGATAACCTTTCCATTTCTTTATATTTACCAGACGCCAAATCTCAATTTATAATACCCATAAATCTATAGATTGTTTGACCTTTGAATAGAAACCTGTCTGAAACTTTCTACCTTTCACTTCTATATTTACAGCCATGAAAATGAGTCGTCGAAAAGAGAATTCTATTTGGAGGACTGTGGAGATTTATTGATTCTAAATTGCTATTCATCATGGACTGATATCAGTTGAAGAAACATTGGAAACCTGAGGGAACTGGACAGCTGTTTTGCACTTGTATGAAACTCGTAATCAATGCACAACCATGGGCCTCCCAGGGGTCTCACCTGGGACCTTCAGGTTCCGTAGCAATGAGCCACTGGATCGGGATCCGGTGGTCCACATTTCCTACTTCTATCACTTCACGATATAGTGCGACCATCAGCCAATGTCATCGTTGAATATTTGCCCTCATGGTCATCCAGTTTACCTATAGGTCACGACTTCTCAATGGAACTTCACGAGTCAACTCTCCAAGCTACTCACCAGTGAGCGCTACATTAATTCAGAATGAAGGTTTGTGAGGATTTACTGGTTTCAAGTTGGCATTCATCAAAGACATCAGCTAGAGGAACATTGTACTGGGCTTGATTCTTGGCGGAGTCCTGGGTAGGCAACTCCAGGGAGTCCCACACTAACACGAATCAGCTGTCCAGTTCTCCCACGTTTCTAATATTTCTTCAACTGATATCACTCCATGATGAATACCAACTGGAAAAGCTAATTATCTTCGCTGTAACCTGCTTTCATTTTTCTATGACCAAACAAAAAATTTTCTTTATTGAAAAGGAGTATTTTGCAAGTCTTATAACTTTGTTTCGAAGGTCCTGAGCTCAAAACCACGGTATCACACCTCGAATAAATAACGTCAATAATCATTCCATTCGTATATGATTACTGTTAAGTATAACCGTTTAGTAACTATAGACATGTGTTCTGAGGTTATTATTGATCACATAACCTCATTCCCCTCTTTCTTGACAATTTAATTTGTAAATATTAAAATATTTACTACAACATACATGCCCAACACTGAAAAGTAAATTTCTTCCCAATTCCTAATCGTTTTGGTAACTATAGTAACCATAGAAGAAATAGGATGAATGACTAGCTTTTAGCGCTTCAAGAAACGAAATAAATAGACATCTTTTCATATATTTGCCTTATCTTGAATAATTATTCACATTCTCAAAATAACAGTATGCTAAACAAAATCGAAATAGTAAAACTGAACAGCTAAGGTAATCAAATATCAACTGAATAACTGTAAGCGAAAAAAGTGGTTAATGTGGTAGGGAATAATTCCATATTAGATTGTTTCTTTTAATACAGCTCACAGTGATACAGTATAATCCACTCGATGACATTCCCTGCACAATTTATCCCTCATATTCATATCAAAATAATCAGATGACTTTCCAACTGTATGTAGTAGTCATACAGTTCCTCATTCCTTCATTTGATTGGTAGTAAAATATTCCATTTATCTGAAATATGTGATGAATCATTCCTGTTACATGTGTCAATGAAAAACGATTCGATTATCAATCTCACTCTTCATCTAGCTACATTCGATTTTCTAACTGTCACCCACCATATAGTGTGATCATGGGTCAGTGGCACGCAGAGTGATAGCCAACGTTCCTCCAATTTACCTATCTCAGTAGAGTCTATCATTGTATGTTTCGCTAAACTCTTGTGCTCTGCTATTCTGAGTGATCCAGATCGGTTGCTTTGACCAATCTACTTGACCTCACAATCATTGCATGGTGCTCGATAGATTAGGTCATTTTTCCTAATTCGCTCTATTCGATCTTCTAACCTATAAACTTCCCGTCTGAGCGAGTTTGTAGTTTCAAATGCCATCCTTATCCCAACGTTGTCTAGAATTCTAGAGAGGATATGAATTCTCTCTCAGGCATGGTGTAATCACCACTTGCATTACCACTCCTTCTCTTATCAGTCCATATAAACCTTTAATAAATTCCGGAGGATAGTGGTGAGGGATTAATGTCTCTGTGATGTGTTTCATTTCCCTATCAAAGCTTTCTGACTTATTAGTCGAACTCCTAGTCTGATTACTAAAACATTTAATCAAGCCTACATTGACAAATATAAATAAGGTGGGATGATACGAAATCCGAGTATCTATTCGAATGTGTTGGTTTCGCCATGAACACTGGTATCTAAGCTTCCATCTTCTCTCCTCTTGATTTTCCAGTTCAATGTGGGCAATTCTCCTTCTTCATTTTCTAATTCATGAGTGAACTGGATTGCATATACTGCAGCTGTAATGTGTGCAAACTACTCTGGATGTGTTCTGATATCAGTAGAGTAAATGTGTTATCTACATATCGCTAGGATACTTTCGGGGTGAGTTGGAATGTTTCTATGGGAATTTGTTCCAAACTGTCCATAGATTGGTCTATTGTGATCGCTGATATTTGAGATCCTAAAGCTACTTTTAATTTGAATACTGTGGAAGTTAAACATAATATTATCCCTAACATAATCTTTAGTTCTGCTGCTGAGTTCATGATCTTTTGTGAGTTCATTTCTGAGTGCTTCCAGTGCCGTATTAATTAGCATATTTGCACAGAGGCTAGTCACATCAAAACCAAACATTTCTCCTCCCTCTTCTACTTGGAAAGATCAGCTGAATGTTTCATGTGTCGAAATTATTACATACAATACAAGATAGATGGTTTTCACCATTGGAATGAAGATATTGACAAATTAGACAAGGTAGTGTGACTTACAAATTGCGCATTGTTGAGTGGTCACACTGTAAGTGGAATCATGTACGGTATGCGTTGCTGTGCACATTGTATAATTGTAGAATTTCTTGTTGTATACTCGTGTTAAGTCTTCAGCAGGTATTCAGTAGGATTCAGCGTTTGATAGAAATGACTGTCTGACATCGAACACCAAAATACAATGCTTAATAGCGTCACGTCACCTACTATAGTGAACACAGTGCAAACTTTCTCAATGTCAGCATTGAGTACTCAGGACTAGACGACCGTATCAGTTACCGAATGCTATCTGTACAAGTTCAGCTGTGGATTGAATAGCTTTGTCCTTCATTGCGAAAATTCAACACTGATTGATTCATTTCGAATCACCAAGGCAACACCAACTTCCTTATGTTTTCTGATGAGTGCTAAGAAGCGTGAAACTGAGATTTAGAGCTCCCTGCCAATCGATCCCTACTGATATCTAACACCCAAATGACTGATTATTAAATAATGAGGAGACGGCGGTACGAAATGTTTGAATGAAGGTCGATCGGATTAATGTAAACTCGAAAAAGAAACAGGTCACTGATGGATTATATACAGAAATCACGAAAAGAAGCAATAATTCACTTCATAAGGTTTTTCATGTACATGCGCACACAATAAAATTATTTCGACCCAAAAGCTCAGTGGTAACGTGAGAACCGTGGAACCTGAAGGTCCGGGGTTCAATCCTTAGTGGGGTCATTGGTACTCACTGCTGAGGAGTCAAAAACTAGAACGAAACGGCTGTCCAATGCTCCCATGTTCCACGTTTTTCCCCAAATGTTGTCACTTCATAGTGAATGCCAACCCAAAATCAATAATTGAATCCCGAATAACCTCCAAATTGAATGAAGGTCAAACAATTTACATCCCTAACAAAATTGTCTGGTTATTAAAATACAAACTGACTATTGAATATCTCTCTGTTCACCAAAGGCTATCCAATGCATTTTGGGGTAACAGTTCGATACCTATTGCAGATAACTGAAAGACGTTTCCCACTCTTGAAACCAAAAGCTTATTGGTTACAGAAGAATAAAAGTACATCATAGAATTAAGTGATGATGAATCGATAATGTACAGTAACTCTCCTCTGAAAATACTGTCAAGTAAATAATAATTTGCCCGACGCACTAGCCAACATCCAGTAGTTTCATCGTACTAAATAATAAAGTACATTTTTAGATGTATATCACTGGTAGAGCTGTTTTAGTTTGGCTTAGATACTTTTTTTCAAACTATTGAGTCGTCATTTCTAACCTTGCTTCCAAAAGATGCAATGTGGGCAGCAGTGATGAACAATTCACTTGAAAATGTAGACGCTGTAATTCCACATCTTATATTTTAACCTTCATTTGGTTACTCAGCTGCATTTGATTATAGCAGCTGGCAAAAATGCCCTCAGAAGACACAGCAGTTTACATAGAAGGACAGAAACATGTAAGTGTAGAAGAGTGAAAGGTCGAAAAGAAATGTATCGATTCATCACGCCACGCAGCAGCGAAGACGTCAATTACAATTTCAATGGTGTTATTTTTTATGAATGTTTCTCGTAGACTTAAAGATGATAATTTGACCTGTCAGAGGTGAATAAGTTGAGTACTGGGTAAATGGATTAGAAATGAAATATATTTGTAAAATCTCAATGTGATAGAAAAACAAATTTCTGACGTTTCACAACCTCGTATAAATCGCTTATTCAAAGAAATGATTTTAATTTAGAATGATTCTTGGTTATACGATGTCCGATATATTTTGCATCAGTGTATTTTCGACGCTTCAATTAGACCCTCTTTCTATTGTTATCGATACTGTCAAAAAACTCCTCAATTTTATATCTTGAAGCAAAAATCTCAGAAGAAAGAAATATTCAATGACATTTCCTTCAGAATCTATTGAATTGCCATACACATAAGGGACTCTTATCATAGATTGAATTTATTCAACTAGTTTTATTTCTTAAGGACCACCAAATCTTATTTGGGTACCAACATGTGAAAATGGTGTCATATACGAGGCTTATGCGAAACCGTCACTTACCATTTTTGCCTATGAAAATGCCATTGCTGAAATATACATACCTATGCACGTAATGCCAACTTACTGAGCAATATTATCACTATTCATACTAGTCCTCATGGCTACCAGTATTCGCAGATGTCAATAAGAAGCCCATGTGGCTGTACAGGTTGCCGTTCAAATTCAGTAACCATACCTATATATAAAGACTAGTTTGCCGACCAAGGATACCAAAGATATTCCAAACTAAACCGACAGCTGCTACCTTGATGTGGTGGTCAGCTTTGCATATCATGACGACCAGTGACCGGTGTTGACAGTAAAGATTGTTCTTCGGGATTCGGTCCTTCCAGGAAAGTCTGCTGCACAGTTGTGAGAATAAAAGTACTTATCTTCTTAACTTAAACTGCTTCCACTATGGTTTGGGGGGGGGTCAGACGATATAGTCTTGCTGCCGACTGTACAAGGTATGGTAGCAGTAAGGTGTTTCCTGCAGATGACCAGGATTCAAAGTTGACCATCCTTTTTTTGTCTTAAAAAGTGTAAGGAAAGGTGGTTTTGGCAAATTGCACACTTATCAGTGCCCCCCAGCCTTCTTACTCCAGCAGTATGGGGTTTCAATAAAACCTTGGTTCCAAACTTGCAAAATGACCACATGCGAATAACTTTAAACAGATTTTCCACTAGCTTTGGAATTCAGCGAAACTAATCCATAATCTCTCTCAGATACTCTACGGAAATAGCTTTCATAGTGTTGGCAGCGGGGAAGTACCACCCGCCTACACACTTCATTAGAATACAAAACCTGTCTAAAAAATATTCAGTTTGATTATATATATATGTATATATATGCTTAAGCAACAACCTTCAGATTCTATTCCTTGACGGCCGCTTAGTTTCTCGGTAGTGGAAAACGCGGTAAAACAACAAAAACTTTATTGTAACGTCAAAAATTATGTACAAAATACGAGGGTTTATATACATTTACAATGGCCTTGGCTATTTCCAGGCCTTTCTAGATTAGAATATTCTATTGGTTTTTGTTTCTTCAACCAACCTGTTATATACATGTTGGTTCATCTGCTGTCTCTTGAAACTTCGGCGCAACACGATTGGTTGCGAAAAGCGTCACGGATTTGGGGCTTTTTATCAAGGTTATAGCACTTTTATTCCACACTATAACAACAACCCAACATACAATTTGGAGGTTAGCGGGGATTTGCTGATTGATTTCAGGTTGTTATTCATCATAGACTGACATGAGTTGGAGAATCTGAAAGCAAGGAAGAAATTCTCAAAGCCTCCAAACTGAATTACTTTACTACCCACCAATTGATTTCCCTCAATATGAGATTCCCAAGGTTCTAATTAGAAGTCGTGACCGCTGGGGCCAACCAAATCGGATGTTGTGATGGTTACTCGACGACGGCGTGGGATGGAGGTTGTGCTATATCGGCAACCCAACATTGTTCAGGCATAAATTTTAAATGCCTTCCGAATACTTTTTGAACAAACTGGTGCGTGATTACAAGATAAACAAATTATTGCAACGTAGAGTGCGAATCCATCTCACATCACAAAGGTTAAGAAGTAGAAATACAATTCACCGAACTCTATTTGCAGAGTATCAGTTAAACCAGTCAATTGACTACCCGTTTCCCTTTCAAATATTACTCGTTGCTGTTCTGCTTTTCTCAACTGGTGTGTATGCTTCAAATAATCTGCATTTCTCATCACACTGAGATGTATATTTTCTCTCGCAATCTAACGTAATGTGTGGAACACAGCACAAACTTAGGACTTATGCTCATTTGTCACATGTTAAAGGAATAGATTCTTGAATTGAGCAGGTTGGAGACAAACGGACACATCCACACAACCAGTGTGTGACCAGTCTTTACTATGCATCGCTCCAGGTTAGAGAACTTCGCATCTGCACATCAAAATGGGAAAAGAACAACCAGTCAGGCAATGACAACAAGGAACTAATATCGATACGTCACGGTTCAAGTCATGACGCTTCGCATAAACACATAAAGATACGAGGAAAGGAGATGAAGCAAGAGTAAGAAAATCAGTGACAATAATATAACTCATGGTGGTAAGATATTACTAGACAAACAAGAAAGGAGATAAAGAGAATGAATAAATACATATTATATATTCTGAATGGATATTATACGCACTTTTAACTGTCAGATAACTCTGTACGCAACAGCCACCTACTGCAACCTGGGACGAATAAAGAACAAGACCGAAGCTGAATGGGAGGGTTTATTCCTCCGAGCATATTAATCAATTGATGAATCCAAAAACACTTGATTATGTATACACATGAAATATGACCTTGTCCGCAAATTGGGGCATTAACATAGTAGGAGTAAGGATTAACTAATCAGCGAATTACATTACAAATGGAATCAGAAAACAAACTATAGTCATGCTGTGAAATGGTGTGAAAAAGATAAGCTAAAAATGTTCAGATCAACAACAATGTTTTATGCACAACTGGGGCCTTACAACAAACAATATGATATCACTATTCAAGTAAAAGTACGAGAACTACATGTCTGGGGTCAACTGACAGGAATCTCTGCCTGACTCAGCTTTCATACTTGTAGGCACTCATCAACAAGGTGTGTCTGCAACAATGAGCAGGCGAGTTTTCTCTAGATGATTCCAACATTAGAATCATTCAGTGCTGAATTCATTGACTCACGGATTCGACTATTCACTCCAGGACTGACCCTGTGTAGGATAGGATCAAGTACATGAGCGCACCTGTGTCTTTGTGATTGACTGTGAGACATAATACACCAGGTACACAACCACACTCACTTCCATCGGCACGTAACTCATACAAAGACATTAAGAGTTCGAAATGATTTATATTCCTGACATGATTTGCACAATTATTTCACTTAATAAATACACAGTTGTACAGCATAATTTACTGCATGACATTTCAAGTACAACTTATTGCATCTAATCATACAGTTTTCAGGTGTGGTTTTTATACATCCATCTATTTCTCAGTCTTTTTGATCTTCATAGTGGTAAGAGTTTCCAAACAACTAGAATTACTATGATGTTGCTTGCATTATCCTGTTGTTGACTGCACTGAATTGATCGGTCTCTATTGGCGTATGGGCTAGTGTGCGGATCATTCGATATTGCCTGTTTTTTCACTTTTGATATTAATGATGGATAGTGGCCAGCAGTGGAATCCATGACATGCATTTCGTCTTATTTCGAACTCATCAACCAGACGTTCCTGCCTCCCGGTGTGCTATGTTGTTTTCACTAAGAATGAAACCCGGAACCGATCACTTCAAACGCCAGAGCGTTATGCACTAGGCCACAGAGTGGGGACAACAAAGCTCACCGGAAGGCAGTTACATCCAGCTGAGGAGTCCCAAATAGGACAAAATATGTGTTCTGGATCCCACTGCTAGTCACTATCCATCACCAGTATTAAACTCAAATAAGCATTGATTTATTATTATTGCATATACTCGATGGTAATTCGTCGGAGTTAGATTCGGTGATCAACTTTTCCAGCATTTAAATGACTGTTACTCCTTTCAGTTCTGTTCTGTGTCTGTATATGAATAGATGTTTAGCAGTGATTGAGTTGTCCAGTAAATTATCAATCTTAATAGGGTTTATCGTTCTAGATTTAGCCAAGATTATAGATTTTGAAAACCTGATGGACCCTGATCAGTTGGTATGACCTATGTACTTCATCTCATTATAAGTTTCAAAGTATTCGGTGAATTAAATCATTCAATCTAATTAGGTAAATAGAATTTTCTAGCTGACAGTTTTTCTGTCTGAATGGACTTGTAAAATAGAATGCCACACATATGTTGGCGTTATTGAGGCTTTGAATTCTTTGGTTGAGTTGTAATCACAGTTCACATTTTCACTTCCCCTTTTCTTATGAAGCTGTATGAACTGCTGAATAAATTGATGGGGACAGTTATTGAGTAGCACAAGTTTGGTCTATGTGTTTTATTTACTTATTTCAATGTCTTAACTAACTACTGAAACTCTACTGAAATATTTGACCGAATCTATGTTTAACGATCTGGCGTGAGATGGTAAAGAGTCTATTGGAATCCAGTGATTTTCTGCAGTTACAAGTATACAAGCCACTATATTTTCCTCTTTTTGATTCATAATCTAAGATAACTCGTTCTCCTTGTCTGTTCACTTCCTTACTTGAATATGAATTGGATCCAGTCTATCATTAAATTTATATGTCAAGGTGCTATAGATATACTGGAATTTCAGTTACAGTAAAATGTCATCCACACTTTTACAGTGGTATATTCTGTTGAAAATCTTTGATCAAAGGATTTGTGCTTCTAAGCTCAAACACAACTTTAGCACTGTCTCATGATCATGGTTTTCTAGAACGTATCGATTGGTCATGCTTACAATTAATGTAATGACTAATTCGGTCTGTTAATTCCCGTTGGAAAGGTCACTTTTTTCGATGAAGTACAGAATCCTAATAGGTTGCTTCAGTAGTTGTGACAGTGTTCTTTAAGTCACCTACTTTTCATTCATCTCTTCCTGAATAAAGCATCCCCTTCCTTATGGTTTCCCACTAACAAGATTAGAAAGAGCACATGAAATTCCGAAATCCTAAAATATCATAATTTAGAGGTTTGTACATAACGTTTTTGAAGTTAAACATCAAGATCGGTCCACAGTCATTCTATTTTTTTAATCTACAGTTTATTTCTGAACTAGAAGGGAACATCTTTTTGTTCTCAAGCTCAAAGGTCATAATCAGTAATTTTGGTGAAGAGTTCGGTCTCAAGTTTCACTAGTGTCATCAATTATTCTTTTCGGTACAGCAATAGATTATACCACTGGAGATCTCTAGTCACCTGGACACTGTTAGTTAATCAACCCTTTAAAATAATACTAAGCAGCATATGTCACGCCAACCGAGTCAACACAAGATGCCAGCAAAAGTAGGATTAAGTTAGAAGAAAGCTAAAGGCCAAGACATGATAGTAATCCTTAGAGTCACCGACTGATTTTCTGAGTCATGTGGAAAGGTAAGACACCATAGCTTGAGTTCTGGAGATGATAAAAATGTATTGGTTGACCACCCTTGGTGATATAGCTCGAAATCGGTGCGATTGGTGATGTATGCACGCTGTGTTGTATTCGAGGTCCTGTGAATTCTTATTAATTTTCATCTATTTATTCTCTTAGTTCCCATACAATTTTGACTGTATTAACGTCCTTCGTCTTCTGTCCACTTGTTATTTGCATCCAGCTGTGAATCGTGATAACTTGAAGTGTTACAATTTGTGCCAAATCCCATAATTAGTCTCTCTGTCTGAAACTAAGTATGACTCATCACATTAAAGTACTTAGAACATTCATCATCAACTTCACTGGTTCAAGGCATAAATCACCAGAAAAATATCTGGATAAGATCAGCTGAAAGAGGCAGTTCTTTCCGGGAAACTGAACTTGACTAAACGACTTCAATGAAGCACTGCACTATGAAGTGAATCAATAAATTGCCATCAGTCTGACTAGTATAGCAAAATCTGTCACACCAATTAGGAAGTGCCAACGTGAACCATGCATTCTGCATAAAATAATCAGCTTGATCTGTTGTTGGAGTGGAAATTGAAAAATACCTAACTGCTAGTCCTTTTTTACTTGGCTTAAGTCTGTTCAATCAAATTAGTCGTTCAAAAGAGAGAAGGTCACTATAAAACGATTTACTCCAGCTCCCTACTTGTTAAACCAACACACAAATCAAAATCAAAACTCGACTGTACTAAGAGGAGATTGAAGTGGATTTAGAGAGCCAGTACATTCCATCTAGTATCTCCAACAGTCTATTTGTCACGTTCCAAGGAACACAGTCAAGCAGTTTGCATATCTTCTAGGCCAAAAATCAGTGATCTTATGAATTGAAATTTGGCTTGTGGTGTTAGAATCTGATCATTTTCCTTCCCAGCTTTTCCTCAACTATTGCAGTGATTGGTGATTCCACAGGAATAACACAAACTCCATCCATCCTATCCAGATTCTGAACTTCAATAACTGGTATGCCTGCTTTTTCCACAACTACATTTACACCAGGAATTTCTGTTCGTCTAATTTCAATAAGGTAAATAGTACTTTGAGGAAAAAGCTTTCGTTGAACACATGGAACCCTTCTTTCATACGTTATCCACGTTTGTCTAACGATACAAGAATAATGATACAGAATTTACTCAATCTCTGATTAAGTAATTAGAAACACATGCACTGCTTACACCAGAGTAAACTGCAGATCTTTGAATGTTGATCAGAATTAATAGACATACCTTGCTGAATAGTCCCATCAAGCAAACGATGTACATCTTCTAACTGTCTGACGCCTTACGCAACTGGTCACCAATTTATGCACATTAACTAATCCTGCAGACAATTAGTCATAGTTCGTAGAAAATGCTGCTGCAGCCTCTAACTTTGCTACTGAATGATAAAAATTTGGATCCCCAAAAATCATCCTCCTTCTCATCGGAAATGAGAGCATAGCTTCCTTCTGCAAGGACAGACCACTTCATAACCTAATTGTAAGATCAGTTTTAGACTGTACATTCTATGGAATCGCACCACCCCCCCCTTTCCAGACTGTTCATGTTTGGAATTCACCAAGAATGAGTAAGCAAACATCTAAGGGACTACTTTAATCAAAACAGTTCATTTATCAATTCTTTTTAAGGCTTAGATCTGCTCACCTTTGTTTTGTACTCACAGATTCCATCGAATTCAGCATTCAAAACAATTAATGATGAGATTTTAATTTGATATAAAATATACATCCATAGAATAACAAACATGATAGCTAAAATATAATGATATCTCATAGGTATACGATCCATTTTCATAGAGAACACTTTAATCAAGCAAAAATCCAGGCAAAATTGAATTTCATGGTCGATAATATTAGAAATTGATTGGCAGTAGTCGTTTTAACATCGAAAATTGCATCAGTAAGTGCATAGTTGAGTAAATGTCAAAGACGGCAGATACGAACATGAAGTGGTTAGTCAAAGTTTTAACTTGTTTCAAAATTCAAACAGCATGCCTTAAAAATGTCAGCTCGGGAAGAGATGACCAATGAAAAAAGAGACTATTTTTAACCAATGAAATTTTTGCTAAATTTATAGATTAGCTACTCCTAGTGTTGATTTCTGTTGGCTTAAAATTAGTGCATGTGAAGTTGTCATTGAGTGAATATTAATTTAAATCACTCTGCACAATTTGATTAATTTTTTTGAAATTAATGAAATAAACATTGCAAACAAATATCTACTAATCACAAGTTGATGATGATGATAATATATTTCATACAACATAAGTTCAAGAAGAATTTATTAACGATGTCGTAGATATGCACAGCAAACTGAACTATTCAAGATAGAAATGTCAAAACGAAACTAGAATTTGATGCATTGAAAAAATAGTCGTCATTAGTTAAACGGCAATCACTAATTCAGCATAAGTTTTTCCTAATGTCTGTAAAACAAAATAGAATTGTTTACAATAACTTTTCGCTATTTACTGCTAAATGTCTTAACGAAGCTGAAGTTGTATTAAGGAAGAATAGCAGGTTGCAGCACAATCCAGGACTCACGTTTCCTCCTACATAAGACTCATCAGCCAGATCCATTGGCATCCAAGTGAGTGAGTGGTGTAGATCCCACTAAAACTCGAACCCTGGGACGCACGATCTAGACATCACTTCGCTTCCATTTAGAACAGACGGTCATGAACCGAAGGGGGCGAAAAATCACCAAGTGTAATGTAGGTAAATCCAGCTGAGGGTCTCAAATAGTACGAAACGAGTGCCCTGGATTCCACTGCCATCCACTATTCATTATTATTATAGAACTGAAATACAGGCAGCATCGAGGCATCCCCTAAGAGCTTATAAGCCGAGAGACTGATTATTTCGAAGAAACTAAGGACGGGATAGTTCAAGAAACAAAATAAAAGTTACGATTAACCAGAACATACAATATCTAAGATTATATAGATGATAACTCCATATGACCTCCTCTGGAGAAATAATTCTGCATCTGTGTCAAATTGTTCAACAAAGCTGCTCTCCAAATATAGCATGTGGTCTGTGATGATGTGATGTAATACAACGTGTAAATTAAAAATGAAAATTGTATACACATACGCATGTGTTGCTAGTTCCGACTGAACGTATGTCGGTGACGTAAGTGTGTGCGAGTCGGTTGAATGAAGCTACGTCAAGTTATGTTTCATCCCTCCACTCATATTTTGACAGTTTTCATCACACATTATATAAAGAGATTGTGCTACGAGATGTTCCTTATCATTTCTGAAACCTTGCTGAATAACTTCAGTTCTGTCAAAGTCATCTCTCCAACCTGAAATTATGGCATGTAGAGCTGTGACTGAAGTGTTTCCAAGTTCTCCCAACTCCACTGGATTCCCACGGGGTTAGATCGAATCTATTCAGTGTTCATTTTATCTCATTTTCATTTCATGTGAAATCTGCCCTGCATTTATTGAATCGATATCTGGGGTCTATGATTTAGGAGCCCTTTTATGATATAACTTAATCTCTCCTTCTAGTTATCAAACAAATCTCACCGTTTAATTACTGTTTTTACGAATCTTGATTCCTCAACTCTTTCATTTCCATCGGTTATTCGATTATATGGCCTCCTTAAAAGACCTCAGATAACGAAGATATTGGTACTGATGCAATGCGATGTATTGAAATCTAAATATTTGTTACAATATCTTGCTTTTATTGAAATTTTCATACCTAAATGTTCATTTTCCTACTTCCTCGCAACTCAGAGGAAAGTAATTTCTAACATCATTAAACAAAAAATTCAAAACCCTTTAAATTGTGAAGAAGATCAAAGAACGTTTTATCAAGAGAACCAGATGAGGGAATATAACTGTCATTATGATCGGAACAGATTATAAGAATAAGGTTAGTGAACACCCATCCAAACAACCATAGAAAAGAGAATAACTCCCGAACTGAATAAAATGAAAGTCAACACAAATGGACTACTTCAAGAACTGATGCTTAAAATCAGCAGCTCAGTTTATTTCAGACTGAAAATTAAGTTTTACATGTCTTTAAAATTCATACATATCTAAAATTCAAAGAACTTCCGTTCCATTGAGACCGACTGTAGAATTTACCAACACACCAATAAACAACCTTTCTAAATATCCGGTTTCATTACTCAAACTCCTACGAAGACACTCAGAATACACAGTAGGGAATAGTTTGACTGTAAGTTCAAAATTTCTTCATTTCAAATGGAAGAAGATGAAACTATAGTAAGGTATCACATCAGTTCTTTATGCAATAGAACTCCAATCTATGACAGTCTAGATACTGTTTCTTATTTATTAGACTTAGATACAATTTCCACCCACCATTTGACATTATTTAAAGGATTAAATCAAACTTATCGAAAGGTGGATTGACTCACCTAACTTATATCCCAGAAGCATTGGCGATACACAATCTTAAACGAGAACTATGTGTCAAGAAACAGTTTGTACGCTCCCTATCTTCTCTAGTCCATTTTATTTCATCATAACAGATTCATATCTTTTAATCTCTATGATATCCCATTTAACTGTTTCACCTAGTTTTCACTCAGCTACTTTTGAATGAAATCACATCATATTTATTCACTCATTCGCCTCTTTTATTTCATCTATAGTCTCTTATAATTTAATAGTTCATTAAATATGATCGTGTTAATATGCATTTTACAATTCGACTTATTGTAAAAATGAAATACACATATACACAAACAAATTTTGTTACTTATGTTGTTGCTCGTTATTGTCTATTTCAACTTTTATAATTGTAGATTTATACAACTTTGAAAATAAAATCATCAGAAAGAAAAATTTTATTCATTAAAATCTTTTTGTGATGTCCAAATGAAAATTGAAAACATTTATTTCCCGATACGAATTTAAAAACAAGTAATGAATGTGAAAAAAGTAGGATTTAATGAATTCATAAGTTTCAGTAGTACTCGTCAGCTGGATACTCTACATACTTGATTATATATATACCATTAACCAATGGAAAGGAGCACATATACATACATATATAGCGTAGACTGACACAGATTTAGGTGTAACAACATAGAAGTGAATAGCTTTTACGGGTAAGAAGCCTACAGAAGCTTGCACTATTCGAATTGTCAAACCGAACCTCTGTATTCAGAAGGAAATGGTAGTCAGCTTGAATCTGCTATGGTAGAAATTACAACATTGTCGAATCATATTTAATCTTTTTTACTTGTTCTGTTCTTAGCTCTTAATTATCACCCATCTGATATTTTGTTTTCCTTCCTTGATTCCTTTCGCCTAATTAACTTTATTTCTATCACCATTGTTATCATTATTATTCATCTCAATAGACACCTGGTTTTCTTGTTATATCTGCATAGGTACTATTTACTGTCTTGTTTTCAATGACGTGATCTACGCACAATTGATTCAGTTCTCACCCATGTGTCAACATTATTATATGCAAGTAGAAGTCGAACAATTCGATCCAACAAAACAACCGAGAATAACAAGCATGTCAATAAATAGTAATAACTATTGCCCGTTCTACAAGAAGCGGCTAGCGCTCCTATGTGGCATAGTGGATTTCGCCTTGGCGTTTAAAGTGATACGCGCCAGGTTCGAGTCTCAGTAAGAACAACAACACGGGGTGCAAATACGTTCAGCTGATGGGTCCCAGATAGCGTGAAGCACGCGTTCTGAGTTATTTTGATGGCCACAACCTACCAAATTATTATTATTGTTATTATATGAACTGGATGATGATTGAAGGTGAGATGAAAACCTGGGCCGCGGCCGGATTCGAAGTAGCGGCCACCAGGTTATAATTATTTTCCTACCTGAAATCTACGATTATCCAAACTCAGTTAACCTATACTCAACCCATTCAATTTTGAATACCCATTTCTACCCGTTAAAAAACTGTTCACTTCTATGTTGCTACACCTAAATCTGTCTCAGTCTACGCTATATGCGCATGGTATATATGCATGTATGTTCTTTTCCACAGTTTAACGGTACATACAATCAAGTATGTACAGTATCATCCAGCTGATGAGTACTACTGAAATTTATGAATTCATTAAGTCCTGCTTTTTTCACATTAGAATGAGGATTGTATTTTGAGGTTAGCGGGGATTATAAGGTAGCATACATCACGGACTGACATCATTTAGAGAACAGTTGAAAACCTGAGAGCACTGGATACCTGTTTTCTCCTGGTTTGAGACTCCTCACCGGTACACACACATGACCCGGTTAGGGATGAGAAGCCATGATCTATAGAGTCATTGAGTAGAAAGTGAAGCGGATGCCAGATGAATACCTTGGGTGATAGTCGCACCCTGTTGAGAACTGACAGAAGTAGGCAACTGTTGGAAACTGGATTCCAACCAAGTGATTTAATGTTTGACGCGTTCACAGTGAAGTTTGAAGGCCCTGAGTTCGATCCCTAACTGGATCATGGGTGCGTACTCCTGAGAAGTTCCGTAGTAGAACGAAACAGCTTCCCATTACCCCCAGGTTTCCAATGGTTCTCCGAATACTGTCAGTCCAGGATGAATACTACCGTAATGAAGACTGTTTATTTAGTGAAATTAGATCGTAAAAGTGCTCCTCAATCATACACCACAACAATAGTCACCACCCCATTCGCATCACACACCTCAAATGAGATTAGGAGAGTACTCAACAAATCCAGTATTACACTTCAAACTATCGAACACATGGCACTACAACTAAGTTCATGCGAAGAAGAAAATTCCTCTGGATTCATAATCGAATTTAGCTCATTAAATAAAATTCTCAGACTTCGATGCAATATATGTAGGGCAGATTTCACATGAAATGAGAATGAGATAAAATGAACACTGAATAGATTCGATCTAACCCCGTGGGAATCCAGTGGAGTTGGGAAAACTTGGAAACACTTCAGTCACAGCTCTACATGCCATAATTTCAGGTTGGAGAGATGACTTTGACAGAACTGAAGTTGTTCAGCAAGGTTTCAGAAATGATAAGGGACATCTCGTAGCATAATCTCTTTATATAATGTGTGATGAAAACTGTCAAAATATGAGTGGAGGGATGAAACATAACTTGACGTAGCTTCATTCAACCGACTCGCACACACTGACATTGAGTTACTGCAGATGGTAGTTTCTACAATTCGGGTAGTGAAGAGGTTTGTGCATCGATTTGGCAACGTTACACACTATTTCATATTATTTCGCAGTTTGATAGGATTTCGATATAGTTAAACATCGGGTTCCTAGCTATTCGTTGAACAGTAACCTTGTCGTTTTGAAGTTTCTGGGGTGATGCCGAGGTTGAGCGCCGCTAAGGTAAGAGCAGTTGTTTAATTCCCCAAGATATTCAATACTTCTCCAGCTAACTTCATTCCACGATGGAAGCTACTTCGAAATGAACCGTTTCTACAATTAAAACTATCACTATGAACATTTATCTCATCAACTTGTCATTCCGGAGTAAAATTTTTTTTTAAATACAAAAGGCTTTCTTGAGAAATCTGGTTTTCCCTCATCAATTTGCGCTCATTCACTTCCTTGTCCTGTAAATGTACATTTACTATTTATTGAAGTGGTAAGCAGCTGGTAAAATTCCAGTGAAGTTGAATAAGTTGATCCTTTTTTTGCAAATATTTTTCCCATTGAATTGTCTAAGTTTATCAGACGAATAATATGATCAAAATTTGCATTACTCATATACGAACAAAGACCAACAGATAAATGAACGTAGAACCTAGAAAATAAATGTTTCAACTTAAGTTGTCAGACTCCACAGCATGATTCAAAGAGTACGTGGAAAGAGAAGAAATGATATTATGGTAGAAAAAAGTGTACGAGAGTAGGGAGGGTCAATAAATGAAGATCAAGGGATGATAAAGAGCGTTTAAATTCGCGTTACTGTGATCGATTTTGTGACTTTTCACTAAACGTCTGTAACTCTTAATTCAAATCTAGGGAAGGTAGTGCGGCATTCTACGTTTCCTTACACTGATCAAAAAAACTATCATTGACTGCGTGAACTTATGGAGTATGTGGATTGAAAAAACTCTTTTTGCACTAGTCAAACTACACTGCATATGACGCAAGTGAGATACCCTCTACCTATCTAATGGCTAGTATATTGTGCAGCATCTCACGATATATCACATTGTACGGATTTTAGGTATTGTGTACGGTGATGATTGGACCAGTCAGTGTTAACTTCTGAATGTCTTCCAGAAGTAATCTGAAATTCCGCTCCACCTTATCTTAGTTAGTTGGGTAACTATATTGTGTGTGGCGCTGTGGTAAAGATGATTCACATGGTTCCTACTTGTCGAAGGTTAGATTAATCCACCCACTCTGCGGCCTAAGACTTGCTTAATTATTACCTAACTGTTATTCAAGAGCTACAGTTAGGCGTCGAACGACCACAAAATGGATCCAATAAGCATTTTCTGTTTTCCCACAAACTGGAGTAGTCAACAGTAAAGATCAGGGGAACAGAACTGTTCTCACCTCTCCCTTCAGCAGTTAACAGCTCACGTGACTTATCTGAGTTGCTTTACGAAGGCCATCCTTATATTTTTTTCCGTAAATTTACCGTTAAGTTTACTTAACCGTTGTCATTTTAGATGTGCTAAAGGCTTTGTATCTTGATCAGTAACTCAAAAACTTCTGTTGATTCTCTATTTTTACTGAGGTGTACCTGTGGGTCAGCTGAGGTCTTTATGAAGATTCCCACCTAACACATCACTGATTTCATTTTAGAGTTTATCAAGCATCAGTCTTGCCGATAGTCCCAGTAACCACGGACAAGTTTTTCAGGTAAAGTCATTTTAATAAACAAGTTAGTCGGAAACCGTGTCACAGCCCTGAGGTCTTCCAAATCGCTTTCAGATTTTCCTACGAGCCGGTGATAATTGCCATTGCTAAAATGTTTATTCATTTTGTTAGAAAACTTCCTTTGCAACTGTCTGCACAAATAAACTCATCTCATGAGTATTTATTCAACGAATAGCTTTTCAAATAGGATATAACACATCAGAGACTTTCAACTGATTGCCTTCTTAGAAGGTAAACTCTTACTGTAATGCTACTTAGAATAGATAATGAAGGGTTACTTACAGTTGGATAACTTGATTCAAGCTATAAGCACAATTTTTCATGATCGATTAATAATGATACCCATTCGGTTAGTGAAATATAAAGCTGTTTCCTATTAGATTTCTTATTTGATACAGCTCACAGTGATACAGTATAATTTACTCGATGACATTCCCTGCACAATTTATCCCTCATATTCATATCAAAATAATCAGATGACTTTCCAACTGTATGTAGTCATACAGTTCCTCATTCGTTCATTTGATTGGTAGTAAAATATTCCATTTATCTGAAATATGTGATGAATCATTCCTGTTACATGTGTCAATGAAAAACGATTCGATTATCAATCTCACTCTTCATCTAGCTACATTCGATTTTCTAACTGTCACCCACCATATAGTGTGATCATGGGTCAGTGGCACGCAGAGTGATAGCCAACGTTCCTCCAATTTACCTATCTCAGTAGAGTCTATCATTGTATGTTTCGCTAAACTCTTGTGCTCTGCTATTCTGAGTGATCCAGATCGGTTGCTTTGACCAATCTACTTGACCTCACAATCATTGCATGGTGCTCGATAGATTAGTTCATTTTTCCTAATTCGCTCTATTCGATCTTCTAACCTATAAACTTCCCGTCTGAGCGAGTTTGTAGTTTCAAATGCCATCCTTATCCCAACGTTGTCTAGAATTCTAGAGAGGATATGAATTCTCTCTCAGGCATGGTGTAATCACCACTTGCATTACCACTCCTTCTCTTATCAGTCCATATAAACCTTTCATAAATTCCGGAGGATAGTGATGAGGGATTAATGTCTCTGTGATGTGTTTCATTTCCCTATCAAAGCTTTCTGACTTATAAGTCGAACTCCTAGTCTGATTACTGGAACATTTAATCAAGCCTACATTGACAAATATAAATAAGGTGGGATGATACGAAATCCGAGTATCTATTCGAATGTGTTGGTTTCGCCATGAACACTGGTATCTAAGCTTCCATCTTCTCTCCTCTTGATTTTGCAGTTCAATGTGGGCAATTCTCCTTCTTCATTTTCTAATTCATGAGTGAACTGGATTGCATATACTGCAGCTGTAATGTGTGCAAACTACTCTGGATGTGTTCTGATATCAGTAGAGTAAATGTGTTATCTACATATCGCTAGGATACTTTCGGGGTGAGTTGGAATGTTTCTGTGTGAATTTGTTTCAAACTGTCCATAGATTGGTCTATTGTGATCGGCGATATTGGAGATCCCTTCGGTACTCCTTCTTTTTGTTCCTACCTTTTGTCATGTAATTTGAATACTGTGGAGGTTAAACACAATCATTACATCGAATCCTACCATATTTTCTCCCTCTTCTAATTGTTAATTGTGTCTCAATTTAATTTCATTGTTGAGCCTAGACTTTGAGCGATCTCTAATAGTATTGTAGCTAAATATTTCAATAGCTCATTTGTTGATGTGTTTCTAAAATCGGCCATTGGCCTAACATGATAAACAGTTTTACAAACCTTATTGATACCATATATTGTACTATGACTGTTAGTTTTAGGCATTAAATTAAACCACTGAGACTCACCCGGTGAGGGTTTCATTTAGCTTATTCGATCAGCTGCGGAATTTTTTATCTTGTCCATGACTGTGTCTGTTAGTGGTTGAGTAGTTAGTTTAGTAGCAAGTGTTCTTGAGAAAGAAATTGTTAACCGACTACAATCCACCTATGATTTTTTTTCGAAACCCAAACTAAGTGGTGATCACAAAGACACTTATCATGTCTGAGAGTAATACTTGACCACTGTGGTTTAACATGTAATTCCACATTGGATATCTTCACCTATTACAGTAAGCAGTGATACAGTACTGTTTACTGGCTGACAGTTCGAGTACAAGTTATTACTCAGAATTATATAAATGTATTCACACAAATTTCGGCATCTGATTTAGTTAACTCGTATTCCGTGTTTTAAGTGATCTTCGAGTCTTCAACACCAATCGGGTTATATGTGTTCGACCAGTCCTACTGTACTTTAGTTAGTTTGTAGGTTCGAATGGTACCTTAACTCCAGAATTACTAAGAAATTCACGTGAAGTTTCTTATATTCCTTCCCTTTGTTGTAATTTCATCGAAGCCTTGAAATATCTCTTATTTGCGTTGGAATTACTACGTACAATATAATATAGAGGTAACTCTATAACTCAACTGTTATCCTAAAGAATATATTGGGAAATAAGCAAAAATTTATCTCAAAATAACTACTAACATTGCGGTGAATACTGACGACAGTGCAGTTACAGGAAAAGATATCAGAAACTCTACATAGACGTCATAACTTCACCAGGCTGAAATTGTTTTTAGCACACAATACACCGATTCAGCCTTAACGTTGACCCTGGATGTGACTGGTCACAGATACTCATAAATTAAACCACTCACAGGATGCGTTATACGGTTCAGCCCTCCCAACCGCGTACAATAGAACACAAAGTCTGATGCTAATTGTCCATATATTTCAGGCGATCTAATTCATCTGCACATACAGTTAAATTACCCGACCACAACGCACCACAAGTTATGGGGATCAGGCAATCATTTTCAAGCCTAAAAAATGAGCTAATGCACAATAATGGATTTCATAGAACATGAAATAATTTTTCGAAAAATAGGTCAAACATATATATATAAACATGAAATTAAACTCTTTCCCCGCTGGAATCAGAGGGGCAAAATGATGCCGGTTGGTGCAAGCCTTCGGGAAGCCAGTCATCCGATGTGCCTCCGCTCGATGAAAGCCAAAGTAAACATGGCAACATGGGATGTCAGCACCATGCATGAACCTAGCAAGGCTGCTCCTATTGTAAAGAGATGAGAAGGTACGGGAGAGAAGTGCTTGAAATCTGTGAGGAAGCAGCTGATGGAATGGAAGTGGACTCTCCAAACTGTCAACTGGAGAGGAGTCAATAATAATCTACTCCGATATTCTCAACCAGACGACAACCACACTGAGTTTTCGAGTGGCTATCATGATTTCCCTTTGAAAAGCATCGAAGGCTCTCTCTCATGCAATGGGAACCAGTCTCCTCGTGCAGGATCAGAATCATGACGGCAAGATTCAACTCGAAAGGAAGAAAAGTCACATTCATACACTGCTACGCTATGCTACGCACCTACAAATAATGAAGATGAAGAGGGAAGGAGGAATCCTACAGACAACTGCAATCACCAATTGACAAGATCCCACCCCAAATATCGACGGTGACATCAAAGTTATAATGGGTGGGGTGAAGTGAATGCCAAACTGGAAGCCAATAATACAGGAAGAGAACTTATCATTGGTCAAGAAGCACTCGCAAAATGATGAAAGAGAATCAAAAACTGTTTGCAGAATTCTGCGCATTCAATGATTTGGTGAGAGGAGGCGAGGCGGTCTGTACAAACACAAGGATATTCACAAGGCAGTGACATAGATTTGATTTCACCAGACACCAGCACACACCACACTGAAAATCAGATAGACTTCATCTCAGTGTGAAGAAAATGGAGATGCAGCCAACCTACTGGACACAAGATAGCATCAAAAAGGGGAGCAGATGTAGGTGGTTCACACCACTCACCATTTAGTGCAAGGAACCTACCTTCAAAATCAAGTTGAAAGCCTTCACAGAAGCTGGTGATAGACAACCACAGTTCAAGTTGGCCAACCACCCAGAACACAAAGTGAACTGAAGGAAGAAACTACGAAGGACATCTTCACGTCAGTCAGCCATCAGGACAAAATGAGAGACAGTGAGCAACATCCCTGAGGAAAGCTGCGTGGAAGAGCACTGGAACTCTTTGAAAGAGATGTGGAGGGAAATCTGCATAACCGTATAAGGAAGGAAGAAGAAGCAAGACCAAGAATGGATCTCGATGGACACATGTAATCTGGTTGAGGAGGGCGAGGAAGATTGTGAGGCAGAGGATGAACCAGTGGAGTGCAGCACAGTGCAGTGCAAGGATGAACAAAGGAAAGGGGAACTGAATACAACCTGACCTATAAAACATTACACTGGACAGAGAAGTGAAGAAGAATGCGTGCAAAGACAAAACACACTTCTACAACACACTTGCTAGTGAAGCAAAATAGGCTGCAGGTAGGAGAGACAGAGACCTGACAACACTAAATCAAATAACCAGCTTACTATCTGGGAGGGGAGAGATCAAAACACATGTAACCAATAAAAGATAGTGAAGGGATATTAGTTACCGCAAAAGAGGAGAAATAAAAGAAACGATGGATTGATCACTTCAGAAAACACTTGGATCGACCACCGCCACCACCGACTGTAACTGGTCCTGAAATGCTACCAGCAACCCAGCCACAGAACTACCAGTTAACATAAACCCTCCGACGAAGGCAGAAGTGAAGTCCTGAATGCAATAAAGTTGCTGAGATCCGGGAAAGCAGCACGATCAGACAGAATCCCACCGGAAGCGCTGAAAAAAGACGCAGAGACAATAGCAGCGGACATACTCACTTCACTGTTGCAGAAGGTTTGCAAAGAAGGAAGGAAGGGTAGAAGGAGGGAAAGGTGCCTGCTGGTTGGGTGGAAGAAGGATTATCTTTTCAAACTCCCAAAGAAGGAGGACCTAAGTGTTTGCAATAACTGCAGCGTAATCATGCTCCTGTTCTTTCCAAGTAAAATATTAAGCCGGATCATCCTCGAGAAACTAAATAATCCTCTGCAGTCAAAATTATCACCAGAACACGCTGAACGGCTGACTGGCTGGCTGGCTGACTGGCTGGCTGGCTGGCTGGCTGGCTGGCTGGCTGGCTGGCTGGCTGGCTGGCTGGCTGGCTGGCTGGCTGGCTGGCTGGCTGGCTGGCTGGCTGGCTGGCTGGCTGGCTGGCTGGCTGGCTGGCTGGCTGGCTGGCTGGCTGGCTGGCTGGCTGGCTGGCTGGCTGGCTGGCTGGCTGGCTGGCTGGCTGGCTGGCTGGCTGGCTGGCTGGCTGGCTGGCTGGCTGGCTGGCTGGCTGGCTGGCTGGCTGGCTGGCTGGCTGGCTGGCTGGCTGGCTGGCTGGCAACTAACCAACCAACAACCCATCGTCTGACAAATATGTAGACGAAAGTGGAAACAGATTGGATTGGACATTTACCGAGAAGACCGTTTGGGGACATCATACGCCATGCCAGGTCGTCTAATGATAGTTAAATGGGAAATGAGTTTGTCGTCTGAGGCGGGGTGACATGGAGGAGATGGTGTGAGGAAGAAATGAAAGCTTATGTGTAGTAATGGAGCCAGGTTGAGAAGACTGGAGAGAAGAGAGTGAAATGGCGACTCGGTACTAAAGCCCTATTTTCCACTAGCAACCCAAGGGGAAAATAATAACAATAGGTGCGGGGTTAAACCATTTCTGTCTACAAAAATTGATTCATAATTGGAGAACATTTCATTTAGAGATGGAGAGAAGAAAACCTCCGCATGGTAATCATCTTGCTTAGTAAAAATCAAATAACTTCTATGTGAAAGTTGAAATATTAGTAAAATTGCGAGGACGCCTGGAATCATTCAACGGTTTCGCACACTTATGCGCATGCCAACCCGAATTTTTCAGACTTGCCCTATTAGTCCGATTATATGAAAACCCTAGGCACGTATTAACCGTATGATGTGGACCATTTTCCACCAATCAATTAGATTTGCGAGAATGCTTATGCGAACCGCCCACACACAATCCAACATAAGCCCCGAATTCTGATTGATTTAAGACTAAACGGCAGTTTAAGCATCATACTAAGCAAGGGCACTTAAAGGAAATAATACAGCAGTGATATTGAAATAAACGTGTTCAACATAAGATTAAATCGAATAAAATATTTGCACTGATAATTATGCTAGCACCGCAAATATAAATGAAAAAAAGAACAAAATGTTCACAGTGATGCGTGTTCTTCACAAACGACGAGTGAAGCAGGAAAGTTAAAAAGCCGCTCAGAAAACAGCTATATACAAAAATAAATTATTGTCTCTTCCTATCTTTGTTAATTTCCCTTACATTTTTGTCGCTAGGCCAACTTCTTCATAATCACGTTCCAGTGCAGCTAACTCTTCACGTGCCACAGTAAATTCATTCTCTTCTAATCCTTCATCGACATACCAGTGAACAAAAGCTCGTTTATGATACATCAAATCAAATTTCCGATCTATTCTACTAAAAGCTGTTGCAATTGCTGTACTGTTAGCTAGCATACAACAACAACGTAGTACTTTAGCCAATTCTGATCTTGGTACTGCTAACATTGGTTGGGCATTGATATCAACTTTAAAGCCTGTTGGACACCAGTCAACAAATCGTACTGAACGTGAGGCTTTGATACCTTGGATTGCTGAATTCACTGAATTTGGATCAACATCACCACGGTATAACATACATATGGCCATGTATAAGCCTTGACATGGATCAACTTTCACAAAACTATGAGCTGGCTCAAAACACGCTCTTGTTATCTGATCCACACTATTCTGTTCATGATAGGCTTTCTCAGCTGAAACAATTGGATTGAATGTGATTAATGGAAAGTGTATTCTTGGATAAGGAACTAAATTTGTTTGAAATTCTGACAGGTCACCATTCAATGAACCACTAAATCGTAATGCAGCTGTCAATGAACTAATTACCTGAGCTAGTATTCGGTTAATATTGGTAAATGATGGACGTCGGATTGTCAAATTTCGACGGCATATATCCCATACAGCTTCATTATCCATTAGAAAGACAACTTCAGAGTCTTCAATGCATGCGTGTGTTGCTAGCACAGAATTGTACGGTTCAACAACTGAACTAGCCAATCGTGGAGCTGGATAGACAACTAATTCAATCTTAGTACTTTTACGATAATCTTGAGTCATTTTATTCATGAGTAGTGAAGTAAATCCTGAACCAGTACCACCACCCAATGAATGAAAGATAATAAAACCTTGAAGCATATGACATGTTTCAACAACTCGCCGAATTCGATTCATCACCAAATCTGACATTTGACTACCGGTTTTATAATAACCGCGTGCATAATTATTAGCTGCATCTTCTTTACCACTGATTAAATTCTCTGGATGAAATAGTTGACGATAAAAACCTGTACGTACTTCATCTACATTTTTATAAAAGTGATAAAAAAGGAGGTTAAATCACAAATATGGTAAAGTATTAAAAAATTGAACGTATCCTGATTAACAATGGACTGGGTGGTTTGAAAAAAATTGAGCACCGAGTTAGTTTGGGTTATCCTATAAGGTGTATTTTTACTTGTGTAATCCCAACGTAGTATGTTAGAACAAACAGCAACGTTTCGATCTTGCTAGGAAGGTCCTTTTCAACAGTTTTCAGGTTAATATTCAAGTTTTGGTACAGAAGGGGACCTTTACAATCATCCACTCAAATCGTGATATGAAACAAAGATCAATATTAATGTTGTAGGTAAGTGAATTAGCAAATCGATCAGCTAGGCTTTTTGAGTTGGCCAATTAAGGTGGGACAAAAATAGGGGGGAAATTTAGTTCGACTACGAAAAGTACATGCGGTTATGAGTCATCAAGGGTGAGAAAGAATGGATTTCCGATTAAGCGAACTGACACCACAAACTACTCAGACATGAATAAATTGTGAATAAATCAAATAGAACAGTGAAATGAAATTGTGCTCTACCTTCTCATTTGCAACACTGTCTATGCGAGTCATTAATGTTTGCCATATTTGTGGGAATGTCTAACCCATCTTTTCTGTTGACTGAAAAAGGTGTGCAAAGCTTCTGCGATAAAGAAAACTTTTTTGTAGGACGCTTTTCTTTTCGAATGATATTTAATGATCTAAGGCATTAGCTACGATGACAGTGCTTTTTTCAAGTTTTTCCAGATCATAGGAATTTTTTGATGGTTTCTTGTAACTTCGACAGTGTTCGGTTAGATGTGTTGGTACTTGACGTGATGTCTGCAGTGTGTGCGGAAACGCATTCACTACGATCTACCATATAAACAAAGTCCTGTTGTTCCAAATGGAGAATCGGATCTTTTAATTTACACAGGTGTGATTGTTATATGTTCATCACCTTAAAGAATAATCTGATGTTGTAATTATTAAGGATACGTTTTATTCCTTCTGATGTGGATATTCGATAAGGAAGTATTATAGTACTTATCCAATCTTTATGGCTTGGTTTTTCTGTCTTTTTTCGATAAACCTTTTTTCTATCCTTCTTAGTAGCTTTTCCGGATAGTTGTTTTGTTTTAAAACTTCCTGAACAAACAATATTTCAAGAGAAGACAAAATATAATTTCATTTCACTGTATTCCATATGATTTATTCATGTCTGAATAGTTTTCGATGTTATTCTGTTTAATTGTCTTAATCATGTCAAGAAACATGGTTGTATTTCAACAATTTATCGAATCCTATTCCACAATACTTTATTGATCTACCATATTCATCAGTTTTACGCTCCTTTCCGAGTTATATACATTCCATGGACCATTTTTCTCATCATAAAAACTTATGATAATTTGGTTGGTTGTGGCTAGCAGGAGGATCCAGGACGCACGTTTCGTCCTACTTGGGACTCGTCAGCTGGATGTACCTACACCTCAGTGATGTTGTTCCCACTGAGACTCGAACCTCATGCGAATCACTTTGAACGTCAAGGCGTTATCTACTATGCCACACAGAAGCGATAGCTGTTCCTTGTACAACGGGTAATAGTTGTTACTACTTATTGGCATACTTGTTGTTCTCCGTTGCTTTGTTGGATCGAATTGTTCGGCGTCTGAAGCGATGGGTACGAGGTTCGAGTCTCATTGGGAACAGCGTCACTGAAGTGCAGGTACATCCAGCTGACGAGTCCCAAGTAGGACGAAATGTGTGTCCTGGATTCTCCTGCTAGCCACAACCAACCAAATTATCATAACTAACATTCAGGCAATTTCGAAGAATCCGCATAGGAGCCCATATGCCAATAGAGGTCGAAAAATTCTATCCAACAAAACAATGTAGAATAACGAGTATGTCAATAGATAGTAAAAATTTCTTAGTTTGGAATGAAATTTTTCAGTAGACTCAGTCGGTTAACAAACTGTTTTCAGGGATGTAGTCTTAGTATGCTTAACACTCTTTCGGCTGATTTTGTTGGCATTCAGCGGCTTGAAAATGTTCAACAGTTCATTACTTAACGATACTTGTAGTGTCGCGTTGTAATACTAGATAGAACTGATTGACTCCTGTTGGTTTATGGCCTCCTATGCAGATGCTTCTAAATTGTCTGATCACTCACTATGTTGTCATTTGTCTTGATGGTAGCTAACAGTGGAACCCAATACCCACGCTTCATCTTGACTGGGACTCGTCAGTTGGTTGTACCTGAACCCCAGTGAGTGGTATCGTTCCAAATGAATGTTTTCTCGAATGTAGTTTCAGTATATTTAACACGCATTCCGCTGATTCTGTAAGCATTCAGGGACTTTAAAATATTTAGCAGTTTCATATTACAAGTAAAAACAATGTACAATTTGTTCAGATTTTTAGATTTTTAGAGGTAAGAAATAAATATCCTTTTGCAAACACAACTGGGGGTTAAAAATGTTAAAACCTTTGACATTCTTTATGATCACATGTCTTTCAATAATTTTTCTTTCTTTATCCCTTCAATGTGTTTGAAAGAGTTGGTATTATTGTGTATTGATAAAGTTCGTTTCACATTTCAAGGAGAACATTTTCAACAAATAGATGGTGTGGCCACGAGAAGTCCCCTGGCACCATTGCTTGTTTTTTGTATCATATATTGAAGACTTGACTGATAATCTCCTCAGCAAGGTTACTTTGCATGAGCAATATGTTGATGATATAATTAAAATATGTGAAAAGCAGGAAGATGTGACTTGTTTGTCGGAAAGACTAAACACTATACAAAACAATACACATTGAATATTCCTATTTAGACATTTAGAAAAAAAGACTGATTGAGCAAAGAAATATATTCCTTTTCAATTAGGTCTTCATCTTAGGCTCTACACTAATATATAGTTTTACAGTCTAATTAAATTATCAATCACATGGTGATGTTTCGGAAACAATGGAGTTACTAAAATCGGAAATATGAGGCAGGCTATTCTTAGGTAAATGGAGTTACTTTTGAAGAGTGTTCAGGCATTCACAATAAGCGTTTACGCAATAATAAGAAAACAAACGAATATTGGTAGAAACAAGAAGGGGAAGAGGCGTACAAAGTAAACCTAGAAGTTACATCTTGTTGACGGCCACGGTAATGAAAGTGATCGAACAAACTGTTTTTGGATACAAAGGCTAGGTTTGTAAAGGTGGATTGCAATCGCCTCTGCTATGTGAGACTAATAAGAATGCTGTTCTGAATAAGTTCAACCTCGCCTGGTTAACTAGTTTACTAGTTACTAGCCGGTCCTAAGCCCGGGTAAAGAGGGAAGGTTGGGCATAGGGCTAGCAACCCTACCCCGTAAAACAAATCTAACCGCTAAAGAAACTTCAAAGCACAAACAAAATATAAAAAATGAAAACAAACTTATTCCCCGCTGGAATCGGAGAGGCGAAATGACGCCAGTTGGTGAAAGCCTTCGGGAAGCCAATTGGCCGATGTGTCTTCTCTCGATGAAAGCGAAAGTAAACGTGGGGACATGGAATGTCCGCACGATGTTTGAACCCAGTAAGGCAGCCCAGATTGCAAAGGAGATGAGAAGGTATAACATCGAAGTGCTTGGGATTTGCGAAAGCAGATGGAATGGGAGTGGACTCTCCAAACTGTCAACGGGAGAATCAATAATCTACTCCGGTCACCCAGACGCCAACCACGAGCACACTGAGGGAGTGGCTATCATGATGTCCTCAAGAGCATCGAAGGCTCTCATGCAGTGGGAACCAATCTCCTCCAGGATCATGTCAGCAAGATTCAACTCAAAAGGAAGAAAGGTCACAATCATACAATGTTATGCACCTACAAATAATGCAGAGCAAGAGAAAAAGGAGGAATTCTACAGACAACTTCAGTCAACACTGGACAAGACGTCAGTTGGCGATATCAAAATTCTAATGGGCGACATGAATGCCAAACTGGGAGGGGACAACACGGGAAGAGAACTAACCATGGGTCGAGAGGCGCTAGGTGAAATGAATGAGAATGGAGAATTGTTTGCAGAATTCTGTGCATTCAACGATTTGGTGATTGGAGGCAGTGTGTTCAGGCACAAGGATATCCACAAAGCGACATGGATTTCACCAGATGGACACACTAAAAACCAAATCGACTTTATCTCAATCTCAAGAAAATGGAGACGCAGTCTACTTAACACAAGGTCAAGAAGAGGAGCAGATGTAGGTTCAGACCACTATCTAGTGCAAGGAACCTTCGAAATCAAGTTAAAAGCCTTCAAGGAAGCTGGTGATAGACCTCAATTCAAGTACAACACTCGGAAACTGAAGGATGAAACTACAAAGGAGATCTTCAAAGCAGCCATCAAGACAAAATGGGAGACGTCGAGGGACATCCCTGAAGAAACCTGTGTAGAAGAACACTGGAAGTCTTTGAAAGCTATGTGGAAAGAAACCTGCACAACAGTATTAGGAAGGAAGAAGAAAGAAGACAAGGAATGGATCTCGACGGATACCTGGAAGCTGATAGAGGAGAGGAGGATGGTGAAGCAGAAGATAAACCAGTGCAAGGATGCTCAACGACAAGAGGAACTGAGCACAATGTATAAAACACTGGATAAAGAAGTGAAGAAGAGTGCACGCAAAGACAAACGACACTTCTACGACACACTGGCAAGTGAAGCAGAACAGGCTGCAGGTAAGAGAGACCTGACGACATTGTATCAAATAACCAGGTTGCTATCAGGGAAGAGACCAACACAGATGAAACCAATAAAAGATGAAGAAGGAAATTTAATTACAAAAGAAGAGAAACAGAGGAAACGATGGGCCGACCACTTCAAGAAGCTCTTGAATCGACCACCACCTGCACTTCGTCCAGAAATACCACCTGCAGCCGCTGAATTACAAGTGAACATAAATCCCCCAACGAAAATGGAAGTCCTGAACGCCATAAAGCTACTGAAATGCGGGAAAGCAGCAGGACCAGATGGAATACCGCCAGAAGCACTGAGAACAGATGCAGAGACAACAGCGGACATGCTCACACCACTATTGCAGAAGGTGTGGAGGGAAGAGAAGGTACCTGACGATTGGAAGAAGGGTTACCTTGTCAAACTGCCGAAGAAGGGAGACCTCAGTGCTTGCAAGAACTGGCGAGGAATCACTCTCCTATCCACCCCAAGTAAAATATTAAGCCGCATCATCCTGGAGAGGCTTAAAGACGCACTGGATTCAAAACTGCGACCGGAACAGGCAGGCTTCAGGAAGTACAAATCATGTGCTGACCAAATTGCAACGCTTCGTATCATCATAGAACAGAGCGTAGAATGGCAATCAGCTCTATACCTCAACTTCATCGACTTTGAGAAGGCCTTTGACAGCGTCGACCGAGAAGTAATTTGGAAACTGCTTCAATACTACGGAGTACCGCAAACCTTTATCCGCCTCATTCAACAACTATATGAAGATGCCACATGCCAAGTAATCCACAATGGGAAGCTCAGTGATGCCTTTGAAGTGAAGACAGGAGTGAAACAAGGTTGCCTACTATCCCCCATGATATTCCTAATTGTGGTGGACTGGATCATGCAGCAAACAGTAGGCAGCGAGAAGAGGGGGATACACTGGACGACGGAAAAGAACCTAGAAGACTTGGATTTCGCCGATGACTTATGCCTAATGTCACATAAACTTGAAGATCTGCAGGCAAAAACTAACAAGTTGACAGAGGAGGCAGCTAAGACGGGACTTCAGGTGAATATAGAGAAGACAGAAGTGATGAAGATACCGCACCACCACCATCAACAACAACAACAAACTCCAATCACCGTCAACGGTAGAAACTTGAAGGAAGTAACCTCCTTCACTTATCTAGGAAGCACTGTTTCAACTACAGGCGGGACGGACGAGGACGTCAAAGTCAGAATCGGAAAAGCAAGACAGGCATTCATTAGCCTGAAACCAGTGTGGAGATCTTCTGCACTCAGCATGCGGAACAAGATACGGATTTTCAACACCAACGTCAAGTCAGTGCTCTTGTATGGCTCAGAGACTTGGCGCGTCACGAAAGGCATTTCCAATAAACTACAGACATTCATCAACAACTGCTTACGCTCGCTGCTGAAGATCAGATGGCCAGAAAAAATAAGCAACAAGGAACTCTGGGAACGAACCAACCAAGAACCTATCACGCAACAAATATGCAGGAAGAAGTGGAGATGGATTGGGCATACACTGAGAAGGCCGACTGAGGACATCACGCGTCAGGCCCTCGAGTGGAATCCCCATGGGAAGCGACGAGTTGGACGTCCGAGGGTGACATGGAGGAGGTCGTGCGAGGAGGAAATGAGAGCTTCTGGGCTGTCGTGGAACCAGGTTCAAAAGATCTCAGAGAACAGAGGTCACTGGAGGCGTGCTACTGAAGCCCTATGTTCCACTAGGAACCCAAGGGACTAATAATAATAATAATCTGAATAAGTTCAGTAGTGTTCATCTGGTAATCAGCTTCGCAATGGAAGAGAAGAAAAATGACACTATCTCATTTCTTAATGTTCTTTTGGTAAGACAGTTAGACGGAACCCTGAAATCAAGTGTATATAGAAAGCCAATATCAACAGGTCAATACAGGCGCTTCTTTAGTGCCGTACCCCTCCAATACAAAAGGAACCTAGTGAAATGCTTAGCATACCGTGCCACATCTATTTACTCAGATGATGCTATAAATGAAGAGTGCGCCAGCATCCATGATCTGCATAGTAGGAATGGCCACTCAGACAGGTTTGTAACTAAGCAAAATTAAGACAAGAACACCAACAGTTCCTAAGAAGCAAATCTTCTTGAAGCTGGAATTTAAGAGTAACATTGCCAGTTAGATCATCACATAACACATAAAAAGAGTCTTGCAAAAAGTATTCCCAGCCGCTAAATTATGTCCCGCCTTCCACAACAGCCCGATTCTAGGTACAAGAAATAAAGACAAACTGTCTTATTCTGCCACTTCTATATGCATTTATCAATTCATCTGCTCCTGTTGTGCTAGTTACGTTGGGCGTACAATGAGGAAGTTCCATCGTCGAATTTCCAAGCACCAACCGTCATGGTTGAGCAAGGGACAAATTAGAATTATAAAGAGCTCCATACTTGCACGTCTATTTGACACTGGACATTCAGTGGATGCTAGTAAAGCTTTGAAAATCACTCATCAGATTCGAATTAATTTACCACATGGATTACGCACTCGGTTACTTCACATAGCAGAGGCGATTGCAATCCACCTTTACAAACCTAGCCTTTGTATCCAAAAACAGTTTGTTCGATCACTTTCATTACCGTGGCCGTCAACAAGATGTAACTTCTAGGTTTACTTTGTACGCCTCTTCCCCTTCTTGTTTCTACCAATATTCGTTTGTTTTCTTATTATTGCGTAAACGCTTATTGTGAATGCCTGAACACTCTTCAAAAGTAACTCCATTTACCTAAGAATAGCCTGCCTCATATTTCCGATTTTAGTAACTCCATTGTTTCCGAAACATCACCATGTGATTGATAATTTAATTAGACTGTAAAACTATATATTAGTGTAGAGCCTAAGATGAAGACCTAATTGAAAAGGAATATATTTCTTTGCTCAATCAGTCTTTTTTCTAAAATAATATACGCTTAACATATAAGGAGAAAAAGACAACTGTCTGTCATTCTTAGATATATTCCCAAGTCGTAGGAATAGCAGCCTAATAAAACGATCGATTTAAAGGAAATCCATTTGGACAGGTCAGTACTTAAGTTTCCATATTTTTTGCCCAACTCAATACAAATGAGTTTTGGTAACTTGCTTATTTAAAAGAACCCAGGTTATTTGTGTGGAAGACTCAATGGATGGGTGATGTCAAAATACTAACTGAAATATTAGTGGAAAATGGATATCCATTGAAGTTTATAAACCGTTGCAAAAATCACTCAGTGTTGAAACTTAGTCTGTACTTTGTTTCGAGGAAATGCGTTTGTATCGCATTACCACACAGAAGAGAATCTAACAGAGTAATATTAAAACGAAGGTTAAGGTCTGCCATTTGCAAAGGATGCTACACTACTAAGCTTATGGTAGTTGAGAAGACCTAATACCTACTGCAAAATGGACCTCAACGCTCTATAAACGATTGCGTCACACCCCATTGCGTTTATTTATTTACACGTGTGCAGACACACGTTCATAGGGAGGACTAATCGAGATATGCACTTGAAAGTAGGGAAACATGTGCCAAAATAGCTTCACAATCAGCTGGATTCAAAAACATCGTCGTCCATTTCAAAACATACCACTGATAAAGGTCACAGGATTGATATTAAAACAGTCTTTATAGTTTCGTATAGAAACTGTCAGGGGCGTATTCTTGAAGCGCTAACCATAGACAAATTTAATCCCCTGCTGTGTGTACCAAAACAGTTTGCCCCTAAGCTGGGCCTTCCCTGGTAATGCTTACTTTATCGTATTACCAAGGTTTTTTTAAAATTGTATCATCTTTTCCTTTCATTCTCTTTTTTATTATTGAATTCCTTTATGTCATAGTTGTCCTTTCCCCACTTCCTGTTTCCGTATGTAATGCCTTAACAAGTAAATGCGTGATGTTTGTTTGAAATGTATGGCGCAAATACATGACATTTTTCAGGTGATCTACTTCTAGTTATGTTATACAAATTCATACAAGCGACCAGTTGTTTCAGAATATCCTTTTACTAACTCAAGTGTTACTGCCTCGAACGTAAATATCAGTTTATGAATAGAAGTTAAGTGACTAAAACTAAGCATCAAAGTCAATGAGCTAGGTATGGAGTTTCATTGTATGCTTTTTACGGCATAGGAGTTTACAGTTTGCTTGTGAACCAGAAATCAGTCAGTCAGTAGATCCTCTTGGACACTTGCAGAAACAGGCAGAACTGGTAAATACGTTGAAACGATCACATACATTGGCATTCCATGCAATATTATCGGCAAACTTTCTATCAGCTCTTAAATATGAAAATAAGTTCTAGGTCACTGAGCGATTCGCTAGTAATCGTTATTCCTGCCCCATTCTTTTACAGCGTATTGCCTGATGTATGGTACACGTTATGCTTGCTGAATCACGTGTGTCTAAGTGAAGTGAATGAATGCTCCTCGCATTGAAAATAATGGCCGGTAGACGTAAACATGTGGTCAGTTCACCAATAGGTTATTCTTCATATATTCAGTTTGGCTTTGCTGGAAACTAATAGTACGATCTAAGTAAGTCAGAGGTGTCAAAGTTGTAAGATGGCCAAAATAACTCGGCTTCCCAATCTAGTTTATGTTTGAATATGTATCGTCTTAGCATTTTCACCCATACAGGCATCTACAAAATGTTTTATTAAGGACTGCTTTGTTGTGCTGTACATTTTCTTGCGGTAAGCATTAGTTATAGATATTGATTAAGAACTGAGTAATCTCATCAGCGGGTAATCATGAATGAAGCAATGAGAAATCAGCATAAAGCATGTTAAAATACTTCATTAGGTTTTGAATAAAAAGTATCAGTAGGTCACAAAATAGTAGGTAAAAAATGAAATTCCTTTTTCGAAATGACGATTGAATGCATACATATGACAATTCCATAGATCTCAGTCACCAGAGCTGCATCATACTAGTGTGACTGAAACGAATAGTAAGTGGCTTCAAAGTTACTCAGGATTAGTTAGATGAGTGTCGATATGCCCTCTTCTTAAACCAACCTTAAGCAGCACTCTCAATCTACTCAAAAATTTTATGTTCACAAGAGATAGACAAAATCAGCGTGGAACACTGGACACAAGTACACTGAATCAAATTCCTACACTTCATAGTAGCATACAGAAAACAAGTGGATAGAAAATGTCAGAACAAACTAGACAAAGGTGTAAGGGAAGAGAGGGAATCCAAAAACTAAGGTTAGTGGAAATATTCAAGCCTTAGAAGACATCGAAAAATGAGTTGATCTGCGTCACTGTGACCGATTTTCATCCATGTCACAAACAGCCCTCAACCCTGGATACTTATCATCCCAGGGACCTCAACCAGGTACTCTATACCTCCCCATGTGGCTGAGACTAACAGTTAGGAACTTCATGTATTTGTCCCACATCTTGGTCTGTCTGTTTTTAATCCTATTCCAACCTAATCCAACTTCCTCAGCACAGCATATAAAAGAAGAAGGTAGTCGCTTAGCATGCGCAGCACATATCCAAGCCGTTTCAGTCGATAAAGGTTGGAAATAACAACAGGTTACTTAGTCTATGTACGTATTCACATTTCAATTTTTATTTTCTAAAAAATAAATTTTGACTTGACTCCTGGACAAGTTTGTCTGATGAGTGAAGTCAGTTTCAATAAACTTTTAGTCCTGAACGATACATTTGGCTCCAAAAAAATCAATGTCATTCACTCTTTAATTTCTAAATAAAATAAATCATATAAAACTGACATAGTTATTGTTTTTGTTACTATAATAGGTTCGACTGACTTATATCGATTAACAATTATGCAAGGTAAAAATGTTTATAAAGAGTCGATTGTATAAAACAGAAACTTGCTTACTTTACTATACAATTATGATTTATGACTTTCAGAAGTAGAAGCGTGTTTCCAAGTTCAGAGATATGATATGCTGCATGAATAATTTAGTCGCAACATCGTTGACTTCAAAACTAGTTGGCATGGATTCAAATCTTTAAGGTAACATCAGTTCCCTGGGGGTCGCGAATGCACTTTACTGACGAATTCCAACCAGCCTTAAACGTAGGCTCAGAGTTTCCAGTCCATCACTTCCAACCACTTCACATTGAACAAAGTGCATGTCGACGATGAGTCTCCTCACTTGATGAGGACATTCGGAAACGATCAATGGAATTTAGCCAACTAGAAACTGGTTACTCTCCGGTGACTAGTTAATTTACATGTGATAGCCGTTACTTCTGCAAAAATCAGTTTCATGTTTCAAAAATGTGTTATCTCAATTAGCCAAAAGTTAGGAATAGATTACTAGGTAAAGAAAGTAAGTCAGCTAATAAGGAACTTAATTGACATCCGTTGAGCTGGCGTGGACATATGCCACCATCTACTCCAGAAACTTGTTAAATAGGAGTGAAATCTGTCTAAAAACGTTTTACACACCTGTTATGGTTTGAGTCCAATGAAATTCTTGCAATGAATAAGTCAGTCGTGTTGAAAAGTTCTGGTAATGAGGCAGTGAATTTAATGTTCAGTTCATACTCATTTGTCTTTGCTGATGCCAATAAGCTCAAAGAATGATGTATTTTTTACCAGTTGTTCATATCAAGTAAATTTAACAACTGGATAGATCATATTGAAAACTCTTCTAAAATTCATAAAAAATAAAGATTGAAACAGAAAATTCTGCTTACCTACCAACGACTGTTGGCTCCAAATCGACAAACACAGTTCGTGGTACAAATTTCCCATGACATGTTTCCATATAAAATGTTTTAAATGAATTATCAGTTGGAAAAAATCCATCAATCATAAGTCCATCAGGTTGAATTCCATGTTCCATACCAAATAACTCCCAACAAGCATTGCCAATTTGTATTCCAGCTTGTCCAACGTGTATACAAACAACTTCACGATCACTCTGGAGTGACTGATATGTTGCATAACAAAAAAAAGGCAAAAGTATTTTATAATGATATTTGTTAGATTACATGGTTTGAATTGGATTACCCTATTTTATCAACACCAAATCGTTTCTTATATGCTTGTGAATAAATAACAGCTGTGTAACTATGATTCATTGGTCTAGGTAGCTGACTTCTAATTAATGAGCCATAGGTTGGAACCCCACTTTATCTGTCGAGGTTTTGGTAAATAGATGATATCGTCAGCGTTTATGAAATAGGTCTCATTACCAAGGGGTTGAACTTGTGCATGATTTTATAATCGTATTTAAACCAAATTTCAAGTATTAGATAGACAAGATGAGTTACAATAATTTTATGCTACTCACATCAATAAGTGAAATTACTTCCTAGGAGCAGTAACTTCAGATCTAGCACTTGTTAATTATCAGTCTTGGAACTGGCTACAATTGGTGATTACATATACATTAAAATCTATTTTAATCTCTTAAAATATATCTGGTTGGTGAATTTCCATTGGTTTTTATATTTTCTTTTTAAAATTAGGCATCTCCCAAATTAGTTTTACTCCCCCCTTGTTTAACACTATCCTTTATCGTTCATGGAAGAAAGACTGGATGTATTGAAGAGAGGAGACTCAGAAACATTGGTTTCCAGTTAGTCGAAGATTGGGTACAATAAACTTCAAGGAGAAGTATTATTTCTTTGATTTCCAGAAAGTAAAGTATTCCTCCTACAGAAGCTCATCAGACTACCATAATTTGTTGAATACTCAGTGTAAATTTATCTAACTTTCTTGACGACTACTACATGTACCAATATCACATTATTATGGAGACTAGCTTTGTTTATATACACTGGATAGCGAGCAAATTGATTAATTACACCTTTTCGAATTCTGTGGTGTTTGTCTTTTAGTTTACCTGTCGTTGTTGCGTGTTCAGTTGGTGTTTGTTGGTTAGGATAAGGCCTGTAACATTCTGATCGAGAACAGGTGATATCTGCTCGTGTTATCTGATTCACGTTGGAACGCTTTTGGTACGGATACCGTTGCGCATACAGTAACCACATCGGTAGTCACTGAAAAAAGTGGTGAGACCGACGTCTTATTAAACAAACTAAGGATCCGTATCTCATAATTTTTGTATATTATGTTATCTGTGAAGCACATTTTGAACTCATTTCACAAACTGTCATTCCACTCGAACCCGCAGTTTTTCGGTGAGTAATCTACTTGCATGTGCACTTTATTTGGATACATATAAAAAAATTTTCCCTATTGGTTTTACTTTACATTTCCAAGATTCTTATCATGTCTAACAGTAGTGTTAGTTTAGAGCCGGGATCCATCAGTGCATTCTTTTCAAATATTCCATCGTTCACTCTCAGAATTCCTCAGTTGTAGTTTGCCTGGTTAGAAAACTACTTTGTCGCAAACAGGACCACCTCACAGAATGTGGAATTCAGTCTTCTTGGAACCATCCTACCAGATGACATTGCTGACCACATCAGTGGTCACTGACTGTATAGTATAATCTGCTTTATACACCTGCCTAAAATGACGAAATATTGATGTCAAGATATAAGAAGTATTTTTCAAAATTAGATTGTCCAAAGGATTGAATGTTAAGTGAACGAGAATTTACAGTCACTTATACAAGTTCAGTTCTACACTATTCATTTCAATCAAAACTGAAAAGCCTATAAAACAATTAACCCAATAATAAATCTATTTTTATTCTAAGCTATTGAAATAATAGCAATTGAATGATTTTAATTTATCCTTAATTCTCAGAATAATGTGGTAATGTGTTTAGCATAACCTAGGTAACTGCTATTGTTTTGGAATCCGTTACAATATAATTCATTCCCAAGTTTTCCTATCCATAACTTTATTATATCTGCTTGAAATATCTTTCATACAACAAAGTAAATGATGATTGAAGTGATAATTTTTTATTTTTTACAATCCACTGGCATTCAAGAGTTTTTCTGTCAAGTATTTACAAATTAGTTAGAGTTTATTATTATCACCTTTTGTGCGGATACTTTTTATTTGGAATCTTCTTATCTATCGAACCTTCTTCATCATATATGACTGTTCTACGTAAATAGTCACAAAGGTTTTGTTTTTCTCATTTAACTGTGCATTAAATCTACATTCGCTTAAGAGTGTTTGTAACAAGCGAAATCAAACAATAAAATGAGAATTCATTTGTCAGTCGGTTGACTGATCTTAGCCACCGTCTTAAAATCTAACTATCCAACTCTGTAGGGTAAAGTGATTTATTTTTTATATATTAGTCTCTTGGGTTCGTTCCTAGTGGAATATAGGGCTTCAGTAGCACGTCTCAATTCCACTCTGTTCTCCGAAATCTTTTGAACCTGGCTCCACGACAGTCCACATTTCCTCATTTCCTCCTCGCACGATCTCCTCCATGTCACCCTCACCTCAGACGCCCAACTCGTCGCTTCCCATGGGGATTCCACTCGAGGGCCTGACGCGTGATGTCCCCAGTCGGCCTTCTAAGTGTATGCCCAATCCATCTCCACTTCCTTCCGGTGCATATTTGTTGAGCGATAGGTTCTTGGTTGGTTAGTTCCCAGAGCTCCTTGTTGCTTATTCTTACTATTCTGGCCATCTGATCTTCAGTATCGAGCCAGCATAAGCAGTTGTTGATGAATGTCTGTAGTTTATTGGAAATCCCTTTCGTAACGCGCCAAGTCTCTGAACCATACAGAAGCACTGACTTGAGTGAATCGGTGTTGAAAATCCAGATCTTGTTCCACATGCTGAGTGCAGAAGATCTCCACACTGGTTTCAGGCTGATGAACGCCTGTCTTGCTTTCCTGATTCTGACTTTGACATCCTCGTCTGTGCCACCTGTAGTTGAAACAGTGCTTCCTAGATAGGTGAAGGAGGTTACTTCCTTTAAGTTTCTCCCGTTGATGGTGACTGGAGTTTGTTGGTGCGGTATGAGGGTAAAGTGATATGAATACTTTTCTCTTGAACTGAGTATACAATGTGCTATGACGGGAGTTGATGTCTAAAACGGTTTATAAACTTCTGTAGATATTAGTTTTCTACAATGAATCACAGATCCACACACCTCATATACTTTGAAGTTATATAAAAATACTAAACCTGTACTCAATTGACGACAATATATTGATCCATATTTTGGAATCTCAATTTAGACTGATTTTAGACTACATTCATTATTAACCCCCAGTATTTAATAATGAAATTTAACAGAATCTTAATTCTGGAAATCGATGCTTTTCATTTATGAAACTGATTATACTCAGAGTAGTATCTTAGTCATAGTTTCAGAATTCCGAAACCCTGTTCATTGGTAAGACAAGAAGGGTGAAATAAGTGTCTGTTATATTTGGTCATAGATTCGTAAAACCACGTATTCTAGGACAAAGAAATTCATTACATCTAAGTGAAATTATCATGATAACGACTTATTAGTTGAAGAATATCATGAGTTAATTCAATAGGACCCATAAAAATTTGACTGAACTATACATTTATTTAAAATAAGCAAAGAATGTATAAAAAGCAGGATTTAATGAATTCATAAACTTCAGTAGTATTTGAATGCATACTTGAGTATATATACCACAAGACAATGTAAGAGAACATACAAAGAAACACCTATAAAGTAAACTGAGAAATCGATTTCTGCTTAACAACATAGAAATGAACAAATTTTATAGGCTAAGTGGCAATGCAAAACGTAGGAGTCGATTTTAAAACTGAATAGGTTAAAGATAGATTACATAATTAATTATGAGTTTGGTATTCATCATGGAGTGATATCAGTTGGAGAAACGCTGATGTTCATTGTTGACTCGCTTCAAGAAGTGATTCTCAAAGTTCTGATAAGAAGTTGTGAATGGTGGGGACAACCAAGTTGAATATGAAGACAGCTACTCAACGATGCCATTGGATAAAGATTGAGCTACACCGTAAACTAATAGAAGTAGGAAATGTGGACCACTGGATTCCAACACAGTAGCGAAGTGATAACATACTGGTTGCGGAACCTAAGGGTCTTGCTTTCCATCCCTGACGGGGTCATGGGTGCTCACTGCTGAGAAGTCTTGTACTAGGGCATAAAAGCTGTTCAGTGCTACCCGGTTCCTAATGTTTCCCCAACTGATCTGAGTCCTTGATGAATACCAAATTGAAATCAGCAAATAATCCCCCACAATCCTACAAACTGAATTATGAGTTTGGTTATTAGTACAGTCTAAAGAATTATGTGGATTTCAGGTTAGAAAATAGTGATAATATTAACAATAATTTGCCTTGTTCTAATAATAGTAATGTTAACATTGGGGATGAGAACTTAATTCGGAACAAGATAGTTACTAGTCCCTTAAGAAGACGTCAATCGAAAAGTAGGGGTATATTGAGATGAATAATTATGATACTAATGATAAAGGTGGCAATAAGAATAAGGTTAACTAAAACAAGTCCGGAACGGAAAACAAAAATATAACATGGGGGTAATAATTGAGGGCAACGATCTAGAAAGTAAAGTTGAATATGATTAGACGACATTGTAACTCCAACCACGGTAGATTCAATTTGATTAACATTTCCTCCTGAATACAGAGGTATGGTTTAACAAATTGAATCACACAGCTTCCTATAATCGTAAACCACTTTTGATTCAGCTATCTACTGACAACCGTAAAGGAATTACAAGTCTTAATATCATGCCCATATTTCATAAGGTGTTTTGTTATCGAATTCCTAAAGGGTTCACTTTTTGGCACATTATAGCTATTTATATAGGTTCTCAACCATTTGGGTAGACAGATGCTTTTCAGTACAACCAGTGTATTTGCTACCACATAGAATGTAAAGCACTTAGATGATGAGTACTACTGAAATCTATGTATTCATTAAATCTTGATTTTTCACACTAGTTGCTTGTTTTAAATTTGTATCGGGAAATAAATGTTTTCATTACGCCAGAATTATTTATTTTGCCAAAGAAATCATCATGTTATCAAGTCATGAAATTATGTAATGTCGATATTTACAAAATTTGTTTTGACAACACTAGTGGGTATTTCCTCAGACAAAAATAAGACAATTATTAACAAAAATGTGATAGTTACTTCAATGTGTACACGCATTCTGATCTGACACATCAATCGATAGTGACCTGTAAGTCGCGACCTAAGAGAAATAGCATTAAAAATGATAGGACTATTTATAAACATATCGCTAGAAGAATTATTTCTATAATTCTTTTCTTATCCATATGTTTATTGACAATGAAAAACTGATTATAGTCATGCGTCATGCTAATCGGAACCTATGACCGAATGTCTAACTTCTAGTTTGATGAGATAACTAGATGGTTAGTAGATAGACAGACATAAGAAAAAAACTTCGCATTACTGTGAAATAGTTGAAGATGCCACCACACTAAGGAGGAATGTATCAAGATGAAGCAAAAAGAAATGGAGAAACTAGTCAGAATTTGTAAAACGTCATCAAGGATAGACAGGAGGAATGAGACAATACTGAAATTCATTATGACATTTAGGATGAAGATTAACCTCGCCTAGTTTACTTGTTCACTAGTTTACTAGCCGGTCCCTAAACCCGGATAAAGAGGGAAGGTTGAGCATACGGCTACCAACCCTACCCAGGAAAATCAATCCAATCGCTAAGGAAACTTCAAAGCACAAGGAAAATATAAAAAATAAAAACAAACTTATTGCTCGCTGGAATCGGATAGGCGAAATTACGCCGGTTGGTGAAAGCCTTTCGGGAAGGCGATTGGCCGATGTTTCTCCTCTCTCTCTGTCTCGCGATGAAAGCTAAAGTAAGAATGGGGACATGAAATGTGCGCACAATGTTTAAATCTGACTGGCAAGGCTGCCCAGATTGTGAAAGAGATGAGAAGGTACGCGATAGAAGTACTTGGAATCTGCGAGGAATCAGCTGATGGAATGGAAGCCTACACTCCAAAATGTTAACTGGAGAGCACAAAGTGAACTGAAGGAAGAAATTACGAAGGACATCTTCACGTCGGTCAGCCATCAGGACAAAATGAGAGACATTGAGCAACATCCCTGAGGAAAGTTGTGTGGAAGAACACTGGAAATTTGTGGAAGCGATATGGAAGGAAACCTGCATAATCGTGTTACGAAGGTAGAAGAAACAAGACAAGGAATGGATCTCGATGGACACATGTAATCTGGTTGAGGAGGGTATGGTGACCGAGTGGTGGGGTTGCGTGCGTGGGTATAATGATACTGAAACTCAATAGACACCTCAACCAAATGCCTTTACGACTAACCTCCCTCAGTACCTTCTGCTTCACTGAGCCGCGGAAAAATCAGAAGACAAAAACGGCCTGTGACTGCAAGAACAGCGACAACTTTTATTAGGCAAATACATGACATATATGTATTTACAAAATTCTCAGAAAGTGAATCCACAAATGAACCAATCCGATTTCTCTTATGAGGTCGAACTTCTCCAATCAGGTTCTCATGTCAGCGCAAGCATACATCTCGACCTGAACATGATCTGATCATGACTTGAAAACAACTCCCCTATTGGCTGCCTTCTTATAGCTACGTATCACCTCCCCCCGTAAGGAGTGTACGACTTCTTTTTATGGTCCTCTTGGAAGGGCTTTGGCCTTCTGCAGATGATAACTAACTCGGGGCTGAAGATTTGCTTCTGTAGGGTAAGAAGTCAACCTCGAAAACCAACAAACGGATTTTCTTACCCTAAATGAAGAACGTCTCCGAGATCATGATTAGATTATAGAAGCCTTTTAGGATCTCTGTAGCTGACAAACCCACAACATCTCACTTTCTATTATTCAAGTGAAAAGATGCAATAGCAAAGGGAAAAAAATCAAACGTTATCTATTAAATAAACTGCAGAAACTGAGAATGTCACTACGCTGGACAAAGTGGTCGCCGTCTTCACATCCGTCTACATGAACTAACAGTGAAGCCTCAGCATAGATCTTCGCTCCTATCAATGCATGAAGACAACTATGAAACATGAATTTGATTGAGAAAATGTAAAAATCTACGATAGGGGAAATACAAAGAATTTTTAAAAGCTTGATATTCAGGTCAGTCAGCAATCAGAAGACTTACTGATACTGACCCAATCTATCAACCAATAAGAAACAACAAAAAGGTCAACGTTCACGTCACTAGGATAAACAATCAAAATAAATATGGAAACAATGATGAGACTCTCCACACAAGGCCATACGGACAAGCTACTAAGAGGCTGAGGGAGAAAAACCTATAGCTTACTTCTTTCGGAAGTTTATACTGATAATGTTTCCTAGAATGACAATAACGTCTTCACAATAAAACCATCCAGCTTATAGAACACAAAATCATTAAAATCATCCTCCTGAGCTACACATTCAGGTTTTCACTCCAGACTCAGTCATCACCGTACTAAATGTTTAACAGTTATCATAAAAATTTCACTCAACATCTGTATGACAGTTATTTCAAAATAGTTGCCTAAGTATGCATTCAATTTAGTTGGAGGTTTTCAATTTTTTTTAATTGAAATTGATGTTACCATTTATAGAACATATTCCGATAAAAATGTATGATATTACATCATTATTATCATTTTTTTAAAGATTAGAAAAGTTCGATTTACCATCACTAATCACTCGTTTTCTCTTTATCTATAAATTAGTCCAAGATATGTAAGGGCTGGCACATACACGTAAACATATACGCACTCTAATGTACTTTAATTAACTCTTACTATTATAATCCTTCTGCTTTTTTTAAATTGTTCCACTTATTATAGTATTGATTGTCAGACACAGGTCAATCAATAAATGTGTTACTCAACATGAACAGAAGTAAGTAGTATATCAGTAGTTGGTCACATTCTAGTGATAAGAAGAATATTCACCCATTAATGAAACGGACAGATGTAAAAGTGTTATTCATGTCTAACTAGTAAAAAGCCGAATAATATTCACTTAGATTGAACAGCAGATTAAATGTGGTTGATGTGAACGGTCGTAAACCACTTAAGTTAACTGGTAGTGATATCTAGACAGATCGAGATAACAGTTCGATTGTGCCTGACTGGACTGGTTATACCTGAAATGGAATAACTTGTCCTAGAAATGGGTGATCTACTTTATACTATAACTGGTGTCATTATTGCCAGTATAAAAGCTGTAGTGATGTTTAGATTGCCTGTAAAACCATTCACACTAGCCCTTAGTTTATAACCCATTCAGTAGGTGAAGGTAAAATCTTGAAATTTTCTACTGTTAAGCTTATCAACTTGGATACCACCAATTTACCAGCTAGAAATCAACATTTAGTAGTTATAGACATTGACTAGTTTGATATTCGACTGTCACTTCATTACTTTCAAGGTATGTCGAATACTTTGAGATGACAGTGAAATATTTGACACAAGAAAGATGACTCATGAAACTGGTGGATAGAACAAGAGTGATATCAAAGTAGACCAATTTGTGTGAGAGAATAAATAATTTAAAGATAACGGATAGTGAAAATATTCAAGCTTTCGAAGATCTCAAGCAGTGATTACATCTGCATTATTGTGACCGATTTTCGGCAATGTCATCAAGAGTGCTCAGTCACTCATTTCTGTTGTCTCGACGATCCCAACTAGGCAGTCTACATCTCCCAACACGGCTTATGCCAACAGTAAGGGACTCCATTAACAGGTGTCACGTCTTCTTCTGGTCAAGCTGAAGCCTCCACCAACCCAATCTAAATTTCCATAGCATGACACTTCGAGATAGACGGTGGCTGAACATGTGTAGTACATGTCGAAGCTATCTTAGTCGACTAAAATTCATAACCTCATCAATCGACTTGCCTAGTTTCCTCCGCTTGACTTCAATATTTCCCACAGGGTGATGACTTTAAAACTGAATGAAGCAACTTCGAGTCACCGAGTGGGGTGTTACTATTTGCATGCTTTTAGATACACCACGATAATGAGTACAAAGAAATTCAAAACCCAGGTTCGAAACTTAACACCTTACATCAAAATACCGTACATCAGTATCGAGTCCCTTACCTTAATGATCAGATTGTAAAGTCGATCGAAAGATTTCAACTTGACGGGCAGTGCAGTTACGTACTGGTAATTATTTATATAAATATTTGGAATGTTGACATTTCTAATAAAAATTCCTTGTCCTGCAAATAAGTGTGGAAACTTAAAATCAGCACCTAGAACGGATCAAAACTGTGGGGTACTCTGTTGGCACAGAATAGAATAAAGTGCTTTCCACCAGTCATTCTAGAGAAGTGGTCGAAATATAAAATGAGGGAGTTTAGTAACATACAGTTGGTTATAATTTTGACCATGTATACACAATGACTCTTAAATTCGTGAGCAGTTTTTTAAGTAAATAGTAGTGTAACCCAACCAGGTACAAGTTTATGTACTACGTTATGAGGTCACACTGGGTGTGCGAGGCCTCATGATCTCACCTTGTCACTAAGACCGAAATTAGTTCGAGTATGGCTTGAATTCATGACACGTTGCTTGAAAGTTAAGTTCCTAGGTCAGTGAGTCATATATTCTCCTGTTGAGTTTGTTTCGAAAATAAGGTAGCACTAAACAGTTTACGCTCACTGTTTATGCCACACTAAGACTATGCAGGATGTAGTGTATGCGGAACTTAGTCCAGGACATTCATCTTTCTTAGTGACTCCACGCCACCACTCAGTCGCTGGATTGAATTTGAATACAGATTTCTTAGAGTTGTGATGACAATTTATCACCTTTAAGCTGAATCAACCCTGGAAATAGGATATTTTACCCACTGTTGGGACTCAGCGATGACTGCGCTATATTGGGAAGTAACTGAAATGACAAAGTATGAATCATATGATATTTTAACGCTAGGAATGTATGATTATGAATTTCTGTCAAGGATCGGTTGATGGTCGTGGCTTCAATTCATTTAAGGCTTAGGTGCACAGTACTAGAAAGTTCTAAATAACAATTAAACAGTCATTTCATACATTCTGATCATCAACCAGTACACATTTGACTTCAGTCTCCAGTGTTAATGACTCGCAAAGCCGAGAGTATTATATTTATTGTCGAAAGAATATTCAATTTCACAGTGTGTTGCTGAAAAATGTTTATGCGTACAACATGGATTAACAGCGGAAAAGTAGTAACAGAACTCATATTCAGTACTCACATATACTGTGGGCAGGATTCTTCCTGGTAGAATGAATCATGATAAGTGCAACATAGTTCTAATCTAGGAAATAATGGTTGAAAAATGAATGCCGAGACTCTGTAGTTAACGGGTTATATTTCGAAGTGGATACAAGTGATCTGTAATCCTATAATTACGCTTCTGAGCAATAGGAAATAGACTGATTTACTGGGGCTATTAGTTTTTCATTGCTCATTGTACTCGACCGAATCGGACGGTCTCTGTTGGCACACAGGCTCATGTATGCATACGTCGATGTCGACTGAGGATTCACCATCCTGGGTTCGAGCGTCAATGGGAACACCACCACTCATCGGCATACAGATAAGCCTGGCTGACGAGCCTCAAATAGGATGAAATGCATATTATGGATTCCACTGCTAGCCACCACCAAGCAAATTATACCATGGGAAATGGATTTGGTCAAGATAGTTCTATCTTATTATGATATAACAGACTTTTCGGATATCTATGCGTTTATCTGAAACACTGAACAGAGATTTTTATCTTAGTTTCGGTGTTGAAATAACTGAGTGGATAATTAAACAACTTAGTACAATGATGAATCATTGTATCCAACGAGTTTAAACATTTATCTTGCAATCATTCAGCCATAAGGCGCAGTCCATTCTAATTAACTTGTTCTGAGTAATACAGTAGTATTGTAAACTTGTATAGATGCAGTACGCAATACGTTTCTCTTACAACTTAGTGCATAAAGTTGATTGGTTAATTCTTCCGAACATCACTTCTGAAAAGGAACGATGCTCACTGTCGGATACGAGATGAATTAGTTGGTGAGGTTACGAATCTTTTTCCAATTTAGTGATTGGAACAAGTGCCATGTATGAAACGACTTAACGCTTCAGTAATACCGGGAATATTATGAAAGAGACTCAAGGATGATCAGTTTCATAATGCGTGATAGAAAACGGCCTAAATAGAAATCAGCATTCCAAGTCATCAGCCGCTACGGTAGAAGTTTTGGATCTCAACCTTGATTTCATGCTACTGTGTGGGTAGGGAAAATATTATCTGACAACTTTGTGCTTTAAATGACCAATCGAAATGAGTATCCAACTTCTAACCTAGTGGCTTCATTTTCTAAGGAAAAACGGTATATAAGTGATGTTATTGTCAAATAAAGATGTCTTCCTTGCAGTCACAGGCCGGTCATTATCTTCTAACTTTTGCAGCTCAGTGAAGTATGATGTCTAGGGGAAAACAATTGCCGTTTGTATCCAGTCCAAGTATCGCATTAGGTTAATAGCGTTCTAGTACTATGCCGTCAGTAACTTCAACGAATCTAAGCATTAATTAATGCAAGTGATCTATATAAGCTAGAAAACCAAAACAGATCGTTTCAGAATATGGTCATGTGATTTGAAACTGCATAGAATGGATTAGAATCATTCATAATTTATCTAATTATAGGTGTTGAATAACTTCGTTCCGTATATACTTAGCCCCATCTCATTTAGATCCCGGTCTTTTTTAAACTTGATAAGAACTAGCTTTCTTCCAGTTAGAAATATTTCTTTATGATAACTTTATTATCAAGCAGGACGAAATTGTATTTGATAAAACATCATTTATTCCTCTTGTAACGTTGCTCAGTGGTGCTGGGATTACTTGGGAAGGATAAAATACCAGAAGACTCACTGAAGAAGAAATCGATCTGAAGAGTCGAGAGTTGGGTCAAACGACAGCAAATTAGGCAGTACAGTAGCATAACACTAACATAAATAAGTATTATCAAGGCCCAGAAGGAGTAAAGGGTTCTACAATAGGTTTTTCTAACATAGCTTGAGTTTTTGGTCCCGTATACCCAGTGTTACAGGTCTATATCAATCATTAAACGTAAGCTTGTAGAATGAGTTCAGCTTGATCACATAAAATTAAGTGAAAAAAAGAATAGTGAAAAGTTAAAACGTTTTCACAAACAAGTTGTGTTTCTTATCACATGTCCAGTTCCCAACAAGCAGATCGAATAGTGTACACAAAAACACTTCCAAAGGATTTGCTATCAATGTGCTAATATACAACTGTGCCAGGTTCTAAGTAATTGACATCTGTCAGTTAGCCAGTAACAGTATAGCGACTAACATTAGTGCGTAACAGTCCAAGTTACCATATCCCATATCACTAAATCAAGCATGAATCCACAAACATTTAAAAAAAAATAGAGAAATTAAGAAGGCAAACAGAGGTGGTAGGAAGTCATCACAAGCCGCAAGGAGGAATGAGATGATATTAAAATTCATTATGACGATTAGGATGAAGACTGATTCAGAAATATATCACCTAGAGTCTCCAACCACTGGTTTCGGTTGTCAGATGAGCTCGACCTGGAAGTATGCATTTCATTTCATGGTTCAGGATAAAACTAAGAGACTTTACGAATAGATGCCACTGTTAGTTGGTCAACTCCTAATCTTCTGGTCATAATATTATGCAGAAGGTTAGTATGGCAACTAGTCATGTGCAATATATGTCGCTGCTAGCTGGAGTTGACGAATGTTAACAACCTCGTCAACTGACTTGTTTCTTCTGCCTAAAACCAGACGCCTGGCTTCTGTGTCACTAATACAGTGGTCATACGACGAATGGTCTGTGATACATTGTAGTAGTATGCACAAATTACCATAGATTTTCTCCAATCCACGATATGGTATTGCTTCGAAAAATTATGTATTCGACGTGAATGTTGATAGAAAAGACAAAAGAGTTCCGACTTGACAAAATAGCTTTCACTTTCAAAATTTAGCTACGAATTTCAAAACAATTATCATATTTTTATTTATTTGAGTTTACCTTTTAAATACTAGACATCATCTGTTCAAGTGTCAATATCAAACTGCTTCATCATGTTCGAGAATACAAAACGCTATAGAGATTACTAAAATCCTAAAGAAAAGTAATCTGATTTTCATGTCCCTTGGTGACAACACTTCAGGAACTGGTGTTGCAAACTTAAATTTAAACTCATCTTGTTCAAGATGAATATCAGATGCCAGAAATACATCAACTCAAAAAAAGATATTTCGGAGTAGATCTGCCAACTCATGTTCAAATATATTTAACAGTAAAAAGAAAGATTGAAATGGCGTCTTCAAATGCAAATCATAAAATCTTAAGTACAAAAAAGAATAATTTTCTCAATAACCCCTTCACAAAATATCTAAATGCATTTCAACAACAAGAAAAAAACTGTATCTCTTTATAAACACAGAAAAGTATGAAATGCTAAACAGTACACAGGTAATCAAAGTGAATCTTCATTTTCTTTCAAGGCCTCTGTTTTTTGAGAGCTGTTATCGTCATCAACAACTATCTGACCAGAGTAATCATCACCTTCCAAATGAGCATCATCGTCTTCTTCTTCTTCTTCTTCTTCTTCTACTCCTCCGTCATCATCTACATCGTCCACTTCTTCTTCGTCATCGTCGACATTTTCATCGACTTCCGAAGAACTAACGACTGCAACATCAGTGTCTAGGTGTTTCAGATGACTTGTAGACAACGCTGATGATGAAGATGGTGTGTTCTTGATGGAATTATCACTTGTTTTCTCTTCTTCAATCTCACTGTGTAAGCGTTTATTTGTTTTTTTTATGGTTGCTTGTTCACGATACTCTAAATGAAAAGTAACGAGAAAAAGGTCGACTGATCATCATGAATATCAGGAAGCCTCGATATTACTTGAATGTTGATCATGGTAATTTGTTTGCTTGTGGTTAGAAGAAGATTCCGGGACGTACATTTCGACCTATTTGGGACTCGTCAGCCGGATGTAACTGCACACCAATGTGAAGTGATGGTGTTTCTAATGAGACTCGGACTCCATACCTATCGATTCAAACGCCAAGGCGTTATCCACTATGCTACGAAGGCACAATAGCCACTTCTTGTACAACAGGTATTGGTTATTACTATTTGTTGACATACTTGTAATTCTTCGTTGTTTTATTGGATCGAACTGTTCGACCTCTATAGTAGATAACACCTTGGCGTTTGAAACGATGGGCACGAAGTTCGAGTCCCAGTAGGACCAACATTACACCGCACTGGGATGCAGGCACATCCAGCAGACGAGTCCAAAATAAGACGAAACGTGTGTCCTGAATTCTTCTGCTAGCCACAACCAAACAAATCACCATGAACATTAGGTCCTATATTTTCTTCTCAATGAGTTTTGCTACTTATTTTTAGTAAGTAGTACGAATAATTATGAAAAGTTCATTTGCCTAGTGTGCAGCGCGTTTCTTCCTAAATCAATGTGTACCCAAGTGAAGTTCAGAAACCATCAAAATTCATAGGACACAGTGATAAACAGTTAGAAATATCTTATTCAAGAGATGTAAAAGTGTTGATTATGAACAAGAAAAACTTTATGATGATCAACACTAAAAGGGAATCGAGCAGCACCTGATAGAAACGTCAAGACTAATCTACAGATGAGCTGATGATGGAGTTTGACACATTCAAATTAAAAAAACTCTGAGTTGGAAGCTAGTTTTAAATTAATTAACTCGGCTTTATACATTGTTCATTCACACAGCTGATAGATAATCTATACTACTCAGGGCTAGAAAAAGTTGAATAAGAATTGGGCTATGGTTCATTACTAAGTATTCGGTACTCCCAATATTATGCAGTGGCTTCACCAATAGTCAAAGTGTATAACGAAGTAGTTTCGAACCATGAACACAGCGGGTATCTTCGGAAGTTGGAAAACATATCTCACTAAGGTCGACAACATAATGTTAACAGAAGAGAAGGGTTGTATTGTTGCAACACTTAACACAGTGCGCTACAGCTTATACGGAAACATTTATAGCACGAAAAGTCATATTAGTTTAAGCGAAAGACAACACTTTACACAGAAACCATACTTACTACTTAAAAATGTATTTAAAGCTGGTATGAAGTGACCAAATTCCATTTCTTTCAAAGCAGCTAATATATCATTCCCTGTTAGTGTTTTACGCTTAGCTTTTTCACAGTGTACACTAGCCAATGATGTTACATAAAGGATAAATGAACTAGCTGACTTGCTGATAGCTGAACGCGCCTCTCGACTGACTACAGTACGTTCAGGTAACTAAAAGTAAAAAACGAAAAAGAAGAAAATCCACTAGAAACGTATGCAAATTCTTGGTGTTATACCAAAAGGTCTAAAATAGTTGTAACAATACTGTTGGTCTGAGCCCTGTGAGGTAGATGTAGACTGCTTAGTTGAGGACCGAAAGACGAAAAGAATCGGTGGTTCAGAACGCTTGGTTACATGGCAAGAAGTCGGTTACAGTGGTGCAGATTTAATCACTCATTGATATCTTATAAGGTTTAGACGGTTGTATGACCTTTATCTTCATATTGTTAATTCTCTCATACCATTTTATCTACTTCGATATCACTCTTATTCTATCCACTAGGTTTCTGTGTACTGCTGTGAAGTGTGGCAACTTGAGGTGATGCACTTGTGTACGAGGCTCTAGGGTGATTTCGTCAGTCAATCATTTGGATAAGAAGTTGGGATCACGACTTGATTAGATTGAACAATGTCAATTCAATCTTTTGCATTCAGATTAAATCGTTTATTGAATACTGATCAACTACGGTTAGTTTGATTATCTAGATGAAATGAGTGATGCATTTTACCATCTCCCTAATGATTTTTGTTCTCTGCACTGATCATCGTCAATGTGACATTCACTGACTGTAAAATTAATATGCGATGGTTTGATATTGAAAAGTTGTATTCAATAAATAAATAGGTATTCTAACCACTAATGAACAACAAAGTAAATCAAATACAGTGCACTTTTACAACAAGAGCCAACAGGCCTGTCGAACGTTACCAATCATCTTCTAAGCACACTGATGGGTGAATAAAACATGTTACTATTTGCTGTGAGATCATCGATTAATTGTAAATAACCAGTATATAATGGAAAAATAATCTTCAGATCTGTCATACATTTAGTTCCCTTGGAAAGTTTGAACAATACAAGAACAAAGATAATTTCAGAATATAATGAGCTCACTACATTTCATGGCATTTCATCAGCTGCAAACAGCCTACAATTGAAATGAAGTATCAGTAGTAATAATGGCATATTGTTATTATTTGTCCCTAAGGTTCCTAGTGGAACACAGGGCTTCAGTACCACGTCGCCATTTCACTCTCTTCTCTCCAGTCTTCTCAACCTGGCTCCACCACTGCCCATAAACCTTCATTTTTTCCTCACACCATCTCCTACATGTCACCCTCGCCTCGAACGCCCAACTCGTCGTCTCCCAATTGGCTGCAACTCAACGGCCTGGCATGGCGCGTGATGTCCCCAAATAATCTTCTCAGTGTATGCCCAATCCACCTTCTTCTGCATATTTGTTGGACGATGGGTTGTTGATTGGTTCGTTGCCAGCCAGCCAGCCAGCCAGAGTTCCATGTTGCTTATTCTGATTATTCCGGCCATCCTATCTTCATTGTCAGTATCAAGTGACCGTAGGTGGTAGCTGTTGATGAGTGTCTGCAGTTCATTAAAAATGCTTTTCATGATGCACTAAGTCTCAACCATCACATAGAAGCACTGAGTTGACCGACTTAGTGTTGAAAATCTGGATGTTGTTCACGCTTTATGCTGAGTGCAGTGCAGTGCAGTGCAGTGCAGTGTAGTAGATCTGCACACTGATTTCAGGTTAATGCAGGAAGGCCTGTCTTACTGTCTTTCAGATCCTGACTTTGACGTCCTCATCTGTGCCACCACCGCTGCCTGTAGTTGAGACGATGCTGCCTAGGTAGGTGAGAGAGATTGCTTCCTTTAGATTTCTCTCGTTGATGATTGTGATTGGTGCTTGCTGGTGTTGTTGTTGTTGTCGTTGTTTGGGTATGTTCACCACCAGTGTCTTCTCTACGTTCACCTGAGAGAAATTCCCGTCTTCGCTGCTTCGCCTCTTCTCTCAACTTCTTGCTTTTGCCTGTAGATCTTCGAGTTTGTGTGACATGAGATATAAATCATCATCGGAGGCGGAATCCAAATCTCCTTCTGCGGTCTTTTCATCGGTCCACCCAGCCACCCCCAATCTTCTCGCTCCCCACAGTTCATTGCATGATCCAGCCAACTACAATCAGAAAGATCATCGGTGGTAGATAGTTGGCAACCTTGTCTCGCGTCTTGCTGTCTTTACTTCGAATGCATCACTGAGCTTTCCAATGTGAATCACTCGGCATGTAGCATCACATATAGCTGCTGTTGAATGAGGTTGCTGGAGGTTTGTGGGACTAAAACCGTAGTGTTAAAGCAGCTGCCTGCCAAATTACTTCTCGGTCGACGCTGTCGAAAGCCTTTTCAAAATCGATGAAGTTGAGGTAGGCATTACATACTTTACATATGTAGAAATAAATGAAGATTTGAAATCCAAGATTATTCATCACAATCTTAGTCAAAATCGGTGGCAGTTTACATCTCATGAAATAGAAAATTCTGGAACTGTGGAGTGGGGGATGGGGGATAAGAAACAAATGTCAGAGTAAAAGAAGTGCTTGTTAAAGGGTTAGTAGGTTACGTAATTATATGAAAAAAGAGGAAAATCGTTAAATGGTCAATAGGCAGTAAGTAATTAGTGAAGAGATGATCTGACCTATGTACTCATAAAGAGACTGTAATTAGCCTTTGTTTATTTTGGTAACTGTAAATAATTCTTCGCATGTCTGTACATGGTCTTCCTTTTTTGATTGCATCATCTCTTCATGAATCACTTACTGACTGTTGATTACTTAACGATTTTCCAGATTTAGATATAATTACATTGCCTATTGACACTTTAGCAACCACTTCTTTTACTCTGATGTTTGTTTGTTATCCCCCACACCCCACTCCACAGCTCCAGATTTTTCGATCTCTTCAGATATATAAACTACCACCGGATTTGACTAAGATTGTCATTATTAATCCTGGATTTCGAATCTTCATTTATTCCTACATATTTAAAGTATGCATTGATTGGTCATGGGAGAGCAACCAATTTCATGTTGTCTAGTCCTGAGTGCAGACTGAGTCCTATTGATCATATTTTCAATGTGGTCACTGAGCTAGGAGGCTTAGTATCACGGTGACAATTGGTAGATGTCATTTGGTTTGAAGCAATCGGCAGGAAGCCATAGATCTAGGTTTTGTGTTGTTGGCACCTGTCAGCAAGGCATATCTACAACCTCGACAGAACTGATGTTCCATCTGAAGTTCGCAACCGCGTCACCAATGTTATAGTCAACGACTTTACCAGGCGGGACATCAGTTCTATCGAGGTTGCAGGCACGGCTTATGGACGAGTGCCAACAAGAAGGAAACCAAGGTCAAGGGCTTCCTGCCGATCGCCTGCAACCAAATAATATTTAAAGTATGTGTCATTGTTACTACTAAAACTTAGTTTCAATTGTAGGCTGTTTGCAGCTGATGAGGGACTGTGAAATAAAATGAGCTCACTTTATTCTGCAAACGTCTTTGTTCTTGTATAGTTCAAATCTTCATATCATTGAATCAGTGTGTATTTGCACACAATTTTCGTCAATTCTCTGTAGTGTATCATGCTATGAATACGGTAATACAACTGCTAATAAAACGGAGAGCAACTGAATTACAACCGCCTTGAAACGGTAAATAGATTCACAACCAAGCGAAGATAACTGTTTTATTATCATAATATTTCATCAGATAACATCGTTACTCATTTACAAAGTGTGCACACGTTCAGGACAATATCAATTAGAAAAAATCTGTTCAAATAGCCACTATATAACATCAATCAAAGTGCACCATAATCCTAGTTGAGTAATCATATTGAAAAGTGATCCATAGAACTCGATCAGCACTTAGGAGCAGACCACATGAAACTGGTTACTCTACTATGACTAATTCAATGTATCTACTTAACTATCATGATAATAGTAGTGTTGAGCAAAAGGTCACTTAGCAATCAATGATTTCCAGCCGATGAGATTACTTTGACAGTTATACTTTCCAAGTATCCTCCAATCGTAAGTAATGGCAGCAGGAACTCAGTTTATATTCATATTTTAACCAAGAAATCAAATAGGCTTTCATCAATCTTTGTAAATATTGAGGACTCGTTGTTGCGATAATAAACAAAACACTCGATCCTGTGGACGACTAAATGTCTCTCCAGGCAACTACAGAACACAACGCATAGTTACTGGTATGCAGAGATATAGAAAACGCTTAGCAGGAGACTGAAAAATATCAGCATTATTATGGAAGAAAACTTGACACAATGAAATGCCCCATCCGTGTTTTCCAGTGATCCTATGAGCCTTTACATTTATCATACAATATCAGCTGAATAAGGTCTATATAATGAGGGTTAAAGGCTAGCAGTGGAGTCCCGGAGGTGCGTCCCATGCTAGTTGATACTCGTCGGTTGGATGTACCTAGCTCCCAGTGAGCGATATTTTTCCCACTGAGATTCGGATCTCAGACCAATCGCTTCAAACGCCAGAGCGTTACCCACTAAGCCACTGAGTTGCGGTAGCCACTTCTTGTGTAACAAGCATAGTCTTTATGTTGTTACTAGTATTATCCCATCGTTGATTGGACCGAATTGATAGGTCCCCATTGGCATATAGGGTACTGTGGGGATGCCTCAATAGTGCCTGCGTTGCCTGAATTAGGTTTAGTTTGAAAAAAGGTAGATGGTGGATAGGCTAAAACATGGCAACCACTCATAATGTTTTTGACTCTTGGTCTCAGCCATGTTGTAAGGGAATGCAGATGTTCAGATTGGGAGTCAATATGACAACCGAAATCGTTAATTTAAGACTGTGGGTGACGTGACACGAAATTCATCCCAGTGGTGAAGACGCTTACACACATTATCTTCATCTTAATTATCATATCAAATTTCATCATTTCCGTATCCCTGGATTCTTTATTTTTATTAATTTCTACTACGTTTCTTTACTCCTCCCTTATTTCTCTATCTTTCATCTTGAGGCCCTCCATCCTGGTATTCTATGTTCTGATGTGAGGTGTGAAAGTCTGGCGTTACGTAGTAACCTTAGGTTTTATCTTGATACTGACCGACTTTACATAAAACTAAGAAAATATGTTCGAAGTCTGAATAGAGAAAATACAAGAATGACAAATCTGTAGACAACAAACTTACAGAATCACGGATAATCCGAAGAAGTACTGCATTCGGCAGATACAGATCGTCTGCTTTTTCAGCCATTCTACTATAAACAAAGGTAAGTGTAGATTAGAGGTGACGATAAGTGACAACAAACTGAAAGATGATAAGGGACAATCCAATATATCGCCTACAGAATTACCAATATCCTGCTAAGTAATGAATAAGTTTCTAAATAAGTGACTGAACAGATTTTACAGCTATTCGAATTTTATCAGTCAACTGATATTATATGATTCAAAGACCAGAAAACACTTGGCTACATATCACATGTAGTATAGTTAGAATATTTTTGGGTTCATAGTGCAAAACTATATTGATTAAAACCTCAAGAAAGCTATCAGTTATGATGAATCAAGTGGTGGGTAATTTGCAATACATATCAAAATTTCCAACAGGAACTCGCATGTGTGAGTCTCAATGATGCTTGAACAGTCATTTAATTTAACTAGACTGCATACAAAAGATGTGCCTCAGTAACGCACATGCATGTGATTAATGAGTTACGTTGCAGCTCTATAAAACGCCTTTGCTGATGACGACTCCCCAACCGAGAAACTTACAACTACACACAAATGAAACCTTTGGGTAGACCTAATCACTGAAAGAAACGTGAATAACTGAACCCAAGATTTCTGGTTACTAACAGAAATTTGTAGACTAACTATACACCATAGATTGACAGTAAATCATAATCGGTTATCATTTTGACTATCTGAGATAGCTGTAGTTTGCCAGATTAGTATTTACACTGGGTAATGGTCGAAGGTGAAATGAAAATTTGGACCGCGTCCGGATTCAAACTGACCTCGTAGCTCAGTTGGTAGAGTATCGGACCAGAAACCCGGTGGTCGCTGGTTCGAATCCAGCCGCGGTCCATGTTTTCATTTCAACTTCAATCATCATCCAGTATAACCATCGGTTGTTGCGATAACTATCTAACTGGAAAATAAACCACACCTATCGCTCACTGTAGTCAATTTATGAGGCTATTCATTATTTTACTACTTGTAAGTAGGCAAATCCTGTTGCGCAAAACTGATAGAGTTGGATGCAAGTTAGCCATGTCAACCAAAGGACAAAAGTTATTCTCAGAATTGTGTTTGCGAAGTTGTGAAACAGATGCAAAACACTCAGGCATACTAAAAACGATAAGATAGGACAGAGCATAATTCATAAGAAGCATTAGGTTCAAGGGATGTGTCATTTCATACATTCATTGATCACTGGAGGGTAACCAACTTCATGTTGTCTAGTCCTACGTGCTGATGGAATTCTATCATTTTGGAATGTGGTCACCAGGATAGGAGACTCACCGTCACGATGCACTGAGAAAGATGTTACTCAGATGGAGGGAGTGGACAAGAAGTTCTGAACCTAGCTTTCGTCAAACAAGACGTACCTGCAACCTCGAAGGAACCTATGTCCCGCCTAACTACAGCACTGGGTGACGTGGGTCCCAATCTCAGGTGAGACATTATGTCCGTCCAGGTTTCATAAACACCTCACTGACAAGCTACAAAAAGCACGAAACCTAGGTCCAGGGCTCACTGCCTCCATCCAATGGGCATCTCAAAGTATTATTTCAGTTTACCTGTGTGTAATCCTTCCGTAAATGAACAGAGAAGGTTAAAGGCATTTCAACACTAACAAGACTACAGTACCGTTAACATGTGGTATAACTACTTTCAATATCAGACAAAAGATCTCAACTAAAGAACACAAACAGGTGGATTAGGATGTGAACCTCAACCAAAAGCTACCGCTATACATACTGAATCATTGCTGACACCAACATAGGCCCGAAAAAATACGAGTTCATAAATTCTTTTCATTCTAAAGTGAATCTTTTGGGGATATATATATATCGGTGTACTAGGTAGTAGAATTAAGTTGGTGCAGTGTTAAATTAGTTTTGCTGAATACTATAAAAATAGTTAACCTTCTTGGAAGAGTTAGCTGATAATTCGTATTGTATGTGTACTGATTACTTCTTAATTCCCTTTCGTCATTGTACGCATAGTAGTTTCTACTGATGTCATATCATTTCACTACACCACTATTAAAGACCAAACGGGATTCATTCCAATTTATCACACACTCATCTGAGTGGCTTCAGCTATAACATCAGGTTCTATTAAAAGTTATCATGAGAAGCACTTGAATGATTTTTAAAGAAACATATGTTTGTCCAATCTGTCTCGATCTCACAGACTTAAACTGTGGCTGAGCAGTAGTTCGCTCTGTTCCACTAAATGACTAAGGAACATGATCAATAAAGGTGAGGGATATGAAAAAACTCCAGGTATCCGGTCACCGCAGCACTAACCGTATGTCATGGAACCACCACGTCAGAGTGCAGAGGTTAGGCAGACAGTTTAAGAATATGTGTAGCTCAGGTGGTCTTGGTCGTATTGTGTTCTCTGAGCTACGTTGTTTAATCATAAAGCTTTCATCGTCTTTCTAAACGACATCATCAGCACTAACTTCAGTATGAAGTGAGCTGTCAATATCTCTCCATGAGTGATTTATTGGCTTGCTCTGACGATGTGGTCTGTGAATGGTTGTTTCCTTCGATAGTTGAGTCATTGACTGTAGACTTTCCTGTTGGTTGTTCCTCTGCTTGACCTCTAACCTTCCTGTCGTTGATCATTTTTCTTATTGGTTGATAGATTGGATCTACGTCTATACCTCTGTTGATTGCTGGCATATGACAATGACGACAAAAGTCAGATGATGAGAGTATAAAATCACGGACTCAGGTAGCTCATACATATACTGTACATGCCTAGTCACCATCCATCCTCAACATGTCACATTAACTGAAATAGGATTAGTCTAGGAAAAGGTTTCTACCGGACAGACTATGTCGTTTCTTCCTGTTGAACTGTTCCATTTAGAGTAATGTGAGTTTTCAGATTTGGGTGGATATGAAAACAAAAATCAGACGCTGGAGACTTCGGTTGATACAGTCCAAAGTCTATTGCACCCATTTCTCTACTTTATATCCTAACTCACATCTTATATCGTAATTTGCTTACCTACACATCCATTCTCTCATCATGTGCATTCTACCCCTCCGGACTACAGTTCAACAATTTAAGATACCACACCTCACACCAGCATTTCAAAAAGAATGACAAGGGAAAGAGCAATCGCACAAACCAGTCATACGACGAAAAAGTCATATGCATAAGCAGACAAAATAGCGTAAAACCTTTCAGAAAAATGTATCAATTTGAGTTGCAACACTTCATAGCAGCGTGCGAACAACAAAGGAATAAAAAAAGAGTGACATCAAAGTAAACAAAATTGTATCGGGGAAGGAATTTTAAATCCAGATCACTGAAAATGTTCAGACTTTGAAAGATGACAGAGTGAATACATCTGCATCATTTTACACGGTTTTCAGCTATATCACTAAGGGTCTCCAATCATTAGTTACTATTATCCTCAGAACCCCAGCCAAGCAGATTACGTGTCGCTATATATCTCAGATCAGCAGTCAGAGAATACATGGATTGGTATCACCTCTTGGTCTAGCAACCCTGGGGCTTCTTCCAGCCCAATCCTACTTTAGTTAACATTACATGTCGAAGTAGGCAGTGATTCGGCCTGCGCAACACGTGTCCCAAACACTTCAGTCGGTGAGAGTTCATGAACTTATCATCTAACCAGATAGCACGAGTAACTACCTTCACGTATGACTTGGTTTGCACTCTATGTCAAGAACTGACAAAAGTAGGAAGACTGACCCATTGGTTAAGAGATAACGTGCTGGCTGTGGAACCTGAAGGTTTTAGGTTCCATCCTTGGTGAGGCTGGGTTATGGGCGCGCACTGCTGAGGAGTCGCATAATGGGACGAAACAACTATCTAGTGATTCTAGGTCTTCGATACTTTTCTAACTGACGTCAGTTCATGATGAGTACTGAGTGATTGGAGCACGAAATGGTAGCGATTCATGAATTCCTCGACTACTGATTCGAAATGTGACTCAGTAACTCATAAGCTACATCTTATGTACTAGAACTTATGATACCCAACATCTAATTGATATTTAATTAGGACTGTTAGCTGTCTCAAGTGTCCGACTATTTCTGGGTGCAATTATGTACACTCATACCGCGTTTCATTTCATTTTGTAGATAAACTTAATAACACTTTGGTGATACAAAGACGCTTAACAAATTGTTCATTCATCCTAGGTTCAAAATTATACACTAACTACAGTACTACGTTATATGCAAAAGGACTATATTGGGAGACGGTTCTTACACTGTTGAGTATGCTTGTATTCAGTACAATGTAAATACTACTGGCACTTTTCTTCTGATAAATTACGTAAACTTATACTGCCCAATTCTTATTGAGGATTTAAACCTGTCAATGAAGGGATAAAATATATGATTATTGGATCAAGCGACTCGTGACAAATATGAAATATAACTCAGTAACCAGGTCATCATCATCATCATTATCAACATAGGACCAGGCATTACTGCGTAACGGTCCGAGTTGCCACACCTCATATCAGCACATCAAGTAAAAAGGTAGTGAGGTGAAGGATGAAGATAAGTGAATGCAGTCAAAAGAAATATAAAGTATGAGAAGAAAGGAAAGAGGAGTGACAAAATAGTGAGATTCGGTATAGCGTTGTTAAGATGAGGATAATGTGTGTATACATCTGCGCCACTGACTTCGGTTCTGAGCCATATCACCTAGGGTCTCCAACCACTGGTTCCTCTTGTCCCGTGGACCCCAACCACCTAGTCTGCATCGTCCTACATGGCTTAAACCAACAGTCAGAGACTTCATACATTGGTGCCATGTTTTAGTCTGGCCACCTCGGGCCTTTTTCCAGCCTGAACCCACCTCAGCCAACATTGTGTGACGAGGCAATCGGTGACTAGGCATACGTAGTACGTGTCCCAACCATCTCAGTCGATGAAGGTTCACAACCTCGTCGACTGACTTACCTCTTCTCCCTAAAACTCTACACCTAACTTCTGCATTACTCACATGGTGACACCACGGAATACGTCCTATACTACGAAGGCAACGGTGGTCAAATACCTGTAACCTTCTCATGTCTTCCACTTTCAATGGCCATGTTTCACAGCCATACAGTAGAACAGAGCGGACTGCTGTGCAGTACACGCGACCCTTAATAGACAAACGAATATCACGGCGGCGCCATAGGTGGCGCAAATTGGCAAAAGCCAATCGAGCCTTTTGTATCCGTGCAGAAATCTCATCGGCAACTAACCCACCGGAGTTGATCCTACTTCCCAGGTAAGTGAAGTGGTCAACACACTCAACCACTTCACTCTCTATTGTTAACCGCGGTACCGCTGAAGACCAGTCCTGGAGCAAAAATTTGCATTTGGGTGGTGAAAATCGCATCCCAAACATTCTCAAATTCCCACTCAAAGTGTTCAGAAGACTCTGCATCTTGTCAGCGTCTTCACCTAACAGGACTATGTCATCTGCATATTCTAGATCTAAGGAAAATTCACCTGTGGTCCGGTCAACGTCTTTGTAATTAGGTGACGAGAGGGAAACCTCCATAAGAATATCTATGATAAAATTAAATAAGAATGGGGATAGTGGGCATCCTTGACGGACACCACTTGATGAGTATAGCTCCCTGGACAACTCACCATAGGCTCTAACATGCCCACAAGTGTTCGAGTAGAGAGCTTTCAATAAGGTGATGTACTTACTAGGCACGCCTTTCAGTGACAGACACTGCCATAAGACTTCTCGATCAACGGAGTCAAATGCCGCCTTCAGGTCGAGAAATACAGCTATTGTCGGGCGTCTGTAAGCATGCCTATGTTCCAGGACCTGGCGCAGTGTGAATATTTGGTCGATACATCCACGGCCAGGTCTAAAGCCTGCCTGGTTTTCTCGGGCTTGCTGTTCCCGAGCTCCACTCAGGCGTCGGAGAATTATAGAACTTAGGATCTTAGACACTATGTTTGTCAGGCTGATTCCTCTGTGGTTATCACAAGAGGACTTCTCGCCTTTCTTGAAGACTGGGATGATCAGTGACTTAGACCAGTCGGAGGGGATCGTATTTGATTCCCATATACTGGCTAACACTTCCGTTAGCCTGACTAAGAGAACTCTACCACCATTCTTGTATACCTCAGCAGGTAGTCCGTCTGGTCCTGCTGCCCTTCCCGTTTCAGGCTACCTACCGCTTTCTCGACTTCTTCTAGTGTTGGGGGACCTGTCTCTATGTCCCATTCAGGGTCCGACTGGATAGCGGGCAGCGCAATGGTGGCTGGAGGCCAGTTAAACTGTTCCTCAAAGTGTTCTGCCCATCGTCCCAGTCGCCTTCCCTGCGAGTGAATCGCCGATCCGTCCTTCTCCGCTATAACCTCACTAACTGTTGTTGACCATTTCCCCCCAGTCTCCTTAATAAGTCTAAATAACTGTCTACTGTTACCGATCGCCGCTGCCTTTTCCATCTCTTTAGCCTTTGCTGCCCACCACTGTTCACGATCGTTGCGCAGACTTTTCGTCAGTTTATTTTTAAGTTGCGCTCGCTCTTCATTGTACTCAGAGCCTGCAGGGATGCATTCACGTGCATCCATTAGTTTGGAAGAAGCTGCTGATATCCACTGGCTCTTTTTAGCCATTATCTTGGAGTCGGCTACAGTCTCCAGTGCTGCTTTTACAGTAGACTGAAGATGGCACCAAGCTTCTTCTGGATGAGTGACAGTCTTTTGTTCCGATAACTGCCTAGCCAACTTCTCACTGAACACGGCTTTGGTGTTTTCGTTGTCCAGCAGAACTCGTAGTGGTTTTGTTGCCAAATTTTTTCTACGTCCATTGAGACGCAGGCATATACGTGCTCGGACCAACGCATGATCGCTGTCCAAACACGTACTCCAGAAGGAGCGGCAGTCTTCCACCGATCCTCTCCAGCGATGACTAATAGCAATGTGGTCTATCTGTGTCCATCGCTGAGTCGATGGACAATGGCAATGAACTACACCTATCGTGTAAGAACTAATGATACTATCTTGCTATCCAGACGTCAATAAGTGAAGTAGAGATAAAACTAGAGACCGAAAGTTAAGTGCCTAGTTTAATGAATCACAACTGGTGACAAATATCCACTACATTTCCCATTAGTTGGCTTAAAGAAGCAAAACAATCATCTGAAGAAGCTGTTTTAAGGCTTTTGGCTAGTGAAAAAATCTACAGAAATGTAGCTAAGCATAGCTTACACTGGTTTTATTCCCCACTTCCAAAATATCCATTTAGGCTAACAAAAACGAAATGTTACCCTAGAAATTACTGGTTATCACTAATAAGATGAACGATTTGAAAACGATCCATATTTTACACAAATTACTTCAACACATCATGAATGCACACTGAAAATAAATTCAGTAGTATTTAATACTTTTATTTCAATGATTTAAAAAGATTTAATAGTATTCAATAGTAAATATAAGTAGTAATCAGGATATGCGTCCCATTTTACTAAGGATTCATCAGCCAAGAAGTACACTTGTTTTTAAAATGGTATATCCCGTCAGTGATTAAAGTGTATGGAGTTTATCCACCATAATAACGAAGTTTTTATGATCACCGCTTATATCCTGCATATCAACAGGGGGGGAAATAAAAAATACAATATCAAAGAAACGTTTTTTCTTACAAGCTGTAGCCATCGTAACTCTAAGTGGCTTAGTAGATAACATTCTGCATCCAGTAGGGTTGAAGTGAGATAAATAAATAACGTGTTACAGAAAAGAAAAATTAATAGGGAATTCCATTCCTTCGCAGAGTTGTCATGTAGAATAAGTATAGTCAGAAACTCAGTGACATACTTAGTACGAGTTGGATTAGGAAGATATTCAAGTTTACAAATTTACTAACGGACGAACTTTCGTTTTAGGGAGCTTGCCAATCAAGTTTTACAAAATAGTTTTATTCGCAAAATGCCATGTACTAACTACAGGGTGAAGTGGATCAATCAACGCAGGCAGACGTGAGTTAATCAGGTTATCAAAGCATATAAAGACTAATTTATACGAACTATGATCAAGACTACATGCATTGATGCCATGTTACAGTCTGGCAACCCAAAGCCTTTCTCCAGTCTAAATATACTTCGGCCAACATTGCGAGACAAGGCAGACAGTGACTAGGCATACGTAACATATGTCCCAGACATCTCAGTCGGTGAAGGCTTACAACAGCATCAACTATCTGACCTCTCCCCCTAAAACTCTACACAACTTCTGCGTTACTCACTTGGTGACATCACGAAACACGGTCTGTGCTACAAAGGCAACCAGGGTCAAACACCTGAAGCCTTCCGATGACTTCTAATCTTCATGTTTCATACAATAGAACAGAGTAGACTGCAACACAGTACACTCGACCCTTAATAGACAATGGATATCGCGACGGTGCCACAGATGGCGTAAGTTGGAAAAAGCCAGCCGAGCCTTTTGTATTCGTGCAGAGATTTCGTCGACAACTGAGCCAACAGACTTCATCCGACTTCCCAGGCAAGTAGAATGTTCAACGCCTTAAACGGTTATCTGACCACAGTTGTAGTAGGCGATCACCGTTAACTATTCGTTCAGCCGGGATTCTGAAAGTGCCTTCCTGCTTACGTCTACATGAGCACCAATTGGCTATCAAACGTCATGACATTTCGTCATTCATTTCAATGCACGTGGATAATTATGGACATGAATTCAATTTCGACAATGTAGAAATTTTGGACGGAAAGAGGAAACACAGAATATCAGAGAATTCCTAGGAGGTTGGCATTCAGGTCAATCGGCAATCAACAGATGTATAGGCATAGATCCAATCTATCTACCAATAAGAAAAATGATCAACGACAGGAAGGTTAGAGGTCAAGCAGAGGAACAACCAACAGGAAAGTCTACAGTCAATGACTCAACTATCGAAGGAAACAACCATTCACAGACCACATCGTCAGAGCAAGCCAATAAATCACTCATGGAGAGATATTGACAGCTCACTTCATACTGAAGTTAGTGCTGATGATGTCGTTTAGAAAGACGATGAAAGCTTTATGATTAAACAACGTAGCTCAGAGAACACAATACAACCATAACCGCCTAGTTTACATAACTCTAAGAAGGCAAGACCTACAATTTCTATATTCCTGAGGATGGCAGTAAAGCCTACAGGAATGGCTACTATCTGGTTTGAAGTTATCTTCTATTTGTTATCTGAGCACCCGGATAAAAACACAAGATATGAGTTACCGGTCAAAAGTAATGCACACTTGGATAAACTAATTAGGTAATAGTTCACAACCGCATCACTTTCATCGATATTGTAGCTTCACTTAAGACAGAAATACTGTTGACATATGACACATAATATCTAACTTTTTTCTTGTAATCTATCGATAGACAGGCAAATAAAAGAGATTACCAATATATTTTATGAACTGCTAACTTGATAAATATCTTTCAACATTTAGAATACAAAAATAAACACAGAAAAATGGAGAGAGGTAATCAGTCAACGGATCAAGCAAACCAATTAAACGCTGTTGACACTATAACAGCAACAACAACAACAATGATAAAATAGAAGATATAAGAACAATAGCGATGCTTCTCAAAAACAATTTAATGTTTTTCTTTTGCAATAAAACAAATTAAGATTATAAAAGAAAACAATATCATTTTGTGTAATGACATGCATATTTCTTGAAGTGAATCATTACAAGTGTAAACTATTTTAAAAAAAAAGGGTATGTGTATACAAACACAAAATAAGAGCATAGAAACGGAAAAGTAGAACATACGCACATGAACGAACTTGATGAAAATTCTACTCTCCTCGATCACATTAACATCTCATATTGACATTCCAACAAGAGTACAAGGCTGAGAAATAAGGAAGTAGAGACTAACAGACAGACAGATAGAAGAGTAGTTCTAGACTGTTAATCACAAACATGTGTATTTCTGCAGTTAGTTTAGAAAAATAAAAATCTTAAATTATACAGTTAACTAAGTAAGTTGATGAATTTGTACTTTTTCCGATAGTGCTGCTTCAAATAACTAACAGTATCATGGTTGTGAATCTGTGGGTGTTAATGACTTTGGACCATTGAGTGACCATTCAGTTATTATTTTGTCCCACTTCTCATCCATCCACACTCGTTTTAGTTGATACCTTTCTTTTCATTTGTTTAACCGAAGTTATTGCACAACACACACTTATCGGTATTCCAGATTACCTATTTGTGAATGAGGAATGAAGTGTGTATGTGTGGCGATTACCTTTTCTTTCTTGACCTTTATTCCAGATAATCAGTTTTGCTATCTCTCAAAAATCGACAAAATTGACTTTTTTTGGATTTTCGTTGTTGTTCACCTCATTTAAACGAGAAAAAAAATGTAGACGTTTCCAAGTTTTGATGTTATGTACCTCATATGCGTTAATTCAATACACTTCTCAATTGAGAAGTAAGTATTACTGAATGTCCAAATTTCCACTTTCTACTCAGTGTACTGAATTAACTCATGTGAGGTACATAACATCAAAACTTGGAAACGTCTACATTTTTTTCTCGTTTAAATGAGGTGAACAACAACGAAAATCCAAAAAAAGTCAATTTTGTCGATTTTTGAGAGATAGCAAAACTGATTATCTGGAATAAAGGTCAAGAAAGAAAAGGTAATCGCCACACATACACACTTCATTCCTCATTCACAAATAGGTAATCTGGAATACCGATAAGTGTGTGTTGTGCAATAACTTCGGTTAAACAAATGAAAAGAAAGGTATCAACTAAAACGAGTGTGGATGGATGAGAAGTGGGACAAAATAATAACTGAATGGTCACTCAATGGTCCAAAGTCATTAACACCCACAGATTCACAACCATGATACTGTTAGTTATTTGAAGCAGCACTATCGGAAAAAGTACAAATTCATCAACTTACTTAGTTAACTGTATAATTTAAGATTTTTATTTTTCTAAACTAACTGCAGAAATACACATGTTTGTGATTAACAGTCTAGAACTACTCTTCTATCTGTCTGTCTGTTAGTCTCTACTTCCTTATTTCTCAGCCTTGTACTCTTGTTGGAATGTCAATATGAGATGTTAATGTGATCGAGGAGAGTAGAATTTTCATCAAGTTCGTTCATGTGCGTATGTTCTACTTTTCCGTTTCTATGCTCTTATTTTGTGTTTGTATACACACCCTTTTTTTTTTAAATAGTTTACACTTGTAATGATTCACTTTGTGATTAACAGTCTGGATCTACTCGTCTGAAAAAGTACAAATAAGCATGACGATGTGGTGGACATTCACTTTTAGCTACTTTTTCATCATTGAATATTATCCATTCCTGATCACTACCACCACAAATTGGTGAACCAACATGATAAACTGGTGGTTCATGTGGGATACCTTTAGATAGGAAGGATCGTTTTATGTGAGCGACATAATGACCATCCTGAAAAACAAAGTAAAATTTACATTTTCAGACTAACAAAGAAGAGAAAATATTCAATGATCAACAGTAGTGAAATACAAGACATATGTTCAGTTTCTTTCGGCAAATGTCAGTCACATGCACCTACACAACCCAGGTGATGCAGTTGACATATATCCTCTAAATATCCTCTACTGAGTGTGTTAAAGACAGATAAGACCGTCTAGCGTTCGATCCCACCACAGAAATAGTGGGAATAATACACTGGAATCAAATAACTGTTAGTTAACTACTCTATCGAATATATATTGATACTTGTGATTTCACGTTTTTCTACTAGACTGAACTGATTGAACTCTGCTGGGATATGAGTTCCTATGCGAATGCTGCTACTGTAATATGATTGATGGTAACTAACAGTGAAATCTAGAACGGGTTTGTCATCCTACTTGGAACTCGACAGCTGGATGCACCTGAAACCCAGAAAAAAAGGTGATCTCATCTCACTGCTTCAAATGCCAGAGTGATTTACCCGGCTACTGAGTTACGATAATCACTCCTTGTATGGCTGTTTCGTATTAGCACTTGTTATATTCCGTTACTGATTGGTTTGGAGTAAATTGATTGGCCTCTTAATGCATATGAAATCCTGTTATGACACCTCAATATAGTCCGTAATTCCATTTTGATATTTAGTCATAATATTAAACTATGTCAATTGCAAAGATTAGCTCTGATCACTCAGTAACCTAGTAAATAAGGCTTTAGTGTTTACAGCGTTAGATGGCGGTGTTCGAGTCTGTGCGGATATCATCACTCAGATAAATCTAACTGACGAATCTCAATTCTAATGAAATCCACGTCTTGAAGTTCATTGTTAGTCATTACCAAGCGAATTAAAACTCTCCCGAACAGTTTACCAAAAACGGATGCCAATTAGTGATGAAAAATATCTTCAGATTAATGACATGTGAATGAAATTACACATCAGTCGTCGATGGACATGGAATAAACAATTCAAGTTAGTAGCTCTTGTAACTAACACTTCGAAAGTGTCAATATTAGATAGACGCATGTTATTATAATCATGTGAATTGATATGAGTGGATGACTCAGTTGTGTTGATTTCTAGTAAACGTCTTCATCAATTTACTTTCATAGAAAAAATGCAATAATCAACAGGCAATGTTCAAGACTATGTTTTAAACTTTCGCTTTGATTGAATTCTATCGGTTATGCAACATCATTCAACTACCGAGCTAACAAGAAAATGTGGTGAACTCTACTGAATATTCAATATTTAGTGGATACAAACAACAGTCCGAACTTTAATGGATTAGATTGACATAAATTTACACTTTTAAAACTGAATGAACAAGACGACGCCAAGAAATGAAAGTATAAACATGAAAAGTGTAGACGTGGCTCATCGGCGTAAGAATACAGATTTTATACAATGCATTCTGGATTAAGACTTCAGTTTATTTACATCGACCAAGATGTCCAGCGAGTATCATGCGCTATCGAGGAATTAGTGTGGTTCATAACCCAGTATATAAACCTGTATCAGTTTCATTTGCATCTTCAGAATAATGAACACACACACACACACATCAAGCTACTACAGAGAAAAAAGCCATCACCAAAAGAACTGATTGCACAGAGGTATGTAACACAACTGGAAGAAAAAGAAGGTACTTCATCTTACATTGGTTGATTTTCCCATGTGACTGATAAAAGCGAACAGCTCATAAATTGGGCTACCATCTGTAAGTGGTGCTTCTGTAGATGTTTGGTTTGAACTCCTGTTGCTATTTGCATTCATATCAGTTGACATTTGAACTTGTGAACTGACAGAAGCAGAAGCAGCACTAGACAAATTAGACTGTAGCAATAAAGATTCCAATTCATCTGGATTGCTCAATGCCCAATCAGCAGCTTGTTCTAAATTACTATTTGTGTGCTGCAAAGCAACGATTGCCTGAAATGAATATTTAAAAGCTTACAAAACTAAATGCACATAAATATCAACCATCGAGAATAGAACATACGATAATAATAAAAGTCAAGTTTTCGTAGGAATCCAATAATATAATTCTTACAAGAGGTCACAGTAATAGGTAGTATGATCAACATCCATCAGACAAATGAAGCAACTTTACCCCAATTATTGATTTTTCCTAGCCAACATAATCGAAGAAACCAAAAAGAATGGGTGGATTTATGGTTTATCATCTCTTTCTACTGGTGTAAATATTTGTTGGCCTAGTGAATCTGTAGATATGGTTCGCTCATTTCACTAATTGACTTACCTACTTGAAGTGGGATCAATAAAGTGATCTGAATTCTTTGATAATCAAAAAACGATCTTATGAAATCGATAAATAATTCTCAGGTGCAGACAATCTAACACCATTATCACGTTTATACCTATTACTTGTAACTGATATAAATCGATAAAGATCAAAGAGAGAGAAGCAGCCTCTTGAGAATCAAAAGTAAAATCTTGCACATGCAATAGGTAGTACCATTTTTGTTACACAATTATTTACCTCAATAAGTGATTCATTCAAAATAATCAGTCTTATCATTTTCTAAAGCAAAGCGATTCAATTCACCTAAATATCTAAGTATTATTCTTTACGATTCAGATGACTAATCCATCGAGGATACCCTAATAACTCTTTCATAAGATCAAATATACTTGCAAGCATCCAAACAAAGTAGAATTTCCACATTCAACTAGTGAAAGAAACAACACCAAACAAACGTTCTCAAAAACCATGTGCATGTACATGAAAACGAACAACACATATTGTGTGAGGGATGTCTAAACATCGGTAGATGGAGTGGCGTTGAAAGTTTACTGCTTAGACTAATAAATAAATCGCAGCTACCAACTTAAAGAAGTCGATGCGATACAAAGGAGACAAATCTGCACTGCTTACATCACTCTTGCCCAACTGCAGATGAAGCTGACACTAGGTAACAGATTTGAAAACAGAAGGATGATAAGAAAATCTAGACACCTACTATATATGACGCCAACAACCACTGTTATATGGTGTGAACAGGTAGGATAAGGTTCATTTAAATGGAACTGAACACTAGTGATCAAAACAGCTGGTTTCCACATGAGAATAAAGTAATACGGAGCCACACCAAATAGGTTGTGTTAATTCCTGTCTTGTTCGCGTTTACCCCACGTAGCGTTCACCTTGCATCCTTTCTTATATCTTTAGTTTTATACTACTTAGTATTATTGAGTAGTATAACTCACGTTTTACTAGAATGCTAGCTAACCCACAGAGTGACTCCATTACACTAATCGTAAACAGTTCATCACCTAACATCCCAAGATATTAGCACCTTTCCCAGTTCATGGTATTCGGACTCGTTTATATTTCTTCTTGATGTTCTGTCTTACCTTGAATACTTGTTTATTTCGTACCTCTACCTCATAGTTGGAGCAGGTGCATGTTTCATAATCCCTCCCGGTTTGCTTCGGACAAAGTGAAAGGAGGCAGGCTAAATCGAAATCAGCATTTAAGGTCATCAGTCAACAAGGTAAAATTTTGGATTTCAAACTTGGTTTCGTGTTACTGTACGAGCGAAAAACCTTGCTGAACATTTCTATCCTTAAGCTAACCAGTGAAAATAAGTATCCCACTTCTGACATAGTGGCTTCATTTTCTGAGGGAAAACTGAATGTAAAGGATGTGCTTTTGTCAAACATACTTGTTTTTCTTAGAGTCACAAGTCTATGTCTATGTCTTCTGATTTCCGTGGCTCAGTGAAGTATTACGTCTGAGGGAAAACAGGCGTTACTCGTATTCCGTCAAAGCATCGCATCACATTATTATCGTTTCGGGTATTAATTACTACACACTGTAGTCACATATACAACGTTGCTGTCCACACTGTTCACGCCCTGTCGGCAAAGCGTTTTGACATCGATAAACTCACACTTGTCTATCAACACACAATAGTATTTGGTGTACAGCAGGAGAATCCTATGTTCGGTACGGCCTAGAATTTCGAGGAAATAAATTCACAAGTTGTATCAATTTACTGCAATGGACATCTTCACATTTTGTCACATGTCTATGAGCATAACATGGTTTCGATATCGATCAACTGCAATTGTAATATTTTCTTATGAATGGTTCAACAAATGAAATATGAGATTCTAGGAATGATAAGTTGAAAAATACCGCTCCATAAATCCTACACTGTGATCATTTCAACCACAATAACTGTCTCATTTGTCTTGCTATACATACAAAACATACCCAAGCTACATCGGCCAGTAAACGTTCAAAACCTCATTGATTGACTTGTCTTCTTCACCTAGTTCCCTCTGTCTGACCTGGCCACCGCTCACTCAGTAACTCATAGTAGGTTTTTACAAAAGGATAAACCTATTGTTTAGTACAATCAGGTGTTTTATGCTAATTCAACTGATATTGTCCAGTAGCAAAGATAATGACACATGCAGGCAAACATATATCAAAAGATGACTATAAAGCGCGATAACACACTTCAAAAGTGTGACTGTGAAATACAAGTAGTGACTTCTACACAACCGGCTGATCACTCATATTTTTAAAACACAGCATAAATGGTATGAATCAACAAAGAAAGTTGGCCTAATTTTGTAAACTTTAAGATCAATATTTGACCTGATATGATTGAATAAGTTGAGCACTGGATAAATAGTTTATAAAGGAAATATATTCGTAGAATCCTAAAAAAGTAGAGAAATAAATAAGTTTACATTTTACGACCTTGTGCAAGGCATTTTTTGTGAATAAGACCTCTACAAGTTATCACATGTCTAAATAGTAAATGTAGACAAATCCGATCACGTTATTGTTCATCACGCACATCTTCACCTTGAACTCATGGACTATTAATTGATAACGACAACATTTATTTCCGTATTATTATCATATATGAACTACGTGATTTGATTTGTTTCAATTTACTTTTTAAACATGTGATAACTTGTACAGATTTTATTCTCTGAAGAAGTGCTTTCCACGAGTGCTTTCTACCCCAGTGTGATCTTACATACAAATTTGTAGCTCAGAATGACGATGACGGTGGTTTGGCATTCTCTCAGCTTTAATACATTGTCGTGAACTTCGTTAAGAAGTTAGTGTTTAGGATGTCGCCAAACCGCATGGTGATAAAACGTTGATATGAGTTATATGGTTAGTAGTGGAGTGGAAGTATGAAGCGAATGACGAAATCATACACTAGAATTAATAAAGATACATTAATTAATGACAACTAACTGCCTACGCTCGTTACTGAAGATTACATGGCCAGAAAGAATAAGCAAAAAGGAACTCTGGCTGAGAACGAACCAATCAAGAACCTATCGCTCAACAAGCATGCAGAAGGAAGTGGAGATGGATTGGGTGTGCACTGAAAAGACCATTCGGGGTACATCACGAACCAGGCACTCGAGTGGAACCCAGATGGGAAACGACGAGTTGGGTGTCCGAGGCGAGGGTGACATGGAGGAGATCATGTGAGGAAGAAATGAAAGCTTCTGGGCAGTCGTGGAGCCAGGTTCAAAAGATTTCAGAGAACAGAGCGCACTGGAGATGTGTTACTGAAGCCCTATATTCCACTAGGAACCTAAGGGACAAATAATAATAATAATAATAATAATAACAAAACTAGTGCTATACTCTACTGCTGATTCTCAATACACTTATTTTGATTAAGGGTTATCAAATAAATAGTTTAGTGAGTAATATTGAATGATTCCGAAGAAATTGCAGACAGTATGCCCAAAATCTTTACAGATATTCAAAGACACAACTATGATAAGCACCACAAAGAGCGTCAATAACACTAAATACAGCAAGGGTTGTGTTCCAAGACTGAGAAGTAAGTGTACGCATATGTCAATGTAGGGTGTTATAATAATTGACTTCAATTCATGATCAAAACCACTTTGAAATCAACTGATATACAATTTGTATATAAAAGGGGGAAATATTTATACCAACACTTTAATCAAAACTAGTAATGACTAATTTATATGAATAAGCTTTAAAATGAATGACACAGCAAAACTTTACAAACGGGTTTCAACTACAATTTAACAATTGAAGCATAACACTTATTACTATTCAGTTAAGAATTCATGCATAAAATGAATAGAATTAAATAGATCAACAGTAACATCTTTAACAATGATGCTCACTTATGTCAGTTAAAATAGCGGATATAGTGAAACCCACCTCTCTCACCGTTAATTGATGTGCATACTTTAGTGATGAGCACCGTAATGTAATAAACTAATTAAGCACATTATATCAACTGCTTTCATCATTTAAAGTATTCCTACGTTAATTATAGTGTAGTGACTTTTAGTATAACTAAGGGTAATTGCATTACAAGTCAATATCAACTGAAATACATAGGAAAATGAAGGGAAGTCGACTGATAAGGTTGTGAATCTCAGTAGACATGTACCACACATGTCGAGTAACCGCCTACCTCGACATGCTAAGCTAGGGGAGGGTGGATCAGGTTGAAAGATGATTTAGGGTGGAGAAAACTAGGACATGGCACAAGCTCAAAGAGTCTTTTACTGTTGGTCTGAGTAGTGTACGAAGATGTAAACTGCTTGCTTGGTGTCCTCGAGACGACAGGAATCAGCAGTTGAGGACTCTTGGCGACATGAATGAAAATCGATCACAATGGTGCAGATGTATTCCCTCCTCCTTGACATCTTCGAAAGCTTGAAAATTTGCACTATCCGTTATCTTTAAATTGTTTATTCCCTCACAAAAATTGGTCTATTTTGAAATCAGTCTTATCCACCTATCCGCCTATTATTTTCATACTACAATGCAATGTGGCAACTTGAGATGGTGCACTTGTGTGCAATGTTCTACGTTGATTTTCTCAGTTATCAGCATTGACTAAGAGAGTAGATGGGTTATGGATGGGGCTGTAACAATAATTTAGTACTGCGTGATTAATCCTTTAAATAAAACTCAACCATCACATAAATAACCAACTGTAATTACCTGTTGCTTACTAAAGCCCATAGCCATCATCATCTCAATTGAGTTTTCATCAATTCCAGCATCGGATAGAACTTGTGACTTTTGACTGCCTGGTTGGTGTTGTTGCTGTTGTTGACAGACAGTAGGCAAAGGATCATTTAAATCTGGGTCATCCAAATGCTCCATCAGCCAGTTTGTAGCATTTTCAACTCCACTGTTCTGAGTGAAGTTACACGCTTTCTGGACAGCTTCCAAACTGAAACCCATCGAAAGCAGTTGGCTGACAATGTTAGTATCCGGTTGAATTTCATCAACTACCATTTGTTCAGCTATTGGAATCAAGTGATAGGAAACAAATGTCACAAGACAAATAATATAACAGAATGAATAAACAGACAGAGTAAATAAAAACTGATATGTAATGAAATCAGAACCAAAGACCTGTAGAGAACCGATAGTCTTACCGTCTAACCTGGGAGCAATCTAAGTGCTAACCAGATTTTACATTACCTTTACAACCAACCGGTGTTCTGCATATCTACCATATAAATAGGTAGATATCTAACTATTAATTCTTTGTAACATTACCTACTTATTCAATTCGTTGTATTCCAAATCAGAATGAAGCGAATCAGAGACGGAGAGAGGGAATAGGTTAACTGACAGTTCATCAGATTATCTAATTCACTACAACTCAGTGGATATAAGCATAAGATATAGCAATTGCGGTGACCTCAAATAATCTCATTAAGGCCGTGAAAGCGGAAAAAAGGTAGCTTCATTCCGTGAAGTCAATGGTTTAAAGCTTTTGATTTGGTTATCAGCAATGAGCCTCATATATATTTAAATTCATCCCAGCCACATCGAGATTGCGAGCTCAGTTAATCTAGTGGTGTGTGTTGAATCATGCTCACAGCCACTTTGGCCTTTGACCGCGTCTAACAGAGATCACTTACTTCATGTCTACTATTCATTTGCCTTGACTTACATGTGCCTTATAGTTCTTTATGTTGCGTTTATTGGATGTATGGATATATGGTAGCTTGTATCTCTGCATGTTTGTATCCAAGTTCTTCGATAAAAAATGAACTGGTGCACAGTTCTGTTGAAAAATGCTAATCTACATACAATAATATATATATATATATCAGTGATGCTACAGACTAGTAAGTGTTCCCCCCTAGGGTGCTTCAAATCTATCACTAGTTAGAAAATGACAGTGATTAACACAGAAACCTTTCGACTTCACTTGCAACACCTATTGGCTACCAATAAGTTTTGTCTACAACAATCTGAAAACTAATACTCCCTAAGAAACTCATATGTCAATTAGTATTGATGTCAACTCAACTAGATACGTTTTGTTAATAAATGTCCAGCGGAAAGAAATGGCAGTCAAGATCTTAGCACAAACTATCTCCAAGTGATCAAAATGAGAAACAGCGAACGGCTTAGTCTAGTGTTTAATATGCCTATATGCATGGCAACACCCTGTTAGCGTTGGGGATTAGACACCGTAAAACTGACTACTGTCCAGGGAAAGGTAGGTATACTAATTTCGCTGATGTGAAACGGCTGCACTAATAATATCCCTTTACAAATTTCAAGAAATGGGTCACGATGTTTTTTAAACAATTAAAAATGGGCATTGAGTAAGCGCATAAGAAGTCACGTGGATAGAAGCTAGATCAATTGCCTTATGAAATATTACACAGCTAAAAACAGTCATTCAGGTGTGAAAAATTCTCGAAAGGTAAAGAAACAAACGTATCCATTCAACAGGAGCTTACATAGACACATTCCCTAATATTCACAGCTACAACTTACGATTTACTTCTTCTCCAGTTGGCATCAGCTCTTCCCCAGGCATAGGTCTTGGACCACTTGGTGAACGTAAGCTGCTTAAATCGACAAACCACTCAGAATTGTTTTTGCTAGCAACATTTCCACTCCAAGGTGCTGGTTTTAATTCAATCTCTACATCCAACTTCTTTGGTAACCAATCAGCGCCAACGGTAAATCTTCCCACTTGTATACAAAGATAACTTGGAAAATTAGTTAAACGGTTGGAACGAAGTGCATAGGTCTTAGCACCAGGGGGCTGGCTCGCTGGTGTTTTAAAATCAGCGATTTGTTCTGTTTCTCTCCATGCAGATAAACAAGCCTATCAAAACAAATTTTAGTTGAAGTTAAAAGTAGAAAAAAGTTTTTGTGAATAACAAACCTACTAACTACACGTAAGAATGTTATTCTAGTAATACAGACATTCAGTTATCAAGCGCTTCAATATATCCAAGTCAAATTACCGTCCACAAAAAGTTGCAGCATTACATGAATAGTCAAAGTGGCATCTTGAAATTGCTGAATGTAATTCCAGCATTAATAATATGCTTGAAACAGATACTAGTCTAGAATACAGAATGTAAATCTGTAACACAACCTAAAAGTTCTTTCTGCCTTGAGAGTTGTGTTACTCATTATCATTCAGGTTTCAATGAATAAACAAGAGGAAAAATAAAAAGGTCCAATGAATACTAGCACACTGTTATAATTTGTTTGGTCAATGAAAATTCCGCTCCTTAAATCAAAATCGACTGTACAACACAGTAATGTGCAAGAGGAAGTGAAAAAGAAGTAAATCTGCAAGTGTTTCATCCAGTCAGGAAATATCAACCGGGGAACTAACAGCAACGGCCGATAGCTGCTAACTAACATGGCGGTCGAACTTGCTAATCACAATGATCCAATGATATCCACTACTTTAAACACTTGTTCCGTCGAATTTCTACCACATCAAAATGGTCTACAGCATAGTGGTGAGACAGAAAGCAGTTACCGTTGTAGTGTAAACTGCTACACTGTGATAGGGGTTGAGGAAGAAGGCGTACTGCTGCTACCTCGATGAAATGTGACAGCAAATAGGCGTTGCGCCCCAGCATCACCACACCCATGCTGCCTTTCTAGTGGGGAGGGGCAGCGCTAGAAAAAGTCGGTCTTACAAACAGCACACTTTTCACTCCCTACCCCCTCCAATGGTCCTCACGTGACGACAGTGTGGACTTTCTCTCTCCAACCACAGAACAACCAAATCTTAAAACAATAATCCCCAATAACCCATATGTAACAGGCCTCAATAAGATATCATACCGAATCTGCAGTTACACAACTCTTTTCATAAGAAGAAATGCTATTCCATGGTCTGGGCAACCGAGAAGTCTCAACCGTCCACATGCTTCCCCCTCAACTACGTCTTCTCCTTTGCCTTCATAGTCTTATACAAATATTAAGACTCCCTCCCCCTCCTCAATCTCTCACTCTGCGACCATCGACAACCGTCAAAGTCGTCAAAACCTCATTCCTAGTCTTCTAAGACCCCATCCACCATTTCAGCTTGGAGCTTACAACGTCCTAACTCTATGCTAAATCAAACACCAAGCATCGATCACCAGAACTCTGGAATTTCTAGCCCTCTAGCAGTCACATGTTTCTGGTCAGCGTCACACCCAAGCAAAAGAAGAGGCAATGACTCACATGGCCTCCGCCGACATCGAACAAATGACGGACCCAGAAAAATTGATCATAGCTCTATCTGTAGTACCTGTTTCAAATATAATCACGAGCTAGTAAGGGATCATGCATGTCTGCTTCCTAATGGTCGCTGTATCTCTGAATACAAAATTATTCAAGGCCTAATTGAGGCTCAAAAACAGCAGTCTCCAGAAAAGAAGGCTGATCTTACACCTGCACGCCAGGGTGCACAGATCATACTTTCACCTTCCAACAGGTCCTCGAACACATACATACTTACCAGCCAACGCCCGACACCTGCCATCTGTGTCGACCTCAAGGTGGCAATTGACTCAGTCGACCCTGAAATATTGTGTCACTCACTGTATGACTGTGAACGGAGTATCCACTAAGTAGGTAATCCTTATTAAAGCTATCTACCCGAAATCACACACCCCTCTGTTACGCCTTATGCAGAGTTGTCATATGAATCGATGACAACTAGTGGTGACCACCAAGGATGCCCACTGTCACCGTTATTTTCTAACTTCATAATAAATGTCTTGATGGACATAACCCAGTGTACCTGTGATCTCACATGGATTGATTGACCTACTTCCTGGACGTCATCTAGTTCACCTAGAGAACGCAGACAATATTGTCCTTCCTACTAGGTGAAGACACTGACAAAATGTAGGGTCTTGTGACCAGGTCTTGTTGACCAGGAATATGAGTATGTTTGGCATGCGTTTTGCTGGCACCTGTCAAATTTAGCATGCTGCTTCAACACTGGTCTACTCCAAGTACTCTCAGTCTAATGTCAGAGAGTGAAGCGGTGGAATGTGTCGACCACTTCACTTACATGGTAAGTTGCGTCAACCCGAACTGGCTGGTTACTGACAACATTTCATCTCGGATACAGAAGGCAAGTTCGGTATTTGACAACATGAGTAGTCATCTGTAGCCCCGACTGGTGAGACATCTGACCATCTATCAAAGTACGAGTGTGCTGCACTGAAGTCTGTTCTGTCCTGCTATACACATGTGAGACAATGCCGTGGAGAGTAGAAAATATGAATGGACTATATATAGGTTTTTACCATAGATATCTTCATAGCATTATTCACGTTTGGTGGACTCACTATGTCAGCAATGTTGGCGTCAGGTGAAGGGAATCGATTGTTGAGGTTGTGAACTTAGGTCGACTGAGATGGCTTCGACATGTACTGTGCATGTCGAGCAACTGCCTATATCGTCGTCTCATGCTAGGGGAAGTTGGATTAGGTTGTAAGGGCATTCAGGGTGGCCAGATGAAGACCTAACACCAGTGCATGGAGTCCCTGACAGTTTGTCTAAGTCGTGTGAGGAGATGGAGATTGCCTGGTTGGGATCCCGAGGCAAAAAGAATCAGTAGTTGGGGACTCTCGGTCACATGGCGCAGATTTATTCACTCTTTGATGTCTTCTGAAGCTTGAATATCCGCACTAACTTTTATCTTCAGATTGTTTATTCTCTAACACAACTTTGTCTACTTTGACATCCCTCTTTTACTACCCACCTGTTCTTCACACACTACTGTGAAGTGTAGCAACTTGAACCGGTGCACTTTTGTGCGAGGTTCTTGGTTGCTTTTGTTTGTCTGTCTGTTCAAGTCACCGCAGGCATCTGATGAATGATGACGTTGGATCAGCATTAGTATGAGATAAATCCTTGTACAGTAAATCATAGTTCTACATATTTCGTAATGATTACTTGATGAATACGTAAAACTTCATTGACTGTGATAGCTTGTAGTGCTTAACAGTAGAAAATTTCGCTATCAACTTTTATTTACGTAGGTGTCAGGGTAGACATCTTAGATGTGTCATTCAGTGATTATTTTATATTGATTATGTGAGAAAATGTAGATCAGTTACTTATAAAGTAAAAGTAGGCAAAACTTGTGATTTGCAAAATCACTCGGAACTGATTACAATGATGTGGATACAGTCAATATTTTATGCATTTTATACCGCACAAAATAAACTAGTTTTATTTTGCAAATCATTCATATTTAGTTATCAGTAACACTAAATGGTAAAAGCTATCAGATCACATGATCTCAGATGACTCTTCTAACTTACTACATTCAAGATAAAATTATTAAAAAAAAAGTACAAATTAACAATTTTTACTCCAAGACTAATTTCTACAAAGCTAACTCTAATTAGAACGACTATAAATATCCAGAATATTCCAGAACGATAGAATGAACAGAAATGAAATACACATGTTAAGAAGAATGTAATGCTCAGGAAATGAGAAGAAAAAAATGATCCCCTTTGAATAGTTCTTATAGATTATTTACCATTAAACAAAGAATGGGGAACAACAAGATAAGGGAACTACAAATATCGATTATCATTCATCATGGACTGACATCAGTTGGAGAACCATTGAAAACCTGGGAGTATCGGACAGCTGATTCATTCTAGTATGCAAATGAATAGTGAAAACCAGACTTATACGATAACCATATTTATTCAATCCACAGTTGTTAAATGTTTAAATATCATGAGAAAGTAGCCTTCCACTAGTGTTACATGCTTGAAATTATCCTTCACGTGTGCGCACGCTGTATCATAGATAATATGTACTTTCCTCTTAATGTTTCCTACGCCTATCGCAGTCAATAACACTGTCAGTGTTTAAAATGAGCTGCGTTTGATTGTGATTCTTCACCTTATTCTTCACTATACTATGTCAACTAAAGAGTATCAGTCCCTTAGAGATGAAAACCAATGAAACGCGCTTGTAGAATGTGAGATGGGTTCTTCTCTAACACCACTCTCATACGGCTTGAATTTCATCACCGAGTTCTAATCACTTCCCTTACAGTTCAAGAACGCCTCCACAGAAGTGAGAAACAGGAAGAAAATGTACGGTACTCGTTAATAGATTGGTAGGTACAAAGGGTTCATCTGGAACAATCAGAAAACATCGATTCCAAACTAATATTGCACAGGATTTGAGACAGATGAATAAAGTAAGAACCTACTGTGGCTGCCAGAAACCATGAGAAAGAGACACCTAACGACGCTTCACCATATCGCCGATCAGACTTCAAGGGTTAAGAATGGGTCGCTTAAGACAAACATCTGCTTCGGTCTTAGCTTCAGGGCAGTATATACGCTGCCGCACAGTCGAACATGATACAACACCATAATGAAGACTTTAAAATGATTACTTGACTCGTTGTTTACCAATACTTTTTACGTTGCATTTCTGAGTCCCGATTTGACGAGACCATGTGACTCCTATCACATATGGCTCAAAATCAAAACCAGTGGAGATTATGGTGTAGTTCTTTATGTGCCTCTTATCTATGAAAACTGTTAAAAATGCAAAGTTTTTTGAAACGCATTTTTTTGGAACTAACTACCTGTTCGTTTCTCTTCTTATTTTCTTACTTCCCTCCAATTTTTACCTCAAACTGTCGTTATATTAGGTGATGTGGCGCATTTCTCGATACCCGTGTTGTACTTAGTTTACTCTTAAAACAATAGTAGACACGTTCAGTAAGAAGGTTTTACCACTTTACGCTTCCCTAATGACTACATTCAGAGCTCTGTAATAACTCCACTTCTATACCAGGTTCTACGTTGATTTCTCTATTTGGATTTCAAAAAGTTTAGGTTATCCTTACTGTCTATGTTGAAAAATTACTATCACTACGACTATTACTTAGTACAGTGCATCTTAGTATCATAACACAGCTCAATTATTGAAGTATGTCTTTTGCTGATGATATTCAATGATACAGATAAGGATAGATACAGACAAAGACAAATATATTGAGAACCGTTATAGCACCATAATCTACTTATCACTTACTTCGATAGGAATAACTGGTCGTACAACATCTTCAGGAGGCAAGCGTATACCATGTTTTTCAGCTTCAGCGCGTCGTTTCTCATAATCATCTACCTCTTTTTGATTTTTTACGGCTTCCATTGGAACGGGTACAGACAAGATCCATTCATATTCCGTTTTATATGAGACCTATTGTAAAATACAAGAAGTGAATCAGTGGGGAAAAAACAATAATGCAACAGCAGAAAAGATTTAGGTAGATTCTAACGTTTTCAAATTTGTTAACAACGAAATATCGGATAGGACCATTCAACTTTAAATTTAGAAATCTTTAGAGGTACCTAACCAACCAACCAACTCCAGATCTTCAGACGATATGGCGAGAAAGAATCTTGAAATATCACTAATAATTAACTAAGAAATGTCTGTACCGGCTTCCAATCAAAACTGTGTTCTGTGATAAACTTGCATGTAGCAGCACAATGAATGTACCAGTAAATTAATTCCTAATCGAATTAATGTGTTATTTATGAAATACTTCAAGCATATTTTTACCGTTGACGTTATAAGGATCGACTTACGTAAGTTGATATGCCATATTTTCCATAGAGAATATTTATGAATTAGAGTATGCAGAAATAGAACTGTCACGTAGTTGATTTGAAGAATGTGAGTCATGTGCTAGAAAATTGGTATGCGGTGATATTATCGGTATTAGTAATTGGAAGTAGCCCCAATCTGTTCACCATTGCAATAAAAATTTTGTTGAAAGTTATCAAAACAATTTGTGTATGTAAACATAACTGCTTCAAGGATCGTAAAGTCGATACAGATTACTTTAATCGATGTAAGACATATCTAGTTCTGAAAGGACGTACATTCTTATCCAGTAAATAAATGCCAAAATCATTTTTAGTGACCTTGCAGTTAACAATAATGTGAAATCTTAAGCCTAACAGGAACAACAACAAGAATGTTATACCTAATCTTCAGATAAGAAGGTATCAATGGCGTAGGTGCTTACCAGTTTGATTTGTAAAATTCAAACAGGAAGAAACAGAAGTCAAACAATGAAAACCAGTCGTTAAAAAAAATAAAAGAAGCGAAGATATTCAATATTGGGACTTTACAAATTTAGCCAAAGATGAGATGTAGTTACGTCTGCGTGAATAGGATAGATTCCAAGGAATAGTCATTAAACATATACCTGTAATTCCCAATCACCAAGTCTAAACCTCCACACATGACTCAGGGTAACTACTTTTACTATCACTCTAGATAAACAAAACACATGAGGAGATTTTGGACCACAGTGTGCACCAAATGTCGAAGAACCCACACATTATAGGATCCGACCAATTTACCCAATGCTTTGTGTACTCCTCACAAAGTGATTCAATCACATGAAACTGGTACAGACTGACTGACAAATCAATGTTAAACATGGCACAGGAACATCGCCTCGTTAAAAAACTTTACCATAGTACACAAAGAACAAGTGAATAGAAAAGGAGTGATATCAGAGTAGACAAAGTTGTTTGAGAGAATAGATAATCTGAAGACAGTGGGAATATTCAAGCTGCAGATATCAAGGAATGAATACATCAGCAGCAAGGTGACAGATTATCAGCCCCCTTATCAACAGTCCTCAACTACTGGTTCATTTCGTCTCGAAAACCAGAACCACGTAGTCTACATCTGTCCGCACACCTCAGACTAAAATTAACAGCGAGAAAATTCATGAACTAGTGCCACGTCTTAGGCTTTTTCCACTTTGAATACCCATACAACCTAATCCAACTTCCCCTAGCATGAAACAACGATATAGGCAGTTGCTCGACATGCACAGTACATCTCGAAGCCATCTCAGTCGACCTAAGTTCACAACCTCACCAATCGATTCCCTTCACCTGACGCCAACATTGCTGGCATAGTGAGTCCACCAAACGTGAGCAATGCTATGAAGATATCTATGGTAAAAACCTATATATAGTCCATTCATATTTTCTACTCTCCACGGCATTGTCTCACATGTGAATAGCATCTCACTCGACTAAGGTTCACAACTTCAATCGACTTGCTTGTCTCGCCTAGTACCCTTCGTCTGACCCCAACATTGCTCACGCGATGAATCTACCAAATGCAATCAATACTACTATGACACTTGCTATCAAAACCCAGTAATCACTTCGTTTCTTATACTTTTAACCACCATATCTCAGCCGTAAAACACGGCAGAGCGGACTTCAGTGCAGCACACTCGTACTTTGATAGATGGTCAGATGTCTCACCAGTCGGGGCTACAGATGACTACTCATGTTGTCAAATACCGAACTTGCCTTCTGTATCCGAGATGAAATGTTGTCAGTAACCAGCCAGTTCGGGTTGACGCAACTTACCATGTAAGTGAAGTGGTCGACACATTCCACCGCTTCACTCTCTGACATTAGACTGAGAGTACTTGGAGTAGACCAGTGTTGAAGCAGCATGCTAAATTTGACAGGTGCCAGCAAAACGCATGCCAAACATACTCATATTCCTGGTCAACAAGACCTGGTCACAAGACCCTACATTTTGTCAGTGTCTTCACCTAGTAGGAAGGACAATATTGTCTGCGTTCTCTAGGTGAACTAGATGACGTCCAGGGAGTAGGTCAATCAATCCATGTGAGATCACAGGTACACTGGGTTATGTCCATCAAGACATTTATTATGAAGTTAGAAAATAACGGTGACAGTGGGCATCCTTGGTGGTCACCACTAGTTGTCATCGATTCATATGACAACTCTGCATAAGGCGTAACAGAGGGGTGTGTGATTTCGGGTAGATAGCTTTAATAAGGATTACCTACTTAGTGGATACTCCGTTCACAGTCATACAGTGAGTGACACAATATTTCAGGGTCGACTGAGTCAATTGCCACCTTGAGGTCGACACAGATGGCAGGTGTCGGGCGTTGGCTGGTAAGTATGTATGTGTTCGAGGACCTGTTGGAAGGTGAAAGTATGATCTGTGCACCCTGGCGTGCAGGTGTGAGACCAGTCTGGTTTTCTCGGGTTTGTTGTTCTCGACATCCAGTTAGGCGTCGAATAATTGTATCCCAGGATCTTCGACACAATATTAGTCAAGCTAATTCCCCTATGATTTTCATAAGAATTCTCTTCCATATTAAGGACTGGAATAATCAGTGAAGTAGACCAATCTGACGGCACTACATCTGATTCACATGCTCTACATAGTATACTCGTCACTTTAAGCACTGATTCTCTTTACCTCCATCCTTGAAAACGTCGGATGGCAAACTGTCAGGTCTTGCTTCGTTCCATCGTTTCAACTTCGATACAGCCTTCGCAACTTCTAGGAGAGTTGGGGGACGGACATCTGCATCTCATTCAGGTTCAGGCTGGATTTTGGGCACCTGAAGCGTTACTGAGGGCCAGTTGAACTTTGCTTCAGGGTGTTCCTGTCGACATTTTAGCTGCCTGTCGTGGGAGGTTATCAGCATCCCATCCTTTTCGGTGTTTACCTCTCACCATCGCCTCCGTATTGTCGGTATATTTGGTAAGCCTAAATAGTTGGTAGGTGTTACCCAATTCTGATTCCTTCTCCATCTATCTTGCTCTTGCCACCCACCATTGCTCTCGATCGACGAGAAGATTCTTAGTCAACTAACATTTAAGTTGCCTTCGCTTTTCATCGTGGTCATCGTGGCCATTGTGGCCAGCTAGAATCAATCTTCTCGCATCAATCAGTTTGGATGGTGTTGCGGAAATCCGATGACATTTTTTAACGTTGTAGTGTAGGTCACCGCTGTTTTTATAGCAAACTAAATATCACGCCAGGTATCCTCAGGATGAGCATTGCTGTTACGGTCAGATAAATGCGTAGGCGATTCCTTCCTTAATGTATACTTGGCATCTTCATATTCCAATCGAGCATAGATCTGCTTCGGTATGATTTTCCGCCGATCCTCTGTATTTATGGCCTATAAGAATATGATTGGTCCTTCTCGGTCTATCTTTCTTGATGACAGTGGACACCATGTGAGACAGTGTCTCTTTTGCTTGAAGTTAGTTCTGGTCAGAAACAAGTGATTATCGGAAAAAAGTTGCAGCAGACAATCACTGTTGTCGGTTCGTTGGCTTGGGATACGGTATGTACACCAGAATTGTCTGTCAGATTGGCTCAGGTTCCCTGCTAGCCTTAAAGTAACCGGCTACGACTGTATCTGAACGTTTTGCTTTCTGTAGCCATATTGACAGCTTCTAATAGAATTCACCGTTTGCACCATCCGAAATACAGTCAGTGAATGAGTAGGCAGGCGGAGATTGCGAATAGGCATTGTTTGTTCTAACGGTGCTCCCGTGTTCAGACAGCTCCATTCAGTGGAACAGCATATAGACGGCTGTTGACTGGTACCCAGTCGAGAAGTGCACTTTCTGCGCTACAGCACAATGTTATGCCTGGACCATCGAGTTCAGGAAAGCTAGCCATTCGGTTTGCGGAAACTCGTAAGGTGAATTCTGAAGGGTCATTATGATGGGGAGGTGAATTCAAAGGAATAACCACACTTTGGTCCTGTATAGGTGTCTCAGACACAACATGCATCTATGGCTAGAAATTCCAGAATTCTGGTGATCGATACTTGGTGTTTGATTTGGCACAGAGTTAGGACGTTGTAAGCTCCAAGTTGAAATGGTGGGTGGGGTCTTAGAAGACTAGGAATGAGGTTTTGACGACTTTGATGGTTGTCGATGGTCGCAGAGTGAGAGATTGAGGAGGGGGTGGGAGTCTTAATATTTGTATAAGACTATGAAGGCAAAGGAGAAGACGTAGTTGAGGAGGAAGCATGTGGACGGTCGAGACTTCTCGGTTGCCCAGACCATGGAATACCATTTCTTCTTAGGAAAAGAGTTGTGTAACTGCAGATTCGGTATGATATCTTATTGTTCAGATAAATGCTTAGCTAACTCCTCTCTCAATGTGTACTTAGGTTTCTTATCTACCAAACGAGCACAGATCGGCTTTAGCATTTCCTGTTTGCTGCGACCATTAAGGTGCAGACATACATGAGCCCGTATTAGCGCGTGATTGCAGATCAAACTCGTACTCCAGAAAAAGCAGCAACCCTTCAATGATCTTTGCCATCGGCAGGTTATAGCAATATGATCCGTCTGTGTCCATCGTCGGTTTGATGTAGGCGGATGCCATGTGAGACAGTGTCTCCCCTTAAGCCTAGAGTTAGTGCTGGTCAGAAACAAGTGATTATCGGAAAAAGTTGCAACAGGCAATTACTGTTGTCCGTTTGTTGGCATAGGACTCCATAAATGCCCCCAAGATGTCTTTCTCATTGGCTCAGCTTCCCTACAAAACTTTTACAGATTCTCCATCAGTAGCCACGTTTGCAGGTCCTTTAATCCATGAAGTCCCTGGGTGTTGGTCTGAGGCCTGTGAGGGAGATGTAGACCTAGTCAATCAATCTCAACATAGGACCATTACTACACAACGGTTCAAGTGTCCACACCTCATATCAGCACAAGTAACAAAGCAGTAAGATGAAGGATGAAGAACGAAAGATGGAAGAAAAATAGGTCAGAAGAGATAGAAAGCAGTAAAAGAGAAGGAAGAGGAGTGAGAAAATGATGAATTCAGTATAGCGGTCAAGATAAGGATAAAGCATAGATACATCTGTGCCACTGACATAGATTCTGACCCGTATCACCTAGAGTCTCCAACCACTGGTTTATGTTGTCACATGGACACCGACCGACTAGTTTGCATCTCCCAACATGGCCCAGATCAATAATCAAGGAATTCATGCAATGATGCCATGTTTTAGTCTGGTCGTCGTTAGTCTTTCTCCAGCCTGAACATACTTCGGTCAACATTGCGAGATGAGGCAGACATCAGCTGATTATGCGTGACACATGCACCAGCCATCTCAGTCGATTAAAGTTCACAACCTCCCTAAAACTCTACACTTAACTTCTGCGTTACTCACTTCGTGACACCACGAAACACGGTCTGTGCTACGAAGGCAACCAGGGTCAAACACCTGAAGCCGTCTTATGACCTCCAACTTTAATGGCCATGTTTCACAGCCATACAGTAGAACAGAGTGAACTACAGCACAATACACTCGACTCTTGATACACAATCGGATATTGTGTAGGTGCCACAGATGGCATAAGTTGACGAAAGCCAATCGGACCTTTTACATCCTTGAAGAGATTTCGTCGGTTACTGCCCACCGGGCCTGATCTGTCTATCTGTTTGCCTGTCTGTCACATAACTTGACGTGTACCCCATGTTCATAAATTTTAAAACTAGTAGACGGTAACTATATGAGTAAGTCACACAGGAAATCTTCTGAACAAAATAATAATGACTATACGCTTAAAAACAAAGTAACCTCAGGTTTTGTAGAGGTCAGTTTTGCCGTCCTACCAATACTAACTATCCGCTCAAACAGACCAACAGATATTTCGGAAAGCCTTAGCACAAAAACCAGGAAAAGTTATCCAGCAGTTAGTCAGTCAATGAACAGCATTTAGAAAACAAAACAATCGTGAAAGAAACCATGAAGATAGGATAACAACATAAGATTACCTTCTTTGTCAAACCGCACTGTAGGCGCTCCTCCACACCAAAGCGCATAATACTACTTGGATGCGTGTTACCGTACTCCGGATTTTTCGCTTTTTGATCCAAAAGATCCAACAGGTAAACCAAAAATTCACAGGCATCTTGTTGTTGCTTTGTAGCGAAGGTAGAGTTATGTAGTCCCATCAGCCGACGGAAAAGGAGTGGGCGAATACCTATTTTTACGGGTAATATATACATAAGAAAACTAGACCATTGAAATTCTTCAAATGGAAAATATACGATAAGATATATGGAAAAAATGTTTCAAAATGGATCCAAAGATCCTAAAACAAATAACCATTATCGACAATAATCATGCAGAAGAAAGTTAAGTGACATTTCCTGTCCAAAAGAGTAGTCAGGGAATGAGACTTATTTAGATGCACTCATATAACAGATATCATTACCAGTATAGCTTTCGGATATGAAATCCATCAACGCTGTTTATTGAGAAATACCTTGTTCAGCTAATGTGAACAGACTGAAACGTGAAGACAGGATTAAAATGTTTTCCATCAATCTACAAGCTCCAACACATATGAATCTACTGATTTCCATGATTACAGTTGAGGAGTCTAACTTGCGGAATTGTTGTAAACTACAAGTCAAACATACAATCAATACAGATGAAATCCCATATGGAAGTATAAAAATTAACCTGAAATTGCCATCAAACGCTTCTGTAACCGCAGTTGATTCATATAGTCGCATATGTAATCCTGGTGCTTTGGAATACTTAAAAAGTGACAGTGGTGCAGTTAGTCAGTCAAGTCATTATTCACAACCTTCTAGTATGACCTGAATCAATCAGGGAAATTTTAACACCATGTATTAGGATAGTCGAATAATATTGCACGGTAGGTTCCTCCCTTAAGATGTATTGAGCCGTTTCATCTACGAGATGATATTTAATCAAAAATAAGGTAATCATCATCAAGGTATCATTTCATCTAAACTTTCAATAAGACGACAAGTAGAAACAAACAGCTTTAGCCTATGAAACTGCACATGTACTTAGATGTATACGTAATGTACTTCGCCTTGAACATGTGCAGGAAGTCAGGCTTTGTCTAACAACTATATATTTTAGATAACTGTCCCCATTGTAGCAGACCTGATAAATACACCTACAACGATGAAATTCACATAATTCAGACTCTGCTTAGCAAATTACCTAAAATACCGCTTAACCGCACTACAGTGCAGTGACGTTGTCAGACTCAGTTAATATCATCAAACTTAGTAACCAAAAAAAGCATTCACTATATCAGCGATGGAGATATATTACAAGGAATTCTCTCTCCGACATATTAAACACGCATTAACGTTTCTATTTTGCATCATGTAAGTGGATTGAAAAGTCACTTCTCAAGTGAAAAGAACGCATTAAATGATGAAAGCATTTCTACACACAAATATAGATAACAGTGTATATACCGATATACGTAAGTGAAACGGAATGCAGTGGATCAGTTCGTTTAACAGGAATGTACGAATCATATCATCATAGAATGTGATGATGACTTACAGGAGTTGATAATCATGTCCCACTGAAATTTACACGTGCAATCACAATGAAACGTGTTCTACATGGTCTTCATGTCACCTATTAGATGAACACCTACCTACTTATCAGGTAGATGGCTGAATGACATTGGTCAAGGCATCGAACTTTCACCTTATTATAATCACATACACTAAATAGGATTAGCAAAATTCAACCAAATGGAATAGGGGAAAGACAGAATGTCAACTATTAGACATACTCGAAGATGCATTTGAAGTCATTTGCTTAGTTCACACTTTGTTGACTTTTTGAGTTTACACAGACGCGAACATGACAACACAGCATACATACTGATTGATGACTTCAGTAACTGGAAAAAACTGAGATGTGTGTAGCACCCTAAATGATGTGACGTGGCGTGACGTGCGATGCGATGCGATGTTCACAAATGGTATCTTCACCACTACCAGTAATACATATACTCTTCAACTAGTCTCACCACTCATGTGACGCTGGTGGATAGTCCTTTTATGTTGCCTGATGAAGTCGCTTCCTGTATTTCGGTTTGTTTCCATTTGTAAAAGAGAAGTATAAATCTGTAAATTTTAGCTGGCATGTATCTGCTTTAGTACTCATACGTTCAACGACTGAAACCTAATACACTCATTGAACGCAATCGAATCTGAATACAATGCTTCAATATGTTTTATCTTTTGTATATAAATCGACTGATTTGAGAAAAGAATAGCAAGACAAATGAGACAGTTATTGTGGTTGAAATGATCACAGTGTAGGATTTATGGAGCGGTATTTTTCAACTTATCATTCCTAGAATCTCATATTTCATTTGTTGAACCATTCATAAGAAAATATTACAATTGCAGTTGATCGATATCGAAACCATGTTATGCTCACAGCCATGTCAAAATGTACAAATAATGTGTTGAGGTAAATTAATGGAGTCTGGTTGATGTGCATTTGCATTACTTAACTGGTATGTGATTTGGTAGTTGTTAAAGCAAGCTGTCTAGTGCAAGCACTATTCGCATGTGCATCATGGAAGAATGATAGAAAGCGTCATATGTGGGTGTTTAAATTTTTCTATTATCCTTTTGTTTTCAAATCTGTCGCCTAATGTCAAATACACCTGTAGTTGGCGGAAATGACGCCAGCAGTCGAGATTCCTATCAATTTTATTTCATCAATCTGTCAAGGTAACATATCACATTTTCACCTTCAACCTACTGTAGAGGTGAAATAGTGTACCGTTGAGTTAATGAATGAGTCAAACTTCTATCAACCTTAAGTTACATTACCTGAGATCGACGACTAATCTCAATCTTGCATAGTGGGTTACGATTTTGTCATTTACGACTAAGACTATGAAGATAGTAGCAGATATATACAAAGCATAGAGACTATGGTAGATTATAATTTCATTTCGCTTATCACATGAATTACACACTGAAAATACTACTCACTGAATCTAGTCAAAAATCCTGTTTCACTGTATAATACACCTGACAAACAGACGAAAATGGAATAGTGAAAGATAGACACAAACAACACATGACCAACCACTCAAAGTTGCCAAATCCCATATCAGCCCATAGATACACAGAAGCTAACAGGTTGCAAGATAGGGAAATCCAAACAGCAATGAAACAATCCTCAAAAAAGCCACAAAACAAGAAAAGGTGATAACGATAGTAATGTTTACCAAGTTTATAACGTATAAATGACTTCAGTGCATCTGCGCTGCTGTGATAGATGTTCTCAGTCAAATTGCTTAAAACCGCCGATTGTCAATTTCGGTTGTCACCTAGAATGCGACCAGGAAGCACAACTCAAACCAAAAGTTAGTCATACAAAATGACGAACACTAAAAATGATAACTCAATATTTAGGTAGAGAATTAAACTAACCTGGAAGAATTGGAACTGGTCCTTCTGTAGGTTGACCCGCAGTATTTGGAACGAGCCATGAATAAGCACCAGAGCAAAGACCATATCCTAATTTTGAAAACTGTAATCCAATGTGATCCACTGGTAGTAAATGTGACTGACTGCTAGAAGTACACAGACTTAATGCTTCCTCAGACCATATAGGCAACTGATAAGCATAGTATGAACGGAATTGTGGAATCGAAAACAGAACCTGATAATGAGGTCAAACAGAAAAGGAGATTGGATTGCCGTTCAAATGATGGTCTTTTATTGCAGAAAATGTAAATTACACGAAAATGTACCGTAACCAGGAAAACAACATTTACCAATTGGCTCAAAATTGTAATTGTTTAGATGTTAAAACATTTTTTAGAGCACATTTTGACACAAGTATACGTAGGTATTAATAAATGATCTCTACGAATTCGATTCAGCGGTGGGGAAGCTAAGCTAGTTTCGAAGAGAAACTAGTTAGCTATGTTCGAAACTGATGTTACTCATCCTGAAAAGTCTAGCGTCATCTCCAGTTTGCTTTAAAAAACAGGTAACGACCAATGTGCTTACCAGATTCATCTTAATCAACAGATACAAGTGAACGCATTCTTGCAGGCTAAGAACATAATGAGGAGTAGAAGCTCATTAAAAAAATCTATGTAATGACTGTGAGCAGCGGCGGACAGGTAAGACCAAAGAGATGAGACAAATAGTGAAGATGGGCAACAGTAGACAGTTATTTAGATCGACCAAGGAAACAGGCAAAGATGCCAATAAAGTGTAAGAAGATAGGTTTGTGATCCATTCGCAAGGCAGACAGCTCGAACGATGAGGTTAACACTTCATCTGGCTTCCAAATGCTCTTCAGTCGTCCTCTATCTAACAATGAGATAAGGCATCCAACTTTCGCGAAAGTTAAGAAGGATGTGAGCAAACGTGATATAAGGAAAGGCAGGAGACTCCAAGGAGCAAGTTTCAAACCTCGTCGTGGAAACATCGATTAGATTGCCTCTAGTCAGATTTTGGAACACTTTCACAGTTACTGGCACACGACAAAAACAGTATTTGTTTGACCGGTTCGATTCTATCAATTGAGAGGTATTATGACTGTTTGTTTGTTTACTGAAAGAGGTGCTCAACAAATACATAATTTTACCGAAATCTCCCTCTCGAACATTCGTGGATACATTGGAGACTGTGGTGAGGTATCAAGTAAGTTGCCTATGCATCAAGTGGTGACCGTTAAGAATGTCTCCTTTCTCCATTTTTATTCGAAATTCCCAAAATGTTTATAGAAATCTTCTTATCGTTTAACTTTAAAGAGATTGGCCTCATCACAGGAGATTCCTTAGTAGATCTAGAATAGCCAGATGACATGGTCCTGTTAGGTGAAAAAGCTGGCAAGATGTAGAGTGTACTGGACACTAAATTGTAGACTGGTAATGTTTGGGATGGGTTTCTCTCCACCCAGATACAAATAGTTGCTCTAAGACCGGTTCTCCTTGCTACCTGACTTAACATTAGGAAACGAAGTGGTTGAGCGCGTTTACCACTTTACCTACTTGGGAAGTTGGATCAGCCCTGGTGAGCCAATGACGAATGAAATCTATGCGTTTGGCAATCGCCAACTTACGCCACTTGCGGTGCCCTCCGAGATATCTAACTGCTTACTGAGGGTCGAGTGTGCCAGGCAGCAGTATACTCTGAGACATGACTATTAAAGGTAAAAGATATGAGAAGACTGTAGGTGCCCGACCATTGTAGGGATTGGCGGTATCATGGAACCACTACGTTAGTAATGCAAATATTAGACGCCCAACTTTAGGTTGAAGAGGCAAGTCAGTTGATGAGCTTGTGGAGCATCGATTCAGTTGGGAGATACACTGCACATGCTTAGTCACTGTCTGCTGTCAACATGCCATAGGCAGATACAGATAGACAGGTAAATAAACGTAGAACCTCTCACACAAGTACACCGGTTCAACTTGCCACATTTCACAGTCCCATGCAAAGAACAAGCCGACAGAAAAAGACTGATATCGAAAGAGATAATGGTTTATGACACAATAAACAATTTGAAGATAAAGGTTGTTTCAAATATGCAGGCTTTGGAAGACGTCAAAGACTGAGTACATCTGAGCCACTGTGACCAATTTTCAGCCATGTCAACATGTCATATTAACTGAAGTAGGACTATTCAAAGGAAAAGGTTGACAGTGGACAGATTAAAACAGCTTCAGTTCATGGAGTCGATGAGTGTTGGTTTGAGTCACAGATACGAAGGTTGAGAGTGCATGTGACAATGGGAATTAGAGGCCGGAGACTGTACGTGATATGGCTTACAATGGATCACAGGGGTGCAGATACATTTGAAAACCTAACTTTATTCTAACCTCCCCTTTTTCTCTTATGGCTTTCTATATAGTTTTTCGAATGCATTCTTTCTATTTCTCTACCTTTCTCCTGGTTTCATTATATGTCCTGATGTGAAGTGTGACAATTTGGACCGTTATGCAGTTATTTTCAGATCCTATGCTAATATTAACTAATTGATCACAGAAGTTAAAATGACAGGACCATAAAAAATTGACCAGTTGAATATGTTATTGGAAGGATTAAGGAATTGAGTATTTAAGCAAACCAGAAACCAGATGCCCTGACCGATTCGGCTCTTTAAAATAAACCAACTTGTTATTTCGGTATTTGTATTTCCCAATCAGTGTAAAATAATGAATATCGTTTACTCAATGCCCGAATTTTTTCAAACCATCAAACCCCAACCTGGTTTGGATATCTAAAAATAAGTCAACTTGTATTGGTTGGTGAAAAGGTTGAAAACAAATAAATGATACCGTCGTCATCCAAAAACTATTCTCTTCTAAACTGATTAGAAAATGTTTTGACTAGTACGCGCAGTTTCGTTGAAATCACAGGGATTGGAATTGTCAAAAAATCTGTTTTCTTGGAAAATGTCACACATTTAGTCCTCCCAATGAACTTGAACAATGTGATAAAAACAGCACCTGCAGTAATTATTGCTGTTATCCGGAATGTACCTCAGTGCTGATGATGTCGTTTAGCAAGGCGATGAAAGCTTCACGATTAAACAACCCAGCTCAGAGAACACAATACACCCAAGACCTCAGCATGTTCACGCAGTAGACAACAAGCCGCCCTCATTGTGCAAGGGCTAATGACACTGCAGTTCGAACTCATGATTCACTTGGTTGAAAGTTAAGTGCCTAGGTCAGTGAGCCATATTTCCACTGTTTTTAATAAGATATACAAATAATCTGTTTAGCTGCCTGTTAAAGTTTTGGGCTACAAAATAATTTCCCACCAAATATATTACACCAAATTGGCTTTGACCACTCAAATGTCAATATATTGAGGCATATATTCTCGGGCACTTCCGAGACGTTTCCAACCTATTACTTTGCAAGTTAATAATAAAATAACGAGAAAACACCAAGATTGATGTGTGATGAATCCGTAAGCGCGCAACAAAACAGCCGGTACCTAACACTGCAAACTTTTATGCTGGGTATATGAACACTCACCACAAAACTTGGTCATTCCTTTGCACTCGTCTTCGCCTTCAGAAACAACGTGCCAACAGACTAGACTATAACTAAACAATAGCTGGCTGTTACAACTTAATGGCTTAAAATAGTGTTATTCCATCTTAGTCTGTTGATTAGAAATGTCACACGGTGAAACAGTATGATTTACTGGATGACGTTTCGAACATAATTTATTGCCCATATTCATAGCAGGTGGTATGAATATGGACAATAAATTAAGCCGGAAACGTTATCCAATGAATGATATTGTCTCATTGTGTAACATTTCTAATAACCAGACTAAAATTGAATCACAATCTATCAAATTTCACTCCTACATTAATTAAAATATTGTTACCGTCAATATTTTGATGCCAAAATTACTTCACTTGAGAATATTGCACAAGGGGTAAGTTTGTAGAAATATTACTTTAAGAACATTATCTGAATAACTAAACAGCAAACGCCAAGTCGCAAGCGGAAAAAGGTTGTTATGAAAAGGGCCTTAAACACCAAGCTAAAGATAGATGTTTGAATCCGGCATTTCCACTCATTGAGTTTATATGGAAATACACTACTGAATGAAGCCAATACTCTAGAAATAAGCCTCGGTGCTGCAGTTTTGCATGTTGGATAATCGCAAATATGTCAAAACGATAACACGTGAATATACCATCTAAGAGGGGTTAGACAACTACAAAGAACCATTGTTATTTACTTCATAAGCATGAAATAAGTGGGAATGGTCATAAAAAATGGGTTATGGATGTGCTAGCCCGAGATAGTAATACTAAATAGCGAACGTACCTGTACCACGGCATTCAAGTAGCAAGTATTACCCAGATTTCTGAGTCCAGTCATGCCTGGACCATAACGTGCTTCCAGTGGATGATTAGACTCTTGCAATGTAAGCCATTCTCCGAGTCTTTCATTTGCATCCACTTCTAATTCAGCCATTGTCTTCTCTGTTTTCTGCATACGCATCACATCAATACCAAAGTGAGCTAAGTGTTCTCCTAACTTTGGATCGGTCACCATTGAATCTTCCGGATAAGAAAACACTTCACCTCCCTTTAAGAAGTAATGTATTCAAAACCAAAACAGAAATGAATTCAGCCTTAACTTGTCAATTTTGCAAATATTCTGGTAATACAAACTCAATGCTAAACAAGTGGTTTTAGTACCTTCGTATAATTTTAGGCCATTACTACATCTAGATACCAATGTGGGAGGCAGTAGTAACAAAATGTCATCTCCGAAGACGCTAAGTCAAAAGTTAGACTTAAAAAGCTTTACTGTCAATAATAACATTGAATAAGAAACAAAACAATGAGGAAACGTATTTTGAAAAAATGTATGCTTGGGGAAGTAGGGAAAATTCGAAGCTTAGGATTAAGACATTCGGTATTTTGTGAGCTTTGGGTTTCCTTTTTGAACGCTTCGTCACCGGGCTAAGCGGATTCATCTGAACTTACCTTTCAGGGAAGTATGTGCCAAACAAGTAGAATCCATGACTGACTTGGTCAAGGCTAGCAGTGGGATCCAGAAGGTGCGTTTCATCCTATTTGGGAATTGTCAGCTGGATTTACCTGAACCCTAGGCAGTGGTGTTGTCCACACTGAGACTCTAACCCAGTATCACTTGATTCAGACGCCAAAGCGTTATCTACTAGGCCACTGAGGCAAAATAGTCATCTCTTGTACAAAGGGTATTACTTATTATTATTTGTTGATACTTGTAATTCTCTGTTGGTATATAGGCTCCTTTGCAGATGCCTCAATGTTGCCTGAATATTTTTTGCTGTGACCGATGAGTCCTAAATAAAATAAAATGCGCGTCCTAGATCCTACTGCTAGCCACAAACAAGTCAATTATCACAATAGATATTCAGTAAATATCTAGGCATCTGCATAGGAGCCCATAAACCAACAGTGGTCGATCAATTTGATCCTGGATAACAACAACGCATTACAAGTATCAAAAAATTATTAAAATTCATGTTTATCGAACCCATGAGGGTTTCATACGGACTTTTTTTTATTTCCTATTCAGTGTATGGAAATTGGAAACCGAAAAAGCCACATTTTCAGACGATTGCAACAATACTCATAAAATGACATATCTTGGATACTAAGTAGTATTAGGCTTTACTGTCTACAGGAAAAACTATTTAAGGTTACTGCTTCGGTAATCTTTACATATTCTCATAAGAGTAGCACTTTTGACCACCCATCAGCATGTTAATAATGGGATAAAGAAAGTACACCTCATCTTATTTACACCTAGTCTGCATGATGTACCCTTATCTCCGTTTCTTGATGGCAACGTAGTTCAACCAATTCAGGAGACGAGCTCAATGTGAGGGTCACAATAACCTTTTTGATCATTCAAACTCATTCACCTAGTGAGAAATAGTCAATGAGGACAGAAACGTTTATTGAAATATAAGTACTTTAGGTTTGGGATTGCTACGCAAGTTAGCAGCGCCCTTCAGACCTCACGATTATTATCAAACATGACAATCGGGAATAGAGTCTGAAGCGCACTTACAACTTGCTCAGCAATCCCAAAGATCTTGGTCTACAGCTGCTACCTTGATGTGGTGGTTGGGTTTGTATATCAAAATAACTCAGTGACCTAAATTACCTGGAACGCTTGTTCCCTCGAGGTCCTCTACCACACCAGAAAGGTTTGATGCATACTGGTAAGATGGAAAGCAGTTACCGTTGTAGTGTAAACTGCTACACTATGACGAATCCAAAAGCGAAGTCGTACTGCTGCCACCTGGATGAAATGTGATAGCAAATAGGTGTTTCCGTTGGATTACCAGCAGTACCACATTGATGCTGCATTCCAGGTAGGAAGGGAGGGAGCTGGAAAACGGTCTTACAAATAGCACACTATTCACTCCCTACCCCCTCCAATGGTCCTCACGTGACGACAGTGTGGACTTTCTCTCTCCAACCACAGAACAACCAAATCTTAAAACAAATAATCCCCAGTAACCCATATGTAACAGGCCTCAATAAGATATCATACCGAATCTGAAGTCATACAACTCTTTTCCTAAGAAGAAATGCTATTCCATGGTCTGGGCAACCGAGAAGCCTCAACCTCAACTACGTCTTCTCCTTTGCCTTCATCGTCTCATACAAATATTAAGACTCCCACCCCCTCCTCAATCTCTCACTCTGCGACCATCGACAACCATCAAAGTCGTCAAAACCTCATTCCTAGTCTTCTAAGACCCCACCCACCATTTCAACTTGGAGCTTACAACGTCCTAACTCTGTGCCAAATCAAACACCAAGTATCGATCACCAGAATTCTGGAATTTCTAGCCATAGATGCATGTTGTGTCTGAGACACCTATACAGGACCAAAGTGTGGTTATTCCTTTGAATTCACCTCCCCATCATAATGACCCTTCAGAATTCACCTTACGAGTTTCCGCAAACCGAATGGCTAGCTTTCCTGAACTCGATGGTCCAGGCATAACATTGTGCTGTAGCGCAGAAAGTGCACTTCTCGACTGGGTACCAGTCAACAGCCGTCTATATGCTGTTCCACTGAATGGAGCTGTCTGAACACGGGAGCACCGTTAGAACAAACAATGCCTATTCGCAATCTCCGCCTGCCTACTCATTCACTGACTGTATTTCGGATGGTGCAAACGGTGAATTCTATTAGAAGCTGTCAATATGGCTACAGAAAGCAAAACGTTCAGATACAGTCGTAGCCGGTTACTTTAAGGCTAGCAGGGAACCTGAGCCAATCTGACAGACAATTCTGGTGTACATACCGTATCCCAAGCCAACGAACCGACAACAGTGATTGTCTGCTGCAACTTTTTTCCGATAATCACTTGTTTCTGACCAGAACTAACTTCAAGCAAAAGAGACACTGTCTCACATGGTGTCCACTGTCATCAAGAAAGATAGACCGAGAAGGACCAATCATATTCTTATAGGCCATAAATACAGAGGATCGGCGGAAAATCATACCGAAGCAGATCCATGCTTGATTGGAATATGAAGATGCCAAGTATACATTAAGGAAGGAATCGCCTACGCATTTATCTGACCGTAACAGCAATGCTCATCCTGAGGATACCTGGCGTGATATTTAGTTTGCTATAAAAACAGCGGTGACCTACACTACAACGTTAAAAAATGTCATCGGATTTCCGCAACACCATCCAAACTGATTGATGCGAGAAGATTGATTCTAGCTGGCCACAATGGCCACGATGACCACGATGAAAAGCGAAGGCAACTTAAATGTTAGTTGACTAAGAATCTTCTCGTCGATCGAGAGCAATGGTGGGTGGCAAGAGCAAGATAGATGGAGAAGGAATCAGAATTGGGTAACACCTACCAACTATTTAGGCTTACCAAATATACCGACAATACGGAGGCGATGGTGAGAGGTAAACACCGAAAAGGATGGGATGCTGATAACCTCCCACGACAGGCAGCTAAAATGTCGACAGGAACACCCTGAAGCAAAGTTCAACTGGCCCTCAGTAACGCTTCAGGTGCCCAAAATCCAGCCTGAACCTGAATGAGATGCAGATGTCCGTCCCCCAACTCTCCTAGAAGTTGCGAAGGCTGTATCGAAGTTGAAACGATGGAACGAAGCAAGACCTGACAGTTTGCCATCCGACGTTTTCAAGGATGGAGGTAAAGAGAATCAGTGCTTAAAGTGACGAGTATACTATGTAGAGCATGTGAATCAGATGTAGTGCCGTCAGATTGGTCTACTTCACTGATTATTCCAGTCCTTAATATGGAAGAGAATTCTTATGAAAATCATAGGGGAATTAGCTTGACTAATATTGTGTCGAAGATCCTGGGATACAATTATTCGACGCCTAACTGGATGTCGAGAACAACAAACCCGAGAAAACCAGACTGGTCTCACACCTGCACGCCAGGGTGCACAGATCATACTTTCACCTTCCAACAGGTCCTCGAACACATACATACTTACCAGCCAACGCCCGACACCTGCCATGTGTCAACCTCAAGGTGGCAATTGACTCAGTCGACCCTGAAATATTGTGTCACTCACTGTATGACTGTGAACGGAGTATCCATTAGGTAGGTAATCCTTATTAAAGCTGTCTACCCGAAATCACACACCCCTCTGTTACGCCTTATGCAGAGTTGTCATATGAATCGATGACAACTAGTGGTGACCCACCAAGGATGCCCACTGTCACCGTTATTTTCTAACTTCACAATAAATGTCTTGATGGACATAACCCAGTGTACCTGTGATCTCACATGGATTGATTGACCTACTCCCTGGACGTCATCTAGTTCACCTAGAGAACGCAGACAATATTGTCCTTCCTACTAGGTGAAGACACTGACAAAATGTAGGGTCTTGTGACCAGATCTTGTTGACCAGGAATATGAGTATGTTTGGCATGCGTTTTGCTGGCACCTGTCAAATTTAGCATGCTGCTTCAACACTGGTCTACTCCAAGTACTCTCAGTCTAATGTCAGAGAGTGAAGCGGTGGAATGTGTCGACCACTTCACTTACATGATAAGTTGCGTCAACCCGAACTGGCTGGTTACTGACAACATTTCATCTCGGATACAGAAGGCAAGTTCGGTATTTGACAACATGAGTAGTCATCTGTAGCCCCGACTGGTGAGACATCTGACCATCTATCAAAGTACGAGTGTGCTGCACTGAAGTCCGCTCTGCCGTGTTTTACGACTGAGATATGGTGGTTAAAAGTATAAGAAACGAAGTGATTACTGGGTTTTGATAGCAAGTGTCATAGTAGTATTGATTGCATTTGGTAGATTCATCGCGTGAGCAATGTTGGGGTCAGACGAAGGGTACTAGGCGAGACAAGCAAGTCGATTGAAGTTGTGAACCTTAGTCGAGTGAGATGGCTTTTACATGTACTGCACATGTCGAGTAACCGCCTACCTGGAAGTGCAATGGTAGGAGAGTTCGGATTAGGTTGGTAGGGTGGAAAACCCAAGACGTGGCACTAGTTCATGAATTCTGTCACTGTTAGTTGGAAGTGTGCGAGGAGATGTAGACTACGTGGTTGCGGTCCTTGAGATGAAAGGAATCAGTAGTTGAGGACTGTTGGCGAGAGGGCTGATAATTGGTTGTAATGGTGCAGATGTATACACTTCTTGACATTTAAAGCTTAAATATTTGCAATTACCTTTATCTCCAAATTATTTATTCTGTCATACACCATTATCTCCTTCAATATCAGTCCTTTTCTATCCACTTGTTCTTTGCATGGGACTGTAAAATGTGGCAAGTTGGACCGATGCACTTGTGTGAGAAGTTCTACGTTCATTTATCTGTCTGTCTATCATCAAATATTATTACAATGTGACTGTATGTATCATGATGGGAACTAAGCAAAGAACGAATGGGGAAATATAGGTTAATTAAGCAAATTGAAGAGATAAGAGATGGGAGCACGATGGACACTACTGAAATATTTGGACAAATTGTAGTCAGCTGACTAATTAGTAAGATGAGCTAGGCTAAAGCATAAGATTTTATAATGATCTGATACATGAAGGTATTTCTAAAAAAATTGCTGCACTGAGAATAAGCAGCATACAAGGTTCTTTGAATTAGAATACTGCTAACATCTGCAGTGGGACATCGAGTTTCGCTATAATTAACATCAAACAGGTGAGTGTACATGAGACTCCACGCCCTGCCGTTTTGATAGTCAACGCAAATAATAATCACATTACGCTATATGTTTAATTACTAAGCTGCATAATAACCATTATGTATTCACACAACATTAGTGTCCTACCATTCACCAAACTACACACAAAAGTCGTCAATATTTAGCATTTTAGGGATGCTAACCAGAGTTATAAGATAGAACTTAGCTTTCAGGTGCTCTACTTTGTTGTACTTTTATCTAGCTATTACCTTTGGAGTAATCGTCCCAAGTTTTACCGCCAACGGATACTTGGTCGTTTCATAATGCTCCACAGCATGATTATTGCCTCCAGTTCCATCCCAGAATCGTCGACCACACAGAATAGTCCCATCTGTGAGATTCATCCATAAATTATCCTTCAAATCACATCTGGAACATTTCCATCCACTAGAGAAAAAAATGAAAATAATGTGAAGGGTTAAATAGCACTATTCAAGAGGAAATTTCATTTAACTTTGAACACATCTGGATTTCAATAAGATCAAACATTACATCGTGCACTTTCTTTCTGACAAGACAATTCAGAGATGCGAATTGGAAGAAAAACATAACTTAATCACTGTCACTATGTATATAAAATAGGTTCCATGAGTTATAAACATCAGGGAACGTCTGGGTGCTACTTACCCGGTATGTGTTACGGTCAATTTAATGGGTATAGATAATTGAAAGTTTGACAGATTACTATAACTTGCTGGTCATAGCTGATACAAAATTAGCTGTGCCATTCATATGATGGGAGCAATAATTATTTATAATCTTAAGCAGAAATCCTAGTATGTTCGGCATGCGTTTTGCACTTGTCAAATATAAAACAATGTTCCAATACCCGTTTGCAGCCACTCCCAATTTACAGATGAGAAATTGTATTAGCCGAAATCGGTTGGTTGTTGACTAAATCCCAGCCCGGATACCAGAGGCCCATTTGGTAATTGCCGACTTGCGCCATCTCTGACGCCGACTAGTCAGATATCCGAACAGTAAGGCAAAGACTATGTTGCGCTGCAGTCTGCTCTGTTCTATTATACGGTTGTGAAATATGATCGCAGCAACTAGAAGATATGAAGAGATTACAGGTCTTTAGCCATAGGTAGTGTCGCAATGTTTTTTCATGTGAAGGGTAGTAGGGAAAGAAAATAAATCAGTCAATGAAATCCTGAACACTCACCGATTGAGATGGCTTCGACAAGGGTTGCGTATGCCAAGCCACTTCCCACCTCTACGTGCAATACTAGATAAGATTAAAATTGTTTGGGAAAAAGGCTCAGGGTGGCCAGATCAAGACACAGCACCAGTTCATGAAATCTCTGACTTTTGATCTGAGTCATGCCTGGTTGCAGTCCTCGGAACAATAAAAACCAATGGTGGGAGATTCTTGGTGACGAGTGAAAATTAGGTACAATGGTGTAGATGTATTCACTGTTTGACATCTTCGAAAGTTTGAACATTTTTAATAGATTTCATTTTTCTAATTCACTCTCCTCTCATACACCTTTTTTCATTTTAACATCACTTGTTCTTTGCATGCTGATGTGAAGTCTAAACCAGTGCACTTCTGTGTGAGGTTCTACGTTGATTTTTCAATGTCTGCTTGACCAATATTTCCAAACATTGACAAGAGATTAAGAGTAAGTAAAATTAAACTATGAAAAGCTAGCCACAACAATACTTTTAAATCTTGAGTGGTGACAGGGTTGTGAGGAGAGGGTTTGACACTTCCGGGCACCCCTCACCATAGGTTATTTCTTCATGAGGTACTTGGAAAAGGGGGCTAGTGCTTGATTTCAGAGTCCAAGGGATATCTGCTTGAGGCTAGTCACATACGATCTTTTTAGAATTTTGAGATTTCAGCTTTTTAGTTTTGACTCCAACTATGAAGCCGTATTGCCAGCACTGGTATGCCACGGAGTAGAAGGGAGTATGTTGCTTTAAATGCCAACCTTTTCTACCTCCCCCCCCCGCATTCCCATAGGGAAGGCAGCATCAGCATGGTCATTCGCTGGGGACACATTACTGTCATCACATTCCCGTCCAACCAGAAGAACGAATTCGCTTTCGGAGCTCTTTCATAATGTAACTATCTAAATCACAACGGTAACTGCTTTTTGTTTTAACGGTATCCAACTGACCTCTCTGGTATATTAGGACACCAAGAAGACAAGCGTTCTACTAGTATAACTCGTTTGGTCACTGTGATATGTAAGCCCGGTGACTATATCAAGGCAGCAGATATCAGCCGTGCTTTATACACCTACAAAGGAGTATAAATTATCATTAAGTATGCTAGCATGCAAGTTTATGTACGTTGATTCTCCACACATTGCTCATTATTAACTTGGGTGTCGGATTTCTGTGAGCATTATATAGGACAGACTGCAATGCTTGCTGAAAATTATTGATTGGACATATTTACAACCTTGAGAAAACAGTTTCCTTCAGTTGGTCAATATTAACAAGAAAAATGGCAGTACTGCGTAACAGTTCAAGTTGCCTCATCTCATATCAGCATATGAAGGTAAAAGATGGATGTAAGGAAGACAGAAATCAACGGTAGATTATAAAAAGGAAAGCAGAAGAGATAAAATAATAACGAAACTCGGTACGAGGGTTAAGATGAAGTCAATTTGAAGATGCACCTGCACCACTGAGATGTATTCGATCACCTGCAATTTCCGACCACTGATTACCGTTGTTGCGTGAACCCTGACCGGAAAGTATAAATTTTTCGACACAGCCTCGCTATTAAGCCATGCCATTCCCATGTGCTTAGAGCGAGAGGCCCAGATGAAGAAAGTTAAGGATATGCCCAACTACTAGCTGAACCTGGTTAAGGACAAATAATACAGCTAGATGCTAAAATTCGTAATCCAACTGTTTAAAATTCAATGTGTACGCCAACATTGAGGTTGTTTTTTAAATCAATGCTGAATGAAACAAGTAGTTGTCAAAACAATGAGGTAACCGAACGTCACAAGAATGTCTTGCGATTTCCGGTTATTCGAAAAAGTTTAGGTAACCAAGTTATCATCTACAAAAGTAGTATACAACACTAGCTGCAAACTGCGGAAAACTGCTCCTTTTTTTCTTAAGATAATGATCACAAAAACAGGAAATGTTCGAAATATGATGGAAACTATCAGCGTACTGACTCAAATTCGCGAAGTGACATCAACTGTTAGAGTTTACATAATCCGCTCGGAGGTAGATCATCCACGTAAAGATATATTGGTCATACATCTTGACGGCATGTCCTATATCCAGTCAAGCTTTCGGTTTCTTTTTGCAGCGATGTTCGGAAGTGTGACAAACTGAACTAAGACAAGGTTTTAAGCCTGGTAATCTATTCGTTTTCTGCAGCTTTTCCCAGTTTTTATTGCATATCATTTACATATAGCCTTGATGAGGATGATTGGTTACTAGATATGAGCAAAAGAGGCACGGAACTATACCCAAAACAGCTGAAAGATTTGCATCATTATCTTAACTAATAAATAAAACTGTTTTAGGTAAAATGCACTAAATACGGCTGTGAACAGGTGTCGGTGTCTCATAAACCTATCTCTTCAATGCTACACAAAAGAATAAAAGAAGACGTTACCCACAGACGTGATAACACCATTAATCACCATATGGCCTATACACACGCATGAGAAATTAAGCATTATTGACTCGAAAATAACATTCGGATAACATGGTACCTGAAATAAAAAGTAATAGTGATAGAGTTTTGCTGAATGAACGCTATGTATAAATTCTGATCTAAAATATAGTACACTGAAGTAAACTGACAAAATAAGATCAACTCACGATGGAGGTATCCTGACGCCATTATCAATCTGTTTCAGGTTCATTGCGTAAGATGAAATCAAACAAATGTTATCATCCTCCCAAGCCTTAAGTGCGTTAGCACGTTCTTCAGTTATCAGTATTGATTCAGCGCCCTGAATAAACGCAATGGATGTGGCCAGGGACTTTGGAAGTTCAAGAATCTTTAAATGTGATGTGTCAGACGGTGCTTTTCCCGGCTTTGGACTTGGAATCTCGAACGAGTCACCTTGAGGAAGGCGAACCAGAGACCAGTGTTCTGTAACTGAGTAGACATCTTGTGGCAGATCGAATCCCCCATGAACACCAATAGCAAGTTTTGTAGGGCGTTCTTGGATACCAGCACCTACGGAAAAATCAGTGGACAAACTTATTGACTAGGTATAATGAAATTTGAAAGTGAATTTACAGTTCATAAACGGAATACCCACAACAGTACATAATGTCACATGCTTTATTAAGTGACGTTTAAAGGTAATTCAACCCAGCGATTGGATACAGTTTCGATCATATGATGGTGAATGGCGATAACTACCTACCAAAACCAAAATAGTTAGTGGTGAACCTGTAATCTTACGACCCATTCAGTCGGACAGTACACAGATGGCTGTTGACTGGTGTCCAGTAGAGCACTTCGCTCAGGAAATTAGTGCTCTACGTACACCAACGAGACCATGAGGGCTATGAACCTTCAGACACTTGTGAAGTGAGTTTTGCAGACCCGCCACATTCACCAGGTAAATAAACACACTTCGGTTCGGTAAACATGTTTCAGAAACACAGCATAACCGTGACTCAAGATTCCAAAGCTTCGACGGGAGACAGCTGTTGCCAGATTGGACGTTGAAAGTTCCAAAATGAAATTGGCAGCGTAGTTTTAAGAAACTGGGAACGGTTTCTGGTTGGATTGAGTGGCTAGCAATGACTGCAGGGTGAAAGGTTGAGGAAATTGTAAGAAACCTAATATTGGCATAAAGAAGTGAAGATAATGGAAGAGGCAAAGGCAAGAAGAATAGATTACGTCTGATTGGGTTTTGCACAATGCTGAAAGCGTGCAGGTAGTAGGTACTTCTCGGCTGACCACACAGTGGAAGCTTCTACTGCGAAATGCGTGAAGAAAAGGGAGAAGTTTTGCGTGATCACAGAGCTTATAGGACATCTGTTTAAGGCCTGTCACACAAGACTTTCCTAAGATTGTTGAACTGAGAAATGGCCATGTTAATGCCGGGTAAAAAAATCGATACCACTGCTATCGGGGTGCCGCAAGTCAGGGAGTGCGCTACTTTTGGTGCTGATTTTTTCTAGCACCCCACAGGAAAAGCAACATCCGCAGGAATCGCTCATCATTCTTGGAGAACACCGTATTGTCACATTCTGTTGTCAGCAGTGCGACGAACTTGAACTCCTGTCATTACATAGCCATTTACATCAACTGTTTCTTATCTTATTCAACATACCTTCCTGGCATGGTAGGATCTCAAGGAACAAGTGTTTCAGTCAGCCCAGCACATTGGGTTATGATGATATGCAAGTCCAACCACCACGTCAGTATAACAGATATTGGCAAGTGTTTGGAAGTTGACAACGCGAATTAGTCAGGTTTTTAGTTTTATCTATCGAATAAGCCCTATTAACGCATTCATTCAGGCTCAAAGTTGTTAACGACACATGTATAGCCTGGCTAGGCTACACGTGAGCGACGAGTGACTACACTTTGTAGTGTGATGTATCAATCACATGAGTTGGTAAAACTGAGAATATATGAATGAGCATCTACTATGTAAATAATGTAGTGACTACAAGACAGATGTTTTGGAATATAACAAGCCTAAGTTTGATTGGGAACGACTACCTGATCTATGCTTTCCTACACACTTAAATGCAACTGATGGACACTGATATAGTACTGTACCTACAGCTTCAACCAAAGGATGAATATAGAGTTATTTGATTACTAAAATGACCGCAATGCAACTCGGTGTCTATGTAATAGGCTATGCTCATCGAGTGGTGCCCACTGCCTCCATTCTTATTCAATTTTGTCATAGATATTCTTATGGTCTCCCCCTTGTCACCTGATTACACAGACGTTAACATAATCGCGGGAGAATTTTTGTTAGACCTAGGATACGCAGATGACATAATCTTATTAGGTGAAGACTCTGACAAGATGCAGTGTTCTGGATACTTTGAGTGGCAATTTGAGAATATTTGGAATGAGATTCTCATCACCCAAATGCAAATTGTTGCTCAAGGTTTGGTCTTCAAGGGTGCCCCACCGCAGCTAACAATAGAGAGTGTAGTGGTTGAGTGTGCCGACTAATTCACTTACCTGGGAAGTGGGATCAGCCCTGGTGGCTCAGTTGCCGATGAAATCTCTGCACACATACAAAAGGCTCGATTGGCTTTTGCCAACTTCCGCCACCTATGGCGCCGCCGTGAAATCCGATTGTCCATTAAGGTTCAAGTGTATTGTACAGCAGTCTGCTCTGTTCTAATGTGTGGCTGTGAAGCATGGTCGTTAAAGGTGAAAGATATGAGAAGGCTTCAAGCGTTTGACCACCGTTGCCTTCGTAGTATAGGCCGTATTCCGTGGTGTCACCACCTGAGTAATGCATAACTCAGGTGCAGAGTTTTAGGGACAAGAGGTAAATCAGTTGACGAGGTTGTGAACCTTCATCAATTGAGACGGTTGGGACACGTGTTACGTATGCCTAGTCACCGATTGCCTCGTCACACAATGTTGGCTGAAGTTGATCCAGGCTGGAACATGGCGTCAATGTATGACATCTCTGACTTGGTTTGAGCTATGTGGGGCGATGTAGACTATCCGGTCGGGGTCTGCGGGATAAGAGGAACCAGTGGTTAGGGACTCTAGGTGATATGGCTCAGAAACGATGTCAATGGCGCAAATGCATACACACATTATCCTCATCCTAACGACGCTATGCAGAATCTCACCATTTTCTCATCCTTCCTTTCGCTTTTTTCGTACTCTATATTTCTTTTGACTGAATTTTCTTATCGTCTCGCACTTCACTGCCTTTTTACTTGATGCACTGATATGAGCTGTAGCAACTCGGACCGTTACGCCATAATGCCTGGTCCTATGTTGATATTGATGATAACTAGGCTTTTAGTACCATATGAAGACAAGGTGTATGATACTTGTCGGTGGTCTTAATCACAGCAGGTGAGGCAAGGTTTGAAAAAAAATCAATGCCTTGTGAATGTGAACGTATGAGCCGCATCCTCACTAAGCAACTGGGGATTGCAGTGATACATAAGATGCATACAATCAATACGGCTGCAGAGATCAAAAAGCGGAAAGAATCACTGCTCTGCAAGAAAAAACCACTGCAGTAGCTGACAAGACACTCTAGGTTATGAACCTTGGAGCTTATATGTATTTACCAGCATTCGGTTGCGTATTCAGGGCACTTCGATCTTGGAACATAGCAGGTTATGTACCAGGCACTATTTCTATTCCTTAAGAGTTATCAAATCCTGGAACGCTTTTCGTACAGATGTGATCCAGGCTATCTCGTCTGGATCCATTAAACGCCGACTGGATATTTACTTGACATGGGGCTGGGATCTGTTTAGGACTAAATGAATTTTCACATTTTAACCACCACTTTTTCCTTTTTTTACTTGCACACAGGTTAATAACCAAAAGTAGTGATCCACGGATTTTGGACGCGGAAGCCAGTTAAGCGAAAGCTCCCGTTTCGTCAAGAACCATTTTAAATCTCCTGGTAAAAGCATGCTTACATTCAGTGCAGACTTACGTACACGATTATTTAATAGGGAGGTCTAATTTGAGGGAATAAGCAGACCCTACTTGTCAAACCACAATGAGGCGGATTAAATCTGTATTAATGTTTGTGATACCCAGCAACTCAGATAACTGCAGCCTAGTAAAAACATGAGGTCAATGTCAAAAAGTAATTCCAAATTCATTGACTTAAAACCTGTGTTTAGATTAAAACTTACCTTTTTCTTTAAATTGCTTTTCGATTTTGTACCGCAAAAATGCACGGCATCCAGTTTTCTCATGGTAAAGCCTTAATATTTTAGAGCCAACTGCAACGAAATGCCGCATACAGATGTATACACCGTTTTCCATTTCAGGTGTTTCAAAATAGAAAGGACATTCATCTTTAAAAACCTTTTCTTCATTTCTGGGGACTCTCACATGTGAAGCCAAATCCTCAAATATTGAAACAGACATTAGGAGTAGGTCACAAGGATAATCCTTTAGTACCGTCGGTGGATTATGAAGAATTAGTCACGAGCTTGACTGATAAACACACTAAAGCGATTACTGGAAGTGAAACAGAGGCAGTTAGAAGCGAATCGAAACAGCCAAATAAACCTGCTCACAGAAATAAAAACTAACCTCGGATCCAAAACCAAAGAGTTAACTTCGGCACGAAGGAGGTACGAGTGGACGTCCTTGAACCAATAACACCCACGACCTAGTTATAGATGCAACAATGTATAAAAACAAACAATAACAGCTGAAGTAGTAGAAGGTTGGGTCAGACTGGTTACCTTCCTGTAGCAGCTGTTTAACAGCTCGATTTAGAACCAAGGTACCTCTTAGGACCACTAGATTCTTTTGAGATGCCTAATGGCTCACTACCAACATAAGATTCAGATTTGTTGTCTGAAGATAGGGGCCTAAGAGCCTGTATTAATCCTTTTCTGGTAGATTTATGTGCTTTTACAATCCCCTTTTGAACCAGTCAGTCGATGATGTGCACACCACTTCTTCTGGGAGTCCAATATCCAATATCTTTTTAACGAGCTTGTGGGCCGTACGTAAGTCTTACAGAGCTTCAGAAAGAGTTCTGGGGTGAGGGCACCCAGTTGTCTACGCACAAAGTGTAGTACCCCATATGCTTTTGAGACATCACCTGGGTAATTGGAACTGGTGTCCAGTTTCTCTATCACCGTTAAACCCAGATCTTTTTCTACTGTGATATGGGATAGACGTGAACCACGGAGATAGTAGGGATCGGGAGTGCGAAAAAACATGGACCGGCACTTATCCAGGTTGAATGGCAGTTTGTTATTAGTTCACCATTCCTCTAGTGTTTTGAGGTCCTTCTGTAATGCCATAGATTCCGCTTCGCAAGTTATTGCCCTCCATAACTTGACATCATCAGCGTATGGGAGAATCGGGGGGCTGATATGTTGCGGCAGGTCATTAACGAACAGTAGGAACAACAGTGGGTCCAGGATTGCTCCTTGTGAGACACTGGATTGGAAGAGGATGTTCTCCAAGTTGATTAGACCCTGTTGACTTTCGTACAGAACTCCCTGTTGTCTAGGTAGTTCTGCAGCCATGACCGCACCTGGCTGTGAATGCCTAACCCAGCTATCTTATGTATTAGGATCGTGTGTGAGATGGTGTCAAAGACTTTGGCGAAGTCCAGAAAAATTGAGTGGAATGAGACCTTAAGATCCCAGTGATCATGGGCCGTCAGGAGGTTGAAGGCACAGGACCTACCCTTCCGGAAGCCATGTTGAGCGTCGGTGAGTGCTTGCTTCGTGCCCAGATATTCCCTGATACGGTTGTCCATCACACTTTCCATAACTTTAGATATTACTGGTAGAAGTGCTGTGGGCCTATAGCAGTTGGGATTCTATCTCCTCCTTTGAAGATGGGAGAAAGGAAAGCCCGTTTCCACTCTTGTGGGAGGAGTGTTGAAAGAGATTACAGAGTGGGCCACTTAGGGTACTTGCACATTCTTTGAACGCAGATAGGCGGATGTCGTCGCACCCTGGGGATTTCCCGCGCTTAGCTTTAACAGCTTGTCGAGAACAACAGCGCGAGTTATCTGTATTTCGTATAACTCAGCAGCACCGGGTAACGTCGGGGGCTGTTCGTGCAGTTCGTATGCGCACTTTCTCGATGGAATGTTGAGCCGTGTGTCAAATGTGGTGCTCAGCATTTCAGCAATCTCCCATCCAAAGAGGTTTTCTCTGTTCGGACCTTTTATGATGCATGCTGCTTGGCTTGTCGATGTCCTTTCTGCCATGAATCGGTAAAGGATTTTGGGGTTTACCTCAGGCATTTTGGAGAGGTTTGACTGGAACGACCTCCTGTCTCCCGCACCCCTTATGTTGCTTCGATTCCGTAGAGTCGTGTGTGCGTCATGGTCGTCCTGTTCTCTGGAGAGTCTCCATGTGTGCCATGCCCTTCTCTTGGCTTTCAGAAGGCGCCCAGTGCCCCATTTTAGCCGTGACGTTAGCTTTCTGGTTGTTGTTACAGCCAAGGGACGTTTTGCGAGATGGCAGCCTTAATGATATCTTTTATCAGTTCCCAGTGTTGGTCGATCGATAAGGAATACCAATCCGCCGGCCACGAAGTTGTTGAAAGGCTTTTGTTCATACCTTCGTAGTTTGCCTTGTTGTAACATAGGTGGGGGTGAGGTCCCTCCCGTGAAAGTTCACTAATTACCAGGTCGAACATTACTATAGCGTGATCGCTACTTCCAAGAGGGGTTTGTACCCGGACGTTTTCAACCAGTAGGTAATCCAGATTAGATGGTCTGCCATCTGACCTCCAGCGGGCGTTGTCGCCGATTTTTTCCTGCAGTCCAGCCATTTGGATGGCGTTTAGCAGGTTACAGTCCAACTTCCGGCTAGGGGTCGTGCCACCCTCCTGTAGGCTGGGGGTTGGAGTGTTGAAACGTCCAACTATTAAAATCTGGTCGTACCCTATAGTTGACACTGTGGATATTGCTTGGAGTAGTTTTTGGTTGTGTTCCAAGTTGCTCTTAGGGGGCCCATAGATTCCTGCAGCTAGGAATTTGATGTGTTTGACCGTGAAGTGGCACCAGACAGTCTGGGAGCTCTGTCAGTGCCGTGTCAGTGGTTTGTTCACTTCTGAACCACTTGTTCACGTATATTGCAACCCCCTCCGTCCCTGTGATCTCTGTCTCTCCTGAACAGAATCATGTCGTCTATGTTAACTTCGGTGTCAGTAATGTCTGATGACAACCACGTTTCTGTCAGGATCATGATTTTGGGGACGAGGTCGAGACAGAGGAACTGGAGCTCTGGCATTTTATTTCGGAGTCCTCTCAGGTTGCCGTAGAGACGCTTGGAGGTGCTTCTCGTAAAGTGAGATGTCTCTGAATTAACTAGTGGCACTGGTCTGGTCGTGGGGGTTTCTACTGACTGACCAGTTCCAATGGAGCTAGCCCAGTTAAATTTTTTCCCTCATCGACTGGTGCACTCGGTGTTGAGTGGAGGTTGCTGGTCTGACCCTCAACGTTTCGGTCTAGGGTTACGGTGGCCGAAGCACGGAGAGTGACCACTATCTGTTGTTGTCTCAGTGTTCCCAGTCTGCTTTCACAGCAGCGAACTTTACCGCTTACGGTACTCTTGACTATGTACCACTCTCTAGCATTCTAATGAGTACTTCTGGAGATTCGAAGTTGACAGCCATTAGCCTAGGTGAGGTCATGATTGCCAGATGCGAGGGGCGCGGCAGTCTGGTAATTGTCGCAGCCGCAACCCCGCTCAGCTCCATCCGAGCCGACAACCACCCCCATTATTTGTCGTCATGGATGTACTTATCACCTGGGCTACCGGTCACCATTTCAGGTATTCCATGTACGACCATGGTTATGGGTTCAAGTGGACCAGCTGCTTCTCCAGACGTCTTCCTTTACACCCATGATCGGTCGGGTCTAGCTTTAGTGTTGGACAATCTGTTGATGACCAGGGTATGTGACGGTAAGAGGAACCTTTTAGCGTCTCTGGTTGATCCTGGAGTCACTCTCATCCGCAGAGACTTCCCCGCGGGTGAGTGGGTGCCTTGGTATAGTCCACACAGTTTTGCCTTGAGAGCGCCCAGACCTAGCATGGCACAGAGGGAGTCCCACTGCTGCCCGTCAAACTTGTCCTTATGTTCCAGAAGGCTGTCATCACAGACAGGAATGTTAAACAGAATGACAGAGCTAGATCAGTCAGTGATGCTATTGTTATCCTATCCTATGGGTGCGTTTTCAGGAATGATTCGAGTTTTTTTCTCCACCCCGACCCATTCTCTATGTTGTCTGCTGGTTGCTGTTTCTGGTGTGGCTTCAAGGCTTGAGGTGGATGCAGTTGCCGTTGGTGTGGGTAGTCTTTTATTCGGCTTAGAACCTCTCAGGCCTTTGACCTTCAGTATGCCATTGCCAAAATCCTCTGGAGAGTGGTTTGGACGGATACCCGCTTTTTGATTGCTGGAGATTTATTGGTTACTCTCAGTGAGCCTGAAGCTAGGTGCAGTCTCAGGCGGCACTGTGGGCAAATGTACCAAAACCATGTGCACGTGCGGCGCGTCATAAAGCCATAGTACTGATGTGGCATTTCTTTGTCGCATCGGCAGTGCACATATCTGTTGCAGCTGTTGCACTCAAAGGCAGCATCACATTAGCAGCAGTGGGAGCACATATGTGGCAGTTGTCATCGTGTCCATGTGATTTTTCCAAACGTTTATGCCCCACTCTTTGACGTTTCGCCTGGTGGTTCTCACTGGGAGAATGGGGTGGGCGCAGGGAGTAGCATGGGGCTCTGGGTTTACTTGACTAGGTATAGTGACGTTTACAGTGCCGGGAGGACTGGTTGATCGGCTAACTTCGAGTGTTGCAGGCCACGATTGTGACCGTTCGGGTGAGGTGGACCTAGGTGGTGCTTCCGTATCCTCAGTTGCTTTCTTCGCCGCGTTTTGGCGTCTCGTAGATCCAGCCCTGGTTACTACTGAAAATGAAGTGGTCAGTAACTGTGGCGAGATTGTACTCAAAGCATTTCTACTGCTTGCCTTTTTCGGGGTCAGCGCACTTTTGCCAGGCATATTAATATCAATAAACAGATGAAGATAAAAGGAGTAGAGCAATGAAGATGTACAGCAGTAAACAGAAGACTGTCGACCTTACCTTCAATTGTCTGTTCCTGCTACTCTGTCGAAGTTCAAAAACTGCCAAGTCCTGGACGTAGAAGTTAGTGAGATATATTTTGCTGCAGATACAGCAATCTGAGCTATAACAGTTGGTCGAGACAGCTAGACCTACCACACAGTTGTCCATTTGGAGCACAACGGTGGTGATGAAGTAAGCAGTGGTATTTTCCGCGGCAAGATTGTTGCAAAAAGGTTGAATGAGTTGAAAGCTCCCAGTGGATAGTCGCTAATGTGGATTTTGTCGAGATGAATGGGGACGAGCGAAAACACGTCACTATTTTAGGTGTTGATTACCCGACGCGAGAACCAGTACTCTATGGAGACTGTTAGTTCTTTGCTATGTCCTTTGAAGTGTTCCCACCTAGTGGGAAGGAAAGGAGAAGATAGACCAGGTCTGAAGTCACTTCTCAGAATCCTGTATAGCATGATCAGGTCTCCCAACTGTCTGCAATGGAACAATGTGAAGAGGTTCAGCTCCTTAAGTCGGTCCTCATAGGTGAGGCCAAACATCTCAGGGATCATACGACTGGTTGTCCACTGAACTGTTTCTAGAAAGTCTGCGTCAACTTTCAGACAAAGATTAGCCGCCTGTGCACAGTTTTCTTATTCACACCTAACTAAGGATGTGCACAAGATGGTGCACATGTCACCAATTATTTTCGTAAGCGTTCATCATAATGCCCAGAGAGTCCTGAATCTCCGAGCTGCTACCAGTTGACAGTGAGCCGTGGCTCTGAAGTCATAGCTCACTGTGACGCCTAGGTCATTGTGGGTCAGTACTGACGGCAAAGGAAGCCCATAAATATCGTAGGTGTTACTGTTTATGCGCCCCAAGTGCATGCCCACAAATTTACACGCGTAGATAGGGATCAGCCGCCTCTCTGACCGGGTAAACAAGCTGTTCAGGTCTGCCTGGAGCTCACGTATATCCTCATTGATCCTAATTTCCCACCAGATTTTTACATCCTCAGCGTGGCGAACAATAGCGGGCTTCGTGATATTTGGCTGCTCATTCACGTATAGGGGAAACAGTCGGGGGCCCAGGACTGTGCCTCGTGGCACTCCACTCTTTACCGACTTGCAAGTGGAGAGTTGAGAATTCATCCTAACACTTTGTCTCTTACTAACGAGAAAGTCTCTTATCCATGAGAGCAGACTGCCAGTGATTCCAAAACCTTCCAGTTTCTCGAGCAACTCGGAATGAGGTAGCTTGTCGAGCGCCTTACTGAAGTTAATGAAAATGACATCCAACAGTATCCTATCATCTTTAGACTTAACCCAACTTTCTCTGGCTGTAAGAAGGTTTTTCAAGCAATAGAAATTTCCACGAAAACCGTGCTGTGAAGGAGAAAATAGAGTGTTCCCCTCTAGGTAGGAAGCGATGGCTTTATTGATCACTCTTTCTAGGATTTTCACTGCAGTACTAGCCAAACTTACTGGTCTGTAATTTGATGGGAGTTACCTAGAACCTGCCTTATGGATAGGCATTCTTCCAGTCATAGGGGGGTGTGCCTTCACTGAGAGACAGTCTGAATATAGTAGTCGATGGGCCGGCTACGTAGAGTGAAAGCCCTCTGAGCAGCTTTGGGAGCAGCTCATCCGGTCCCCTTGACTTTTCCACATCGGGGTTACTTAACATCCGAGATACATCATTGCGATCGATATCCACGGAGTTTATTCTGTTGGATGTAGATGCTTCTACAGTTGAACAAGTGTCTACAGAAGATTCCTGTGTCGCATGTTTCGTTTTTGTTCTTCTAACTCATTCAAAAACACTGACCACTCCTTTTTTTGACTTCGTTCAATCCGCTTGCACAACCGTACTTAACCTCTTGTTTCGATCAGCCTTACAAATGTGTTTCGTTTCGGATGTAAACTGCAGTAGCCGTCAAAATTGAGGGTTAGTAACTACGTTTTGTACATATATTTTGTTGCGAAGAACAATTTTCCTAGGGTCCACTCACCGTTTGAATACACATTCGTTTCATGACAACCAACCGTTTGGGAGTTGGTCGGTTTCGCTTTGGGTTTTGTGAACTCTGGGAATTCATATCTTCGTTACGTGGTACTCAGCGGATTTGACGTAACACTGTGTGAAGACCTCAGCAAAATATCCAGCCATGGATTCTGCTTTCTCCCTTTCGTCTGTAATCAAGCTGTCATTTTCTGTCCCATTGATTAGGGCGAATGTACCACGACACGTCTTATTTCTACAGTTCATAAGGTAAAATAACCTCCTCGGATGTTGCAGCACAGCTTGGGCAAGACGGGTTTCAAAGAATATTCGAGACCGGCGGGCGGCAGCGATACATTTATTGCGGGCTCCTTTGTCATGCCCCCACCACTTCGGTTGTACCGAGGTGGGTGGCAAGACCCCAACACTTTTTCTTGCGCTAAAGCAAGATCCGGATTTCGTGATTTAACCTTGAAGGACAGTGTTTCCGTCCCCTCATGGCAGTCCGCGGAGTGAACGGTTAAGCCACTCGTGCACATATCCATTTGAAGGAGCACCATACACCTACAAATGAGGCTTTTCGACTGACTATCCAGTCCTCCGAAGAGGCTGCCAAGTTAATGGCTTCCACATTCGCCTTCCATATGTTGGGTCTCGCCGGAGTACCGGCTTGGTACAAGACGTCTGCTATGAATCTGAAGATGATCACGGCGTGATAACTTTTGACAAGGGGAGCCGGGTACCGGATAAAGCATACATCATCTGTATGTGAGACTACTAAGTCTAGAACTGATGGAGAATGCTGATGATTACATTCTCTTGGTATCCTGCTGTGCTGTATGGGGGCCAGGGAAATTGGTGTTTCCACCAACCTGAGATCAAACGAATTACGTGGCGCTTTTGTCCTTAGTCTATCCCAGTCAACTGACGCCGCACTGGAGTCTCCTAAAACCAGACATAGGCTTCTGTCCAGAGGGTCGGCCCATTCAGGAGGAAGTCTGCTGCCTCGCATTCAGGGCTTCGATATATTATGAGTACGTGAACACCTTGCTCCTTTTACTCGGCGGCGCGGCATTTCACATTTTTATATGCAGCCGTTTCTATGGCTTTTATAGTTAAGGTATTCTTAACGTAAGGGATGACATCGCCACCTCTGCGTAATAACCTATCGCTTCTAAAAGGGACAAATCCTCGTAAGTGTGGTTCATAGTCACTTATCCAGGGAGGGGGGCAAGTTTCTGAGATAGCAGTGATGTCAGGGGCCTCGTCGCTAGTCGCCTTACTAAGCTCAGTCCACTTGTTTAAGAGGCCATGCGCATTTGTGTACAAGACGACGAAACTACTTAAATGAGCTTCCTTTCTATCAACAGGGGTTTCGGCATCATTTGTTACTGAAACCCCACCACACAAAAACCCACTCCTTTCAGATCTTGCTCTCCCGATCCTGATATAAATTTTAGTCCGGCTTCTGCTTCTTGTTTTTTGATTCGATCAGCAAGAGCCAGATCCTTTTGCACGAACACTCTAGATCCTTGAAATCTGTAGGTATTCTTCAGAGTCTGAGTCCTCTCATCTGCTGACTTGAGCACGACGTTAAGTGGCCGAAACTTATTTTCGGTGACGACTGCCTCCTGTTTTCTTCCTTTTTATACCTTGAATAGGGTGACTCCTGGCGTGTTTTCTGGCATAAGCTGGTTTATTAAACTTTGTGCCTTGCCAAGGTCATGTTCGGAATGTTTAAGTGGCTCTGGATCTCTGCTTTCTTCAACTTTGGGGAAGATTACAGGCCCGTCAAAGAGCCCTACTTTGTGTTTGCTATGTGGTGTGATGATATCTGGTTCGGTTTCCGTTACTGGCTTCTTAGCATGCCTCTCAGACTTGGTTACCTGCCATTTTTCAGAGTTGGGTATGCAAGGTTTACTAAGGCCTAGTTGGATGACCCTGGCACTGAGAGCCTCAGAACGGACTTGCATTTCATTCTGTGTGATTTTCGTCAATGATTGGTTCGCTGAACTGAGTATGACCTGCGGCCTGCATGGTTCCGTCATTGGCACTGAGAGCGCTTCACTCCTGCTTATCTCATCTGAAGTAGACCCGGTCCTGCGTTCAACAGTTTTCAGGCTGGATCTGCAGCCCCGAGGAGTGTGAGATCCAGATGATGCTGGCTTCACCCTGCTTAGTGCCGTTTTTTCCAAACAGCTGTCACCAAACCTAGTAGGTAGTCTACGCGCCCGACTTACAGCTTGTCGTGGGACGTTTTAAAAATTTTGCACGGTAATCTGTCTGTTAATGGATGCTGTGTCGTTATCGCTGTCACAGTTATCATCTTGGACTTTGGACAACCGCTTCTTAGTTATCGTATTTAGAAGTGTTGCCGCCTCTTCTACTAGAGTGCGAGTATCCAAGCAGCACAACGTACGAAGCCAGAGACTTCATTACCGTACCTCCCATGTGCTGAGGGTGTGAGGATTGTATATTTATCATGAAACCAACTCTCCCATTCGCTGCACTGCATACCAGCGGCCACTATGAAGTGACACTCGGCCCTGCCACCAGGATTTTTCGACACTTTTAGCTCGTCATGAAGCAGAAGCTACATAAATTCACCCAGTAAAAGTCACTGTCTCACGTTAATCAAATAACGTTCCGATTGGAGCAAAAATACAACAGTTTGATGTGTAAACACAAAAATGCCAAGAATCTAGCTGAACGTCAGAAGTCGCCCTTCTTCCCTAACATCCAACATCCAATATCTTCTTCACGAACTTCTGTAATCCAGCTGGTTTGTTCGCGCCGACCACTAGATACTGTGTGACATCTAGCATGAAGTGAAGGAAGCTTATAGTTTTGATCTATTACTTCTAAGTTACCTGGTTCGCTTACTGTTGTTCGGCTGTTCTCTTTCGGTGGTCACAGAAGTAAAGGTTTTCTATCTGCGCGCAGCTTTAGAGGAAGTTGCTGTCCAGCTGAGGGTTATTTTGCAAGTTCCGGGTTGGTCCCTTTGGAGAGCACGGGGGCTGCTGACAAGATCAGTTCTAATATCCAAAACCTTTTATCGGCTGGTGATAACTAGGCAGTTTCTTCTCATTCACTTCTAGGTCTGGGGAAATAGTTGCACGTCACGGGTGGATCCGATGGAGTAGACCTACCTACTTTCCCGCTCCGGATCTCGTCAATAAAACTAGCAGTGGGTGTTGATTAAATTTGTCCACCGATTGCGGTGCAGATGGGTTCCCAAGGCGTCTTGTCGCCAAACATTTGTTTGGATTGCTGGCAAAATGAAGGCAGAAAGAGGGAAAAGATGTCCGATGGAAGTGAGGTAAATAGGGTGGAAACCAATGCAAGAAGGAACAGCATAAGCGAGTTCACTGGAGATAACAGTAGCAAGAAGTTTAATAAATAGGTTGTTGTCATACAGCCAGAGAAAGGAGAAGGAGCAAGTAAAATTAAGGGATGAATCAGGGGGACAAAACGGTAATTTTATTGCAGGAGGTATGGAGATCGGAGTTAAGACATCTGACAGCGAAGTACGGGGTTAAGTTGTGGTTCAAAAGGTTCGAACCAAAGTTGACCGTGTCAGATTCTGCGGAATTAGTTGATTTTAGTGACTCACTTCTCATCTTAACCGGGTGAGCGCCAGCCGTACTTCAGTGGCTATCTGTCTCATCACTTTTTAAGGCCACTTACGGACGGGGTTTAGGATTACCTTCGAAAGTAGTGCGAGAAATGGGGCATGTGTGGAAGAAGGAAGGAGAAGTGAAATTTCCTTATAAGAAATAAGTGTTACCGGCGATGGTGCGGAGAAAACGTGTATTTTACTGCGGACACCGGAGTTGAGCGGACGTAGGCAGTAAGCCGTTTGCGCTCAAGTTCTCACCGAGCAGCCGGTTAAAGTAGTCATCTGATGTGGCTATGGCTGTTCCCCCCAGTAGAGCCCTTTATAATGTGCATATCGTGGGAAAGTAGTTGGATCCCACCCCCGTCTTTTCCCCCTAGTGGGGTACGCAAGTGAAGCTCTCGCGATAGCGTTGGTTTGGGGCCGATAACGCTGTCTCATCGGGGTGACCCACTAGGTGAACGACCGTGTAGACTGCTAGCTGGTCGCCTACTTCTCCTCGATGGCCTAGCGAGAGCCAAGTGAGCTGCCTAAGGTGTCATGCCTGTTAGTCCGACGCCTGGCCTTGTCTCTCACTTAGCACCCTGCCAGCAGTACGTGCGCCTTTCGTAGGTAGATGACAGAATACCGTGTTGAACACCACCAAGCGTGGTCTAGCATGGGTTTTAAATGCCATGAAGAATAGCGCAGGGGTTACGACTCCAAGCTGCATTTTTATAAGGTATACAATAGCGTTTGCCCTTGCCAACACTTTCTTATATTTGGAGCTGGTATCCAGTATTTCGGTGAATTTTAGTTTCGGGTTCTTCTCTTTGGACATCCTGGAGACCGCACATTTCTTGGGGGTGCAGCTGGTTTTCTTCGCCGCTGGTGTAAGAAGGTATATCACCTTTCTCTTCCGCAGGTTAAGGTTTAAATTATTTTTCGCGACTACAGCGGATAGCGTTGATGTATTCTACGCCCCTCTTTTCCACCTATTGTCCTCCATATTTTCATGTCAGCAGGTAGGAGGATAGACAAAGAGATTTTGACGGTTAGGCCGTTGATGAGTAATGATAGGGGTGGCCCAAGGACAGCCCCTCGAGAAACTCATGTTCTCGCACTTTGGAACGGAATTCTCTGCCCTCTAGACATGCTGTGAACCATGCTGGGAGTGGTTTAGAGACGACCACTCTGACAAGTTCAGCGAACACGATGTAGTGTGGGACGCTACTTAAAGCTCTGGCCAAGTTCAGAGACACAACGTGGACTGGTTGCTTGCTCTCACTTATTGGTCCGGTCATTTCAAGCGGTCATCAAGTTTCCGACATGTCACCGTCCGGTTCTGAAGCCTTTTTGGGCGAGTCGAATAATGCTGTTCCAGTTTATGTAGTCTCAAACGTCGTCTGCAACCAGGTTTTCCAGTGCCTTAGATAGTACGCGTAGTGACGCTATCGGTCAGCAGTTGTATGGGTTTTGCCGGCCCCCCGTGAGAATTGGTGAGAGAATGGCAGGTCTCCGTTCTTTGGGAAATCGGCTTACTTTTAACGAGTCCCTGAACAGATTGAGTATGGGCGCGCTCAGCTCTTCGGCACAATTCCGCAGGGGACCCGGTCTTACATCATCCGTGCTCAGAGATTTCCCCAATCTGAGTGTTGGAGGCCTCGCAAACACTCGGTTTGATGGAATCTTTACCCTTATCAGCCTTGTTTCACAGTTCTGGAACTTCATCACTCCACTGGATGTTGGTAGTGGATGCATCACTGCTTTGAGCGGCCCGACAAATCAGCTGCTCAACAGTTCCAATATTTCACCGCTATTCAGGGGTTATCCGTCCTATTCGACGATCAGGTTAAAACCTTTGTTTGTCGGTTTTTCCTGTAACAGCAGTAGCTAGGTTGCCCTGGCATTTATACCGGTCATTAAGAACACTTTTATAACAAAGTTTGTGTAACCTCATGTAGCTAAGAAAGCCTGATTCCTTGTTTGATGTGCGCCACCCAGATGACCATTTTTCCTTTCGTGGTTGCTTTTGGACTGCACGAGTATCTCAACAGCTTTTTAGAGATGGTCTTCAGCCTACTTACAAAACGCCCTCTTTATTCGCTCTCCCGATAGTACATTCGACGCGTCCAGTGTTCGTCAATTCAAGTGGTCATGGTGCTTTCAGGAGTTCATTATTCATCAGCCTGTGGCCTGCCTTTCGGTAACAGCTGAACGCTTCTGGTTCAGCTATTGGAAGTTCCGTCTTGGTTATCAAAAAGAATCTCACCAATGCGTAATCAGTTTGTCTATGGGGGATTGGACACACCAGAAATCACCACATACGGGAACGTAGTAGAGTCGGGATTCTTTTCCACCTGTCCTTATTGAGTCCTTTCCTTAACCTTCTCGTCTTGTCCCGTTACCGTGACGGGACTTCGAAGTCTCTGTTTAAAGGATTTATGTCTAAAACTACTTTCCGGACCCACCTTAAGTGCCAGTATGCTGAAGCCCCCAGTGCGAATCTTGTATTCGTGAACTGCCGAAAACGCGATGTTTGTCCCTCATGCTCTACTTTGCATAGCGGAGACCCGCGCGTCACTCCTAATCGGTAGTTAGTGCGGTCCATGGTGGAACAACAACTCAGCAGGTCTTTTAATCAGTTGAATACAGTACCAGTCACCACCTTAGCTTTCAGGTGCGTGCCAATATGTATAATCACTCACCCATCTCCCAACTTCTTGTCCTTTTCCGCACTTGTAGACCGGGCGTATATGCCGCTTGGCTTGCTTGTAGGCGGGTTTCAGGAGTTTTTACCTTGTGGCGTCCCTGGTTGTACCGGGTTTCTTTGTCCGAATGTTGTTAAAATACGTAATCTACAGCATTATGGACATTTTGACCACATCTACTTACGTGAGCGCCTCCTCAGGAAACCGTAGTCCTGGCCTGGTATGCTCCCATCACAGCCACACTGAGTCTATACCAGGCAACTTTTGCACTCGGAAAAACTTCTTGAGCACCTGGCAGTGATGCGCTACAAACACGACTGCATGGTTTGCTTTTCGTGAGTTCGAGTCAGCCATAGCCAGTGTCTGTACATTCGCCTGTCAACATCCATACTTTCCCTGATCTCTAGCTGTCTACCAACAGGATGCCAGGAGGCGTAATGCAATCACTTTGGCTACATGAGGTCACATGCTTCGATAAAAGCCGTATCCGGTGTAAGGCTGATACGGGAATCCTGGAGGCTGGAGGCATTACCACGTTCAGCTTCCCTGGACAGGTTAGTTTCTGTCCATCTGCCGGCCTCGACACACGAGTCATTGCCTGCTAGTGTGTCTTCTGTGCCATAATAACTGAGCCGTGCAAGGTGGAAAAATTATGTAAAGGGCGAAAGGAAGACGGGGCGTGGGGATAACTTACCACCAGGGACTTGTTATTCAGTCTTTCTCATCTCATCAAAATCTCTAACTACAAACCCCAAGTGTGTGTATAAACCAAGAAAGATGCCGCTTGGTTAATGACCCTTGAAGAGAGCCGAAGACGATTGCGGTCAGAAGGTCCAGGTGGCTACGAAGAATCAGTAAGAAGTATTTCCGGGGCATGGTTACTTTTATGCAGGTAGGAATTTGCTTGTCCGGTTGGTTAACCGTTTTGTTTTCACGGTTACGGCATGGTTGAGAGCTTTTCTAAGATGATGAACACCGCAGCAGTAATCTTTTGATTGGGGCGGAGGGGGGTACGGCGTTACTCATTGGTTTCAAACGTCTGATGACTGAGTAGAAAGGGCCTCCATCTGAAGTGCTTCAGCACCCAGAAGCAGTGGATCATTCGATCCCGTAGCTGCGTGACTGAGTACTAAAAAGGAAAAGAATAATCAGATTGTTGATGAATTAAGATGTAACTTTACGCTAAGATCTTCGGTGTACGGGATTATTTTTGAAAGAGTCTGACTAAGAAGTCTTAACTGCCCCGGAGAGTGGAGCATACCAGAACTCAGTGTCGCTCAGGGAGTGAACAGCTTGATAATACGTATCACGCCATTTTCACTTCTAACTTCTGCGCTACAAATTAGCCTTGGCAGATAATGAAACGAATGACTTGGGGTATTTCACCCTCTAGTCCTCTCCGTTCCAAAGGATATAGATGTAGCGCTGCCATACAGCAATACTAACGTTTGGGCCATGGTCGTGAAATGATACTGTCCCGTAGGAATTGCATGTGTTCGCATAAGTCACCATACGAAATTTATTATTACGATGATGATTGGGTATACCGACTGTGAAGGCTTTCTAAGGGGTTCTTTTTCCTCTAATAGGAGTCAGGATTGGGCTCGATTCATTGTACTGGCTTAATTTGGCCGGGACGATGATGAACTTCAAGTGTCCTATCAACCATTTCCCTTTCCAGCACACAGAGGGCAAGAGTAATCTTTGAGCACTAAAGCCAAAGTCATGTTGCAGTTGCCTGCTAAAAATATAGAGTGTGGAGGGATTCATCGTATGAAGTGCCCTAACTAATGAATTTGTCAGTCACGGCTATTCAAGCGTAAGGATGGGTGGTCGTGGCCAGCTGTGATTGGTGAAGAAAAAAGGCACATTGAGATGGTAATTTACTCCATACTGAATGATATTGTTCAGGTTTTCTTCCCCGTTGTATTTCAAGGGTAGACTTTCTACATACACTACATTTTTGATGGTTTGTACTACATATAAACGATCAGCCAAAAATAATTTGAGGACGGAACTCGGCATGCAGCTTTCGACGTTCCATATCAGCGGTTGGAGTTCGGTGCACCTTCTGTATGGGTACAGCTTAATCTGTAATGGAGAAAAATTGGTTAAGTAACTGCAAGTACTACAGTAGGTAAACTAGAAGGCAGTTAGCATGTGGTAATTTCGCTTAATGGCCTGTTTCACCTGGCTCCCATCCTCGTTTGTTCTGATTAACAACCGTGCACCGAACTTTGTCACCCTGGTCAATTCTAGTCAGGTAAGTTTTAGATACACTTATTGGATGACCTCTAAAGTAGTGCTCTGAAACATGTTCGACAAAGTTAATTGTGTTTTTCTATCAGCATTCGGATGTAGCTGAGGTAGTGATAAAGGTGAAAATCATACCTTCCAGACTATGCAAGACTGGTTACGTCTCAGATAACAACGCCGCAACCAGTTGGTATATGATAACAATAACAGCGATGTAATGTACTTCATACAACATAAGGTACATGAAAACAAGCCAGTTTGCGGGTTTGATGGCCCTGATGGCATGAACTCATCGCTATGTACAATAGCAAGCAATACACCGGACGCCGTTATTCATGGCACATAGAAGATGAGTACAGAGAAAAACGACAATGTTTCTCAGGCATCAAAGAATGAAACAGCTTAACGCCAACATAATTGTTCTGGAGGTTGAAGCTGGTGGGCGGGTGAAACCAGGGCAAAGAAGGGTTGTCGCGGCCCGCCTCTGTGCGTATAGGTCAGGTTGGAAACGTCTGATGGCAAGCTCCTTGTCAAACCGTAATAAACATGACGGTCTTCGTCTACTGATCATCTTCGAGGGTCTTGGTATCTTGTTTCTATCAGATGCCTTGTGATTGCAGCGGTACAGACCCTGCCACCTTTTGGACATGATATAGAATGTTCCATGAAGGAGGCGTGATATTATTATCACCACTATTTATGGTTGCCCATACAGTACATTGTGACGTCTCAATGAACTTGGAGATGCAGATTTCTCCAGTAACACGTTGAATCTGTTGCAGTACTTCTTCCAGTATTCATGGTCTTTCTAATGAAAACCTTGAGTAAATAAACCAGCACAACTTCAGCAATTAACTGGCTAAATGGTTTTCCTTCCTTCTTTGTGCGGCGCTTTTACATATCCATCAAAGGGACTTCCATTTGCTTTTCTACCAGGAACGTTTTTACTTGAGAATGGACTCGTATACTGAGACATTAGGTGCGCAGTTCGGTGTGCATTATTCATGTGGGACGTATAATCTTTATTTCAGCCCTAGAAACTGCCAATACCTCGGACGAATAGCAGTATCAGTAAGTATCTTCTCCACCAAATGCCATAACCATATCTGTGAAATTGATACGCACCTCTAACCTCAGTAATAAATATCATTATTTCCAGCCAGTTTAAGATGTTTAGACTGCAACAGTGGTACCAAAAACCTGGACGAGTAATTAAATTCAAGAGATCAACTTATCAGGTGACTCTAAAGGGAACATATTCTCAACAGCACTTCAGAACAGACCTCGCTATTACTTTATCCCACTTGACTCTTCGTGATGGAAGACAATTGATGGCCAGCTTACCTCCCCGACAATGCCGCATGCTTCTGTCTCTACTGACGAAGATCTGTCCCAGTGTTCATCCCTTTTCACCCAAACGACCATTTCCAGTGGCGTAAATCTACATTGCTGTGTGAGGCAACATGACAGGTGGGAAATGTTTGGACTTGGATATTCACCTGGATTACGTGGTTCTGTGAGCACTTACTGGTAACTGAAATCAGTGAAGTGAGTTCTTGTTGACCAGTTAAGCTATGAATTAATATTATTGACATCTGGACAGATGTTAACATACATGTTTGTCCGGTGAAACATGGCACTATGAAAACGGATCAGACATGTCAGCCACTTGTGCTGCAAACATCCAATATTGCGCGATCTAAGTGCCAACCATGGGTGAGAAGAAATGATGATAATTGCTTCATTCCAAACAGTATGTATGATACGGTATGGAACCTTCAGAATGGAATATTCCAACCAATTCGCTTTCCGTGTAATATTTTTAAAAGAGATAATTATTAAGTCGGCTGTGTTAGTAATAACAACATTCAAAGCACGAAAGTGAAACGGTTACTCAGTGTCATGTTAGCATCTGTTGTCCATGGGGAAGTTAACACAAAATCGAGCGTCATTTTGATATTGGCAGCTCAGCCAGCCGGCAGAGAAATTTACAGTCCCCTGCAGGTATCCCGGGAATAATAGTGAGGCGTGTTTTTGGGTGTTCACGAGCCCATCTCCAACCGGCGGAAAGTTTTTCCTTTTGTTTGTTGTAAGCCTGAGAAACGAAAGTTCGAAAATATCCTAATGTTGTGGCAGCGTACTTGATGCGTGTTTTGGCAGCCCAAGATTTAAGCCTTAGCTCATAAAGACAATTCAAACTCCAAAACACCGTAAACGCACTGAACAGTCATAGTTTCTTCTTCCCTTCATAATTTGCAGATACTTTTGACACTGTGATAGAGCTTAATGTCCTTCCTCCGGCACCATTCAGGGCCCCACAAAGGCTGTCGACTTCTCCAACATTATCAATTTGCCGATGCTTGTAAATCGGCTTCTTCTATGTTAAATTCACAAAACGAGAATGATACACTTATTTATTTATTTTGATGTCCTCTACTGCCGCTCACGGACAAAATAACGAACCTCATGAGATAAACAATACTCAGGCCATCGATTCCACTGATATTCATATTTTAGCAACACCTACCGTGGACTGACCTTGCAACAGCATGCGTGGGTCAGATAATGTTCCGGTTAGGCGCTAGAGGAGCAAAGCTTGGTTGGCGCTGCCCGAGTCGGTTAGAGCTGAAAGTAACCATTATGAAAGCAACCAGGAAATTTCCACATTTACCGACCACAAGGCTGTCATGACCGGTGTAAACGGCGGGCGCGATGTCCCGGGAGTCCACTTGGTGCACTCAAACAAGTTTATTGCTTCCGAATGCCAGAGATAGAAACGTGAAGATATTTGGTTCTCAGCCGTAATATTCGTCAAGATTGTGGATCTCTGATATGGAATGGTATTAACATGTATAAATAACACAGTTCTGGAATAGTCAGTGAAGTACAATAAGTAAACTGTTCGTGCACACTAGATTTAGTTTACATTTGTGTAATTCGCGGCGGGTTTGAAATCAAATAATTACAACGTTTCGCACGGAAATCAGGTCCGGGTTTCTTCAGGGAAATAATCAAAATTAAAGCACCAAGGATGTATAAATGAGGGCGAAAAATGTGTATTTAATCTCCTCGTCCAGTCCTCTTCGTATAGTCATTGTATTTCTAATTTGTGATAACCAATCTTTCAGTATGAAAATGTATATCTCTTATTGCGAGGCGTATGTATGTACCCCAGTTCGTATAAGTTTTGATTGTCAATGTCAGACAGAAAGGTCACTGGCGGTAGTTATTCAGTAATTTTTATGACTCCAAATTGAAGAAGATGAGGTGGATGTGTCGACAATTTCAGTTGGAATAAAGTGGTGAATAGTGTGAGCGAATTCTTTTCGCACTGATTTACCGGAATAGGGTGGAAATGAGCGATAGTAATGAAGGTGATGATGATAGTAATAATGAATCAGATCAGTGTAGGTTGCGTTGTTTTTGATGCAGAAATAATAGAGCTGAGACTAGTGTTGACGGTAAATGTTTTGAGTCACTCTTTCTGTTTACTAATTAGTAATTGCCAAGAGGCAGCTAACTGCACTCCATCTTGTCCGTTCAGACTGTCTAGATTCGCCCACATACGTAGGGCTTCAGCTGTCAGTCTTTCTTGGTATGACCCAAAACCTTTTTGTAGAACCTTAGTTCCGTCAAAGTCAATTTTGTGTCCCACTTCCCTAGAGTGTAAAGCGATCGTGGGTTTGTCTACTGGTTTCCTATCTTGTGCTGAGGTTTTTGGGATCTGCTTTAAGCTTATTTTATGCTCATTGACTCCCATATTCACCTGCCTGGCTATTTCCCCACATATACTGCAGTACAATCTCCACATTCGATGTCATAGACGCAGTTCCGCTGATTTTCTTTGGGTACTATATCTTTAACTTTCATGAAGTTAGAACGTAGGGTATTTTCTGCGCGAAAGTAAACTCTCATGTCGCGCTTGTTGCGAATCCCTCCTATTTCTCCCCTTGGTATGGGATTATGACCGCGCTTGTCCACGTCTTCAGAGGGATTTTCGGGACATCCTTAATTTCATTTTTTAAACAAGTGCATACATCTTTTCATGAACTTTTCATCATCATCTCAAGCAAAAAGTACAGACTGTTACAGTAGAAGTATTAACTTCAAGCTTCATTTTTCCCCAGTTATCACGTGAAGTGTCGAGATACAAATGTAGTTTTTTGTTAGTGCGAAGACATTACTTCCACCTGTTCGACTTGGACATTTTCTGCATACTTATACTTCTGGGATGTTTCACGTATGAACATGCAGCACTTATATGGGTACTTACTTATTCCTGAAGCCACTAAAGTATGTTATTGTTGGTCAATAAAGATACGAACATAAGAATTACTGTTAAGACAGACGTTTATCTGACGAAACATCGGGTTTTGTAGATGGTTCCATCATGTCGAGTACTGGTAACGCAAACACTAAAATTGGGCCAATTTGATACCACTCTAGTGTGAAAAAGAATTGTGAGTAGGAATGATTTAAACTCAGAACGATATGTACGTACTGTGAAGTGATATTTTTCTGCTATGTTAATAACATTTAGACACCTGATATCACGAAAGAGTTTAATGTCCTCCTTCTGTACCATTCAAAACTGCTGAAACCTTCGATGTTTCCCTGTAGTCACCAACTTGATGAAGCCTGTGAACTGGCTTCTCCCGTGTTAAATTCATAACTTGAGAATAGAGATATTTCTTTATTTATTTATATCTTTTGGTGACGGAAGGTGGGGACTGAGATTACCTCCCATGAAGACACGTAGTTTATATAGAGACTTATTCATGCCTGCAAAATTGGTGTGTGTCTGTGTATTCAGGAATAAATATTGTTATTATTTTGAAAATAACTATGGGAGCGCCATACCTCATGTACGGCCAACTAAACTTCAATCACAAGGTCTGACACCGGTGTCCTTCGCAGGAATAGAAAGTCTGAAGTAGTTTTTAGGAGAACTAGAGACAGAAATGCGGGAGGTGGCAGGGAAAAACAACGAAAGAACCTGCCCCAAGATAATACGATAGTAACATCCGAAGTATTATCTCAGTCGGGTGCTCAGATTGGCGACCTCCCGCTCCTGCGCATCTTGACCTGTAATGAACTGATTGTCGAGACCGATACTGAAACGCCAACCAAAGCATATCGCTCGGTAAAATTTATCGATGCTGATGTAACTAAGAGACCTTTACCAAAGACCAACGTAACGGTTTTCGAAGACCTCGACATGATAAAACTGACCACCGTAGGAGAATTTGTGCTTGAAACGGCAAGAGTACATGATTTACATACAAAATGTTACACACTGAAAGAGAGCCAACAGGGCCACTGCTGTGCAACAGGCTTTCAGTTTAAAACACAGGTGGAGGCAGAAGAATTCGTCAAGGCAGAATCTACCCTTCCGAACAACACGAACTTTAAAGCACTAAAGGTAATTCTTGGTGAAACAAGGATGAAAGGGCAGGTTTACAACCAAACTCACAGGCTGGATGGTCACACGGCCTCGGCTGCAGTGCAGGGTACTGGAACGGTGGATGGCCCTTCCACCATACCTTACTTTAAGGTTTCAACTCTCTCGAAACCTGCAGTCAGCTGCATAGAAAACGACATACATGAGGAGGGAAACAACTGACCGTGAAATATATAACCAAATCACGTCACCTAACATTGTAGACCTGGATTTGTGAAAACAAAACCTCAAACTGAAGTTTCAAACCCCATGAAAGATAGGAGGCCTCCCGCTGAGGTCTGACAGAGACCTAGAACCCTCGACTCAAGCCAGCCCATGACCTTAAATATCGGCTGCAATATGCGTAACCAATACACCAATGTATCCAAGCAACCCCCCGGTGAACACATAAGGGAGAACCGTGAACTGATCCAAAATGACACTAAGATTTCTTCTGGAAAAGGCAAAGGTAAGTAGACGTGCTGAGACAGACAGCTTGTAACGCGCGTGCGGGATCTCCACCTAAGCTTGCGAACCCCACTGAAGATATGTCGGTGAAGGGAATCGTCCAGCATCCTCATTTCCCCAATTTTCTTATTCAGCTTCGGTCAGAAAAAGTGATAGAAAATTTTGTCTGTATGTAGAATGTAGAAAGTCAAACCATATCACAAAGATTTATTTCCTTCGACGTTCATGGATAAAACTTTTGGAGCGGTAGCGAGTTTCCGCTGGTTCTTCTTTGTTGATATGGCCTTCGGATATAAGTAGGGGGAGAACACCCTGATACTAGACCGGAAGCGGTGGTGGCTACCATGACGGAGTAGTGGGTATTCCAAACTGTTCCTTTTGGAGTGAAAGATGCCTGTGCAGATTTTGGACATGTGATATGTGCTACGCTTGAAAAATCGATGCCAGATATGTGTACACTCTGTCATAGCGTTCAGCAGCACAGCTGATAGGCACATTAAATAACTGAGCGAAGTTTGCGACGCCTGAAAGGCATCGGGCTTAAAACACAGCATTCAGAAGCTGCTGGAGCAGGAACGAGGTGGATTTCGTTGATCATGTCTAAGAATCACAGGGAGTTGGTCATGAACTTGAAAAGGGAAAAACGAGGGGCTATCTTGACCAACATTTGTAAATGAGGTGCTCCAGTGTTTTTGTTCAGCAATGTACTTTTGACACCTGATGAAAACCCCTGCAGAAATCGGTAGTCCACTTGCCCATTTTGCAGGTTAAACCGCTCTACTCATCTATTCGCCTCACAGCCAGAATACCTTTAAGCACCTGAAGAACCTTCTGTGTTCCGAGTCTGTTTGAACTACTTCTGATATGTCTCCCGCTGTTGATGGTTGAATCTTGAATGAAGATACAAATCAGCGAGGTACCTTCTCAAGTAGGTGATGATGGTAAGGAAAATGTAACTAAGTAGGGAAGTGCAGCCGAAAAAGCAGAGGGGAATCACTGCGTGCTGGGGAAGGAAATGTTGATTACCCTGAAAAAAGTACGGTGCGTTAACAGGTCTCAGCAGTCAGGATTGGGTACATGCACAAGCCACAGAGAAGGAAACATCGCTGTTCCATCGGGCAGCCAGTAACGACAAGGTGAGGCCTGAAGCGGCTGAAATCAGAGAAAGGAGTTAAGAGACAAAGTGTATATGGGCAGTATGGAGTCAGTTAGTGACAGTTGATGCTATACTGTGTCCTGGCCCTGACTGCGCCGGACGAGTGCGATACATGGGTCATCAGTGATGGCGACTCCGGAGAAAGTTCGCATCGATTTGGTGCATGTAGGCAATACTTGAATGCTGTGCACAAATGACGCTGTTGACGGAATGGCCGCAGAAAAATGTCCGGAACCCCCTCTGTGGTTGTGGGGGGGGGCATCAGAATCTCTCAAGGGAACCAAACGCACCTCTTGTTAACATGAACGATAGTTTCTAGAATGAAGTCGTTGGAGTATGTATAATTGAACCGCTACGTGAAGCGACTAAAGGAAATACGTATGTCCTCGTCATTGTAGATTAATTCGCTAAGGGATGTGAAACCATGCCATCAGGTGGATTGATGCAGATTACTTCGCTTATAAATAAATAAGTAAACAAGTAAATGTGTTATCCTGACGTTAGTAATTTACGTGAGGTGGGCAGCATTAGAGTAGTTGCCTTTTGACCACAGCTCCTGCCTTGTTGAAATATGCGGGCTGTTTTATATCTGAAATATCTGAACAACGGTCCATCACGCAGAAGTAAAACCACTAGGATGCCACTGCCCTCATATGGCCAAGGATTATGCAGCATCATGGGATTTGTATTGTCTAGGTGCTTATTGACGCTTAGAGGTAACTTAAAGACATCCAAGTGACAGACATCATAGTTGCTGTGACCCCCAAGTGGCTTAAGTACTACCAAGGAACAGCATGCTCCTCCAACGGTATCTGAAATAGTGGCAAAATCAGGAGATCATGGTGTACAGTCCTGTAACCAAAGACAAAGTCGAGAAAGCAGAGTGGTGATAGAAGAATTATCTTGACAGAAAACAGTGTAACATCGCTCGATTTTGGTGATGTGTTTTGCCCTGACTAGCCTGAACATTGAAGTAGATACAGTACCAAGCAGTTATCAGTAGCAAAGGATGAGGCAATGTAGTCCCACTGAAAACTGAAGGTCGCTGTGGAAGGCGCTAACTAGACGAGTGGGTTGTATAATTAGACCTGTGAAGAAGATAAGTGCCAGCCGAAAAATGAAGAATTTTGATATTGTGGGGTAGCGGGAAAAAGCTATAAGGCCTCTTATCTTGAGCATCATATTGTAGTAGGGTGAGTCGTGTTTCACTGCGTATTTGCTGATAAGGTTCCTGTTTCTGTTTCGTGGCAAGAAGTTGTGACTAGGTTTTCCCCATGGGTTTTAACGCATCTTTAAGCCAACATTCAACGCAGAATCAAATGCTCAGCGAAGTGATCTCAGGTTGCTTGCAGAGTGGGTGGATAACAACGAACTGGCGTTTAGTCTGAAGGTACCCTACTCTCTCTGTGGAACACAACTTTCCTGCAGTACCACGGAAAAAGGTTTGGGACAAAAGCTGACTGACAAGCTAGACACTAGCTCCATTTACCCGGGAGATGCCTCCTGAACCTACGCAGTATTGCACTTCAAGCGTAGACAACTAGGTCCCTTCACTCCGGAACTCTTGCTGAGGCTAGATGAGACATACATAGGACCTCACCTAGGGTTCTACAACGTCACTGCTTCACCATACACGAAAGGAGATGTGAACCTCCTGCAGAAAGTTCAGAGGCCAACAACAAAGAGTGCCGTGAAAACGAGACAAAAATCCCACGAAGACAGGCTGAAAGACCTAGGGCTTTGCTCTCTTAGCTGCCGTGGGTTATTGTTGTGACTTGATAATTGCCCGTAAAACACAGGCAATAACCTAAGTGATCCGAACAGTTAGATCATACCGAACGACCGCTGTAGCAATCCTAGTGGTAACCCAAGGAGAATCGCCCACCAAAGGTCAAAAACTTGTGTGCGTTCACACTTATTTGCCCTGCAAGCTTGCGGCCATGAGAATACATTGCGTGCTTAGATCGCTACTGCTAGGTGCGTTGACAGTTTCAGGAAGAGCTTGGATAGCTACTCAGCGACGCATGGTTTGCGCTCATCTAGCCAGGGTATGGACTACCTTGATACTGCCCACCAATTCCGCAGAACTCAGCACAGAAAACCGATCACCGGACCTTTTGTAACGCCGCTATCATCTCGAACTCGACTCAGTCTTATACTTCCCTTTAGACATCTCCGGTTACCATCTCCTACTAATAGTATTGCTATCTCCCTTCCCGTAACCAGCCCTATAAGCTTACTTACTCGTTCTGTTCCCACTGGCTTTATACTCTCACACTGTTTATTAAAAATTCTTCTCATCCCTTATCTCCTATGAATCTGCCTAGGTTTCTCCCTCCCTTCCCTCCCGATTCCTTTCGTCTAATCGTTTTTTGTTTCTTTTACTTGGTACTTCCTTTCTCTTGATTTCTCTGGACATCTTTTCTGTTTCCCTTCTACAACCAGGTAAATCAATTTACTGGTGGCACGATACTTGGGGAACTCATATGTACCACAGTCCTTGAAAAAGCCATGCAATCCCCACAAATTTAATCTACACCTAATCGCCCTTTGGGCAAAGCAGAGCGAGTGGGTAAACATACTGCATCGTAATTCACTGCAGACCTGGAACCTTCTTGCAAGACCTTAAAGTGGACGCGAAGAGATCAGCTTGCTTACGCTAGCTCCTAAAATGTTATTGCCAATTGAATATTGGACGTATGGCCTTAGTTGTTTACGTTCGTTAAAGTTGTCGTATTCAGCGTGAAGGTAAGCGCCGCTAGTTATAAATTTCGGACTTCCTGTCAGGTATTCTCATTTTATTGCTTTTAGTTATTGCTGGAAATTTCAGTTAAATTCAGATTATAATATTGCATTTCAAAGTATGATTGATGCTTTTGTGTCACTACGTCTCAATATCACTGTAAGGATAAGAATATTGAACGAAGTAATTGAAAAAATAGTTATTTCTTCAATTCAGTCAACATAGTTCATTCCTTTCTTAAAAAGCGTGAATTTTTCAGTGTGTACACTACCTGCGGGTACAGTTCTTTTCCTAAATGAATTGACTCAGATTCATACAGTACCTTAGGACTATTTGACGTCATGAGTTCAGTAGAATTCCAATGGAAGCAGTTTAACTGTGGGGTTGACTCATAGTATTTGTATTTATCTACTACAAAGCTCGTTTAGTAGCCGACTCGGTCGACTACTGTTGAATTTCGTCTTTCAATTTTTCCTAAGATTTCGCATGAAAATCCTGTTATTATTCTTCCCCTGAGAACATAGGTGACTATAAAGGTTCTTAGCATCAGTTAACATGAGCCAATCCAAAGTTAAAACTGTGAAAACCATCTGTATCCTATGATTGCGTACCTTTTTTTGGCGTTCAGTCACTCCTTTACTTCACCTTCTTATACTGCTTACCTTGCGTATATTTCTAGAAAAATACTCTATTGTGAATCATGAAAGGTTGCTTTTTTCTGTGTTCTGGTTGTCGTGAGCTAAAAATCTAAAGATTTTACTGCCACTATATGACTATTTGCAGATTTTACTACTTAATCGTTAAAATTCATTTTTTCGGAAGATATCTGGCGAGAAATTCCTATTGTTGCTTGTGAATAAGTATGAAAGCAGCGAGTTAATTATTATTATCAATGAATTTATCACTATGCATAAGAGTGGTTAGAGATCAGATTCAAATACAGAATACTTGGGTTAGTTTATGGGGTTGAACCGGTAACTTATCGTGGGGTGTTAGGTATTCAACTTTATTCATGTTTTTGAAGCTAAGGCCATCTGTGACGGTTTTCTCAAGTAACAGGAGATCTACATGCTATCAGCTCATCCGCTAGGTCACTGGCGTATGATAACCACCTCTTACGCAGCGGGTATTAGTTGTTGCTTTGATACTTGTGATTTCCCGTTGTTATACAAAGCCGAATCGCTTGATCTCTCTTGTCAGATGGGCTCTTGAGCATATGCATCGAGACTGCCGGATGTTCGGGATGTTGTATTTACTTTGGTGACTAGCGGTGGAATCCAGAAAGTACGTTTTGGGACTTGTGCCTGCAACCCAGAAAGTGATGGTGTCTCACTGAGACTCTAACCCAGTATCCACCGCCGCAAACGCCAAAGCGTTATCCACTAGGCCACTTGAGCACGTAAGTTATTACTTAAGTGAGCTTTCATCCTATAAATAGGAGCTTCAGCATCGTTTTTTCTGAAACCTCTCTGCACGAGAGCCCACTACTCTTGGATCTTTATCTCTTACTACTAGTCAGCGTCTCACTTCCTTCTCTGTTTCTCGTTTTTAACTCTGTTAGCAAGAGAAAAGCCATTGTGAATGAACACAGTGGTTTCTTGAAGTTTATGAAAATTCCTTAGGAGAAGGTCTTTCTTCTCTGTTGACCTGAATACAACTTTTAGTGGTCTAAACCTGTTATCGACCGGAACTGCTACTTTTTCCCACATCCTGTATATTTGGAGTAAGATGACCACTGATGTGTTTTCTGTCAATAACTTGTTTAACGAACTTTGAAACTTATCAAAGTCATGTTAAAAACGGTCATAGGGTTCTAGGTCCCTACCTTCTTTAGTTTTGTGGGAGACAACATGCTCTTCACAGAGTTCTACTTTTTCGTCTCTCTATTCAGTGATGACAGTTGAGTCTATGACCGCAAACGGCTTCCTAGTTTACCGCTTATTTCTGACCACTCACCATTTTCCAGAGTTGTTGAATGTGACTTAACTTCCTCTATCGGCCTGAAAGTGTCCAAGCACCATGATGGGTAAAGCCGGATGCTTCCTGCACTGCTATTCTTCCTGCATGCTATAAACATAAAGCTCTTGCTGTTGTTTTGGTGCCATTTTCTGCCTTCATTACTTTGTACACCAAAGTCCACCGTAAAATGGGACCGTGGCTTGCCACTTACGTTTTTGCGACACATTGGGTTGACCATCTTGCAAAGGCTAAGGTCAAACTTGATAAAATGACAACCAACAGACAAATGTAATTCTAAAAAGCTATAACTCTGGTAAGAAAGACTGGATAAATAACTTTTATACCGGGTGGTGATTGAAGGTGAGATGAAAACTTGGACCGCGGCCAGTTTCGAACCAGTGACCACCGGGTTTTCGGCCCAATGCCCCACCAACTGAGCTACGAGGTAGAGCACCGGGTCTGAAACCCAGTGGTCACTGGTTCGAAACTGGCTGCGGTCCAAGTTTTCATCTCACCTTCAATCATCGCCCATTATAAATACTAGTCTGCCAAACTACGGCTATCTCAGATAGTAAGATGATGAAAAATATTTATTAGATGGAAACGTCATTGTAATTGTGTTAAAAATAGTTTACACTGAGGAACTTTGAGAAATCCCCCTAAAACGTTTCTGTCTTACTTTGACTGAAAATTATTTCGATTGAAGCAAAAAATGCAATAGGCTAAGCTGTCTAAGCACAAAGATGCCAAAAATTTAAATAAACTTGGAAAAGTCACCCCCTCTACAAAGAGGTGACAGGAAAGATTTATCTCCTGTAAATTTGCTTAACTGGCATGTGTTTCAAGGATATGGAATTTCTTGCTGTTTGAAACCACTTCTCGTCAAATATCTATTGTTTTATTGCATGAGGTCGCACTACTACTTATTCTCTTTACGTTCACCATTCCTCAAAGACAATGAGCATGAGATTCTAGACAAAGAAAACTTGAATTCCTGATTCTTATTTTAACGGTTATATAGAGTGAAAGTTTTTCTTGCTGTGTTTTTTTTTGTTGGTATTTTGAGGAGGCAATTCACTAAAACTTTACGAACTAAGCACTGTTCTTAATAATGAAAAGTGTTCTCATTTCTTTCTCTTTAGACTCGATCTTGCTTGATTATTTTCACCAGACTGACGCTCAGAGGTAGTTGAAATGTGAAATTTTAAAAAAGGAAGGAAGTTAACACAACAAATATGTCATCATATCAATCCTACAGTGCTGTTGGTCATACCAATATAAGTTCAGTAGCCAGTGTTTCTGCAGATTTAGTAGCGCATCGTGGAATTTGGCGTAAAGTTATCTCCATTATTATTTTCTTGGGGTTTTTAATTACATCATGGGCTGTGATTGTATTACATGCATTAAATTTCACAAATGAAAGTATTCTTGAACTATCGGTATCCATTTCTGTATTGATAGGTGGACAATATATAAGTAAGTACACCATCATGGTTTAGCTGTCATTTTATATTGAACGAGCATACGATAATAAATTTTTGTGCTCCTTTTAAAGTGTTCCTACAGGCTAATATTTGACAAAATGTGGTCCGTCAATTCAGTACCATTCTTATTAAGAAAATAATTTACCACGGAATATGAGGGATTTTGATGTTGATTAAGTATGACTTATAAATACAGATAAATAAATCAGAAAAGTCGATATATATCAGTTCCTTAATGGAATGTAGTACAAAACAACAAACATTTTGAATAACCGTCGACCTAAATCACTTGGCTTTAACAGACATTTCGGAGTGATGGGAACACTGAATGACAGTTTTTAAGTTTATTTACAAAACGAAAACAGATAATTCAGAAAGAAGGTTGTGGTTTGGCAAAGCGTGCGTCGTGGAATCATTGACATTTCAATTTAAGATTGGACTGTGAACGTTTAAGTCTCATATTACCTTTGGTTGAATTTTCTTATGTACTCTTTCAGTCTTACGATGAGTAATTAGCTCCACACGGTTATTTTCATCATACCCATCGTTTCTGTCTTACCCTTTTTTTGTACCGTTCGACCCAACGCTTGAATGAAATAATACCCACCTAAGCATAATTATCATTTTGTCGAATTTAATAGTTTCCTTGTTACTTTCATCGCCATAGGACTGTTGCCATATATTTTTTGTTTGTGGAAACTACTTTTTGATCGATTTCTGAGCACTGTTTTGAAGGAATAAGTATACAAAAGAAATCGGTAATAAACTCTTATCTCTGAGCTTTGACTTTCGCTCTTGAATGTTTTATCACCGGCCTTGATGACTTCATCAGGACTTTATGATATTGATACCATTATCATTATTTCATTTTGATGGTTTTCTGACTGCTATCTTCCACCCTCAAGTCGATGTAAAATGCAACAACTTGGATTCCTATGCACTTGCACCAGATCTGTCTATCACACCTAGATGTCGACCGGAATTTCCTCTTACAAATGCATTAGATTGATCATATTATTAACCTGAAAGTAACACTCGACCTGATCGATAGTAAATTGTGACTAGAAGAAAAATGTCAAACTATTAGGTTAAGCTATCTAGGTCAGCGCTCAGACGTTTCTAATTCGAATACTACAACAGCCAAGCTTTTCTGTCAATATTGATCACCATCCCTGAAAAGTATATTTATACTTAGAGAGCCGCCACTTTAAATATCAACATCCAGTTGTTCATTAAGATTAAACCTCTTGTCACTGTAATTTCATTGCTGGAAGTATATCAATGGGTTTGAAGCGATACGCTCGACTACTGTGAAACTGATAATTTACCTGAAGATACTATGACCGCAAACAAATCCTTATTGGACAAAAGCAATCAAAAAATACAGTATTCGATAAACCCCTTTAACAGAGATAAGAAAATGTTTGAGAAGCCCTCCAAATCTGTCAAACATGATTTTGTTCTTGACGGTCAGTCTGCACCAACACCAAGCTTTGTGCTAAAGTACACAGAGCACTTTAATTTCCCAGAAACCTTTACCTATGGGGATTTACATCTTGAAGCAAATTCAAAAACCCAATTTGGTGCTTGTCAATTAAGGCTAACAACTGCAAAAGTTGTATTAATTTTCACCTAAAGGTGAGAAGACTGAGTGGATACTTTCATTCACCTACTACGGTACTAAGTCATGGGGCTTGGAAAGAGACAGATGGATAAACTCAAACTAGAATCTAGCACAGAAGTACACATGTCCAAGTTGATACACATCATGGCAGCATGCAAAGAACAAGTGGATGAAAAAAGTGAAATCAAAGTAGACAAAAGCTTAAGGGAAGTGAAATTTTTAAAACACGAAGGTTAGCAGAAATGCTTAAATTTTAGACGTCAAAGAGGAAACACAAATGCACCATTGCAGTCGATTTCCAGCCATAGTAGCAACAGTCTTTAATTATTGAACTCTGTTCTCTTGAGGACCTTAGCTAGACAGTCTACACTCCCTACATCGCTCAAGCCAACAGTCAGAAACTTTATGGATTGGTACCACGCATTGATCTGAATATCCTAAGCCTTCTTCCACTCCAGTCGTACCTCAGCTAACATTGGACGTTGAGGTAGGCAGTAGCTCGACATGCGCAACATATTTGCAAGGCACATCAGATGGTGGATGCCCACAATCTCATTGACTGACTCACCTTCCCTGCACTAACCTCGATATTACTCACACAGTGGTTTTACCATATGTAATAGGTAGTGCGAAGAAACCTGTGATCAAAGACTTGTAGTCTTGTCGTATCATCTAGCTCTAGTGGCCGTGTCTCACAACTGTATGATACAACAGAGTGGACTACAGTACAGGATACTTTTTCTGTAACAGGTAGTCAGATATCTCGCCCCTACCGTAGATGATACACTTTGGCAAACACTAAACAGGCTTCTAGTATCCAAGCTGAGATCCGGTCAACAACCAACCCATTTGTGCTGACGCAAGCTCCTAAATAAGTGACTTAGGTCACATATCTTACCACTTCACTCCCTGTCTTTAAACAAGGAGTTGATGCAGACCAATCCCGAAGCCCTATCTAGCGTTAAGCGTATGAAAAAGATACTCAAATTTCTGCTCAAGACATTCAGAAGACACCGCATTTTGTCAGTGGTTTCTTGTAACATTTTCATATAGTCTGTTTATTTCAAGTCAACCAGATGCTCTCGAGGGAGTAGATCAATCCCTGTGAAATCAGAGGTACACAGGGTTATGTCTATTAAGACATCTATTGTGAAGTCGAGTAACAACGGTGATAACAGGTATTCCTGACCGACACCATTAATTATATTCACATTACAACGCTCCATATGTTTATATACGGTTGCGTGATTTCGAGTGGAATGCTTTGATTAGCATTACATACTTGCCTGGTACTCCCTTTACAGTCAGATACTGCCAAAATATCTCTCAGTCGACAGAGTTGAGTACCATCTTGAAGTCAAGAAATATGACAAGTGTTGGCCATGGGTAATATCGCCTGTATTCTAGGACCTGTCGATGGATGAAGGTCTGATCGATGCACCCTCCTCCAGATCTGATACCTGCCTAGTCTCCTAGAGTTTGTTGTTCTTCGTTTCCAGTTACTTGATGTGTAACTATTTTCCCTAAAATTGGTCACAAACGTTGTCATGTCAGAACAGTAAGATTGTTTGGAAAGCAGAATTGTGCAGCAGAATCGTTGAAGAATGTTTCCGAAACAATTTTATAACGGACTAAACTGACAGTTTTGGGAGGTTGTTGATAATCGATTATGTTACATAACAAAGAACTGAGCAAGCATATTAGAGTAAAATGTGAGAGGAGGGCAGAAACAGAATCAAACATAAGTAGTTATGATAGCAGTTGATTAAAAATATAAATGTATATGAGATTGGTTGCATATGGTCAGGAAATATGAAGGTTACTCATTTGTCCTTCCTAATGACATGTTGAGTTTTCATTTTGTGATTTCGATGGCCATCGTCAAGTAAAGTAGGTTAGAATAGCACTTTCTTGTCGATTATTTCAAATTTATTTTCAGTGCTCATCATGCCAGCTATCCAGCAGATGGTTTGCTTTTGAGCCTTTGATATTATTCAATCCTTTTAGACTCAGATTCCATGGAACATGTTGAAAAAAAGTGTATGAAGCCTCACATCTTTACTACTTCAACACGCCTGCTTCTGAAAATGAATATAAATTTGTAAATGTAATTGGAAACCTCGTGTAATAAATATCTGTCTGCTGTGGTTTGTCTTACCGAGCAATCTGTCTTATAAACTAGTATTAATCCAGCTGCTGAAAATGCATTATTAAATGCAGCTCTTAACTTCTGATCGGTCTATTCTACTTGTTCTAGAGTTAAGCTGAACACTTAACTTCCTTAAGAATAATCATTTTCTTGAAGATACTCCTTGACTATTGCATCATTTTATTCTAGTTCATCCATCGGACATAATATCTTAGCTGTGTGATGGAGTGATCTTACAGAAGACCTTACTTATAACCTTTATAAAAAAAGTTGCTAAAGTTCAAACTACTTACTTAAAGCTTTTTTTTCGATGAATAAATCTGTTTACAAATTCAGTCATTTCGTTATATGATATTTGAATTCATGAATTGGAATTCACCTCCGTGATCCTATCTCTCCTAGAATTCGATGTTTTAATGAGGTGTGCATGCAGTTATAGCATTCAAACAGTCCTCATTTCTGAAATCGTGTAGTACCTACTAGATTTCAGTGATTTACTTACAATAGATCGATAGTAGGTTCTAAGCCATTTTCATCTATTAAAGCTCAAGCAGACAGTATTATTACTCCTAATAAAATAAATATTTCATAATCAAAGATAGTAAATTCTATGCAGTCCATTAGTATTGTTATTATTTATAGTGCTGATATTGGGCATTTAAATTTTTTATTCTCCACGTATAAACAATTGTTCTACTTCAGAAATATCAATCCATAAATGTTATCCTCTTAAACGATAACACTTTTCAAAGTAAAGAATTTAAGCAAGCATTTTCTGTTTATCCTTGTTTTTATGCAAAGTAACTGGTATTGTAGATGGTATTATCTACTGGAGACGTTGGAATGCATCAAGCCAACGACGACGTACAAAAATGCAAGAAGAGAATAAAAAAGCTTGGATATTTATGCGAATCACGCTAACATTGTTAGGCATGGCTCCGATAGCAAGGTGAGCTGATTTCAATTTTGAAACGTTTTATATTTACCCATACCTTTATTAAATTGAAGATAAATTGCTCAACTGGTAGATGATACAGTAAGACTAGTCCATATATACTGAAGATATCTGAATAGGAATTCATTCTTGTCAACTTTATGAATATTGATTCTCATCAAGATGTCTTATTCAAGTTCATGAAGAAGTCATGGTTATTGGCAATGTGAATACAACAGTCGATATGAATGCAGATACATATGATAGTAGTAAATTTACTGAGAATAAAATATCATACTCAAGATTACTGTCTTTCTATCACTTTTGTAGGGATCTTTCTTTCTTTCTCGGATTATTGGTTGGTGATGCTGATGGCAAATGTTGTTCAAAGGCTTGAAATTAAACTGTCTTACTGAAACATTAGTTCAACCCAAAAGTAATTAACTTCTAACACTATATCTTAATACTCTAACTATTTTATGAATCATCCTGAGTAACTTTGCCATCAAAACACTATCTAGGATAACTGAAATACCTCTGAGCATCAAGCAGTACATAAAACGCACCATGATATCAACTCAGTTTGATGAATGAATTCATTGGCTAGCTAACTGAGCAGCATTTGTTTAGCACTAAGCGTTAGCGAATATATATCGTTACCGATTTGAAATGATCACCTTTTTTGCATACGGCTGTTACATCACTACACTGGACAGGAAATGTTGTGGAAAGTTTTGCAGCTCAAACGAACACTTGATGTTGATTATATCTTAGTTCTGAAACTTTTATTGTGAAAATCCATCAATACAATAGGTAAACAGTAAATTTTTTCACAGGCAAAAGGCTTTTCGAAGAGTAGCAAAGGTCGTAGAGTACTAAAAAGTCGTTTTCTCCAGCTACAAGATTCTTTGACAGTTTGTTTTAATGAGAAAGGGAACTCGGAATTTTTATACACCGCCGTTAGTTTGAAAGTCCACAGTGCCAACACAGATGCTACGTAACGCTTCACTTAGACCATGTTGATTTTAATGAGGGCCCCAAAATCTTATATTTGAATAACTTACCACTACTCAATTGTCTTCATCAATCAATTATGTCTTTGCTACTCAGTTCTTCAGTGTAAAGACCCTGACAAACTTTAGAAGAATAGATTGCCCAGTCGATCGAACATATATTTCAAAGTACTTTTCATCATGTAAAAAGATCAAGCGTTCCATGAATCCATAATTAAAACCACAATGAAATCATTCTGTTCCTTACGAATAACCAAATTAAAGTATGTCCTAATTGTGATTTGTGCAGTTCACCTTCGATTCAACTATCTTATTCAACGATTTATGTATTACAATGAAGTGACGGTGACTGTAATTAAAAACTATTCTGTCACGATGCTAACTTAAAAAGTGACTGCTAAGTTACTAGTCTAGTGATTTGTTAGCTGAGCAAAGAGGTTTAATTAACTAAGGAAGTGGTATAATTGACATTGCAGGGAAAATAAGAAGGCGGATATGCAAGACACTTAGTGACTGAAATAAAATTCGGTAGACTGTTAATTTTCACAGATGAAGCAGAAGACCATCCCATTAGGAATGTAAAGACTCATGATATGAATGCAGCCAAAGCCTAAATATTGTCAAGTTCAGGGTCCGTTCCCAGCAAATATGTACACAATTTTTGATATTATCATTTAATAATAAGATTCCATCACATATCTGACAAGGGATCCAGTGCATGATGTTGTGTAGATAAAATGGAATAAACTAAGACCAACAGATTTTATGAAATATTTTTCGAAACAAGTATCCAATTAGCTCTGAATATATTATTGTACCGAAAATTCTTTTATATATTGTCTCACTAACAGGACTGCTGTGATGATATATATATCAAGGTAATACTCATCACGGAGTGACATCAGTCGAAGAACCGTTAAAAGCCTAGCACCACTGAATAGTTGTTTCATCCCAGTATGGGACCCTTCAACAGAACCCACCCACGACCCGGTTAGGGATTGAACTCACGACTTTCAGGTTTCACGGCGAACGTGTCTGTCATTCAGGAACTGGGTTAGAGTTCAGTGATTCACAGCTTCCAACTCCTGCCAGTTCACAATTTAGCGTGACCATCACCAAAGGTCTTCAGTTGGCATTCGCTTCCCTTTCGACTGGTTGACTACACAGGTCACGGCTTCTCATCAGAACTTCGGGATATCCATCTAAAAGGATGTCACTAATGAGTACTAGAGGTTTATATGGCTTTCGTTTCAAGGTAGACAATAGTTATGCCAAATCACAAATTGACGGCAGTAGGAAATTGTGGACCATTGGGTTCCGACCCAGTGGCTCAATGGTAATTTGTTCACCACGAAACCTGAAGGCCTTGAGTTCGATCTCTGGTGGGGTCGTGAGTACATACTGCTGAAGAGTCCCATACTAGTGTGGATCAGCTCTGTCTAATGTTCCCAGGTTTTCCATGGTTCTGCAACTGCTGCCAGGTCATGATAAGTACATTCCTGAAATAAAATTCCCATAAACCTCAAACACATATATGTAAATGGATTCGATAAAAAGCTTAGCGTAAGTATCCCACTTGCATTCATTCATACCGACCATCCAACTACATGTAATCTAGACAGCTTAAGTGATAACTTGGGGATAAACGAAGGTATGCAGAGTGGTGACATACTCAGATTTATCGCCGTTTCGGTAAACTGGATACGATTTCTTCTCATCTTGTTTTGTTTTATGAAGATATAGTGCACACACTGAAAGTGCTAATAACCTTTTATTTTGTAACAGCTTTTCCATTATATAATTTTATTTCAAGATATATATATATATATATATATATATATATATATATATATATATATATATATATATATATACTTACAATCTGTCCAGTCATATATAATGGGATATTAAGTAAATTAATGCACATACCTCCTGATCATATTTTTCTTAATTACTTAGTGATTCGTAAGTGAATTTAACACCACTTCAATATAACCGCTTTTAGTCATATTTCCTAAACCGGATCCCATTTACAATTTGTTTATTGTGTTCCATACCTCCAGAACCCTTTAACTGGTTTTTTCCTTTGTTTATTTAACCCATTTTCATACCGTTCGATCATTTGTGTTTTTTTAAATGATTTCAACGTACATTTAATTTTACCTGACCTATCTTGAAATAGCATGATTTTATTTCTTTTGAAAAAAAAAACTATTAGTGTTTTAATATCACTCTTTGCTGAACACTTAGTATAAAAAGGCTTGGTGTTAGTTTTGTGTTGGTTTATGTTAGAAATCAATCACTGATGGTGATTTAGTTTAGTGTCTTTCATATATGAGATTAAAAAAACAAAACAGAAATTTGTCGCTGTGTTAATAGACATTGAATTAGCAATGGTGAGTGTATTCCTTGAAGCTTAGTTATTTATTAACTTACTTTATTCAGTCATCATGGTACAATCTAACCTACCATCTTTAAACATCAAAAAACTGTAAAAAAAAGCTGAGTAAAACTGGCCAAATTGAGTGATTACAAGGAAGGTAGTTACGGATTGGTTTATGTTTTTCATTTTCATCTCATCACACATTACAGCAGTAATACTGATTCTCCTTTTCTGTTTAATCATCCATATCAACCTCTACTTTTATTGCCATATTGCATGCCAATTAGTTTTACCGCCTTCTTCCTGCTTTATCCCTATTGACCAGCTTACCCTTACCATGTGTTATCCATGTTATCATTTCTACAACTTTTCAATCAATATATATATATATATATATATATATATATATATATATCTGTGGTTTTTTGTTGGCATATTTTTCAATCTCATTTTAGTCATCATTGTAAGTCCTTGACAAGGAAGTGAAGTAAATTAATTGTGCACGGACATTGTTGACACACCTTTTTGCCATATTCCAATCTTATTGGCTATTTGGAGAGTGCGTCGATGTATTGAGTCAATCAGTTTTAATGCAAGCAAAGTAACCTGGTGTAAATATCCATATACAGTTACTTTACCTCACTTCCTTGTGAGGTAGTCATGTAGTGATGACGATAACTGACAATGACAATGAAACGTTTATTACCGTAAACAAAACAGCTGGAAGAGTAATCCGATTTAAACATAAATGTATGAACAGTTTTCATCTTGACTCAGAAGGCATACTCTTTTCCCCTTTTCATATATGTTAAATTGATAGAATTCCGTGCAGCACAGAATTTGTTTTATAGGTAGAAAAACAGCAAGATTTAAGTTGTTGTAACCAACTTCATCTGTACTGAAAAGTATTAAAGTTTTCAAATCACTTGTACAAAAATTATCGGATGCATGTATAATAGATTTATTAGAACTCTGGCTCAATGGAAATTTACACTCTCACTATGTTCAACAACAGTTTGTCCTTTGACTAAACTTACAATGATGACCGCCACCTGATTTCAATGCCACTTTCATTTTTCAATGTAAACTTCATTTATTTCAATGAGACATTAAAATGTTTTAAAAATGTACCAGCAGGTTACAAGCTGTTGATCGAATTAAAATTTACAACCATGAAACCATGAATTACATCATGTATGCATCGATTTTCGATTTCATGACTGTTACAGGTTTCAAATACACACTATGCCTAGAGTTTATTCAGAAGCTAGCATGAATAGGTCAGTGGTGATTATCATTATTATTATTATTTTTCCCTTGGGTTCCTAGTGGAACATAGGGCTTCAGTAGCACGCCTCCACTGCACTCTGTTCTCTGCAGTCTTTTGAACCTGGCTCCAAGACTGCCCACAAGCTCTCATTTCTTCCTCACATGATCCCCTCCATATGACCTTCGTCTCGGATGCCCAGCTCATCGTTTCCCCTTTGGATTCCACTCGATGACTGACACCTATTCAGATTTCTAGTCTGCCTGCATTTCTTCCGAATTACAAACACGCAACGCTGACACATGCTGAATGGTGCGAAAAATAGTATGTCCGATAGTCTTTGTCACCAGTTTCTACCAACCATTCAATGGACCGTAATGTGTCACATCACTGATAATTTTGTCATAAAACAGATACTAATTCGTATTGTAAAACTATCTTTAAGTGAGTTGTAAGTAGTGATGAGTGATCTTTGACGAATCTCGGAGTAATCTTCATCATGAACTGAAACCGTCTAAGGAAACACTGTAAACTAGTGAACAATGCATAGCTATTTAGTCCTAGTTTTAAACTACTCACGAAATTAAACAAAGTTGGGAAAAATATCTTCAAATCCTTTGACATGCAGACGCAGTCGCTTTCGGTTTCTATTTCGGAATTCAATGATTAACATTTTCCAAACTCGATCACTTAAAAATATAGCTCAACTATTATTTAATGTTAACGGTGGGCATCTATCCTCACTTGTGATCCAGTTTACCTCAGTAATTACAACTTTCAACTAGGCACTCAAGAAATCCATCTCAGAATTTATTCATAAATGACCATTTCAACATTTTTTATTATTAATCAAAGTGGTATGTGAAGAATTGTTGATTCGGTACAAGTGGTCGGTTGATAGCTAGAAAACCCCGAACCTCATTAGGTAGTAGGTAGTTCCTTGATCTAAATATTTAACCCTTATGTTTGATAAAAGCCATTCGTTGAAGATTAGTTTTATGTCTCCTCTGCCTAGAAGAATTGTCTGAACTACATGATTTTTCCAGTTGTTTTTTAAGGCTGACCTTGTATATGATTAATCTCAAATATACTTGCCACAATTCGTTCACACATTTTGGCTCTCCCAACTCCATACAACACAATGAAAAGTCTACTGTTTATTATCCGTATCAAATCAGATGTTTTCAAGATTAACAGTCTATGGTGACTCTTTGAGTTGAACCAGTTCGGGTACACTGCTAATGAGCCCGGCTACAAACGAAAGAAACGGTCATCCAGTGTTTAGATCACTTAGATCTGGCTAGCAACCACTTCTGATCAATGTCAGGGGTCTACAGCGACTCATATCAGTCAGTAGTATATTTCAAACAGTTTTACTGTCCGTATATTTTGTCAATCTGAGTCATCTGTAGGTAAAACTGCATTTCTTTTCGTCAACTTACTATAATTCATAGAAAACGAAGCATCTGATTTCATATACAGAAAGTAGGATGATGTATAACAATTGATTTCGCTCAACAGACAATTTTTTCAGAGTTATGAGTCACACAGAAGTAGATGATAAGTCACTTGAAAGCTCTTCAACCGAACTTTACAGTAATGTTATCAAAACAAATCTTGAGTAAAATAATGCGGTCGATAATAATTATTTCAGATTCACTTTTTCCACTTTTTTTGGCCTACATACTTTTGGTCATTCCAGTATAACAAGAAATTTTTTATTATTGTATCATTCACTTCCATTAACCTCAAGAGTCCTACATGCGTGCAGAGTTATTGAGTGTCTTACATTCATCTTAAGAAAATAAGGTATTCATTTGTCTAAACCTCACTTATAATCATTTTAGTTTTCGTTAATCTAATTATCTTCATGATAACAATCAATAATCATGGTTTTTCAATATTCAAATTTTACTTGGTTCAATATTCAATGTGAACTTAAACATCTAACTGTACTTGAATTGTAAAGTTATTATTATTTCCTAATCATTAAAAATTACAGCGAAGTTTCATTGTCAGGTACATTTATTTCCTCCACAGAAAAATGGTTATCATTAATGCATACATTAGAAAGTGACTGGAAAGCTTACACCACATAGATTCATTGTCCAATGAAATGGATCCTAGATCTAATATGGTAAGCTGTTCTTCTTGTAGGAGAAACGAATTATATAATCACTCAAGGATAACTGATAGAAAAATAGCTTAGTAAACCTACAAACTTACATAATATCCACGAAAAATGTATGCATTACAAAAAGAACCAATCTGTTATGAATATATATGTAATGACTGTTTACACACACTGATTATTATTTAAACTTAATAAATCAAAGTCACAGTTGAAGAAGAAGAAGTTCTGGTCACTAAAACGCGTTTGAGTAAATTGCTAACTGAAATATGCAGAAGGCCAACTCATACGGACCAGATCCTCAACTACAGTAGAGACAGTCTGACAACACACAAAATCAGGTGCATAAAAATATTGTTGAAAGAGCGAAGACATTGTAGTACATCAACTTTATGGAGAAAAGAAAAAAGCTATTTAGTGACTGTTTTTCAGAAGAATGGTTAGCCACTCAACTTCACCAAAAGATGTTTATCTAATTCATCATCAACCAAAAGATCATCTTTAGAAACCAACAAAGGAATTGTCTTACCGTACATGGTAAATGTCTTCAAGATCGCAACTAGATTACTGAAATCTTTTGGAATCTCCGCAGCCAACAAACCGACAAAATTTCTTCACTCTACGTCATGCAAGTTACAATATCAAAAGAAAAGAGGCCAGATGTTATCTACAAATCAAACTACAGAAACTACGAAAAGCACTATATTGGGCTCATATCAATACACATAGACAACGGTGGACGTGAATTCGGCTGCAAAGTAGGGGCAATACAAAGAACTTCAGAAAAGTTCTAAACACATGGCACTCAGGTCAGTCAGCGACCAACAGACATATTGACACTGACTCAGTCTATCAATCAAAAGGAAGTAAAAGAAGACTAGAGTTCAAGTTAATCAGATAGCCAGTCGAAAGAGGTGCGAAGATTTCAGCGGAAACAACTAATCACACGCGATGTCATCAAGACAAGGTGCTAAGCCACCTGTAGACAAAACCTCATAACTCACTTCCTTCTGAAGTTTGTGCTGATGTTGCCTGGAATGACAGTGAAAGATTGGCGACTAAGCCGTCTAGCTCAGAGATCTAAACACCATCAAAATCATCCTTCTGAGCTATAAATATTCTGGATTACTTCAAAATTTTGAACTCTTAATCCCAAATACATGCTGGAAGTTTTACCTGTACAAAAGATGACTTGTAAAACAATATCGAAGATGTGTCCCAAGAGAATTTAATTTAGATGACTTATATACAGTAATACACTCGGTAACCTCATACACGTTCGTGCAGTAGGTGATGGACCACAGTTATTGTATGAGAGCTTATAATACTACCTAACTACCCGGACCTAGGTATAGGTACAGCGGGGTTCAAGCCTGTGTTCCATCGGTTGGAAATCGAATCCCTGAACCACAGCTCCGCACTTGATGCCCCACAAATTTGTCGAAATCCGTTCCATTCACATATTTCTCTGTATGACGTTGAAAGGTGCAAAGATAGCAATTTGAACAGAACAATAGAATATCACATATACGTAGAATAGTATGTTGTCTCTTCAACTGTAAATTTTATTCATGAAAATAACTACGAATATGGGATTGAGTGAGCTGTCCATATCTAGTACATCAGTTTCACACAAGAATTTATTGTCAGATAAGGACTTGACATCTTTTGAGCACATTTAGTTCGATAGGAACTATTATCGTGAATGATTTAGTTGGTGAGGTCTTAAATATAACATTATCTTGTGTGGATACAAGGTAGCAGTGTGTGTATGTTTGTGTTTGCACTGTTCAAAATTGGTGGATAAGTACAACTTATAAGCATCAAACCTGTTTGATTATTATCTTACTATTCATACAGACCGCTTAACTTCAAGCAACATTTCTCAAAGCTTCAGCTTGAGCCGATAGATTCTGTTTTAAATCCTCCATCCAGCAATGATAAGTCAAGTAACTAAACCAAACCTAACAATGTATAAAAAAAATGGTCTAGGTAAATTTAAGTGTTTGAAAAAGAGGTGAGCACACTTCTCCTGAGTACGGAAGGATAAAAAAATCAATACAGACAAGGAGAGAGATGTCAAAATAAGCAAAGGGGAAGGGTATGCATAAAGGGAAAGAAAATAAGTGAGAAGAAATGGTATACATCTGTGTCATTTTGAAAACCTTGAGATGTGTCACCACATTTTGATAATGTTAGACAAGAGGAGTACGCTTCTGTACTCAGTTAAAACCTTCAAAGAATGATGCAACGACTTGATCTAGCTATTCTTGGAATCTTAGACCGGTTTCAGTCATCATCATACACTGGAGTTGACAATAACTGTGTGCGCATGACACCATTGTAAAGTATAAGCTTTTAAACGTGTTATTCATAACGGACTGACATAAGTTGAGGAATCATTGAAAACCTAGGATCGCAGGAGAGCCATTTCCTCATAGTATTGGACTCCCCTTCAGCGTACCTATTGGGTTATTCACGTCAGGTATGAAAACGGTATGAGTTAACAGATGTTGGAAAACTTGAGTCATTATATTCCAGCCCGATGGTTAAGTGATCACTCAAATGCTGTGGTTTCAATTCCATGTTAGTTAGAGGGTGCGTACTACCAGAGGGTCGCTCACTGTGACGAAATACCTAATCCCCACAAAGCACCAATTAAGAATATGTTTATTTGATCTAGCGTTGTAAATCTTAATTTTATAAATCACTTCTCTCTCAATAAAGAAGACTGAATACAGTTATGTATATTACTGTAAAAAGGGGACTGTTGATGTAAATATAAATCCATAGAGTGGCGTAGTGTATTGCTATTACATGACTGTTCTCTTCTGTAGTAATCAGAATTTCGAATGGTAAGCATTCGCATAATCTGAAAATATCACTATCTTAACGTTTAATGTAATTTCTACTCACTAGTGTTATCATCTTCAATAAAATGCTGACAGATTCTGACATACACCCCCCTCCCCTTTTATTTCATGAACACGTTGCTGTTAGTTGTAGGGATAACATAATTTCGTTACAGTCTGGTATAATTATTTCCAAACTTACTTTACTTATACAAGCTTACCCCCAAAGCTTATCTTTCGCTTGTTCATATAAATTTAATGTGATAAAGTTATTTTTATGAGAACATAATTAAGCTATTCAATGGATTGTATTGATTAATGAGGCGGTACATTTTGAATAATCAAGGCTATGTAAGTATCAAAGATAATAAGATCGTTCCATTCTATAAAGAATTACATTAGATGATCATGAGCGTTTGAGAATGTGCGTTTACTTTTGTTTACAGATATGTATGTATGCGTGCTAAGAAAGAAGCGTCTAAGAAGAACATATTCAATAATCAAGGTGTCTATTCACTAAATTCAGTTTTTAAGCTATACCATAAATGCACATAAAATACGTTAAGCTTCAAGTACTGAATAAAATTTCTGAAAATTTTTCTTTAATTTGAAATCAACATGACTAATTGATGAGTGATATAGGGTGCATAAAAACGCAGCTGAACTATGAAGCGCTCAGTGAAATCATCTTTTCAATTAGCCATTAAACTGAATACATTGGAATTACACTGAAATCAAGCATTTTCAGGGTCAATACAAACCTTATTCAATGTTGAACTTGATAAAATGTGGGGGAACTCTTTAAAAACTGCTTCTAAATACCCTCTATTGAAAGTGATTTTCTATAATTGTAGATAAATTAGCCTAAAATTTGCTTAAGATCACTGACCAACCAGTGAATTTAGGCTTTGAGCATCAGGTCTACTTTTCTGGCAGCAGTGCTAGCAAAAACTGCATTTATGTTGACATCTTTCAGGCAAATAATCTTTATGAAGAAAAGACGAGTTGAAAATATCTGGGAAACTTGAATACAAATTTATTATGCAAGCCGCTTTAACCTGAACTATAAGGGATCTCAACTTCATAAATATTTTGCAAGAAGTCTTGTGAATGAATATTAAATCCAGAAGGGTAATATCTAGAACAACGCATATAATTTCAGAAGTCTAATACGAACTGTACTCATAATAAATGCATAACTGAAATAATGATAAACAACTGTGGACTGACACTTCCATGAGAGGTGAGTCGCTGATGGAATTATAATCTTCAAAATCTACAGTCAAAAATTGAAAACTCATTCTGCTAACAAGTTAATAGACTAAATGACTGAAGATCTTTTCGTGCATAGAATCTATCAAACAGGTGAAAGGCAGATAGTGAAAAAAGGGAGTCAAAAATTATCGTGAATATTCGTAACTCAGGATTTTGGATGTTAAGAGTTAGTTGTTCACGCAACCAAGGTTTCAGTTGGCAAATGTTTCAGTGTCATACTAGAGAGCATCATTAGTGCGTCAGGACTACACAAAGAGAGGCTGAAGTAAAGATAATGCGCAGACGTTTATAATAAATTTGAACAATGCTAGAACAAAGACATTTGCAGGGTGAAGTGAACTCATTTTATTTCGTGGCCATTCATTAGCTGCAAACAGCCTACAATTGAAATGAAGTATTAGTATTAACAATGGCAAAACATACTTTAAATTTGTAGAAATAAACAGATTCGGTATATAATTTTTGGCATGTGTATGTATGTAGTCTTCCCTTTTCTTTTGATTGCATCATCTCTTCATTAGTTACTTACTGACTGTTGATCAATTAGCGATTTTTCAGTTTTTTAATGTGATTACATGATCAACTGGTGCTCTAACAACCCGTTTGTTTGTTGTGCCACCCCCCTCAATCCACAGCTCAAGATTTGCCAGTGATTTTCACTAAGATTTGTAATCATCACTCTTGTGTTTCCTTGACTCACTACCTTATTGTTAATCCTGGATTTCAAATCTTCGGTTATTCATACACATTTAAAGTATCGTTACTAATCATACTTCATTTCAATTGTGGGCTATTTGTATCTGATGTATGGCCATGAAATTAAATGAGCTCACTTTATTCTGCACATATCTTTGTTTTAGCATTGTTCAAACTTCCCAAGGGAACTAAATGTATGACATTTTATCAGAAAGTTGTCAAAATAATGAATAAGAGTGAATGGGGTCCTTATACATTCACAACTGCATAGATTACGTAGGATACTTTTGAATTAACAGGTAATCAAACTGTCGCCTAGTCCAGGTATGTAAAAGGCTTATTTGTTCAAGCCCTTCTAGATTTCCATAATAGTTTTAGCATAAATGAGGTTGGCAATTAAATCGTAGGCATGATGATCAGCTGAAATCATATTTCAATGAAGAAAAGCTACGCTATTGAATAAATTCTAAAAATTTTGTCTTACATAGCTATGCAAAAGAACTGATTGAGAAAGTAATTGTTTACCCTCAAAGAACGCTATATAACAGGAAATCTTTTAAGTAGAATGATTTTCTCAGCTATTTGTAAAACTTACTTCACAATAATGTAGGTAGGAGTTAGTAAAAGTGTTGACAGACCGCACATGGTTACTTAGTAATCTAGTGGCTTCCTCTGCCGAATGATGCTAGTGAATTAGGCCAAATTTCAACAGGAATTCAGACAGAATGGCAGAAACATGGGACTTTAGACAAGAGCGTTTTGATTTAAGTTATCGAACTTAGCAACAGAGAAAGTTAACCGAAGGGGGTTAAGCGACGGGTAATAAAGATTAACGTGGTTTTCTGGAGTTTCGAAGAAAATGAAACATAAATATATCCATAGTTGAGTTTGTCGCACGACATCTTCAACTGTTGACAGGGTGGACTAGCGAATATCTACCGTAAAAAGTGTTGTCAGAACTTAAAGAGTTTTTTGGTGACATCTCTGCTTGTAACTCTTACTTATTAGGCCATGTTCATATCTAGCGTAATGCACTGATTTAATTAAACTAACAAAAATGCACCTCGTTGACGTGTGTCATAATTCAAGAAACCTTAGTGTAATGTTTTCCATCCAGTAACTGCAGATAATCGGTAAAACTCAACTTTTAATGTCATTTACTTTCCCACTTTTGTGACGTTTCAAAATATAAAAATCCATTAGTTGTTAGAATTATTCGTCATTCTCCCTCACTTAAATCTGTAACAGGATCATTCGCACAGATCACCAATTTCTGACCAATAAGACAAGGTGGATAAGCATAATGGATTGTGTATTAATACCATGATTGAAGGAGGAATGAGAACGTGGGTGGCGGTAGGAATCGAAACAGTAACATCCGGGTCATTGACCCAGTGCTCTATCAACTGAACTACGAAACTAAACTCAATCTACCAAAATAGCGGCTGTTTTAGATATTCTATTTAATATTCTATATTACACTCCTGCTGTCCAATTTACCTGGATTTGGATGAGAAGACCTGGTTTAACAGACAGTGTGATCATGATTAACGAACAGTAGTGCATCACGAACTCATATGGCAGCGTGGTGAAACCCTGGGTGATTGAAGTAAAGACCTAAACAGCAGCTGAAACTCATAGCTAATGGTCCAGTAACCCGAAGGCAGTCGGTTCGAATTCTGTCGCTTCCTAGCAGACATTTTTTCTTCGGATAGATGCGAATATGTCTTTTTTTCATAAACTGTTCTGTCCATACTGGCCGTTATATCTTCCTTGTCTGCTTTAGTCAACCTCGCCTAGGTAACTAGTTCACCAGTTACTAGTCGGTTCCAAACCCGGATAAAGAGGGAAGGTTGAGCATACGGCTACCAACCATACCTCGTAAAACCAATCCAACCGCTACAGAAACTTCAAAGCACAAAGAAAATATGAAACACAAAATCAAACTTATTCCTCGCTGCAATCGGAGGGCGAGATGACACCAGTTGGTGAAAGCCTTCAGAAAGCCAATTGACCGATGTGTTTTCTCTCGATGAAAGCCGAGGTAAGAATGAGAACATGGAATGTCCAAACAATGTTTGGACCTAGCAAGGCTGTCCAGATTGCAAAAGAAATGAGAAGGTATGGCATAGAAGTGCTTGATATCTGCGAAAGGAGATGGCATGGAAGTGGACTCTCCAAACTCTTAACTGAAGATTAAATTATTAACTACGGTATTGTCACCCAGACGACAACCACGAGCACACTGAGTTTCCAAGTGGCTATCATGATATCCCCGAGAGCATCGAAGGTTATTTCTCATGCAGCGGGAACCAATCTCCTTCACGATCAGGATAATGACAGCAAGATTCAACTCGATAGGAAAGAAAGTCACAAACATACAAGGATACGCTACTCACCTACAAACAATGCAGATGAAGAGAAGAAGGAGGAATTCTACAAACAACTGCAATCACTACTGGAAAAGACTTCAGTTGGCAACATCGAAATTCTAATGGGTGACATGAATGCCAAACTGGCAGCAGACAACATAGGAAGAGAATCAATCATGGGTGGAGAAACACTTGGTGAAATAAAGGAGAATGAAGAACTGTTTTCAAATTTCTGCACATTCAACTACTTAGTGATTGATTGGAGGTGAGGCGGTCTGTAAAAACACAAGGATATTCACAAAGCAACATGGATTTCACCAGATGGACACACTACACTGAAAATCAGATCACCTTCATCTCAATCTGAGGAAAGTGGAGACGCAGCCTACAGGACACAAGGTCAAGAAGGGGAGCAGATGATGTATGTGGTTCACACCACTCACCATCTAGTGCAAACAACCTACCTTCAAAATCAAGTTGAAAGCCTTCACAGAAGTTGGTGATAAGCCGCAGTTAGAGTTCAACATCCAGAACAGAAACTGAAGGATGAAACTGCAAAGGACATCTCCATGTCAGCTATCGGGAAGAAATGGGAGACACTAATCAACATCCCTGAAGAAACCTCCATGGAAGAACACTGGAACTCTTTGAAAGAGATATGGAAAGAAACCTGCACAACGGCATTAGGAAGGAGGAAAAAACAAGACAGGGAATGGTTCTCGACGGACACATGGAAACTGATAGACCAAGGAGAAGAAAATGGTGAGGCAGAAGATAAACCAGTGCAGTGCAGGGATGAACAACGAAAAGAGAAACTGAGTACAACCCATAAAACACTACACTGCACAAAGAAGTGAAGGAGAGTGTGCGGAAAGACATAAGACACTTCCTCGACACATTGGCAAGTGAAGCAGAACAGGCTGCAGGTAGGAGAGACTTGACAATACTATATCAAATAAGCAGTTAATATCTGGAAAAGAGATCGACACAGATGAAACCAATGGAAGTTAGTGAAGGAAACCTAGTTACCGAAGAGGATAAACGAAGGAAACCATGGGTCGGCCATTTCAAAACCAATCCTGAATCGACTACCACTACCAGTTGCAACTCGTCCAGAAATACCACCAACAGTCCAGCCACAGAACTACCAGTTAACACAAGTCCTCCGACAAAAGCAGAAGTCCTGAACACCGAGAAGTTGCTGGAATCCTCGAAAGAAGCACGACCACATGGAACTCCTCCAGAAGCAATAAATCATACGCGAAAAGACAACAGCAGCGGACATGCTCACACCACTAGACCACTATTGCAAAAAGTTTGGAAGGAAAGAAAGGTATCTGCAGAATGGAAGAAGGGCTAGCTGGTCAAACTTTCAAAAAAGGGAGACCTAAGTTTTTGCAAGGACTGGCGCGGAATCATGTCCCATCCGTGTGCACCCCGAGCAAAATATTATGACGCATCATCCTGGACAGACTCAAAGATGCTTTCGACTCAAAATCACGACCAAAACAGGCTGGCTGGATCCAGGAAGAACAAATCATCTGCGGATTAAATTGCAACGCAACGCAACACATCAGCATACAACGGAGCATAGAATAGCAGTCAACTGGATCTTTAACTCAAATTTGTAGATTCTTAAAAGACCTTTGGCAGCGTCGACCAACAAATAATTTAGAAACTGCTTCAACACTACGGTTTTAGTGCCACAAACTCACATCAACCTCATTCAGCAGCTGGCTGTATGACGACACCACATACCAAGTGATTCACAATGGAAAGCACATTGATGCGTTAGAAGGGAAGACAGTAGTAAGACAAGAATGCCTACTATCACCGATGATCTTCTTGATTGTGGTCGACTGTCATGCAGAAAACCGTGAGGAGCAAGAAGAGAAACACACTCTGACTGAACCGACGAAAAAACCCGACGAGAAGATTTCGATTTCGCCAATCACGATGATGATGATGGTGATTTATGTCTAATGTCTCGTTGCACAAACTCGAAGATCTACACGCAAAAACCAACAAGTTGACAGAAGAGGTAGGACAGCGAAGACCGCATTTCCTTAAAGTGAACGCACAGAAGACACAGGTGAGGAACATACCCAACCAACAACAACAACAACAACAAACACCAATCACCGTCAACGGGAGAAACAAAAATGAAGTAGCCTCTTTCATCTACACCTATCTACGCAGCATCATTTCAAATACAGGAGGTGGCATAGATGAGGACATCAGAGCCATCATACGAAAGACAGCAAAACAGGCCTTCCTGAATTAACCTGAAACCAGTGTGGAGACATACTCCACTCCACTCCACTCCACTCAGCATAAAGCGTCAACAACATCCGGATTCTCAACACTAATCTCAGTCAACTCAGTGATTCTATGTGATGGTTCACAGACTTGATGCATCACGAAAAGCATTTCCAACAAACTACAGACATACATCATCAACACCTGCCGCCTACACTCACTCGATACTCACACTGAAGATCAGATGGCCAGAATAGTAAGAATGAACAACAAGCAACTCTGGCTGGCTGGCTGGCTGGCTGGCTGGCTGACAACGAACCAACCAACAACCCATCACCCAACAAATATGTTGAAGAAAGTGGATTGGGCATACACTGAGAAGACTATTCGGGGACATCACGCGTCAGGTCAGGTCAGGTCAGGTCAGGCCAGGCCCTCGAGTGAAACCGAAATCGGAAACGACCAGTTGGGTGTCTGAGGTGAGGGTCACATGGAGGGGATCATGTGAGGAGGAAATGAAAGCTTGTGGGCAATTGTGGATCTAGGTTCAGGGGACTGTAGAGAAGGGAGTGAAATGGAGACGTGCTACTGAAGCCGTATGTTCCCCTAGGAACCGAAAAGACAAATAGTAATAATAATAATAATAATATTTCGTGGACCTTACTGCTGATCCACACAAGTAATTGGAGCTGATTGCTCTGGAAAGCAAAACGCTGGTTGAAACTGTTTGTACAAAGCGTTATCACCTGAACTTTTGAATATGATAGTATTCTAAAAAATGAGATAATTACGTAAAGAATTGAGATAGTACAGCCAAAGCAGTCAAAATCATCGAATTATGTGATCGTGAATTGTGAGTTTTGTTGTATTGTCAATAATATTGGTTGCTTTCCCTTCAGTGTGAACTATTGACAAAGATGATCCGGTGAAGTTTGTTTCACTTAGACCATAAACTTTTGGAGTAGAGGAAATTTGAAGTTAATTTTGTGCCGATTCCACTAAAAAATGAAACCATCTGTATTGTCGCTAAGATCTAGGTTGTACTGAAAGTTTTTTCGATCGGAACTGATGACGTGACAGCTGGGCCTTGATTGTTTACCGAGATACATTAAAATTTGATTGCTCTGAAATTTGAAAGTATCCACGCTTATTTGCAGCATAACAAGACAACAACCAATGTTAATTGTTTTCAACCTCTGTCTCTTGGAAGTTTCTTGTATTACAGACTCGCTCCACCGACATATCTCAACCACCTTCACACTGTCCCTATTGAAGCTCTTCCTCTATGGATTTAACATTGAAACAACCATTTATTGCATGCAAACTAGTGTGTGAATCACAGGTGTCTATAATTAGTCTTGACTCTTCATTTTTTATTTATACCAAACATGTTTTAGATTATTACAGACATTATATACATCCAATTTGTAAGTTTATTGAGTTTTGACTGATTTCAAAGCAACTTATACCACAGATTGACATCAGTTGGAAAACCATTTAAAACCTGCAGACAATGGATAGGTGTTGAGTCCTAGTTTTCGGCTTTTCATCAGCGCCTATCTATAAGGGATCGAACTATGGACCTATGTGTCTTGCAGTGAGCGCATTATCATTTAACTACTGCTTCAAAATCCTATGACTAATGTAATATAGAGCTACTACTGTTTTATTTAATCAGTGAGTATTGGTTCTGATAGCCAACTTCATCGAGCATGGAGATAATAGCTTTTTACTAGAACTTCAGGAAGGAAGGAAGTTACTAACAAGAATCTTATTATTATTCATTTTGTCGGCTTTTGAGAAATTAGTTGGTTCCAAATAGGCTTTCACCATAGATCGACAACAGCTTAAGAAACATAGAGAGCTTGGAAGCACTAGACAGGTGTTTTGTCCCACTTTAGGACTTTTCACCAGTCTCAAAACATTTACCTCGAAATACCTGGATATGGTTGTATTAGTGGTAATGATGGGTAAAAATCTGTTGGGCTACACACTTTAGATTGATGAACTGTTTATTTAAGTGCTCGTGTTCTCGAAACTAACTGACGATCTGTATAAATGTAATGTAACGTAAATGCCTGTCACCGGACAAACTTGAGTAGTTAAGTTAATATTTTGCGAGTCGTTACGGCCTATTCTTTCATCTTTTGTATTGTTAAGCATTCTCATTTGATTCTGTACCTTCAAGATTGTTAACGTTTTGATTTTGCTTTGAAGAAAAGTGGTTGATAATTAGCATAAATTAAGAAACTATTCAATTTACAAGTACGACATAGCTGTTTCGTTTCAGTTTTAGACTCTGCAACTGCATGCTGCCAAAACCACAAACATGTTTGATCTTCGGAAAGAAATTGATAATTATTAACTGTGTTACATCAGTCTGATGACTGAATGGCATCATACTCATGAAGATATATGAAGGTTGTTGACTCGACGCCGTCAGAGGATGTAAGTGGTCTTCAATAGGCAGTTCTGAACCGCAAAGAGATAGCTGTCCAATTCTTTTTGGGTTTCTTAGTTTTTGAACTATTATAGGTTTGAGTTTTCTCTCTTTACATGACATTAACAGTCCAAATGATGAGAACATTAGTATTTGACTACAAGACATTTTAATTTTCAGTTTTTGTGTACATTTTCACACGGAATATGGGAAAAAGATGAAATGATACACTCTTTCAATATCTGATAAACTGTACTCTAACTGTTGAGATGAATGCTCTTATAAATCCACTGAATAAGATGTTTATTTATAAAAGCATATCCACTGGTTGCCATTTTTGATGAAAATGTTTAGCTGGATTTCTTTCAAATCCTTTCTCATATATTTTTGTACGTTAAGCATTCAACACTTAGGTTTCTAGGATTCATCACTTCAGCCTTTTAGTGTTGACTTGGTGGAGTGAACTGACCAGTCATTGTTAGTATTTGAGATAACTGTGCAAGAAGTCTAGACCACATATACTCCCCATCAAACTGCAATATCCGTTCCTACAGGTCGTCAGTCACAGCCCGAATAGCTCAGTGGTAACGTCACTGACTAATACTAGGTGACACGGTTTCGAATCTCACAGGGGACATCAGTACCCTTGAGGTTGCGGATACACCTTGATGATGATTATCGACAAGCATGAATCCTAAGTCGAAGGCTTGGTACCGATCGCCTCCAGCCAACTAACACCCATCAAAGCGTACTGCGATGTTGAACTTCCTAGTTTGGTGGCCATATTGGAAAAAATGACTAATAGAATTCGGTCAGCCCTGAGGACTAGACAAAATGAGATTGGTTGCTCTCCAGTAATCAGTCAATGTAAACTGAGATATTATTAGAATGTGAGGGCTAACGAATACATCTAAGATGTATGCATTTCATATTATTCATGAATTGTTGGCCAGCTGAGCCCGTACACTTGTATAATTCTTATTACTGAGAATTACACTCATAAATGACAAATTGTAACAATAAGGTATGATCTGGTAAGTCAGAGTTAAAACAGGCAAACGTTTTGCACTGTATGTTGTGGTAGACCTGAAGGATGAGTTCTGAGTACTATGCTGATCATATTTTGATCTTCACCGGCGAAGCATTTACGGTAATCTTTGAAATAACAGACAACGTTTGATGTACTTGGTTTATTCATGGCATCCTAATACATGTTCAGCTACCAACAAATATTAGCGCGCAATTCACAAGTAACTCGTTTGATTGTCTGATTTATGATGATGATGAAACATAACCCCAGGGTTTAGCAAGCATGATCAGTATTTTTCTATGTGCAAGTTTCGGAAGTAACTATTGAATGAAGTTGTGTGAAATAGATCATGTGATGAAAATATGAACTTGTATTGACCGTGATAGTTGTGACATGCATTCAGCGTGCTATCAACATTTATTTCATTTAGTAAGCTGTGACTGTTGGGATAAAAATAGGATGAAAAAAGCTTTAAAGAAATTAAACTCAGACAAAAGTAATTTATGTAGCTACTATATTTCAGTCTTAACATTTTGGAAGGGCTGAAAGATTTTATAGAAAATAAAAAACCCATCAAGTGATTGGTTGATGGATTTCAAGGTAGTATTCATCTCGGAATGAAATCATTTGGGGTACCACTGGAAACTTGGGGCACTAAACAACTGTTTCGTTCTAGTTTAGAACTCTTCAGTAGGGCTTGCTGATGATTCCGCCGTGGATCGAGTTCAAAATCACTAGGCTTCATGCTGAGAATGTTACTACTCAGCCACTTTGTCAGAATCAAATGGTCTACATTTTCCTAATTCTGTCGATTTGCGATATAGCGCAACCACTACGCAATATTATCGTTAAGTATTTGTCCTCAAACCTAACAGGCGATGACGACTTCTTATTAGGACTTCATGAAATCCACCCTAAAGCAAGTCATCAATGAGCACTAGACAATAACCGATAACTGACTCGAAAGACTTTGCTCTTCCATCAAAACTTGAATTTTTGTTGACATAGTCTGAACTTCAATGAATGTTTTCGTCATTCTTCATCGATATGTTCACTTTGTTAATCATTCGGAACTATCTTTTGCTATGATTTGTGGAGTTTTTTCAGCCTGAAATAACGCACATTTGTGCTGTACTGAAGCAACTAGTTAGATAGTTTCTAAAGCACACTTTAACATCTTGATGTAAAAGTCTTCTTCAAGGTGACATCATCTGAGAGTCGAATGACACTCCAGCTATCATTTCCAATGGAAGTCGAAAATAAAAAGAGACAAAGATTTTCCTTACGATTATTTATGCTAATCTTTTCTACACAATCGATTGGCTATTCGACCTAGTCATCACAGAACTATGCTTTCTTTTTTGGACTTTATATATTCGCTAAATTTTGTAATCAAATGAAATAACAATTAAGGGACAAATAGTTTTGGGTACTTTAAACAAGTTGATGAAGGTCAAATTCATAAAAAAACAATAAATAGAAACATCTACCAACTGTGGTCAGAACGATCAAACTCTCTAAGTCAAGTACAACTGAGATAATTTGAGGGAAGTAAACAACCGGGAGTTACAAAGTTTATATTAACAAACAGTTTCCAAGAATTTATGATAGATAGTGCCTAGCAGTGGAATCCAATATACGCATTTCGTCCTACCTGGGACTTATCAGCTTGACATACCTGCCTGTCGAGACTCGAAACTAATCGCTTCAAACGTCAGTGTTATCCACTAGACCACCGAGTCATGATAATCACTCCTTGTACTTCATAGTTTACTGACTTATGGAAACAAATATGCAATTATTATAGTGTGGAATTACATTACCATAATCTTCATAAAAAGCTCCAAATCCCTGAAGCTTTCTATAACTAATCACGTTGCACAGAAGTTCAGAGAAAAAGCGCATGAACCCATGTGTTATTATCAGATTGTTTCTAGGGCCGAAAATCAATACAACATTCCAATCTAGAAAGGCTTCGGAATAGCCAAGGTCATTGTAAATATGTACAAACCCTTGTATTTTGTAGATATTTTTCATGTTGCAATACATTTTCTGTTATCTTTTCACCTTTTCCACTTATCGAAAACAATGAGCTAAAATCAAGGAATGAAATCTGCATGTTCTTTGTCAACCGTCTACACAAATTATTTATTATTACTATTTGTCCTTTGGGTTCCTAGTGGAACATACGGCTTCAGTAGCACGTCTCCAGTTCACTCTCTTCTCTACAGTCCCCTGAACCTGGATCCACAACTGCCCACAAGCTTTCATTTCCTCCTCACATGATCCCCTCCATGTGACCCTCACCTCAGACACCCAACTGGTCGTTTCCGATTTCGGTTTCACTCGAGGGCCTGGCCTGACCTGACCTGACCTGACCTGGCGCGTGATGTCCCCGAATAGTCTTCTCAGTGTATGCCCAATCCACTTTCTCCAACATATTTGTTGGGTGATGGGTTGTTGGTTGGTTCGTTGTCAGCCAGCCAGCCAGCCAGCCAGCCAGCCAGCCAGCCAGCCAGCCAGCCAGCCAGCCAGCCAGCCAGCCAGCCAGCCAGCCAGCCAGCCAGCCAGCCAGCCAGCCAGCCAGCCAGCCAGCCAGCCAGCCAGCCAGCCAGCCAGCCAGCCAGCCAGCCAGCCAGCCAGCCAGCCAGCCAGCCAGCCAGCCAGCCAGCCAGCCAGAGTTGCTTGTTGTTCATTCTTACTATTCTGGCCATCTGATCTTCAGTGTGAGTATCGAGTGAGTGTAGGCGGCAGGTGTTGATGATGTATGTCTGTAGTTTGTTGGAAATGCTTTTCGTGATGCATCAAGTCTGTGAACCATCACATAGAATCACTGAGTTGACTGAGATTAGTGTTGAGAATCCGGATGTTGTTGATGCTTTATGCTGAGTGGAGTGGAGTGGAGTGAAGTGCGGTGCGGTGCGGTGCAGTGGAGTGGAGTGGAGTGGAGTATGTCTCCACACTAGTTTCAGGTTAATGCAGGAAGGCCTGTTTTGCTGTCTTTCGTATGATGGCTCTGATGTCCTCATCTATGCCACCTCCTGTATTTGAAATGATGCTGCGTAGATAGGTGTAGATGAAAGAGGCTACTTCATTTTTGTTTCTCCCGTTGACGGTGATTGGTGTTTGTTGTTGTTGTTGTTGTTGGTTGGGTATGTTCCTCACCTGTGTCTTCTGTGCGTTCACTTTAAGGAAGTGCGGTCTTCGCTGTCCTACCTCTTCTGTCAACTTGTTGGTTATTGCGTGTAGATCTTCGAGTTTGTGCAACGAGACATTAGACATAAATCACCATCATCATCATCATCATCGTGATTGGCAAAATCGAAATCTTCTCGTTGGGTTTTTTCGTCGGTCTATTTAGAGTGTGTTCCTCTTCTCACTCTTCGCAGCTACATATAAATAACATTGGCTATATGAAGTAGTCACTACAGGGATATAACTATGTGGCGACTGTGGTTTTGAAAACGATGAAGTCTCTTCAGCATATCAGATGATGATAAACAACCTATCCGCTGCAATTTTGGCGACTAACCAACGTTAAACAAGTAAGATTTAACCTTTAGGCGATTTCTAAAACGTCATTCGGATACACTTGTGATAATTCAGTTATATATTCAAAACAACCAATCAGATCAATATTCGGACCTCGTAAGCGAGACATTCAATCAACTTGATAAAGACGATGTCAATCAACTTATTAAGCTAATAGAAAACACGCTTGAATAAATCATTGTTTTCATCAATTCGCAACTCACTGAACGAATAATGGTCAGAATGTCATAGAATACTTTGATCCAAGTCATTCCAGCTTGAAGAATACTTTACACCTCATTATGTATATCTTGAAATTCAAGTGTTCCTCCACCACATATTATTATGAAAGTTAATTTGATGGACTTAATTTTTGCTCCTTTTACTCTATAGTTTACCTTAACAAATTTAAATTTTTAATACTTGTCTATTTATAGATTTATTGAGTCGATAGTTGCAATAAAACGAATGATTAGTTTAGAGAAACAGTATATGTCTGAAACGATCGCGTTAGTTAAAGAAGTTCAGCAACCATCAAATCTTCCAAGTGGATCGTTACTAAGTGTACCAATTACAAATAATCAATTTTCACAACGAACAAAAACACTGGATATATCAAGTAAACTGTTTTTTGAGTAATGCAAATGAGCTAATAAATATTTATACACTGAGTTAACTTATATGATAATTTAACGTATTGATTTTTACCGAATTGTGTTGAACTGAAAGAATTTGGAAATATGGTGCATTCAAACTGAATGATAAACTCTTGGCACCAAGACCTTGTTGATGTTGGGTGGAAACTTGCTTGGATAAGGTCATGGTATCCAAAGTTAGGATGCTACAGCCACCTAGAACACCGTGGTTTCAAATATCTCTCTAGCTAATGTTGATTTATGGTGAATACTAAGCAGATGATGAGTCCCCTCTAAACCTTTTAACTGAATGCCTCTTTGGTTTTTGAAGCGTCAAATGACTGTCTGTTTAATTTACTATTTTGTAATGACGAATTTTCAGCCTGGATGAAACGACTAGCGAGTATATTGCAGTTCTCAGTGAATATTTATCTCGTGAAACTTATTTTGCAAAGAGTATTCGTCTCAATCTGATGCCATTTACATATATTTATTGGATAACTTCTTGTCTTTACACCTACTCACAGTTTGAGTTACATTCAAAATTCCACATTTGCTAGCTTACATGTTTGTAGATGATCATTTCAGTACTAGTTAACTTTTAGCTTAGCATGATTAACTTCAAAAGATCGTCGGTGAACATTAATCATTTCTGTTTATTGATACTTTTAATTTCCAGTTAATTTTTATGCTGGATCATATTGATCGGTCTCGTAGCATTTGGACTCCTTGAACGGATGCATTAATAATTCTTCATGTTTGATTTTAGTACTATTTACTTCATGATGACTAGCACTGGGACCCAAGAAGTGCATTTCATCCTACTTGGAACTTATCATCTACATCCTAGTGACTTATGGTGTTTCCTTTGAAACTCAAACTCATCACCTATCACTCCAAACGCTACAGCATTATCTACTAGGCTACTGAGTCATGATAGCGACCTTTTATGAAATGGATATTAGTTGTTATTTATTGATACTTGTAATTTCGAGTGTCCTGGATTTCACTGTTAGCCACCAGCAAGCCAATTATCGCATAATATTCCATTGCTCTTAATTTGATTCATCTAATGTGTGGATATGCTTCTCGTTTAAAGAATCCATTAGCAAGTTATTCAGATAGTTTCTGATCAACTGCTCAGATCCAAATTTCATTTGAAAATGAAGGCGAAAATAAACTTGTTGATAAGTTTTTGTTAGCATATCACTTATCAGTTATTTTGCAAAAACTTTTGAATTTCCTCTTGTGATTTAACCTATCTAACGTTTGATAAAGAGAATTCCTACACAGACATTTCTAGATACATAATCTTTCACATTGATCTCAACTCATTTACAAAGTAACCATCAAATATCCTATGTTACTTTATCTTTTTTCAATGGATGACTGTGAACGTCGGTAAAAAAAAGGAAATTCACTCACTAATCAGATGAACTTTCGTTCAGTGGGCGATGAGTCACACTTATTGTGTAAAGACTAGTGATACAACCTAGTTACCCAAACGTCAGTATATGGGGCTGGATTCGAACCCACAACTCATCGGTTAGAAGTCGAGTACATAGATCAATGCCTCACAGATCTATACTGTAAAATGTAATATAAAAAATGAAATTACACAAGCCATTCTTCAAATCTGTGACAATTGACTTTTGTATTATCCTTCTTAGTGTGTCCCACTGTTTTCTTCACACTAATACTCAGTCTGTCAAGATAAATGTCTCCAAGAGCTTGTAACAATGAACTCAGGAAATATAACTGTCCACTTATAAGTTTTATCTTTGAAAACTGGTTCATTTATTTTGATGTAATACATTGAGTAACTAGATCCATTTATCTAGTGCCTATCGATCAGTGATGAACTAAAACTGATTTAAGGTAAACGATTTGATAGGAAACAGACAGGATAGTAGTCCCTAAAAACAAAATGGCCATGAAAAAGGAACTTGAGTATTGAGAGCGATATGGTTATTTTGGATGGCTTTTAGAGTCCATCGTTTGAAAACTCTCTTACTCTTTGTGACCTATTTTCCATAAGACAATTTTTTACACGGAATTTGTCAACTAAATTGTTATGATATGTAAAAAAATTGTTTCGACAGAAAAGATGATCAACTCCTAGCAGTCTTTGGATTTCATCCGCCTTTCATAAATACTTCAAGAGCACTACTAATTGTGTATTCTGTAGTTGGTTAGCACGAGAATGCTATACTGGTACCAAAAGTGGTATAATTCGACATATTTCATTTAAGGTTATAATATCTGTCGTAAGACTTTTAGCGAGATCATACCACAGAAATTCATGCGATGAATTAAATGCATATGGTTCATAGTGCTGTTAACTACATCAGTTTTGCGTGCAGCTCAGACGTTTAATTCTATGTGATCAGATTGGATCTAGATCTTATCACAAACTGGCACTACTAGAAGAAGCAATGAAAATCAGGGAGTGTTGCACCAGCATTTAATCTTGATTTGAAGTTATCGAAATCTGCTCAACTTAGACTTCATGCAGGATTGAATTCAAGACTTTTATGTCTCGCAAAGACGAGGGCTATTTGTTGAAATGCACTGGCTTTTTCCTGAGTGAATATAGAGACTTCAAATAGTCTACGCTTGAGGTTGATGAAATCACAATTTAGGAAGTTTTCTCAGCAGCTTTGGTGTTTTTCTTCTTCCATCTTGATAACAGTGTAAAGTTGCAACAACCGAAAATTTACGTTAAGGTAGCATATTTTATATCTCATAAGAGGTTATTTACACTTTTTAAACGTAGGTAATCCTTCACGAATGCGGCAGCTGGATGCAGGACTTCAGCGTGTACGACGAGTACGACGTCAATTCTGTCGTACAGAACACGATGCAGCCAGTATTGCTTTGACTAGTGGGGTAGTTGGTGCTGGACCATATGCAATAGCTCAAGGCATATTGTTCTATCGAAGGGAAACAATACGCTTCTTAATGACAATTGATACAAGTAAGTCAAAAATTGTATTGTCTTTTGATGGCCTTTTTGTCCTATACTATCGTTAATCTTCGGTGTTCTAAAAGTAAACTTCAGAAAGCTGTTCACTTCTGTTTAGTGTTTGTGGGTGCATAGTAATGAATGGTATTCTCCATCTTTTAAAAAAACATAATCCTTGTAGCGAGTTCTGGTAGATATTGAGTGTTTGAATTTGTGATCATTTAACATGTAACAACTAATCTTTATACGAGATGGCATCAGCTAACGAAGCATTAGGAATCAAGAGAAACTGTTCAGCTGTTTCATCCTACATTTAGACTTATCATCAGTGCACTACTGATGATAACACCTCATGAAGAATTAAACCGAGGACCGTCAAGATTCGTGGTAAGTACATTCAAAGTCAGTTCAATAGCAACATGAGTGACTGCTTCTTTGAATCTTTTGAATAGAGTGAGATTCTTTGAAATTGCAGACACGTTTCACTGATTAGCGCCATTAAAATTAAAATCTGGCTATGTAGTTTCTTGCTGAATATCTTCGAAAATTAGAAACTAATCGTTGGTAACAATTTATGGGACTGAGCAGTAAATTTCGTTATTTCTTGTTTGAAGGTTATTAAAAGCTTTTCTAAACATAAGTGCATTATAGGCGCATATTTGTATGACAGATTCGCACATCATGATGCTCGATCGGCGTTGATGTATGGGTTGAGTTCCCCGTTTGCAACCACTGCATAAGCTGTGTTGACTGGAACAATTTTTCCTTGAGGTCCTTCCTATAGTACCACAAAGACGTGTTTCGTATTTGGAAGGCTAAAAGCAGTTTTCTTCATAGGGCAGATAATTTACCTTATGAACAGGGTTTGAAGGTGAATTTGTACTATATAAGGTTTGGCAGCAGTAAAGTTTTTCTGAAGAACCAACATTCCAAGCTGATGCTGCCTTATCTTGTCAGAAGAAAGAGTTAGAAAAGTTCAATGCTGAAAATGGTATATTCATTCGCATCCCTTGTGGGTGAACATCCTTAAGTAACTGTCATTTAGGTCCTACTGTTATACGAAATTAGGCCACTTTCTCTTTCCTGTATCTCTCGGAGACATCAATTAACATGATATGGGAAATCAGTAATTAGTAACCACCGATACACTTCTAACAGTGTTAAAAGCCCTTTCGACTGTAAGCTAAATTCTCTACCTCTGTCTACATTTTTCACTTGTCTTCGATTTCTGTCATTAACATTAAGCCCCTTACAGTTTCCTTAACTTCGAAATTTGCGACCATTGCTAACGATCATAATCGGAATAACGTCTAGTGGTGACATTCGACTTCATCCATTTAAAGGCAATATTGCAGATTTTGAGGGTGAAAAGAGTACTGAACAAGAAAATTATGCTCATCAGTGATCTCAGTTGGGACTGACGTAGCTGTCTAGGGAGATGACAAAGAGTTGTCCTTTTGATGAATGGCGTCCAGAGGTGTCTGCTAAAGTTGTCCACTATCCTCAGTTGAACTGATAAATATGAACTTACATACGTCAAACTTCTTACAGATCAATTTACCTCTAGAATGCCCCTGGTTGACGTAAAGTACATCGACTAAATAGTTCTGTTACTCAAAGACATTGAGAAAATAATTCAGTCTTATGAATGCCTCGAGCAGAATTCTGACTTAAGCCGCTTATGGGATCGGCAAGATATCTGAGTACGTATTAAAAGATGAATATACTGCTCAGCAGTTTGCTCTCTCCTATCATACATCTATGATACACAGCCATTAAAAGAGGAAGATATAAGGATGCTACAGATTTTTGACCATATATGTCTTCTTAGTATTGCTGGTATCTGGTGAAATCACTGTAAATAATGTTGAGGTTAAGCATAGAGTACTAGAGGAAGAAGGCAACTCAGTGAGTGGAGTTGTGAACCTTCAGTGATTTAAATGACTTGGACATGTGTTGTGCAATTCGCAATATTATCTTAAGTAGGATTGGGTTGAGAAAAGGTTAAAGGTGGTCTAAATGAAACGATACACCTATCCATGAAGCCTAACAGTGTCAGTTTTGGGCGCGTAAAAAACTGTAGGCTACTTAGCTCCAGTCCTTGAGATTATGAAAATCAATGGTTAAATAGTCTTATCGACATGGTACAAAATTTATCATGATAATGCAGATATATATACTTTTCATCATCATTCACGTTCGAGGAAATAAGAGAAGCCTAGACTATTTGACTATTTACAAGATCATGCAATTAATTTGACAAAACTAATGATTGATTGGTTGTTTAGTGACTTAAATTATTATGAGGACCCATGATGATCGTATGAATGTGTGATTGTACTTTTGACCATCGTGAAATATGTGAACCAGCAAAAACGTTTGATATTTAACTTAGATATCACTGACAGAACAGAAAGACATTTTCACATATAGAGTAACAAGAATTAATGTTGTCTACTCAATAACCACATGCAAGTTCATGCTGTAGACACAAGCCTGGTGATACTACCTAGTTTCAAAAACCTTAGTTGATGGAGCAGAGTCCTAACCTGCAACCCATCAGTTGAAAGTCGAATGTTTACACCAATTAGCCATAGCTCCATCGTCAACATGTACAACGCAAGAATAATGAAATGTGATAATTTCGATAATGATTTTCATGGGTGAATGATAAAAAGTATTGAATAAATGTCTCACTTTATTATAGAACTCTTCAGGAATAATCACATGATAGGAACCTTGTGATATTGAAGCAAGAATCTTTGGTTATTTAGTGAGCACTTGGAATTTTAAACCAATGACCTATGAACTTACAATTGTTTTCATTACACTTATGAATAATATCTTTAAAAATGCGAACAAGTCAGCATTGAGAATCACTTTTATTTTAGTCAATCAGGAGCAAATATCATTTCTTGATGAGTTTTGATTAAAAAATTAAAAAGTACTTTTCAGGAAAGTACAAAACTTTTAAGTTTACTACAAGCGTATTTTGAAAGTGAAAACATCTTTTGTATAGATTAATGTAACGCTGATTAAATAGGATAAGATTTACACTGAATAGTGGAGTCTACAAAATTTATTGATTTTTGTACACAGCATGTTAGTGGGAAAATTTCATGTGCCAAGAAATTACGAAACAGACATCCTCATCATATTTGACTTTTCATGACAGTAAGTCAATTCAGCATATGGTTAAAAATTCCTTTTGAAAAAAAACATGAGTGAGTGACTGTAACGATCACCCTATTATTATTATTTGTCCCTTGGGTTCCTAATAGAACATACGGCTTCAGTAACATGTCTCCATTTCACTCTCTTCTCTGCAATCTTTTGAACCTGGCTCCATGACAGCCCACAAGCTTTCATTTCCTCCTCACACAATCTCTTCCATGTGACACTCACCACGGACACCCAACTCGTCGTTTCCGATTTCGGTTTCACTCGAGGGCCTGACCTGACCTGACCTGGCGCATGGTGTCTCCGAATGGTCTTCTCAGTGTGTACCCAATCCAATCCGATCCATCTCAACTTTCTTCTGCACATTTGTTGGGTGATGGGTTGTTGGTTGGTTTGTTGTCAGCCAGTCAGTCAGTCAACCAGCCAGCCAGCCAGAGTTACTTGTTGTTTATTCTTACTATTCTGGCCATCTGATCTTCAGTGTGAGTATCGAGTGAGTGTAGGCGGCAGGTGTTGATGATGTATGTCTGTAGTTTGTTGGAAATGCTTTTCGTGATGCATCAAGTCTGTGAACCATCACATAGAATCACTGAGTTGACTGAGATTAGTGTTGAGAATCCGGATGTTGTTGACGCTTTATGCTGAGTGGAGTAGAGTGGAGTGAAGTGCGGTGCGGTGCAGTGGAGTGCAGTGGAGTGGAGTATGTCTCCACACTTGTTTCAGGTTAATGCAGGAAGGCCTGCTTTGCTGTCTTTCGTATGATGGCTCTGATGTCCTTATCTATGCCACCTCCTGTATTTGAAATGATGCTGCGTAGATAGGTGTAGATGAAAGAGGCTACTTCATTTTTGTTTCTCCCGTTGACGGTGATTGGTGTTTGTTGTTGTTGTTGTTGTTGGTTGGGTATGTTCCTCACCTGTGTCTTCTGTACGTTCACTTTAAGGAAGTGCGGTCTTCGCTTTCCTACCTCTTCTGTCAACTTGTTGGTTTGTGTCGTAAACGTTTAGAACACTTGTCAGTCCCATTAGGAGGTAAATAACGCTATCATTTTTACTGAGTGAATTTACAGGTTTTTTTTGAAGGTTCCAAGTTTCCACATAAGCTCACTAGTACGCCAGAGAATCCTCATGTTTAATGAAACAGCTATGTAATGATCTTGGTCACTTAATCAAGCTTACTGTAACAGATTTAACTTACTTTTATAATCCTAAAATGGCAACGGTTCGAAGTATCTTCACCTTTCAAAAAACTGAATTCTTGATTAAACCACGAATTTCAAAATGTTCACCGAAATCCTATCATTTGGTGGTCCACAGTTGAACGAAAAAAACAGGAAAACCTGCCCACAATTTTTTGTGATTTTGATCAAATTGTATGCAATTTGGGGGGTTTGTAGGGATTCAGTGTTTTTTTGAAGTTGGTATTCATCATGGACTGATATAAGTTGGAGGAAAACTGGGAACCTGGGAGAACTGGACAGCTGTTTCGTCCTAGTACGGGACTCCTCAGTAGTGTGGACCCATGATTCCCTCAAGGATAGAACCCGGGACCTTGAAGTTCCGTTGCCAGCACGTTACCATTGAGCCATTGGGTCGGAATTGTACGTTCATGTTCATAAGAATTCATGACGTTGTTTATATTCAGATGCACGTCTCTCCGTTTTGTGGATATTCATCCCACTGCCGTATATTATTTAGGCTCTGATCTACCTAAGTTGCACAGAGTTAAGTAAACGGAATTGACACTGGGGAGTCATGTTTTCTTGCTATATAAAACAGCTCCATCAATCTAGCCACTGTGATTGTCTGTTTAATCACCAAGTAAAACGGTTTGCAGTATTGAAACACAATTAAATTGATCATCACATATCTGCGTTGTAGATAACTGCATGATTAGAGAAGTATAGATAAAATGGATTAGCATACTATTGAAAATTCCATCTTATGTCAATTTAGAAGATTGTCACTAACATATTAGATGGGTTTTTTATTTGATATAGGACACATTGATGTTGTATTTACCAGATAAATTTTGTAGCACAATTTACTGCTCAGCTTCATATCAAGGTAACAACATAAATTCCTGCCTTGTTTTTATAGTTCTGCTGTCTTTTCTTTCTCTGATTTGATTGATAGTAGGATTTTCAATATATCTGGAATTGATGTTGAATCATTCCGTCTACACGTTTTAGCAGTTGGAATGATTAATAAGCAGAAATTCAGTGATCAACCTCTTTGCATACTACATTAGACCTTAGGGCTGTTTCTCTGTTATACCCAGTTGTGTAAGCAAGCTAAACGAACAGGGTTAACAGAACATAAGAACCCTAGGTAAGCTTAGATTGACAGACTTTACTAAGATAAGTAATCTGCAGAAGAATACGACCATAGCTACGCATGCAATAACACAGCCAAAAAACAGGATGGGATGGAGTAACTGTCCTGAAGGCTAGTGTAGTTAAATGGAATGTTCATCAATCCAACGGCTAACATGTATAGAAGGAATGATTCAACACCAATTCCAGATATAATGAAAATCCTACTATCAATCAAATCAGAGAAGGAAAAGAGTAGAACTATAAAAAACCAAGGCAGGAATTTGTGTTATTACCCTGATATGAATATGAGCAATAAATTGTGCCCGAAACGTCATCTAGTAAATAATACTGATAAATTCATAATTGATTTCAAGTTGATGTTCATCATAAACTGATATCAACTGAAAACCTGGGAGCACTGGAGAGCTGTTTTGTCCTAGTTCGGTACTCCTCAGCAGTGCGCACCCACGACCCCGCCAGGGTTGGGGAAATTGAACTTAAATAATATGACATTGAAACAATATTGGTGGTTATAATTATAGTAATCTTTCCAGTTGATGATATGAAGGCTGAATGATAACAAAAAGGGGTTGCGTAAGATTTTTTTTAATCGTTCATAGGGTGCATATAGATTATAGAGGGATGGAAACATGGTAAAGTTAATAAACAATCAAAGGATTAGGTAATATGAGTGAGATAACAAGTTAACTGAGATGAAATGAAAATATTTAATCAAAAGTTGCAATCATTTGGAAGATTAAATGAAGTAACACCGGGAACTATCGAAAATATAAAAAATAATAATGACGGTATGAGCACAAAGATCAATCTAACTAAGGAGGAAGTTGAGAGAAAAAAAAGAAAGAATCAAAGATCAAATTAAGGCTAAGGTAGAGACAAAGATAGCACATACTTCTTTGGCTTCAGTTCATGGATAGCCAAGGTTTCTACTGTCTTTAGAAGTTGAAGACGGAGTAAATGTGAAATGTTTGAGTGTATTCGATAGACAACCTTAAAATCTTTGTTCGGGTCAGTTGAATTATTGAGATCGGTTATATATTTGTGGATTGAACTTAGAATGCATTCTCTTTCACCCTTATAATACTAAATCACTGTGCGCTAGAACATATGGATAAATGTAATATGGAATTATATTTTACTACAATGTCTAACTTGTTTACTTACATTAAGATTATCACTGGCTTAACAGTGGTTTTTCACTTACAAGTAGTAAGTTTCACTATGATTATAAAACATTTCATCTCAGCTTAGTAAGATATATGGTTCCGTAAATGACAGAACACAAGTCTCATAGAATTTTAAAAAATGAAATTAAGGAGGTAAGGAAATTTCCTCTGAGGAACTAGATAAACACGGTTATAATCCTATACCATAAGGAGACGTCAGAAGAAGAGTCTCAACAAACATGACACAAGAGTTTAGTTTCGTGTAACAAATACCCTACGCTCTAACTTAATAACAGTCACAGATGCAGTACGTACAGAAAATCAACAGAACTGGGTTTATGAAATCAAATGCGTAGACTGTACTGCAGTATATGTTAGGGAGACAACTAGGGAGTTAAATGTAAAAGTAAAGGAGCATAAACTATGCTTAAAGCAGATTCCGAAAACCTTAGCAGAGGTTAAGAAGCTAGAAAGCAAATCAGGAATCGCATTGCACTCCATAGAAATGGGCCACAAAATTGACTTTGACGGAATCGAGATTCTACATAAAGGCTTTGGGTCGTACCAAGAAAGCCTGACACCTGAAGCCCTACATATATGAACGAATCCAGACAGTTTCAATAGACGAAATGGAGTACAGTTAGCTGCCTCTTGACAATTAGTAAGCAGTACTTACCTTCAACACCAGTTTGAACTTTGTTATCTCTGCACTAGCAACATTATTATTATTACTACCATTATTATTGCTTTTTTCATCTTTACTCTGATCCGACAAATCAATGAAAAATTCGTTAATACTATTCACACCGATATGCCGAATGAAATGACATACATATCCGCCTTATGTTTGCTGTTGTGCTTATGAAACTACCGAATGACTATAAACTCACCAGTGACATTTTTTGTCTGATATTTGCAATCAAGGAAAATATGAATAGTAACACACACGCACACACATACTCGGCATAAAACAAGAGACACGCTTTGATAATGAATGATAGTAATCATATTTTGAAAGTCGATGACAATACGAAGAGGTCTGGGCAAGGAGATTGAATACAAGTCTTTTGTTTCAGTGATTATTATGATGATTATTCGTCCCACCGGTTCCTAGTGGAACATACGGCTTCAGTAGCATGTCTCCATTTCACTCCCTTCTCTACAGTCCCCTGAACCTGGATCCACAACTGCCCACAAGCTTTCATTTCTTCCTCACATGATCCCCTCCATGTGACACTCACCTCAGACACCCAACTGGTCGTTTCCGATTTCGGTTTCACTCGAGGGCCTGGCATGACCTGACGCGTGATGTCCCCGAATGGTCTTCTCAGTGTGTACCCAATCCAATCCGATCCATCTCAACTTTCTTCTGCACATTTGTTGGGTGATGGGTTGTTGGTTGGTTCGTTGTCAGCCAGCCAGCCAGCCAGCCAGCCAGCCAGAGTTACTTGTTGTTTATTCTTACTATTCTGGCCATCTGATCTTCAGTGTGAGTATCGAGTGAGTGTAGGCGGCAGGTGTTGATGATGTATGTCTGTAGTTTGTTGGAAATGCTTTTCGTGATGCATCAAGTCTGTGAACCATCACATAGAATCACTGAGTTGACTGAGATTAGTGTTGAGAATCCGGATGTTGTTGACGCTTTATGCTGAGTGGAGTAGAGTGGAGTGAAGTGCGGTGCGGTGCAGTGGAGTGCAGTGGAGTGGAGTATGTCTCCACACTTGTTTCAGGTTAATGCAGGAAGGCCTGCTTTGCTGTCTTTCGTATGATGGCTCTGATGTCCTTATCTATGCCACCTCCTGTATTTGAAATGATGCTGCGTAGATAGGTGTAGATGAAAGAGGCTACTTCATTTTGTTTCTCCCGTTGACGGTGATTGGTGTTTGTTGTTGTTGTTGTTGTTGGTTGGGTATGTTCCTCACCTGTGTCTTCTGTGCGTTCACTTTAAGGAAGTGCGGTCTTCGCTGTCCTATGTCTTCTGTCAACTTGTTGGTTTTTGCGTGTAGATCTTCGAGTTTGTGCAACGAGACATTAGACATAAATCACCATCACCATCATCATCATCATCGTGATTGGCGAAATCGGAATCTTCTCGTCGGGTGTTTTCGTCGGTCCAGTTAGATTGTGTTTCTCTTCTTGCTCCTCACAGTTTGCTGCATGATCCAGTTGACCACAGTGAAGATCATCGGTGATAATAGACGTCCGCCTTGTCTTTCTCCTGTCTTCACTTCAAAGGCGTCACTGAGATTTCGATTTTGAATCGCTTGGCATGTAGGGTCGTCGTGTAGCTGTTGAAGGAGGTTGAAAAAGGTTTATGGCACTAAAATCGCAGAGTTGAAGAAGCTGCCTACCAAATTACTTCTCGGTTGACGCTGTCGAAGGCCTTTTCAAAATCGATGAATTTGAGTTAAAGATCCAGTTGACTGCTCTGTTGTATGATGATGCGTAGCGTTGCGTTGCAATTTGATCCGCACATGATTTTTCTTCCTGAATCCAGCCAGCCTGTTCCGGTCGTAATTTTGAATCCAACTCATTGTACAGTCTCTTCAGAATGGTGCAGCATAATATTTTACTTGCTTCCGGTGGACACGGACAGAGGCATGATTCTGAACCAGTTGTTGCAGACACTAAGGCCACCTTTCTTCGGGAGTTTGACAAGTTAGCTTTTCTTACAATCAGTTAGTAGGTACCTTTCCTGATTGCGTCAATCTCTTTTCCAGATATTAACTGCTTATTTGATATAGTGTTGTCAAGTCTCTCCTACCTGCAGCCTGTTCTACTTCACTTGCCAATGTGTCGAGGAAGTGTCTTATGTCTTTCCGCACACTCTCCTTCACTTCTTTGTGCAGTGTAGTGTTTTATAGGTTGTACTCAGTTTCTCTTTTCGTTGTTCATCCCTGCACTGCACTGGTTTATCTTCTGCCTCACCATTTTCTTCTCCTTGGTCTATCAGTTTCCATGTGTCCGTCGAAAACCATTCCATGTCTTGTTTTTTCCTCCTTCCTAATGCCGTTGTGCAGGTTTCTTTGCATATCTCTTTCAAAGAGTTCCAGTGTTCTTCCATGGAGGTTTCTTCAGGGATGTTGATTAGTGTCTCCCATTTCTTCCCGATAGCTGACGTGGAGATGTCCTTTGCAGTTTCATCCTTCAGTTTCTGTTCTGGATGTTGAACTCTAACTGCGGCTTATCACCAACTTCTGTGAAGGCTTTCAACTTGATTTTGAAGGTAGATTGTTTGCACTAGATGGTGAGTGGTGTGAACCACCTACATCATCTGCTCCCCTTCTTGACCTTGTGTCCTGTAGGCTGCGTCTCCACTTTCCTCAGATTGAGATGAAGGTGATCTGATTTTCAGTGTAGTGTGTCCATCTGGTGAAATCCATGTTGCTTTGTGAATATCCTTGTGTTTTTACAGACCGCCTCACCTCCAATCAATCACTAAGTAGTTGAATGTGCAGAAATTTGAAAACAGTTCTTCATTCTCCTTTATTTCACCAAGTGTTTCTCCACCCATGATTGATTCTCTTCCTATATTGTCTGCTGCCAGTTTGGCATTCATGTCACCCATTAGAATTTCGATGTTGCCAACTGAAGTCTTTTCCAGAAGTGATTGCAGTTGTTTATAGAATTCCTCCTTCTTCTCTTCACCTGCATTATTTGTAGGTGCGTAGCGTATCCTTGTATGTTTGTGACTTTCTTTCCTATCGAGTTGAATCTTGCTGTCATTATCCTGATCGTGAAGGAGATTGGTTCCCACTGCATGAAAGAAAGCTTTTGATGCTGTTGGGGACATCGTGAAAGCCACTCGAAAGCTAAGTGTCCTCGTAGTTGTCGTCTGGGTGAGAACATCGGAGTAGATTATTGACTTTCCAGTTAAGAGTTTGGAGAGTCCACTTCCATTCCATTTGGAGATTCCTCACAGATTCCTAGCACTTCTATGCCATACCTTCTCATTTATTTTGCAATCTGGACAGCCTTGCTAGGTTCAAACATTGTTCGGACATTCCACATCCCCATCCTTACTTTTGGTTTCAATGAGGGAGAGAGAGAGGAGACACGGCCAATTGGCTTCTTGAAGGCTTTCATCAACCGGCGTCATTTCGCCTCTCCAATTCCAGCAAGGAATAAGTTCATTTTTATCATTTATATTTTCTTTGCGCTTTGAAGTTTCTGTAGCGGTTGGATTGGTTTTATAGGGTATGGTTGGTAGCCGTATGCTCAACCTTCCCTCTTTATCCGGGCTTGGTACCGGCTAGTAACTAGTTAAACAGGCGAGGTTGGTTTCATTCATATATCCTTGATATTTTTATTTTTATTATCACCCTGGAGATGCGCGGACCAGACTTCCTTCTGAAACGTTATAATTATTTTATTTCAGACACACTGTGACTCACACAAACACAAACTATATTTGATTATAAATATCCAGGCAACAGTTGCTAGAAGTATCCTGAAAGAAGTTGAGCACCGAATATTCTGTTGAAGAAGCTGTGGCATACACAGCGACGCGTTCAGAAAAATCTTGTTTTTGAATTTCTAAACACACTAGGACTATATTAAAACTTACCTATATAATGGAAGATTATGTCTCATATCATCCTTCTACTCAGTACCCAATATTTACCATACTCTTCTGTCAAATTTTGATCATGGTTCATATAAATAATTCCCATAGGTTTAAAGTTTCGATGCTTTCATTTCTGAATTCCACATGTCAAATGCAACCTGAAAATTGCATGAGTACTTGACATGTGATAAAGCACATTTTTCGTTATCAATAATCATTTCTAAAACTGTACTTAACGACGGTTTTCTATGTCTGAATATCTAGATAGTAGTGTTGTCACTTACTTGTGTCTTATGACACTTTCAGGCTGGTTTAGATTGTTTGATCCCGTCACGCAAAACTGGCCAAACTTTGTCATACCCTTACACGCAGTCAAGACAACTAATAGTAAATGATGCTTTTATTTTACTGAGGTTTACAGTGAAAAGTAGCTTCAAGCAATGATGTGATCGAAGCTGCTTCCTGCTATCTACATGGTTTTCTCCCAGCACAGGTTTTGCTAAGTAGAACTTTCGGCTTTATTCTGTGTATCATCATCATTATTGTTTCACAAGACATTGGATTTGGTATAACTTGCCATGAGTATTTGGAAGGCTAATGTTAATGTTTTCGGAGTCAAATAATGAATTAAATTATTCACATTTAGTATCACGTAGGACTTATACTTCAGAATAAAACTTGTACTTATAATGCGTTTATTCCAAGCAGCACCAAAAAAGAAGTTCCATCAGACAGTTCAACCAGGTTCAGTCACATAGTATTTAATATCGTTATTTAAAGTACCCTAGTTACTGCAGAATAGACTCAGTTGAATTTAGAAGAGAGACGATCGGACTGTAGTATTAGTCATAGTAGCATAGAATAACAACCAATGGGAATATCGTAACACATGCAAGCAGTAATTTTGACTTAACCAGACGTTACACTTGCATGTTTCACAGATAATTTCTCATCAAATGTTTGATAGTATTTACATCACTGCATTACTCCTGATTTTAAGATGATGGAGAATATTTGTAGCTCAGGAGGATGACTTTGGTGGGGTTTAGTTCTTTGAGCTAGATTGTTTAATCGTGGAGCTTTCGTTGTCATTCTAGACACAACATCATCAGCGCAAACTTCAGAAATGAGAGAGGAATGAGGTTTTCTCCGCATTTTTTCTAGTAGCTTGTCCTAATGACCGCGCGTGGGACTGGTTTCTTCTGCCAAGATTAGAAGCTGAGGTATTGCCGTTGATCAAATTGACACTGTGGGTCCGATAAGTGGATGACAAGTTCATCATCATTGAAGGAAATGAATTGGAAAACCCTTATAAATTACGCAACAACATTTTCGACAACATCAGCTTTACAACTGAAGAGAAATCAAACGACAAACTTGCATTTTTATATGTTCTGATCACTAGAATGGATTCGGGGAAATTGGATACTGAATCATACAGAAAACCAACTCATATGAATCAAACCCTAAGCTACAATAGCAATAATTCGACAGCACACAGAATCAGTTGTTCAAAAGAGCAAAAATACTTCAACCTTGCCGGGAAGAGAAGAAAACTATTTGATGATTATTTTCCAGAAGAATGGCGATCCACAAAACTTCATCAAAAAACGTTTAGATAACTTATCGTCAACCAAGAAGTTAGCCTCTAGAGCTAAGAAACGGATTATCCTACCCTACGTGAAGAACGTATCTTAGATCACTAGACTATTGAAGCCTCTTGGAATCACTGTATCTCACAGGCTCAGAAAATCTCTTCATTCTCTGTTACGCAGGTCAAAGGATACAATAGCAACGGCAGACAAAACAAAGATTATCTACAAAATAAAGTTCAGAAACTGCGAAAAGCACTATGTTGGACAGAGTGGTCACCCTCTTCGCATCCGTCTACATGAACACCAAGTAACAGTGAAGTGTCATGATATATCTTCGATTTTATCAATGCATAGATACAACTATGCACATGAATTTGACTGTGAAGATGTGGAAATCCTGGATAGAAGAAATACAAAGAATGCCAGAGAATTTCCAGAAGCTTGGTATTCAGGTCAGTCAGCGATCAACAAGCATATTGACAGTGACCCAATCTATCAACCAATGAGAAACAACAAGAAAGTCAAATTTCAGGTCATCAAGAAAACCAGTCAAAATAAACATAGAGACAGTGACTAGACCTTGGCAGAAGCAACTAACCACACAAGGCCATCAAGACAAGCTACTAAATATATTGAGGAGAAAACCTTACCCCTCACTTTTTTCTGAAGTTTATGCTGATGATGTATCTGGAATGACGACGAAAGCTCCATACTAAAACAATTCAACTCGAAAAACTTAACCCCAACAAAATATTCTCGATTAATCATTAAGTGTTGTACAACAGACTTTTTTGATCTCTTTTCACTGAATGATTCTTCATAGTATCCTTCAGTGACTCTAAACCCCTCAGAATAACTAGTTAGGTTTCTCTATTTTGGTTGAGAAGGTAGTTATTCACGGAATAAAGAAGTTTAATTGATTAGTTAAGCAACTAGCTGCTTAAGTGGCCTTTGAAATCATTCACATCCTTATTCTTTTGAAATATTATTCATGATCTGACTAATATCAATTATATACAGGTCAATTTGATCCGCTTTTGTCAGATCATTTGCGATAGTTTCAACCGAGTCAATCAGGATAAAGAAGAGTAATTTGATGATAATACAAACAAATAAATGACCTTCAACCTGTGTAATTTTTAAAAAGCACACCAAGTTTTGCCTGTAGATAGGTACTGAATATTCAGCTAATTTTGGGAGGATGTTAAATCTAATCATTTTCTCATGGTTTCTAGAATCTAAAAAAACTATGTGAAAATAAAGTGGATGCAATATTGCATTCCTTTTCAACTACTCAAATGACAAATACTTTCACTATCGATCACATTATAGATTCATATCTTTTTGCATCTCATAAATTTATGGTTTATATTATAGAGGAATATTATTTTACGAAGTTTCGCTCATTTGATAACTGTTTTCATCAGCCGCCTAATCTTTTGAGTATAGCTTCTATCATAGACAGGTAGAGACTTAAGAATCATTGAAAACTACACAACAATGTATAGTTGTCTCATTCAAATTTGAGATCAAAAAATTGTTTACCCCTGACTTCACATGTAATTTTGTACTGAGTTTCTTTTCATTCAAATAATGAATAGTAGCACAATTATGTTGCTAGTTAAGTTAACAGCGATAGATGAGGTTCCTACCGTATAGCGAGTTGATTTGGTCGTGAAAATATTAACCATCATATTCCGACTCGTTACCTCAATGACAGAGTGCAAAGTACAGAATCTTTAGATACTAGGATAGGATTAGGTAAAATCCTGTTCACAATCATATGTGAAGATAAGAACTGTTATCAGGTTCTTAATAAATATTCAGTACTTTTTCCTTTCCAGTTTTTTAGGAGACGGTAGTTCATGATGAATACTTTCTTCAAACTAATCAACTTTCCGCAAAGCAATCGGCTGATTGCTAGATTTTACTTACTATATATTGGTTGGATATATGACATCAGATTTCGCTGGACATGTTTAGCAGTATTTTATTCTGTCACATTTTGATCATTTGAAATCGGGTACATTAAATCACATAGGTGCATAGGATAATTAGGCTGAACGAACTCATCATTTGTTCCCTTACTTTATGAGACCTTGTGATTACTATAATTTTTGTGAGTCGAATCATGTCTAGTATAAGCATGCCAGAATGCTGCAGGCAGTCGGCAGGAACCGTGGATTTTGGTTTTGTGATTATTGTCACTTTTCAGTAAGGTACATCTTAAACCTCAAGATAACTGATTTCCCCTGTGAGATTCGAACTAGGGTCCCTCTGTGCTGCAGTCGAATATGTTATCACTGACCCACTCAGGCCGTGATTGACCTCCTATAAGTCTCGGTTACATACATGTTTATGGGCATCAATCTCTGAAAATCAGATGGCACCCAGAACTATATTTTGGCTTTTTCTGGACAAGTAACATACCCAACAGTAATAGTTAGATAACTAAGCGAATGTAAAAGAAACGTATTTGCTGCCTAGTGCTGAACTAGGGACTGTGACAATGTTAGTGTGTAGACTAAATCAACGGAAACGCAAATGGTTGTTGACCATGTGTGAATGCGTATTCCACACAACCAACCTTTAAAAACTCCAACAACCAGTTTACAACCTAACGAAATATTAGGCTGATAATTCTGTTATTTGGTACCGAGATGTACAAAACTATCGTTTATTTGAAAAACCTTTCTAAATCATAAGTAGGACAAGACGCTTTTGTGGTGTTATGTTTTCCGAGCTGGACGGTTTGATCGTGAAGCCTTTGTTGTCACTTGAAAACAAGTGAGTCATCGAAATTTCCAAACAAGTGGCTTAGTAGTTGTTCTGATGACTTTCAATGTCATTGGTTGTTTCTGCAACAATCTTACAATCCTGAGTACACGTATTTCGATTGATTGTTTATTTCCCCTTAACTCTGACCTTCGTTTAATCTTTGTTCCTTTCTAATTGGTTGATAGATGGTCTCAGTATCATCATGTTCACTGATTAACGACTGACTTAGACATCCAGCTTCTTAAATATCTCAGGTATTAATTGCACTTCTGCTCTCCGAGACCACTACATTTTCCCGGTCGAATTCATATCTGCGTTTGTCTGTATTCATTGATTTGAAGGGAGATATATCGTGGGGCTTCACTGATAGTTCATATATACGTAGACAAAGGCAAAGAGGACGGTCAATCTGTCTAACGTAAGGCTTTTTGCGGTCTCTGCAATTTGTTTTGCAGATTTTATAGGTTTGTAAGCTAGGAATCTTCAAAAGCTGATTTAATCCAGCTGTAGTCTCTGAGATGTTTTTTCATATGCAGGGTGGAACTATGTCAGCCAGCAACCAACAGTCACACTAACATTGACCCTACCTACTAACTAATAAGAAACACGAGAAACAACACGAAGGTCAGAGTTTAGGTCAACTACACATTCAATTGACATATAGGTGTAGATAATTATGACACTCAAGGAATCAACCAATCACACTCAAGGTCAAGTTACAAGACCACCTGAATAGAAAATTTCATGGTTCACTTTCTTTCTATAATTCTGTGTAGAATGATAACGAAAGCTTCACGATTGAAGAATGTAACCCAAAAAGCCCAATACCACTTGAATCATCTTTATTTATTATTATTATAAATTGTGCCTTGGGTTCCTAATGGGACATAGGGCTGCAGTAGCATGTCTCCAGCGCACTATCTTCTCTGCAATCTTCTGAACCTGGCTCCACGATAGCCCACAAACTCTCATTTTCTCCTCACACGATCTCCTCCATGTTACTCTCTAACACCCAACTCGTCGCTTCCCATTTGGGTTCCAGTCGAGCAACTGGCTGGGAGCGTGATGTCCCCAGTCTGTCTTCTCAGTGTATGCCCAATCCATCTCCATTTCCTTCTGCATATTTGTGGAGTGATAGTTTCTTGGTTGGTTCGTTCCCAGCCAGAGTTCCTTGTTGCTTATTCTTTCTGGCCATCTGAGCTTCAGTATCAAGCATAGGCAGATATTCATCAACAACTGCCTATGCAGAAGGAAGTGGAGATGGATTGGGCATACACTGAGAAGATCGACTGGGAACATCACGCTCCCGGCCAGTTGCTCGACTGGAACCCAAATGGGAAGCGACGAGTTGGGTGTTAGAGAGTAACATGGAGGAGATCGTGTGAGGAGGAAATGAGAGTTTGTGGGCTATCGTGGAGCCAGGTTCAGAAGATTGCAGAGAAGATAGTGCACTGGAGTAGTGCTACTGAACCCAAGGGACAAATAATAATAATAATATAATATGCTCACTTTGTGTTCTATCAAGTTAACGGAAAGATGGCTCACTTTGCAGAATTGTTTACACAAAAGGCAAATCTATATGTCAATACACACACTTTAATTACTTCACCCGTGTAGTACAAAAGAATTTTAGTGAAACAATCGGCAACAGTAGTAAGAAGTATCTGTTCAGACCGAGAGGTTACGGAAACAGTTAGAATACATTCCAAAATCGTTGAAGCAAAAAACTTATCCTCATAAACGTATTTTTCTAAGCATATGAACAAATTGGATAGAAAACTTGAGGTGAGGACTGTCTCAGTGAAATCATTGTTCACAGAGTTACAGTTTAATTGTGATAAACCTAGTGAAATCCTGTTCCAAGGACTAATAAAAGATCCTTTTATACAGCCAATGTCTATCTATCATAATCTAGTCAATGAATTGTCTTGAGCTAAAAGAAGGACAAATCACTGAACTTCACCATTTATTTATTCGTATTGAAAAAAATATACCAAGCGTACCAGTACGAAGTCTAACGAACGTATCTTCAGATATTCACCTTCATGGCTGGGTTAAGAGCGAACGAAGTCTAAACAGAGCTCTGTTTGATAACATTCGCTTAACAGTGAGTAGGCACAGAATCAACAAAACGAAAGCTTTCAAAGTGATTAATCGTATCCCAATGATACTTTGAGATGAAGTTCAAACCTGCCTTTTATATTTAACCGTGGTTATAGGAATTCGAACTGATAAGCGTAGCCATTGTGTTCAAAAGACGTTTATGAAGTTTTTACCTTGGCCAGAATGGGCTTAACTGATAAACCTACCTCCTCCCCTATTCATTTTCGCTTGTTTCAGCCCTTTCATACATTCATATTCAGATCTTGTTTACCCATCATTCAGTTGTACTTAATTGTTCTTTCCACTCTATGACTCACTTTGACAGTTGGAACGCTTACTAACATCATCGTACCATTCCCATATTCCTGTCATTACTAATACAGTCTAAAATTATTGCCATTTTTAATATACTCAGTCACATAATCTGTATACTCGTTATCGTTGGCTGACAAGCCACTATGATTTTAGTTTTTGTGATATGTATATTAGTGTAAAGCCTGAGCAAATACAATTAAAAATAATATTCCTTGCTTATGTGTCGTCTTGTTGATATTCATCGTGGACTGACATCAGCTGGAGAAATATTTCGCACCTTGAAGCACTGGACAGCTGTCTCATCCTAGTATAGGACTCAGCAGTGCGCAGCCATGATCCTACCAGGGGTCAAACCCAGAGCCTTCAGGTTCCATGGCCAGGTAGTTACCATTTAGTTACTGGGTCGGAATCCACTGGTCCATACCTCCTACTTCCATCAGTTCGTTATATAGCACGACCATCCACTGCCGTCATTGAGTAACTGTCCTCACGTTTGACTTAGTTGGCCCCACAATCTACTGACGAACATACCAATTCAAAAACTACTGTTTACTGTTAAAATTAGTGAAATCTTGAATGAGTAGAGAAAACACATTGAAACTAGATTTGAGTACTTTCAAAAATTGACTCAGATTTAAATTCATAAATTTGATACTCAAATATTGGAAAAATTCCAGCAGTGCATTAAATTATATCATTTTTTTCAATTTTCTCCAATTATCATTAGAATTAAATTTATAGTTATCTTCACTGAACCAAGTTTACTACGGTGATCAGACAAACAGCATTCCGTTTCACGGTCATGGTTATCTGTGTAGTTCCACCAACACAATTGTTACCAACTTATCCGCAACTGTAAATTCAGAGAAGTTATACATAAACAGTTGAGTAATGAGTGTTGATTGACGGTAAGATCGAAACCTGAATCGTGACAGGATTCAAACTAGTAGCCTTTGGGTTACCAGCCCGGCACTCTAGTCCATTGGTTTCAATCCTACCGTGACTCAGGTTTTCACTTCAGCTTTAATCATCACCAAGTATCGAAAACTTCAGTTTGTCAAACCACAGCTATCTCAGATAGTCTCATTAGTACAGCTGAATACTTTATTCATAGTTTACTCACTATTTGAACTTTAATATGTATCGAAATGTACTTTTATTTCGCATTACTAACAGAGTACTAGTAATATTTATCAATAGTATGGGCATGTAGAACAAAATAAAATACCATTTATCTTACATTAACAAGACTTTACATTGAGAAGTTTCTATAGCTATTATGGTATAATATACACAAGTAGATGACCTTAAAATTTATTTTCTGATTTTTATTGAGTACATATAGAAGCTTAGATTATAGTTCCTAAGATAAAAATTTATCTTAAATGAACATTTGTAGTTAACTGCTATTGATTAGTTTAGAATGCTGATGTCTTTACCTAGGAGCAGAATCAAGAATGAATGTCTTTTACTTTTAAGTGCACTAGGATATCCAATGGCTGGTGATACTGATGAAAATGTAAACTCAATGCTGACCACACTATCCTCTGGTTTAACAAATTACGATAACTAACTGCCACCTGAATTTGTAGTGTAGCATTTGTTCTATTTTGACACATCAGGCAACTACTCAGAATTAGAGTATACTGAACTGTTATCTTTACCTGTTTCAAAACCTTTGAGAAGTATTCAACGTTGTTTTCTGGTGGATTTTTTTGATTGACACAGCAACAACTGTTACATACTATATAGATGGGAAAATGTTGAAATCATTAATCTAGTACGCATTCCTGGAGTTAGCAATGAGCCACACCCATTGTATAGTGCTGTCTGGTTTCCTCAACCCATATACGTGGAGCTGCGTTCGAATCCGTGACCCATTGGTTAGAAATCAATTGTCTAAATCAATGATCCATAGCTCTACTACATGCGATAGAGTTAGAAATATGTAAAATGTACTCCGTATAATAATTTAGCTACATTTCAAAAATTTCCAGTGCTTAAAGAGTATCGTGGACGAATAATCTCCGTTAGAATTGAATTCAGATACTCAAGATGTATTACGATCACATCAGAACTGAAAGCAAATGAATCCAATTCAAATGATTAAAGTTTTAGATATCAGTCTATTTGCGGATGTTCTCACTAAACTTCCCATTTCATGTACACAAACATCATGCTGAAGCATTCAACTAGTTCTATCAATTAAACCTTTTGAATATATCCCCATTCATATGATTTAGCATATCCCTGTGTTTTGTAAAAATGTTTCCCCATCTTATTAAATTCCATATTTTATACCTTGTTTCTAAGAATTGATTGGAATTGATAAATCGAGGTTCTTTTTCATCACTATTCTCAGTATAACGGCTCCTTTCATCTAACTTTACGAAGTTTTATTATTATTTTTCCCTTGGGTTCCTAGTAGAACATAGGGCTTCAGTAGCACGCCTCCACTGCACTCTGTTCTCTGCAATTTTCTGAACCTGGCTCCACGACAGCCCACAAGCTTTCATTTTTTCCTCACACAATCTCCTTCATGTCATCCTCGCCTCGGATGCCCAACTCATCATTTCCTATCTAGGTTGCACTCGAGGGCCTGGCGCGTGGTGTCACCAGTCGGCCTTCCCAGTGTATGCCCGATCCATCTCCATTTCCTTCTGCATATTTGTGGAGTAATAGGTTCTTGGTTGGTTCGTTCCCAGCCAGAGTTCCTCGTTGTTTATTCTTTCTGGCCATCTGAGCTTCAGTATCAAGCATAGGCATTTGTTGATGAATATCTGTAGTTTGTTGGGAATGCTTTTCGTGACACGCCAAATCTCTAAGCCATACAAAAGCACTGACTTGACTGACATTGGTGTCGAAAATCCGGATATTGTTCACGCTTTATGCTGAGTGCGGTAGATCTCGACACTGTTTTCATTTTAATGAACTCGTCTTGCTTTTCCGATCGTGGCTTGAACGTCCTCGGCCGTGTCGCCTGTATTTGAAATGATGCTGACTAGATAGGTGAAAGAGGATACTTCGTTCAAGTGGCTCACGTTGATGGCGATTGGAGCTCGTTGTTGCTGTTGTTGTTAGTTGGGTATCTTCATCACCTCTATCTTCTATACGTTCACTTGAAGGAAGTGCCGTCTTCGCTACCCTGCCTCTTCTGTTAATTTGTTAGTTTTCGCCTGTAGATATTCTAGTTTGTGTGACACTAGACATAAGTCATCGGCGTAATCCAAATCTTCTAGGTTCTATTCCGCGGTCCAGTGTATCGCGCTCTTCTTGCTCCTCACTGTTTGGTGCATGATCCAGTCCACCACAATCAAGAATATCACGGGTGAGAGTAGACGACAACCTTGTCTTACTCTTGTCCCCTGTCTTCACTTCAAAGCATCACTGAGCTTTGTATTGTGAATTACTTGGCATGTGGCGCCGTCATACAGCCAGTTGTTGAATGAGGTTTGTAAAGGTTTGTAACACTAAAACGGTAGTGTTGAAGCAGCTCCCTGCCAAATTACTTCTCGGTCGATGCTGTCGAAGGCTTTTTCAAAGTCAATGAAGTTGAGGTAGGGGGCTGACTGCCATTCTATACTCTGTTTTATGATGATGTGGAGCGTTGCAACCAATCTACTGAAACTTTTCAAAATCGCTGTAGTTTATAAGCCTCAATAATCTTTCTATTCTATGTTATACAGAATTAAAGATACAACAGCGAAGAAAAACAAACCCGATGTTATCTATAAGGTAAATTGCAGAAACAGTTAAAAACATTATTATCACACAAAACGGATACTCTCTTTGTATTCGTCTACGTGAACATGAACTAGTAATGGAGCATTACGATACATCTTTCCTCATATCAATAAATACAGACAAACGCAGATATGAATTCGACCGGGAAAATGTAGTGGTCTCGGAGAGCAGAAGTGCAATTAATACCTGAGATATTTAAGAAGCTGGATGTCTAAGTCAGTCGTTAATCAGTGAACATGATGATACTGAGACCATCTATCAACCAATTAGAAAGGAACAAAGATTAAACGAAGGTCAGAGTTAAGGGGAAATAAACAATCAATCGAAATACGTGTACTCAGGATTGTAAGATTGTTGCAGAAACAACCAATGACATTGAAAGTCATCAGAACAACTACTAAGCCACTTGTTTGGAAATTTCGATGACTCACTTGTTTTCAAGTGACAACAAAGGCTTCACGATCAAACCGTCCAGCTCGGAAAACATAACACCACAAAAGCGTCTTGTCCTACTTATGATTTAGAAAGGTTTTTCAAATAAACGATAGTTTTGTACATCTCGGTACCAAATAACAGAATTATCAGCCTAATATTTCGTTAGGTTGTAAACTGGTTGTTGGAGTTTTTAAAGGTTGGTTGTGTGGAATACGCATTCACACATGGTCAACAACCATTTGCGTTTCCGTTGATTTAGTCTACACACTAACATTGTCACAGTCCCTAGTTCAGCACTAGGCAGCAAATACGTTTCTTTTACATTCGCTTAGTTATCTAACTATTACTGTTGGGTATGTTACTTGTCCAGAAAAAGCCAAAATATAGTTCTGGGTGCCATCTGATTTTCAGAGATTGATGCCCATAAACATGTATGTAACCGAGACTTATAGGAGGTCAATCACGGCCTGAGTGGGTCAGTGATAACATATTCGACTGCAGCACAGAGGGACCCTAGTTCGAATCTCACAGGGGAAATCAGTTATCTTGAGGTTTAAGATGTACCTTACTGAAAAGTGACAATAATCACAAAACTCAAATCGGGGGTTTTCGAGAAATAACTAATGATTTGGAAGGTCACTAGTGCTGGCTACTTTTTTGGAAACTCTTATAGCTATCCTCTGCTGATGACGCTTTCTAGGATGACGATGACAGCTTTGCGATTTAGCCATCCACCCTAGAGAGCACAATACCTCTGAAGGGAAATAATTAACGAAACACCATTGGACAGATTAACCTACGATGAGAGCTATTTGTAGGCCTGTGTACAGCTTATCTGAGGTTTGAGATCTATGGGTAATATAACTTTGTTCACAAGGTTAAGTTTTGCAAGTAAGTAAAAAAGTAAGAAAATGACTAATGTAGACGTGAGATCTACTTAAAACGTTCCATTGTCAGACTAAATAGCCTAATCGATTCCTTATGTCCTCATCAAAGTTTCGCTGATGACAATAAGCTGTTTGACATTAGTCGGTTTGTCAATTAACGCACTAAATTTCAAGTAAAGCTTCGCTGAGACTCTCAGAATACGCGCTTGCGCTTTTAAAACTGGTGTATATTTTTTCTGGCTTGTCATTCACTAACATTTATCTGATTGGTTGTTGGTTTTATTATGTAAGGTCACACCTATAATCGTCTAATGCTATGCACACAATTCGGTTAAACTACTTTCTATGTCATGACTATTCATATGATTAACAAAAACTCAGTTGTTTTCATGGTGAAAGATAATATTAGGGAAACGGTTAGCAAAAAGAATAGTGAGGCTTTTCGTTGAAAAATTGAAAAGAATGGTTGATTATTAAACGCAGAAAGTGGCATTAAGCTTTGTTTTCAATAAAGCTTCTTATGTCTAACTAATTATTATTACTTACTCCAATTGTCGGAATAATTAATGTACTGATGAAATTCAAAATGAAGTTAAAGCATGGCACATATGAGTAACGAATACACATCTGACCTTGAAAAGCCAATAATTTTTTAAGGATATGTAAAAGGCGGTTAATATAACAAAATTTGTATGCTGCTGTTTCAATTTTCTATCAGTGTCTTTAGATCAATGGTACCAACTTCTATGCCCTAACTTAACAAGGTGTTAGTAAAGTATCCCGTTCTGTGTGGGACAGATCCCTTTGATTTTTGCTTCCAACTTCCACCAGAAAGTTTATTTTGAATAGGTCTCAGTAACGAGACCCAAAAAGTTGAAAGAGTGATTCAATGTACATCACCGAAAAAAGCCTAGACCCTGGTAAGCAGATCACTGATCGGTGGAAGTTATGTTCCTAGGTAGGATAAGCCACTGGATAATGTGAATTAGGACATTTGCACTTTTTGTACAAGATTCATTCAATAAATTGTTTTTCTTCCAAGTATGTACATGTGGTTTGTGGCTATTTGTTTTCTGTTATCCTTGATCTCGACAATATGCACGTTGACTACAACTTCACTAAGGCGACTGATAACATTGTTCATCTTACAGGAATTAACATTTAAATGGCCTTTAAACCAATATTCAGTTCTGGATTTCTACAGGCCAAACGTTATGGAATCTAGTAGTAACACTTTAACATATTTTTTGTCAGATGCAATTTGGACTTAGAGAACAACCCTTCTAAGCGTTGACAACATATAATTACGCACAGACGTGCTTCTTTGACAGAAAGCTCTGCGTAATACGTTAACCCATCACCTTTTTATAAGACTGGATAGTCATATTTTCTGACACAATTTCTGCTTTTCAGCAAGTTAATGCTCCATATAACACTGTCAAACAGTAGCGGAATGACTTGTTGAATGAATTAAGTGCACAGCATTCATCGGTAATATAAATATAGAACTCAGGTGTTGTGTTCCAGAGTAATAAATACCAAGGCGACCTTGGTATGATTATGAGTAATAAACTGAGTGCAAATTTTTTTTATTGCACACAATACTATTTCACGGTGTGCTACATCAAATTAGTTAGTAGGATGATCACTTTTTAAATGCCACGGTTCGCGCTGATATTTCTCACAACTGAGTACTTTTTCAGCTGTCCAATTGTATTGTCAAAAAGGTTTACGCTAAAAACCACTCCACGAAGATCACAAGGTGTGTTATCTCTGTCATAAAAGTGTTGTGAACTAACTAGCAAAACATACTACTACTGAACAACCTGGGTAATTAGAAACCACTCAGTCTGATCTGATTGGAATGTACTTAACAATTTAAAAAAGTGAATTTGTTTTATAATCTTTCACTAGTTTCTTTGACCAATAGACAATATAAGTTATCTTAATGATGGATCTTGGCTAGCAGTGGAATCCAGGATGCGCATTTCGTCCTATTTGGGACTCGTCAGCTGGATGTGTCCGCTTCCCAGTGACTGATGTTGTTCCCATCGGGATTCGGACTCGGGAGCGATCGCCCCAAAGGCCAGCGCGTAATCCACTACACCACCGAGCCACGTCAGCCGCTTCTTATACGACTTGGCGAATAGGACGAAATGCGCATCCTGAATTCCACTGCTAGCCACGATCCATCGTTAACATAATTAGATTGCTGGCAATATCGAGGCATCCGCACAAAAGCCCATATGCCAATAGAGACCGACCAATTCGGTCCAATCAACGACGATATCATATAAAAATAAACCCTTATAATATAAGTTATTGGTGTGAAAAACTATGTATTCATCTCCTTCTTCGAATAAAGATAAGGTATTCAATTCCCCATAAATTCTTGACTTACCGCATAGTTGAAAATTTCTTTCACCTCCGCTACGTCTGAGCGAAACAGTTATCGAAAAGCAAGAAGTGTTCTCTTGTTTAACGGTGTTGCATACAATATATAACTTTCGTTCATCTTAGCACGAAGTGTATAGCTGTTAAATTTCGGAAATAAAATCTCGCACACATACCATAGTGAACTGCACCACAATGTATCGAAAAACTGAGAACTAGGAGGATTGTCTACGCTGAAATTAGAATCAATTATTGAAACACAAACTGTGACAATGTATATCGTCTAATTCGTAGAATGATCTTGATTCAGTGATGATGGTAGTTAGGCTGAAACAGCGATAAAACCACCTGACGTATCTGTAAAACCGCACTACGTAAACTTGTTGTGACATATTTTTTGCATACTCAAGAAATTCCGACGTTAGTTAGTGTGATAAATTCGGTTAAGCATAAAATAAACAAACACCCAAGAAGCTGGAAACATGTTAATCCACAAAGCTGTTGTTTGGACTAGTATAGTGGAACTGGGATGGGACTGAGTCAGAGTAGGACAGGTTCTAACCATTAGCAAAACGAGTAATAAAGCAACCAGATACTTGGACTAGATAGGAGTAATGAGACTGTTCTCCTCCACACCTGATGCTTCACTCAGCCTCAAGAATCAGAAAACAAAAGACAGTCCAGTGACTGACTTAAAGAAGACGATTTAATTTGACAAAAAAACATAGTATTTATATACAGCTACTACTCAGAAAATGAAGCCACTAGATCACTAATTAGCTCAAGGACAACATTGTTCAATAAAATAAATTTGACAGTACATGGACATAAGTCAAGATCTGAAACGAAAATATTTCTACCCCAACGGCGAATAATCTTGAATGATGATTTCCATTTTGGACCATTTCCTAACAAACTGTCTACCCACTGGTTGGCATCATTGGAAATAATACATATTAATGGCCGATAACATTAATTACTACTGGTGTGTAAGCCTAGGCAAACTTCCATCAAATTCGAACCGTTAAATATTTTGTTTCCTCTCACCATTTTATCCCATAAACTCTGGTTTGAGCCATGTGGGGCGATGTAGACTAGTAGGTTGCGGTCCCCGGGATAAGAGGAACCAGCAGTTGGAGACTCTAGGTGATATGATTCAGAACTGATAGCAGTGACGCAAATGTGTACATACATCCATCCTCATCTTAACGACGCTATACCGACTCTCACCATTTTCTCATTCTTCCTTTCTCTCTTTTCGCACTTTATATCTCTTTTGACTGAATTTTCTTATCTTCATCTTGCGCCTAACTGCCTTTTTACTTGATGTACTGATATGAGGTGTAGTAACTCGGACCGTTACGCAGTAATGCCTGGTTTTATGTTGATAGGTGATAATGGTCCATAAACTCTTTTTTTTCCAAAAATTATCTTTAATGTTGGTAACCCTTATCTGATTATGTTACCAAGACTAGTGTCACAACCTTTTCATATTTATTATATTTGACCTTTAATTTTCATATATAAATTGACTTGACAAGTAAATGTGTGATCAGATTTTTCGAAATGTATTGCGCAAATACATCACATTTTTCAGATAATCTTCGTCTTCTAATAGCGTTATCGAAATTTAATGTTGTCGTTTTCTTTTTTCCTCGTGTTGCCTTTCTCTCGATGAGTCGTTAAACAATATGGTAACTGGATTGGAAGAATTTTTTTCTGTTACATTTGCAATAAACCTCATCTGTGTTACCATAACTCTGGTGAATATCAGTACTCTATCAACAGCTTTTTACTCGGAAACTAATATTCTCATTTAATCAGATATTCAGTTATTATCACCAACTTGGTAAACAGAACGTTATCTGATCAAGGCTGCTTTCTTTTAAAATAAAAGCAAAAGTAATAAATAAGTTGAATAATGTACTAGTCTAATCGAAATACTCTTTTGTTGACTGTTGTCATGGTAACTAATGTTTTTTTAAAGAAATAATATGATAGGATTTTTTAAGTTTTGGGTTTGTTTATCTTAACATTTTTGGTAAGCTTTTCATGTGTATAAATCACTTATCTTTCTGAATCGTGGTTAAAAGATAGTTTCTCAACAAGTATAGTATTTTGTTTCATACAGGTAAGTGTTAGAGCTATCGTTATGTTACCATGACAACTTGACTGTTAGGGATAATAACGATAGTAATTTTTCTTGTTGTAATGTTTCAATATAATATTGCTGTTTGGTTTAGATATATAGATAAAATAAAGTAAATAAAATAAAAGTATCACAATAAAGTTTCTTAGCAATTTTTTCAGTAGGAGTTGAGAGTATCTGATAATGTTGTTGGACTCTTCAAATATGTTAGGATAGTTCTGTCAGAATTTGAGTTCTTGTATGAATTTGGGTTTTTGAATAGTCAAGTGAAATGTTCGAAACCCACAGCTGTCAATATATCATCTTAGAGCCTAAGCTTCACTAACATTGTATGTCACTTTCGTGTATGTGATAATTTCGTCAGTTGGTTGGAGATAATCAGCAGGAAGTCAAGTTTCGTCAACAGGGTATATCTACAAAGGAACTAATACCCTATCCACCCCACCCCCTTCGAGATTCCGATCGGCATCACTCAGTGCACCAATCATCGAACCTACCACTCTAACCCCTTTGGGCTTCCTGTCGATTGCCTCCAATCAATTAACAGGCTAATAAAGTGCACTACGATGATGAGTGTCCTCGCTTGATGATGACATTGCAAAGCGACTGATATAGTTCGATCAGTACGTAAAACCAGAAAACAGAAAATCGGTTGCTGTCAAGTATCCGATCCGTGTTTATGGCCAGTTTGAAATGCTTGATAAAGGTCAGTTGAATAGTTGATAACTTACTTGACTCTCTATTACCTAGCCAAACTTGTCAAGTTACTCTGAAGGTCATTCTAACAACGGTTGAAATAACCGATTGGACTTCTTTATTTGGGGAAATCTGTCTTTCCAATCGAAATAAAAAGCCTAATTGGCTATTTCGGTGGTTGCTAAGACAGATGGCCTTTGGAGTCACTCAACTTGCATTACATTAAATTCAAATTGTGTTCCAAAAACTGCTATTCAACACCATTTGACAGAAAAAACAAAAACGTTTCGTATTATCCCATAGTAAACAATTTATTATGGGAAATACATTGAATATATAAAAGAACCTTGAAAAAAATAGGCGGCCTGATTGAATTCCGCACAAACCGTGATAACTAATCATCAGGTGAAAATCGTCTAAAAATTTTTAGTGGTTATTCTCACACATATTCCCATTCTTCAATTTCATTCGGATCTAAAGCAGCCCTGTAAACATTATGAACAACAATTTAGCCTTATATATCTTACCCGACAGAAACCTTTCCCAGTCAACGACTATGTATATGAAACAATAAATAGTAATCCAGGTCTGTATAACCTCTCCAAAACCGATAATTACAAAGCACTACTCCTTTGGCAGGGTATACTCAACACACATAATCAAGACAACTAATCCCCGTTGTTGGTTATCGTGAGGATTACAAGAGTATGGCATAAAGTTTCCTTGAATATCTAGAATATGAAAGATATGATAGTAATTATTGATATGCTGCACAAAAATACCTTAGAGAAGATTTGTTGCTCATGACCGGGATTATTACTGTTCGGAGTTTTTTGACCTTAAATGATGATGTTCACCTTAGGCCATTGATTTAGTTAACTAACCTAACGTCAGCGACCTGATACTAGAACTTAGAAGTCAATGAATCGCTGTAAAAGTATGCCTACCTCTCAATGATTAGTTTTATTTCATAAGGCATAAAAACTGCCAACAGCATCTAATGTTGAAGAAGCTGAGTGAATTTGATGATGAAGATTTTAAAAGGAACTGAGATGTAAATATGCTTGAAGTCCAAACGAATAACGATTCCTTCTTCCCAGTTACTTTTATTGCATCTAACTAAGGAAATGTAAGCGGATAAACGTTGGCCTGTGATCGATAGAACGATTTCTACCAGACGGAAATGGATCATGTGCGTACATCATCCCATCCAGATCCACCTAGGACCAGGCATTACTGCGTAACGGTCCGAGTTACTACACCTCATATCAGTACATCAAGTAAAAAGGCAGTTAGGCGCAAGATGAAGATAAGAAAATTCAGTCAAAAGAGATATAAAGTGCGAAAAGAGAGAAAGGAAGAATGAGAAAATGGTGAGAGTCGGTATAGCGTCGTTAAGATGAGGATGGATGTATGTACACATCTGCGTCACTGCTATCAGTTCTGAATCATATCACCTAGAGTCTCCAACTGCTGGTTCCTCTTATCCCGGGGACCGCAACCTGCTAGTCTACATCGCCCCACATGGCTCAAACCAACAGTCAGAGATTTCATACATTGGTGCCATGCTTTAGTCTGGCCATCTCAGGCCTTTTTCCAGCCTGGACCTACTTCAGCCAACATTGTGTGACGAGGCAATCGGTGACTAGGCATACGTAACCCGTGTCTCAACCATCTCAGTTGATAAAGGTTCACAACCACGTCAACCGACTAACCTCTTCTCTCTAAAATTCTACTCCTGACTTCTGCGTATATACTCTTTTCATTGTATAAAGAAACGATGAAATAAAGACCAGATAACCTACTGAAATGATGGAGAATATTTCTAACTTAAGTAGAAAATCTTGGTTGTAATACGTACTCTGAGCTGGATGGTTCAAACGTGAATTTTTAATTTTATTCCTAGACAATACCATTAACACTAAATTCAGCATGAAGTGAGCTATCAGGATTTCTTCATGAGTCAGAAATCGGCCTTGACAAAGTGATGCGAGATTGTCAGTTTTCCTTGATTGTTGTGCCATTTCATCCCGGCAGATTATTGAATCACTCATAGAAAAATCCTAATGCTTCATTTTATACACAAGTTACCACTGATGATTTTGTCTAGAAAAGTAGCGATAGCTTCATGATTAAAGTATCCAGTTTGGAGAATCCAACACAATCAGGAAGTAATATAAGAGTACAACTTGGGCAGTATGGTAGATTGTAATTGTACTTTTGTTTGCGTCACACAATCTGAAACGTTATCCAGTGAATAATACTGTTTCACTATGTGACATTCAATTAACACACTGAAATAAAACCAGGAAGCAACTTATTCTTCTTAGTCTAGGGACATACAAACCCGACCCCAAATGACACAGTAACATAGAAAATTAAAGGTCGAATCTTCTACCTTAATGGCTAACGGCCTGTCAAGTGTAGTACAAATAAAATTGAAAAGTAACCTGAGCCTGTGATTTTTTCGAAGATACTATAGTAGTTGAATATTTCAGTTACGCTTAGGTGATTAAAAGTAGCGACCCAGGTAATCTTTGACATGTAAGTTTCAAGACGTTGTGCTATCTTCCAAGTATGTACATAAGTGCATAGGTATGTACAATAAAAACTACCATTAGTACTGTTGAAGTGTGATGGACTCCTATAGTTTTAGGCCTTAGCGATCTTCAGTTAAAAGTGCGTTTTTTAACGCTAGATTGATGCTCATAGACTTTGAATGGAACTTGAATGAAGACTACTGATTGACATGTATCTTACAAAATTTCTAAGAAGTGAAGTGATAACTAGAAATCCATCTCATGTCAACTGTCTGAATTCATGATACTTGCTTGACACATACACACTAGTAGCAGATTTTCTGTAAACACTAGAGTAAATCCCATTTTCTTTGTTACATAGGATTTCTTACAATAATCATGAGATTTTGAATGACTATCAGCTACCTTAACAATTACCGAAATAAAAAACTGAGTTTAAGTTTTCATTGGAGTGACTGGCAGTGGAATCCTAGGTGTACTTTTTGTCCTACTTGGGACTTGTCAGGTGGATGTTACCTGCACTCCCACTGAGACTCAAACCCAGTGCCCATTGTTTCAAACGCGAAAGAGTTGTCCACTAGGCTACAGGGGCAAGAGGGTCACCATTTGTGCAATAGGGATCATTTGGTGTTGTTTGATACTTGTGATTTCTCGTTGCTATACACAGTCGAATAGCACGACCTCTGTTGGGATACTTATAGAAGCTCATCTGCCAATAGTGGTCCATTAATTTGACCCTGTATAGTAACGGGAAATTAGGAGTGTCAAACAATACGTTTAAGTCGAAAAATGATCATGAATACCACCTTAATCATGCTACAAAAGATGAATTGTTCGAAAAACTTATGAAAAATTGTCTTCTCAGTCGAAATACCTCAACCTGATTGGTTACTTTGTCAGTTGCTAGGGTGGCCTATAAGGCCACTCCAACTCCAACGCAAACCACGCATGTAATTCATCTCGCATACACGCGCCACGTCTTGTATGCTCAACTTATCCACGAGTGACTTTAATGGCTACTCCTGCAACTGCTGAAATTACCAGTGAGGCTTCGATATTTCTCCTTGAAAAGTATTTTCCCATAAAATAAGGGAATAGGATCACCGACTTAAAAGCCACACTAGCAACTGTTGAGATAGCCAGTTACATTGCTTTATTTTGTGGAAAGTACTTTTCCAGACGGAATACCGAAGCTTGACTGGTTGTAGAGGTTGCTTAATGATGGTTTTACTTATAGTTATATTAGATGGAGCACTTTAATCTTCAGAATTGATAGGTACACTTTGTTGGTAAGTAAAAGTATATATGACTCCATGGTAGAACATCCTCGTCCATAATGGAAATATTTTATTTGTTTCGATACAATCGACAATGAATCCTTGTTTAACGTAGATTTCCTGCTTGTTGGCACTCATTGTCAAGATATATTTGCAACCTCAGGGGAACTGATGTCCCTTGAGATACTAGAAACCACGTCACCTTGTGAACAGGTCAGTAGTAACTTTTCTGACTTCGGGATTGAGAGACACTAGTTTGAATCACTCAAATGACATCAGTTCCCCTGAGATTATACATACGCCTCGCTGACGAATGCCAAGACGCACGAAACCAAGGTCAAGTAAGGCTTCTTGTCGATTGCCTTCAACCAATTAACATCCAACAAAGTGCAATGTAGTTGTGAGGTTTCCTAGTTTACTGGCCACACAGCAAAATGATCGACAGAATTCGATCAGTATTTAGGGCTGGAAACAATACGATTGGCTACTTTCCAGTGGCCAACCAATACATAACATCTTTGTTGAAGCTGGAAACCCCTGAGAGGAAGGAAGACTTCACCTTTCCACATCAGTCAAACCAATGGCCATTCAGTTTCATGGAAATAGCATAACATATAGCAAGTTGTGTCGACTGATCACACAGTTGTAATGTCAGCTTATCTCAGAATAAATTTATCTTCAAGCGGTAACCGTAGGTAGTGAATAACAGAATGAACTGAAATTCCATTCTTCTTGAGTAGTAATAGCAGGATTCAAATTGCACAATCTCAACAGCGATCATTTCTGTTATTAGCATCTGACATTTTTGCATCTACAAAAACAGGTTTCTCAGGATACGATGAGGAAACAAGAAAGTTATAGTAGACTAATGGTAATTTCGTCAGTAGAAAACTATCAGACTGGAACTATGACCTTCTGGGCTAATTGAAGCAGAGACATAAGAGAGAACCTTTCGGATTTTGTACTATGTCGCTTCCTGTGTCAATCTGTCACAATGGCACATATATATTCACTCCTTGACACCTCTCATACAACTTTATTTACTTTGATATCATTCCATTCCTATACATTTGTTCTTTGTGTACTACTGTGAAGTATGGCAACTTGAGTTGATCCACCTGTGTGCGAGATTCTACGTTGATTTCGTCAGCCACTTTCTGTAGCATTTCATGTTTTTTGCAAACATAATTGTTCAGGAAAATTTTAACTGATACTTGTGAAAAGCTAAATATGCAAGCTCAGTTCAAGTTCAACAGTCATGTACACAGGTTCTTTAGAGTGCTTTTTTTGAAGTATTTGTTACTAAAATTTACTTATTCCGGGACAGTTTACGGTATGTCCTAATTCATTTCATTTTCATTAAATACAAAAAGGTTAATCCTCCAATCAGCACTATACCAGCTGCTCAGCCTCAAGTTGTATGATGATGTATGATGAATAACAAGTGTAGCTCTTTGTCTTTCATTGATACGACAACATGACACTGTTTTACTGGATTCAACTGTTCGACCTCCATTGGCATACAGGTTCCTATGCGGATCCTTCGACATTGCCTGATTGTTAAGCATGGTAATTTACTTCATTGTAACTAGAGGAAGAATCCAGTCTCAGTGGGAACAACATCACTCACTCGGGTGCAGATAAATCCAGCTGACGAGTCTGAAATAGGACAAAGGGCGCGTCCTGGATTCTTCTACTAGCCACAACTAAGACGTTATTACATAATCGTTTTGCAAAAACCTCACATTCTTAATTATTCTCTGTCTATTATCATCTGTTTTCATTTTATAGAAATTATTGTTCTTATCTGTGCTGGATTTAGTATGATATGGTTGAGTACAAGTTTTACACATTTCTATCCAGCTCAATATCAACAAAGTGAATTGGCATTTGAACGTGGTGTTGGACAAGTTCACGTTATTGGATTAATACTATTATTTTTTACACATTTAATACATATTACATTACGCTGTTTTTCTATCGCTTTATTTACTGGGAGATTTTATCCAATGATATTAATTATATTAGGAGGACATTTTATGATTGTTTTAATAACAACAATGGTTGCAAGGATATATACTAGACGATTCAATGCTACAGAGAAAGAAGGAGAGAAAGTAAGTTCACTGATTGCTTTGCTTCCTTACAGACAATCTAATTAGAACTATATGTAATATCAAAGTAGTTTTCATTACAGATCTATATCAGTTGAAGAACGATGGAAATCTTAGTAGCACTGCACAGCTGTTTTCTCCCACTTTAGGACTTCTCAGGATGGAATTCCAGAAGTTCTAATGAATGGTTGCAAACTGTAGGGTCAACTAAGTTGAGAGTAAGGCGGATGCCAAGTGACATTAGACGAGTGTTATCCTATATCGGGAATCAACAAAAATAGGAAAAGTGGACCATTGGATTACGTACAACCCAGCAGTCAAGTGGTAACGCACTTGCTATGAGATCTTCCAGTTGTGGGTGTGCACTGCTGAGAAGTCTCAAGCCAGGACGAAATATTTCAAGATTTTAATGATTTCTCTATCAATGTGAATCCATGATGTGGAAACTACCTTAAAATCTGAATCTAAATAGATATGTGTTAGTTGTCAATTGGTAATAAACCCATTTCGATCACTGTTGCATGCCTACTTGTGTCCATCAACAAACTGTACCCGAAATTTCGAGGGAATCCACATCTTAAAGATCTAGACCCGTTAATATAAGTGTAAAACTTGGGCACTGTGGTCGAGTGTAATTCCATTTTAGTCTGTTTATTGGAAATATCACACAGTGAAACAGTAGCATTTACTGGATAACGTTTCGGACATAATTTATTGTCCATATTCATATTTTATATATATATATATATATATATATATATATATATATATATATATATATATATATATATATATATATATATATATACTAGCGTTAAGCCTGATAAGAGCTAACTGAAAATAATATTGTTCGCGTATATGTCTTCTTATTTTGACAATGGGAATTCTTAACATTCCTAAAGGACAGTTTGTTTTTCAGTAAGCAAAACATAAACAATGCTGACAATCGAAAAATAAGTTTTATCGCTAACCGTACTAGTGGTGTGACTGTACTAAGATGTCTTTTTCATAGAAACCCATACTTCCATCGACTTCGTGTTATTACTCTAGAACTGAAAACTCTACTCTGGGAAGTGTATATCTAAACTTAACTCGAAAGATTTTGAACTTTAAGTACTCTAGGAAATTTTCCAAAAAATCGATAGGAATTATGTGAACAATATCGGATCAGAAAACCATGCGTAACAGGCCTTCAGTAAAGTTATTTACAGCTTTTCAAATGAACAACAAGAAGATGGCAAAAAGCTGTCTTAAAAAGCTTCCCATAGCAACATCATCGATCTGACGAAATAATTACCTATTGAACAACTCATTTTCACATGTGTACATTCGTAAATATCTAATTTATAGGACAGAAACTTCAAGAGGAACCAACAATCAAAGTCAATACAACAGTGTGAAAATGTCCAGAACTTGAATTTTTCATTACGTAACATGGGTAAAATCCCAGTCTTCAGAAGGATAGCAGATAAAAAACCGGGAACCAAAATAATAAAAACCGTCTAATAATAAGTTTCACTTTGTAAAATGATATTAAAAATATCGTTATCCACTCAGATCAGTAGGTCAAAATATTAAAGAAAAGATTACGGAACGCCTCCATCTAGCTCCGCAGAGAATCGTTAACATTCTGCCTGGTTAACTAGTTCACTAGCCGGTCCTAAAACCGGATAAAGAGGAAGGTTGGGCATACGGCTAACAACCCTACCCCGTAAAACCAATCCAATCGATAAAGAAACTTCAAAGCACAAAGAAAATATAAAAATAAACTTATTCCTCGCTGGAATCGGAGAGGCGAAATGATGCCGGTGGGTGAAAGAAAGCCAATTGGCCGATGTGTCTTCTCTCGATGAAAGCGAAAGTAAACGTGGGGCATGGAATGTCCGCTCTATGTATGAACTTAGCAAGTCTGCCCACATTGCAAAAGAGATGGGAAGGTATGGCATACAAGTGATAGGAATCTGCGAAACCAGATAGAATGGAAGTGGACTCTCCAGACTGTCAACTGGAGTGTCAATAATCCACTTCGATATTGTTACTCAAACGACAACTACCAGCACACCCAGTTTTCTAGTGGCTATCATGATGTCCCCCTCTCAAGAGCATCAAAGGCTCTCTCTCATGCAGTGGAAACCAATCTCCTCCTCGAGGATCATGACAGCAAGATTCAAATCAAAAGGAAGGAAAGTCACAATCATACAATGCTACGCTACATACCCACAAATAATGAAGATCAAGAGAGGAAGGAAGAATTCTGTAGACAACTGCAATCACTACTGGACAAGACTACTATTAGCGGCTTCAAAAATCGAATGGGCTACATGAATGCCAAACTGGGAGCAGACAACGCAGGAAGAGAATTCATCACGGGTCAAGAGGCACTAGGCGAAATGTTGAACGAGAATGGAGAACTGTTTGCAGACTTCTGCCCCCTCAACGATTTGGTGATTGAAGGTACTGTGTAAAAACACAAGGATATCCACAAAAAGACATAAATTTCACCAGACACCAGGACACACTACACTACAAATCAGATCACCTTCATCTCAATGTAAAGAAAGTGGAGACGCAGCCTACTGAACAGAGATCACGAAGAGGAGCAAATGTAGGTTCACACCACTCGCCATCTAGTGCAAGGAACCTACCTTCAAAATCAAGTTGAAATCCTTCATACAAGTTGGCGATAGACCACTATTCAAGTTGAACACCCAGAACAGAAAGTGCACTGAAGGACGAAACCACAAAGGACATCATGATAGAATGGGAGATATTAGGCAACATCCCTGAAGGAACTTGCGTGGAAGAGCAATGAAACTCTTTGAAGGAGATATGGAAATAAACCTTTATAGCCGTATTAGGGAGGGAGAAAAAACAGGACATATGATGGTTCACGACGGACACATGGAAAATGATAGAGGAGAGGAAGATGGTGAAACAGAAGATAAACCAGTGCAAGGATGAACAACCAAAAGAAGAACTGAACACAACCTATAAAACACTACACTGGACAAAAAAGTGAAGAAGAGTGCACGGAAAGACAAAAGACACTTCTACGACACACTTCCAGGCGAAGCAGAATAGGCTGCGGGTAGAAGAGACCTGACAACATTATATCAAATAACCAGGTTACTATCTGGGAGGAAAAAGATCAACTCAGACGAAACCAGTGAAAGATAGTGAAGGAAACCTAGTTACCAAAGAGAAGAAACAAAGGAAACGATGGGCCGACCACATTAAAAAATTCTGGAATCGACCACCAACACCACCTGCAACTCGTCCAGAAATACAACCAGTAACGGCAGAATTACCAGTGAACAGAGGGCCTTCCGACAAAAGGAGAAGTCCTGAACGCCATAAAGTTGCTGAGATCCAGGAAAGCGGTAGGACCAGATGGAATTCCACCAGAAGCACTGAGAACAGACGCAGAGACAACAGCAGCGGACATGCTGACACCACTAATGCAGAAGGGTTGGAAGGAAGGAAAGGAACCTGCCCATTGGAACAAGGGTTACCTGGTCAAACTCCCAAAGAAAGGAGACCTAAGTTTCCACAAGTACTAGCGTGGAATCATGTCCCATCCCAAGCAAAATATTAAGCCGCATCATATCGGAGAGACTAAACAATCCATTGGATTCAAAATTACGACCTGAACAGGCTGGCAGGGTGATATCAGGAAGAACAAATCATGTGCAGATCAAACTGCAAGGTTACGCCACGCATCGTCATAGAACGGAGCATAGAATGGCAGTCAACCCAACTCTACCTCAACTTCGTCGAATTTGAAAAAGCCTTCGACAGCATCCGCCGACAAGTTATTTGGCAGGCAGTTGCTTCAACGCTACAGTATTAATGCCACAAAGCTTTATCAATCTCATTCAGGAGCTATATGAAGACGCCACATGCCAAGTGATCCCAATGGAAAGCTTAGTGATGCTTTTGAAGTGAAGACAAGAAGGAGTAAGACAAGGCTGCCACCTACTATCACCGGTGATCTTTCTGATTGTGGTCGACTGAACTGGATCATCAAACAAACCGTGAGGAGCGAGAAGATGAGCATACGCTGGCTGGACCGAAGAAGACTTGGATTTCGCCGATGATGATTTATGTCTAATGTCGCACAAACTCGAAGATCTACAGGCAAAAACCAACACGTTGACAGACGAGGCAGCGAAAACCGGACTTCAAGTGAATGTAGACAATGCAGAGGTGATGAAGATACCCAACCAACAACAACAAGCACCATCAACGGGAGAAATCTAAAGGAAGTTGTCTCGTTCACTTGCGTAGGCAGCATCGTTTCAACTACAGTCGGCGGCACAGATGAGGATGTCAAAGCCAGGATCGGAAAAGCAAGACAGGCTTTCATTAATCTGAAATCAGTGTGGAGATCTACTGCACTCAGCATAAAGAACACCAATTTCCAGTCAGTGCTTCTATATGGTTCAGAAACTTGGAGCGTCATGAAAAGCGTTTCTAACAAACTACAGACATTCATGAACAGCTGCCCACGCTGGTTGCTGAAGATCAGATGGCCAGAGTAATAAGAATAAGCAACAAGGGACTGTGGGAACAAACCAAACAAGAACCTATCACCCAACAAATATGCAGAAGAAAGTGGAGGTGGATTGGATTGAGCATACACTGAGAAAGGCATTCAGAGACATCACGCGCCAGGTCAGGCCATCGAGTGGAATCCAAAGGGGAAACGACGAGTTGGGCGTCCGAGTCGAGGGTGACATGGAGGAGATCATGTGAAGAAATGAAAGCTTCTGGACAGTCGTGGAGTCAGGTTCAAATGACTGGAGAGAAGGGAGTGAAATGGAGACGTGCTCTTGGAGTCCTATGTTAAACTAGGAACCCATGGGACAAATAATAATAATCACAATAATAATAAAGAGTTGTTAGAGACAATGAGCAAAGCAAGTCGTAAGGCAATTTTCCCATGCCAGTAGCTGATTTGTCAACATGTAAGACAAAATAAGATGCACTGGGCCCTACGAATGCCTATCTATAGTTTCACTTGCAGTTATGGAGCCAAGAATATTAGCTCTATCATCGATTTACGTGCTAAACATGCTGGCGAACACTACTCAACTCGTCTAGCGAAAGGTGGAAAGATTATCTCAAGTTTTGTCATCGAGGATTTATTGAATTCGGAACATTTAGCTCCTTTGCAGAATTGAACCGAATGATTACAAAGGCATGAGGATGAGAAATTGATGTACAGGCGAAATAGTAGAAATCTACAAATCCAAGCCTTAGGTATGCGTTAAAAAGAATTATATACTCCAGTCTCCGCTTTTCTTTTTTTCATTAGTCAGCTGTTTGAAAATTCCCTGCATTTTATCCGTTCCCACACTGAATGCCTAGACTTATCTTCGCTGTTCTATTGACTTTGACCGTAAATTCCTGTGAAACTTTCTATCCCATAAATAATAAGTCTACAAAATAGGATTATCCTCGCTGTAACTGCCCGTTTTTTTCCCGTCGAAATGGAAGTCTTTTGCAATTTGAAGAAAGCCATGAATGATTGAGATTTCTGTCAATTTTAATTAGCTAGTATTATGTAAGCAAATATGTCGACAACGGTAATAACCTCATAATTCATTGTTTCACTTTTTTTCGAATTTTCAGGCACGTGGTGATGTATGCGGGAACTTTTTCCCCGATTTAATTCATTCCTATGTTAGCCTATATGAATTTATAAATGCTGGAGTGAAGTACACGCGAACAAGATATTTAATTTATTACTTTTTCTACTATTTAGAAAATTCTATTATGATTGGTCTGTGGTATGATTATTATGAATACCCTGAATCATGGTATTATTTACCGTGTTTACTAGTTGTTATCTTAGTACAGTTCTTAGGTTTCATTCTCTTACAAACTTATCTCTATGTCTACTCAAAATCTCGACGTAAAACTACTCTATGTGGACTATGTTTTGCTCATAAAGACACTGATATGCAGCAGCAGCAACAACAAGGACAAACGGTACAACCTCATCAACAACAACTCTATGAGTATCCAAAATCACCAATAGGTCCAACAGGCGGTAGGTCTTCAGTTTATCATTATGGTAGTAATTCAGTGCTGAGAAATGGATCTCAGTCGACACTGATGAATACGTGTAGAGCACCATCAGGTAAACTGAATTATTACCCTTCTATGAATAGTGTTAGTTATGCAGCAACATTGCCTAAACGAGCACACAATGGTGGTATATGTGATCCTGTATTCGGTGAACAAATAGCCCAATCAGCTACACCTCTTCAATCCAAAGTGAATAAAAGATATAAAACAAATTTACAGAAAGCAATAGAGCACGATCGAAGAAATCAAAGACCATTATCTGAACTATCCACATCTAACAATTCAAAGCAAACAAACAAAATTATCCGACAATCTACTGAAGTAAAACGACATAATTTATCTGAAGGTCATCAGCAAAATCATAAACCTGAGTCAGGGTCATATCATAATGCATATACGCATACACGTCAAAGGCCAGTATCATATCATGCAAGATCGATTTCTAATATTAGTCAATCTACAGAGAAATATACTAAACGATCATTACATTCAAATAGATACTTAACACGAGAGACTTCTCAGCCTAGAGCGGTAAACAAGCCAAGCGATTCAAATGAAGCCTCACAACGACAGCCAGTAATAAAGAATTCAGTGCAGTCAGATAAAGGTGTCTACCAATCAAGAAGTAATCAGTATCACTATGATACAGCAAACAATCGCACAAAACAAAAACGTCATGTATCCAGAGAATGAATTAGTGTTATCATACTTGTAAGGAATTAACTATTCCTCTCTTCTCAGTCATTTGAATCTTATCAGTTGCAAAGCGCACACGATTTCTTCCTCTTTTTTTAACACTAATTAGTCTTCCAAATCATAAGATATAAAAATTGTTTCACACAAACACAGGCACATCAAATATTTTTCTACTACATTTTCTTATACTATCACCTAGTCCTTACACTGTACTACTTATTTAGCAAGTCATATCTGCCACATAGTCGATTTATTCTATCACTTTAATTCCTCTATGATTAGAAAAAAGTGAATTGTACATACATGAAATTCACCGACTACCTTTTGTCTTTTCCTTAGTAGATAAAATTGAGTAATCATAGAGATGTTACTCATGAGTAGTTTGGAAAAAACTAGTAAAATACAAGTTGATCACTATAAAATTTGTAGGGTGAAAATATAGAAATAGATATCGGTAAGTTGAAAGCATTGAAATCACTTATTTTTTATGTAGAAGAAAACATTGATATAGCCAGAGTTACAAAAAAGATTATCTCCATACAAAGAAATTGACCTTACGAATAGCAGTAGAATTAAGTGTGTACTTCTGTCTATTTGAAAGTAAAATTTTGCATATCAGAAGTGTATTGAGCAATTATACTGAGTAATCTTAAATAATAACTCGCTATGTATAGACCAGTTGCACGTCAAAGTAGGTAACTAAACATGATACTTCAACGAATGACCACAGATCACAGTCCACCTCAAGGCTGAACTACTACTACCGGTCAACCGTTATACATACTTCTAACTAAACCCGGACACCAAAATATTCATCAAATGAAACAATCACCTACATATACATACATACATACATATAATTGTACTAAGACAACCAAATAAAAATAGTCATTAATACACATAAACTTACAAGTAAAACAAAAGATCTAAGACAAGAAAGCAGATGCATTAGGGGACCTTACTCATCAACAGTTACCCTCGTAAATTAATTAACAAGCTCCTTAGGAGTCTTAAGGGAAATACGACTAATATTAATTATACACATGTTAATAGTAGTAATAATGTTGATAATACTGCGAAGACAGAATTCGAAACCTTTACAGTACTACAACACAAAGGAGCCACCTTAGAAGCGTTCGGAAGAATCCTCAAAAAGGCTAGAATTAGAGTCGTATTAAAACCCACAAACTCACTTACAAATAAGCTTTTTAGGTTTATTGATCCAATTAGGCAAAGATTGTGGCCAAATACATAGATCAAGGTAGTCAACCAAGGTCAATTAGGCTATCCAAGCACCAAAACCTAGCTAAGTCAAAATTGGTAGATCCTAGTGAAATAAGGGGTTGTGAAAAAAAACTCAGCCATAGGTATGCATGCAGTTACACACAACCATACAATAGGATTGGACAGGGTAAAAACCCTTAAAGCCTAACGTAGCAGGGTGGTAGGAGAGATTGATAACTGATTCTTTATTTGTCGAATCAACACGTAATACATGCAACAGGAATGACTCAGCACCTGTTTCGGATATATGCAAAATCTTACTACGAATATCAAAAAGGGGCAAGGTAATTAGGACTATATAAGGGATGCCTCGAAGCTATGTAGTTATCTTGATATGACTTTGGGTAACGTAATCCAGTAAACAGTACCGTTACACTGTGTGATACATCTAATAAGTCAACTAAGACGGAAAATATACAGTCAGCGGTAGCATGAAAGTCAGCAGACAGACAGTAACTTCTTACCTATAGGTTCAGAGCTGACATTGCATTCGTTATGAAAAGTAGAGAACAAGAAAAGGCAGTAATTAGTTGTATGCTTCAGAAATATAGATGATTGAATCAATTATTCGATACAGTTGGATCGAACTGGAATAAATAAGTTAATGATTGATTGTTTCTGAATGCTGACATCGCGTTGAATTCCCTCGACAGCTAATATATAAGAAAATGTAACTATTTGGTGCTATATAGCGAATCGATAGTAAGACACAGTGGTTGAGTGGTAATGTGCTCATCACAAAGCCCGATGGTGCCGAGCTCGATCCTTAGTGAAGCCGTAGATAAGCACTGATGAGGAGTCCCAGACTAGGATGAAAGATTTTCCTGGTGCTTCCACATTCTCAGTAGTTCTGGAACTGATGTCAGTCCATGATGAATACTGCCTTGAAGTATTCTATTTATTGATCATTCCAAAAGTAATCAAGTTATCAATATTGTCTAACATTAATTAAGTGAACCAGAGCACAACGCAGAGATCGCGATCCTTTCATATTCATTCTAACTAGGCCATTTATGTAGTTTATTGGATGACAGCATCTGAATACTCCAGTGGGATGTTCTACCACTTCCTTCTCGTATCCAAAAAATAATGCGGTTCTCATGTTCAAATTTCACGATGAAATTGCCCTAAAGTCAAACTGTTGTTTTCCTCTAGGATTATGTTTCACCATCAATCAACAAATTGAGATAGATACTCAGTTGTCGTTTCGAATTTACAGACAGTGAGCATGCTGTAGACATACCAGACATGACGAAACAAATTGACAATGATAAGTGATGAAAGGATGCAAACAACTAAAGCTGAGATAAATCGACAAATGTACTGTGACTAATTAACTCAACGTTGTCTTTTTTGATGGATTTGAAAAAGTCTACACACGTTAGCATCTTGGACTAATACACACTTTGCATAGGACTTGTTTCTAGTTTAGCATTCAATGACTACTTGACGAATCAGTTACACTTGCAAAAACGATTTCTATAGCAAAACGACAACAGTGGACAAAACACTAAGTGGTTTTCAGAAGCGACTTCTAACTAAATTTAGTATTCGCCAAAATAATTGCTCTGTAATAAAATCAAAGGTGGAGAAAGATGGGTAATAGCAGCATCTACATGAACAATTTAAGTTCATTGGGAAGCATGGAGATGATATTTCCAAAGCTGCGACCAGTCACTATTGACTAGTCCCGAGTTTAAACCAAACAGTTTCTTAATGATCTTTAATTAGTATGTGGTGCGACTTAAAGAAAACTGTTTTGCTGGGGAACCAAGTCATCAGAGACCAATAAATCTTAAGTGAACTGTAACTCATATGATTTTTGACAGGATGGAATTCAATACACACATTTTTCATGAAGTTGAACCATAGCAACTGGAAAATTTCGTAATGGTGAACAACTTTGAGAAATTAGTTACAATATTTCTCAACTAACGTCTAATGTTGCAACCATCTTTTTTTTCGAAATAGACAAACTGAATGTGCTTCACTTCTGTTTTCTTCCTTCTACAGTACTTCATTGACAATGAACTGGTAGGTTTGTGGAGAAAATATGGCAACGCAGCCAAATAAACCATGTAGTTTTCAGCAAAAATGAATCCATTTCTTAGGAACACTTATCCAAAACGAAACAATGTCCGTCGGTTATGGTTGGACAGCTGAACACCCACTGAGTGGCACCTGCTGAAACCCAGAGAAGTTCCATCATTAAACTTCAGTTGCATGACAAGAATTTCGGTGGCGCCCGATGTTGTTGCACTTATTGTTAAGAATATCCTAAGCAAAAGGAAGTAAAAACCAATGAAGGAAGAATACCAGAAGTTCAAGTGTAGGTCTATGACACACAGAACTCTGGTTAAAACAAAGGATTCGTGGTAAAAGTGCCTGATCAGTGCTAATTACCTCGATACGCACTATCTAGCCTATTGTCTCTGCTTTCCACCATTCATAAAAACGAATGAATTATAACATGTCTTATAGTCGTTGAGTTGCATACGCCAAAAATCGAGTCATTCATGGAACTTTGTAGATGCTGTGAAAGAGATATCATCTCCATAGAAGGATAATCGATTATTCTTCAAGATAGCATAAGGGATACTGATGACCTACAAAATGAAATTGTTTACAATCATCTCAATCAGATTATCCACTGAAGTTGGTTTCCATTCTCCTTTAATATTTCTACTACAAACTGTAAATCCACGCTAAAACTGCCCTGTTTAACAGTTTCCGCTGATAGGAGCTTTCCTTGCATTCAGAACATGACTTTTCACCGTGGTCATCCGCCTTAAATTATATCTGGTCGGATGATACTTTCAATTTGAATATACTTTCTTATGGGTTAAATCATAAGCAAAGACATCCTGCATCTTCAATACACCCTCTGTTGCAAAGACAATAACAATCTACCATTTAAGTTAGTTATTGCTTTTCTGAACTGAAAACATGCCATCATTAGAGCTGCAATAAATTATTACATCTTATAAGAAGTGAAAACCTGTAACAATGAGTTAGAATATTTCTTTTACTCAATAGTTTATACATTACCTATCCGATATCTCACAGAAATGAGTAAAACGTCAAGCTGATTGACTGGCTAGTTACAGTTTGTTGATGCACTGTGTATTGGAGTGGTTGGTGGTTTTGATAATACTATAAGAATCCACTGTAACAGTCCCAGTTTTCTTGGCGTGAAGGAGAATTCATTCAAAAGTGAGTGAATCCGGTTGATGAACGAGTCGAGTTATTCATTCCATGTAGTGACTTAATTTCACAGTCATAAAATATGCTAAGAAGCATTAATTATGCTTTTCTATAAAAAATTCACGACAGGCTTAAAATTTCGGCTATCCAGAGTTCAAAATGTTTAATAGTAAAGCATACGAACAATAATCAGAAAAAGCAATTATTGAGCATTTGTTGATAGATTCGAGCGTTCTACACCATCATTAAGACCAAATAGATTTCGTGTAGCTGATGCATACTTCTTCAAACTCTCTTGATCATCTGCACCTGGGACTGTTGTAAAAGGCACATTTCGGATAGGACGAAGACGACCATGCCGGCATTTAGGGGGATCACTTCGCTTAATCCATTGATCTCCATTAAGTATATCATTTTTAGCCCATATAGTTTGAAGTGCTTCGCGATATTGCACAACTGAGGGATGAGATTCAAGCTACAAAAAGTATAAAACGAAATGGGAGTTTACAGTGCTGACGATACAAATAGTAATTGATGAATATACAATAAAAACAACTTAGTAACTGCATGCCATAATACAAACTACATTCCTTCTGAATACATATTGACAGCACTCTCCAAGTACACCAATTCAATGATGTCAGGCTGGCTAAAAATTGTGAGGTAATCACGAATCAGTTGACTATATGGGTCACTGCTATATCCCAACCGACAGCTGCTAACTCACTGTGGTGGTCGGGCTTCTATATCACAATGACCCACTGAGCCATTCTGGCTGAAACGCTTGCTCCCTCGAGGTCCTAACATATGAGAAAGGTTTGTCGAATAGTGGTAAGACGAAAAGCAGTTGCCGTTGTAGTGTGAATTACTACATTATGATTGAGGTCTGAGGGAGAAGTCGTACTGCCGCTAGTTGGATGGGGTGTGACAGCACAAAGGTGTTTCTCTTAGATGACTATCAGTGCCACGCTGATCCTGCCTTCCTGGTGGGTAGGATGAATTAGAAAAGGTCGGCCCCAAAAATTGCACATCATATCCTCTCGCGGCATACCGAGAGGATTCTCAGTTGGATTCAAAAGCAATAAACCAAAATCTCAAACATGAGTGACCGGCGTCAAGTAGATATCCCATGAGCTCTGCAGACACACACACCTTTCTTTTTCAAGTACCTCAAGAAGAGATGTGCTTCAGCGGTGTGGGCAACCGGGAAGTGTCAACCGTCTGAAAGCTTCGAGTAGTGCATAACCTGTCCTCCTCAACTTTGTGTCCTCCTTTGGCTTCACCTTCTAATATGAATACTAAGTCTCTTACACCGTCAACCTCTAATTTTGCGATCACTGACAACGATCAAAGCTATCGAAACCTCTATCATGGTCTCCTAAGATCACACCATCGACTTGATCTTAGAGCTTTCAACATCGGATAGTAAGTATCGATCGCAAGAACTGTGCAATCTGGAGTCATGAATGTATGCTGTCCCTGACACGTATACTGGACCCAAGTGTGGTCATCAAATTCACCTCAACTAAGCATCGTAGTGAATCTTTAAAACTCGCAAAACAAGTATCCGGAAACCCAGTAGCTATCCATTGTGGACTTGATGGTGTAGGGGATAGGACTGAGCTGAAAAACAGAGAAGGTGCACTTCTCGACTGGATGCCAGTCAACAGACGTCTATGTGCCGTTCGACTTAATGGACCTGTCAGGACTAGAAAGGATCTTAAGACCAACAAATACCTATTCGTAATCTCTGTTTACGCATCCGCCAACAGCAGTTTGGATGATGTAAAGGATGAATTCTATGAAAGGCTGTCAATTTTCTTACAGAAAGAAAAGAGCTCAGATATATGCATAATAACAGGTGACTTTAACGCTCAAGTGGGGAAGCTGAGCCAATCAGAAAGAGATTTTGGGGTAATTGCGCAATTATATGCCAAATGAACTGACAATGGTGATCGTCTGTTGCGATCTTCGTCTGACTCACTTGTTTCCGGGCAAGCGTTAACTTTAAATATAAGGACATTGTTTCAAATGGCATTTACTGACATCAAACCAACGGTGAACAGATATAGATCATATCGCTATAAGCCATCTTAAAAGAGGGTCGATGGAGGACTGCTGCTCTTTCTGGAGTACCAGTTTGGAAGCGAGGCACACATAATAAGGGCTCGTGTATTTCTTTGCCTTACTTGTTGCAGAAAACAGGCGATAGTAAAGCATATCTATACCCGATTGGAATATGAAAACGTCAAATACACATTTAGGGAGGAGATGGCTAAGCATTTATCTGAACTTGACAGCAATATTCATCCTGAGAAAACCTGGTAGGCACTGGTAGGCAGTAGGAACAGCGATAAAGACACCCGAAGATTAGCAAACGTCACTGGATTTGGACCACCTTATCCCAACTGACTGATGCAAGGAGACTGATTGCAGCTGGCTCTGACCACGGTGAAGCACGAAAGTAACTTGAACGTAAGTTGACCAAGTGTTCGTAACGATCATGAGCAATGATGAGTGTCGAAAGACAGATAAGACATCAGGGTGGGATAAAACCTGGCAGCTACTTAGGGTTTTTAAGGACACCAGCAAGAAGAACCGATGGTGAAGCGAACCATCACCGACAAATATATACGCTGATAACCTCTCAGGATGGATGGCTAGAACGTTGGATGGAACACTTTGAAGCACGGTCCAACCGATACCCAGTAAAGCTCCAGTTGCCCAACATCCAACCTGAACCTAAATGAGACGTAGATGCTGATCCCCCAACTCTTTTTGGAGTTCGGAAAGCTATTTCGCACTTGAAACAAAGCAAAGTTGCAGAACATGACGTTTGCCACCTTAACTGTTTGAAAACGGCGGTAGGAAATTATTGATTAGACGGACGAAGGTACTAAGGATTGTAGTCCCGTCAAGCGGGTGTACTTCACTGGTCATCCCAGTCTATAAGTAGGCAGAGAAGTCTTCCAGTGACAACCATAGGGAAATCAGTTTGACTAATATTGTGTCCGACATCCTTGGGTCTACAGTTTTTCAACGCTTAAATGGAGTTCAAGAGCAATAAACTCGGGAGAACCAGACAGGTTTCAGACTCGTGCGAGGGTGCATCGATCATGTGCACACTCTCCGACAGGTTGTAGAAGATAGGAATACATATCGGCACGCGAAACGTCATATTTTTTGACCTGAAGGTGGCATTCAACTCTGTTAACTATGGGGCGTTGTTGCAGTGTCTTAGTAAAAAAGGAGTACCGAAAAGATATGTAACACTAATCAAATCTCTCTACTCGAAATCACGCAACTACATAAGGGCTTGTAGAGTTGTCCTCCAAATTGACCTCAACTATTGGTATCCGCCAAGGATGTCCACTGTCATCGTTTCTAGTTAGCTTCATTATGGATGCACTGATGGCACATCTGACTTCATATGGATTGATCTGCTCTTTGGAAGCCATCTGGTTGACTTGGAGTACGCAAACGATATAGCCCTGGTGGGTGAGGACACTGACAAAATGTAGGATCTTCTGAATGCATTGAGGTAAAATCTGAGTGTTTGGTATGCGTCTCACACCTATCAACTGCAAGATGATGTTCCATGACTGCTCTCCTGTAAGTAATCCTAGTTTAAAGATAGGGAGTGAAGGATTATTCTACTGATCAAACGAGTAAGCAATCGACAATTGGACAACAAAACGCCATATCTCCAATAATAGATAAATCAGCTTTCCAACTTTCAATCAGACCACTTCATTCAATACTAAGTCACACCAATAGGAATCTACCAGTTTGCAATAAATTGATTGGATTTATTTATACATGAAAGCTTCCTTGATGGCACCTTTTCAGCTGTCACCTTACTAATTCGACCAAAGAATACAAGTTATTCGAACCATAATAGTCACTTTGAAATCAGACAAACCGTTTTTAAACAAATTCACACCTACTTCAGAGACTGGTTTCTCTTCTGTTGTTTTCCGGTTGCCATAACCTTGTTCATTGTCAGAGACAGATAGTAAGTTGAAAAGACGTCGACGTGACTCACTTCTATTCCAATCAAACTGTAACCAGTCATATTCAGGATTATCTACTTCCCACTTTTCTGTTTTCTAAATTGGTTTGATAAATTTTAAAAAGAAAAGTGGGATTGTTTGAACAGAAGCAATTTGTGAGTGATAGAAAAAGAAACCGTAAGCATGAACTGATCTATTTGTAAAATAATATACGAGAGTGAATACTTGTGTGACAGGAGCTCGACACTATTTTGTAGTGCCATCGGTCATTGGTCTGAGTACTTATTTTTCAATCGATGGGTCACGAGTTCACATCACGCTCCACCTACCAAGGTCTCGGCAACGAAGTACTATCATTACCCATCATACGATAGGTGTGGTTCATTACCTACTGAAAAAGCTTGCATATAATTCTTGAATGCATTTCAACTTTTCCGATCATCGATAGAGTAACCTTTAGGTTTACATGATTTCTGTATACCATACCCATGAAGAAAGACATGTATTTGCCAAGACAAAAGTAAATTATAAATTGAAGAAAGGTAAAATCTAAAACAAAAGCACATACTTAAAAACAGTAGGTGTGACCAATACACAAGAAAAAAATAATCCACAAAAATCCACTGCGTCATAGGAAAAGCGTTTTGTTATGGCTTAAAACTCCTCAAAAGTGCACACAGTCCAGTTTTCAAAAAGTTAAACTACGGAACTTCAGTACTCACAGCGGATGCATCGTTGAGACAATGTGTTTAGCATATGTCCGGTTAATACTTTCCAACTTTAACCAAGCGGGGAAAAGCACAACTGGTGTTTACTGTAAGCTTTTATTAACACTTATTACTTTGTTTTTCGTCGAAGTCGAAATGCACTCAACAACCTGGTGCATAATCATGCAATAGGCAATGAGCTACATCTAATGTATGAGGCTTAATGGTATTACCTGACTGCCTACAACCTCGGTAGGTGAAGCAGTGTTCAAGTGCACGACCCTTGGTTGAAAGCCATGTGCTTAAACCAATGAACCCTAACGACTACATATTTTTATAATAACAAATTGACTTCCTGGAATGATTCACTAATAATCAATAGTTTGTTTTTAGCGTAGGCTATTTCAGAAAAGTATTCTCTTCAAAAAATTACTTGAAGCTACGGATAAGTGGGTCACTTGCCTTTCCATAATTAAATAATTCCCATTGTAACATCAAGAACAAGATATTCAGCGAAGAGACTCTTTTCAAGCTGTATATTCAGGTATATATGACGTTTTTTTAAAATATATCCCATGAGGAAAACTAAACATTATGCAGCGATGATAATAATGATAAAATGGATGACATAGGTACTTGTGGTTATGATAACAGTTGAAGACTCTTTCTGACTTAAGTCAGTTTTTATAATTGACTCGGTTATGACCAAAAGTGGGATCCAAAACACCCGTTTTGTCCTATTTTGGACTCGTCAGTTGGATTTTCACGCACTACAGTGAGTGATATCATTCCCACTGAGATTCAAACCACGTCCCCATCGCTTCAAACAGAGGTCGATCAACTCGATCCAGTATAGAAACGGAGGTTTACAAGTATCAACAAACAATAAGTCATTTTTACTAGTATTGCGTACCCTCAGTACTGATTAGAAGTGAAGAAAATGAGTTTAAAAATACCAGTTACTGTATACTGGGCTACAGGCCAACAGATGGAATCATCTAAACCCCGGAATTGGGATGTATAATACACAAATTGTATGTACCAGACGAACGAACGAAACGAAATCAGCTACCTTGTGAACATCCGTGCAATGAGACATACCTATTGTGTGAGGGCTAGTGATACTACCTGGTTCTCTAAACTTCGGTAGGTGGAGCGCAGCTCGAACTCATGACCCAATGGTTAGTAGTTATCTCCCTAAACCACCGAAACACAGCTCCTAAGCTGTATGTATGAAGAAAATCTTTTTGCGTATACACCAAAACGTGTTATACATACATACAAGTAATAAAAGCTTCCGTGAATCTTGTAAAACTTAGTAGCAGGCAAAATTAATACATTCACTTAACTTTTCATTTCTGCTGGCGTTTATACTTTCAGTAGGACTTTTATCGCTTGAGATGTTAAACATATCATGTTGACTAAAAAAATTTTAAAAATACCTACCTTCGATTCCAGAGTAAGAACACTCAACAAGTACATTAAAAACTCAGTATTCTGCTTTGATGTTGGACATCTTCCTGTGGTTAACTTTAGAATATCTGTGTTCCAGTCATATGATGCTGTATTACGACCTGGACCAGGACCTGTCGCAAGTCGTAAAAGCTTTCTTTTAGCATGTTCATCCAGTGACAGACTAGATAAACGTATCTGAAATGAAAATAAGTATAGTATTTCACTGAAAATGCAAACTACAGAAGGTACGCATTTCAATATTACGATTTACGGAAGTTCGCTAAACATATCAAGCACTGAGATAAATAATCCAGAATATCGTACATAAGTATTTGCTACATTTATTCCATACTTTTGCTTAAAATACTCCTATCCATATTTTTTTTAAATCAAGATGTAATAATGAAAATTGGATGACATTTTCAAGTCTTTTTGCTTTGGTAATTTTCGAAAATCAAGTCAAAGTTAGATGACAGTTATGATAGGACTTTAGGTAAAATTTGCGTACGTTGGTCCTTTCCTTAGTCTCTACTTAAGTCCCCACTAGTTGAAAGTCAGGTGGCTTGGATGTCATACAAAATCCATGAAACGACAACTAATGAACTGACATAATGATTGTCAGTTGACTTACCAACTGACACAGGTTGAAGCAAATTATAAGAGATTGAATAGAGGACTTTATTAAACAACTTCTCCTAGACTACTTAGTAAGTAAAAAGGTACAGCATGAGATTCAAATTATTTGTCAAATCAAAAGTGATAGCGGAGGTTGAAGTGGCCAGATATACACCGTCTATGTTATTGGGATACAAAAATAAATGCCACTATCTAATGATACTTATTACTCCAACAAAAAGCGTATTCTGATTCCCCAACAGGAGTTGTGTGAGTTGTTCGTCTAAGGGAGAACTCTTCATGTACAAATTTTTTGACGTTTCATCATTAAATTCCGAAATTTCTAAGTACTATGCGTTTTGAATAACTACCTGTCTTTATATCCAAAATAAACCAGGATACTTTTTCATAATATGACAGTAAAAGCCATGAAGTCACTTCTAGTCTCAAATATGTAGAAAAATGTAGGGTCAATGGGTCTATGGGGTCTATGGAATGTTAAGAAGCAAAAACTGGAGACCCACATTTGTACCTAATGGTTTCTCCTCTCGTTTTTTTGTCGTGCAAAAAAGACTAATAATCAACTGCAGTAGCAGGCAACTACCCAAAACAGTAGTAAAATCTCAACCATAAGTCTGCCATTAAATTTGGGCAAATATTTCGTATGACCACGTCTAGCAAGTGGCTTGCATATCGTTGAACTACCCAATGACGAATGTTATTGTTAAATGAGAGGCTCTTCGGCTAATGATTAATTTTTGGAGTATTTATCCTGAATAGTTAACAAATTAACTGAATCGCTCGTATGATATACGATAGTGCGCTTAAGATAAATATGGGAAATACTGTCAGTCTATGTAAGTACTTATTATTGTCTGCATCCATAAGCAGAAATTAAACCTGACCAATAAGGTTATTGAAGTTCTACGGACAAGTAAATAAAGTTGGTCATACAATTGATTCATAAGGAAACTGTAGCTTATTTTGCTTTGGTTTAGAAGTTTGAGTGACCAGCGTATCACTGATTTGAACATTGCTTCAATCAATATAAAGGCGATTATATGGTGTTGTTAGTCCATATACAACAAACATAATTCACACAAAGTGATTTGCAAATAACCTTGCACAAAGGTAGAGTGTTTCAACCTGCGACACTTTAAAACGGTACGATAAGAATAGACAGAGATAAACATGAAATAAAAGGCGTACAACAGTAAATAGAAAAAAGAAATAGAGATTCATAAAAATTACAAACATCTAGACCATAGTTGTTACGAATGTCCTGAAAATTGAGCGCCGAGTCAGGTTTAATCATTACATAAATAGGTTTTAATACAATCTTAGCATGTTAAGGCAATCAAAACAAGATTTGTCTGAATGTCTCTGCTGAAGAAGCTGTGAGATTCACAACGAAACGTCCAGAAGAATCTTGTTCCGATTTTCCAAACACACTGGGATTATATTAAAACCTTCTTATATTATTAGTAAGAATGTTTGGAATCTTTAGAATGGTAAGATGTGTAGACGTTTTAGAAAATGTAGTTGATTTCCAACTAAAATCACCAGAATCTCCGTTTGTAAATTCCTGGCATTTCTAGAAACTCATCCAGATAACAAAAACTTCCCTACATGTTTCAGACCAATGACTATAGATTTTATGAGTTGGTGCAGTGTACCGATATTGTTATTACCAGCTTTATTTCCAACTAATCTTACTAAACGTACCAAAGCTTCGACACAAGCCCATAGCTAAGTTTACATTTTGAGCCCTAGAATATTCTTCACAATTTGTAATTAGTTGACAAAGTAGTTAAAAAGTGCAGAGAGAATTGTAATTTGCTGCAAAGTTTATAATGCTCGCTATTTCATGTTATCAACTGTAGCCGTTATCGAGGGTTATTACGCAGATACACAATATTTAACTGGATGATGAACATAATGACTATAACACCAATAAACTTACTTGGAGAGTCACCATTCGAGAACGAGGGTCACGGATATTTGTCGATGTAAACACATAACTGTGACTGACTACTTCGAGCGGGTAATATTTTTCGATCTTTTCATCCGAATCCAAACCAGAAGGCCATACAGTGCAATACTCTTATGCAAATTATTTATTATGACCACTTACTTCTCAAAGAATCACAATGCTTTTTAATGTGAGGAACAGTAAGGTGTAGAAAATTAGGGATTTTCATCAGCTCTACGTTCGCATACTTTCCAGGAGGGATCCCTTTATTTTCTACAAGATTCTATGCACAAAAAGTTAAGTGAACCGGGAAACTTACTTTGCAATGTCCTTGACGAACATTAAAGGGAATGACAGAATGGTGGAAAGTAGCAGCAGCTGGCCAGATATTTGTCCAGTTTAAAACATTAGGAAACCTTTCATACATATTTAGCGGTTTCTAAAGCATAGCTAGCTGGCAAGTTAACTCCAATATACTCACTTCCATTTTAGTTTGCTGCTCATAATCCTTGAGTGCAAAATTAGTCAGCCCTCGGATTTCTAGTGGAAGGAACTTCTTAGAAGAGCTGTTTGACTGGCTAGATAAGTAACACCTGGGCCCATCGCCTATTAAACGTAAACGAGTACTAAGCACTGACTTGAGTGGACGCATTTTATAGCGCTACTAAAATATAACGCGCCTTCATCCACTATCCAATATCTGTTTAACGAGCTTGTGTAAACCAGTTGATTTCTTCTTCCTCACTTCTCTGTCTTGTGGAAAGGTTCCAGGTCTTTTTCAGATCCCGATGCAGTAGATCCAGCTACTCGCCTGCCATAGCTCTGGTATGAGCAACAGGAGCTTAATCTTGGTTAATTTGATTTGGACTGTGGTACAGTTGGGTTCTTCAGATGTCAAGTTGCCAGACAGTTGTTCGGACTGATCATTAAAGAGAGTTAGAGGTAGTGAAGGGAAAGCGCAGAAAGGAAAAGTTCTGTGATTAAAACGAAAAAGAAAAGTGGACTAATGTAGTAGTCTACTTACACCCAAGTTAGGCGATAAGGGATGCAAAGATATTAAGAACTTAGGTAGGTAGGGCTAATCCATGCCAAGTGGAGGGGAAGAAGCGGGCCTAAATGATTACAACGGAAGAGAAACTGGTTGTGGGGGGTTAAATAGATGGAATGGGGTGGCAGCGGTAGATTTCGTTTGTTTAGTTAGTATTCCAGCCATGTGTGGGTAGACCATCGGTCTCTGTGCGACTGTCTAGCCTTTTCGTGAAGCTGTCAGCAGATGATGCGGAGACTTATTCTGCTGATAATGCAGCCCAATGCCCACAGACTCGGAGGGGGAAGTGTGAACGCACATGAGTTTTTGACCTTTGCTGGCGATTATCTCAGGGTTTCCACGAGGATCAACATAGTGGCCCCTCGGTAGTAATCCTTTGTTCGGGTGACTATTGCTGTTCAGCACTTAGTAAGCCATGATCGAGTCACCTCGTAACCTTCGGTAGCTAAGAGAGCATAGGCCTATGTCTTCCAATTTATCCTCATATGTTTTTCATTGCATCCCAACTACCCCTTTTTTGACTCGCCTCTGAACTTTCGCCAGTAGGTTTGTGCCTCTTTTGAGTTGTGATGGAGCAGACATTATGGACCTCCAGGTGAGGTCGTATGTAAGTCTTGTGGAGCTTCAAAAAGAGCTCTGGGACGAGGGCACCAAGTTGTCTGAGCACAAAGTGCAGCACACTGTATGTTTTTAGGCGTCACCTGGGTAATTGGATCTAGTGTCCAATTTCTCCGTCACCGTCAAACCCAGGTCTTTCTCTGCTGTGGTATGGGATAGAAGTGAACCACAGAGAGATTATGGTGCTTTCTGTGAATCAGGAGAGGGAAAAACATGGACGGGCACTTATCCAAGTCAAATGCCAGTTCGTTATTTGTTGCCCATTCCCTTAGTGTTTCGTAGTCATCCTGTAATGGTCTCGATTCCGCTTTGCAAGTTATTCCCCCCTATAACTTGACGTCATCGATGCAGAGGAGAATCAGAGAGGTAATACGCAGTGGGAGGTCATTGAAGAAAAGTAGAACAACCATGGACCCTTGACTGCTTCTTGCGAGACACCGGACGGTAATGTTCTCCAAGTTGAGTGGACCCTGTTGACTGTCCTGCAAAGCTCCCTACTGTCTAAGTAGTTCTGCAGCCGTGATAGCACTTGGCCGTTGATACCTAACTCAGCTATTTTGTGCATAAGAACATTGTGTTGGACATTTTCAAAGGCTCTGGTGGGATCCAGAAAAATTGCGTGGACCGGGACATTGGGGTCCCAGCATACTGTCCAGTGAACACGGGCCGTCAGGAGGTTGGGGGCACAGAGCCTACCCTTTCGGAGGCCATGTTGAGCGTCAGTGAGTGCTTGCTTCGTGTCCTGATATTACCTGATGCAGTCGTCCATTTCATTCTCCGTAACTTTTGATATTACTGGTAGAAGTGCTATGGACCTATAGCAGTTGGGATTCTGTCTCCTCCTCTGAAGATGGGAGAAAGGAAAGCCCGTTTCCACTCTTGTGGGAGTTTTTGCTCGTCTAAGGAGTGTTGGAAGAGACTACAGAGTAGGCCACTTATGGTACTTGCACCTTCTTTCAACAAAAATGGGCGAATGTCACCGCACCCTCGGGATTTTCCCACACTTAGCTTTGATAGCTTATCGAGGACAACAGCATGAGTTATCTGTACTTTGTGTAACTCTGCAGTGTCGGACAACTTTGGGGGCTGTTCGAGCAGTAGGTATGCATACTTTCCTGATGGAATGTTGAGCTGTGCACCAATATCAGTCTCAACAAGTATTCGCGGAGGAGAAGTCTTTGTTAGTAAAAAGATTCATGAGCTGATACTTAATATTCCAGCGGAACGACTTTATTGCACACTCGAGCGTCAGATACTAAGTCGCCTATTGTTTCAAGCAGCTGACGGAACTGCCCGTTACGAGGGGAAATGCTGGGAGGTAGATTGCCATCCTAGTTTTCGAGGTATTTACAAAAGATGGTGGGGGACAACCCTGTCAGGGAAGCCATCCTCAAAAAGGGTTGGATCTAGGCACTGCCGCACCACGTCTGACATGTGCCTGACCCACATGAACCAGAAACCACACTTCCAGAACTGGCTCAAATAGTAAGCTGCATTACGGAGAATGGTGTGGCCCAGGAAAACCACGCAGCTTATTCTACTGGTCAAAGCTCATCTAAGGACGCGATCTGCATAGAACTATTGGCTAACGTGAAGGCACTAAGAGGAACGGTGTATGAAATCCAGATGAGTCAAAGACAAAAAGACAAGTCACTGGCCAGATATCAATCAAGAATTTGGCCTAAATAGTTTCGACAGTGCCAACCATTTTGTTTTTATCAATGGAAGCGTGATGCACAGTCTTAAAGATTTACGTAACCATTCGCCCGGCCTGGGCAACCCCTTGGCGAACAGGACGACGTATGACCCCCTCGCGGGTAGCGACTGCTGGAAAGAGAGGGCGGGCCGTCGCCTATTCGGACACAATTCTTGATAGATACAGGGGCCTTTCCCGGTGTAGCACCATATGACGGCCAAACGTAAATGCCAAAGCTCCGCGGTCGCTTCACAGGCTGCTAATGGAACACAAATGGTGACGTCCGGGTAGGAGACCATAACCGCTGAACTTGCACCTAAATGGCAGTTCCCTTGGGCGCTCACCGCGATACACTTAGACCTAACAGTAATGCGTATAGGTTTTTCAGGGGTATGAATTTTTAGTGCATGAAAAATCGCGGAGTTTGGCGTTGAGGGGAACTTCCAGACCTGCGACATGTAAGGCCAGTTCCACCACATCCTTGAATCTCATGCAGTCTCCTGCAGCGTCAACCGAAACGTTCGGAAATACTTTGGCGGATTTCCCAAACCTTATGTCCTCTGACGGGTAAAGCTACCACGCAAGTCATGAGATAGTAAACAGCATGAAAGTCCAAGACCCTCCGGTATTTGAACGGGAGTCCGCAGCCTGAAAGACTGAAAATCGCTATGGCCGAAGTTGGTTACTTTCTTCAGCTAAGTATCACCTGCCTTTCCAACAGCCAATGGGCTTTCCCATTGCACTCTGTGCCCGAAAAAGTTGAACAGACTGGCAACCATGTCGCGGTTATAGGGCACTAAAAGAATAAACCCTTCTTGACGGTACCTAGGACCTCATGATAGAGGGTTCACCAACTGCCTTAAAGGTGCCACCGCATTCTGTAAAAGTGACTCATTCCGCTCATACCATAAGATTTCCGTTACCTGTAGAAGACTCCATTTGGTTTGTAAAACTGTGCGGGTGCCTTTTGGCCTTCGGAATGCCGCATAAACTTTCCGACGGTACACGGATGATATTCTGTGAACTTACCATTTACCAAACCGTACGTTGATGATTTATTGCTTGTCAGCCCGGTTATACACCCATACGTGGATCACATAAGAGCAGTTAGAAAAAGCCGAACAACAACAGCAGGCTGATAAGTCAAAATAGATGTGTGTTCGGGGTTTAGATCATTGAATCCTTAGGACACGTGAATAGTGGAGAAGAAATATCACCTCTGCCGAAAAAGGTGAATACTATCAAGCAGTACCCATCACGCAAATAAGCGGTTTTCTTAGCGTAATCGATTTTTATCGTGGATCCATACCACACTGCACACAAAACATGCAACCCCTAACCAACTCTTAAGATGAAGTCCTAAGGGCCTTAAGCTCTCCACAAAAGATGTTGGCGAATCCAAAACAGCGAAGCCTATTGCTCCAAAATACCTCGATCTCACTGCACCAATGGCATTCATTGTGAATGCTTACAACAAGACCATGAGAGTGGAGTGAATCAGTTGGTGGAGGATTAGTGGCAACTAGTGGCGTTCTTTTCAACTTGTCTTTCTCCACCCGAAACCCTGTATTAAACGTACTGCTGGGAGCTGTTGGTGATCATCCTAACAATTAAACACTCCCGTCACATGGTAAAGGGTTAGACGTTCGCGGTCTACACAAATCACAAGCCTTTGGTTAATGTGCCCAATGCGAAGCCTGATAAATACTCACCACGTGAAATTCGTCACCCTGGCTTTACGTCACAATTTGTGAGCGATATAAAACACGTTAGGGGCACACAAAATTGTGTTGTAGAGGCTTTGTCTGGACTAAACGTAAGCACTTTCCGTCAATCCACCATAGATTTCAAGGCCTTGGCTACAAAGGGAGAGAAAGATGAAAAATTTAGAAATTTAGTTCCCAGAGGCAGCCGTAGACCGAAACTTGGACAGTTATCTTCATCCACAGATGATAGACATACTTACTGTTGCATGACAAGAGATCCTCCTAGACTTTATATGCCTAAAAATTAGTGCTTACAAAGTTAGTATTCGATAAGTTTCACTTGTTGTCCCGCCCTGGAGTGAAAGTATCCGCTAAACGCGTTGCTTATAGATATACTTAGTTCAGTTTACAATGTGATGTACGATGTTGGGTTAGAGACAGCACGTTCACAGTTCAAGGTGAACCGACATGCACTTTCGCCTGCAGGAGCTCTTTCTAAACTGGATGTACGTTTTACACATGTAAACGTGGATTCATTAAGTTCTTTACCCCATTCTAACGGTTGCACGTACCTACTGAAATGCATCGACAGATGTACAAGGACCCTGGTAGCCCATTCTATTTATGGGGATCACCGCAGAACCATCTGTCAGTGTTTCCTGGGCCTCGTCGTAACCTCCGGATCCCTAAAGCCACTTGGCCTTGTTGCGTTTTCCGAAGCCATAACCCTAAGTCCTTACGGGACCACTTCTTGGCTTCGGCATATTTCGGGGGGTTTGGCATCCTTCTGAAGTAATCCTTAATGAGAAAAACGACTGATTAGAAAATATACTTGCACCAGACGTTTTAGGGAAAACATTATCCCGTTAATGCCAATATACAATCGTTGGTTTTCTTCATCAGAAAAAGAAATTCCATATATTTGTTATTGTTAGTTATCTGTATCGTGAGTCTGCGAACTAATATCGTGAGGCCTAACCTCCCGGCTAACTAATTCAGGAACATTTTCCAATGGAAAGTTATCTATTAGCTCCGTAAACTGATTTCTTTTAGCGCTGCTTTTCGGCCCCGATGGTAAAGATTCCACATATTCCGGTATTTATTGGTGAAGAAACCAGAGACAAGTTTAGGAGGGCAACAAACAAGTCCAAGGTAATACTGATAGGTGCTTCGATTTTTGTGTGCTAAGGGGGGGGTGATAGAGGGATTCCAATTGGAAAGGGGGTACTAACTCCAGGATTCGAAATAAAATATTGGGTTTATTCTGAGAGGTCGGAACCAAAAGGGATCGATCTGTAGATTGATACAAATGGAGTTATAAGAAACGTTTGGGTTTGACGCCGAACTTCTGAGTTTTTATTTTGTGCCTATCTGTGGATAAAGCGGTGTCCAAAATAAAAGGAAAATATTCAAACAGCGGGCATACGCGTAACCTACACGACATAACCTCTGACGCAATGGCGCTGAAGTAGTGAAATTCGAATTCGGTCAACAACTTGGCCTTCGATACTTGGGCTGTCACATAACGATAAAAGTACGATCAGGTGTAAATCTTAGCCATAGATCAAATACTAGGGGAAAGTGAAGAGAAACGTGTTGCAAATTTTATTGTGTCGGTTATTTGTTATCACGTAATAATATTTACTGTGGTTAGAATGACTACAAAGCTACAGAACATCAATGCTGAACGCTGTGGCCCTGAACAATCTTAGAAGGCAACTCATATATCTAAAGCCCAATTTTTGTCTGTGCAATGGCTCACAATACCAACGACACAAACATTTCGGCTTCCAATAGGTCTGGATTAAATACAGTTATTACACTCTGATGGTGTGGTTTCTGCATCCAGAGTGAGTGGACTAGCCTGAATATATCCGGGGACACTGTATTGGACCACAGGAGGGGAAGTTGATATAACCAAACAGATGTGAAGGTTCCCATGTCCAGCTGGCATTGACACTCACCGGCTCACGGAGGTGTATCACTTTTCCCAACAGCTGCGAGGCGGATTTTTGTTCCTGGAAGGTACCCTGGGCTGCTTCGAACAGGCCTGTAATACACAGCAAAACAGAAGCGAAGAGATCATGAATGTGCTCACAGTCCTGATCAAAGAAGTTCCTCATTGCTCACCTGCCAGTACACTTCACCCATAGCCTGGACATATAATCTTGGTTTCCGCTCTCCAACATGTGCGTTGAGAAATAGTTGACCCGACGGGTATGCTTCTCGCTTTCACAACTGGTACCCGGCTACTTAATGGAAGTGAATAGCAACACTGATGCATCACTCAGTATGAGGGGTAACCCAGCAATGGCGATAAAGCCTCAGCACCCCACTTAGTGAATCGTATAAACAGTTAAAGTATATCACATGTCAAATGCTGAGCATAAATAAAACCGAAAACACATGAATAATCAATAAGTTTGTGCGTCTGCAGAGAGATTGTAAGCCTAGATTAGGCCTCTGGAATGGACCGGGAAAAAATTTAGGACCGCCAATAGACTATGAGAACCCCGCCTAATTTACTGGTTTACTGGCCGGTCCTAAGACCAGATAATGGGGGTAGGCTGGCCAAAGGGTTAGCAACCCTATCTTGGAAAACCAATGCAATCGCCAACGAAACCTCAAGGCACAAAGAAAATATAAAACTTAAAATCAAACTTATTCCACCCTGGAATCGGGGAGACGAAATGTCAGCTGGTGAAAGTCCTCAGGTAGCCAATTGGCCGATGTGTTTTCCCTTCTCCCGATGAAAGCGAAGGTAAATATGGCGACAGGCAATATCTAAACATTGTTTGAAGCTAGCAAGGCTTCACAGATTGCAAAAGAGACGGGGAAGCATGGTAAGAAAGTGCTAGGAATCTGCCAGGAATCAGCAGATGGAGTGGAAGTGGACTCTCCAAACTGTCGACTGCAGAGTCAATAATCTTCTCGGATATTGTCGCCTAGACGACAACCACGAGCACACTGAGTTTTCGAGTGGCCATCATGATGTCCCCATCAGAATCAGGGGCTCTTATGCAGTGTGAGCTAACCTCCCGAGAGCAAAATTCAACTCAAAGGGAAGGGAAATTACAATCATACAGTGCTACGCACCTACAAATAATGCAGAGCAGGAGGGGAAGGAGGAATTCTACAATCAGCACTGGACAGGACCTCAGTTGGTGACATCAAACTTCTAATGGGTGGCATGAATGCCAATCTGGGAGCAGACAACTCAGGAAGAGAACCAATCATGGGTCGAGAGGCACTTGATGAAATGTTGAACGAGAATGGAGAACTGTTTGCAGACTTCTGCTCCCTCAGAGACTTAGTGATTGAAGATGTTGTGTAAAGACGCAAGGACACCCACAAAAAGAAGTAAATTTCACCAGACACTAGGACACACCACACTACAAATCAGATCACCTTCATCCCAGTGTAAAGAAAGTGGGGACGCAGCCTACTGGACACAAGATCACGAAGAGGAGCAAATGAAGATTCAGACCACTCACCATCCAGCGCTAGAAACCTACTTTCAAGATCAAGTTGAAATCCTTCACACAAGTTGGTGATAGACCATGGTTCGAGTTCAACATCCAGAACAGAAACTGAAGGACGAAACTACAAGGGACATATACACGTCAGCCGTCATGATAGAATGGGAGACATTAAGCAACATCCCTGAGGAACCCAGCTTTGAAGGACACTGGAACCCTCTGAGAGAGAAGTAGAAAGAAATCTGCATAACCGTGTTAGGAAGGAAGAAGAGAGAAAAGCGATGGATGTGAATGGACGCATGGAGGCTGATAGCTGGGATGAAGATGGTAAAACAGGAGATAAACCAGTGCAGGGATGAACAACAAAAAAGGGACCGAAAACAACCTATGAAACACTACACTGGACAAAGAAGTGAAGAAGAGTGCACGGAAAGACAAAAGTCGCCTCTAGGATACATTGGCAAGCGAAACGGAAGAGGCTGGTTTTAGGAGACACCCCACAACATTGTATCAAATAAACAGGTTACTATCTGAGAGGGTAGAGATCGACGCAGATAAAACCAGTGAAAGATAGTGAAGGAAATCTAGTAACCGCCAAAGAGGAAAAACAAAAGAAACAATACGTTGATCACTTCAGAAAACTCTTGAATCGGCCAACACCACCATCACCTGCAACTCGTCCGGAAACACCACTATCAGCCACAGAACTATCAGTAGGCACAAACCTTCAGAAAAAGCAGAAGTCCTGAACGCCATAAAGTTGCTGAGATCCAGGAAGGCGGTAGGACCAGATGGAATTCCACCAGAAGCACTGAGAACAGACGCAGAGACAACAGCAGCGGACATGCTGACACCACTAATGCAGAAGGGTTGGAAGGAAGGAAAGGAACCTGCCCATTGGAACAAGGGTTACCTGGTCAAACTCCCAAAGAAAGGAGACCTAAGTTTCCACAAGTACTAGCGTGGAATCATGTCCCATCCCAAGCAAAATATTAAGCCGCATCATATCGGAGAGACTAAACAATCCATTGGATTCAAAATTACGACCTGAACAGGCTGGCAGGGTGATGTCAGGAAGAACAAATCATGTGCAGATCAAACTGCAAGGTTACGCCACGCATCGTCATAGAACGGAGCATAGAATGGCAGTCAACCCAACTCTACCTCAACTTCGTCGAATTTGAAAAAGCCTTCGACAGCATCCGCCGACAAGTTATTTGGCAGGCAGTTGCTTCAACGCTACAGTATTAATGCCACAAAGCTTTATCAATCTCATTCAGGAGCTATATGAAGACGCCACATGCCAAGTGATCCCAATGGAAAGCTTAGTGATGCTTTTGAAGTGAAGACAAGAAGGAGTAAGACAAGGCTGCCACCTACTATCACCGGTGATCTTTCTGATTGTGGTCGACTGAACTGGATCATCAAACAAACCGTGAGGAGCGAGAAGATGAGCATACGCTGGCTGGACCGAAGAAGACTTGGATTTCGCCGATGATGATTTATGTCTAATGTCGCACAAACTCGAAGATCTACAGACACAAACCAACACGCTGACAGGAGAGGCAGGGCAGCGAAGACGGCACTTCCTTCTGGTGAAAGTAGAGAAGGCAGAGGTGATGAACATACCCAACCAACAGCAACAAGCACCATCAACGGGAGAAATCTAAAGGAAGTTGTCTCGTTCATTTACGTAGGCAGCATCTTTTCAACTACAGGTTTTGACACAGATGAGGATGTCAAAGCCAGGATCGGAAAAGCAAGACAGGCATTCATTAACCTGAAACCAATGTAGAGACCTACTGCACCGCACTCAGCACTTGCATCAAGATGCATACTTTCGACACTAATCTCAGTCAAGTCAGTGCTCCTACGCGATGGTTCAGAAACTTGACGCATTGCGAAAAGTACTTGCAACAAACCAGAGACATACATCAACAGCTGCCGCCCGCGCTCACTTGACACTCCCGCTGAAGATCAGATGGCCAGAACGGTAGGAATAAACAACAAGGAACTCCAGCTGGCTGGCGACGAATCGACCAAGAATCCACCACACAACAGGTATTCAGAAGCAAATGGAGATGGTTCGGGCATACACTGAGGGGACCGGTTGGGGATATCATGTTCCAGGCTAGGTAGTCGAATGGAATACAAAGGGGAAACGACGAGTTGAGCATCCGAGAGTGACGAGGGAGATGGTGCGAGGAAGAAATGAGGGCCTGTGGGCAGTCGTGGAGCGAGGTTCAAAAGACTGCAGAGAACAGACTGCAATGGAGACGCGCTTTTGAAGTCCTGTGTTCCACTAGGAACCCAAAGTACAAATAATAGTGGATAATAATAAAATCGCACTATGACTATGACGTGGTCTTATTTTTGTTGGCAGCGTATTCTACGTTTACCCTTGACTAGCAGCTGCTACCTTGGCTCGGTGGTCGGGCTGGTATATCACGATGAGCCAGCGAGCAAGGCTGTTGGAACGCTTTTTTCACCGAGATCCCACGCACAGTCAAAGATTATGTTTCAACAATATCTAAACACGATTCCACGTGATAAGTCTGTGGTAGATTTGCGGTCATTCTGTAGTACTATCAAACAACAACCAGTTACATCAAAACTACAAAAGTACCTCAACAATGCCGCTGGGCGACTATACACTCAAAAAGTTCTCTGGCAAGCAATAGGTGCTATGCGGCAGAACTGTGACCAACACAGCAAAATTGTTAAGTGTCCGAGAATCAGTAAATGGGATCAAAATTCTGTTCACAAGGACCAAATCAATCATCAAACGTTTCCGGTAGACAGCCAAAAGACAATCAGTCACTTCATACAGCAACCTTAAGTTGAGCCCAAACAAAACGTTGGGAACAGTAAACCAGTGCCATGTTAGCTAGTTTCCCGTGTCTTATGATAGCAAAGAGGAGGAATAATGATAAATCTGAATCAAAACAAAGGCAAATAAGGAATGTTAAGTCAGAGAAGACGGGCGAATGACGAGATAACATTATATCGGTTAGGGTTAGAGGGTAATATCCACAGAGAGGAGGAAAATATTAATGTAAATATCAATACTATCAGATAGTGCCCGAGAGGGATTTTCGATTCACTTATTCCGTTACCGGTGGCACTTTAGAAATCCCGGCTTCACGAACAGATGACGGTGATCACCCACTACAACCGTTAGTTTCTATCTAGCACAAACACCTGACATAAGCAGACACCGCCTGGGGTGGCGTCCACAGTCTTCAACTCCGAGACGGATATGGACAGACCACACTACTATCAGTCATCGCAGGAGAGGGTCGGTGGAAGACTACCGCCCCTTCTGGTTCACGTGTTTGGATAGCAACTGCGTGTTAGTTCGAGCATGTAAATATGTCTGCGTCTCAGTGGATGTAGAAAAACTTTAGCAAAGAGACCATTACGAGTGTAGCTCGACAATTAGGGCACTAAGGCAGCTAGACAGTTATCGGAATAGAACGCTATCACTCATCCAGAAGAAGTTTAGTAGCATCTTCAGTCTGCTGTCAAAAACAGCGTTGAGGACCGTAGCTGACTCTGAGTGGTTAAAGAGGGCCACTGGATATCAGTAGCTCCTTCTGAATAAACGGATGTACGCGAACCCCTCCCGGGTACAATGAGGAGCAAATGCAACTCAAATGTAAACTGACCAGAATTCTACGCAATGACAATGAATGCTAAGCCGATGGAAAAAGTAGCAGCGATAGGCGACAGTAGACAGTTATTTAGACTTATTGAGGAAACTGGGGGGGGGGATGTCAACAACGGTTAGTGAGACTATGGCGGAGAAGGACGGGTCTGTGATTCACTCGCAGGGGAGGCGACTGGAGTAGTGGGTGGGACACTTCGAGGAGCAGTTTAGCTGGGCTCTAGCTACCATTGAGTTGTCCGGTATCCGGTCGGATCCTGGATGGAACGTTGAGATAGGCCCCGCAACACTTGCAGAAGTTGAGAAGGTGTGAGATGACTTGAACTGAGGCAGGGCAGCAGGGCCAGGTGGACTAGTTCCTGAGGTATGTAAGGACGGTGGTAGAGTGATTTTGGTCAATTTGACTGAAGCGTTAGCTAGTGCATGGGAGTCAAATATGATCCTTTCCGAATGCTCTCAATCACCGATAATCCTAGTCTCCAAGAACGGCGAGAAGTCCTCCTGCTATAAGCACAGGGGAATCGGCCTAACGAACATAATGTCTAAGATTCCAAGTTTTATAATCACTAGGCACCCAAGCGGAGGTCGAGAACAAAACCTGAGACAACCAGATGGGCTTCAGACAGCCGTGGGCGTATCGATAAAGTATGCACACTGCATCAGACTGTGGCACAGAAGCATACCCTCCTACCCCCAGTAACAGCTGCATTCGTCGACCTGGAGGCAGCATTCGACCCTGTCGCCTGAGAATTCTCATGACAATATATCTCATTGAGATGGGCATCGGGTAAGTACACCATCCTGTTGAAGACTGTCTACTCAGATATGGCACATTAGATCCTATGGTAAGATATCGAGTGAGTTGTGTGCATCGAGTGATGCCCGTCAAGGATGCCAACTGTCTCCATTCGTTCGTATCACAGACGTTCTCATGGATGTCGCCCTCTCGTCTTCTGACCTCACAGGGATCAATGTAAACAGAGGAGTAATTTTGGCGGACTTGGAATTCACATATGATATAACACTGTTAGGTGAAGACGCTGAAAAGATGCAGAGTCTTCTAGACACTTTAGGTGGCATATTGAGAATGTTTGGGATGCATTTCTGGCCACCCAAGTGTAAATTGTTGCTCTAGGACTGGTCTTCAACAGTGCCCCGGCTAACAAGAGAGGGTGGAGTGGCTTAGGGCGTTAAACACTCCACTTGTCCAAGAAGTCAGATCCGATCTAGTGGTTCAGTGGTCGACTAAATCTCTTGACGGATATAAAAGGCTCCGTTGGCTTCGCCACCTGTATCGTCATCCGGATGTTTATTAAGGACTGAGTGTACTGTGCTGTAGTGTACTCTGTTCTACGCTATGAGTGTGAGATGGAGGCATAAACATTAGAGTTCATGAGGTTTCATGTGTTTGACCACCGCTTCCTTCATAGCATAGGCCGCATCGAGCGGTCTCGACACATGAGTAACACAAACGTCAGGTATAGAATTTTAGGCAGAAGAGGTCAGATAGCTGACACGGTTGTGAACCTTCATCGACTGAGATGGTTGGGACATGCGTTACGTACACCTAACGACCGCCTGTCTTGCAGCACAATGTTGGCTGAAGTAGGCTCAGTGTAGAGAAAAGCTAGAAGTAGCCAGACTGAAACATGGCATCAATGCATGAAGTCCTAGACCGTTCATTTGAGCCATATGGGGAGGTGCAGACTAGCTAGTTGGGGTCTGCAGGGCAAGGGAAACCAGTGGTTGAAGACTCGAGGGGACATGGCTCAGATCCGATACCAGTGGTGCAGATGTATATACACTTTACCCGCACACTAACCACCATACCTCACCTCGTTATCTTCTCACTCCTCCTCTCATTTATTACCTTCTACTTCCTTTGACCGACTTTTCTTTCCTCATCTTCCATTTTATTACCTTGTTACTTGTGAGATGTGGCAGTCTTGACCATTGCGCAGTGATGCGTGATTGCCTGTTGATCTTGAAGAGGATGACCAATCCCTTACCAGCGTGGAACAGCACCGACATCCCTACTTAAAACGTGCATTATGGGGGCCTCTAACATGGAACACTTGTGGAGTATCCAAATAAACTTTATTCTGATCAGCTTAAAACGGTTATTCGTAAACGATGATCATTACTTCTAGTGTACCCTCTCTATATTCAAGATTCTAGCCTACCAACTCAAATTTCTAGTCATCACGACTGTGACAGCATATGGGACATATGGTTTGGGCCTATTTTTTCTTTCACGATTAACTGAAATACCTCTGTGTTGAACTTAATGTTACATCTTTTGGTCACCGGAACTAGATATTTTGTCTACGAATTAACTTTGTCTTTTTCAATTGTACATTGAGTTAACTATTTCGAACCATCAATGCTGTACCAACATCAGAATTTAAATGGTATGATTACATAATTGTGCCTGTAGACCGGTGTGTGCTTGTGTTGACAAGAATGCATTATTACTATTATTGTTATTATTATACCTCCACTCATGCCACAGTCTAGCCTGATTTATCACACAAAAATGATTTGTATTACTGCATGACATAAAGACCCACTAGCTCTACAGGAAGAAAGAACGGTGGGTATAATGCCTATTTGTAGAAGGGGATAAGAGTAAATAAACAAAGTTAGGGTGAGGATTAATAGATAACACTAGAGACATTAAGACCACGAATATGCATAGAATAGTAAGGAGTTAAGAAGAAATTGCTCACTACTTGATAACTTTGGTGTAGATATTTTCATGTTCTTCATATTCTTAAGTTTTCTGAAACGGGTCAGCTTAATAAATTTCGCTGCAAAAAGTATTATATTCGTATAAAGTTTCGTTGAATGTTCTCTACTCGGATCCTATCAGATGCATTTATATTACCCCAGATAACTGTGCAATAGCCTACTATTGGGTGAACCATAACGTTGCACAATATAAGTTTTGCTCCAGGTGTGATGCTGTTGTAAGGGAAATGTTTCGTTGAGTGAAGAGCACATTACTTATGCAGTGAGTTGATGGTGTATCCATGACTTCTGTTTTATCCTCACGTGTAAAGGAGCTGGCGAACTGACAGCTGAACTGACGGTAGCTTTGTAATGAGTCGTCGTATAGGTTCCTTTTGTCCATGAACAGTCTAGAAGGGTTGTTTCTAGAGCTTCTTCTCCGAGATTTCATTAGTTTCACTAATGCCTCTGTATAACTAGTTTATTGCAGAGCTCGTTTAGTTATCATGCAAAAAGTTATTATCACACGATCGCCGCAGCCAGTAGGCAGCTGAACCTTTATACTCTCAGTGTGGAGACCATAGTTCACCAGGACGTTGTCCATCGGCTTCCTTTAGGAGAGAAAAACCAACTCTAAATCACATCTCTCAGCTTCTGAACGAAGGATCCTTCAGTATATCTTCCTCCCGTCTCGAAGTGGATGGACAGTGTTGAAGCCACCTTAAGTCCATCCCCACTCCTAGAATCTCGCTATCCAACATGGATCACATGCCTCGCTCACAGATGTTCTACAAGCATGGTATAAGATGGAAGACCGCATGGGAAGCTCAGTCCGCATATGAGGTTAAGCCAAGACCCACCAGTAAAGAAGAGAGACGGCAATTCCCAAGACTTCTGGATTCAGTGGTTTTCACACGGACAAATCAGGTTATTCGAGAACTGAAATTTCTGCCAGTAAAGTCCTCCCAAAAAATGAAAATGAAGGGGGGGAAATCAGAGCTATACCAGTCATCTGAGGACTGGTTATTTTAGACCTAACCACGTAAGTGGTCCCCTCACAGAAATATGCAACCATTCCTTCAATCCCATCATGCACACTCTAACATGCATGTACAGCAACGTTAGAATAACTAAGAAGGAAAGTGGCAGAGACGAGGATGCACGGCGACCACTTGCGCACTGAAACCATATTTGCAACAGAATCCTGGCTCTCGCTGGACATTTCTGACGGACGGATGTCGCTGGAACGGAGAGATCAGAGCAGGAGATGGAGTAGCTTTCTATTTAGGCTTCCTTTTAATGGCAAGTGGTCAGTGACACGACTCTCTTCCAGCTCCCAGAATGTTCATAGTGATACTTCACTCTCCGTCGCATCAAATACCTACTCGGCGTCGCATATCGGCTCCCACTAGCTCCCCTGTCCATGAGGAAATCGTCATTTAGGTAATCTTGGTGACTTTCTCTGCAGATTACTAATTTGTAATCATCTCCAGTAACTTCAACACTCCATCCACTACTCAGAAGCTAAAGAGCGCAATTAAGACTCGTGGTCTCTCAGAGATAGTGGGTGATGCCATACGTTGAAGCCTAACACAAATGCATCACTCCTGGATTACGTCTGACGAACGATGATATCATTCTGAACATATGTATCTAACCGCCTCATGATCTCAGTGATCATGCAGTAATATTTAGCTCCATGATAACTAGGGAGATTCTGCAACCAGAGATACCCAACACCTTCACTTTCTACAGAAAGGTCAACTATGGTCTGTAGACTGGACTCGTTTGACAATAGATGGACACGGTACATGGGTGAAGGGAATAATTCTTGGAGCAACCAACCAGTTTGCCAGAGGTAACACACCGACCATCAGTGAGAACCTCATGGCTGAAGCGCAGGACAGGGGGGATTTGTTCGGAGTAAAAATAAGGCTTGGTTTAAGTGGCGTTCATCACTCAAGGAGTCCGACTTCTTGAACTACAAAAGAATTCACAACCACTCCAACGTAAGAGACCCTAGAGACAGATTTAGCTATTAGAAAAACCTGGCGGGGAGGTCTCAAAGTAACTCCTACAACCTGTACTGCTTCATGCGAAAAAGTAAACCCACCAGCAAAGGAACCACAAGTTCCAATGGAGATTTACTAAGCAGTCTAGAGATAAACTTTTGTGCATTGTGGAATGGATTATTGTTTTTAAGGTAAGTTTTTAATAAAAGGTTAACACACAAAGCATATTGTTAGAGAGAATGATAGCTAGTCAGCGGTAAATAACCTCGTTCTGGTAAGTAGTAAATCGAATTCACCATAATGAAATCAAACCATTCACGCTATTTTGATTGAATTTATTTTCCATGTTTTGTAAAGTATATCAGCGTTCACTGCGCACAAATCTGATACGTTTGTGACCTTTACAAGTTAGACGTCATGACAGCTAGTGACTTCAAGATAAAACGATAAGATAGCAACAAGACTGATACTTGGTGAAAAGTACCATAAGAAAGCCAACTACAAAGAACCAATCCAATGATCGAAATAAGCATATGATAATACAGAGGTGTACAAGTACAACTAAACACTGAAAAATATATCGAAGTAGAACTTTCAACACACCAAGATGATTATGCAGTCGGGAGTAACTCTCATCAAAACTAATGCAAACTTGAATGTTGCAAAGAACAAAGAGTAATAGTAGCCATAGTTCCTACGTATGATATGCTGTAAACAAAGGAAGTTATTGAGGTACACATCAAAGATACGTGGTTGGATTCAGCTTATTTTTCTCAACGTTTTTTATGATTGATTTTATTCAGCTATCATAGTTGTCGACATCAAATCAAGTGTTTGTAAAGTACAGTCCATGATGAGAAATATCTCACCGCGGTTCCCTACGGAAACCGAGACATTCAGACAACATAACGTCATGTGTTCGATACCACGATTGCTGTCAGGATTGCGATCATGAAAGTTGTACGAAATATACTACTGACTGATATGGGTAGTTGTAGACCACTCACAACCATCAGCAGTGTTCAATAACCAGATCAAGGTGATGTTTCAAAACAGACTGTGTGTCTTGCAGGCACCTGATTCAATCCTAGGTATGGCCAGTTTGCTCATGTAGCTAGTCGTAATTCGAGTAGTTTAACCAATTCGCTTATCTGAACTAAATAAAGTTGATTACACCAATGATAAGCTCAACCCCAAATGAACGAAACAGCCGATTTTGATATGACTAGCTAGCACTGCAGATCGATGTGAAGGGTCTAGAACTACTCAAATCAGTCGGTAGTACATCTCTTACGACTTTATTAATTGTCAGTTTTGCTGTAAGAAAGGATAAGGAGTTGGACATTCAGATGTGATAACGAACATTCATTCTGGTTATCATGTTGTAGTTACATCTCAATAAAAATGAACACTTTAGCAAATAAGCAGTTAGTTTTTATTTTAAAATTATACAAAAGTGATAATTCACTCTGGATAATAATAATAATAAGTTAGCAAGTTCAAATAGTACGAAAATCTAGACAGAAATAAAATATTCATCAATTTTTAAATATGTCTAAAGTAACACTCATCAACGTGAGTCGATATCACGATATAGAATAAAAATGGTTAAGACCAAATTATAAATATTTGAGTAAAACGCACATAATAAAAAGTTTTTAGAAACAATGGAATAAAAATTGGAAAGATTTTTATATTTTGATAATTATTCTAAGAATAAAAGACAATCATAATAAATAGGAGTTAAGGATATAAAAATCTAGTGAGTAGGAAAATATCAACCAATATAGTAGGTTAAGGAAGCATAAATAGGGAATAATTATTTATCTAAGATACCTAGATGAAAAAGATGCCGCATTGTTGGACGTCCGTGTGGACAATTCTAGAGTGTTACAGGTCAACAACACAAGAAAATAAAAACAAATAAGTTATACACGCAGAAAGCATAATATGTAACAAATCTTAGCAAAAAACAACACTAATAATGAGTAAAAAAGCATACAATAAGTATAATAAAACGAAAATAGTTTATACTCAGTTCAAAGGTAATATCCATCACAAATTGACATTAATTAGGGAACTATTGAAAACCTGTCAAGACTAGAGAGCCATTTCGACGTATTTTGGAACTCCTCAACAGTGGGGACATGAACTCACCAGGGAACACGTGCTGAACACCTTATCATTCCAACCAATAGTTTGGAATCCGATGATTTATACTATTCTTCTGTCGATACACGATACACAGCAATCAACATTTTATGGAACTTGCGAGTATTTTTCTCCAACACCTGCCTTAGTTGAACCCCCATAGGTCACGGCTTCTTACTACAACTTAGGTAAATCAATGTCCAAGTTACTAAGCATTGAGCAGTGGACAATGATTCAAATGGTAGAGACTAAGTGATGATTACCATCTTGAAATTAGTCAATCTTCAAAAACTACCAAGCTTAATTAACATTTTATCAGTCTCGTGAAAGGATGAAGATTTTGGAGTGGAGATAACAGTAATCAGATTTCAGACAATTAAAGATTCCCGTCTCCTTAAAAGTTAAACACCAACAAGGAGAATAACTTCTTGTCAGGTACCATGGTTATAAAATCGAATTTGCTAACAAATTAATCGCCGAAATATGTGGTGAATGTCACAATAACGCCTATGTATAGCAACGGGAAATTACAAGTATCGTGATAACAACTGAAACCCGTTGCACAAGAGGTGGTTATCAAGCCATAGTGGATAATGGGTTGGTGTTTGAAGCGATAGGTACTGGGTTCGAGTCTCAGCGGGAACAAAAACCAGTACGATGCAGGTACATCCAGCTGATAAGTCCCAAATGAGACGAAACGCGTGTCCCGGGTTACTCTGCTAGTGACCAACATGGACATAACTATAGATAAAAAATTCAACAGATTTTTTTAAACATTATAACTGAGCTACGAGGTTCGACTGCAGACCAGATTTTGATTTCACTCTAATCACTATGGGTTTTGCCCAACTACAATGTGAATTCGTGATGTATTACTACCGCTTGATCTTATTCACACTGGCCGTCTGGTCAGAACTTCTCATCCAAATCCAAATCTAACTGAATCAGAGAGGGGGAGCATCATATTGATTATCATTTTGACTATCTGAGATAGCCGTGGATTGGCAGACTAGTATTTATAATGGGTGAAGATCGAAGGTGAAATGAGAATTTGGGGCAAAACCCTTCGGTGACTGAAGTGAACTGAAAAATCTGGTCAGCAGTCGGACCTCATAGCTCAGTTAGTGGGGAACCGGGGCAGTAACCAAGTGGTCGCTGGTTCGAATCCGGCTATCATCCATGCATCCCAATCAATATAGGACCAGGCATTAACTGCATGACAATCCCAGCTGCCACACTTCATATCAGTACATCAAGTAAAAGGGCAGTGAAGTTCAAGACGAAGAAAAGAAAATTCAGTCAAAAGAAATACAAAGTAAGAAAGAAAAGGAAGAATGAGAAAGTGGTGAGATTCGACATAGCGTCGTTAAGATGAGGGTAATGTGTGTATACATCTGAGCCAATGACATCGGTTCTGAGCCATATCACCTAGAATCTCCAACCACTGGTTTCGCCTGTCCCGCAGACCCCAACCACCCAGTCTGATAGCCCCACATGGCTCAAACCAACAGTCAAGGACGGCATACATTGATCCCATGTTTCAGTATGGTCACCTCGAGCCTTCACCCAACCTGAACCTACTTCGGCCAACATTGTGTGACGAGGCAATCCACGACTAGGCATACGTAACACATGTCCCAGTCAGTCATCTCAGTCGATGAAGGTTCACAACCGTGTCAACTGATTTATCTCTTCTCCCTAAAACCCTACACCTGACTTCTGCGTTACTCACGTGGTGATACCACGGAATACGGTCTATACTACGAAGGTAATGGTGGTCAAACACCTGAAGCCTCATCCCTTCCACCTTCAGTGGCCTTTTTCACATCCATACAGTAGAACAGAGCGGAGTGCTGCGCAGTACACTTGACCCTTAATAGACAATTGAATATTACGGCGGCCCCATACGTGGTGTAAGTTGGCGAAAGCCAACCGAGCCTTTTGTATTCGTGCAGATATTTCATCAGCCACTGGGCCATAACCGGTCGCGGTTCAAATTTGCATTTCACCCTTAATCATCACCCAGCATAATTATCATAACGCTTATTATTTTAGTCGTTTCACATTTTAACTATCCACTATCCACTCCATTTCTGCTCTTATAGTAAATTCACCCACTAAGACGAAGGTACACCCAACTGACGAGTCCCAAGTACGACGAAACGTGCATCCTGGATTCCTCTGCTAGCCACAATCAAGTGAATCACCGTAATAAAGAATCCAATTGTAATTATAATTTCATACCCATTGTAAAATGCATTCGCCGCAAATTTCGACTATTATTATGTTAACGAAATTGATTTTATAACTGTAGAATCTGATGAAAAGTTATTTAGAAGAATATTCTTTGTTGATATTTAGCTCTTAGTAATCAGATCGCCTACTAACCTTTACTAATTATTTGTTAACTGAGGATCAGATTACAATTATTAAACCTTATTCACATCTTCGTGTATAAGCGACTTTTTAATCTCTTCATCCTAGTTTTTGAATCTGGATGTTATTGCATAATATATTCAGTCAGTTGAACAAATGTTCAGCCTTCCGGTGTTTGAATAATATAATTCGAAAAGTATCTACAGAATAAAATGACGTCTCTATTTCTCAGGACCTTCATCAGCTGCATAAAAATGTAAATAAAGATAAGTTTTGAGTATATAATGTCGGCAATAGAGTTTAGGTATACTTTAGTTTGCTAAGACCTAATTTACATATTGAAGAAGAAACAATGGTCAATCCTCTCACTACCTTGGTGATAAATGATTTCACACGTCAAAAACTTCCTACATCTATTCATTGGTCACGGGAGTGCAACCAATTTCATGTTGTCTAGTCCTGAGTGCAGACTGAATTCTATCGATCATATTTGCAATGTGGCAACCAAGCTAGAAAGCTCAGCATCGTGGTGCACATTAGTAGATGTTAGTTTGTTGGAGTCATATGACTATGGACAATAAATTATGCCTGAAATGTAATCCAGTAAACAAAAGTGTTACACTGTGTGATAAATCGAATAAATCAATAAAAATGGAAGAGAAATTTTCCCTTTCCATGAACTCATTCTCTTTGCCGAGTATGTTTACAAAACCACGGGCCAATTTGTAAAACGCCCTTGTAAAGACTATCTAGCTTGAATGACAAGAATGGCATTGCAACTTCAACCCAGTAATAAGATACTCATAACCTTTTGACAAGTCCTTCAACTCATTGTATACAAATTGCGATCAAGTCACTTGAAGGGAGTGAGGTTAAGAAATTTGGGCATGGCTCACGCATTGCCAGTTCAAAAGTTATTGCGTATTCAAGAAACGTTTGTACAACCTCTTTCTTTGCCATCGTCATTGCAGAGGATCGAAGACTGTATCTATATTTTGTTTTGAAACCAGTTCTTTGTTTCAATATTTCAAATAATCATATTACGTAACTTCCCATCGTCATGCAAATTATTTTGATCACTGATTCTATATAGTTATTTACTTTTTAATATAATCGTGGATATACAGTTAGGAAATGAGTATGGTTAAAATAAACCTTTTACTTCACTGTAATCCTCTACCCTCTCTTCTTACTACTTATCGTTATCCTGCTTAAACATGTTTTGACAACTGTACTTGTTATTGGAGTCGATTTGCATGCGTAGATTATGTAACAAAATATAAAGATATCAAAAACTTCTTTTATCCATTCCAAAACATTCATATATCTTTATCATAAATCACCGATTCTATGTACCTGATACCTAGAATTCTAATCCTCATTCCCGCCTTAGTACTCGAACTATTAATGCAAGAAATAACATGTATAATAACATCCACGCCATAGATTTTACGAATGTCCTGAAAGAAGTTGAACGCAAAGTCATATAATCCCAGCATGTTTAGAAAATCGAAAACAAGATTTTTCTGAACGTTTCACTGTGTATGCCACAGCTTCTTCAACAGAATATTCGGATTTTTATTTAACATCAAAATATATACTGTCAAAAGGTACATGTAGAAACTTCTATCTTTATGTAATTGGTTAGCTGTTTTGTTGTTCAGACTGATTGTTTCCAGTTAGTCATCATGAATTCATACAGCCTTTGTCATCTATCATCGAAGAACGATTCAATAATCAAAGTGCATGTATATGTGTTAACTTTTTATGTAGAATGTCATTTCGTTGTTTATCATATAAAAATACATCCACAATAATTGATGCATGTTGTTTTTGGTTATTTTAAAGTGCAAATTTAAATGGTGACCTTTTCTTAAAGTTTTTATCTAATTAGAGTCTGCCATATAGGTGACAAGTCAATACATTCCTTTCTGTTTAAAGCTTCCGTTGATGTTAGAATATGTAAGGCTTCTGATGTCAATCTCTATTTATATGTACAGAAACCCTTCCCTAGTATGTCAACATTGTCAAAATCGATTTTCTGCCCACTTTCAATGGCGTGCATTGCTATTGCTGACCTCTTTTCCAAATTTTTCAATTCCACTTCATTCTTTGCTGGGTGTTTACTGCATAATCTATGTTCATTCACTCTAACTTTCAGCTGCCTACGACTTTCACCAATATAATTGGCTTCATATTCTGTACATTTTATCTTATACACACAGTTGCTTTGTGTCATCTTTCACTTTGACTAATATTCTTTCCAAAGAATTTGAAGGTTTAAAATATACCTTAATACCATGCTTTGCACAAACTCTTTGCATTTGTTCTGAAATACCTTTCCTGTATGGAATTGTCATTGTTGATGTCCATGATTTCTCCTCTCCCTTACTTTTCTTGTCATTCTTCTTAATAATATTGTTCAGAAAATGTATTGGATAGTCATTCTCTATCAATACTTGTTTCATTTTAGAAATTTCGTTCTCTTTATCCTCCGTATGCGTCACAATATTTTTAGCCCTATTTAATAGGTTCAAAGCTACTGTAGTTTTGACATTCATTGGATGGTCAGATTGAAAATTTAGATACTTATCAGAATGTGTAGGTTTTCTGTAAATTTTAATTTTAAATTCTCCTTCAGGGTTTCTTTAAACAAGACAGTCTAAGAAATTCAACGTTTCTGCACTCGATTCGGTTTCGTTTGTAAATTTTATGGAACTTGATATGGAGTTTAGTTGTTGTAAAAAATTTTTGAGTTCTGTTTTCTTGATGATCATAAAGGTATCATCTACATATCTGTACCATAGCTTTAGTTGACAATGAAAACTATTTAAAGCTCTTTCTTCGAATGCTTTCATATATAAACTGGCTATAATCGAGGATACTGGTGAGCCCATCACAACACCATTAGCTTGACGGTATAACTTGTCTCTAAATGTAAAACAAGTTGACTCTAAACATAGTCTTAAGCATTTCATAATGTCTTCTGATAATAAAGGACATCCACTTAGTGTAATTTGAGCGAACAAAAACCATATTACATTTCCCAGTTTTGGTTTTAACTGTCTGGGTAAATTGCATGTTTCGGCTATCATTTTGTTCAATGTGCTAGAGATTTTATTTGTTGGTATTGGTTCATATGGACCTGAGCTAATATGTTCCAATGCCTTTTTATCGTAATCTTCACTGTTGTTTAATATAACTGTCACATTGCCTTCGTCAGCTTTAGTTATCACTATTGGTTTGTCCGATTTCAAAGCTTTTAGAGCATAACTTTCTTGCTTTGTGAGGTTTGATATACCAGGCTTCTGATTCGAGATGATACTTCCGATTTTTTGTCGTACCATATCTGCTTCTTCTTTCGGTAACAGTGTTATAACTGGTTCTATGATGGGAGCTAGCTCTATTGCTTTCAAAGGTCTTCTCGTTAGATTAAAATTCAATCCCTTCCTAAGTAGTGTCATTTCATTATCATTTAGTTGTCTATTTGATAAATTGTATACCAATTTCGAATCTGTTATGTTCTTTTCTTTACTTGATTTCATTTTGTTTGGATTTAGTAGGCGGTCGAATTTTCTCATGTGTCTCTGTTTAACATTTTGAAAATAGGTCAATTCTTTATTCAAACATAACGATTTAATTGCACTAAGCTGATTTTGAGGAACGAGCATGTTTAGACCATCTTCAATGTTTTTAATTCGATTTCGATATTGTTCACTTCGTATAAATATTCCAGAATATTCGCCTCGAGCTATGCAAGCAGCCAAGGTTGCATCTCGAAGCTTCCTACGCGAGCGAATACACAAATGTACTTCAAGAAGCTGTGGCATACACAGTGAAACGTTCAGAAAAATCTTGTTTTCGATTTTCTAAACATGCTGGGATTATATAGAAACTTACCTATATGATGAAGTGATATGTTGACTTACACTTGTTGATTGGTTAGTTATTTATAAAGGTTGTATTGCAGCCGGCGAAAATCGTATAGAATGAATGACATTATTGTATTCTAGCAATGCTTTTTCACTGCTTTATTAGATTTCATTAAAGCGGACTAATTTATAACTCTTTATTTGTATTTAATTAGGTATTAGGATAATTATTAGTTGAGTTAAACAACATGAAATCCTCAAGTAAGTTTCCTATTTGATCAGCAAGTAGTTTGGAGTGAATTTAACGAGATAAAAATCAAGTAGAAAAAGTACTCTAGTAGTATTTTAAAAGTCTAAATTAATAAAACATTAAATAAACAGCTGTTCAACACACTTAATACTACACTGTCAACATTTTATGTGTTCTGTGTGTTTCTACTTCACTTCATTTCTCTTTTATTCGACAATTCCTTTTTTTTAAACCTGTGTATTATGTCTCCAATAGTACTAGTATTTTGTCGCATTATATGTCTTCAGTCATTGGAGATGTTAGAATTAAATCATCACCGAACCTATTATTATTATCATCATTATCTCTGCTTCCTCTCTAGTTTGTTTCCTATGGTCAGAATGATACTTCTTTCAACCGCATGCATTGAGGTAAGTATAGAATTTGTTGAGTCCGATAAAGTGAAATTTCGTATTAGATTAGTCTAGTTGATGTAGCACTCAGTGACAAAGTATTATTTACTGGGTTACGCTTCCAAAACGATTTATTTCTCATAATCACATAAGTCTATGATATAATTACACATGAGTTGATAATTTTTACCAGTTTCAGGTTAGTATTCATCAAGGACTGACATCAGTTGGAGAAATCTTGGAGCACTGGACAGCTGCCTCGTACTAGTGTGGGACTCCTAAACAGTGCGCACCCCTGACTCCATCACAGATCGAGCCGAGGACCTACACGTTCCGCAGCTAGCATGTTACCATCGAGCCAATGGGTCGGTATCCAGTGGTCTATAGTTCCCACTTCCGAAATTCGAATTAGAAGTCATGACTAGTGGGGTCAACCAAGTCAAACATGAGGACACTTACTCAACGACAGCATTGGATGGAGGTCGCGCTATATCATCGACCGACATAAGTAGGAAATATGGACTATCGGATTCCGACGCAGTGGCTCAACGGTAATGTGCTGGCCACAGAACCTGAAGGTCCTGGAGTCGTGGGTGCGCACTGCTAAGGAGTTCCATACTACGATGAAGCAGCTGTCTAGTGCTCCTAGGTTCCCCATATTTCTCCAACCTATGTCAGTCCATGATGAATACCAACCAGAGGTCAATAAATCCCCACAAACCTCAAAATTGAATTTTTTTTTCTTAATTCTACCTGAGATTTGTTAAATGAAACAGTCGCTTGTTGTTTCTCCTTCAGACAAACTTTCATTGGTTTTGTTATTGGCAGTATGTGAAAAACATCCAGATATATGAAGCTTCAAGGTCCACATTTTTTTTAATACTTATTGTAACGTTAGTTTAACGTACTGTTGTATGTCAGATAAATCTCATGTTTTCATTCGAATTTCTACGCTTAACTCAAGTTTTTTGTTTTGAATATTTCGTACAAAATTTACAAGGATTATCCTTTTGGCCTGTGGACGTATTCGTTCCAACAAATTTAAATTATTAGAGGTGGAATACATTGAAAACCACTAGATACATACTGAATGAAATCTTGAATAAAGTGGTCAACAAAAGAAGAGCGATTTAAACATTTTGAAGGTAGTTTCTCGATCCTATGCTATATAATTATTTGGTTGAGGTATCAGCAATTAAGATAAATCTATTGGTACAACACTGAATTTATCAGTAAAAATATAGTTGACGTGTGCTGTGCGAAATATTAGTAATTGGTATAACTCGAAAAATCAAAATGCACTCGAGCAAACATATGTACATTCATGCAGTAGACAATGAGCCACACTTATTGTGTGGTGACTAATGGTAATATCTGACTATCTAGACGTTGGTAGATGAAGCAGGGTTCAAACTTAACATTCATTGGTTGGAAGCCAAGTGAGTCACAGCTTCACTATTGATATATAACTGGATATTGATGTTACCATAAATACACCTTCACAAGAAGTAAAGTATTCAGACACAAACGATTTCACCCAGTAAGCCATTTAAAGTTATACAGTACAATAAAGTATAATAATAATGATTCCAACACATCAAATAACTTATGAATAGGCTAACAACATAGACAAATGATTACACTGTCAAAAAACCCATTAATAAAAGTCATTATTAAGAGTAAATAACCTGATGAATGTGTAGAATACTCTGATTACTTTTTAGAAAGTGCACCATTATTATATCTGCTATGAAACCAGTTGTACAAGAAACGTTTCATCTAAGAGATCATGTATAGAAAACTTAATTTACACCTTTCTTAATCATTTAATTGACTTACTGATTAATAGCATTATCGTATGAAATCACTAAGTATTGTATTTGAGAGGGATTTTACTGATCACTCCATGGTAAATGTATCTGCTTAGCATTCAACTTATCCTCATAGGATGTATTAGTTTTGGAAACCCTTCAACAGATGGTCAGCTTTATACAAACTCACATACACATGACGTTTTTAAATTAAAAGGCAATAAATGCAATAAACTTAACTATGTATGGGAACTATATCTATTTTATGCTAGCTATTGTGATACCATTTAACTAATTGACTAAACCTCAGCATTAATGGAATGAAGTTACTATTTACAACTCAAAGGTTCGTAGTTCACTGCTAAAATCAACGCATCATATCTGCATAATACTACAATACAGGCTCGTTTGTAATTTGAACAGTGATAGTAAATAAAATCTATGCATCAAAAGAAGTTACACCTACCCATGGATGATCCATAGAACCCATATTTGTCAAAATCTAAAACAGTTGAATAAACAGTAACATACTTATGAACTTTTACACAAAAAGTAAGCGATAAACAATACCAAATAGCTGCAATACGATCATATCAATACACCAAATTCATTGAGTAGGCATTATACAGTACCCACGATCCGTACTGATCATACTAAACAATCTTCATTATGAGCACAGATATAAAAAGCAAAGATGATCATTCTGCCAAAAAAAAGTTTTAGTTGTGGATATACTATCATATGATTCATGATGATGACGGTGAATGAGGCATTCTAGATGCGATTCTAGACTAAACATATTTGATGTCATCAAAATTGTTGGTGATGGATGGATGAGCCATAATACACACAGATTGGTCAATAGTTACTGAGCGATACGCCTGTAAATGTTTAATCAAAATCAATCGGTCAATACTGTAATGTGATCCTTGTAGTGTTTAGTGTTGGAATTAAATCGACAGAAAACCCTATACTATACTGTACTATATATACTATATACTCAGTAGTTATTAGCAAGGTAAATATCTGAAACTTAGAGAGAATTTATTCATGTTGTCTCAAGGACTCGAATATGTATCACTAAATGCGGAAATCGAAGAAAATACAACTTTTTACTGCACCACTGAAGTATGTACGTCCAACCCTACAAAAAAATATAAAATTCCTTAGCTTTGGCTTTGTATTTATGCCTTGCTGATAAGCACCAACAAGTATGCATTCTTGCAAACCGCTTCCTTTCAAGAGTATCAAAATCATATCGAATAACACTTAACATTAGTTGTGATGAAGCCTATAAGAATGTTTAAAGTTCACTTTTTAAGCTCTTAAGACAAAAGAATGAGACACACCTTTCACAAACTAAACTGCCAAGTTAAACAATATCATAGGTTATTAATATATCCGTTTTTTAGCAGTCGAAACAAAAAATCTTTCCTAAACGACAGTATTTAATAAGGATATTATAAACTACAGAACATGACGTTATCGATTCACTTCTTACTAAGCACCCACATTATTTTGTACAAAGCAATCAAATGTTGTCTACCGAGTACAAATACTTAAACGTTTGATTGTTGAAAAATATATAAAAACAAAAGAGGATCAAGGAGATACATTTTACCAAACTGGTTGACCTAAAGTTCAAAATCTTAGAACTATTGAAGCACATAGACATATTGGTTAGCTTTACACACTCTTGAATACTAAGCAAACATATTGTCAAGCACAATCACGGCAAAATATAACAAATTAATGAAGATCGTAGAATATAGAAAGCGTAGACAACGGTTTAATATGATATAGTTCCATGCTTCCTACTGTTTTAGTTGATTCACCAGATGTTACACGCAGTGAAACAGTATTGTTTGCAGGATAACATAGAACTTAAAGATAATTCAAATTATGAGCTGTCTAAATCCATAGCAATGATACTAAGTCTAAATAAAAATCTCCTTAAATCTAGACTCGCTAACTTTTACGAATGGAAGCATAGATTACATAGTGTACACTTTGATAACAGTCCAGACAATGGTCAGTTTTGATGTAAATTGCTAGTATATTAATAGACTGATTGAAATGAGTCTGGAGGCAGACAAAAATGAGCTCAACGATGACCATGAGCTTACGCTTCGAACTAGGTTACCAGATGTGATCACGTTAGGAGAAGAGTTATACTTGACTACTAAGGTCTTTAAGTTTTAAAATAAAGAACACAAAGAAACAGCATGAGTCACCATAGGATCGCCAATATCTGCTATAGAAGATACACTTATGGATAGTTGGGAACGAATGACCCACGAAACATTTATTCCTATTTCAAAAATGTGGTTAAGATACATACATTGCACACTTAAAACAATGAAACCGGAGTACATAGATCGATTCGTTACACATATAAATTCAGTGAATGCTATTCAATTTATTTATGAATTAGAAAGTGGTGAAGCGGATCTAGATATACGAAAATGTAGAATAAAACGAAAGCAAGATAGGAGTTTAGACACTATTTTCTATTTTAAAAAACAACATACCATTCGAGTCGATACTTACATTTTAGATCATGCAGTCAATTTAAATGACGGATAGATTGTTCAACTTCTCCTTCAGAAACTTGGCCTAGCAGCAATGGGTGTCTACTAGGACTATATATGACTTCAGAACGTGCGTCAATGCACATTTAATGAAATAATTAAATAACAGAGTCAATATTTTAGTGATCACTCATCCTAATTTTCTACTTTCCCCCAAGGTTATTAACTGATTAGAATTTCAACTTATTCGTTATCTGATTGCGATGCGCGAATAGTTTGTTCTTCTCTGCTTTTATACACATAAGTAAACGACTGAAACATTCACAATGAGTGACTATTGAGATTATATAAGCTCCTGAATGACTTTGTTATTATCTACGACTTCATATACTCAAACTGCAATCCTAGTACATGCCAATGTACTAGGCCATGAGCCATATTTGTTGCATGAAGATTTGTGCTAAAATTCGGTCTCCTAGGCTAATGCTGCTGGAGCAGGGTTCGAACTCGGAACCCATTGCCCGTAAGTCAAGATCCTAAGTCAAAGAGTAGATTTTCATCAACAAAATGATATTAAAATGTTTATACTGAATGACTTCTATGTGAAATTGTTAAGTGCGATGAGTGATTACCGAAAATATATACCTATTTAAACTGTACCTTGCAGTTATTATAATGGTGACGTAAAGACTGAGTTACACTACACCTTTTTGTTACTTGGATCAATAACTAGCAGAACAGTAATTAGAAAAACACACGTGTGACCTAAATTAAAACCTTCTATCAAATATCTAATAAACATCTGTTCCTCAATGCAACAGTTCGTAAGTGGTTGTAAAGATCCTCTTTCCCTTGGCTCCCAATTACCTAAACATCCCTTGACTAATAATGTAAATGCTATGGTTTGAAGAAGTCTATGTAGTGAAACCATGAAGAGATATTTTAAAGCAAAGCCGTTTATGAAGAGAGCTGTAAACTTAAGGACACCGTGCAACTTAGGAAAGAATTTCAAGTAGTAGTTCATTTATCTCGACCACTTCGTGTTACTCAAGTATTGGGAAAGAATGGATTGAATAGCATTTTCCCTTTTGTAGTCTTTTGTCCCAATTAATCATTCCTGCTTTTCCCCAAATCAAGATAGTGGGTAGAAAAAGAGTGGTAGTAAAGCAAAGTGTATGAAAATAGGAACTATAAAAATAACTGCTGGTGAAAATGTTCAAGCTTTAGAGGATGTCAAAGAGTGAATACATCTGGGCCATTGTGAAAGATTTTCAGCCTTGTCACAACGGGTCTCCTACCGTTGACTCCAAATATCATGGGGATCCCAAACGAAGTAGTCTACACCTCCCTATACGTCTCAGACTAAAAACAGTGAACTGGTGACACGTCTTGGTAGGCCAACTCTGAGTCTTCTTCCAAATGAGACTTATTTCAGCTAACATTGTACATCGAGGTGGGTGGTAGCTTGACATATCCAGGTCGCTTAGGTCGGCCAAAGTTCACAACCTCATCAACCGAATTATCTTCTTTGCCTAATACACTTCACATGGCATTGACATTGCTCACAAGGTAATCTCACATTGTCTGAGCAAGACATTTAATCTATTCATATTTACTACCTTCAACGGCACTGTCTCACAGCTGTACAATAAGGATAGAGAGGAGTGGAGTGCAGTATACTCGTCCTTTGGTAGATAGTCAGATATTTCTCCCATCCACACCAAGGATGACGCAAGTTGGCGAATGCTAATCGCATCTTCTGCATCCGAGCTGAAAGTTCGTCCACAACCACAGAGTTCGATCTGATGCAACTCACCAAGTGAGTGAAGTAGTCGACACATTCCACCACTTCACTCCCTATCATTAAACTAGGAGTACTTGCAGCAGACTAGTCATGGAGCATCATCCTACATTTAGGTGTAAACGCATATCAAACGTACTCAGATTTCTGCTCAATACGTTCACAAGACCCTGCATTTTGTCAGCATCCTCACCCACCAGGACAATATCGTCTGCATGCCTCAGGTCAACCAGATGACCTCCAGGGAGCAGGTCACTCCATGTGAAATCAGAGGTGGGCTGGGTTATGTCTATTAGTAAGTCTATAAGGCAATTAAATAAGAACTGTGTAAGTGGTCATCCTCGGCGAACACTAGTTGTTGTCAATTCTGAAGACAACTCTTTATAAGCCCTTATGCCGATATGTGAGTCAGAGTAGAGAGCTTTATTCAGCGTTATATACCTTCTCAGTACTCCCTTCATAGTTAAACACTGCCATAATGCCTCATGATCGACAGAGTCGAATGCCGTCTTTAGGTCAAAAAATATGGCAAGTGTCGGTTGTTTGTCGGTAAGTATGCCTGTCTTCTAAGACTTAATGGAGGGTGAAAACATAGTCGATTCATCTTCGATTAGGTCTGAAACCTGTCTGCTTCCCTCGAGTTTATCTTCAAGCCCTAATTAAGCATCGGATAATTATGCACCCAAGGATTTTGGATATGATGTTAGTCAAACTGATTCCTCTATGGTAGTCACAATAAGACTTCTATCCCGTCTTAAAAGCCTGAACGATCAGTAAAGCGAACTAGTCTGACAGGACCAATTCTGATTCCCATACACGAGCTGTTATCTCCGTTACTCTCAGTAAGTACACCATAACGATGATGAGTCTTTTATTCTTCCTTTACCAGGTACAGAAGTAGATTAAAGTGGGCTAGGTCAAGGAGTTGATCAGTTCTGTAACTGTCAATAGACATATGGTTACAATATCGTTACGATCATCCTCTACAAATAGATGTTCAACCCCTAAATAGAGTAAACAATGGACTGTTTAAAGGTTTGATGTCATGAATACACACAGACGAAAAATGATATCTAAAAATATTGTTTAGAACCTTCACTAATAAATGATAAAAGAAGTGAAATAAATGAAAGACTATATGCATATATACTAATACGGTAATAATGATAGATGTACTAACTCGTTTCATTTTCTTATGATCTAATGCGGTACCAATCATAACAGCACTACGACATGATCGAGATGCAAGTATATTCCTCAAACGAGATGGTCGGCATCTTTTAGTCTGAAATAGGATAAAACAAGTAATTAAGGAAAATCAAAAGCATTGACAACTAACTGACCAATCAAAATGGTCGAGTCAGAATGCCTATTGGACTTAAAGAACTAAGCAACCGACATTTATTGTAGTGCACACCAGCTTACTTATTGAGCATTATGACAACACACTGTTCAAATATCAGAACGAAATAAAAACAATGGAATTGAAAAAGTCCAGTCTGTGCACGTTTATTTCGAATACATTGCACAGAGAAAGAGAAACGAGCAAACGGCACACTAGCTTACACAAAAGTAATAAACGCCGACCAATAAATAGTTAACTGAACAGGTTATGTATTCGACATGCAAAAAATTTCATCAGTTATCAGAATGAAACAAGAATATGTGTGATAACATTGTGCTATTACACTTTCCCCAATACTGCACAAAACTCAAGTCATAAAGCTTTACTAATCTTGTTCAGTGGAATCGACGTTCATGTAAATGTGCACTTCTGAAGACACCGAAAATATTGATAGGTAGCAACGAAAAGGCAGCCAATACAGGAATGGTTTTCAGACCATGATTTATGGTATGTACTGACATGATAACCTGATTGGACAAATTCGAAGTCATATAACTAATCGGATTGGTTCATTTATGCCTTCATTTTTTGAGAGTTTTGTAAATATATACATACCATGTATTTGTCTAATAAAGTTGTTGTTGTTCTGAAGTCACAGGCCGTCTTTTGTCTTCTGGTTTCCGCAACTCAGTGAAATATAGGGTGTAGGGGAGAACAGTCGTATTACTCGTATCCAGTCTAAGTATCTCGTTGCGTTATTATCCCGTTCGCGTATTATTAGAACCCACGTACTAACCCCAACTCAGACACACATCTACGTAAATCACTATGGAAAAAAACTACAAAGTAAATTAGATGCGCGAAGATAATAAACTCTACAAATACTAGTGGCTTGCTGGATTAAGCATTCAATTTTTAAGCAACAGACCCCGGGTCCAAACCCCATTCCAATTACTTTGGTCAAGGCAGTCGGAAAGTACCACAAACCCTCATACACAAAATGTGGTTCGTAGCTTAGTGCATAAATCTACGTTAAATTGCTTTTCAAGTGATAAATACTAGTGCTCAAAACTAGATAAAGTTAGAACACCTAGTTGTAGACCTCTTTCAGGGATGGTATTACCTAATGTAGCTTTTCTATTTAACTTACATAGGCTCATGGAAAACAGTCTAATCTACCTTGACCTGGTACCAGAAATCTCTTTTTTCAACCGAATATATTCGAAGAAAAATACGGTACTTATCGTTGACAAAATGTATTGCGTGAACTACCAGTGAATAGAGCGAAGAAAATTTGTGGCTGGTGAAAATAAGTATTATAGTATGAAACGTGAACAGTCTGATTTTATCCATCCACATACTCAGATGATGATTCCTTGATGAATTACATTGAAGTATTCGATAACAAGATAATTCATTTCACATTTAATCTATGCATTCGTATAAAGCTTTCCGCTGAGAGTAATTAACGCCACATAGAGAACCTAATTCTCGCGTGTGTGTTGTCATTTTTTCGACAATGGATGAGTTGCCTTACCACTCATACGAATAACATTAATATCATATTCAGATTTGCATGACGTAAATACTCATTACTATTGAATTACTAACGCTATTTTCCTTTGAAAAGCCAGGGAATTTAACGTCATCCTCAAACACAAATAATCACATATACCTGGATTATGTTAAGGAAGTCAACGTGATTATCTTTTTTCGTCACTTTTTGAAACCGAATTCATCGACATGATATTTTCTTTCAGAAACTAAAGAATAATAGTGGTGATGTAACTTCTACTCATGTACAACCTCATGCAGTATAGTATGTGTAAAATTTAACTGCTCGTACCTTGAAAGGTATAGCAGATCCCATAATTTACTAAATGAATAGGTTGTAGCTTTACTCGGAGATAAGGAAGCAATAAAAAAAGATTTTGTATGGTGTATCTTGCAACTTGGTCTTACATATCCGCTAAAATCACTTTCATATAGTTTAGTAGCACTAATCCTCGATAATTATTGCCAATCATATATATATATATATCATTGAAGTTCCTTTCATCTGTTTGCATATCTTGCCACTGAATTCGAAGTATGTTGTCAGACAAAGGTCGATGAGTTCAATCAGACTTCAACATTCAAGTTTCATGCCTTCTGTAAGGCTTGTCTTCAGTGAGCAGGAGGGACATAGTTTCTTTGGCTAACTGGGGTCCGATGGAAGTGTATAGTGCTGTGACATCGTGGGATACCATTAATTTGTCGTTTTCTATGTTAATGATTTTGATCTTTTCTAAGAATCCTGTTGGTGATTTGATCGAATATCCACATGATTTGACCAGGTGTTTCAGTTTCCTCGAAAGTTCCCTTGATATGTTGTATGTGGGATTTCCCAGAGGTGAGACTATTGGTCGTAGAGGGATGTCTGGTTTGTGTAGTTTTGGTCTGCCGTAGGACCGAGAAAGGATGGGTCCATTCGACTTCAGTCTCCATTCGTCTCGCTTTGTTGTTTCTTCTGCTTTGAAGAGTTTGTTCAAGGTCTTAGTGAGCTGGTTGTTGAACTTCTGGATAGGGTTAGTTTCAAGTAGTTGATATACATTTTCGTCTTTGAGTAGTCCTTCTGCTTTCTTGATGTAGTCTTTGTCCATGACTACTGTAGTGCGTTCTTCTGCTGGAAGTATAACAATATCTTTCCAATTTTTCAGCCTTTTTAATGTGAAGCGTGTTACGCTCGCATGAGTTTGAAATGGTGGAGAATATTTGTAGCTCAGGTGGATGATCTTAGTTGTATTGTATATATAGGGATGAGTTAGTTTAAGCATTTGTTCAATGTATGATTTCTGTTCGACATTTTCTGTAGTGCTAAAGTGATGGTACTGGCTTCATCGATAGATGTTGTACTCAAATACCATTTTTAGTGTTTTAGGAACAGATGTTTTCAACTCAAGTTCATCTGTGTTTAAATTCTGCCTAGTCTAGTCTCTCCGTTGTCAGTGCTAACCATAAGAGTAAATCAGTAAATTAAAACCTACAAATGTATTTCCTAAATGATTATTACTTCTTCAAAATATGTTTAATATTCTCTGAGAAGTATGTACTGAAATCGAATAAGGAGTAGTATACACCACTGGTCTTCTGGTTTATCAGACATATATACAAAAATACTTCAATAAGGCGAACAACTTACACATGTTTCAGATAAAACACACAGCATCTCTTCAATATCTGGGAAGAAAAATGCAAACACGAAAAGAAACTAAAATCACAAGTTAATATTGCTGCTTTCTGAAATGAAAGTCTTAACTGGAGGTGGTAAAAAGGTATGCATAATCTCGTGAAAACTTTCATTAGAGTATTACGAAAAACTATGAACCATAAAAAGACTGAAAAAAGATAACCAGTGGCATTATTCAATGCGTTTGCTATGACAGTCATGAATAAAATGCAGTTGATATACCCAGTAGATTGGGAATCTACTAACTAAACGACTGTACATTCACTATGAGATATAGAAGACATATTTTTGAATCCTCAAAAGATTCAGATAGCATTTATGACTTATTGACTGGAACCCATAAAACAGTTGCCTAAAGATCCGACTGACTGATTAACTTCTCAGTGATCAATATTTACTTTCACTGAATCAGAAAGTGAACATAAAGTATTATCATAATAGACAACATCTCTGAAAGTGGAAGATATAAAAAGACCACAGGTTTCTGAACATACGTGTCTTCTCAAAATTACTCACGTATGGTGGTATCACTGTGTGAGAGATGTTGAGGTCAATAAAAAGCACTAGATGAGGAGAACAAATCAGCTGACGAGGTTGTGAACTTCGACCGGTTGGGGTGGCTTCGACATATGTTGCACATGCCAAGTCATCGCCTAACTCCGCGTGAGACATTACTCGCAATAGGACCAGGTTGGAAGAAGGCCCAGGTGCGCCAAGCCAAGACGTGGTACCAGTTCATGAAGTCCATCAATGTTGCTTTGAGACAGGGAAGTCCCTGGTCGGCGTCCTCATGACGATATGAATAAGTGGTTGAAGATCCTTGATCATGAAATTCTGTTACAATGGTGCAAATGTATTCACTCTTTGACGTCTTCTAAAGTTCGAACACTTTCACTAGCATTTATTCCTACAATTCTTTCTTCTTCTATACACTTTTATTTGCTTTAATACCAATGTTTCACTACCCACTTGCTCTTTGTAAACTACTGTGAAGTGTGGCTACCTGAACAGATGCACTTTCGTGCGAGATATTACGCTGATTTTGTCTATCATAATATAATACTAGAAGGCGGTTGAAAGTTATAGTGAAGTGGACAAGAATCATTTCGATGAACATAAAATAACTGACGAAAAGAAGTTAGTTGCATGTCACAGTGTCCCATATTTCTCATGTACCTTGTGTGATGAAATATTAAGTAAGGACATCAAGAACTATTGATGTTTAAAATGAAATCGATCCAACAGTTACCAATATGTAAAAAAATCATGTAACAAATAAGTGTAAAAGAAGAGTAAAATACTCGAGAGGATAAAAAATAGTAAACTGCCAAGCTAATTCTTACCTCTATAACTGAATAGCTTATCTTCCAACATTGGTATAGCAACAAGAAACACTTGTTGACCTGGTGGTTCTGAAAAGACATGGAATCCAATAAAGTGCCAATTATAATGGAAAAAAAAGAAAGATTTTATGTTCGAAAAAAAACCCATAACAAAAACTTGCTTTGTTTTCCACGAGATTATTTGGGACTACTGTGACTTGGGAGATTGGTCTTTATTCGATGGCGGTGATGACTGAAGTTGACACGAAAATCTAATTGGTGGTAGGACTCAAACCAGCAGTCTTCAGAGGTTGACAGGCGCTGAAAATCTTATTTAGGGTTTTTCAGCTCAATATATATCCAATATTACTACCATTCAGCTTTCAACTAAAACTTGCTTCAAATACTACAGAGTTACGCCACCAGAATGAAACTAACGTATGATAGTTAATCTCTTTTGCATAGAATTTGTAACTTCCCTTTGCCAACTTTATGAGTTCACCAGATGCTTCACAAAGATTTCATTCAGCAATGAGATTCAAATGCTTAGATTTTTTCCGAATTTCATTTTTAAACTCAACTGATTACAATGACCCAGGAGTTATCTGAAGTCAGAAGACTTAGTTCTATCGTAATACTCATAAATATTTGTATGCTTAATAGACTTATATAAATAAAACAGTTACATTCGACGCGATATAAGTGCTCTCTATATAGATCCAACCGAGTTAATTTTCATGGAATTAGTTGAACACACAGTGGTTCAGACGTCCATCTCTAATTCTATTCCTTCACACGTAATATAGTAACAACTTTCATACATCAGTGAAGCATGTTAGATCTTTAAAAATTTTCCTTGTCACCACCATTATATATTTGAAGGATGAACTAAGTGCTGCATTTTGTTTTAGTTGCACAATTCCCTATTTGTCTCTTGTTAGGTCTCAGTTAAATGAGAATTCATTACCGTCAAGCTTATTGAGAACCAAGTAACTAAGAATGATGTATTTTCAACATCCGTATAAAGTGTATCACGCCAAATTATTGATGTACACGATCTGTTCTCCATATTGTTACTAATATGAAGGCTGGTTAGTGTTTAGACGAAGGTCATACACCATCGGTTGGTTGTTAGTTTCATTCACAAGTAGGCATGCTGTTTAATCAACTACTCAATACTACTACTACTACTAATAATAATAATAATCCCTTTGTTCCAGACAATAACTTTTAGTACAGTTTGGAATTTTCAGTATGATATTTCAATTGTACAGTATTCTCAAATTAAAAAACTACAGCAGTTAAATAATATTAACCACGGCAGTATGATAGGCAGTAATGCACAACAATCCATAGGTCATCACCTAGTTTGTACGTTGTTGTGCGTCGGTCGGGTAGAGAAACATTCGTAAGCTTGGTGATGGTGGTTCATCCATCAAGTATGAAAATTTGCTGTTCAAGCTATGAGATCCTGTAATAGCTGCACTGTTGTGCGTTCAGGAGTTAAGTACCGTCTGCAGTGATATTTCTCGTAGTCTAGTTGTTAATCTGTCTAACGATAGGTTGAAGACATTTTAAGAGTCGACAGGAACACGTTCTATAATTTGTTGACATTTAAATGGTTAAAACAAGTGAAAATGAGGCAATTTGAAGAGATATTTTTTGTAACTCGAAATTTAGACAAACGGATAAACACTATAACCAAATTACTTAGGACGATAGTGGAAAAAGAACTGGATCATAATACGTATGAAAGTTTAAAAAAGTACTCACTACAACCTTTGCAACAGACAAATAGGTATACAATAATTAAAAACATACCGTCATTATTAATACGAAAAGCAAATCCATTTTTAGCGAACACATCCAAATTACTGATTAATAGTTGTTCATTAGCAATAGTTAAATTCAACTGGTAAGGTCTGTGAGCAACAGGCAAAAAAAAAGAAAGATAATAAACATTTCCATACATATTAAGAGAGAGGGGAAGAAACAAAAGAGTATTGTAAAACTCTAACTTCCACGGTCGTTTCGTGGTTTTTGAGATACATGGAGGATATTATCAGACCAGTATGTTTATAGACGATAATATCGTGCTTCACCAAAGAAATAGAGATATTGGACTCAGCGATAAGGAAAGAGACACGTGATTACAACATTTGTTGATTTTCGAATATTCGTAATGTATATTTCTTGATCACCTGGCCACGATATAACAGTAAAAATTTATCATCATAATGAAACAAAATACGATGAAATGAAATCAAACAGCTATGGTTCATCCATCTAAGCACTCGATTTCTATCAATAACTCTATCTCAACTTCAATCATTATCGTCACCAAACAAGTCACAAGTTTGAACCCCGCTCCACTAATCGACGTCTAGGCAGCCAGATAGTAATTACCATTAACTCTCAAACAATCTGTGGCTCTCTGCCTACTGCACCAACGGGCACATGGTTGCTGAGAGTAGTTCGAAAACTTTTTTCAAATGAAATCAAATTTATCGAACGAATCCTTCTGCTGTTAATATAGGTTCAATGGGGGGGGGGATTCCAAAATTTATTAATTTCCTTCACTGTTAAAAGTAGTTTTAAGTGCATCTTAAGATGATATGTAATTGTGCTGTTAAACTGTTCCTCGATTATGGTTGAATGGATAGCTACAGAGAGCAATACGTTCATTGAATAAGATATAACACATACGATGAGTAGTTGACATTTGAAAGCATTTTCAATCCTTATGATGATCAAAACTATCCAACAGAAGGTATACGAAGGTACTAATCTACTGAAAAATAACCAAATAACTCAATGCGTAGTTAAAAGACGGAGGGGACGAACAAACACAGAAATATCTTCGACCCCAAAATTACAGATCTTCCGTATACCAAAGAGTACAGTTAACATAGATATTTACACATCTAGATTTAAAAAGAAAGATTTCAACGAAGAGAATGTCTTTCCTGACGAATCATTTTCAAAAGCTATACGATTATAATTATAGATGATACAACCATGAGTAGCTAATGCATAAATACAAGGTTATCAACCCTGTAAGTTTCCTGCATTTCTTGATTGGTTATTTACACATTTAGCCTAGAATACGTGGTTAACAACGTCTATTCACTGGTGGAAAAACAATCTAAGAACTTTTAAACACCGATCTGACTTACATTCTTACAAGATGATACAAGTGAAGAGAGTGACATTTCACTGAATGATAGTTGTTCTATTATGGTGATTAAAACACTACTTAAATCAATAAAAGTAGATGTGACCTCCCTTTGTAAATAAATATCACAGCAATGCCATTGTGATGAGAATGCAAGCAACCATGAACCCCAGAAAAATGACTGAAATATTGTTACGCAATTAAATGAAAAACAACAACAACAGTCTGGAACCAATCATACCAAAGTTGGATTGTAACATTCGAATGACAGGCGTATAAACACTATAGCTTAACGAGAAAGATTTTCGGACTTACGCAACTAATGGTTGACTTTTAAATCGATAATTCTCAATCAACTGTTCAAAACGATACTTCTCATCACTTGCATGCTGATCAACAATAAATAAGTCATCATTATGACGTGCAATAATAAAGCCTAGATTGAATTGTCCAAGAACTTTCAAACTATTGAATGTTTCTTTTCTGTTATTTATTTTTTACAAAAAAGACAGAGAATAAAGGCAATTATTTAATTACAAACATTTGTCATTATCATATTATATATCACTGCATTGATATGATTATGAGCAATAATTTATGCTGGAAACGTCATCAAATAAATAATAATGTATCACTGTGTGTTATGTCAAATAAACAAATCTAATATGGAATTACGTTCTACCACAGTACTCAAGTTTTACACAAGTTTTACAGAGCATCCCCATCATAAAGCATACGATTGTTAGACTGGAAATGTATACCCCTTACCACACGTCAGTATGTTATATGAAGTAGGTGCTAGAAGATTCTAGTTGATGTCGCTCAAAAGCGATGTACATAACACACAACTTTACTTGACCTATTGTGTTTAGAGTGAGGATTCCAATTTATCACTGACTAAAGCATAATCCAAATTCAAACCAGGTGTAGCAGTTCCATATATGTATATACGCCATCGACAGTTGACAGCGATATAGTTTATTTCAATTGAAGCTTGACTATTATAGAGGATTTCAGATAGAGGTTACAGCTGAAAAGCAGAAGTATTTCGATGAACACAGAAACTGTGTACATAGAAAATAGTAAAACCGCGGACTACTTCCAAGGATGAAACCAGTCGGATTCCATAGGGTTGTGGGAACTCCATAGAGTAAGAAAAACTGAGGTGGTGATAATTTTGTGAATATGAAATTTAATCTTCTCTTACAATAAACATTCCCTACAACATACAATAAAAATGGAGCTTAGAAACCAAGTGCGTCTTTATGCACTAGGCTATGAGATAAACCAATTTTATGGAGACTTACTATAGGGTTATTCAAATACGTGAATTTCGGTGACTGGACAAGGTTTTAGGGTAGTCATTTATTGGTTAAAGGCGTGATCCAATGGTTCATATAAATAGAGATGAAGATAAATAGACAAACAACTCACTTGAAATACATGGTTAATTCCTTTTCAGCTTCCTTGTTTTCAGTAGCCGTAAATTTACCAAATGAGAAATTTCCATCATTACGATCATCATCGTTATTATTATTTGATGACCTATCTGAGCATGTGGATGGTAATATGTGCAAAAGTTGATTCCAGCGATTACGTAAACTTTCCATAGAAAAATCAACTTCAGTAGATTCTAAATGTATGTCACTGAACTAAAAAAAAAAGATGATTAAGAAAATAGATGTGGAGCTGAATGTCTTTTTATGTACGCGCGTACATGAAACATGGTTACAATGAAAATTCACTTAAAATCAAATGCTTAGCCGATTACAAGGAATAAGATGATATGACGTACAATGTGTGCTACTCTTGTTACAAAGTGGTCATCAAGAAAAGTGAAACACCATGAAACTCATCATCTGAGAAGACTTGGCTATATTTCCCTCTGTAGAGCCATTATGTGAGGTGCAGAGATAGGCTTTGAATAAAAGATAAGGAAGGTATGCTAGTTGGTGAGACTGTAAACCTTTATCAACTGAGATAACTGTAACATGTGCCACTTGTACTACGTCACCGCCTACAACAGTATAATGAACTTAGATTAGGTTGATGAGAAGTCATCATATAGTCAAACTAAGATATGATAGCGATTTATGAAGTGTCTCACAATTGATCTGAGTTATGTTACGAAATGTTGTCCTTCTCCATGAAACACGCACGACGTCTTCAATTGCTAATTGGAGATTTCACTTGCTTTTGACATGACGGACTAACACAAGTTGAAAATAGCTTATAAGTTGAGAGAAATCTTCACATCCAGTAAAGCTGAATACTAAACATTCTCCGTTCTGTAGCTTGTTGAATATTACAAACAGTGGAACAGTTTTACTTACTTTTTGTTCATAGTCATATTAAAGATAAGCCCAGGACTTTTACACTTCTTATAGTTATATTATTTTTCCTTCTGAGGTAAAGGTTCCAGAATTTTCCACATATCTGGAACAGGTGTTGAGGCATTCATGTTACATGTTCTCGGATTTGATTCGATAAAAAAAGTTTCAGTTATTGATCTTTCTCTTCAAGGAAGGGATTTCAGAAATTCGAGGTAGAGATCTCAAAACGACTGAGTTTGTGGTGACATCTGAAGATACAAACTCCCTAAGAGACGAGTTTTGCAGGTTAAAGGAAGCTCCAGAACCCATAAGACAAAATAAATCACAAGGCAGTATTCATCAGAGATGGACACCAGTTGGAGAACCATCTCAGATGACGTAAACTACCTTGAAATCAATCAGACGGAAAAAAAATTAGTTTTCCAAATTCTAAGTAACAATTATAAAGTCAACGACGTAGACCAAAGTAGTCGAATACCCTTAGTTAAGCTAAAAAGGAGCATAAATCTTGGCAAAATTTAGAATGGTAAATCCTGGTGAGATTATGAAAATGGAGATAAAAGTTTAGCTTTAGCAATGTGTTTGGTCATAAATAGTCAAACAGTAGGATGGTCAAAGTGATTGTCTCAAAAACTAATTTAGCGAAGTGACGAGATCGACTGATAGATGGGAGTTTGCTTACCAAACCAAAACGAAATACATGCAACAATAATGACTCCACATCTGTTCCAGATATGTGGGAAGCTCTAAAACCTCTAAGACAGAGGGGAAAAGAAGAATAAAACCATAAAAAGAGAGTTTGAAAGTTGTGGGCTCAACTTTATTATGGCCATCAACAAAACTTTTGGGCTGGAAAAACCATCCAGTCAGCAATACCGTTTCACTGTGTGAAATATCCGACAAACAGGCTGACATGGAAACGTACTCAACCAAATTACACAAGTTCTACTCCGACAAGAATACAAATACTTAAGTCCATTAGTGTTTCCTGTCAAGATGTTGAATCTTAAACACAACGATCAGAATCTTCACAGCCTTTTCAAATACTGACACAAGCAGTAGAAATCTAAATGCTAGGTTAGTGGTATATATACGTTATCAGTCTTAATAATAATAATAACGGATAGTGGCTGGCAGTGGAATCCAGGATGCGCATTTTATTCGATTTGAGACTCGTCAGCTGGATGTACGTACTACGCAGTGAGTGATGCTATTCCCACCGAGATTCGAACTCCGGACCGATCGCTTCAAACGCCGTAGCGTTATCCACTAGGCCACCGAGCCACTTTTTGTGCGACGGATATAGTTTTAGTACTATTACTTGTATTATACCGTCGTTGATTGAACCGAATTGATCGGTCTCTATTGGCATTCGCGTAGGAGCCCATATACTAATCGAGACCGATCAATTCGGTCCAATCAACGACGGTATAATACAAGCAATAGTTTTAACAATACCTACTGTATAAAACATTGGATTTTTTACTAGAGGTTCAGTGAAGAAAAATCTTTTTGGTGCCTCTGACTAATTAATTTCCTCAATGGTTTGGTACTCACTCATTTTTGTCTTCAATCATGTAGAATCCATCATCCGACTCCGGCCATAAAATATACATCTGGACGATAGCCAGAGACACTGATTAGCTGGTAAAATGGAGAGACTTTAAAGGTCAATCTAGCAACTGCTGAAATAACCAATTAGCTTCCACCTTTTTACAAAAAACTATCTTACCAGCCGAAATAGAGGAACTTAATTGGTTATTTCATTGGTTCGCAGGATGGATTTTAGAGTCATATGTAGAACGCCATGAGAGTAGAGCTAGATTCAAAACTTTCACTAGTTGTAGACAGGATTCCCGAGTCGATGAGTCATAAACAAATTTATGATATTAGTTGTAAAAAACCCACATATAGTTGATCCTCCATATCTTCGTAATCCGGAAAAGCTTCTATAATTTCCTCTTTACAATCAATTGGTTGGGATTCTTCAAGGGGAACTTCTTGTCTCTCAGAATGACGTAGAGGAGCTTCTGGTGTAAGGTCGACAACTTCTAGTTGCGACGACTGTAGGTCGTCAGAATGGGCTAAAAAAACAATTCATGCATAAGATTCACATGGATTTGATGGAAATATAATATGCGCAACAAGGATTTAGCGAATTAACGAAATCAAATGTCTCTTTAAGAATTTTGTTCAACCTGACATGAATGAATAATCATTGCAAGGTAGAGATGTTGACGACTAAAAAAAAAGTAAGTCCCATTAGAATTTACCACTACTTATGGGTACGGGGAAAACGTGTAACCAAGAATGAAACCGACCTCTTAATGATGATGCATGGTCACAAAAACTGATTGATTCATATTTCAGATAGAATAACTTCATGGGATACATGAAGCTTGTTTGATTAGCTAAAATTTCCATTCAGATGAATCCTGTATACTATATGTAAACAAATATATGCATGCAACACTTATAACCGTACGCGTAATGTCAGTAGGCCAGGAACTAAAGATGAACCTAAAGACAGTCTCATATAAAGTCGATGACAATTGATTAATAATCATCAGCCAATTTATGCACACTACTGAAGAGTTCTGAAGTGGGACGAAAAGATCATCAAATGCTATCTGCCCCACTAATTTATCTGTTTTACAGTAGCAAACAAGTAAATGACTAAATATTACTATATATATATATATATATATATATATATATATATATATATATATATATATATATATATATATATATATATATATATATATATATATTACTGTGTAGATGAAGCAATGATAGACAGTTAGAATATCCACAAAGGAAGTAAACTTCAGTAAGTCCTATGTACATTCAACTACAAGATAATATTTACCTCTTTTAGAAGATAAGTTGTTATCTAATAGAGTAGATTGACGTTTATAACTTGGAGTAGAAAACTGAAAAAAGACAGTGAAAACAAAAAAGAAAACAACTGGATCTCAGATTTGCGTACAAACATGAAATATCAGGGAAAGAGAATGCTAATGGTGCTTTCACTTTGTTCAACTACTCCTAGGTGGCTGAATGTCAAAGAAGTATGACCTACTATCTACTTATATGACCACACATGAATGTAGTCTTCTGGAATAATAATAATAACAATAATGATAAAATTGGCAGTATTTCTTACGAAGGATTAAACAGAATGAGAGAAACCATGACACAAATTACAGAATCATAAGGTCATAGAGAGGCATTGTCGTCGAGTTTTCACGCTAATGCTGTGGATATCGAGATTAAACATTGAAACTACATATATATAATCCTTTTTCGTTTCAAAATCCCTTTATCTTCTAATGTTCTTGTACTATTTTGCATGGTTCATCCCTTGGTGCCCATGTTGTACCACGTTTGTGCTTGAGGTAAATAATACGTTCTAAACTATGAGAACAATGATGAATACAATCAAGAGACCAAGTGGTAATTCATGCACCAGTGTATATGCTACAGCTTTCGAAAAGAGGTTACTTAAACCTTGGCAGGCGAATCTAAATTCTAGCCACTTGTCGAGACAAAATTACCCTAAATATGATCCAACAAATGATATGAAAAAATTACACCAACTGTCAGAAAATAATCGTCACTAATGCTCTAGATGTCCTACTAGTTGCATTCTTTTTCAAGCTTGGGTTTTCAGGAGTCGAGCTTTCAATGCCATTTTGGGGCATAAATTGCACGAGATAGAGAATAATAGCATGTGTGGTGAAGGGGAACTTAACTTTATTGCCATTAAATAACTAATTCCTTGATTTAATGATACCAATCGAGCTACAAGATTCGAAAACTGACGAGGTTTTAATGATGGATTAATGTACCGTTTCCAAGCATGTCAGACACAAAATTAAATCCAAGAGTCAGCATACTGGGTATGTTTAAGTCGATAGTCTTATTCAAATCTAAATTAATCACAACTAGGAACTAATCAAATCAACTGGGATACTAGCACTACAAAAAACAAACTTAGCAAAGTACTTAGTTGAGCTCAATTATGCTTCAATTGTTGTTATGCCAAACCCTGAGCAAGAATAGTTTCATCCTGGTTAATTTACTCACAAATCTATATAACATAAAACCACCAGTAAATATGAAGTGATTTCACAACTACACACGAAAATCAAAACATAGGAGACAAAAGCACTTACAGTGTTTATTTGTGATGCACTATCATTATCAACCTGACAGTCTGTCACAATTTGTGACCGATCAAATTCTATCCTAGACTGAGATAAACTACTGATATCCATGCCAACTGAGTTGAATAGAGTTTTTACGAGAACAGCTTTTGTCAGAGCCAATACATAATTCTCATGATGCAATAACAAAGTTCTCTTATCTGGAGTCAGATTTATGTCCACAGTTTCTAGAAAAGCATAAATACATAGGCGAAAAAGGAAAAGAAATCCTTACACCAAAGAATATAAACAAAATGTCAAAATAGTTCTAAACACCTCACATCCTAATCAGCAATAATTTCTTTCCAGAATACAATATCATGAATGCGATGGCATAGAGATTCATGAAGCAGACTATGAACCAAACAAATTATGAAGGATAGCTGATAGTTACCTGAATGCCAAGCTGAGTTTGGTTCAAACCTGTGACTGACTGATCGAACTTCAAGTCGCTAAACCAATGAGAAATAATCCCTGGTAATATGGTTAGTAAGCTTTAGCAGAAAACAAATCACTATCCCGGAGACAATGCCAAATAATCACACATAATTCAACCGAAGTTTTCATCAAGGACTGATATCAGTTGAAACACCGCTGAAAAATTGAGAATACTGAGAAGCTGCTTTGTCGTACTATGAGACTCTTCAGCGGTGTGTACACACGATCTCGCGAAGAATCAAACCCAGGGCTTTCAGGTTTCATGATGAGCACATTACCATCCAACCAATGGGTTCAAAACCAATGGTTTATGTTCATCAATTCATGATATAGCACGAACATTATCATTCGGCAAACATTCGTTCTTACACATGATTTGGTTGACCCCAGGCTTCTCAATGAAATAAGGAGTCTCAAAAGAGGATAGAACAGATGTCCAATGCACTCACGTTTTTAATGGTTCTCCAACTGATTTGTGATGAAAACTACTTGCAACTATACGTAAACTACCTGCTCATTTGCAACACTATGAACTACTCCTAGTATTTGTCATAAAAAGCGTTTCTGCCGTTGACACATCTCACAAATATGAAGGACTGTTTACGATACCGTCAAATATCGAAAACTCCATCATAGTACTCTATCCTACTGGCATAATAAAGTGTATATAATAGTTAATGGGTAACAATCATAAAGGTTCAATTGAAAAAGTGATCAGCAAACCGTCACTTAACAAATCAGTGTATATGCGTGAAATCTTGTACCCTAAGTCATAAGTTATACCTACTGCAAGGAAACTAAAGATACTCCTTGGTTGCCTAAAAGTCAAATAATAGAAACCGATTCGAGTTTGCAATCCACTTTTCGAATCATAACTATTTATTCAGTTCATTCTTGCAGGATAATTAAATCTTGTTACACCTTCCTTACTTTGAAATGATTGGAATGTAATTTTCAAAGGAAACAAAAAATGGCTTACTTGTAGGCATTGTCAACATTAGTATAAGTACTGGAAATGAACTAGATGTACTTCGACCAGGTAGGCTTATTCCAGAGGCAATTGATGAATAGGCTTCTCTTGAACAACGTCGCCATAAATCAGTGGCTAAACGTGTCAATTTCGGTAAATCGCACGGCCGACCATTAACATAAACAAATTGTCGTTCTGACGAAGAATGGCCAATAGATGAAGAACGACGTTTATTTGCTGATGAATCTATTACTGGCGATGATATACTTGATGCAAGGTCGGACGATGCTAAATTCGGAGGTTTACTCACATATCCAGATAACCTGTTAGTAATGGTGAAAATGTACACACAGTTATTATGACTATATCTTTCCAAGAATGTATATAAAAAGGTATTACGAGGTAGAATTACACCAATTGGAATATTTAATCCTTGGTTTCTATCAATAAGGTTATATATTGGAATGGTATTCGAGACAGCAGTCAGTAACTTGATGTGAGCACCTTCAACCTTCTTACGAAGGATTACTGTTTTAGTAAACATAGTATATCAAGCAGTACAATAGCTTCACATGTATAACGTCCCCTCACCATCAACATAGGACCAGACATTACCAAATAACGGTCCAATTCGCCACAACTTATATCATAATATCAAGTAAAGAAGCAATAAGATGAAAGACAACAAAATAAAAAAGGGTTGATTAAAAATATTATAAAGTAGTGAAAGAGAGGAATGGGGAATAAGAAAGCACTGAATTCAGTATGACGATTAGGATAATGTGTGAATACATCTGTGCGACTGACATAGACTCTAAGCCACATCACACAGTATCCAAACACTGGTTTCTGTTGTCAGGCAGACTCCAAACAGATAGTCTACAATTTTGTTACACCGCTCACGCTCCATGAATTGATGCCATGTTTTAGTCTGGCCACCCATAACTTTTCTCCAACCTTAAAATAGTTCAGATAACACTGCACGACGAGGTGGACGGTGACTAGGCATGAGTAACACATATCCCAGAAATCGCAGTCGATAAAGGTTCACATCTGTATCAACTGACCTTCCTCTTCTCCCTAAAACAGTATATCTGACTTTTGCGTTACTCACTTGGTAACACCAAGACACATGGCATGCACTGAGAAGGCAATAGTGGTCAAACACCAGAGGCCTTCTCATGTTCTCTACCTCTACGTTTCAAAGTAATACAGTAAAACAAAGAGAATTACAGCCCAGTACACACTCGACGCTTAACAGACAATAGGATACGATGGTAGGACCATCACTGGAGAGAATCAAGCGACTATTTTGTGTCCGTTCGAAGACTTCGTCGGTTAATGACCCACTAGAGTTGATCCGACTTTCACATAAGTGAAGGGGTCAGTGCGCTCGACCATGTCACTCCTTATTGTTAGACAAAGCGTCAACGAAAACGTCATGGAACAGAAACTTGCATTTGGGTCGCGAGAAGTACATCCCAGACATTCTCGAATTGCAACTCAAGGTGTCCAGAAGACTGAATCTTGTCAGCGTCTTCACCTAACAGGACTGTGTCATCTGCGTACTCTAGATCTACCAGTCTCCCGTAATAGGATCAATCTCTGTAAAGTCAAACGATGAGAGGGAGACTTCCATAGGAACCTCTATAGTAAAATTGAATAAGAATGGAGGGGAGAGCTATGACGCACACCACTCGGCGAATACAACTCACCACAGGCTCTAACACGCCCAAGTGTGTTTGAGTGCAACGGAGTGACATAATTGTGCGGCACAGCTTTGAGTAAGAGACACTACCATGAGATCTCTTGACCAACGGAGTTAAATGCCACCTTCAGGTCTGGAAATACAACCAGTATCAGGTGTCGGTAAATGTGTCTGTGTTTCAATACCTACCTGACTGAAGGTTAATATCTGGTCAATACACCAACGACCAGGTCTGAAGACTACCTGGTTATCTCCAGTTAGCTGTCAATGAGCTTTTTTTAGAGGTTTAACGATAACAGCACCTAGAATCTTAGACTGTTCATCGGGCTGATTCTCCTGTGGTCACCACAAGAGGACTTCTCACCTATCTTGAAGATTGGGGCAACGAGTGATTGAGACCAGTCAGAGATGATTATATCTGACTCTTATACACTGGCTAGCACTTCAACTAACTTGAACAATAATCCTCTACCACCATCCCAAATTACCTTCGATACTAGCCTATCTGGACCTGCTATCATTTCTCGCTTCAGGTTACCTCGACTTCTGTAAGTATTGGGGGTCATACCCGTCTTCCATTCAAGATTTGGTTGGACAGTAGGCAACACGATAGTAGCCGGAGGTCAGTTGAACTGTTCCACACATTGTTCCAGTTGTCTCTCTTGCAAGTGAATCATATACCAATCATTCTCCACTACAGTTTCACTGACCACTGACACATTCGCCCCAGTTTCCTGAATACGTCTAAACGGCTATCTACTGTTATGTATCGCCGGTGCCTTTCCCATCTCTTTAGCCTTCGCTGCTCATCACTGATCACAGTTATTGAGCAGACTTCTAGTCAGTTTACATTTGAGTTGCTTCCGCTCCTCACTGCTCTCGGAGCTTGCAGAAATGCGTTTGCACGGATTCACTAATTCAGAAGGAACTCTTGAGATTCACTGGCCCCTTATAAGAATTTTCTGAGAGTCAGTCACAGGCTTTAACACTGTTTTACAGCAGACTGGAAATGGGGTCAAGCTTCTTCCGGATGTGTGCTGTTTTTCTGTTCCGATAACTGTCGAGCCACTTTCTCACTGAAAGCAGTCTCAGTGTCCTCACTGTCAAGCCGCATTCACAATGGCGATTGTTGCAATAGTTTTTCTACATATATTTAGGAGCAGATATACGCGTGTATGAACCCACGCGTGGTCGCTATCCAAACGCATGCTTCAGATGGAGCGGCAGTCTTCCACCAATCTCTCCAGCGATAACCGATAAAAATTTGCTTTATCTGTATTCACCACTAAGTTGAGGCTGGTGGACACCACGTCAGACAGTGCCTCTCTTCATGTCTGAAGTTTGTGGTGGTTAGAAATCAGTGTTCTTCTACGCACAGTTGTAGTAGGCGATTGCCGTTATCTGTTCGTTCGACTGGTATTCCGAATTGTCTTTCTGCTTGACTTACCCTGCCTACTTGTGCATTGAAATCACCTGTAACAACAACCACATCTGAACGTTTGGATTTCAGTAAGAAGGTAAACAGTTTTTGGTGGAAGTCATCCTTCACTTCATCTGAACTGCAGTCAGTGGGTGCGTTAGCAGAGATTACAAAGAGACAACAGCAAGTTTCACTATTCTTTTTGGTCTTCACATCGACTTTGAGTTGGACAGAGCATAGGCGACTATTAACTGAGATCCAGTGGAGCAGTGCATTTTCTGCCTTAGTACTTTATGTTACGTCTACACCTGCAAAACCGCGAGAACCAGCCATCGAATCTACAGAAACTCGAAGGGTGAACTTTGAGGATTTCCCATATTGGGCGGGTGGGGTCCTGTATGCGTGTCTTACAAGCACAATGCACATCCATGTTCCAAGATTCTGGAGCTTTGACTAGCAAAGCTTATAGACCAGTTTGATGGAGTGTGTGGACATCGAAAGCTACAGTGTGTATTTTGGAGCTCAGTTTTAAGAGACCAGAGGTGTTGTCCCGTGAAATGAGGTCATTGTCATGAGCTGCAAAGCTGGAAGGCTATTTTTTCTTTAGACACCTGAAAAAGATGGGTTACTGCGTGACTGCAGAGCTCAAGGGATATCTACTTAGGATTTTTTTACCACTATGCCGCGTGATAGAAGGATCTGTGCCTCTTGAGGGTTGATGCTTTCTAACCCTCCCTCTCCCATAGGAAAGGTAGTATTAGCATGGTACTGCTAGTCATCCATGGACAACATCCGACTACCGTCACACCCCGGTTCAGCTAGCAGCACAAATTCATCCTCGGCCGCCCATCATATGATAATTCGCACTAAGGTGATAACTGCTTTTTGTCTTACCACTATCTGAATGACTTATCTAGTACGGTGAAAAGTCGGGGGAACAAGTGTTCCACCAGCATAACTGGTTGGGTCATTGTGATATGCTGTCAATCAGCGTAATATATCTGCAACACACAGTGGAGGGTTGGAGATTATGCAACTTACCAACTTTGCCTAGAACTCTGCTTCCAACTTCAATAGTGTTCAGCTGATGGTTTTACTATGATGAAGAAAATTGATTCACTCACTTTGCTGATGACTGCTATAACTAACAGTTTATGGTCAACAAAGTTGCTCAACGGTTTACTTACTGAGCTTTCATTCATCAAGTCATAGATTCTAATCATTCTCTGCTTATTCTGAGTGTGATGAGCTAGATAGTATGGTAGAATTTTACAAGCAAAGGTACAACCCAAAGATCTCGAAATTCGAATAATGTTGTGATTAGCATTTTCTTCGAACAATGATCATTTCTGTGTATCAACTGATATTGTCTGTTATATCTATCTTTTCATATGGATATGGTCACTTTTTACTAACAGTAAATTGCATATTCTATATTTTTAGGTTGCTTGTGGTTGAGAAGAAGCTGTGGAATTTATTTTTTATTCTTTTTCTTGCTTTGATGGGGACTAATAATCGTTGTGTACGTATAAATTATAAGATTAGAAAAGCAGCTGGAAATCAGTTTGTGGCCAGTTCACCGAAATACTCATCAAATAAATCAGAGTAGTTAACGAAAGCGCTTAAATCCACTTACTTGATAGAATCTTGCTCAGATATCGGTTTAACATTGAATTCTTCACATATGTCATCTGGGATATTGACAATCTCTTCCAACTCTACAAGGCTGTTCAACTGTGAAGACGAAAATAAATAGTAAAAACAACAGTAAATATATGTTTCTAAAATATATGTACGGTAAACATGAACTCATATAATGTAACATATTTTTCCCACTTAACATACAAAATACATCCGCATAGATACGGAATAGTTAAGTGTTAATATACTTCGTCGCCAACTGTTATATTTTCCGAACGGATATAATACGCTTGTTTAACTGACAGCTAACTTCGTACGCAAGAGCCACCGACTGCAACCCGGAACGAATAGAGAGAAGACCGAAGCTGGATGGTGTCAGAGACCATACCTCCGAGAATATAATAATCAACCAATCCAAAAACACGTGAATATGTATACACATGGAATATGACCTTGTCCGTAATTGGAGACATTTGGATAGTAAGAGTAAAGACTAACCAATCAGAGAATTACATTAAAGTGGTGGCGGAAAATAAACTACTGGTCATATACTGTAAAAATGGTGTGAGAATGGTAAGTTAAAACGTTCAGATCAATGACAATGTTTTATGCAACCTGGCGTCTTATAACATTAAGGAGGAAACTCATCCATTGACTTGGACAGTGGGACTGAATTAGAGGTTCGAGAGTTTGAGGTGCATTCCACTTACGGAAGTTAAGTTGGTCTAGAATCATCATTACCCCTCATCCAGCTGATGTAGCCAACAGCATAATGCACATGAATATACATGCAATCGCTGAGTTGAATATCTTTATAATCCTTAATCAGTACACCATCCATAGTTCTCATTTAGCAGATAGATGCAACTTAACGAAAAAGTGAATGCTTAAGCAATAAAATATGTAAGACATTCCTTGCTATCCACTTTGTTAACAACTAATATAGCATACAATAAAAAATAACATACGTTGAGAGAAGGTGAATCGGAACACGTTAACAAACTAAAATGCAGAACTAACTGAACTAATGAAATACATTTGTAAAATTCCAATGAGACAGAAAAATAATTTTCTTAGGTTTCATGACCTAATTAAACCAGATTTTTTAAATCGCCTCCAACTATCTAAAATCAACCAATGTGTACTATGATGGTGAGTCTCCTAGCTTGGTGATTACATTACGAAACGATCGATAGAATTTGGTCGACATTTAGGACCAGGCCACATGAGTGACTAACCAAGGTGTTATATTCTTTATTGTTACATGTTTGCCACTAAAGACTAGGAAGAACTGGACAGCTGTTACATTTTAGCTTGAGTCTTAGCGGGAGAACCAACACCAGGATACAAGCATATCCAAACAGTTGATGGTAAATAATGCAAAACGCAAAGCTCTCTACTCGAACACTTGTGGGCATGTTAGAGCCTATGGTGAATTGTCCAGGGAGCTATACTCATCAAGTGGTGTCCGTCAAGGATGCCCACTATCCCCATTCTTATTTAATTTTATCATAGATATTCTTATGGAGGTTTCCCTCTCGTCACCTGATTACACAGACGTTGACCCGATCACAGGTGAATTTTCTTTAGATCTAGAATATACAGATGACATAGTCCTGTTGGGTGAAGACGCTGACAAGATGCAGAGTCTTCTGAACACTTTGAGTGGGAATTTGAGAATGTTTGGGATGCATTTCTCACCACCCAAATGCAAATTTTTGCTCCAGGACTGGTCTTCAGCGGTACCGCGGTTAACAATAGAGAGTGAAGTGGTTGAGTGTGTTGACCACTTCACCTACCTGGGAAGTAGGATCAACCCCGGTGGGTTAGTTGCCGATGAGATTTCTATACGGATACAAAAGGCTCGATTGGCTTTTGCCAATTTGCGCCACCTATGGCGCCGCCGTGATATTCGTTTGTCTATTAAGGGTCGCGTGTACTGCACAGCAGTCCGGTCTGTTCTACTATACGGCTGTGAAACATGGCCATTGAAAGTGGAGGATACAAAAAGGCTTAAGGTGTTTGACCACCGTTGCGTTCGTAATATAGGACGTATTCCGTGGTGTCACCACGTGAGTAATGCAGAAGTTAGGTGTAGAGTTTTAGGGAGAAGAGGTAAGTCAGTTGACGAGGTTGTGAACCTTCATCGACTGAGATGGTTGGGACACGTACTACGTATGCCTAGTCACCGATTGCCTCGTCACACAATGTTGGCTGAGGTGGGTTCAGGCTGGAAAAAGGCCTGAGGTGGCCAGACTAAAACATGGCACCAATGTATGAAGTCTCTGACTGTTGGTTTAAGCCATGTAGGACGATGCAGACTAGGTGGTTGGGGTCCACGGGACAAGAGGAACCAGTGGTTGGAGACCCTAGGTGATATGGCTCAGAACCGAAGTCAGTGGCACAGATGTATACACACATTATCCTCATCTTAACAACGCTATACCGAATCTCACCATTTTGTCACTCCTCTCTCCTTTCTTCTCGTACTTTATATTTCTTTTGAGTACATTCACTTATCTTCATCCTTCGCCTCACTACCTTTTTACTTGATGTGCTGATATGAGGTGTGGCAACTCGGACCGTTACGCAGTAATGCCTGGTCCTATGTTGATAATGATGATGATGAATGCAAAACGCGAATGATAGAAATTCCACCGTCAGCTATTACAGAATATCAATCGATATTTTTTCGAAAAAAGACAACAGTCTTAGTACTGCAAAACAGTTTAATTTAATTCAGTTCATACTTTAAGCTAAATCACAGCTGTATCAAATAATTGTCATTATTTATCGTAATGGCATTGACTTATAATTATAAAGCGATCAAGAGAGTAACTATGAGCCGCACTAGCGTTTCATCCACAGAAAATCCACTTCACATTCACACAAGGTATTTTATTACACTGTGATTCATTGGTCTGCGTACCAGACTTTCAACTAGTGAGCCGCGGGTTCGAACTCAGCTTCATCTCTACCAAGGTCTGGGCTGCTATGTAGTATCATCAGCTAATACTTATGATCCATTGCCTACTGCATGAAAGTGTATCTGTTTGGAAGTGTCTTCTCTCGAACTGTTTGTTCTTTTTCCGTTCAGATTATTAAGATACACCACACTATACTCCACATTTTGTTCATGACCTTATCAGGTAGGATTCATAATTAGCAGACAGAATGCACTGGAACCGAACTCCCATGACTGCTAGTAATCATCAAACAAACTTTTCTACAAAAATTCGAACCTGTATCGACTGGTACCGCAGTCAGAGACGTAAATACCAAATTATTGGAGTTATGATCAATTCCATACAGGATTAGACTAAGTGAATGAGTTAAATACTGTTTGAGTCATCTGTATGACTTTCTAATTTCCACTGATGTCTGAACGTAATCAATCAAACGGTCAACATTAGGCATAGCATACCACAATAACTAGTAACTTAGCAGTTGGATCTTGATAATTACGTCGGTTACTAACCAGTGACTCACTTGTATGCATAATCCAATCCTACAGATGGTTAAGTATGATATCCGCAACTTGAGTGTCAACTTTTCTCATTCTAGTGGGGGAAATAACTTTCATTAAGTTTACACACATGCCTTATTTGCTAAGTGCGAAAACGAAGTCTACAGTGTCAATTGTATCCTAATATCTGATAAATAACTCCAATTTCACATGGAATATAACAATTCTTTTCGTATAGAAAATGTATACATGTATACCTGTGTATGACCGAAAACTGCGGCAATATTATCCTTGAGTGATACAGATGGACCATTTGAGATTATGTTGATCAGTTCACTAAATAAAAGTAAAATACAGTACAAATCAAATGATTTCCATAATTGACTTTTATCAATAATCACCTTATATGCAAATATCAATATATTTATTCAGCGCTGGTGATTAATGTTGAAAAGAAGCCTTTACTTAAGCGAATGATTGATTGAACTACAACAATGAATTCACAAAACATTCATATATCGCTGTTCACTGCTATGAATTCAAATGCTTGTCAGATTTTCTTTCAGCTTCGAATATAATCTCATGACTTGCTAAGTAAAATTGGTTCAATCAAACTTGATAGTGCATTATTTACCTAATATTAGATATAATTTGCCTTAATGAAGTAGTCGATGACAGTACTATATAAGTCAGTTATAAACTGGCTACTATTTTGTTTCTGACTAATCTATAGAAAACCAAAGAACTAAACTTTACACTTGTTACCAATCATTAGAAAGATAGGCTACAAACTTGGGATAAAATTATGTTTACTCCGGAATTCGAACATGTGAAATTCATTTCCAAAATTTAATACTCTATCATGAAGCTGAAATTCTTTTGAAATCCAATCAATAACCTTGTGCACGTTGGTGCAGTAAGTAATAGGTCACACCTGTTGTATGAGGGCTGAGGATAATAAATAACTGGTTATAGTATTCAAATTTATGACCCATCGGTTGAAAGTTGACTCCGTAGACCATTGAACCAAAACTCTAAGCAAATACGACTAACCTCTGTATGTGAGTGAATTAAGTACAAGCGATGGAACTACACAGTTCTCAGTGGGAATAGAAGTTGATTTATTCTGTCTACAATACAAATTGATAGTATTCATTATTTGTAGGTAATTTCAAACACCTCAAAAGTGAATCCCAATATGCAAGTTAAGCGGTCAAAAATATATACTTACTCCTGTGCACAGGACAAAGATATTAAAAGTAACTACCAGTGAACACAGACAAAACTAGGAAGTGCATAACCATTTCTGTGTAAACATTTCCAGTAGTATTCACGTTTATTTCAGTAAGTTTTACCGTTATATCTTTGATCCAGTTACTGCTTGATATTGTTGCATTTTAGATCAGGTTTGTTATTTTTCATAATAGCTTTCATATATAGTGCTTAGTTATGCCTAGTTAGATTTGACAATCAACGAGTTACTTCAGAAAACTAGTTACATGAGATAAATAACCCTGAATTGAAAAATGAGCCTACAAGGGCAGAGGTAATTGTAAGTGGTCGTCTGTCAAACGAGTTCACGTGTCCATACAGCTCACATAACCGTTGCTTTCGTCTTCTTTTTCGTATATGTTTCAATTATGGTAACTATCTGTTGAATGCCTACCTGGTCATATAATATTTGGATCTGTCTGGTTGCCAAATAATTTCTGTCAGGACTATGAAGCAGTCTTTTTTCCACTGGCAGCCAAATTCCAAACCAATCCTTGTCTAGCCTGGAACGGTACTGGCATCCCGATTAGGAACGTGAACTATGGCTACCTCTCATGTTGGGCACATGTGAAGCGACTAAACAAACTTTATTCTCATCGGCTAAATATATGCTTTGGTAAACTTTGATCACTATTTCCAACGTATTCCCAGTATAGTGATTCGACTGTACCCATTCAAATCTCTAGTCACTGCGACTTCAAAAATATGTGCCACAGATATGATTCACAATACAAACACACACAATACACACAATATACACAATACAACCAAGACCACCCACCTGAAATACAAATATTGTCCACTATTTCAAAATTTTAAGAGCATAGCACGCTTCACGTTGTTCGAAGATGGGAAGACTGCTCCAAAAGACAAGTTTTCACAAGAGAACAACTATTCTTTCTCCATGAGTGTTTACATAAGCATGTTCTGCTGAAGAGTGTCAGATGCAGACCATCGATTGACTGCCCAATGGGATGGGAAATAGCCGAACAAAGTGGAAGACAAGTGGTACAATCGGTGATCACAGATACACATCATCGGATTCGGAAATACCAATCAGTGATTAACAATTAAAAGGCAAAACTAGAAAGCATACTCATGACATAACACATGACAACGCTGACAACTGCAATCGAAAAATCAAGCAGACGATACAAACAACAACGAAGAAACGTCCACAGGAAAAAGCTGCTCAAAATCTCAGAAGTACCTTCAACCGATGAAACAAACGACTGCGTTGCCAACTTATCAAAACAACCACTTACAAAAATGGAAGAACTTCTTCAAAAAAGATTGAATTACAACACAAGAGATGCCACGAATTCTTTGCTGCATTACAGTCGTCACTTAAAACATCAGGATTAAATGAGGTCACTTAACAAGAAATACGGCAAACAATCGTACCACTGACCAGGCAAATAAAATATCGCGCTCAAATGAACACTCAAGAACAGAAAACATTAAAAAAGCCGGAAAATAGGAAAGACATCGTTATACTTCCAGCAGATAAACGACGCACTACAGTAGTCATGGACAAAGAAGACTACATCAGGAAAGCAGAGGAATTACTCAAAGACGAAAATATATATCAACTACTTGAAACTAACCCTATCCAGAAGTTCGACAACCAGATCATTAAGACCTTGAACAAACTCTTCAAAGCAGAAGAAACAACAAAGCAAGACAGATAAAGAATGAAATCGAATGGATCCATCCTTTCTCGGTCCGATGGCAGACCAAAACTACACAAACCAGACATCCCTTTACGACCAATAGATAGTCTCACCTCTGAGAACTCCCACATACAACATATCAAGGGAACATTCGAGGAAACTGAAACACCTGGTCAAATCATGTGGATATTCGATCAAATCACCAAGAGGATTCTTAGAAAAGATCAAAATCATTAACATAGAAAACGACAAATTAATGGTATCCCACGATGTCACAGCACTATACACTTCCATCGGACCCCAGTTAGCCAAAGAAACTATGTCCTTCCTGCTCACTGAAGACAAGCCTTACAGAAGGCACGAAACTTGAATGTTGAAGTCTGATGGAACTCATCGACGTTTGTCTGACAACATACTTCGAATTCAGTGGCAAGATATGCAAACAGATGAAAGGAGCTTCAATGGGATCACCGATATCCGGACTTATTGCAGAGACTGAAAGCCATCATCCTACCTATGATCAAACCAAAATTCTGGATTCGCTATGTGGACGACACTTTTGTCACCATTATAAAAGATGATATAGGAAACATCCACAATTTGATCAACAACGTTTTCAGTGACATCAAATTCACAATGGAGAAGGAGTCAAACAACCAACTGCCATTCCTGGATTTTTTAGTCAGTAGGACAAATGTCGGGAAGCTGAAAACCCAAGTGTTCAGGAAGCCAATACACATTGACCAAGTCCTCAACTACAGTAGCGAGAACACACTGTAGTACAACAACTTCACAGAGAAACGAAGAAAATTACTCGATGTCCATCCTAAAGAAGAACGGCTACCCACGAAACTTTATCAGATGTCTATCCCGTGCATCACCAACTACAAAGTCATCGACAGAAATCAACAAACGCATCGTCCTACCATACATAACGAATGTATCAGAAATCACAACAAGATTTCTGTGACCACTTGGAATTGGTGTGGCTCATCAACCAACAAATTCCCTCCAAACACTATTATGCAGATCTAAGGATGCGACAAGCAAAGAAGACAAACCCAATATCATTTACAAAATCAACTGCAATAACTGTAGTCAACACTATATTGGACAAGGTGGTCGCCCTCTTCGCCGTCGTCTACATGAACACCAATTGGCTATTAAACGTCACGACATTTCATCACTCATTTCAATGCACGTGTATAATTATGGACATGAATTCAATTTCGACAATGTAGAAATTTTGGACAGAGGAAACACAAAAAATGTCAGAGAATTCCTAGAAGCTTGGTTAGTCAACAATCAACAGATGTATAGACATAGACCCAATCTATCAACCAATAAGAAAGATGATAAACGACAGAAAGGTGAGAGGTCAAGCAGAGGGACAGCCAGCAGGAAAATCTATACAGTCAATGACACAACAACCAAAGGAAACAGCCAATCATAGACCGCTTCGTCAAGGCAAGCTACTAAAACACTCACGGAGAGATATTTACAGCTCACTTCATACTGAAGTTATTGCTGATGATGTCGTCTAGAGGGACGATGAAAGCTTCATGATTAAACAACCCAGTTCAGAGAAAACGATGCAACCAGGACCATCCACGTGAGCTACAAATATTCTCCACTATTTTATAGCGCAATCCTTCAGTCACAACTTAATGCTATTGTGAGGATTACAGGTAGTCATGTTATTTGGAACCGCCAAGCCTGTATACTTTTCTACACCTTTAGAACATGTGAACGATAATGTGCCATGCTATTATATCTACTGAATGAAATTTTATGCAATAACTCATTGATCCACACAAGTAAAGGCCTAGAAGCATATTCCAAAGTGGCTTCAAAAGAAAACTGAACCGCCTATCCCGATAACAGACGTCTATTTTTTTCGATTGCAAAGCATACCAATAGGACAAGTTACAAGACTAACGTTACTAAAATCTTTAGACCTGGGGCGCAAGTACACCCAGCTGACGAGTCCCAATTAGGACGAACCCCGCGTCCTTGACTACACCGCTAGCAAGCGAAATACTCTTCAGACCAATCTATAAAACATGCTGGAAATGTATTCGAAGATTAATTGAGGCCTTAGCTGTGAGGAAGTTTCAGCCACCTTTATATGTGCAGAAACAATTTATTAAACTAAACTTTCCTTCGGAAATTCAGGTTTCAAACCGAAATCGGTGTATGATTATTTCTTTGCATTATGGATTCCCATTGTTATTTTGATCTTCAATTTAGCTCTTCTACTTGACTTCTCTTCATTTTCTTACTCTTTATCTCTTTATAACCTTACTTCATAAGTATCTATGACAGGTATGCGTATGATCAGATTGTTCAAAATGTGTTGCGCAAATACATAGCATGATTCAGACAAATTATGTCATGTTACTCTTCAGCCCAAGTTTTTAAAGCGAACTATTTGTTCGAATGTAACACTATCCCCTCAATGATTTTTCCAAATAACATAAAAGTATATTTAGAGGGGATTTCCAGTAATACGCGTCACAAGATTATGCCGAGTGGTACAATGAACTAACTATCTACATGCTCACCACTAATTTTAGTATTAGCCCATCGGAAGTTTACTCTGCAAGTATTCGACTAAGATATATTAACACTTTAACTTTTCAAAGTGCTTTTTCTGTTTACTGCTTCTGCTTGTGCTATTGTACCAAGAGGTTTTAGGATTTTTTTTATGCCGGGGCTCTTATACATCGTGATGGGCTTTACCAAGATTTTTCATATGCTATGCGCAGGTTAAAAAGATTAAAAATTTGGTAAACTAAAAACAATTTAAACGATCTTTTTAGAAGAATACAAAATGATGTTTTACCCTTTTTTTCCAATTCGGCTGCAAGAGATTTGTATACCGACAGAGACAAGGCAGTAAGCTGTTAGCAAGCTGATAACTTTTGAAAATTCTTTTGATAGACGATTTGGATCAGTTAGATGACGCCGACGAACTGGTAGATCGTAGAATAACTGGCTAACGCATACAGTTGTACCCTGTGACCTTGCTAAGTATCGTCTATTTACTACGTGTCCAGAAGAGTCAAATTCAAGTCTGGTGCCCATCTTTGCACCTGATGCGCAGGTGTGTATAGTCACTTTCCTGGAAGATGAAAAATGGATGTTTCAAACGAAGAAATGAAGTAAGGAGTTTGATAGTTTACACATGTATGCCATACTACAGGAACAACAACGAATTCGTGTCACAGAAAGGAAACTGGTTGATCAACAAAAGCAAAAGGAATACGGGATGAAATATGACACTCAGTGTTTAACTACTACTTCAGAAACAGTTCAAGCACGAGCATGAATTTCCTCAATCGATAACAGCCTTCATTCCTTTATTTTATGTACTGGGTTACGAGCCACACTTACAGTAACACCTAATTATCAAAGTCTTAGCAAGTGGTTTGCGATGATAGTCATAGTACAGACGCTAATTGGTTGCATATTCACAGTGAATATTCAAAAGCGTAGAACCGAACACGCACTATACCAGTTTGAATCGCTATAGTTTTTGATCAGTGAGAAAAAAGTGAAAACCAAGGGACGTAGAAGGTTGGCCAGGCATAAAATAAATAAAGATATTCTGACAGTGTGAAGTAGCATTTTCATTTTGGCTCACAGAAGTTTGACAGACATCAGCTTTCACAACATATTTATACTTTTAAGAAAAAAATAACTTACGAACGCGAGCAGCCTTCTCAGACAGCTCAGAAATAAAACATCTTATGCATCTGTCATTCTAAGAAAGAAACATAAATGTTTCACTAGATTTTTATCGGGTGTCAGGATTTACTTTCATTTTCTTATGGACTATGAATTATGTGACAGAAAAGTATCACAATGTTGTGCAATCCAAAGCATTCATCATCTTTCCTTACTTAGAGGAATAACAGATGTGAAAATGTCCGTGGAAGAACAAACTGTCAATTATTATAACTTGATAGGTACCACCTGCTTTTTTAAATACAAAATTCACATACTGATAGTTACACGACTTAACCTTCCAACCTCTATTCGATAGAAGGTACAGAATGCTGCTTACCATCCTTGCAGTGTCAATCGTAAGCTGAATCAAAGATACAAAATAAACATGCGAATACCTGACTTTTCACAATCTACAATTATGTATAAAAATAGAATCAATCGCTTTGTGTACAGAAAATGGAACTACGAATATTCATCAGCAAATCGTATTGGTAGACAATTACTTTACGATTGCATATCGTATGGTGAAAAATGACGTGACAGACAGATGCTCATGAAAAAGGATTTGTAAGCAAATTATCAAAGAAATGATGAGTGAAATATCTTTAAAACAGATAAAAATATATAGAGAAATCCTAACTGAGGTTTATAGTTTTCTTCTACTGCCATCAATGGTGCGATTAAAAAAAGATGGAAGAAAATTTAACAGCTCATGAAGTACTGTAAAATTAGGGAATCCAAAGTATTAAAAAGGCAAAATTCATAGTTTGTGCATCTAAACTATTGCTAATCTGTACGTTCAAGAAATGTACAGAAGTGTAAGCAATGTCAGACAATGAACAACTAATACTAACTAACAAATTACGTCACACGCAGGGAGATGATGTCCACTCGATTCAAACTAACTGAGTTGAAATCAGCAGGCAAGTAGAACAAAGAATTATGCAATTTTTGTACGCCTAGAGCTTCAGTAACCTTATAGCGTGAATCTTACAGCACAAGCTTAAAACGAAGACAAAGGCCTGTCATCAATAAATGTATTACGCAGTTGAGCTTATCGTAGTTGAGAAAACAAAGCACATTACAATACACATCTCACCATTGTATAAATCAATAAGTCACTTCCGACCACGTTCACTAGTTTAAATGTGTATGTGGACAAATACGCATAGGAAGTGAAGCGGATACCCCGTGAAGACGTTGGTGGATAATTGAGCTGAATCGCAAACTGACGGAAGACTGTGAATCATAGAACTTCGAACCAGTGGCTGAATGGTTAACGCGTTCGCCGCGAGACCTAAGGTTCTAAGTTCGACCCTTTGTAGGGTCGTGGGTGTGTACTCCTGAGAAGTCCGAAACTAGGACTAAACAGCATACTAGTGTTCCTAGCTTTTTGATGGTTCTACAAATGACGTTAGTTTGTGGTGAATACTACCTTACAATATTGTACATTTAAGGTATGTGATTAACCTCGCCTGGTTAACTAGTTTACTAGTTACTAGCCGGTCCTAAGCCCGGGTAAAGAGGGAAGGTTGGGCATAGGGCTAGCAACCCTACCCCGTAAAACAAATCTAACCGCTAAAGAAACTTCAAAGCACAAACAAAATATAAAAAATGAAAACAAACTTATTCCCCGCTGGAATCGGAGAGGCGAAATGACGCCAGTTGGTGAAAGCCTTCGGGAAGCCAATTGGCCGATGTGTCTTCTCTCGATGAAAGCGAAAGTAAACGTGGGGACATGGAATGTCCGCACGATGTTTGAACCCAGTAAGGCAGCCCAGATTGCAAAGGAGATGAGAAGGTATAACATCGAAGTGCTTGGGATTTGCGAAAGCAGATGGAATGGGAGTGGACTCTCCAAACTGTCAACTGGAGAATCAATAATCTACTCCGGTCACCCAGACGCCAACCACGAGCACACTGAGGGAGTGGCTATCATGATGTCCTCAAGAGCATCGAAGGCTCTCATGCAGTGGGAACCAATCTCCTCCAGGATCATGACAGCAAGATTCAACTCAAAAGGAAGAAAGGTCACAATCATACAATGTTATGCACCTACAAATAATGCAGAGCAAGAGAAAAAGGAGGATTTCTACAGACAACTTCAATCAACACTGGACAAGACGTCAGTTGGCGATATCAAAATTCTGATGGGCGACATGAATGCCAAACTGGGAGGGGACAACACGGGAAGAGAACTAACCATGGGTCGAGAGGCACTAGGTGAAATGAATGAGAATGGAGAATTGTTTGCAGAATTCTGTGCATTCAACGATTTGGTGATTGGAGGCAGTGTGTTCAGGCACAAAGATATCCACAAAGCGACATGGATTTCACCAGATGGACACACTAAAAATCAAATCGACTTTATCTCAATCTCAAGAAAATGGAGACGCAGTCTACTTAACACAAGGTCAAGAAGAGGAGCAGATGTAGGTTCAGACCACTACCTAGTGCAAGGAACCTTCCAAATCAAGTTAAAAGCCTTCAAGGAAGCTGGTGATAGACCTCAATTCAAGTACAACACTCGGAAACTGAAGGATGAAACTACAAAGGAGATCTTCAAGGCAGCCATCAAGACAAAATGGGAGACATCGAGCAACATCCCTGAAGAAACCTGTGTGGAAGAACACTGGAAGTCTTTGAAAGCTATGTGGAAAGAAACCTGCACAACAGTATTAGGAAGGAAGAAGAAAGAAGACAAGGAATGGATCTCGACGGATACCTGGAAGCTGATAGAGGAGAGGAGGATGGTGAAGCAGAAGATAAACCAGTGCAAGGATGCTCAACGACAAGAGGAACTGAGCACAATGTATAAAACACTGGACAAAGAAGTGAAGAAGAGTGCACGCAAAGACAAAAGACACTTCTACGAAACACTGGCAAGTGAAGCAGAACAGGCTGCAGGTAAGAGAGACCTGACGACATTGTATCAAATAACCAGGTTGCTATCAGGGAAGAGACCAACACAGATGAAACCAATAAAAGATGAAGGAAATTTAATTACAAAAGAAGAGAAACAGAGGAAACGATGGGCCGACCACTTCAAGAAGCTCTTGAATCGACCACCACCTGCACTTCGTCCAGAAATACCACCTGCAGCCGCTGAACTACAAGTGAACATTAATCCCCCAACGAAAATGGAAGTCCTGAACGCCATAAAGCTACTGAAATGCGGGAAAGCAGCAGGACCAGATGGAATACCGCCAGAAGCACTGAAAACAGATGCAGAGACAACAGCGGCCATGCTCACACCACTATTGCAGAAGGTGTGGAAGGAAGAGAAGGTACCTGACGATTGGAAGAAGGGTTACCTTGTCAAACTGCCGAAGAAGGGAGACCTCAGTGCTTGCAAGAACTGGCGCGGAATCACTCTCCTGTCCACCCCAAGTAAAATATTAAGCCGCATCATCCTGGAGAGGCTAAGGGATGCACTGGATTCAAAACTGCGACCGGAACAGGCAGGCTTCAGGAAGTACAAATCATGTGCAGACCAAATTGCAACGCTTCGTATCATCATAGAACAGAGCATAGAATGGCAATCACCTCTCCACCTCAACTTCATCGACTTTGAGAAGGCCTTTGACAGCGTCGACCGAGAAGTAATTTGGAAACTGCTTCAATACTACGGAGTACCGCAAACCTTTATCCGCCTCATTCAACAACTATATGAAGATGCCACATGCCAAGTAATCCACAATGGGAAGCTCAGTGATGCCTTTGAAGTGAAGACAGGAGTGAAACAAGGTTGCCTACTATCCCCCATGATATTCTTGATTGTGGTGGACTGGATCATGCAGCAAACAGTAGGCAGCGAGAAGAGGGGGATACACTGGACGACGGAAAAGAACCTAGAAGACTTGGATTTCGCCGATGACTTATGCCTAATGTCACATAAACTTGAAGATCTGCAGGCAAAAACTAACAAGTTGATAGAAGAGGCAGCGAAGACGGGACTTCAGGTGAATATAGAGAAGACAGAAGTGATGAAGATACCGCACCACCACCATCAACAACAACAACAACAAACTCCAATCACCGTCAACGGGAGAAACTTAAAGGAAGTAACCTCCTTCACTTATCTAGGAAGCACTGTTTCAACTACAGGCGGGACGGACGAGGACGTCAAAGTCAGAATCGGAAAAGCAAGACAGGCGTTCATTAGCCTGAAACCAGTGTGGAGATCTTCTGCACTCAGCATGCGGAACAAGATACGGATTTTCAACACCAACGTCAAGTCAGTGCTCTTGTATGGCTCAGAGACTTGGCGCGTCACGAAAGGTATTTCCAATAAACTACAGACATTCATCAACAACTGCTTACGCTCGCTGCTGAAGATCAGATGGCCAGAAAAAATAAGCAACAAGGAACTCTGGGAACGAACCAACCAAGAACCTATCACGCAACAAATATGCAGGAAGAAGTGGAGATGGATTGGCCATGCACTGAGAAGGCCGACGGAGGACATCACGCGTCAGGCCCTCGAGTGGAATCCCCATGGGAAGCGACGAGTTGGACGTCCGAGGGTGACATGGAGGAGGTCGTGCGAGCAGGAAATGAGAGCTTCTGGGCTGTCGTGGGACCAGGTTCAAAAGATCTCAGAGAACAGAGGTCACTGGAGGCGTGCTACTGAAGCCCTATGTTCCACTAGGAACCCAAGGGACTAATAATAATAATAAGGTATGTGATTATATAAGTTTTTTTCTAATCACCATTATAATTTCAAGCTGTATGCAGTTGATAAACTGTGAAATGAAATCATATCATTTCAATCTGCAAAATCTAATCGTCTTCACTTTCTCCAAATTTGTCACGGGAACTAAATGCTTGAAACAATACCGGTATTTTAGGTACCAGCCAAACGCTGCGGTCGTTTCCGTTCCCCGATATCCTACAAATATATCTACCAACTTATAAGAATTACATAACAGATCTAAATTGCAATAGTTTTGCCACAATACAATTATGTCAACCAACAAAAACAAACTATGAATACCTATAAAACTTACGCCAAGTGGCACAGAGAAGATAAAGCCTCACCACGGAAACCATAGGTTTCAACAGAACTCAGATCGTCGAAAGTATTTAGCTTAGAAGTGCAGTATTTCCCGGCTAAATGGTGTCATTTATAGATATTCAGTACTCACTGAGACCCTCAAAATCTTCTTCCTTGATTCCAACGCCGTTATCAATCACTTCCACAGACTCGCTACCATGGCCTCTCAACTTAATTTCTAGCATTAAATTATCAACTAACAATACTCACTAACCTATTTTAGACGATTTCGCATCGATGCTGTTTTCTAAAAGTTCCTTTACAGCAGAGGCAAGGGTTATTACCACCTGACCAGAACATATTTTATGAACTAGACTTTTATCAAGCCGTGAAATAGAAGGTAACTCATCCCTTGAAGAATCCATGCTTTAGAGTTAAATTTATGCTGTTGAAGGATTACGTTGTTGACTGCAGTAATCCGATTGGCATAAGATTTCACAAGCGATCTAAAACAAAATGCAACAAATTTAAGGGTCGTACTTTTCACAAAGCAAAAGGTCTATACATATTAATTTAAAAAATTCCACCACATTTTGTACGGATAAACTGTGATTTGGCAGTTTAGATACTCAAAATCCAAATGATACCCTACAAATCTGAATCAAGCTCCCATAACTTAATTCCAAATAACCTACGCCAGCGTTGTGAATGAGGTTCAAGAAGTTTTACATGGATCTGCTCCTGAATTCGAAATTACCATAACCATTACACTGAATTACAACTTATCTACTGAAACTCCGTCGTCCACAAACTGTTACTTTCTCTGGCCTCTAGAAACTCAGCAACCATCAGGAGGTTTGTGCACGAAGTAGTAGAACACACCTACCTTATGAGTTACCTGGCTTCCCAAACTATGGTATATGGAGAGGGTTTAAAACCTACGTCTTACTGGTTGAAAACTGAGTGCCTAAGCCAATTAGGAGATGAGTGTTGACAGAGCTATGAGAGCGTTTGACACTTTCTAGCCGGCTATGCCGAAAAAAGTTGTTTTCTGGCGGTACCCGAGGTAGAAATCGGGTTGGTATTGGTGGTGTGTAACCGCAGAGTCCAAGGGACATATGTTTGGGGCAGGTCAGATGCAACCCTTTTTGAAGTTCGAGATTTGTTTTTTGAACTGGATTATGGACCTACATCGCCTGCACCAATATAGGAAGGAGTAGAAGTGTTCTTTATTATGAACGACCTTTGCTAAGCCGTGTTCTTGTAAGGAGGGTAGCATCAGCATGCCAGAAGGATAACACGACACTCCCAAAGAAGCTGATCGCCGGAACGAAAAAGCAAATATTTTTAAGCGACATATTGGGCCGTTTTCTGTCTGATTAAAATGGAGTTGTCTTAATAACAGATGGAGGAATTTACGAGAGAATAGGCATAAATAGACGATGATCAGTAAATTAAGTTGACACGGTAGTAATTTCACTAATACAAAAAGACACGTCAGAACTATAAACTGTTAGTGATTCAGAATGTGGAATGATATGAGTTAAAGTTTGGAAGTTTCAAATTGTGTCCTTGGAGTGGGTGGTGGTAAAATACGTTCCTCATTTATTGTGACAGCAGGTTTACAGGGACCACGAAAATAAGAAGGGTGACAGGAAGTATGGTGCATTCTCGATAAATGAAAGCAGAGAAGTCGAAATCCACTCAGCAACTGCATCCACGTTTAAGCATAAGGCGACAACCCACACTTATTGTGTAAAAGCTAATAATACTACCTTGCTGCCTATACAACGATGGGTGGAACAGGTTTCAAACCCATAGCCCATCGGTTGGAAGTCAAATGCCTAGAACAATAAAACAGTACCACAGGAGAGCAGTGAAACAAAGGAATTAGAAGTAGCAGCAACTACAACCCCAAAATTGAAACCAAATATTAGCGAGTAACTTACAAAATATGTGAAATTATTCACTGAGAAACGGGGAATTTTACAGGTTTTGTGGTAAAGTGAAACATTACGTTTCAGTAAAAAACTGCAGGATGACGAATTCTTTTGCAATTACAAACTAAAGGAGAACAAAAGGTTCAGAATCGCTGAATGATGGAACAACTGAAAGTGATAGTCTGTAGAGCCCACCGGTTCTCCTAATGAAGTTTCATAGGAAGTGTAAATTCTGCGAACTGAATAATATAAACAGAGTAACAAAACCAAATAAGATAACTGAAACCAAGAGGGTTGACAGAGCCAGGTAGAAATCAAAAGCGCCAATATGCATTCTCAGTTACCAGAATTCTATGCACAGTGTATGCTTATACAGTAGCTCAAGCTGGAGCAATCCTATAAAAATGGTTGTCTTGATTAGAAAAGGATTCCGTTGGAATCCTGATCAGGCGTGAGATTTGTAAGCACTCATTACGCTCTATAAAAACGTATGGGAGGCAGCAGGCAGTAATTAGGACTGAAGACTCTATTCCAGCCAGCATTAGCTTTAGGCGCACATTGAGTTTTGGGCTAGAACCTGTAAATTTTACTTCGGGCGCATATCGGGCGACGCACGATATCCCCCGAATGTTCCAAACCTTTTCCCCGAAAGTGTCAAAAGTCACGAAGTGCGCCCTAAGTTTCTGTAATGCGCTTAAAGTACCCAAAGTGTCTGTAGTGCGCCCGAAGATTTGTAATAACCCATATCCCAAGTGATGAGAAGGCTTAATCAGTAATATTTTTATCTGAATATTTGACGTTTATGTGCTACATGTATTTTTATTACAGAAGTCAATAAATTGTTAGCGGCCAAGTAAAATATTTGCGAAATTTAGGGGGAATACCCAAAAGTTACTAAGTGCACCCGAAGAAGCTTCGGGTGAAACCCGAAAGTTCTAAAGAGCGCCCAAAGTAAATGCTGGCTGGGATGGTTGAATAGTGCTGAGGCCTGAACAAGATGGCGTACCCTCACCTGGAAGTTTATATTACCAGTTTGATTACCAGTCTGGACACATGAACAGATTGGGTAAATAACATTCCGTGGGAGGGGCGGGACTGTTAACCAAATGTCTAGTAGACAGTCACCTTGAATTCGGATTGCCGCGAAAAATCCACCACTTAGTTTTCACAATACCTTCGGAAAGTTAGGCACTTACGATTAGTCAGGGATAGTGACTTTTCTGACAGACGTGTAGAAGTCATGAAGAACCGCTTTTAAAGTGACACCACTGAAACTGACCACCGAAGTCAAATAAGAGAAGAGATTTTAAAGTGTTTGACAATCGTCTTATCATAAACTCTAAAACACCATAAAAGTTTGGATCATGTTTGATTGTGTGTCTAACTAACAGAGTACTTCTTGAGGCGTTCATCTGTTGAGAAAGCGAGGTATAGTTAATAGTCTGTTTGACCAGATCTTGGTAATACAGGCATTGTGATTGCAGCTTACAGAGATTTTCTTACACGTAAAAATGTCAGAATACGACAGAATAAAATGTCTTCTCTTGTGGCGGAATAATGGTGGCGTAAGGGGGAAACATACAGAGTGTCAAGTGACCTGCCGATGTCGTCACCTTTTGCACCAACTCTCTACTCAGATGAATCTTAAACGCTTTCTGTACCGAAAAGCGAAAAAAGTCAGACGTATCCAGTTAGCCCGTAATATTTCCGCCAAAGGCACTAAGTTTTTGAACTCCAGTATGAAATCCTAGTACTTTTGCTTGACTTCAAATAGGATTTTCTTAGTTTCTAACAAGAAAGATTTCTTAACTCACCTGGCCAACTAGCACAACAGAAGTGGTGAACAGTACATGTACCGAGGTCTAATAGACGGACACTTACGCTCTAAAACTAGAAAAAATCCACCGGTAAGGTCTGAAAAGTATTCCTTTACCAGGAAATCATAAAAAAATTATTTTAACATGAAGCAGCGCATTTTATGTTTCACCATAACTAGCCCAAGCACTGGCGTGCCTGTCTCATTATTTCCATTGGTTTCTCTCGGCTGATTGAAATTGTGTCCTGAATACTGCAATGCCGACCCCGTTACGTGGTTAAGCTGCTCAGCACTTCTTTCCGTTATCATGGGAAATATTCACAACCACCCAGGCTATTGTGAATTCATGTCTACATCACTATCAGCGGAGAACAGCTTGGCGTACCGAGTGCACTGAAGTTAAAGTGAGGCTGGACTAAGCCAGATCACCAGTCAACTGAAAACTTCATACCATTAGAATCCGCAGATAGCTGCCGCCCTGACATGGTGGTTGAACATTCATAGCACAGTGGTCTAACCACCCAAACTACTCGAATCGCTTGTTCCCATGAGGTCCTGCCGTGCCCAAATGTCCTCCCTGATGACTATGCTGTATGATCAGGCCCTCATAATGGAAGATTTTAGCAAAATAGCCCTTAATCCAAAACGAAAGAGTGCAGTATCGGGCAGGGCTTGCCACCGAGACCTCCCAATCACCATCACGCATAAAGATCGGTGATGACGCAGGCTGGAGGTCGAGCGGAAAGCAGTAAGGAACTGGATCATATCTTAAAAACGCCGACTTCCGGTAGAAGACGTCTACACTAAAATTCATCCCAGCAACAGCAATCGCATCATGGTGGCGTTTTTTAATCCGGTGATTAGTGAATATTTATCATGTAGATGATCTCGGACTGGTCCCTTCCACGACAAGGCAAACTACATGGTAGCAAGCAAATGCTTGTCTATGGCATTGTGGCCACAGGAGTGGAGATGCCAATTATTTGACCACTGCTGGGGACCATTTGGTGACATCATTAGTAGAGTAGTCTGCAAAAATGTCTTTGCGGTGGCAGTTGCATTCGCGAAGTAAACCTCGTGGCTGAAGCGGAGCAGTGAGCCGCTATTAAAATCCAAGGAGAAGGTGCAACAAAAATGGGGGCTATCCAGAGAAGGCTCCGATCAAATGTCGCATGAACCCTGCAGGAACAGATGCACACTGAGGCGCTGAGGGATGGGAGATCATTTTGGTGAAACCTTGTCCAGAAGTTTGAGGCGAACCTTAAAGACATACGTAGATTTATGGCGCAGCAAATGTTTACTAGCCAGGAAGCATGCTGCCCAAGGGATCCAAGTCAAGAGGACTTTCCTGGATTGAGCATTGCCGAAAACATTTAGCCCCACATGTCGCGTTTATTTTCATCTTAATCCTGTAATGTAAACATTGACCTTTTTTATTTAACTTCGTCCATCTTGTTTGTGCAACTATAATGAAGATCTCTTTGCTACTTACTGCATCAGTGTGTCTCATTTTGGTCAGAAACAGCGTTGCCTATGAAACCGAAGATCTGTGGCTAAAGTGTGTACACATATCTTGCTGTAGAGTTTCTCTGCCATTTTAATATATGTCACTTGTTTGGCAACGAAGCGTTTTGAACTTCTTCGGTTTTGCTTTGGATTTGGGGACTCCCGAGATTCGTAACTTTGTTATGAGCTACGCAGTGAGTTTGACGTAATACTACCTTCGATACGCAGCTCGACATCCCTTCGGACAAACAAGTGTACCCACTACCTGAAAATCCACAACCCTGCCCAAAGTGGAAGGGCTTAGCAGATTACGAGTAACTCTTGCTTTGATTCTTATAAGACTATCAAAGCTGCGCTCCGAAAAATCCCCAAGATGTGATGGTATTAACCCGGATGTGTTGTAATAGTGTGCGAACACCCTACGTGGCCAGCACTTTATAATAACCATATACTCCTCAGATGAACACAGGCTTTCAAGGGCACGGAAGGGTGCCATTCATTAGCCCGTCTTCAAAGAGGGGGACTGGTATGACCCGGTATTGCTGACCAGTAGCACCTCCACGATAGTTGTCAGAGGTAATCGAAAGACTGGTGGGCGACCACACTGGTGAGTACTTCGACGTAGAAAGAGGCATTAGGTGATGTCCAACAAGGCTTACGTATAGGTGCCATACTTCTGGCATACTGGAAGCCTTTGACGACTGGACACAATGTTTGGACCTAAAATTCCCTGTTCATGGGACTACCTCTGATTTCATCAAGGTCTCTGACACAGTCCCTGGCGCTGTTCTTATAAGTAGGACTGCTAGGGTGGGTATGGGCCACCAGATGCTATTCCGAATGAAGAACTGGTTAGACTACAGGGAGTTCCACAGGACACTTATCAGGCTTTAGTCAACTTGGAGATCATCATCGCCCAGTATTTCAAAAACAGTAATTTAGAGCTCATTTGCTGTCATCGCGTTTTCGGAATGGCTCGCCATTCAGCCTGTTGTGATGCCCCAGTTTTGTATAAAACATTGTTATCGATCCGAACGTTTCAACGTATCATTCCCACATTATTTTTACGGTATGACTAATGGTCTATTTTCTGCCTCTATTGTAATGTGATTCACTGATTGGTTAACTTTTACTCTTACTATGCGAATTTCTCCAATTGCGGACAAGGTCAGTTTCCATGTGCATACCTATTCACCTGTCTTGGATTGATTCATTGTTACTGTATAACATTCTCGGAGCAATATAGACTCTCACATCTGCTAGCTTTGGTCTTCTGTCTCTTCGTCCCGGGGTTGCAGCCAGTGTCTCTTGCGCACCGAGTACCTGTCAGCTAAATGCACGCATTACATTCGTTTCGGAATATATACAAATACCATTAGCACTTCAAAGCGATAACACAGCCTCAGCTCTCTCATTCCATTTTGTGCTGACAACGTTATGTTTTGGAACGCTGTGATATGGTGAGGAGAATCGAATCCACTTGAAGGTCATCTTGGAATGCTCAAAGAGTGATGAAGAACAACGTACTCGCCTTCAACATAGATACATACCAGACCATGTTCTTCCCCAATCCGGACTTGCGAAAGGTATACTTCTGCCTCCGTAGTGCGCCTCTTTCACAGGACCACGGTGGAAGACCTGAGAATAACACTAACCGAGAAACCAGACACCAGTTTTGACCATCCAAGAGATGGCTTCAGAGCCTACGTGGTACTACACTGCATGCGTAGACAAGTGAGTACCCTCACTCCGGAACTCTTTCTGAAGCTCTACATGCCTACACACGACCTTCAAAAGGGACTCAAAACTTCTCATCACCAGCATCCCCGAAAAGGCACTTGAACCTCCTAGATGAAACCCAGAGGCAAGCCCCGTAGGGTATGGTAAGCGTGCAGCGTGCAGGGTCGAGGGTCTGAGCCTTTGCCCCCTAGTTGCCTCTGGGTTGTATGGGCGATAGGTATAGGCTTACAATTTATTCGGTGATCCAGCACACTCGAACAAGGGTATATTGCTCAACGATCGCTATAGCGTTTGTTGTGGAAACCCAAAACTAGTTGCCCTCCAGCGGGCCGGTATCCATGTGTATTCACACTCCTTCCAGTCTCGGCTTGGGGCCAACTAAAGGCATTACCTGCCTAGGTGGCCACCACTCTATCTGTCGACAGCTTCAAGAAAGTTTGTGCAGTTAAGCAACGACGTATGACTTACGCTTATGCATTTGGGGCACGGACTAGGCGGAAACAACCAACTGACTTCGTATCATCCCAATACCGTTGTCCCCATGCAGAATCTTTTCTACTTTAATGACGACAATATTATTTATTCGTACACCTTAACCAATCATGTGACTTCCTACAGGGCGTACCACCTCAACAGTTGCCGTACCGCCAATAATGTCATTATTTCCAGCCCCATCATGTGTACCTCGCTCCTCTCTCCTTCTATCCCTTCCCCGGCTCTCTACGGTTCCACCCTATTTACCAATATTCCAAGCGTCCCTGCTTGCTTTCCTATCTCCCCAAACCCGCCTTGATTCTTTCTGCCGTTCCATTCTCCTTTCCTTACGTTTCTTTCTCACCTTTTCTCGACTCTGATTTCCTTGGTTACCTTCTTATTCTCCTCGTCTCCCTTCAACAACCATCCCCGACAACTGTCTAGTGTCACCACAGTTCTAGAGCCGACCTGAACCACAACTCCGGATGGATAACATGCTTCCCTACAAACTTGATCAGCGTCCATCCCGTCTTTAAGTTTACCAGGGCTGCAGCAGGCTAGTGGATGGATCTACTGCATCGGACTCCATTAGTGATCTACAATCACTCCTCTAGGCCGGGATGAGAGCAAAAAGAATCCAGTCGGTCTACACAAGCTCGTGGAGCAGGTTTGGATATTGGATGCTGATAATCAAGAATATTGCAGGCCAAAACTAGAACCCGATCACGTTGATGTTCCTCTTTCCAGCAAACCTACGTGGTCAGTCACCCAACCAACCAGCATGCTGACACGCATGTACAGCGGCGCCAGAAGAATGAAAGGGGGCGAGGACGCTTTGCGAACACTTGCTTCACGACGTCATGTTTGTTGCAAAATCCTAAGTCGTGCCGGACACTTCTAACCGAAGGATGCATGTCGCGGACGCGGAACCTCTCTTCTGGAACAGTTAGGTGTAGGGGAGCGGCTACCTACAAGTCTCCTGTCTGAAGGCAAGAGCGGTATGAGATAAAGTCTCCACCCATATCCAGCGCCATATACTTCACTTTCCACGGGACCGGATGCCCCCTAAGGAGTGTATGGAGGTCTTCGATCTGTGCTTAGACTACGAAGCAATGCTCATCATCTCAGTTCTGGATAAAAACCTACGCAGATTGCGATTCGGCAATTGTCACTAGTGATTTGAACAGAATGTCGATCTATTTGAAGGTGGATGAGAGATATAGCAGGATCCTTCGTTCAGAAACTAATGAATGTGATCTAGAGTCAGTTTTCCTCCCACAGAAGGTTGATGGTGTCACGTGCTGGGGTCTGGTGGGAATGGGCCACACCTGGACTTTGCTGCCACGAACGATGGTTCCCTCATCGGGAACATATGGGTTCAGCTACCCACTCTCATCTGATGTTGAATACTGCCGACCTATAAACATCACATCAGCAGTACCTAGGACCATGAAAAAGGCGACTGTGTACGACGTTGTCACTACACGACAACGAACCAATTACTTTATCCATCACAACTCGGTTTCTTAAAGTGCCAGTCGCACACTACCTGATTTCTTGACCATCTAGTCGTTTTTAAAAGCAAGAGTAACAGTGGCCTGTTCTCAGCTGCCCTTTTTGACTTCCAGCGTGCGCTCTATGAGGTTCCTCAGAAGCGCTTAATCGTTAATGTAGAATCCTATGGTCTTCAAGGCCCTCTACTGTCCTTCAAGGGTCGCTTCCAAGAAGTAAAGTCCGGTAATTGCCACTGATCTCCTTGACCAACACAAAGTGGCGTTGTTCAGGGCAGTGTGTTAGGATCGTTACCGCTCCTAATATTCGTGAAGGATATCCGCGGCGTTACAAGACATGACATCCCTAAGCTTTTCGCAGACGATCTGAAGATCGTTTACAGTTTACCATGTCCAGCACTAAAGGAAGGTTTCATTTAGAGAAAAATAACGTTGGCAGACTATTCACATGGAGGATGACCTGGCGGCCTCATTTAAACCACGACAAAGGCGGCCATTCACTGTTCATGTAGCGACCAAGGCAGCCAATACAGAAGTTGTTTTTAGATGATGTCCAGGTCATGATTTATGCATGCACTGACATGAGAACCTGATTGGAGAAAGCCGACATCATACAACAAATCGAACTGGTCATGTTATGGCTTCGGTTTCTGACAGTTTTGTAAATACCTGTATATCATGTATTAGTCCAATAAAGTTGTAGTCGTCCTATGCAGTCACAGGTCGTATTCGCCCTCTGATTTTTTGCGGCTCAGTGAGGCAGAAGGCAATGGGGGGGGGGGTCAGTCACAAAAGTATTTGTTTGAGGTGTCTCGTAAGTCTCATTATCATTATACCCACGCCGATAATTCCACTCGGTCGCAGACTGGTGACAGGGCTTTTGTTCTGGTTGACAATGTCTGTTTCGTTGAATGACCTGAAATCTATTTTACAACTGCAGCGGGCTCAAAATGAAGCAGCTCAACTGAAATTGGTTGAAGCCCTGACTCAAAAATTTTCAAGTGAGATGCATTCAGCATCCCATTCAGGCAGATATGAAAGCATTCCCAATTCTATCAGTGAGTTTAATTATGACCCAATGTCTGGTATCGTATTCGATTCATAATAGGTTGCTGTGAAGATGTCTCTCATATTGAACGTTCCATGTTTGATGATGCTGCCAAAGGTCGTCTATCATTACGGAAACTTGGTATTGTCCAGCACAACAAATACGTCGGTTTTTTCCTGCAAAAAAATCCCCATGAACCATGTTCTGATGATGCGGTCAGCATTCTTTCTCAAATATTAGGCGAACAATCACCTCTATTTAGTATTCATCATCAATGTCTTCAATTATCTACGTTGCCTTCTGATGATTATCTGACATATGCTGATAAAGTGAGTCTATAGTGTGAGAGGTTCAAACTTAGCGAATCGACGGCTGACCAATTTAAGTGTTCGATCTTGGTTTATGGTTAGCAGAACCCTGAATTTGCCGATATTCGGACCAGGATTGTGTCACGCATAGAGGAGTGTCCGAATATGACTCTGCAAATGGCAACAACGGAGTGCCAACGCCTGCTTAATCTCAAGTATGACACTACTATGGTGGAAAATAAGTCGCAACCATCTGATTTAGTCTCTGAAAATTCCTCGGCCTTCAGCTAAGCAGGCAGACCTCCAGTCTCCTAATCCTGAAAAACTTCCTTCACTGCGCTGGTATCTCCGTTCATGACACTTCTCAACGTTTAGTCCCTTGAAGTAGAATAAATGTATTCAGCGTTATCGTCTTTGATATAAAGAAAGTTGTTGTTCACCAAAGACAAGTCCACCCAAGAAAAACAAACGTGATTTTTTCAAACAGCTTTCATCCTCTGGAACACAGAGCATATTGGCAACTTCCAACGTCGATTATGCCAGCAGGATAAAGTATATCACTTCATCTATCAACGATAAACTGGACACAGTGTCCGATATCACCTTGACTCCTCACATCACGTAGAGCACACTTGGGTGTCCACAGGCTCTAAAGCTTACGGGTAAACTTAATTGTCAAGTGGAGCTTGGTGAGCTTCAATTCCGTGGCGGCTGCTACCTAACAAACCATCATGATTCAGACGTACTTGGGTTGAATTGGATTCATAAACGTGATATCTTGAGTATTTCATTGAATTCACTATGTTCTGATACAATGGCATCCTCTCATAATGATGTTTCATCTCATATGTCAGTTAAGTCTCCATCAGAACACTGGCTTCAGAAGCACGCATTATTTTCTGCCGACGCCGATGTCTGCAGAATTCTCATGAACGCAATTCAACCTCTTTCAGTAACTGCAGCACAGATTGCCACCCACACTGTACGCAGTCCTTTTCTGCAGCATGTTTCCAAGTTCACTCAATGCGGCTGGCCCCCGCATGTCCATTCACCCGATCTCAAACAGTTGCATGAAAGACGACAATCTTTATCCACTGTTGATGATTGCATAGTTTTTCGGGATCGTGTTGTTCAGCTAATCTTCGCAACTGTGTACTTCACCAACCTCATTCGTCACATCTTGGTATTGGAAGAACGAAAGTAGCTGCGCGTAGTTATGTGTACTGACCCAATATCGATAAAAGCATCGGAGGCGTCATTCGAAAATGCGGGAAATGTATTCAGGTGTCAAAATGACCACCCTCACCTGAGGACATTGGACCCAATATACTCCCCTCACCCTACCTTCCCTTGGGACTATAGTAACCATCTTCCCCTAACTCTGCAAGTGTATATCAAAGCTCTCACCGGTACACAAATGCAAAACAAAGTCATCTTTTTAAGAATTTGCGATAAAGATGAGAGAACTGTGCCATGGAGAACTTCAAAGGTATTCTGCAGGCGGAATATAGAACCATATAGCCCCTTACTCCTCACGCCCTGTTTAGAAACTCTGGTTGACAGTGTATGTTCCTCGAATTCGAAGACAACTAACATCACTTCTCGTGCCTCTACGTCCCTGTTTATCGCCCGAAATGCAGATTATGATGGTGAGTCACACCAACACACTGAGCATCGAGATAAACTTCGAACTTCCAATCAAAGCATGAAAACCATCATCTCGTACCACCTGTAGATGCAAAATCACCAGGAGCTAGACAGTTCATCCGAGACTACCACCTTTCCTAAATACATAGCTCAGATTAGGAGAGCAACTGAAAATGTGAGTACAAAAGGCCATTTGCGTCCAAATATGCAAGTTCTTTCAGTCCTCACAACCACCCACCTGAAAACAAAACTAACAGATTCAGATTTGTTAGTTGAGGATGATGATGCGGACACTTCTTCTGGAAGTTGGTCCCAGGCGTTGATTGCTCGAGGCGAGAACCAGTATCCTGCGGAGACTATGTTCGTCCCCCGCCTTTGTAATCTCCTACTGTGTCCTCTGAAGTGTTTCGGCCTGGTGGGAAAGAAAAGAGAAGATAGATCAGGTCCGAAGTCACCTCTTAGAATCCTGTATAGCAAGATTAGGTCTCCACACTGTCTGCAATAGGACGAAGTGAAGAGGTTCAGCTCTTTAAGTCGGTCTTCATAGGTGAGGCCGGCCATCGCGGAGACCATACGAGTGGCTGCCCTCTGAACTCTTTCTAGAAGGTCTGCTTCACCTTTCAGGTGGTGAACATGGTACCAATTATTTTCGTAAGCGCTCTACGCAGTGCCCAGAGAGTCCTAAAACTCCGAGCCGCTACTAATCGACAGTGAGCCGTGGTTTTCAAGTCATGACTAGCAGTGACTCCTGAGTCATTGTGGGTCGGTACTTACGGTAAATGAGTCCTATCAATATCGTAGATGATGCTGTTTACACGCCCCAAGCGCATGCTTACACATTTACCTGTATTGGCAGGCGTCAGCCGCTCCTCTGACCGGGCGAATAAACTGTTCAGGTCTACCTGGAGTACACGTATATCCCCATCGTTCCTAATTTCCCACCAGATTTTTACATCTTCAGCATAGAGAACCACAGGGGATTTCGTGATATTTGGCTGCTCATTTACGTATAGGAGAAACAGTCGGGGCCCAGGACTATGCCTCGTGGCACTCCACTCTTTACCGACTTGCAAGTGGAGAGTTGAGAATTCATCCTAACACTTCGTCTCCTACCAACTAGAAAGTATCTTATTCATGAGAGCAGACTGCCAGTGATTCCAAAACCTTCCAGTTTCTCGAGCAACCTGGAATGAGGTAGCTTGTCGAGCGCCTTACTGAAGTTAATGAAAATGACATCTACCAGCATCCTATCATCTTTAGACTTAACCCAACTTTCTCTGGCTGTAAGAAGGTTCTCCAAGCAATAGAAATTTCCACGAAAACCGTGCTGTGAAGGAGACAATAGAGTGTTCCCCTCTAGGTAGGAAGCGATGGCTTTATTGATCACTCTTTCTAGGATTTTCACTACAGTACTAGCCAAACTTACTGGTCTGTAATTTGATGGGAGCTGCCTAGAACCTGCCTTGTGGATAAGTGTTACTATGGTATCCTTCCAGTCATAGGGGAGTGTGTCTTCACTAAGAGAGTCTGAATATAGTAGTCAGTTGCCAGCTACATAGAGTGCAAGCTCTCTGAGCAGCCTCAGGTGCAAGTCATCCGGTCCAGTTGATTTTTCTCCATCAAGCGTGCTCAATGTCCGAAATGCGTCATCACGATCGACATTCACAGGGTTTATTCCATAAGATGTCAATGCTTCTACTTTAGGATACGTGTCCACAGGGGATTCGTGTGTGAAGACCTCAGCAAAATATCCAGCCATGGCTTCGACCTTTTCCCTATCGTCCTCAATCAAACAGTCATTTCCTGTCCCAATGTTTAGGGTGGGTATACCACGACACGTCTTATTTCTGTAGTTCATATAGGAAAACAACCTCTTTGAATGTTGCAATGCAGACTGGGCAAGACGTGTTTCAAAGCACATTCGAAACCGGCGGATAGCAGCGATAAATTTATTTCGGGCTTCTTTGTAATGCTTCACCACTTCGGGTGTACCGAGGTAGGTGGCAGGATTCCAACACTTTATCTCACGTCGTGGCAAGATCCGAATTTCGTGGTTTATCCGCGGGGGACGATGTTTCTTTCCCCTCGGGACAGTCCACGGAATGAACGGTTGGTTCACCCGTGCCTATAACTGCTTGAGGGAGCACCACGCACCTTCAACTGAGGCTTCTGGATTGACAGTCCCCCAAAGAGGCTACCAGGTTAACAGCTCCTATATTTGCTTTCCACATGTTGGGTTCACCCGGGGCATCGGCCTAGTACGAGACGTCTGCTGTGGATCTAAAGGTGCTCATGGCGTGATCACTTTTGCCAAGGGGTGCTGGGTGCCGGATGAAGCACACATCATCTGTATGTAGGAATACAAAGTCCAGAACTGATGCAGCATGCTGATGGTCGCATCTGGCTGGTGTCCTAATGTACTGTATGAGGGCTAGGGAAATTGATGTTTCTACTAACCGGTGGTCAAACGAATTACATGGAGCTTTTGTCGTTGGTCCATCTCAGTCAACTGATGGTGCGTTGAAATCTCCTACAGCTAGATATCGGCACTTGTCTGTCCAGAGGGTAAGCTTACTCAGAAGGAAGTCTGCTGCATCACATTCAGGGCTCCGATATATCACGATTACGTTAACATCTTGCCCCTTGCATTTTAGTCGGCAGCGCAGACATGTCCCACTTTCATGTGCAACTGTTTCTATGGCTTTTACAGTTAAGTTATTTTTGACGTAAAGTATGACGCCGTGACCTTTGCGTGCTAACGTATCACTTCTAGAAAGGATGAATCCTCGTAAGTGTGTTTCGCATTCACTGATCCAAGAAGAGAACCAAGCCTCTGAGATAGCAATGATGCCGGGGCTTTCGTTGCTTGTCACATTACTAAGCTCAGTCTATTTGTTTACAAGGTCGGGGGCCACCTCATATGACTCGCCGACCTTGAAGTTCTAGCGAACGGTTTGATTGTGAAACCTCTTATATTCTCCACCATAATATGATAACAGCAGCCGGACAGGATTGCATCCCTGGCTTTACTAACTAAAATGACGCCACGCAATGCCAGACCCAACTTTGTGTCCGCCATGCATCCCAGTTTCGCCTGCCATCTGTAGACGGTACAAACTTACTGAATGCAGACATATCCCCGGATTCGTTTGTTCTCAACATCTGATGTGTAATATACTCTTACAGATTTCGTGACTTGCCGCTGCTGCTCGTACTCAGTGATTATACACTCACTGATTTTTGCCACTGTTGTTTAACGATATCCATCTAAACTTTTACAGCTTAAATAAGGAGTTAACATTCCGATACCATCTTCGGAAATGACGTGTTTTCGTATAATTCGTTATTCGAAACATTTTATTATCATCACTGATATAAGTATTATTGTTAGGACAGAACTTTGTTCCAGACGGCTACCAGAGAAACTATGGCCCGTGTCCGCGTTAATTTTGCTGGGCCGTTGAACGGTACGCACTTCTTAGTATGTGTTGGTGCACATTCCAAATAGCCAGAGATTCTTCTAATGCAGTTCATCACGTCGCGGGCAACAAGAACCAGCTTCATAAATCCTTCTGTCATTTTGGTATTCCTGATATTCTCGTGTCCGATAACGGACCGAGGTTTAAATCGTCGGTATTGCCCGACTTCTGCAATCATTTCGACATCCAACAGATTCGTATCCCTCCATGCCACCTCAGTCTAGTGGTCAAGATGAGCGGTTTACTGATCCGTTCAGAAGATTTTCCATCAAGGCGAAGGGGGAGGGGACGGTTGAAGAAGCCTTGGATAACGTTTCGCTACTTTATTGTAAGGTACCGAATGCCTCTGCACAAAATTATTTATCCCTGGTAGAAACTGTGTCTACCCGAAAGGTCTAAATCGCTCTTGACGCAATGGAGCCCAAGCGAATAAGGAAGGGCCGCAGAAATAACTAAGTTGGAAATTCCCCCTCACCGAGGTTTTGCCATCATTTTTTGACTGAACTTGAATACATTGGAGATGTGTACGGTCTTGGATATTTCAGGCGGAATATATCCGGTGGCCAGCTCGACGACTTTCAAATCATGCGCATGACGTAGTGAGAAGTATTTGTCCCCCGACTCCTCAGCACTCCAGAAGATCACTGGTAACTGGCGAGAAATTCTTGGATCGCATGTTGACGGCCTTCGAAACTTTCACGATGGGTTTCATGAGCTTAGTGACTTCAACGATAACCGTTGGAGGATTCTTCGAGTTCTTTCTTGGAGAAATCCGTTCAAAATCGTTGGTCACGGTAGCGTCAAAGCTGCTAGCAGAAACGTTGTCTTTCGGTGAATACTTTAGCATTATAGATGGCGTACCAGTCACCCTCGGATTTATATCGGTTACACATCGGAAATGGTGTAACCCTGTCGAATTAATCACTGGTATGCAAAAGCCCCTTTTTAGGTCTCGTCAGACGTATTGGCTATAACACAGCATGATCATCCGACAGCTATCATTACCAACTGAGTGTTTTCGACGAGAAACACTTCGGTACCTTCCTAAATTAGGGCTGGTGAAGAATCGCAGCTGAAGGCATATAGCCAGGGAGAAGTTTGCTAACTGCAAAGCTTGTACGTGGTTGGCGCAATTCAGTTAAAATTCTGTGGAACCAGTATCGACATACGTCACACTGCATACCTTCGTCGACTGGGAATCTGCAGCTGGGTGGACGGCAAACATGATTATCTCTAAACAAGTTATTGGCAAGTTAATTGAAGTTCCCGCTCGAACCATATTTGAATTAAAGCATTCAGTCAAAGTCAGGAAAGAAAGAATTAAGTTGATATAACGAAACAAAAGTGATGACTCGAAAGCCAACCTTAAGCCTCAAAATGATGAAGCTTCAGACGCTGACTGAATTACTTGGAGTCAAAGTTTATAAGGAAGCATTTGATGTGGATTACACAACAAAAGCTCAAAATGTCAAAAGTGGAAAAACCAACTTCACGTTTTCAAAGCACGCGCGTGCACTGTTGGTGTTGAAGTCATCATAAGTAGGAGCGGTTGAACCACCTTATCTATACAGTTAGTGCAAAGTACGAAAAGTTTGCAATCTATTTCATCCTATCAATGTTTTTTAAGAATCATTTTCAGGACAGCTGGTCTGTTAACATACGTTACTTCATCCTATACTTAATTCACCTTGAGAAGGCGGTGCAATTGGTTGTTGTCACCTGTGATGGTCTCAAAAATTTTTTGGATAGCATAGAAATATGATGATGCAGTTAAAACTGTCTGATAGTGATATATGCGAAAGGCGGAAGGCGCAACTGAAGGAGTGGTATGGATCAGACACAGATAAGGCATCCACGAAAATGCGGGAACCGGAGAAGATCAAATTCCCCCTATCAGTACAGCTTCTTGCTGCGTGCAGTAACAGTGATTTGGATGAGTTTTCACGTCTACTGAAACTGGGGACGGACATTAATACCCAAAATGCTGATGGATTAACCAGCACGCACTTAGTATGTTGTGTTTGTCAATAAAAAAACACTCTCATAAGGCTTGTATCAATGTTGACTTTGATTTCCTAAAGTTTCTCATCAGTAGTGGTGCCAATATTAATCTGCAGGATCATGAAGGTTGGACTCCTTTGCATGCAGCTGCGTCTGTGGGCTGTTGCGAACTTGCAAGGTTAGTATTATGGAGTTTTATCATCGTATGTGTAGAACAATTCCAACTGTCACACATACTTTACTGTGATCTTTATTGGTCTAAATAACCGGAAAACAGTGAAAACCATTGTGCAGATGGCTCCAGTTCTGTTTCACTGTCTCCGAGGATTTCGATTCCATCGTAGACAACTTGTCGATTGTCATATTTGTCAAGTTCCCTTGAGTAGTTGTTCATATCCTTCTTATAAGCTGTTCCTACTGTAACTAGTACAATACTGGCCACATATTTGTTTTCGATGAGGGCGTCATTCTTTGTGACTAAATTTTTCGGAAAATTTGTCTATTATTTTGAACTAGTTTAGGTGGGTCAGTTTGGTCTTATTAGTTCTTTACTGTTGTTTTATTTCAACTGTTATGTTGAGTACTAACGCTTACTATATATGGTTAGCGACTATACCTTGTGATTTTACGTCAGATTTATATCTGGTTATCACACAAAAGTCAGTTTCAGCGTACATATTCAGCATGCAGTTTAGACACAAAACTAGCACTCTTATCCGAAGGCCTTCCAAATGCTAGTATTTCGCAGTACATCTTCATTTTTAAACTCGGTTGCTACTAGTTTTAAACCCATGGTTGAGGACTTGGTAGTTCTGAGTGTTATTACTTGGCCAACAAACTAAGCTTAACGTATGCCTATCTTGTGACAGATACTTGTTTCAAATTCCTCAACCCTCGGTGGCTGATTTTGTGTCACGGACCCAATACATTCGTCAAACGAGGTAATATTTTCTGCTCTAGTGTACTCATACGCATTGCCATTCTTCATCACCTAAATAAGTCAACTTTTTGATTTACCTATCAGGTTTCATGTGGTATCTGATTTTGGTTGAAGCTCCCTAATACATCATAAAGTGTTTGATAATTTGTCATATTAAAGGAGTGTAAATCGTTTTGACCACGCACATCGAGTGAATGGCTTTTTCATTTTGCTTCATTTCTGTTCAAGCTGTCGCAAATGTATCATCGTAATGCTGTAATCGAAGATGTTAGACTGTATACTGTGGTAAATTTTTTTTACTAGCATTTCTGGTCAATTTCGACTTCATTGTCGTCAGTGTGTAATATAGCTTTATGTCTTGAATAGATGTTAGAATTAGATAGTTATGCATTGTCAGTCTATTTAGGACGATATTGTGAATTTAATTGAAAAGTTTGTATACCCGGGTAGTTATCTCATCACCAGTAAGAGCATGACGGCTGAAGTCAGTCTTTGTCTTTTATCTGGAACCGTGGCTGGCCATTGTAAACACTCGACATTTAATCACCAATTTCCATACTGGAACCTTGCTCCACCTATTAAAAGTTGCATAACTAGATAGTATAATAAACTTTGAAAACGCATTCAAATAAACGTGTACTGAGTTACTGAATCGCATCACATTAGATTTTCGCTTGATTTTTGCCGATCTTTACCATATATGACACTACTTTAACATGTTTCTGTAAATCATTTTGGTGATTGCAGTTAATATGTACATCTGTGAGACGGTAGGACTGTGACCTGAGACCGTTCAACCGTTCTGTGTCTGTTTCCGGTGAATTGCTAGCGCATGGTGGGATCAGCTTATAAGCAATGTCAAGTTAAGGCGTACAGCATCAGATATGAAAGGCAAGTTGGTAAATGATGTCGCGAACCAGGACTAACTGACGTGGCTTGGCATGCATTGGATGTCCAAGCCACCGCTTACCTCAACGCGCGATGTGAATCTATGTACGGTTAAGCTGGAAAGAAGCTGAGGGTAGTTATACGAAAAATTTGTGGCCGTCATTGAAGTCTCTGGTTGCAGATCTCAGCCATGTAGGGATATGTAGACTATCTGGTTACTGTCCTACAAACGATAGGCTTCAACGGTTGGAAGCTGGTGGTCATATTGCCTAAAATTAGTGGTTCAAATATACATACTCTGTCATCTTTGAAGTCTAAAACATTTTCATCAATCTTCATTTACTAATGGTTTCCCCTCTTATTCAGTTTTTTCGACTTTTATGTAACTTGTTTTGCCCACTTTATGTTAATGTGAAGTGTAGAAATTTGAATTAACGGACTTCGTTGCCACGTTGTGTATTGTTATATCTGTCCCTGACTTCGGGACATCTTACTCACTTCAACATCTTAATCATGGAGATGTAACCGTTATCCTAAAAAATTTCAAGCAAACGGGTTACGTGTTTGAGCCATTTTCGACTTACTGAGATTTGGACAACCAAGTCGTACCAACTACTCTCATGTAATAAATATAGTTCATAGTCTGGTGCTTAAATGCGCATGTGGTTGTTAAGTTGCATTTTAAAAACTTTATGCACGGTTTAGTCATCTACAAAGTGACTTAACAGCTTACCTGGGTCAAAGCGACGAAAGCATATCACATAAGTGTACCATGACGTTTGAGTGGTTTGGTATGAGTTTATCTTTATATCTTCACTTTTTCTCGGTTATTACCACTAGTGTTTCATTCTGTCTGTTTTTACATTTTCACAATGTTTCGTAGTTTCATCTGACATTTCTTCGAATACCCTCATGTTTCTTTTAATGTTAAAATCACAATTTGAGTAGTATCCATATGCATGATAGACAGACAGACAAATCAGAGTAGAACCTCGCACCCAAGTGCATCGCTTCAAGTTGCCACACTCCACAGTAGTATACAACGAAAATGTGGGTAGAATAAAATCTATATCAAAGTAACAAAGTTGTATGAAAGAACAAGCAGTTCTAAGATAAAGGTGAGTGCAGATATTCAAGCTTTAGAAGACATCAAAGAAAGAATACATCTCCGCCACTGCGACTGATTTTCATCCATGCCACCAAGAGTCCTCAGCCACTGATCGTTTTCCTCTCGGGGACCCTAGACAAGCAGTCTACATCTCATAACACAGCTGAGACCAGCAGTCAGAGACTTCTTTGACTAGTGCCACGTCTTCGTCTGGTCACCCTGAACCCTGTTCGAACCTAATGCAACTTCCCGTAGCATGGCATGTCAATGAAGGCGATGACTCGCCATGTGCAACACATGTCGAAGCCATCACAATCTCCTCGACTGAGTTGCCTATGTTGTCTAGTGCCTTTCGCCTGACCTCATCACTGCTCACACAGTGGTTATATCAAACGCTAGTAATGTTACAAAGATATCTGTGATCAGAACTCTGTAATCGCTTCATATCTACTTCTAGCGGCCATAGCTCACAGTCGTATGACACGACAGAACAGACTATAGTGTGATATACTCGTCCTTTGAAAGATAGTCGGATATCTTGCCAGTCGGTGCTACAGATGATGCCAGTTGACAAATGCCAAACGGACCCTGTGTATTTGAGCTGAGACTTCGTCAGCAATCAGCCCTTTTAGACTGATGCAACTCCCCAGTTAGGTGGAGTGGTCGACATAATCCATCATCTCATTTCCTATCAGTGAACTGGATGTGGTTGCATACCAGCCATAGTGCATCATCTTACATTTGAAAGGTGCGAAATATGTTCCAAATATACTCATATTTCTGTTCAATATGTTTGGAATACCCTGTGTTTTGTGAGCATCTTCCCCTGGCAGGACAATGTTGCCGGCATACTTCAAGTCAACCAGAATGTCTTCAGGTAGTAGGTCAATTCTCGTGAAGTCAGACATACCTAAGTTTATGTCAACTAGTACTTCATTGACAAAGTTAAATAGGAACATTGACAGTGGACATCCCTGGCGGACGCCACTAGTTGTTAATTCTGATGAAGACTCTCTATAAGCCCTTACACGACTGTATGGGTTCGCGTAAAGAGCTTCCTTCAGCGTTATATACTTTCTTGGCACTTCCTTCACAGTTAGATCGGCACAACACTTAAAGATCGACAGAGTCAAATGCCACCAGGCCAAGAAATATGGCAAGTATCGACCAATGGCAGGTAAGTATGCATGTGCTCCAAAACCTGTCGTAGTGTAAGGATATGACCGATGCACTCTCTTCCAGCTGTGTCTGAAACCTTACTGGTTTACTCTAGTTTGCTGTTCTTGGGCTCCAGTTAGCTGTTGGATGACTATGAAGCCTAGGATCTTGGACAAAATATTAGTCAAACTAATTCCCCTGTGGTTGTCATAGGAGTGTTTTTCTCGTTTCTTATAGACTGAGACTCGGTCAACTTACGTTTAATTTGCTTTCGCCCCTCATCGTGGTCAGAGCACACAAGAATCAGTCTTCTCGCATCAGTCAGTTTGGATGACGTCGCAGAAATACAGTGATATTTGCTAACCTTCAGGTGTGGATTACCATCTGTCTTCACCTCTGTCTCTATAGCAGACTTTATATGCCATCAAGTTTATTCAGGATGGGCATTGCTGTCATGTCCAGATAAATGCCTAACTCCTCTCTAAATGTGTACGTGGCGTCCTAATCTTCTAGTCGAGATTAGAGAGGCTTACTGTCTTAAACTGAACTGGATGATAATTTGGTCAAGACTGAGTCAATAAGCAAATATATACTCTTACTAGGTAATGAAATAAGTAAACATTGTCGATCACTCTAGATAACCTGCACATTACGTAGCTATTTTTATTTTGTAGTCATTTTATTTCTCCATTACGTAGCTTTCCTGTGACGAAATTTACATTGAATTCTCGCAGAATATTGCTCTGGAGTGTTCTATCCTTTTTCTATATATTCATGAATGTACGGATTAAAGAATAATTTCTTCGAAAAGAGAAATTTTTCTTCGCTGCGATCGTCTTCTGTGTTCTTCTATTACTATATGTTTGTTAATAGTTTTGTTGAGTTTGCACTTTTTGTTAAGACCAAGTGATGCAAGGTATGCACATTTCCATGAAACATTTTGTTCCTTTTATATGATTCCTGTCGAATCATTTGCTCTTATTCGAAAATACTACCATTCTAGCTGTTACATCGTATCCAGCGCACCGTTCCATTTTAGCTAGTGGTTTTCTTATAAGGATGGTCAGTAATTTTTAACTTACTATTCGGTCATAAGAATCACCTTTTATACAACATCTAGTTATTTTGGCTTTTAGAATTACACACTGAAGAGATCACTTCTGAATTAGTGAATACTCTGTATTTTACTATGTGAGGTAGGAAATTTCGAAATAAAACGAAACTAGTGGTAATTTTCTTTTCTCCCCAACTGTTATCGATTCGTGATGGGAATCAATCCTTTTTAAAAAAAGGAACTACAACCATGTTGGCTGCAAATAATACAGCTTAAATCCATCTAGTTAATTTGACCTTTTTATCATTAACTTCATTTTGTACACTTACTTTTTCTTACCAGTGTACATGTGTGTTTATCAGCTGTTTAAAAAACTTTTAAAGTTCATACATTCACCACAATCTCTGTGTACACGTAATGTGCACTTTTTATTGAAAAGAAGAGAAAGTTTTTTCTTTATTCTTCCCAGAAATCAGAAAAATCATTTTGCCCTAGTTTCACCTACCGAGCTTCCATCACATGATAGTAATTAGGATTCTGTTGCTGAATTTGTATGTGTGTATATATAAATGGTACGATTTTGTAGTATTTTTCCGGCGTTTTACGGTACTGATGATTAATTGTGAAATTAAGAAGAAAAAGTGACAAAATCACAGTTTTTATACTCACAATACATGGTTGCCATCGGATTCGCACCAGGGAACTCTGAATTACTAATGTGTTTTCCTATCAATCGAACCGTTAGTTCGAATGACCGATTCCCCTGAGGGTATTGATCTTTTCCTTCCTGTGTATCTTTCTTGTCTTTCTACTTCATTGATATGTTAAGCTGGTGTTTTCTTTTAGCTGATGCCATCTATCTGGTATATGAATACCAAAAGTAAAGTTTGTCAAGTGAAAGCCCTGTCTGTCCCAGTATTTAACTGTCACTTGCTTTACTTGATAGCAGAATACATACAGATATTGTGTTTCTATCAACTACTGTCTTATAATCATATTCTATGTGTGGTAGAATCACCATGTAAGCATTCTTTAGTGTTAAGTGAGGGGTACTAGATAATGAAGATAAATGATTTGTGTTGTAATCTTTCTTCAGTTGGTTTCTCATTGGTTTAAATACTCGAATTTCGGCTGTATTTATCTAGGTCTTAGTAGCCATATAGTGCCACTGACCTGCAAAAAATAGATATGGCTCATAATCCAAGACAATATTTTCGTGTGGTTGCTTAGTTACACCTGGTTTCATCCATCTATCATCTTAGTTGGTTTGTGTTACGCATTCCTAACTCCCCCCCCATTTCAAGTTACCTGGAGTAGAACAAAGTACTCTCTTCACCTTCTTAGATCCTTACCACTGCTGATATCATTATTTTCTCCCTGTATTTCTTGTTAATCTCATGTAGTTGCGTTGATATGAAGCACGGTAACTTGATTTAACTACAACCTAATATTAAAGGTTTGTTGAACCTTAGTGTATTTTTGGCTGAAGTTGAAAGGTATTAGAAAGGGGAGTTCTTAATGGTTATAAGATGTTATGAAATCCTGTGCTTAATTATATATTTGGTTCTTTGAGCTACATAGATAAAGTAAAGGCTATTCTAATTAGTTTTCTCAGACGAAGTACGCTGCATTTTTGATGAGTCTCATATTCATATAAATAGTAATCCGAGCCAATAATCACATATGGCTTCATCCATTAGGTTTTGGACCATACCTATTGTTTGTTAAGTGGCTGATTATTCTAATTAATAGTCAAAACCTTGGAAGGGGGACTATGGTTCGTGTATGTAACCCCACTGGCTCTGAATCTATTGAGCTATAATCTGTAACTGAATTACACTGCACAATCTGATTACAAAACCTTTAAAAAATTAAGCTATACACTGTTTCGTGGTCACGGTCGTATAACAACCAGATATACCTACATTTTCTGTTTGCTGTCACATGTTCAGTTTTTACGCACACTGAAAAATTGAATGTTTCAGGTTCTATCTCTTCCCTTGGATGAGCTGAAGTCAAATCATTTTGATCGGTATTACTTTTGGATGATTTATTAATCAGTGAAAAAGTGAGACTAACTCTTCCAAACAACTGAAAGGGCTTGGACAAGGTGACCTTATGTATCACGGCATATGATATCTGTGGTGTACACTTCACGGATATCCTTGTCACCGAAGATGATATAGTCAGGTTTTGTTAACTGGGGTCAACAAATCAATTGTAGAGTTTGACGAAGAAAAGGAGAGTTAATCAATCAGGTTGTGAACTACCATCGACTAAGGTGGCTGAGACATGTTATGTATGCCTAGTCACCGCCTATCTCGTAGCACAACGTTGGCTGGAATAGGTTTGCTCTGGAACAAGGTCAGAGGTGGCCAGACTAAAAAAATGGCACAAGTACATGAAGTGTTTGACTGTTGGTATGAGCCGTGTAAAGAAATGTAAGCTTCCTAGTTGGCGCCCGTGAGGCAATCAAAATCAGTGGAGATTAAACGATATTCCTCAGAATTGATTTAAATAACGTTGATGGATCTACATAATATCTTTATCAAAATCATCACACCGAATTTTGTTTTCGTCTTATCCCATCTTCCTCTCTGTCTACTACTTTCTCTATTTTTCATCTTTCTGTCTTTTATCTCAATGTGGTGATGGGAAGTATGGAAAGTTAAACGATTACAAGGTAATGCTAGGTCCCATGTTGATACTGCTCAGCTGATTGGTGTTGCGCATTCAGTTGGATAGCTACGTCGAGCTTCAGTCAAAATATTATTCTGGTCATTGAAAAAACCATAACCTATATGCTAGTCTCTTGTTCAACGTCATCCATTTCCTTCATTTTGTTATTCTGTTATTAAACTTTGTCGACAATAGTTTCGATCTATAAATCGGACGAAAAAAATCAACAAAAAGATCACAGAAGCGCGTCGGTTACACAATTCTTAGGGGCACGCACGAAACAAATAGATAGAAAAAGGGCAGTATTAAAGTAGACAAAAGTGTATCGGAGAAAAATTTTTTTAATCAACATTAATAGAAACTTCCCAACCTCAAAAAACTCGAGAAACAGAAAAATAATATAAACATAGAGTCTGGCATTACTCTTTAGCTGTCCAAGTGCCACAGCTCATACCAGCATAGCAAGCGGGAATGGGCTATTGTGAAGCAGTCAAAAGTGGTAGAAAGTCTCCAAGAGAGCAAGGAGGAATGATAGTAATGGAATTCAATATGAAGATTAAGACGAAGATAATATGTAGATACATCTGTCACTGATATCTATTCTAAACCATATCTTCTATAGTCTCAAGTACTGGCTTTGGTTATCATGTGGACCCCAACCTGAAAGTTTAAATTTCGCTACGCGTCTCAAACCAATATTCCAACTGATGTCACATTTTAGTCTAACTGTTTCTAACCCTTTTCCAGTCCGAAACAAATTCATTAAACGTTGTGTGAGAAGATGGACGGTGTCTAGACGTATGTAGCACGTTCCAGCCACCTCAGTTGATGTAGGTTCACAACTTCATCGACTTTTTACAAGTTTTCTCTCCTCCCTAAAACACCGGCTGATATCTGCTGCCTTCACGTGATACTCGGCTTTGTATATTACAATGATCTAACGAGCTATACTGATGGCACGCTTTCTCCCTCCACGTCCAAACATACCAGAAAGGTCTGTTGCATAGCGTTTAGACAAAAAGTAGTAACCGTTGTAGTGTGACTTACTACACTATAGTGAGAGTCTGAGAGCAAAGTTGTACTGCTGCTAGCTGGATGGGGTGTGACAGCAGTAAGAAGTTTCTCTTGGGTGACCTTCAGTACCACGCTGATGATGCTTTCCCAACGGGAAGCAGGGGAAGAAAAGGTTGGCTCTCAAAATAACACTGCAGCCCGCTCCACGGTCTTCCGGTGCCGGTGGTATGTCTTCCATATGCGGCGTTAGAACAACCAAACCTTAAAACAGCAACCCACAAAATGCCGTGTGTGACAGACCTCAAACAGATGTCTCATAAGCTCTGGGGTCATACAAATCTTTTTTCTTTCAGGTACCTGAAGAAGAAATAACCTCCCACCGCGTGGGCAGCCTTAGAAGTGTCAACCGCCTGCACACTTCCAGTAGTACACAAGACTCAAAAAAACATAACTTATCCTTCTCAACTCTGTCTCCTCCTTTGCCTTGAGCTTCTTGCCAAAACGCTGAAATCTCTAGTCATGGATGTATGGTGTGTCTCTGATACCAGTATACATAACGCGAGTGTGGTTATTCGTCTGACTTCACCCGGCCGCGGTAGTGGGTTTTCAAAATTCACCTCGTGAGTATCCGGAGAACCAATGACTAGCTGTCGTGGGCTTGCTGGTGTAAGTATATCACTGAGCTGTAGAGCGGAAAGTGCACTTCTCAACTGGATACCAGTCAACAGTTGTCTATGTGAAATAGTGGAAAATATCTGTAACCCAAGTGGTTGGTCTTGGTTGTATTGTATTTTCTGAGCTGGAATGTTCAACGGTTAAACAACCCAGCTCTGTGAACATAGTTCAACCAAGTCGTTTATGTGCTGTTCGACTGAATAAATCTGTAAGAACTAGGAAGGATCGTGAGACCAACCGATGCCATCGAATCTCCAGAAACTCGGAGGGTAAATTTTGCGGATTCACCATATTGGTCTGATGAGGTTACATAAATAACCGCACTTGGATCCTGTATCCGTCTCTCACAAGCGCAATATACACCCATGTTCCGAGATCCTGGAGTTTTAGCTAGCAAAGCTTACAGACCAATTTGATGAAGTGTTCGGACATTGAAAGCTCCAGTGTGTAGTTTGAAGCACAGCTTCAAGAGACCAGTGGTGTTGTCCCGTGAAATAAGGTCATCGTCAAGAGCTGCAGAGTTGGAGGGTTGTTTTTTCATTGAGGTACTTGAAAAAGATGGGTTATCGTGTGATTACAATGCGCAAAGGACATCTGCTTGGGATCTTTTTACAAGTTTGAGATTTTAGTTTGTTTTCTGTGAATCTGTCTGTGAACCTATATCGCCAATGCCACTATTCTGTGAGATAGAGAGGAGTGCGCGTTTTGAGAGTTGACCCTTTCTTACCCTTCCTCTCCCATAGGAAAGGCAGCATCAGCATGGTACTGCTAGTCATCCACAGGAAACAGCTGATTACCGTCATACCCCCGGTTCAGCTAGAAGCACAAATTCATCCTCAGCCGCCCATCATGTACCAATTCGCACTAAAGTGGTAACTGCTTTTTGTCTTACCACTATCTAAGTGACTTATCCGGTATGGTAGGACGTCTGGGGAACAAGTGTTCCATCAACATAGCTGGTTGGGTCAGTGTGAAACGCGAGTTCGACCACCACGTCAAGGTCACGACTACCATTTGACGGTAATGTTTGTTAGTTTATTAAGATAAGAGTTAGACAAACAGAAGGTATAAATGCTGTCTCTAAGCTTTCAGTTGCATTTCTTAATTTCCTTGTTATGGCAGTGGACACACGGTTTAATCGATTTAGCACTGTCTACAAGTATTTATGGGATTCTTTAATATAGGCAACAGTTGTCTTGTCACCTTATGGTTTCCTCTGTCATATCTGCTTATCTACAAATCCTTCTATCATCTATCTATTAATCCATTATTCTAAGCTTCTTCTTAAATGAAACATTTCATTCGAACAATGTTAGTAGTGATGAAAATATAATTTTACTAGTTAGTGCCATTATATATGCATATTGATGACATCAGATACTTATAATTAGCTATCATCGACATCATCAGCATATAGTGTTCTAATCGATTCTTCTGTGTTGATCCTAAAATGTCACTTTTAATAATGGTGATACTAATAAAGTTTCCAACCTTTACCACTATTCTCCTTTTTATGTATGTGTGTATGTGTGTTTGTAGGTATATGCTGTTTATGTGTACCTGATATATCTATATAATTGATAATGTTACATTTTTAAGTGCTGTATTGATTTGATTATGGTATGAATAGTGTATAGCAAATATATAGCTTATAGAGACATCATCTTTCTACCTTAGGTTATTCTATCTTTATAATCTTTTATACACATAGATCAACTTATTTTGGATGTTTGTATTAGTGTGTGTGTGTGTGTGTGTTAATCCCTAAGCGTTACTTGTCCTTTTAGTGTTGAAGATAGATTAACTGATACAGTGCAGAGCCACCTGGTTAAAAATATTACAGTTGTTCAAAAGTCACATTTATTCACAACAAAACATGCCCAGCAAAAGTCATAAAACCAGGAGGAGAAAAAAGTATATTGACGAGAACACCTAGCAGGACATGGGTGCATGGGTAATGAATTCGTGTCTAATAAAATGCATTTCGAATTTAAAACAAAATAAATAATAGATGTATATTTGCTTGTCTATGGTCTGGTTTTTAATTCGTTTCTAATTTGTGTTACCATCCGTCTGCAAAATTTAAAACGAATAATCTAGAAAGTTTGCACCAGTAATAGTTGATTACTTTATGGACTAGTGTCAGTTCTTTACCTGACCACTCTGATATGAGTGGCTTTATCTGGCCTCATATGTGTTACGCATACCTGACCACCACCTGCCTCGTTGCACAATGTTGGCCGAGGCAGGTTCAGGCTGGAAAAAGGCTCGGGGTGGCCAGACTAAAACATGAAGTCCTTGACTGTTGGTTTGAGCCGTGTGGGGCGATGCAGACTAGCCGGTTGGGGCTCGCGGGACAGAAGAAACCAGTGGTTGGAGATTCTAGGTGATATGGCTCAGAATCGATATCAGTGGGGCAGATGTATACAAACATTATCCTCATCTTAACGTTGTACTTAATATCATCATCTCATCCTTCCTTCTCTTTTACTACTTTCCACTTCTGCTTCTACTTCTTTCGGCCGATTTTTCTTTTTTTCACCTTGCATTTTATTGTCTTATTACTTGATGTGCTAATATGAAGTGTGGCATCTTGGACCATTACGCACTAATGCATGGTTCTATGTTGATCTTGATGATTGATGATGACAATTTTTGTTAATCGACGGCCATTCTTAATTAAACTTGACTTTGTACTGGTTAGCACTCATTCGTTGAATGCATCTGTAACCTCACACCGGCATCAATCACTTTCAAACTTCATATCTGCTTACCTCAATTCTTATCCTGTTTACTGTTGCACTATAAAAGTTAACATTATCATTTCACTTTTCGCACCATTTTGTTGTCAGTTTAGCTCAGTCTCATCGTCGTCCTGGTGGTATATTATCAGTGAACTGACCGGCAGGTTTCTTTCATATAATCCCATTTTATGAATCTCTCCTTTTCATAAAAGCATAATACGTCATAGTATTCTAATCGTCATTGCTTTTATGGCCTTATATCAAAAATAGTGTGAAAGAAACCAGATCAACCACCGCTGCTGTAAGTAAATAGCTTCTTATCGTATCATTGAGAACACGAAAATTTGAAGAGAATCTGTATTTCTTGTTGTTATGGTAGCAAGTACATTGAAAGTGCTGAGAGAAGAACATCTATTCGGTTCTCCAGGCATATTCCCAAGAATCTTTGCTTGAAAGGAAGTAGAATTCTTACCAGTGCAATCGCTGGACACCTCATAGCCACAGGACTTCAGATTGAAACCTCGAGTGATTTTAAGACAATAAGTGTACTGAAAATGTTCGGATTACTGCGTTTTACGTAAGAGACTGCAATAAAACGCTTGCAACCTGACCTTGACATACAGAAGGAGAGTGTGGTGAATCTGTCACTCTCTTAGTGGATATGATTTGATCCTGTTTCATTTTAATTACATAACTCCTTATTTATTATTAGTTTTTTCTTTTCTTACCTCTGTACAGTTAATTCTCTTACATATTATATAGATCAGCAGTGATTTTAATGTGCAACTTAAGATTGTTGATTTTCTAATTTTGAAATATCTCATTGTACTCTTAGATTGTACGCAGCTGAAGAGTACTCGTGAAGTAAAATGTTACTTTATTCTGCGAACTTCGTCGTTCTTACTTTGTCCAAAATTAAAAATGTGACATAACAAAGTTTAAAGTTATTGAAGAAAATGATTGGCAGAGTTAAGCAATCACTAAATAGACTTGGAACAGTCTGAATCTAAAGGATTAAGTTGGTGATAGTAACTCATGAATATTAGGTAAATAAATAAATGAACTTAAAGTTGAAAATGTTCTGCAAATTAATAACAACCGAATGTAGAACAAAAAGAAAATATATTGAGACCGCGGCTTAACAAACTGGTGTTATTAATACTGGGTGATGATTGAAGATGAAATGAAAACCTGACTTTAGGCAGGATTCGAACTATCTGTTCCTAGCTTCCCGCCCCAATTCGGATTGCGATAAGACGATATAGTTGTATAATCAGTATGATTAAGTATCTTAGATTGACATGAAAGCCGGAAAGAAATATATCGCTAAACATAAGTCAAATAATCTTAGATCAGCTTCAGTCCGACTTACATGATATCTGGATTCCTAGATGGTCACAGGAGAACGGGGGAATGAACTAGCTTCTTCTGTAGACAGATTTCGGTAATGATAGATTCAGATGTTTGCAGGAGACAAATTCTTATTACTTGTGATATGTAGTTAGGTGTCTGGTAAATTTTTACCCCTACTATTTGACCGATATTGATTAATTCGATTTTGAGGATTGTGGGGATTTATTGACCTCAGTTTGGTATTCATCATGGACTGACATCAGTTGGAGAACCACTGGAAACCCGGGAGCACTGAGCAGCTCTTTCGTCTTAGTATGAGTCTCATCAACAATGCGCACCCGTGACCCTGGTTCAGGTTCCGCGGTCAGTACGTCACTATTGAACCACTGGGTCGTAATCCAGTGGTCCATATTTCGTACTTCTGTCAGTTCACGATGCAGCGTGACCTCTATCCAGTGCCGTCGTTGAGTAATTGTCTTCATGTTTGACTTGTTTGGCCCCACCTGTCACTACTTATTGGATGTTCGGAAATCACCTCTCATAGCTAGTTAGCAATGAGCACCAAATGAATTCAATTTTGAGGCTTGTGGGGATTTATTTATTGATTTCAGGTTGGTGTTTATCATTGATTGGGTATGATTGTACGGAGCTGGTAACAGTTTTCTGCTCTTCCTAACCAAACAAGCAGATTCTTCTTATCACCCTGTGAGAAACAATTCATAGTGTGTTCAACATAACTTACTGCACAATAGCAGCCGAATTTATAAATCCATATCAATGTGGACTTATGAAATTTTTGTCTTTCAATCGTGTTGGTGAGATATATCTTATTGTAAAAATTAGTCTCCATGTTATAGGCGGAAACTTTTCTCAGAGATCATTGTTGTTTGTTAGTATGGGTCTCTGTTAGATTATCTCCTTTGAACTGGATGTGTTTAGAAAAAGTTTACATTATTTTCTCTGAATATCCGTTTTAAGTGCATTGGAATGTAGAGGAGTCCATCTATCTGTTTGCAATATTTTCAGTCTCATATTAAGTTAGTTGATTCTTTTATATCTATTGAAAACAGTCTATTTAATCAAATCCTAGGTGATTTTGTTCGATTTCTCTTCTCCATGGTTCGAATACTATAATGTACCACTTAAAGGATACTCATGTCACATCGTTGCAATGTTACCTTTTTTCATGTTATCGACTACTCCGGCACAAAGAGTAACCGTACGTTAGTCTACAGCGCAGGCTGTTGCATGGTTTTTTTCCTACAGTCATGGATTGGTTGGGATAGTGTTTAATCTGGTTCAAAATAAGACTAACATGATACAATTGAAAAGAAACTGAACGATAACACGAAACCGAAACACTTGTAGTTTTCAACCAGGTTTTCATCAAATGTGATGTAATTTTTTGATTCATAGTCTACACTTGTTCTGACTCTCTAGTATTCCCCTGACTCAATCTTCATCATTTCCTGTCGATTTTTAACCTCTTCTAGGAATTGTATTATCACTTGTTAAACATCATTGGAACATTAAAGGTGAACAATATCTTTAAAAAATTAACCCTTGAATTACATATTTAGTCGATTTTCTACTTTCCATGATTTGTTTTATTTGCATTCTTTATGACCGCTTCATTACGTCTCATCAAGAGTCAATAGATCTCATCACTAGTTCACTATAACTAAACTAGTCTGTTAGCTGCACGAATTATACGCAGTAGGTGGGACAAGATTTAAACCACGAGTGTATTGCTTGATAGTCGAATGCTCAGGCTAACAATTCAGCTGCCGTCGCTATCCGTTAGCTATGTACTAAGTAGATTATAGACATCCAGGCCATCCTTGTTACGAATGTCCTAAAAGAAGTTGAACGCTGAGTCTGCTTTGAGCATTACATAATTAAGTTTTAATAAAATCCCAGCGTGTTTAGAAAATCAAAATAAGATTTGTCCAGATGTTTCACTGTGTGTGTCGCAGCTTCTTCAGCAGAGTATCCTGCTCTCTTAGGGCATAGACACACCTTTTTCAGGATTATCGATAAAAACAGCTTCCTTTCCCATGGTATACACTAATTTTTTTTAACAGCCAAGTATGCCTTGATTTAGACCATTTCAGTGTATCACTTTTCTGTATGCTTATCAAACTAATCAAAAATAATGGTTCCAAATTTTTTCTGCATATTATTTAGGCCTTATTGAATTTATCAGTTAGCTTCCAACTTGTGAATCACAGGTCTGGACGTAACTCCACTCACTTGAGGTTTAAACGACCAAGTAGTGAAAGATGCAAAAGATAGGTTTGTAGGAAGGAATGTCTATTATCAACAAGTGGGACAGTAGTCGTTAAATATGGTACATCTTGCACTAAAACCATCATTTGCAAAATATGCTTCATTTCCTCTTCTGCTTCTTTCTTGGTTTGCTCTTCATACACCTGCCTTGTCTCTTGCGTTTCTCTTGGCGGAATCTTTACCCATTGCTGGTAATTCCCTATGATTTCTGCCACCCTCTCAACGTATACTACTTATATCCATTCTTATCAGCAACGCCCACTACAGTAGTACCATTCATTCTGGCAACGTCTAAGTATATGAGATGAATTCCTATTTAACTGTCACATATTTCTCTTTAGCACGAGTGTTGGGATTTTCTTTTTCATACGAAATCTATCTTTAAGTTTGTACTAATCTACATGCTTACTTCAGTAAGATAATTTTCATGGCCAGATATATCTTTAGTCTGAAACCCAACATTAATCAGTTTCATTGTTAAATACGTTTTCTGATCATGTTATATGAAAAAAGAGAATGAAGACATACTAATCATAATGTGTTTTTATTTCGGTGGTTGAATGTCTTCGTCAGTGATATCACACGAAGTTGATTATAATAATTCAGATACATTTACTCCTTTTTTTTCCTTCCTTAACCACTGTACGTATGGAACACTGATGGAGATAATAGTAGTATAACATAGTAACTTGTTTCTATACGTTGTGTTACATAATTACTTTCGTTCGTTAATTTGTCTATCTCTTGTCTACCTTTATGCAATCATGATTGCCTTTTACCCCATTGAAGCGAAGCAAAAAAGTATGATCAATTACTAATTAAAACAGCATACTTTTGTCGTGGTCATTTTAATGTTTCACTTCTTTCTTATTTATTTTGCCCTGTTAAAATGCAGTATAACTTTAAACCAATAATAGACGTTTCTTTAGGGTTCTATGTGGTTATTTAATCAGTTTATCTCCTGAGGTATAGATATCGTTTAAAATGGTCAATGTAGTTTGGTGTTGCAAAAAAAGTTGTAATGCATAACTGATGTCGAACTTCAACTACTAATTTTTCTTTTTCGGAGACCCCGTTCACAAGCAATCAAATTGCATCTTTAGTTGTTGCATAATTCACGAAATTTTTTGTCTTTCTAGTACTGTCATCTATAGTTTCTAAATGAGTTTTATTGATCTTTTCCCCCTACGCATCACAAATGCTGTGCATTATATGTTTGATTCAGTTATTTATTACACTAGTTGTGTATATACATGATAGTTATTTATATTTTGTTAATATCATTGTTAGATTCTTAGTGAATTTTTATGCAATATTAAAAATTCATCTCAGTAATCCAGTATAAATTCTTATGGTAGACTATGCGTCACACACAATGTATGGAGGCTAAAAAGAATGAATTGAGTTTTGGACTGGGAACTCATTACTTGGAAATTAAATGCAGTAGTCAGTGAAACATATCTGCATACTTTTTTGTACTCTGAATATTTACATACTTAGGTAGAATGTTCTTGTGAATGTATGGTACAATTTAAGATATTTTAGGTCATTTTTCAGGTTTTTACTATTGATATATATATAAACTGCAGCCATCTCTAGCTTTTTCTTGGGCATATTTTTGTACAATTGAGGTTGGCAAGCGTTTTGATTACTTCAGGAAATTCATCAGCAGTTGTTCGAGGTTGACTTGAGTAGTTTCAGTGCAAATGCAAAACATCTCAATTGTTATCCACGATAAAATTGCTTCCTGTAAGGTGATACTGAAATATAATAATGCATATCAGGGATACAAATACACAGCAACTTTACATTTATGTGATATCTCCGTTAAATGTAGACAACATCAGGTATATTACTTGTTTATCAAAGGGTAACTGATGTAGGTATCAACTTTGCAGTGATCAACAGTGATTGAGGTCTATGGGTCAAGTCCTAAATATATCCACTAAGCTATTCTGTGTGACACGGCAGTGCATTACACTTTGGTGTTAGGAGTCAGTCGGAGAAAATCCGCTGACACTTTCTACATTATTTATCCGCTGGAGACTAATTCATCTACATAATCGAGCCCTAATAGAGGTGAGATGTGTTTTGAATGCCTCGGTTGTAAAAAGTCTGATTTCTTCACCAAGTAATTCATGTTGAAAACAACGAGGTTGTAGATACACCTTGTTCATGAGTGCCAATATGTAGGAAACCTGGATCCACAGTTTCGTACCGATTACTTTTAACCATGTAATACAACATTAGTTCTCAGATGTTAGACCTAACCAGTGCCCTGATAGCATCATGTTACAGCATATCTACTAAGCATAGGTGTGCAGTTACAGGTCAAATAGTAAAACTAATGAATAATGTCGTGAATTTGAATCGATTCTTCAAACTGCTTAATATTTAATCATAAGGAAAAGCAAAAAGGAAGTTACAGTGCAGATAATTATTTTTTCAACAACTCATTTTCAATGTTGTACGTTCGTAAACTTATAATTCAGGGGATAGAAAGTTGCAGAGGAATATGCGGTTAAAGTTAGTAGAATAGTAAAAATAAGTGTAGCAAGCGAGTGTGAAAGTATGATGTAAATTGCGAAAAATTCTTGAAAATTTCAAAAAGTTGGTTGATGGAAAATGAAACAAAAAGGACTGTTTAGTAACAAATCCGTCTATTTTTCCAGAAAATTACAAGGTAGACAGCAATAAAAAGATACAATGCGACAGCTTTAAAGTCATGGTAAAAATGTCACTGTAAAATCTTTTTTTAAAAACATAGTTCAAGCTTGCATTTGTAAACTGTTAGTGGCTCAGCTGTACACAGGTAACTTTTTCTCTTACCTTTTGAACAATCTGATCGAACTCTATAGATGTGCTAAGTACCGTGAATTCAATGAATGCTCGACAACAGAGCTGAATGTAGTCTTCTGTTCACCTTTCAGTAGCCAGCACGTTTGGCAGGTGAGCATGCGGTACGGTTAATGTATTCAGCTCCAAAATGACAAGTGAAACTACAGATAAACATGACAGGACATAATGCGTCAATTTAATCTTCACACACTGACAAATCAGCTTCTGGCATGAAAAGATAATCTGAAAACCAACACCAAAGGATTTCTTGCTTATTGACTTCGACAATCGTGTACTCAGGATATCAGTGATCATCTCGCCTTTGAATTTCCTTCGAAGATATGTGAGGCCATTTCGTAACCCTTTTCTGTTCTGTAATAGCCTTTCTCAGAGACTTATGGATCAGGTTACGAATCGATTGAAATAGTTGGTGAGTATATCACAGATTGCAATCGTTATTATCATCAGTCTAGGTGGGAGATAAAAGAACAAAGCTCCAGTTTTGTCAAATTAGCAGAGTTATTTACGCATTATTTTGGGTGACTTTCACTCACAGTGAGGAATACAACTAGTCACTCTTTTCATATATTAACACGCCAACTTTTTATCATCCGTTTCCCTTTTCTCATGCAGGTTTCTAATCGAAAATGGTGCAGATCTTTCAGTGTTAAGCATAGATCTAGAATTGCCTATCGATGTTGCACAAGACGATGAAATGATCAAACTACTTACAAATGCAATGAAAAAACAAGGTGTTGATGCTGAGGCTATTAAACATTCTGAGGAACAGACGCTTTTAAATGATGCACAACATTGGTTAGCTAGTGGTCATTACAAGTGAGTTCTGCTTATAAATAATATTATCACCAATTTATGTTTTGTTCTAAAGCTAACTAACTTCAAAGGCATTACAACCACGTTTAATTCTTTTGGAATCATGTCTAATCATCATCTTTATGTTTAGGAGATGTATGAAAGTATAACCAGTAGAAATGTCACAGATCTATATGTAAGGGGTGCTCAAATTGCGTTCCTGTCACTTCAAATTTCTCCCCCTTTTTAGAAGTAGAGAGGCCGGAAGAACTAACATAGATTTTTTCTTCACTAGGTTGCTTCACACTGATCTGGCTTACAGAATTTTACTTCTCAGTGGATTACATTAGCTCCATATCCGTGCTCAAGGTTTGCACTTTTAATAATTACATTAGCTACCATGTTTTGCGTAAGGCTTCAGGTTAACATTTTTCGAAATAATATGCTCACTATATTGGTGATGGATAGTGGCTAACAGTGGATACCAGGACGCGCGTTACGTCTCATTTGGAACTTGTCATCTGGATGTACCTGCCTTTCTGTGAGGGATGTCCTTCCCATCGGGACTGATCGCTTCAAACGCCAGAACATTATCCACTAGACCACTGAGCCACGGTATCGGCCTCTTGTGCTACGGGTATATTATTAGTATTACTTGTATTATCCCGTCGTTAATTTGACCGATAATAAAAGCAATAATAATAAAACTATACCCGTCGCATAAGGAATGACTATCGTGGCTCGGTAGTCTCGTGGATAACGCTCTGGCATTTGAAGCGATCGGTCCCGAGTTCGAGTCCATCATTAATATATATATATATATATATATATATATATATATATATGGGCAACACAGGCAAAATCGAGGCATCCGCTCAGGAGCCCATATGCCAATAGAGACGAATCAGTTCGGTCTAATCAGCGACAGAATAATACAAGCAATAACACTAATATGGTCACTAGTTACAGAAATTTCCTTTAGTCATTATGTCTGAAAACCTCGCCTAGGTAACTAGTTCACTAGTTGCTAGCCGGTCCTATGCCCAGATAAAGAGGGAAGGTTGGGCATAGGGCTAGCAACCCTACCCCGTAAAACCAATCAAACCAATAAAGAAACTTCAAAGCACAAAGAAAATATGAAACATAAAATTAAACTTATTCCTCGCTGGAGTCGGAGAGGCGAAATGACGTCAGTTGGTGAGAGCCTTCAGACAGCCAATTGGCCAATGTGTTTCCTCTCTTAATAAAAGCGAAAGTGAGAATGGGGACATGAAATATCCGCACAATGTTTGAACCTAGCAAGGCTGCCCATATTGCAAAAGAGATAAGAAGATATATAGTGCTAGGAATCTGCGAGGAATCAGCAGATGGAATGGAAGTGGATTCTCCAAACTCTTAACTAGAGAGTCAATAATTTACTGCGGTATTGTGACCTAGACCACAACCACGAGCACACTGAGTTTTCGAGTGGCTATCATGATGTCTCTAAGAACATCGAAGGCTCTCTCTCATGCAGTGGAAACCAATCTCCTCCTGGAGGATGATGACAGCAAGATTCAACTCAAAAGGAAGGAAAGTCACAATCATACAATGCTACGCAACGCACCTACAAATAACGCAGATCAAGAAAAGGAGGAGAAATTCTGCAGACAACTGCAACCAGTACTGGACAAGATCCCACCCCATATGGTGACGGTGACATCAAAATTCAAATGGGTGATGTGAATGCTAAACTGGGAGCGGACAACACAGGAAGAGTACTCATCATGGGTCGAGAAGCACTCGGTGAAACGATGAACGAGAATGGAGAACTGTTTGCAGATTTCTGCCTCCTCAACGACTTGATGATTGCAGTGAGGTAGTCTGTACAAACACAAGGATATTCACAAGGCAGCGACATGGATTTGATTTCACCAGGTGGACACACTACACTAAAAATCAGATCGACTTCACCTCAGTGTGAAGAAAGTGGAGACGCAGCCTACTGAACACAAGATCAGATCAAGAAGGGGAGCAGGTGTAGGTGGTTCACACTACTCACCATATAGTGCTAGGAACCTGCCTTCAAAATCAAGTTGAAAGCCTTCACAGAAGTTGGTAATAGGCCACAGTCTAAGTTGAACACCCAGGACGGAAACTGAAGGACAAGACTACAAACAGCATCTTCACGTTAGACACCAGGACAAAATGGGAGACATTAGGCAACATCCCTGAGGAAACCTGCTTTCGAGGACACTGGAACTTTTTGAAAGAGATGTGGAAGGAAACCTGCATAACCGTATTAGGAAGAAAGAGGAAGCAAGACAAGGAATGGATCTCTACGGACACATAGAAGCTGATAGAGGAGGGAGAGGAAGATGAAACAGTGCAGTGCAAGGATAGACAACCAAAAGAGGAACTGAGTACAACGTATAAAACACTGGACAAAGAAGTGAACAGAAGTACATGCAAAGACAAAAGACACTTCTACGGCACATTGGCAAGTGAAGCAGAACAGGCTGCAGTTACTATCTGGGATGAAAGAGATCAACTCAGATGAAACCAATGAAAGATAGTGAAGGAAATCTAGTAACTGCTAAAGAGGAAAAACAAAGGAAACAATGCGTCGACCAGAAAACTCTTGAATCGACCACCACCAGCAGCTCAGCCACAGAGATACCAGTGAACACAAGCCCTCCGACAAAAGTCGAAGTCCTGAACGTCATCAAGTTGCTGAAATCCAGGAAAGCAGCAGGACCAGGTGGAAATCCTCCGGAAGCACTGGAAACAGACTCAGAGACAACAGCGAACATGCTCACACCATTACTGCAGAAGGTTTGGAAGGAATGAAAGGTACCTGCCGAGTGGAAGAAGGTCTACCTTATCAAACTCCGGAAGAAGAGAGACATATGTCTTTGCAAAAACTGGTGCGGAATCATGCTGCTGTCCACCCAAGGAAGCAAAATATTAAGCCGCATCATCCTGGAGAGACTAAAGGATGCGTCGAATTCGAAACTACGACCGGAACAGGCTGGATTCAGAAATTACAAATCATGTGCGGACCAGATAACAACGCTTAGCTACACATCATCGTAGAACAGAGTATAGAATGACAGTCAACTCTCTACCTCAACTTTATCGACTTCGAAAAGGCCTTCAACACCGTCGACCGAGAAGTAATTTGACAGGGAGCTGCTTCAACGCTACGGAATACCACAATCCTTTATCAATCTCATTCAACAACTATATGCAGACGCCACATGCCAAGTAATTCACAATGAGAAGCCCAGTGACGCCTTTGAAGTGAAGACAGGAGTAAGACAAGGCTGTCTACTATCACCAGTGATCTTCCTGATTGTGATCGACTGGACTGGATCATGCAACAAACAACTGTGAGTGGCGAGAAGAGGGACATACGCTGGCTGAACCCACTGAAAAGACCCCAGAAGAAGATTTGGATTGGGAAACGACAAGTTGGGCGTCTGAGCTGTAGATGACATGGAGGAGATGGTATGATGAAGGAATGAAAACTTTTGGGCAGTGGTGGAGCCAGGTTTAAAAGACTGGAGAAAAGAGAGTGAAATGGCGACGTGGTACTGAAGCCCTATTTTCCACTAGGAACCCAAGGGACAAATAATAATAAATTATGTCTGAAGTTATACGGTAGTCCATTGTCAGCGCTTTTGGGGTCAGCTCATCGATTACCTTTTTATCCTGTTACCCCCTTTTGCTATTCCTGCATGAATTTGAGGTAAGTGTCATTGTTGGTGATGAATTGTAAGAAGGTTGATCGTTTTACTGGTATTTTCCTATCTGTTGCAGAATATTTAGTTGACCTAACTTCCCTGGGTCAAAATGAATTTGTATAGATATATTCTGTTTGATGGACATGCATAAATTTTTAGCTTTTTACGAAAAGCATCGAAGCTATGTAAACACAAATCCAGACATTTTTATTTTTTTTGTATATAAAATAAGGTTTCTCAGCGGAGGCGGTATTTATACCGGTTTCAAAGTCATTAGTTGCATTCTATAAAAAGATAAAAAGCTTTTGTCTAAGGAGAGTATATTGAAATGATTTGTAGTTTACAGTCGAATGAAGTTAACCGATATCTACCAAAATATTTATTATTCATGAAAAAAAATTCCAAGATATGACACCAAATACAACTGTAAAGCATAGTATTTTCTTAAAACGAACTTGAGCTCCGCATAGGTTACTGGAATTGTTATACGAAGGCAATCAACTGTGATTCGTCCTCACTTTAGAGGTCATACATTACCTAGTATAATTTGCTGTGATGTGTAGGTAATGCATTTCAGAATGAATTAGTGTTCTCTTGGAGCACATTTTACAATTTCTTTATTATCACTGATCGGTGTATTAAGCATCTCAATTGAAACAGATATGTATATATCCGTCAATTAGTATCATATTACGTTTATTATGCATGAAATGAGATATCAGACTGTGATATGACGCCACTCCAAAGTGTGACAACTTGAAGGGATGCACATGTGTGCGAGGTTCTACCTTGATTTGTCAGTCATTCTGAGGCACCAGAGCTGCCAATAGTTTCGAAGTATAAGTTGATATTTTTTATTGATACTCTTGATTCCCCGTTATTATGCCAGATCGAAATAATCAACCTCAGGAATGTAGGTACACTCACTCGAAGAGTCCTAAATAGGACGAAATACGTATCCTTCGTTCCACTACTACCCACCATCAAGTCCATTCGCTAGTTTGGGTCAGTCAGTTCGCTCCGGCACAAAACCGGGAAATCTCAAGAAAGATGTTTTAAGTATCGAAATAATCCCATTTGAACATAGGAAAACACAGAAGATAATTGTAGTGAAGAAAACACTTTTCTTTTCGACGAAACTATTCTCTTAGCTGTGCATTCATGAATGTATAGTAAAAAAGAACATTCCAGAGTAGTTTCCGGTAAAAAGCCAATATAAATTTCGTCACAAAGGAAAGTTGCATAATGGGGAAATAAACAAAATGACTACAAAATAAAAATAGTTACGTCATATATAGTTTATCAAGAGTGATCGATAATGCGTTTTAATGTTTGCTGGTGTCATCACCTAGTAAGAGTACAGATCTGCTTATTGACTTAGTCTTGACTAAATGATCATCCAGTGCAGTTTAAGATTACCAAAATTAAAATCTCCACTAACTTCAAAACAACTAACTGTATAGTGCACACTGGTGATACACTTCCAGAAGTTCTAATAAGAACTCGTGACCTGTGGGGTCAACCAGTCTGAAGGGGCAGCGAATGCTAACTTTTAACCTTGAGTGGTGTTCGCGCTATATCGCAAATTGACAGAAGTTGGTAACTGTGACCCAACTCAGTGACTGAATGGTGAAAGTTTGCCGTGAAACCTGAAGCTCCTAGGTTTTCAATATTTCTTCAACTGATGTCAAACCGTGATGAATACTACCTCAAAATACTCAGATTATTGGTCACAATAAGTACTATTATTTTTGACCTGTTTATTTTCTAACCTTTCGGTCGTCATATTAATCTTCTGTTTATTTTTCCTCATACACACTTGATTAGGCAATCCGTTTCTAACTCTACAACTACACCACAATTTCACCTTAGAACATTCCGTTTTGAGGACGTAATGTTGACCTATTATAAGTGAGGAAGATATTTCATGAATTTTCGTATCAATTGGGAACATAGAAGTCAAGGAAGGATGCAAGATAGAAGGCAAATGAGTGAATAAATATGGTTTGATTTCATTGAAGAGTAGTTAAATGAAGACCCTATTAGCTAAAAAAAAATAGACTAACCTGTTTCTTTGTTATTACTATAAATACGACTGTACAGCTAGTGAAGATGATTCATCGAAAAAAATTTCCTTTCTGAATTAATTTGTTTTTTGGATGTCTCAATGGGATTTTTTTTCTTACCTAAATAAGATCTATTGACACCACTTTTATATCCATTGTATTCTAAAAAATAATTGTTAGCATGGAAGTGAATAGTTGGCCAGCAAACAGTATGAAACATTCTACTTTCAAACTCCACTCACAGAGGTTTGGTTAGTCAGATAGACATAATTATTTCATCTAGAGTATGAATTTGCGCTTCCTTTCTAAATTGTATTCTATTAATTAAGCAATATGAGCAGAGGTTAGAGAATACAAACCATTTGAGCTCACTACTTTTTACGACCATTGGCTCATGGGTTTGAGCTTTGCTCCACTTACCTAGGTTTGGGTACCCAGATAGTATCAGTAGAGCTCACCTAATAGATGTGGCTCATTGCTTACTGTACGATAGTGCACATGGTGACTAAGTTTCAGTCCATTTTTTTCAGTTTATTATTTTCTTACACTGATTCTCTACATAGATAGATCTAAATTAGCCTGTTTTAATGAATAACTAATTATTTATTTAATATTTTAGACCTGTTGTTGATCCAAGAACTGGTGCTACACCTTTACATGTTGCAGCTTGTAAAGATTACACAAAAGCAATGGAAATTCTTCTCAAAATCCCTGGTTTAGATATAAATGCTAAAGATTTTGATGGATGGACTCCATTGCATGCAGCTGCACACTGGAATCGTGAAGCATCGGCTAGAATGTTAGCCAATGCTGGTGCTAGTTTTGATGAACATACACGTGCTGTAAGTTATAAATATATATTTGTTATTTTGACTATGCCTTATAGCTGTTTCTAGGAGTTGTAGTATTATCTTACTAGGTTGTATAACAACAGGCTTCTAACTGCTGAATGTGTCATCATCATCATCATTATCAACATAGGACCAGGCATTACTGCGTAACGGTCCGAGTTGCCACACCTCATATCAGCACATCAAGTAAAAAGGTATTGAGGCGAAGGATGAAGATAAGTGAATGTACTCAAAAGAAATATAAAGTACGAGAAGAAAGGAGAGAGGAGTGACAAAATAGTGAGATTCGGTATAGCGTTGTTAAGATGAGGATAATGTGTGTATACATCTGTGCCACTGACTTCGGTTCTGAGCCATATCACCTAGAGTCTCCAACCACTGGTTCCTCTTGTCCCGTGGACCCCAACCACCTAGTCAGTGTGTAGTGTTTGAAGGTAAACTTAACTATTGTATCTTATAGAAGAACGGTGTTTTATCACAGAACTAAATAATTCAAACGCATATTTCACAATGGTAACTGGTAGATCATTAAACTACTCGCTTATTTGATGAATGCTATCGGATTGTATTCCAAACAATATTGGAGTATTCTTACAGATTCAGTCACTATCTTGAATGAAGTAGTGAAGAAAAACAGATTTAAAAAATGTTAACGATAACCACATGCGAAGCATACGGTTTAGTAGCAGTATTGTTTTTTAACAATGCACTATGACGATTAATTTTCGCTTCGTTATTAGCAACAAACAACATGCCATCTTTACAGAGATATATCATGAAACAGAGAAACAAATTCTTTTATTTCTGAAGGTCAAGTTTTTGTTTAAATAGTCTGGACGAAATAGCGCATATGTCTGGGTCCCACTTTGTTTTGGGCATTTGAATATACTTCCATTGTATACTTTATCCACGTATACATAAACATTCACTTGTTTCTCCCTGATATTAAAAGAAAATAACTATTTAGCGTTAAGTTATTTTTATCGTCTCGATTCTGATTGTGTTTCATTCGTCGTTATATATAATACTTGTTTGTGTATTGACTATGGGATACATCTTTGTGCATTGACATTGTTGTTACAACATATATTAGCGTATGCTTGTTCACCATATTTGTTCACATATGTGTATGACCAGTAAAAGTACTTTACATAACAACACTGAATCCTATTGGCCAGTAATACTCCCTTATCTATTACTTTAAAGGAAAAAAGGCATCGTATTTTCGTGGTATCAGTATGCAGCTCAACACTATTGATGTCTGTAAATATGTAAAATGCATATTTATTTTGTATGTACCTTGGATGGCAACAATATTCACTGTTATAGCTAATATATCATCAATCAGCGTATTTCTTTTCCTGATATGTTGCTTATCTTTCTTTACCACTGCTTCACATCATTCTAGTCTACAACTTCTCAACAATGCTCATGGACTGATCTTTTTGCCAACTGGATTTAAGATTTTCAGGTTTCCTAATATTGTGGTTTTATAAATACCCAGTAATGTGTGGTAGTAGTATTAGTAGTACACAACAGTTCACTTTTTTTTCTCCTGTGTCTACAAAACATGGACGTTAAGCGTGTTAACGAAGTTCAGAGTTTTTTTTATCGTATATATATGCATAAAGCATTATCCGCATCTAGAGGAGAATCATAGAACAATCAATCCCCAAGTTGGGCATAGAGTGGTAGACAAGAAAGTTAAGTTATTCGATAAGGTTGTCCGCCCTTGCCAACTTTGTTAACTGGGATGGGTTACGCTAGCCACTTTCAAGGTGAGGTAGGATTCAGTTGAAATTAACGAGGGATGATTAAACGAAAACGTAATTAGCATTAACATTAGCCATAAGTGAAAGTGCAAGATACCTAACTGAGGCCGTCGAGCTGTTTGCGATACAACTAATCACAATGGGGCACACTCCCGAAATTTTTTTCTTTCGATTTTTAAAGCACTACTCATCGAATGAATTAAGTAAGCTATTGTCACTGTATTGAATAATCACATATGACCTCTATGAGTAGACGTGTGATTGACTGCTTGAAAGTCAGTCATATCATAGTCATGTCACGGTAACACCCGCTGATCCAAATCCTGTCACGACCCAAGTTTTCGTTCCACCTGCAGTCATCTCCCGCGGCACATAAATACCCGGTCTACTAACTAATGGTTTCTCATGACCAGTATAATAATAATGATAGATTGTGAAACTTATTCAACAGTTTATGATATTTTGTCTAAGGTTTCCTCCACTTTTTTTCGTGTAAGTTCACGTAGTAGATTTGTCTATGTGTAATAAGTAACTTCGTTAATTCATGGCATATTCATTCAGCATAATAACAACAAATGGATTTCTCTTTGAAAAAAGGGAGTTATTAGTATCCCTACAAGTTTTTTGTCTATCGGATATAATTTGTTAGACTGCTTACTCCATAATGTTCGTATTACTGCTTACTGAAAACGTATTGCTGTCTAGTGAACTTCATTTTCATGTTTATAATGTAAGACATCCACGTAATGAAATGCTGATCTGATTCAAGTTGTGATCTTTCCTAATGCTTGCATATCTCTTTTCATACTTCGTCAACCTGTGACAAGAGTAGAAAAAACAGATTATATAGACATTTAACTACTTCATGGAAATCCTAATTGTCATGTATTTCACCTCATTGTTATTCACCTTCTCTGTTCCACGTGTTCTAGAGAAGAAGAAAATGCATCCACCTAATTGTTTGATCACGTTTTACTCTAAGTACACCTGATTTATTCACTGTAACATTGTTTTCTTACTCTATGTGAATCATAAACGGGGAGTCATTGATGCAACTGGGTCTTCACTGTAAACAGGTGTAGCACTCTACATTAGTGTCTTACAGTGTTCACTTTGAATACTGTCTTATAGTAATGCATAATACGTATTTCCAATTACGTCACTCACGTAAATTTATTTGTATTTTAGAGTGTATGTAGCTTTTTTTGTACGAAATATGTCAGCACTATGTATAAACGTATTTCAAGGGTTTATGTGGTTTTAATAAGTCAAGTTGATTGGCTAGATTGGTCTACGTGGTTAGCCTCTGTTTAGCATAAATACTTCAATAAAAGATAAATTACAATATCTGAATCATACTTAGCACTTTTAAAAGCACTAAGCGTGATGAGCTTTTTTATTGTTGTTGTTGAAATATTTATGACTAGATTGACGGTTTTTTTTCAACAATAAAATGTTCACATATACGTTTTGTGCAGTAAGCTATGTCGCATACCTATATTCAGACTAACGATTATACTAACCTTTGAACCTGTGATACTCTGACTGATGGCTGAGAAATGTGCATCATGGCATTGTGGCACACTTCGACTAAGATAAATTTTATACCATAGTAAATGTTTAATCACTGGTGCTTTTGATGTTCTATGCTGACTGAAGTTAGAATTAGGATGGGAGAGGATTGAGTGTAACGGAACTATGTTTCATCTATTCAAGGGTTGATCCCGTCAGCCTCTTACAGGTTTGGATTTAGTTTCACTTGATTCACTTCCATGGCAGAATTTGATGCTTCACTTCTATACAAAAAGTACGACCTGTGGTCCACAGTATTATTCTATAAACACAATAATTACTTTTATGTATTCTTTTCAAAATTAGTTGAATACAGATTAGATGAATTTATCTTTTAAGGTGTTGTTTAGGTTGGTAAATGGTTTTGTGTTACGTTGGACATCGTCATGATTGCTGATTTCACGGTAGATGGTGGCCATTTGAATGTTCATATTCAGATAAACAACTTCTCTCTACCATAAGGCTTACTCTTAATACAATGTTTAGCATAACACTGAAACGTATAGTGACATAAACTAGAGCCTAGAATACAACCCAATTTCAACATCGTCATCTGGAAGTACAGGCACTTGCTATTAATTATAAAAACAGTGACTAAGGATTGCCTACTGTTGAACTGACTCACTAAATGATCTGATAACCTTTTAAAATCGTTGTCCGGAGTACCTTAGAGGATTTAACTCTCACTCTCTCACTTTTATTGTTTTCTATTTGATTTCGTTTACATCTCCATTTTGTCTCTCTCTGTTATATCAATTCATTAGTTTATCACATTTCTTTATAAATTTCATTTTCAGAGTCAATCTGTTTTCGATGTGGCCGATAAAGAAATTATTGTATTACTTAGGCAACTTCGTGAAAGGCAAAGAGCTGTAAGTGTGTATGTGTTTGTGCATCACACTTTTTATTTTTTGTTCATCATCGTAAATAGTCTAAGGTAACATTTGTGTTACTGACCCCAAATTAACCGTGTTTGTTTTTATTATGATGGGTGATTATACACTACGTTTTTATTGAGAAAAGTTTCAATAAACGGAAGACGTACGTTCAGTGAAACTGAAACGCATTCAGCTATATTTTAGACATCTGCGCAGTTGGCAACAAGACACACCTATTGTGTGAGGGCTAGTGATACTACCTGGTGACACCTATGACATTACCTGGTAGGTGGAGTGGGGTTCGAACCCGTGACCTTCTGGTCGATGACCCCCTCCCTAAGCCACTAAGCCAGAACCACGTTCAGGGACTCCGAAATGTTTCATATATCGTGCTATACTAATTTTGTTGATCCACTCATGCTTTGGCTGACAGATTGTAAATGTTGTTCATTAGGATGGGATCCGCATTGAGAACTAGAATATGATCATCTCTCAGTGATTGATTCCTTTTTTGTGTATAGTTTCACTGATAATGCATTTGACTCTTTAATAAAAACTGGTGGTCATCATCAACTGTTAAAATTGTATTTCAAGTGAATAATAATATAGTGTAATACATATGGAATTGTGACTCAGGCAACTTAGACACCCAACTTCCAATCAGTAGGTCACGTGCACGAACTTTGTCACCAGCTACTAAGATTTAGTAAGCCAATTAGTAGTATTACTAGCTCTGTCATACAGTAGTTACATCTCACTGCCTAATGCATATAGATCTGCATGTTTAATGAGTTGAAAGTAGTAAACATGTGACGCATCATTTGCTCATATGTATTTGTAAGTAGGGAGAGCAAACAGCTGATCTATCATTATATCCTTGGAAAACGCTTTTGGCAGACTACAAAGATATATCAATTAATTTCTTAAGTTCAACTTTGAAAGTGTATAGTTACGTTTTGCCGTTTATTGATTGTTTGACTTTCACTTGATATTAGATGATTAGTTCGATGTTCGTCAAGGGATAGTTCCTGAAAAGAAATCAGTTTTACCAATAGATGTGTGCAGGATACAGTAAAATCGCCAAAGTTATTTTAGTCTTTCAATTGCTTTTTAGATGGTACTGTTGAGTCTGTCATAGAACTTTTGTTTCTAGACATTTTTCATGTTTTCTCAGTGTCTTTAAGCTTCTGGGTAATGGGTCTTGATAACACTACTAATGTTAGTGCATTTAACTATACATTTAAAATATCTTGTTTATTCCAACTCGGCAGACAGATCAACGTAGACCTCAACAGAACAGCACAGACCAGAGCTAATTAAGCAAAAGTAGAAATGTATGGAAATAAATAAAAAGGATTTAAGAGGAGAATGGACAAAATTTTGTTGATTCACAATGTGCTTGGAACATCCACTTTCCACCTTAGTTTGTGAATTATTATTATTTATCCCTTGGGTTCCTAGTGGAATATAGGGCTTCAGTAGCATGTCACCATTTCACTCTCTTCTCTCCAGTCTTTCCAACCTGCCCATAAGCTTCCATTCCTTCCTCACACGATCTCCTCCATGTCACCCTCGGTTCAGGCACCCAACTCGTCGTTTCCCATTTGGGCTTCACTCAAAGGGCCTGGCGCTTGATGTCCCCAAACGCTATTAGTATCAAGTCATCTCACTGAAGCGAATTTTCCCTCTATTTTTTCGTCACCTCTCTTGAGATTATATTTTTCCCAGCTGTCTATATTAGTCAGTGCATCTTAACAACCATTAATCTCTTCAAAAGTAAAATGCTTAACAAACTGAAACATCCAGTAATAATCTTCACTACTTGAATATCTTCTCAACCCTCCGAATTACACAACTCATAGAAAGTGAATATATTCACCCTATTGACTCCAATAGGGGATTAATGCTAATATCTGAATTTGAGTGTAGATAAAAATCATGTAAAAAAGAATTATGAATTACTGGACTTAGCAATTAACATCCTTTTGTTAGAGTCAGGGTTCAGACTCTGCTCCATCTCACCAAGGTTTTCTTAGCGTTGAGCTGTGGCTCATTGCTGTAGGCATTCGATTCCCAGCTAGCGGGTCATGGGTTGAAATTTCCGCTCTACCTATCGAGGTTTGGACAGCCGGGTAGTACTATTCGCCTCATACAACTGGTATTGCTCATTACCTACTACGCAAGCATGCACGTGGTTACGGAGTGTATTTCGATTTTCCACCAAAATTCGACCGGTTGAACAGTCCACTGTTCATTGGCTACCAAGTAGATTAAATTACATTTATTTCCATGTTCGTTACGGTGTGGTCAATGTCTGTCATAAATTTATCTTTTGTATTTTCTAGGAGAGATTATCCAATCCACCAAAACTGCCAGAGCCATCTGAATTGGTAGTAGCGACAAAACGAAGGTAAATGCACCTCACCTCTCAACCATTTCTTAATATTTCTTATACGCTGTTGGACAACCTTACCGATTCGTCTTATGAATTTTTATGACCCATTATAATGAGTTTTTCGTATAGATTTTGTTAAATTGACATGACAACACTCACATACTGATTGATATCCTCTCTGGAATTATCTTTATGGTCTTATCTGTAAGCATCATAAGGTTTAAATGTCGCGGGGTTTTTAATTATCCTAAAATGATTATTTGAATCATCAACACAATTTAGCTGCAAGATATTCTCTCTATAGCTTCTTGATCAAGACCTATTTTACATCTTCACTATGTGCCATAATAGGCCCATCATCATTTTTGAAATTTTCTGCCAAATCATCAAGACGTATCAACAACCTCGAGGAAACTTGTGTACTGTCAGAAATCTGAACCATATCAAAAATATGTTATTCTGATGAGTGTTAACGATCAAAGTTCACAGATATGTCGAGCCCTTCGTAGTCTGATAACCACACTGAAAACTTTATCGATAGACTAAAATCAGCATGAGTATCAGTCAGTGATAAGTTCTTGTGATAATTGGAGCTTTTCAATGTTTAGCACTGAGTAGTAACGCTGTAACTCATTGACCTAGATAGTTGACTTCCAACCAGCGGGTTACGGATTTGAATCCAACCCAGTCTACTATAGTTTGGGCAGTCAGGTAGTGTCATTAACCTTCATATTATGTACATGACATTGTCTAATTCATGAACATGTCTGTTCTTGCTGAGTGTTGAAATAAGATGAGTTTAGATCTTGGAAGGAGTATAGTTTTCCTCAAAGTTGCAGAAACTCCTTACTGACGGGTACCAAATAGCATATAATTTAGGTGAATTTCTTTTTTATATGAGTTAATTATTGTTACAATACTTTGCTGTTTTCCATGTGTTTGTTACTGACCAATTCAATATGGTTCAGTTAATTTTATCAGTCTTCATATATGACTCGACTGTACACTACTCAGTTCTGATGTCATTTTGACGTAAGTAATCTACTCTGTGAATTGTTCATCAAACATATGTTAAAAAATTACTATTTATATATTGTAACTGTCAAACAGCAAGAATATCTGAGGATCAGAAGGGCGATGGTCCACGAAATACCAGTCCTCAAAAATTCGTTATGTTAACTTATCATGCTCTTTAGAATCAGTATATTTGCAGTTATAATTTTTACTGGCGCTGATATTCCTAGTGACCAGATCAGCGGCTTTAATGTATAAATGTTTTGCTGGTTTGTTCACAGCTGGATTCGTTTTTACGGATATATTCAATAATGATTGTCGTTGCAAAGTGTGTATATCTATGCATATAATAAGGAGTTTATACCTGTTACCGTAGCTATACGTCTTGGCTTTTTACCGTTAGCCTCCATGCTTGTTCTTTCTTCAAGCATGATGTATGCTATATGTAGGGGAAAAATACTGAGTCTTCACTCATATAGTTTTGTATTCCGGTTTCCTATATACGTTTTTGAAATTCTTATTTCTTGATCGTGGTTGTTCATGTGGTCATCTGTTTGAAACTCAGAGTTGTATGTATTTGTGTATTTTATTCATTGGATTAGTTATTATAATTTCAATCACCGAGTTTTTTGTTCAAACCTCTTTCTGTCCAACATGATTCGTGCAACCAATCTGTCACTAGTTCGCATAATATATCACTCACATCTTTACACGGATTGATAAGTGAGCTAAATCGTAAACTGTTTTTCTGTCAAACCCTTACATACAAGCTATCGTGTTTTAAATGAAATCTTGTTAGTGTAAGATGTTATACGTGGATGTTCTTATTATTAGCTGAATACAGTTTACAGCATTCCAAGGAGAGAATGGAGGATAATATAATTATCATTTTGACTGTTAGACATACTCGTGGTTTTGACAGACTAGTATTGATACTGCCAAAAGGACGACTATTTCAGATATTCTAAGTGATAATCACTATGATGCTGCACCTCTCTAATTCAGTTCGATTTGGAGTGGGATGAGAAGTCCTAACCAGGTAGCCAGTGTGAGTACGATCAAGCGATAGTAACGGGTCACGAATTCATATGGTAGACGGGCAAAACCCCTTGGTGACTGAAGTGAATTTAAAAAATCTGGTCAGCAGTCTGACCCTGTAGCTCAGTTGGTAGAGCATCGGGCCGAAACCCCAGTGGTCGCTGGTTTGAATCCGGCTGCGGTCGTCTAAGTTTTCATTTCCCCTTAAATCGTCACCCAGTATCGATAATGTAATTCACTATCGTCTGAACTTCATGTGTATATTCGTAAATAAATCTGCGTGTCTATATCGGCTTTCCAGTCACCATATTGAATTCTTAAAAGTTAGGTGATTTTTTTTATGAAATAGTGATTAGCACTGTTAATAAATAAAGTATAGTTGTGTTGTTTATGTGTCAGTTCACTGTCAACAGAAGGCTAGCGAGTAAATAGATATATGTACATACGGTTAACAGGCCAAGACTGCAAACTTTAAAGAACAACCTAAACATCTTTTATTACAAGTTGTATCGACGCTGTACAACAAACAGGATACAGATAATTGTAGCCTAGAAATTTTAATGACTATCTAACCATTAATACAGCATTGAACTAATCACGTCTTGCTGTGTTTTATCATTAAAAAAACACTGATTCTAGGTGTCATCAGTTTATTCAAATATCTAATCATTCTGAATCATATCTGACCTGAATAACTTAGTGATGAAGCCTTCGACTTAAGCACTGAGTAACGCTGTGACTCATTGACCTAGATAGTTGACTTCCAACCAGCGGGTTACGGATTTGAATCCAACCCAGTCTACTATAGTTTGGGCAGTCAGGTAGTGTCATTAACCTTCATATTATGTACATGACATTGTCTAATTCATGAACATGTCTGTTCTTGCTGAGTGTTGAAATAAGATGAGTTTAGATCTTGGAAGGAGTATAGTTTTCCTCAAAGTTGCAGAAACTCCTTACTGACGGGTACCAAATAGCATATAATTTAGGTGAATTTCTTTTTTATATGAGTTAATTATTGTTACAATACTTTGCTGTTTTCCATGTGTTTGTTACTGACCAATTCAATATGGTTCAGTTAATTTTATCAGTCTTCATATATGACTCGACTGTACACTACTCAGTTCTGATGTCATTTTGACGTAAGTAATCTACTCTGTGAATTGTTCATCAAACATATGTTAAAAAATTACTATTTATATATTGTAACTGTCAAACAGCAAGAATATCTGAGGATCAGAAGGGCGATGGTCCACGAAATACCAGTCCTCAAAAATTCGTTATGTTAACTTATCATGCTCTTTAGAATCAGTATATTTGCAGTTATAATTTTTACTGGCGCTGATATTCCTAGTGACCAGATCAGCGGCTTTAATGTATAAATGTTTTGCTGGTTTGTTCACAGCTGGATTCGTTTTTACGGATATATTCAATAATGATTGTCGTTGCAAAGTGTGTATATCTATGCATATAATAAGGAGTTTATACCTGTTACCGTAGCTATACGTCTTGGCTTTTTACCGTTAGCCTCCATGCTTGTTCTTTCTTCAAGCATGATGTATGCTATATGTAGGGGAAAAATACTGAGTCTTCACTCATATAGTTTTGTATTCCGGTTTCCTATATACGTTTTTGAAATTCTTATTTCTTGATCGTGGTTGTTCATGTGGTCATCTGTTTGAAACTCAGAGTTGTATGTATTTGTGTATTTTATTCATTGGATTAGTTATTATAATTTCAATCACCGAGTTTTTTGTTCAAACCTCTTTCTGTCCAACATGATTCGTGCAACCAATCTGTCACTAGTTCGCATAATATATCACTCACATCTTTACACGGATTGATAAGTGAGCTAAATCGTAAACTGTTTTTCTGTCAAACCCTTACATACAAGCTATCGTGTTTTAAATGAAATCTTGTTAGTGTAAGATGTTATACGTGGATGTTCTTATTATTAGCTGAATACAGTTTACAGCATTCCAAGGAGAGAATGGAGGATAATATAATTATCATTTTGACTGTTAGACATACTCGTGGTTTTGACAGACTAGTATTGATACTGCCAAAAGGACGACTATTTCAGATATTCTAAGTGATAATCACTATGATGCTGCACCTCTCTAATTCAGTTCGATTTGGAGTGGGATGAGAAGTCCTAACCAGGTAGCCAGTGTGAGTACGATCAAGCGATAGTAACGGGTCACGAATTCATATGGTAGACGGGCAAAACCCCTTGGTGACTGAAGTGAATTTAAAAAATCTGGTCAGCAGTCTGACCCTGTAGCTCAGTTGGTAGAGCATCGGGCCGAAACCCCAGTGGTCGCTGGTTTGAATCCGGCTGCGGTCGTCTAAGTTTTCATTTCCCTTAAATCGTCACCCAGTATCGATAATGTAATTCACTATCGTCTGAACTTCATGTGTATATTCGTAAATAAATCTGCGTGTCTATATCGGCTTTCCAGTCACCATATTGAATTCTTAAAAGTTAGGTGATTTTTTTTATGAAATAGTGATTAGCACTGTTAATAAATAAAGTATAGTTGTGTTGTTTATGTGTCAGTTCACTGTCAACAGAAGGCTAGCGAGTAAATAGATATATGTACATACGGTTAACAGGCCAAGACTGCAAACTTTAAAGAACAACCTAAACATCTTTTATTACAAGTTGTATCGACGCTGTACAACAAACAGGATACAGATAATTGTAGCCTAGAAATTTTAATGACTATCTAACCATTAATACAGCATTGAACTAATCACGTCTTGCTGTGTTTTATCATTAAAAAAACACTGATTCTAGGTGTCATCAGTTTATTCAAATATCTAATCATTCTGAATCATATCTGACCTGAATAACTTAGTGATGAAGCCTTCGACTTAAGCACTGAGTAACGCTGTGACTCATTGACCTAGATAGTTGACTTCCAACCAGCGGGTTACGGATTTGAATCCAACCCAGTCTACTATAGTTTGGGCAGTCAGGTAGTGTCATTAACCTTCATATTATGTACATGACATTGTCTAATTCATGAACATGTCTGTTCTTGCTGAGTGTTGAAATAAGATGAGTTTAGATCTTGGAAGGAGTATAGTTTTCCTCAAAGTTGCAGAAACTCCTTACTGACGGGTACCAAATAGCATATAATTTAGGTGAATTTCTTTTTTATATGAGTTAATTATTGTTACAATACTTTGCTGTTTTCCATGTGTTTGTTACTGACCAATTCAATATGGTTCAGTTAATTTTATCAGTCTTCATATATGACTCGACTGTACACTACTCAGTTCTGATGTCATTTTGACGTAAGTAATCTACTCTGTGAATTGTTCATCAAACATATGTTAAAAAATTACTATTTATATATTGTAACTGTCAAACAGCAAGAATATCTGAGGATCAGAAGGGCGATGGTCCACGAAATACCAGTCCTCAAAAATTCGTTATGTTAACTTATCATGCTCTTTAGAATCAGTATATTTGCAGTTATAATTTTTACTGGCGCTGATATTCCTAGTGACCAGATCAGCGGCTTTAATGTATAAATGTTTTGCTGGTTTGTTCACAGCTGGATTCGTTTTTACGGATATATTCAATAATGATTGTCGTTGCAAAGTGTGTATATCTATGCATATAATAAGGAGTTTATACCTGTTACCGTAGCTATACGTCTTGGCTTTTTACCGTTAGCCTCCATGCTTGTTCTTTCTTCAAGCATGATGTATGCTATATGTAGGGGAAAAATACTGAGTCTTCACTCATATAGTTTTGTATTCCGGTTTCCTATATACGTTTTTGAAATTCTTATTTCTTGATCGTGGTTGTTCATGTGGTCATCTGTTTGAAACTCAGAGTTGTATGTATTTGTGTATTTTATTCATTGGATTAGTTATTATAATTTCAATCACCGAGTTTTTTGTTCAAACCTCTTTCTGTCCAACATGATTCGTGCAACCAATCTGTCACTAGTTCGCATAATATATCACTCACATCTTTACACGGATTGATAAGTGAGCTAAATCGTAAACTGTTTTTCTGTCAAACCCTTACATACAAGCTATCGTGTTTTAAATGAAATCTTGTTAGTGTAAGATGTTATACGTGGATGTTCTTATTATTAGCTGAATACAGTTTACAGCATTCCAAGGAGAGAATGGAGGATAATATAATTATCATTTTGACTGTTAGACATACTCGTGGTTTTGACAGACTAGTATTGATACTGCCAAAAGGACGACTATTTCAGATATTCTAAGTGATAATCACTATGATGCTGCACCTCTCTAATTCAGTTCGATTTGGAGTGGGATGAGAAGTCCTAACCAGGTAGCCAGTGTGAGTACGATCAAGCGATAGTAACGGGTCACGAATTCATATGGTAGACGGGCAAAACCCCTTGGTGACTGAAGTGAATTTAAAAAATCTGGTCAGCAGTCTGACCCTGTAGCTCAGTTGGTAGAGCATCGGGCCGAAACCCCAGTGGTCGCTGGTTTGAATCCGGCTGCGGTCGTCTAAGTTTTCATTTCCCCTTAAATCGTCACCCAGTATCGATAATGTAATTCACTATCGTCTGAACTTCATGTGTATATTCGTAAATAAATCTGCGTGTCTATATCGGCTTTCCAGTCACCATATTGAATTCTTAAAAGTTAGGTGATTTTTTTTATGAAATAGTGATTAGCACTGTTAATAAATAAAGTATAGTTGTGTTGTTTATGTGTCAGTTCACTGTCAACAGAAGGCTAGCGAGTAAATAGATATATGTACATACGGTTAACAGGCCAAGACTGCAAACTTTAAAGAACAACCTAAACATCTTTTATTACAAGTTGTATCGACGCTGTACAACAAACAGGATACAGATAATTGTAGCCTAGAAATTTTAATGACTATCTAACCATTAATACAGCATTGAACTAATCACGTCTTGCTGTGTTTTATCATTAAAAAAACACTGATTCTAGGTGTCATCAGTTTATTCAAATATCTAATCATTCTGAATCATATCTGACCTGAATAACTTAGTGATGAAGCCTTCGACTTAAGCACTGAGTAACGCTGTGACTCATTGACCTAGATAGTTGACTTCCAACCAGCGGGTTACGGATTTGAATCCAACCCAGTCTACTATAGTTTGGGCAGTCAGGTAGTGTCATTAACCTTCATATTATGTACATGACATTGTCTAATTCATGAACATGTCTGTTCTTGCTGAGTGTTGAAATAAGATGAGTTTAGATCTTGGAAGGAGTATAGTTTTCCTCAAAGTTGCAGAAACTCCTTACTGACGGATACCAAATAGCATATAATCTTGGTGAAGAAGGGCTTCTTGTCCATGAACTCCCAACTTCCGCTACTAATCTTCAATATGAACTCATCATTTGTTGTGCCTGTTGAATACCACCATCTGACCTAATTTTCAAGGCGTAGAAACACAAATTTCTTAGAATCTATAGATAACCAGCTTATTTTGTTTAACTTGTAACATGGCAGAGAATTATATCAGGGGTTGCAGCTGAATGCAATTCTGATTTACTTTCATCCCGCTTTTATTATCACATCTCTTTTTTCGATGTATATGCAATGCCAACATGATTTGTGTTGTCAGTTCAATTCAGCTTCATTTTCTTTCACTTTATTCGCTCTTATGTGTAAAAGGTTGTACTTATCGATCGATCATTGGTACGCAATGTGTACAGCTATAAGATATATATATATATATATATATATATATATATATATATATATATATATATATATATATAATATATGCAAAGATCGTAATAAGTATGATAAACGTAGATTTATTGCTACAGTTCGTCGTTTCTTTATCACATGTCATTGATATTGTGTGTTAGTCTTTCTCTGTCTCTCTCTCTCTCTCCCTTTGTATATATGTGTATATGCACCTAAGTTTTTATTGTAGTACCGTATGGACCTTCTTTCTTAGTATTGCCATTCAATGTGTATTTATCTCGCTTGTTTTGTCTGTGAAATAGAATAAATTCGTGTTGTATTCCATTACTGGTTTATATACTTTTTATCTGCTACCTTGCCTTATTGTCGATTATATATGCTTTAGTCAAGAAGAAAGTCGAAACTACCAATAATGATTCCTCATCTGAAGAATATTGCGATTCAACCCGATACAAGTATTTATTAGGTTGTGAAATGAACTTGATACGCGTAAAAGTTTTATGTATATACTACCAAGTTTTCCAGGTCGAAGTACGTGGAGCTATATTTCGCTCTATGTATATCATCCAAATCATAGTATTTGTCCTGATGAATTCAAAGTCAATAGTTTTTGCATGATCCGATGAGAGTAATTAAATTACTTCACCATTAATGGTCTGCCACTCACTGTAATAATTCGACTGAAAGCTGTTGATATGAGTTTGTGAGATAGGTGTGGCTTGATAGATTGATGCATATGTAATTGGATGATAATTGAAACAAGCGAAAATCTGACTGTGACGGGTTAGGAAGCAACCGGATCGATAATTCGTAGGCTACTGGTTTGTGAATCCTGTCGCTAGCTAGGTTTTCGTACTCAGCTGCAATCATCATCCCATTGCTTTCAGATCAGTCTGTCAATCGGCAGCTATCTCATCGGCAATTTTCAGTTGGATTTCGATAGGAAATTCTGTTGTAGAGCATTCGAATGCAGATAAATTCATCGATTCCTAACGAAGTTCAAAAGAAGTCATTGTGATGTGACTAAACACTTGTATACTTCGATTGAGAAGTTAAACGAATTACAGTTATAATTTTATGCGATTGTAGTTATTAGCAGAATCTAAAGCAGTGCGGTATGATTACTTAAAACTTATCAGCTGAATGTATTAAATTTTAGTAAGTTTTCATTTATCCATGGGGAATCTAACTTCCAATCAGACGGACAGACAGACAAAATCAAGAAAAAACCTCACACACAAGTGCATCCCTTCAAGTTGAGCAGCTTCACAGTAGTGTACAAAAACAAGTGGATAGAATAAAGGTAATATCAACAGCGACAAAGCTGAGTCAGAGGATAAACGATTTGGTGTTAATGGTTAGTGCAGATATTCGACCTTAAGAAGGCATCAAAGAGTCAATCCATCTTCACCAACGCTACCGATTCTTACCCTTTTGAGTAGACATTTGATGGACAGACAGAGAAAGCGTAGAACCTCGCACCCAAGTGCATCGCTTCAAGTTGCCACACTCCACAGTAGTATACAAAGAAAATGTGGGTAGAATAAAAGCTATATCGAAGTAACAAAGTTGTATGAAAGAACAAGCAGTCCTAAGATAAAGGTGAGTGCAGATATTGAAGCTTTAGAAGACATCAAAGAAAGAATACATCTCCGCCACTGCGACTGATTTTCATCCATGTCGCCAAGAGTCCTCAGCCACTGATCGTTTTCCTCTCGGGGACCCTAGACAAGTAGTCTACATCTCATGACACAGATGAGACCAACAGTCAGAGACTTCTTTGACTAGTGCCACACCTTAGTCTGGTCACTCTGAACCCTGTTCGAACCTAATGCAACTTCCCGTAGCATGGCATGTCAATGAAGGCGATGACTCGCCATGTGCAACACATGTCGAAGCCATCACAGTCTCCTCGATTGAGTTGCCTATGTTGTCTAGTGCCTTTCGCCTGACCTCATCACTGCTCACACGGTGGTTATATCAAACGCTAGTAATGTTACAAAGATATCTGTGATCAGAACTCTGTAATCGCTTCATATCTACTTCTAGCGGCCAAAGCTCACAATTGTATGACACGACAGAACAGACTGTAGTGTGGTATACTCGTCCTTTGATAGATAATGGGATAACTCTCCGACGCCAAAGCCGCTGGCATTCTGACTGATCATATATGGAGAAAGGGATATAGGTATATATGGGCATATTTAGTTGCCTGTATACTTTTTAATAACCTGTTGGTGTTGAAGTTTTGTGTACGTAAAAACACTGCAGTTGAAGAAGAAAAGAGACGGTACTAATATTTGTTAGCACATAAACTGTTTGGTTTTGCATTCTATCTGGGCATTTATGTTTCAGTAATCTATGCTTTTGACTATCAACTACTGAACAGTATAATCGAACTTTTTCCGCCTTCCTTAACCTAAGCAATCAAACAGAATCGCAGACCAAGTGCATACGTCATATAGTATCATATGTTGAGTTCAGCTGAATATGCACTAAATTGACTTTAACCATGTTGCTGAATTACGGTACAACTCATTGAGGTTGTAAACGGTGTGAGTTCAGATTTCACAAGGAAAGTATAGCCAACTGATATCTGTTTAAATTGTAAAACTATAAGACCACTAATCTTCATGTGCTGGATCAATACCATGGGCCAGTGTATCTAAAAGGAAACAACGTCTCATTCTCCTTCGATACCCCACATTTAATGTTGATTTTTATTACTTACTATTTTATTGTTTTGTTTACTAGCTATATAATTTTTGTTACCTTCCCATCTTGAAAAGGCTGTCATAGGAATCGCATATCACACTGTTGTCTAAGCTCAACTCTCAAGTTTATCTGATAAAATCTCAAATATTGTATATGAATGGATGAAATTTAACATTTGTCTAACACTTTTTCCTCATGAGTTGTGGGTATTCCATCATCGCTTATTCATTGTTTCTTTTTCTGTGATTTTAGTCATCCTAGCGATTTGGAAGAAAGTACGGATAGTGAAAGCACCGACGATGATTCCATGGTAGAAATTGATGAACCAAGTTCTGTCAGTAAAAAGCCGGCTACTGAACAAGGTTTATCCTCTACTTCAGGTGATACCATATTATCATCAACTGGAGGAGTGTTGAAAAGCACACCAAGTATAAATGCATCTTTGAATGGTGTTACCAAACAAGAAAGGGACAGTGTTATTAAGTCAGTTGTCAGTCGTTTATCACCTGAAGCTTCTGGTTTGCAGTCAATAACACCACCTCCTCAACCTGAAAATATTTCACCAGGTACATTTCAATTCATTACATGGCTTTTAGCGTTACACTGTTTATATATTTACTTAGAATGTCATGGGATTGAACAACAGATAGGTAATTATTCTTCGCTTATTTGAGCGGCATGGTTTAGTGAAGGTTAGGGAGTATTGGATCATTGAGTGACTTTAAAGGCCACCCTAATAATGAGTAAAATAACCAGTTAAGCTTCTTTATTTTGGCTAAAAAGGTAGTCATACATAAAATAAATAAAATGAGTTGGCTATTTCAGCAGTGGTTCGGATAAAGGGATATATTATCTATAGAAATAAAAATGTCTGCAGATTTCAAGGAAAGCACTACAAATTATCACTGACTTTATCTAGCTTGTTTTTCTACATGAGCTACATGCCTATCTGTTATGATGTTTTTAGGAGCGGTGTGATCTTAGCAGAGTGATCTAGATCAACTCTAAAGACCGCGTTAGCAATCATTGGGATAACTAGTTAAGTTTATTTGTTTCAGTTTGGACAGGTAGTATTTTCATAAAACGAAGAAACTTAATTGGTTACTTCAGTAGCTACTGCAATAGCCTTTAATAGTCACGTGGGGTTTAAGACATTTTATACTAAATTCTTCAACCGATACATGTTTTAATTGCATTTTAATTACTACTTGTTGGCTAAGATTTAAAATTCAAGTCAATGTTAATACCTGGCATGATTATTCACTTATTCACGATCTTATTTGCCCTAGCGACTTAAAATCAAGCAGACAAACTACGTTTAGGATAATAATAATGATAATATGTACATCTTTTGCGAACCCAGGTGATCAGTTCATTTTGATTCCAACTTGTATTCCTTCACTAATTGAGGATAATTGTTTAGTTTGATGTAGTGAACGACATTAAGGACCTCCGATATACCGTCCACTGGATATTAGGTTCCAACGCGCATTGACTGTCGGAATGTTGCAATGCTCTCACTTTGTATCTCCTACTGTCAGCTTTTTATGCTGGTCTTCCATAATGACCTGTCTCATCTGTTCATTTTGGTGCAGTTTCACAAGGCTATCAGTAGTTAACTCCTTTTTTTCTTCTGAAATATCAGCTATTAATTGCGTAGTGAGTTTGTTTTTTAGCTTGATCTTGAAAAGTTCGTGGTTAAATCTTCCTAAACCTACATATTCTGTAGATTATGGCTATCTGTATTCGGATTTAATATGTAAACATAAGAAATTAAATACATGATGTCCATTTATATGGCTTTTTTTACTGTAAAATAATTGCACCTCTTTTTTTCTTTTAAGTTCCCATAGATGGTGATGATTTCCTTTTGAAGAATGATACCCAGTTGAAAACAGTTGCAAAAACAACACCATCAGAAGAACCTCCTGTAATCACTTGTGCAACATCTGCATATAAAACAGAAACTTCCGAGGAATCAAGTAAATTAAATACAGTCGCGGAAGATACGTTAACCAATGGTAATAAAAAATTGACAATGGAACAAGATATTTCCAATAAAGACTGGAAAAAAACAGAAAGAGATGAAAGAGTGACTTTTATCGCTCCCTCATCTCCACCACCAGTCACGAGAAAAGTACCAGTAAGGAATGTGACTCCTCCGCGTTTCTCTCCACCTTATAACACTCCCTCATCTATACCTAGTAGAACAATTGAAGCTCCATCAACAGAAGCTTCACAAATAAACGATAAAACACAAAGTGTTACAAATCACTTGGATAGCAATAATATTGGTACCGAAGGCAAATTTAAAACCGGTATAGTTAGTATTGTACCAGCTCCAAGAAGTAAGCGTTCTACGGATGAACAGTCTTCACAATCCTCTGTACAAACAAGCGATAATAAAGAATCATCATCTTCCACCGTTACGACGTCGACATTAACACCAGGAACAGGAAGAACTATAACGAAAATCATAGCTGTTAAACCTAGGGTAAGTTTTTATGAATATTGTTGATATTGTCTTATTATTAGCGTGATGTGAATTAATCACATCAATTTAAATTCATGTACCCCGTAGGAAAGATTTATTCATATTAATTGATCAAGATTTGCCATTGTACAATGCGTAAAACCACATGACAGTTGAAACTTGCGAGCATGGATAAGGAAAAGCACAATAATGATGGACTTGTACCGAGTCATCTCGGTTCTGTAACCATTGACATTGCAATGACCTCCTCTCCTACATCCATGCGAACTAAGCTTCTATGTCCAACTAAAACCAGCTGTCAGTGACTTCAACAGTTGGCTGTTGTTGTTACTAACCTTCGCTTTAACTGTATTTAATTTTTACAGCCTGTTCCTTTTCTTATTGCCATTGGGTTAAAAGGTGACCTAAATTACTTTAGCATACTGGTTCTTAATATATGTATGATCATCAAATCTACTGATTGGTTGCAGAACGTAATAAGTTTGATACTCCGATTCCAAACGGATTGGATTTTGTAAAGAAACATCTACTATTAGGGTTGGTCCTAGTATCACTTACGTACACTATTCATTTGAAATACTTAAGATAGAGAATGGAGCATAATGAATGTCTATCACCCTTAGTAAATCACATGCAAACCACACAACTCCCAGTCAGGTAGAGATTTATAAATCACTCATCTTAAAGGTTCTCATGCAATGTTTGAATCCATACAGTCATTATTACTCAATAATGGAGATTATCAATCTTGTGCTTTCTAGCATGAAGGCCTACCCTGAAAGATGATACTTTATTAAACATTGTGCATTTTTACTTTAGGTCTAGTTTCTAACTCCTCAACACTTCAAACTTTTACTGCTTTATTATTCAATATAATTAAGTAACATCGCATCACTGTAGAACTCATGAAAGAATAGTCGTTAACGTCCAAGTACAAGCCGTGTGTGAGTGAGTGAGCTCACTGACTTCTAATTTTATGCCGAATTTGGCAACTTTCTTATTCAGTGTGTTACAACACTTTTTCTTATTTCAGAGGAGTGATCCACAGAAAATGAATAGTAACAATAAAGATGTGAAAGATGCTATTGTTTCAGTAGATAACTCTCGTGTCAACACGGAGTCTAGTAGTCCTGTCCCTGAATATACAACTAATCGACGGTAAGCTAGATCATATATCTTTTTTTTTAGCAAATTGATTTTTTTTGTTCTTGCTGTCGTTATTGTCGTCGTTGTCAGACAATTGGTCAATTTATTACCGATTACATTGTTCACATACTTCATTCCATTTGTCACTTACGACTGAATTGTACAAGGAATTACTCTGATCATTTGAAACATCTACTACCATAACATTCATAAAAAGCAACAATGTGAACGAAGAATATTCTTTTCAATGAATTCTCACCACCTTCTACAAATATTATATGCATTTGTACAGTGTAAAATTAAGCCACTCTAGGGGCAGAACATTTTCAAAATGAGTTAGGCGCTGTAAAGAAATCGATTTTTCTTTTGAAAATTTATCAGTATCAAGACGATGAATGTAATAGTGAACGAAAAGACAATAAAGCAGACAGTAATCACCTTTAGTTTAGGAAGGCCAAAGAAAGACTAAGGTTTGAATATGATCTTTCTGAATGCACAAGTTTGATGATTTGTGTCTAGTATCGAACAAACTCGAAGACCTACAGGCAAAAACCAATAGGTTGATAGAAGAGGCAGGGCAGCGAAGGAAGACAGAACTTCTTTCAGGTGAACGTAGAGAAGACAGAGGTGATGAAGATACCCAACCAACAACAAGCACCAATCATCATCAACGGGAGAAATCTAAACGAAGTTGTCTCTCTCACCTACCTAGGCAGGACAGCATCGTTTCAACTACAGGCGACACAGGCTCAGATGAGCATGTCGATACCACGATTGGAAAGACAGCAAGACAGGCCTTCATTAACTTGAAATCAGTCAGTGTGCAGATCTACTCCACTCCACTCAACTCCACTCAACTCAACTCAGCATAAAACGTGAACAACATCCGGATTTTCAATACTGTCAGTCAAGTAAGTCAGTGCTTATTTGTGATGGTTGAGAGAAGGCATTTCCAACAAACTACACACGTACATCATCAACAGCTGCCGTCTACGCTCACTCGATACTGACATTGAAGATCGGATGGCGAGAATAGTAAGAATAAGCAACAAGTAACTCTGGCTGGCTGGCTGGCTAGCTGGCAACGAACCAACGAAACAAGAACCCATCGTCCAGCGGATATGCAGAAGAAGGTTCAGATGGATTGGGAATACATTGAGAAAATGGTTTGTAGACATCATGCCTCAGGTCAGGCCAGGTCGTCGAATGGAACCAGCATGGGAAACAATGAGTTGGGCATCTGATCCGATGGTGACATGGAGGAGATGGTGTGAGGAAGGAATGAAAGCTTGTGGGCAGTGGTGGAGATAGGTTGAAAAGACTGGAGAGAAGAGAGTGAAATGGTGACGTGGTATTGAAACCCTATGTTCCGCTAGGAACCCTAGGGAAAAGTACGAATAAAGATAATAATAGACTTCTTGGTAAGGGTTTACATGAGAATTGAAATCGGTGGTTGGATACTTTAGGAGATATGGCTTAGAATCGGTGTCAGTAATACCAGTGTATCCACACATTACTTTCATCCTTATTCTTCATACCTTATTGCTTCTTGTCTGTTACCTATCCCTGCTCTTTTTTATGACTTCCCTGACTGTTGATTGCATTTTTCCTCTTCATTTTCTCATTCTGCGTCCTTCTTGTATCTTGATGTGATAATGAAAAATGTAACAACCTGGATAGTTATGCAGTAATGCCAGGTCTCATAGTGATATCAACTGACTGATTTCTATTGGACCACCGAAATCAGGAACCCTAATCTCTGAAAATTTGTAGTGTCATCTCGAAATTATGCAAGGTAATGCACTGGATCTTTTTCTGACTTCACTGTGCTTTTATTCCACAAGGAAAACTGCGGTTCAATAAATTGAGTGTTAATGATTATACATTATTATTGGTTAAAGTACTGGGACGACCGAAGAAAATGTAACTGAGTGTCTGATAATTCATACATACCATATATCTGAAGTCCACCGCTTCCACGTTGGATTTTACATATGCTAGTTCATTATCTTTGTGGGTACGAATGACTTTTGAGGGATAAGCTGTGGTTAATCATAGATCATGAGTTTGTCACCATCTTACCTATCAAGGTTTACACAGACAAGCAAAATCATCAACTCTCACACCATAAATGTAACTTACTACCTAGTTGTCGAATATTCACTGAGTTGGACTATTTTTTTTTTCTGTGGAGATATTTCTCATTGACTTCAAACATTCATATTTCAAACAATGAGACCTGAGTTGAAATCATGCTCCAACTACTTCAACCTGGTAGTAACATTCACTTCTATACAATAAGAGTGACTCGTAACTTAGTGCATAATTACCTGTATCGGTTTAGGTTGCATTATTATTATTATTATTATTATTATTATTATTGTTATTATTATTAACTATTTCGTCCACTGCTGGAGTGTTTGTGACAGTATAACTGTCTCATCACATGTATCACAACTATCATCTAGTGTCATCGGTTGGTAGTCATGCTCATACTAATATATAATTGTTCAAGGTGTTGGTGTCCTTTTCTGCTATCGATATACAAATGTGTAAAGTTTAGAAAGATAAAAGTATATTTTCTTCCTTTTCTTGATGAAACAATAATAACTACATTTTTGTTTGTTCTCTGAATTTTTATATTTATATACTCATCAGGATATCTGTTGTCATGGCACCTACGAAATCAGGTGAAACAGAAACTCAGCGCAGTGTTAAAGCAAGATATGTTCGATCGACTAGACGTTCTACACAAGGTGTTTCCTCAGAAGATGTTGAAGAAGCTAAGAAATTGGTTGATAAAAATAACGTTATAGTATCCAGTCAATCGATTGATCCTCCTACCACTGATAGTTTATTTTCATCATTATCAAATAGAACAACACCAAGCGAGACTTCAGTCAACACGAGTAAACCTGTAACAATTAGTCATACTCCATCGATTGGGCACCGAACATTTTCAGATAATGCTAATCCTCTTCGTCGGTTCACAGACGCTGATTTAACAAGTGCACGATCTACTACTACTACTACAACTACTGGTGGTACTGTTAGTAGCAGTGTTACCAGTGGTTCTGAACGGTTATCAGCACGTACTGACTATTCAAATATTGGCCGTGATACAAACAATCATGTTGTAAGTTATTGTCTTTCCTTTCCGTCTCTCTTTCCCTCTTCCTCCATTATTTTGATGGTTCATTATATGGCTATGACGCTGAGGTCTTGGCAGTTAAATAGTATCATTAGACGTCGCATAATAGATATGGCTCATTTCTTACCGTACGAACATGCACATGAATTGCTGAGTTGTACTTCCTTGCTTTTTGTTATGATAATGTTCACCTCTTCTGAAACATGGGGAGTTTATTTAAGCATATAATCACTGTCCGTTATTCGAATATTAATTAATGGGTCTCTATCACCTGGTTGCACGGATTGATTATTTGTTGGTTTTTCTCTCCGTAAGTCAACAGCCTAGTGAATACCACTTTGTTTTTGAAGTGATGATTGCTGAGTTTTAGCTCTTTCACTAATATCCAGCTAATGAGGTGGAAGTAGGGTGAAACATGCCTGTTATTGTTTCTAATATCGACTACCACCGATCACGTAACGCGGTTGTTAACTTTGTTGACTAATGTAATGAGCATAATTGTTTTACATTACACTGTTTACATTACAAAAGTAACCGCTCATTTAGTAAAGCTTTTGAATATGAATGCCATTAGCAAAGAGGAATTTAATTCATTGAAACCTACTGGATCCGAATTTCCAAATTTATATGGATTACCTAAGATTCATAAAGCTAATAACTCTTTACATTTGTGTATCAAATTACTTTTTACTTCACTAATATATCCAGATTCGAATAAGATGGCTGTGACATATGCTATCCATACCTAGCCACCGTCTGCTGCGTTGCACAATGGTGGCTGAAGTATGTTCAGACTGGAAAACGGCTTGGGGTGGCCAGACAAAAGCATGGTATCACTGCATGAAGTCCCCGACTGTTGGTTTGAGTCATGTTGAGAGATGCAGACTAGCCGGTTGGGGGTACGGGTGGCAGCAGAAATCATTTGTTGGAGACTCTAGGTGATATTGGTCAGAATCGATATCAGTGGTGCAGATTTATCCACATTTTATCTTCATATTAACCGCAATAATGAATTCAGAATTTCCTCATTTTATCTTTTCATCTCTTTTACTGCTTTCTGCTGTTTCTGACCGATTATTTTTTCTTCATCCGTCGTCTTACTCCTTTGTTATTTGTGGTGCCCATATGAGGTGTGGCAACTTGAATCATTATGCAAGTAATGCCTGGTCGCACTTTGATATTGTTTGGTTGAATATATCCAGATTGTTCCCCAAATAATGTATCTCTGGTAATCATGCTTTTTGAACGTAAACACAGTGTCGACGCGTAAGGGACTTGTTTTGATTGAACAGTCAGGTGGTTCATGTGGATAGTTGGTTTTGTATATATGTAATTAAAGGGTTGTGATAGTACTGACATCTCAGTTCTCACCAATTTTTCCTAATTTTTGTTCATTCTACTTTTTTATGCGAAATTATGGTGTTTAAATAATAATCGAGGTCGATAGTTGGAAAACTAAGAATATAGCTCAAAAATGTCCATCTTCATCTAAATCCTGATTATTTGTACCATGATATGTTGTTTTTCTGTATTAACATTATTTCCCTTTATCTTTTTTTACTCACCGTTTACCAATTTCGATGTGATTGTCTTCATTGATATGTTTCTCTTCCATCTAAGTTGTTCTCATTGACAGTGCTTACTAGTGGAAAATTCGAAGTGTAATCAGAATGGATACTCGATTCTGCCTAGACCTAAGGCGTTTTTCTTCCCTGTGTAGTAGTTCATCAACATAATGGTCATATACAGTCTTCTGTGTGTTTTTAATTGAAAGTTTTGTAGTGCTTGATATTAGTTATACATCTTGAGTGTTAGAAAATTCTCTGAAACTGTTTGTTACCCTAACATAGTTTCAAGATGGTATGAAATGCTGCCATGTTATTTCTGTGTAAGAGTGGAACTTGAGCACTGTGTTGTAGTGAATGATGGATGCCCTGAATGGTATGCTGTGGATAGTAATTTGTGAGTGCGTATGACTATAGACCTAAATTGTATTATCGCGTGTAGTGTAGTCAAGCAAACTGTCAAATCTTGCACGTTAAAATTAAATGGAAATAAACTCTGCATTCACGTTCATGTAACAGGCAGTGAGCCACACATACTGTATGGGGGACAATGATACTATCTATCTGCCTAGACCTCGATAGGTGGAGCTAGGTTCAAACCAGTGGCCAGAAGTGCAACGGTCCAATTCTTCGTAATTTGCAACAGCACAAACGAGAATGGGAAAAATAAAATGAAAATCAAGAATACGAAAAGAAAGAAAAAGCGTATATAGTTGTACAGTAATATAACTATCGACACTGTGAAGGAAATATTAATGGAATACAGATACGCTGTTGGAATCGGTTTTGAGTAGGTCTTCAAATGATAATTCAAAATATTTGAAATAACCAGTCTGCAAATTCATAGATGGGTACTATTTTTTTTTAACCAACCTCAATTTTCTAGTTATTAATTAACACTGACTAGCATTGTGTATGTTACTAGACGGTGAAGCAGCATATGTAACACGTGTTTCAGCCACCCTGCCTTGGGGATACTGCCAAACTTTTTAACTGACTTGCCTCATTTCACTAGTATTCTCCACCTAGGATAGGATAAACTAAACTGTTGTACAGTAATAAATCTCTCCTTCTTAGTGGACAGGTGAATATTTTTTCAATGTCATAGGTGGCTTAGGTTCACAAATACTCGACAGTACTTTCCTTGTATCCGTCTTGGAGACGATGCAGCTTCCCAGATCAATGTTATTGTCAACACATTTAACTAATTCACTCACTTCCTTTCATTAAACAAAGCACTTTTACAGATGAAACTTAAAATGCCTGTCAAATACTTTCAAATTATTCATCAAGTCCCCGTATCTTTTTCATTGTCCCAATAGGATTATGTCTTGTGTACTGTTTCCACTAGTCACACATTTTCTACATATATTTATATCCATATTGTTAAAACAGAAAGTGTTCAGAAGTTTTGCATATGACTATTTTTCTTCTTCTGTTTGAATAATAACTTTGACACAGATGGTAGTGGTATCAAGAGGTCATTGCACTAGAACATCTCAAAATATGTCTAACTAAGCCTTCCACTGTGATATCATATAGCTAAAATAGTATGAGGAGATGAAATTCACTTCCTCCAAAACTTGAGAATATTGTTAACTATCTTATTATTTATATACTGTACTTGTGATATGTATGTTATAGAAGGCCACTAGAGAAAGATGTGTAAATAATCTGTATGTTTATTGATCACAATAGTTCAATTAGGTCATCTAAGATGGCTGTTAAATTGTAGTATTTATTATTATTATTAAAATATTTTGACAATAGTTGAGTTGAGCAGCATGTGATTTTTTCTCTCCATAAACTGCCGCTTTCAGTTATGAAAGGCAACAGCCAACTTCACTTCAGTCACTGAAAATGTTACATCTAGATTTTTGTGTTTATTGATACACCCTGTTTTTCACTGCTGTCCAGCTAAACACTATTTCATTTAACAATAAAAATTTCTAATATTTCACTTAAAATCCTTCAGAGTTAAGTATGCATAACAAGTGTGTGGGTAGATTACAATGACTAGACTGTTCAAGAAATACAACAGGTTGGCGATAATGGATTGTAGAATAAGATGACAACAATGGTTTAGCATAATTGAAAGTTGGTATGTGTACTATAAAGTAAATTGTCTTTCAGCTCTTGCCTTTATAATCCATCATTGTTGATAAAACCTGTTTTTTCTGAATCCATTGCTGCTGGTTTCACTTGTTATTACTACTTCGACAGTAACTTTTACGTCATAATGATACAATGGGAGAGATGTTATAAACGGTAACTTTTTACTCATTTGTGTGTGTGTGCGTTTCACTTCTATGGCCTTCTTCCAGCCATGGTAGGAAACATTTTATTGATCTGCTGTTACTGTTTCTTCCATATATATATATATATATATATATATATATATATATATATATATATATATATATGCATATATGCGTGTGAATTCTCTGTTCTGCTAGATGGTTGTAACATGGTTGAAATAGTATTATCGATAGCAGTTAATAGAAGTAGTGACAGCAATATTAGAAGGTAGTTATCAAAAAAGGATAGGAAAATTTATATATCCATGTATTTAGCTGTTGTGCTGTGCATGTCTGTGTGTAAGGAAAATGAAAAAACAATGATAGTGTTGGTGGTAGTGGTTGAAGTGGCGTTTGTGATGGTATCCGTAACAATAATCCTGTTGCTTATAGAATAATAAGTTTGTAGATGTATATGAAAAGAGATGTGTATGCACTTTAGTCGTTCTATTTGTACTGATACCTCTGACAGTTTGTTTGTTTATTTATTTATCATACCGTATTGTGTAATATCGTTTATTGGCTTCTTTTCAACGTGCGTGTTTGTGTATGTCCATTGAAGATATGTTAGACTTATATATATATCATAATAAAAATATTTTTCAGTGTAATCTCTGCGTGTTTAGAAAATCAAAACAAGATATTTCTGAACGTTTCGTTGTGTAAACCGCAGCTTCTTCAGGAGAATATATTATATTGAAGAAGCTATGGCTTACACAGTGAAACATTCAGAAATGTCTTGTTTTGATTTTCTAAACACGCAGAGATTATTTCATAATATATTCTTATAATGATTCAATTAAACTCGGAGCTCAACTTCTTCCGGGATATACGTAACAACCATGGTTTGGATGTTTATAATATATACAGTATATTGAAATAATGATGGATTGAATGCTTCTTGATCGATCTTATTATGCCTACAACTTTGCCAATATAGCCTTAATCTAGAGTAGCTTTTCTTTGGAATCTCTTAAAGGCTTCTATAAAATTCTGTATTCATCTGATCGTAATGATTAAAAATTAGTTTTGTTGATGCTCTCTATAGCTTACTATTTTAATTTTATCTTTGGATTATTAGAATACGAGATTTCATCACCTGCCTACTGAAATAAAGAAGCTTAGAAATAACCTCTTGTAGCTGTTTTGTGATTACTTGAGACAATAGAAGGGAATTGTAAACCTTTAAAAAGTGAATAGTGAATTGATGGCTCATTAGTTTAATGAGTTGACTTTCAGCTAGTTGGTCTCGGGTTTGAACAATGCTCCACCTACCGAGTTTCCGGCATTTAGGTTAGCCCTCACACACTATGTATGACTCATTATCTATTGCACGAATGTGCCGAAGGTTGCTGAGTGAGTTTTACATGGTGAATCAGTGAAAACTATTGACTTGACTGCTTGTCTTTGCCCTGAGAAGTTTGTTGATTACTGGGATCAGCATGAGTTAAAACCGTTTGAATTAATTCAGTTTCGTCGATACACATTTTCCTTATGCCTTAACCTTCGGTTGAAAGTTATTTCGTAATGTACTGAATAAACCTTTAAAATTTCTTGTTCTTTTCAGTAGTGTAGTAAATTAGGCTGCTGCACTTTACTTCAAGACCATTCGTTGAATGAGCTGGATTAAAATGCTGCCTCTCAACGCCTTCATCTATGGGACGTTCTTACACTACCTGACTACTCACCAGTGCAGTTCATCATAATCATCAATATATAGGTGGCCAGCTAAGTTCAAAGTTAGTATCCATGTCGATGGATGACATAAGGCGATGATTGCACTAATTGTTGTATGAACTACAGTTTAAGAATGTGAAAAATTGCATTCCAATCTACTATATGGATGGTAATATGCTTCCTAAGAACACACATGTTCTGAAGTTGATCCTTTGTGAACTTGAGGGCGCTAACCGCTAATCTATGAAGTCTCTGAATGTTAGTCTTAGCCGTTTAGGTAGATGTAGCCTGTCTGGCTGGGACTGCCGAAGCCATAGGAATCAATGGTTAAAGACTTGGTGATGGAGTCAAAGTCACTGATAATTACGCAGATGCATTCACTCTCTGTCTTCTACAAAGTCCTGAATATTTTCAGTGAACTTTATTTATTTATTTCCTCTCGTTTAACATATTCTTTTCTACTTTGATGCCATTGTCCTTCTGTTCACTCCTATTTTACATGCTGCTGTGAAGTGTGGCAACTTGGACCGATGGAATCCTGTGCCAGGTCCAACTTCGATTTATCTGTCCACCAACTATTAACATCTACATTGGAATGTATAGGTTTTCCAGTGGTTTTCTGTAGTGAAAACTGCTTTCAAATCTGTTAGCGTCCTTTAAAGTATTCATTTTTAACCTATACTTTAAACTACTGAACAGTAAATTCTTCGCTAAAACCCCACAGTATTGTTTATGCAATGTGTTTACACTATCCTAACTGTTCTACTCATGGACTTAGACATTGCTGGTTGTGAACGTATAGAGTTGTTGTTGTAAAACATCAATCGATTAGGTCATTAGTGCTCAGCCGTAGTTTTTATTTGTAAGAATCTCATGACAACATACTACGTTACCGATTTGATTAATGTTTTTTTCATAATTTTTTCGCTAGTGGCTAAGAGTGAAATCCCTAAGGTTCACTTTTTTCTCGTTTTGAGACTTATCAGTTGGATATACCTGTCGTCATCCAGTGTATGATAATTCTGAGTGGTGGAAAATGCTTCCTTGACTTCAGTACTGTACAGAAAGAAAAATATGACATCAAATAAAAATCATAGCAATTACTAGACTATTGCACAACAACGCCGGTATGCCAACAGAGATTGATTCCATTCAGCCTAACAAAGTTGACAAAACAAAACGTGAAAACACTAGTAAAAATGTATTTCCGTTAAATAAGAAGCTGGCGGCTGCCGTAGCTCATTGGCCTCATGAAAAGCTTTCCAATAATTATTTTTGTTTCACAATCAAGTACACACATTGAATGAGTTTTCATCATGTTGGTTTGATTACATATACGCTTGGATTGATAAATTCAGTAGTTTCTGTCAGTATTATTCATATGTTGTAGGGGTTCGAAATAGAATACTGATTAGGTGTATTTTTCTGTTAGCCTGCACAATATCTCCTTCTGATAGGTTCGTTAGGTCCGTACTTAAATGTCACTTGCAATTAGGATATGGTTTTTGGGAAGCAACCTTTCAAATGATTTTGTACTGACACTTTCAACCTTCATTGTGTATATACACACATATCTGCCTCGATTAAACCCCAGGGAATAGATTGTATCACCACCATCAAACTGAAGTGTAAACCTCTGAGGAATCTCATATTGGGGTAAAACAGTTATCCAATGCCCTGAGGTTTTCAGTGGTTCTCCAACTGATATCAGTCCGTAATGAATATTGACTTTAAGTCAATCAATCCACACAAACCTTCAAATTCAATTTCTATTCAAGTGCTCAATAATTACGTGCTTCGAGATAAAATTTCTCGTAGTTCTAGTTGAAAATTCATGACCGGTGGGGCAAATTAATTCGGATATGTGGACAAATACTCAACGACGATCCATTAACTCCACTAACCAACTGGGTTAAGCTTTGATGTCAACTGTCTACACATTAATATTGTAGTCAGGTTTTTTTAAATATTGATTTATTTGACCTCAATGAATAGACCATTTTCGGTAATAATGTTCACATCGGGAAGTCTCATTAACTGAGTTATTACTGTCCCCTGCAATATTTGGATATCTTTTGAAAGAAAAAACAACTTCTGATCAGTTTACTGTCGTTTGTTTACTCACATTTCGATTTGGAAGACTCATCGATACGTCCAAGTTGAAACCTAGGACAAACTGTATAGTGACTTCAGAACTAAGGTCAATGATTTAATCTCATTGGTGATGGTAGTTAAAGTTGTAAAACTCATCTTTTGAGCCTACTTACAAAATCGGTTAGGGAGAAATCCTCAAATCTATCATAATCTAAGTATAAGAAGGTGTAAGCTGCTTATATTTGCTCACAAACATCTCTCTAACATTCTTTTTTTTACTAGTTATAGTAGCTAGGATTACTTGTTTATGGTTGCATTCTGGTTTCATCAGTGAAATGTCATACGGATATTAAATACACCAGGTTATTATTTATTCAGTGGTACGATCTATGTTTGTGTGTGAATATATGTGTATGTGTGAAATAGAGAGAAGAAACAAAATTCCAATACTTTTTAAAAGTCTTCTTCCCGCTTTCTTCGTCATATATGATATAAATCTAAGTTCATTAATAAAAATTTCTCCTTACCAGCTTCAATAGTTCTCATAAAATATCAATCATCGTAATTCGTCTGAACAATGAATGTGAAACGAAAGTGTATCCGCAAGTGTTTTAGATGTACTGATTTCCTTCTGTTTGCTTTTTTATTTTATTGAAAAATTACTTTACTACCTAACTGGATACACCATTCAGTAAGCTTTTTGTCTTTCTGGAAAACTAACCTGAATTGATGTTTATTCAATTTACTTTCATCCTGTTGTCTAGTTTGTAGTTTTAATGAAATTTTTTTAAAAAGTAAACCGAGACAGCCTACTGTTATTCTCTGCAGACGGAATTCATGACAATGGAGTATAACTCCAGCTCTCATAGTTGAGCAGGTGATAATCTTCTTTAGCGTGGCAAACATTGGGCGCTGAGTAAAAAGTTAACATTAGACATAGATTGTATTTGTGTAAGTCACTGCGGGTTTGAAATCATATAGTTTCGACGTTTCGCACGGAAGTCTGGTCCGAGCATCTTCAGGGAAATAAAATAAAATAACAAGAGACATTTATCATCCAAAGTAAGAAGAATGGCGTTGGACACCATTCTAGACAATAATATGGGATTTTTAGTCCATGTTATGTAATTGCTAGGAGATATGAACTACTAGGTTGAACTTATTGTATCTCCTTCAGCCTACATTACTGGATGGTATCATAAGCTGTCAAAGAGTAAATATGCCCCATAGTCTGGTGCACAGATCTGTTTATGGTTTCTGGATTGCATGTTTTTCTGTACATCTTAGTCAATGAATAGTGATTACATATCGTTGATAAATATTACATGTCCATTACCGTTCCACAAAACAGGTATTCCTTGCTATTCTTTAAACAGTCAAATTCACCCATTTGATCACAGAAAAAAGACAAAAGAAGATGATTACAAAAGAATCTCGACGAAGTCACTTACTAAGCTGTACATTCGTGAATATTTATTCGAAAGGGTTGAAGATCCTAGAATTATTTTTGGTCTTTGGTCAAAATACATCGAGTAATAAAAGGAAGTTACGTAATACAAATAAAGACTTTGAGTCACTAAATGAACAAAGGGATTAAGGAAATAAATACAGTTACATAATAGAAGATTTATTTATAACAGTTAAGGTTTTATGATTTAAAAAACGTTTTTGGACACAGCATCAGTTTTAAGTCCCGATATGGGTTAGTCCTTCAGCTATACCCAAATATCTTGATCTCACTTTCTTTGAGTGGCTTGATTAAACCTTAAGGACAGTTTCGAAGGAGTCCTCTAAAGCTGAGTGACTTGAAATCTGTTCTGTTATGGAGTTGAAAATGAATTTCCGTCTTCCGTTTGCCAATCAAGCTTTCACTATTCAGCATATTTTAATTCCATGACTAGAAATATTACTGAAGGTTCTTCTCTCTCTCTCTAACACATATTTTCGTCCTTCTCTGCAACCGTTTTTGTAATCTTTCCTATAACAAGTGGTCAGCATCTTGCCAAGCTGATGTAAGTATCTTCAAAGCGCTTTATGCATACCTTCTATTCGATGTCTTCGAAGTCGATATTCAAGTAGCTGTTCGTCAATAAATAGCTACTTAAGCTCCCTGCATAGCATTAATACCAATTATAATAAAAGACGCATACTGCTGTAAGTTATTGTTATTAACCCTTTCAAAATGTTTTGCTTTTTCTACCTCTTTCCTTTATTCTTTCATATTTCTCGTGTAATGTTCATTTAACTAGCTGGTTCGAATCCTGTCACCACTTAGGCCTTCATCTGAACTATCATCTAACTATCATATAGTTTCATCATTGAATGATAGTAACTGAGTTTTTTATGCGTATTGTTTTACGTCTTTGATTTACACTTTTGTTTATTTTTACAGTCTTCAACTGGCCGAAATATTATCTCAGGTGATATGGATATAAATTCATCAACACGTGAAGAAAATTCGCCTGTTCGACGTCAGTCCTTCAACTCAAGTGTACGATCTCTAGAGCATAGTAAGTTATATGTATATCTCATGCTTAATAACGTGTAATTCATAGTTTTCTTTAGTTCAAAGCTTAAGTTCGTTTTTCAGATGTTCACAGTTAAGTCCGAAACTGCTTGTAGTTTTTTTGAATGCTTTTTCACTGTCGTTATGTGATAAAATTTTAATATTTTACTAAATTTGTCAGGATTATGTTCCTATTTACAAATTAAGTGGGTTTATAGGGAACTCGATGATTCCAAAGGCTTGTTCATCTTCACCTTCAACGAATACAACTAGGACACAATCAAATTTGTTCGAAGAAATTAATGGTTGATGAGATGGGAAAACATAATTTATTATATAACTAGATAAGTTATGGCGTGTATGCAATGTTATTACTTCTAGGGATAAATTTGAGACTTACACCTATTTCTTCATATATCAAATCTTAGTTTATCACAGTCAATATGCCTATATTCAAAGATATTATTTCGACTGGTAGACAAAAGCTTCATAAATGAGTATCATCTACCGGCTAACTGCTCGGATGTTTCTATCCTGTTTACGCGTTAACCAAAATCACGCATCAAAGGAGATGCTGACCAGGTATATTAAATACTTGAGGATGTTTATACCACCTTTTGTAATCTTCTCACTATATCACACCTAATTGCATCCTTGTATATAATCTACTGTATAAAAAATATATTCTAAGTCTGTTTTGCCGTGGATTGATAGCAAATAAAAACTAGTACAAGATAAAGAACTAAGGTCATCTGTTTTTATTTTGTTTATTAAACTTGAGTAGTATCGTACAAGACGGAATTCAGAGTCAATTCTCTGGTTGAGCATATTACCGTGCTGTCACTCGTTTATGATCAAATTCTATCGGTTTATCAACATATGTGTATAACCATGCTTCATTGTCATTACTAGACACCTATCCCACGTTTTCAACTTCGTTAGTCTCACAAAAGTTTGATCACAAATCAATGATAGAATAACGACGTGTTCATCTTCAGAATTGATAGTTGTTGACTACATTTCCTTCACAGTTTTGGGTGTCCATTGGTGAGGAATCCCGAACTAGAAAGAAATAAACCATCCAGTGCTCTCCTGTTTTAGTGGTTAGCTGGCGAATGTCAGCCCTTTTTAAAAACCACAGTTATTTTTGAAATATCGAAAAAATCCCATTTGAACATAGGTAAACACAGAAGACGATTACAGCAAAGAAAATATTTTCTTTTCAACGAAATCATTCTCTTAGCTGTATATTCGTGAATATATAGTAGGAAGGATAGAATAGTTCAGAATAATTTCCGATCAAAGGTCTGTATAAATTCCATGTCAAAAGAAAGTTGCGTAATGGGGAAGTAAACAAAATGACTATAAAATAAAAATAGTTAGGTCATATATGGGTTCTTTAGAGTAGTCGATAATCTACGATGGCCCTGGCAAAGAAAAATGTTATACATACTTCTTTTAAACTTATAATGATGATTTTTACTTTTGAATAGCTAATTCTTCAACCATGTCCAGATGTCTTAGCCGCACTTTTTTCGAGCGGTTCAGTCGCGGTTTGTACAGAATTTTGAAGGACTTATCAAAAAGAGTCAGTTGTCCTGAGTTTTCAGAGTCTTCTGTTACAGAGATGAGAATGCATTTACGTTCTCCACTTATCAGCTAAATTGGATAGTTATTATGAGCACGTTGCACAAGTGGGTACATGATTACAGCCTATGTACTCGGCTCCAGTGGAGCAGTTAAACTGATTTTTTCGTTGTGATCAAACTTTTTTATTTGGCTAGAACAGTTACTGCTTATAACAGAAAGATGTTTTGTGAACTCAGTTGACTTGTGGAGTGAACTGTACAAGAGTAACTGTTCTTCGAATTCACTTCAACCTAGTTAACAGGTCACAAGGATTTTATCAGAGAAATTTTTTGAAAATGCTACGTCAAGTGGTGTCAATCATGTGTTTGTTTGTTTTGACTTATGCATATGCTGTCGCTCTGTTTTTGCTTCTTTCTAAACAGTCATCACCGGTTACAAGCGCTGTTTAGTCTGTGTATGTTGCATGTGTATATTGTGAAATGTCTCATCACCTTGTATAATCCAACGAGAACTTGATTGATATCACGTATTGCTTCAAATTACGTTTGTATAAGTACTTTCTGTTGTAAGCTGGTTTGCTGTTGGTATTTTTTTCTTCTGGTTGTGATAACTTTCCTAGGGAATTTGAAATATTTACTTTGAATAACCCTCAGAGTACTGGGAATAGTTTTTTTCCAGGGTTACGGAAAGATTATAGTTGAATTTCCAACGAAGACTAAACCGGTTGGCGCCAAATGATTAATGAGGCGATATTCTAACCAAACTGTGTAACTCAACTGGTGACTATTGAATCTCGTTTTGACTTCAGTCATTAGGTGATTTGCTCATTTCTATTTCATCCCGCTTTTATCGATGGATGGTATATTGGCTATATTTCTAAACTAACAAAACAGTTTAACCAAAGAAATGGAGAGAGATGCATTCAGCAATCTTGTGCACATTTGTATGGTAAGCAATGAGCCACACCTATTTTGTTGGGGGTCAATGATACTACCTGGTATGTGGAGCAGTGTTCTAACATATGACCCACTAGTTGAACGTCAACTCCCCAAACCGATGAACCAAAGCTACCATGAAAGAAGTAGAGGTTGCAGCGGACTTCAAACTTGGTTAGTACTTACTTTTTTTCGTAGTTCAGTTAAAACAAAGTACTGAATTACTGCTGGTTTGAATCATGACCCAACTGCTTCATGTTAAGTATCGTCATATATCGTTCAAGCTTGCATAAGGTAAACTGAGTAACTTGAGGACTGAGGACTGAAACCGCCTACTTGAATGACTTTGAATTAAATTAAATTCCTTATCCAAATACTTACCTTCTCAGTACTGTTAGCTTTACAGAGCTAACTGACTGGATTTTTCTGTTTTCATGTTTGTCACACCCTGCTGCGTATGAACATCTTTCAAGAGTTTGTATTGGTTTACACTTCGTTTCTATTCATATGACTGTACTTGCAGCTTAGCTTTCGGAATTATCGTTATCAACCATCCTGGCTGTTTCTGAAAGTCCTACCTTGCTATAAAGGTCACTTAAAGTAGTGGTAGAATAAAAAGCATATCCAACAAGGAGGTCCTACGTTTAGCAACAACCACGGCCTCCAGCTCTCCTGCCTCCTTGTTGTCTGAAGAAAGGTTTTGAACAGCACAGGAAGAGAGAGCGAATTTCGGTAATGAGGGTTTTCAAGCTATGAACCCAACCCGAATAAACCTTAATTGAATTTCTTCCAGAAGGTCATATTTGACCGGTCTCAAACAGGTTTCTTTATTTACCATAGTTATTCAATTTCTTCAGATACTTCATGGAAAAGTGATCTGCCTGCTAGGAATGATATGCTATCTCCAACTTCCCTTAACTCTGAAGCATATGCTGATGATTCTAGTTAGCGAAATATCATATCTGATTTCTCAAAACTGTGTTATGGCAATAGATTTTGATAAATTCTGTGTTGTTTATGCTCCACCGTCCATTTGTCTGCATAGTTATTTATCTAGACTATAATTTTCTGGACAGAATATGTGTTCAAATAAACTTTGAATTACCAATTACTAGTGGGTTGTTACTTATATATGGTAAAGGTGTGAAAGTGACTCATAAGTCTCATTCACACGCACATTCGAATCATGCTGTTTCAAAATCTATATTTTGCAATAAACATGACTCCTAATATTTAACAATCATTATGCCTACGGAATAATTAAAAAAAATTATTCATACTTTAGGTTAGGAATAAGGATTAATATCGATTATCGCGCGTGTGTGTGTGCCTAACACGTTTGATTTTCTGAACATAAGCAGACGCAGATTGTTTCATCCATGTTTCATAGATAACTTAGTCTTTATCACAGCAACTGCTTCATTCATAAATTTTGTATTTCTCGAAAATGTCAACTGTCTCATCAGCTTCACCAAACAATATTTACCTCCTCCACACAAGTGAATCAGGTCTACCAAACTTCTTATTAGGACAACCGGTGCCTAAAATCTACGAAGAATTTATCGAATATGTTAAGCATTTGGAGCAAATACCCTATGTGGGAATCGATTTTAAGCGTTGCTATCCAATGTGAATACTATGTGTGTTCTTTCTTAACCAAGACACCTCAATAATATGTTAATGATGGATAGCGGCCAGCAGTGGAATCTAGGGCGCGCGTTTCGTCTTATTTGGGGCTCGTCAGCTGGATGCACGAGACCCGCTTCCTGGATTCCACTGCTAGCCACTTCCCATCATTAATATATGATTAAAACACAGGTAATATCGAGGCATCCGCGCAGGAGCCCATATGCCAACAGAGACTGATCTGTTAGTCCAATCAATGACGGGATAATACAAGCAACAACACTAATAATGCCAATCTAAACTTTTAGAATCTATTTTTCAAATACATTGCTAGTGCTTAATTTTTGACTGAATTAATCATTTTTGCAGCCAAACTGAGTATTTAAGTTGATATTCATCGCGGACTGACATCAGCTGGAGGAACTTTGAAAGACTTTGAGCACTGGACAGCTGCCTCATTCTAGTATGGGACTCCGTAGCAGTGCGCAGGGATCGAACCCGCGACCTTCAGGTTCCATGGCCGGCACGTTACCATTGAGCTACCGGGTTGGGATCCAATGGTCCATATTTCCAACTTCTATCACTTTACTACATAGCGCAACCACTACCTAATGTGACGCCACGTTGGGCGAAGAAGGCTAAAAAAAGGAACAGATGACATGGAATAGTAGGATATTTGACCGGTATGTGTTTATGGTTTCAAAAAAGATTTCCGACTTATTAAGTTCCTAACAGACTGTCCCACTGTAAAGTTGCCTTAGTTCGCAGTGGCATTCAAAGTTAAAGAAGCCACCTAAGTTGTTACAGAAGTCAAACTTCCGATCTGTTCTACTTGACCACCGTTTCACTTTAGTCAGTAATGCATTGCAAATTGCACATATGCAGGATACAAATAAAAGAACGCAATTCAATGGTGACGGTTAAATTTAGTTTTATTGGGTTATGAAAATTCGCTCTCAAGTGTATTGCATCAAACTGATCCTTTAAACTTGTTTTGATCATTCAAATATCAACAAGTCATAGTGCATACCCCCGGGCATTTTTAAAATGTCATCAATCCATCATGTCGTCCAATAACAATGTAGTTATCATTAATAATAATGCCCTGATCCTGAAAAGTATTTGGGGAAGACTGTACAGAATTTTCAACATGTCATTTCACATCAATTGGAGAGGAATAGTGTACATGTCTGCATAATGAATAGAAAAAAGTATGAATTACATATAAAAGATAATATGTACTCCATCTACAACCTTCTTGAAAATGAAGAGTTAAGTTAGAAACACAATAACAGTAGCAACCAAATTCATAGTACTTTAAGAATAGCAAGCTGTGTAATCTTTAATTAGTTTGCATTCAAAAACAAAAGTTTAGTAGTTGGTTTATTTCTAATAGTTTCTTCGTAGCACACGATACTCGTTAAGTAAAGTACAGTAAAGTTGTATATTTAGTGATAAGTGCATAAAGTCTTATATACTTGCTCCTGGTCTTGCCTGAGTATCGACAACCAAAGAGCTTTGAGTGAAAAAAATGTTAATCGTCTGATAAAATAACGCCTGCCATATGTTTATAAAAGTTAAAATGTTTGTCCAAAACTGTTTTAGTTAAAAAAACTTAGAGGTACACCACCATTTCTGCTGACAATCTTCAAAATTCTATCCAATACAACAATTCAGGAACCCAGGACAAAAGAAAAGGGAACAATAAAGGGGAATAGGCAAGATGCAGGAGTTTATAAAACAAGTGAAGAGGCTCTTATACCAGATGCTCTCGGCTTCCTAATATAAAAGGTTAGACGGAGAACTCTTTTCAAATTACCAAAATGTGAGAGGATCCGGAACGGTTCGAAGAAAATCACGCCCAGATAAATCACACCTGTAGCATTCTCTAATGCACAACCATGAATAAAAAAGAAGGCATGAGACCTAATTCATTTACATAGGTTATTTTCACATCCAATTGCTATTAATAATGTTATTAGTAATAATATTTAAGTGCCATAATTATTACTTCACTTGAAAATATTCTACAACGACTAAATTTATTTTTACACATCCATACTGTATCCAAAATATTGCCCGAAACAAAGTGATCATTACTTCTGAAAGTATTATATTTTGTGACTGCTGAGCTACAGTTTCGCAATTGTATAGTGCTGGATTCTGTCAATGCATTCATCACACAATGATAAGTATGTCAATCAAAGCTAATTCATTTCGATAGTTTCAAACCAATCACCAATATCAACTACTGAGGCCAACATCTCTAAAGAAATCGGCTAATGTTTCTCTTCTTCTCACCTTACTTTATCAACTTACAAAGACCAACCATTAGCACAGCAAGATATATATATATATATATATATATATATATATATATATATATATATATACTTTCGCTTATTACTATCTGTCCCTTCGGTTCCTAGGGTAACATCGGGTTTCAATACCACGTCAACATTTCACTCTCTTCTCTCCAGTCTTTTCAACCTATCTCCACCACTGCCCACAAGCTTTCATTCCTTCCTCACACCACCTCCTCCATGTCACCATCGGATCAGATGCCCAACTCATTGTTTCCCATGCACGTTGCATTCGACGACCTGGCCTGACCTGAGGCATGATGTCTACAAACCATTTTCTCAATGTATTCCCAATCCATCTGAACCTTCTTCTGCATATCCGCTGGACGATGGGTTCTTGTTTCGTTGGTTCGTTGCCAGCTAGCCAGCCAGCCAGCCAGAGTTACTTGTTGCTTATTCTTACTATTCTCGCCATCCGATCTTCAATGTCAGTATCGAGTGAGCGTAGACGGCAGCTGTTGATGATGTACGTGTGTAGTTTGTTGGAAATGCCTTCTCTCAACCATCACAAATGAGCACTGACTTACTTGACTGACAGTATTGAAAATCCGGATGTTGTTCACGTTTTATGCTGAGTTGAGTTGAGTTGAGTTGAGTGGAGTGGAGTAGATCTGCACACTGATTGATTTCAAGTTAATGAAGGCCTGTCTTGCTGTCTTTCCAATCGTGGTATCGACATGCTCATCTGAGCCTGTGCCGCCTGTAGTTGAAACGATGCTGCCCTACCTAGGTAGGTGAGAGAGACAACTTCGTTTAGATTTCTCCCGTTGATGATGATTGGTGCTTGTTGTTGGTTGGGTATCTTCATCACCTCTGTCTTCTCTACGTTCACCTGAAAGAAGTTCTGTCTTCCTTCGCTGCCCTGCCTCTTCTATCATCTTGTTGGTTTTTGCCTGTAGATCTTCGAGTTTGTGTGACAAGACATTGGAAATGAATCACCATCGTCGGTGAGATTCAAATCTTGATCTGGGGTCTTTTCATCGGTCCAGACAGCCAGCGTATGCCCCTCTTCTTGCTCCTCACAGTTGTCTGTTGTATGGTCCAGTCCAGTCCAGTCCACTTCAGTGTGGTGTAGTGTAGTGTAGTGTAGTGTAGTGCAGTGCAGTGCATTCGACCACAATCAGGAAGATGATGGGTGATAGTAGATGATCGCGTTGTCTTACTTCTTCCTGTCTTCACTTCAGAGTCGTCACTGAGCTGTCCACTGTGAATCAGTTGGCATGTAGCATCATATAGCATTGTATATAACTGTTGTTGAATGAGGTTTATAAAGATTTTTGGCACTAAAATCGTAGTTTTGAAGGAGGTGCCTGCCAAATTACTTCTCGTTCGACGCTGTGGAAGGCCTTTTCAAATTCGATGAAGTTGAGTTGAGTTGACTGCCATTCTATGCTCTGTTCTGTGATGATGCGTGGTGTAGCGTTGCGACTTCATCTGCATATGATTTGTTCTTCCTGAAGTCAGCCAGCCAGCCAGCCTGTTGTGGTCATAATTTTGAATGCAGAGCATCTTTTAGTCTCTCCAGGATGATGCTTGGGGTTTAGTGGAGGATGATTCCGTGCCAGTTCTTGCAAAGGCTTATGTCTCCCTTCTTTGGGAGTTAGACAAGTTAGCCCTTCTTCCCATCGGCAGGTGCCTTTCTTTCCTTCCAAAGCTTCTGCAGTATTGGTGTGAGCATGTCCGTTGCTGTTGTCTCTGCCTCTGTTTTCAGTGCTTTTGGTGGAATTCCATCTGTTCCTGCTGTTTTCCCGTATTTCATTAGTTTTATGGCATTCAGGAATTCTGCTTTTGTCGGAGAGCCTGTGTTCACTGATAGTTGTGTGACTGGATTGCAGGTGGTATTTCTGGATGAAGTGCAGGTGGTCGTGGTCGATTCAAGAGTTTTCTAAAATTGTCAACCCATATTTTCCTTTGTTTCTGCTGTTTGGTAATAAAGATTTTCTTCACTATCTTTCATTGGTTCATCTCTTCCTTTTCTTCAACTGTCTGTAATCATTCTCGGGAGTTTGAAAGTTCGTATGCTAACCATCATTTGTCGATTCCTCTTTACGCTTATGCACTTTCTCAGATTGTAGCATTTACTTTTTCGTCTAGCTTTTTGTTCTCTACAAATTTCTGCGTTGATTTTTGTGTGTGTATGTCCGGCGTGAGAACACCGGCTTTGAGACGCAGTTTTCTTCACACTTGCAGCATAAACTATGGATGTACATGCATTATTTGTTTTATTTGTGCTATTTCACGAATATAGTCGGTTAAATTTATCTTATGCAGCCTGAAAACCATAAGGTTTACCTGTATTACAACGATTCAGTAGTATCATAAACTATAACACCATAGATTTAACTTATGGCCCTGTTCACTGACATCTCTTCTTGGTTTCTAATTTGCTTTATTATTTATTAACGTGAGTTTATCGATAATTTGCTTGAAACTGCAGGTGATGTCGTTTACTAACGTAAGTTGGATTGGTTGGAGTTATCCGGATTTCTTTTCTTTCTGATATTAAGGATTACATCAACTATTGAAACTCTTGATGTTTCTAACCCACATCAGAAGCATGATCTGAATCCAGATGAGCAATTCAATAGTCCTGTGTACATCATCTGTTTGAGTTTATGCTTGCGAAACAGAAGGAAGTCACCATACATTGTGAAGACAATGATTCTTCTTAGTTGGTTATATAGGCAGTCGACAAAAAACCTCAAAGCAACTAACGTCTCTCAATGTGCACCTCAATACTAAGCGTCCTACCTTGGTGGACACATTGCAGAATGATGGATATAATTCGGTCAGTACTCAGGACTAGACAGCTTTAAATTGGTTGCTCTCCCTCTGCTATTCAATAAATGATTCTTCTGGTACGCTTTAGAAGTAGTTTGTGACGTGTACAGTGTTGAGATAAATAGTTCACACTATTTGACGCACGACGGTATTGTTCTGTTCGTTGTTTTCTTATTTCTTGCTTCTTTTTTAGCTCATTTTGCCTATATTTTTCTTTTTACGGTTTGGAACTGTGACAGTATAAATTGATTACCCATTATGTAGAAAGAAAGACATCAACGTAGATCCAGGCACATAAGGGTATCCTTTGAAGTTGCAACACTTCACAGCGAAACACAAACAAGAAGTGGATAGAAACGAGTGGCAACAGCTAACAGAAGTTGATGAAATATTTAAAACTTCAAAGGTAATAAAAGGGTCCAGATATCTACATCATTGTGAATGATTTCGACTTAGATCGCCAAAAGTCTCCAACCACTGATTCCTATAATCTATAAAACATCGACCAGGTAGCTCACTTTGCTACATGGCTCGGACCAAGAATCAGGAACTTCGTGCATTTGTGAAACGTCTTGGTCGGTCTACTCTCAAGTCTTATTTGACTAACATCACATATAAAGGTAGGGTGTGACTGGGCATACGTAACTCATATACAAGCCATCTTATTTGATGAAGGTTCACAACGTCATTGACAAAGTTGCCTTCTTTGTCTCATACTCTGGGCCTAACTTCGACATTGCTCAAACAGTGATTCGACCACTTGCAAGCAATACTAAATAAAACCTGTAATCCCTTTGTATCTTGTACTTTCAAGCGCCATATATTTGCCGTAATGGTTCCATACTGTTCGAGATATTCAACTTTCTAACAGTATTGCAGTGTAACCTAGCGACCAAGTACCAGCGTACATTTGTAATCAACTGTAAACCGCACTTATTTTGTGGTACTGCCTGGCTGCGCTTAACACAGTCATGTGGGGTGTATTTCAATGCTAAAACTCATTGTCTTAACTTCGAATGTTTTCACCAGCTCTAGATGATATTGTTGGCCACTGGTAACGTGACAGTACTTTTTATATTTCAACTTTAGTCAATACAGAGAAGTCAAATAATCACACTGATTAGCAACTGGAGAGTAACCAGCTTCATATTTTCTAGTCGTAGGTGCTGACCGAATTCTATGGATCATTCTTCGATGTGGCCACCAGACTAGGGAACGAACCATCTCAGTGCACTCCGATCGACATTAGTTGGATGGAGACAATCAACAGCATGCCTTGGATCTAGGTTTCGTTTTTTTGGCGTTCATCAGGAAGGCGTGTCTGCGACCTCGATGGAACTTATGTTCTGTCTGGGACTCGAACCCGCGTCACCCAGTGCCGTTACCAGAGTCCTAAACACTGAGCTATTCGGGCCATGATTGACCTCTTGTAAGATTGGATGAAGTACATTGCTTAGTCATTGGGGAGTAATCAACTTCATGCTGTTTAGTCAGAGAATCTCTTGATATCCACTTCGACACAGTATGATGACAAGGATGTAAGACGGTAGTGATGCAAGCGTGAGTGGTGGTAATTGTTTTCCACTATTATTAGATTTTATAGCGTAATAGTTTTAGCCACAGAGCGAATGTTTGTAAAAGTTAAACGGAAAAAACTGCAATACGTATAAAGTCGACATGAAACTTATGTAGGTTTAGATTAATCTTTGCAGAATTTAAAGTTATAATTTTCTCGATAAGGATGTCTTATGTGAGATCATATTGTTGATTTATAGAATTCTTAAGGACTAACAAGTTATGCAAATAATTGAGAAAGGGAAAGAAATTTACAAATCTTATTTTCAAGTACTCTATTGAAATTATAACCTCTTCTTTAAAGAAGTGATTTTGAAGGACTGTTCTTTTAGTACTTCTTTACAAATTACAAACGAGGCTGTGATTGACATTCAGTTGTAACTTCAAAATGTTTTATGAAAATTATGCGATGGAGGTGTCTTCTTATTTCACAAAATGCTTTTGTAAACATTTGAAATAAAAGAATGTAAATGCAACCTATAACTTGGCGGAAAGGCTTACAAATTATTGCTAAATTTTACACCTTGTGTTATTCACCCAGCATGTTTGAGTACTCTCTGCACGCGCTTGTTTTTTTTCTTGGAATCATCAGATCAAGGCTCCATAATATGTCCTCATAGATTCGAAATCGCTATTGCAAATTCTTCGTGTACTTTGAACGAAATAAGTCAACCATTCAAGCAAACCAATTGTGTAAGCGTATCGGTTGACATCAGTAGTTGGAAATCACTCTAACCAGTTGACAGTGTTATTTGTTATTCACATCGAGGACATCTAAACATGGAATAGTTTGTTACCGTGCTTATCAGAGATGCATTCATGTCATTTGATTTGATTTGTTCGGAATAAAAACCAAGGCAACTGTCGTCTGTAAGATTTTTAGTTCCAGGTAAGAATGACACATTGAAGTGTAACTAGCTAACTCAACTAACTGACTAGTTTTCCAGTAATACGGAGAATTTAGCTGCTTGAACTGCATCGATCCAGATACATTGCTGATAAAATTGTCTCGAAACGAATGAGACTGTCTACCGATGAAGATCACCTCAGTCTAGCTCCAACACTAATTGATCTTAGTGGATCCTAACTATTCATATCGATCAGCAGTACACATAATGCAAATCTTACTTTCTTGACATCATTGTTAGTCTCAAAATTTGTGATCTGAACACTTCTCTTTCCAATAGAATCCATCCAAAAATTGAGTTGCACATGTTTGTGTCATTCTCTTTATACCATAAGAGTCCTGCAAACACTTGCTTGTCTGGTAGTTTGAATTTTATCTCCATACTTCTAATGATAGGAACATCAGTTGGAATAGAATTGTCATGATTAATTACGAGTTACTTGAAATGTATGCAGTTCCCTTTCCCGTTAACTTGACATTATTTCTCGTTAGTACTTGGAAGCGTCCCGGATAAAATAAAAATATTTTCAAGAGAGGTATATATATATATATATATATATATATATATATATATATATATATATATATATATATATATATGTTCAGTTCTGGAATCACCATCATCTCTTGTGATTTGTATTGGTATTCAGCAATTTAACAACCATACTGTTCAGCTATCATCATATTACTAAAGTTTACCTTGTGGTGGTGACGTTTATGATTGATTCAACTCCATGTGACCTATAAATGAGCCCAGCTAGTTTTACCTTGGAATTTATGATGCAACAATCACATATATTGTTTACAGTTTATATATATATATATATATATATATATATATATATATATATGAAACAAAATATATGTATAAGTTCATAGTGAAGTGAAAAGTAAATACAAAAAAAGTACAGTTTTAGGCGGTAACCTTCATCCCCCTTAACTTTCAAGTAAACCTATATGTTTTACTTTTTTCGTTCTTCTTCTTTTTTCGCCTTTTTCTTCTATTCTTCCACTTTCTTATCAATTTGAATTAAATTTTTCTCATAAGCAGATAGAATTATGTGGATGGATGGTAAGTAGGTAGGTGACCGATAGCTGCTACCTTGACGTGGTGGTCGGGCTTGCATATCACAATGACCCAACGAGCTATGCTGGTGGAACGCTTGTTCCCTCGAGGTCCTACCATACCAGAAAGGTCTGTTGGGTAGTGGTTAGACGAAAAGCAGTTACCGTCATAGTGTAAATTGCTATACTATGATGGGGGTCTGAGGGCGAAGTCGTACTGCTGCTAGCTGGATGGGGTGTGACAGCAGTAAGGTGTTTCCCTTGGATGACCAGCAGTGCCAAGCTGATGCTGCCTTCTCAGTGGAAGGGGGGGTTAGAAAAGGTCGGCCCCAAAAATAACACACTCCACCACGCCCCACGGTCTGCCGGGCCGGCGGTGTTGGTTCACTTGTCGTTTCCTTTCGCTCATCCGGCCCCAAAAATACAAAAATTCAAAATAATCATACTCAAAAGGCTGGGTGTGACAGGCCTCAAGCAGATGTCCGATGGGCTCTGCGGTCACACAAATCTCTTTCAGGTACCTTAAGAAGAAATAGCCTTCCACGGTGTGGGCAGCCGGGAAGTGTCAACCGCCCTCACAACTCTGTCAGCACCCAAGTTTCTTCTGACTGCTATCCTCCTCCTCCATCATTACCTTCTAATCTTCCTTCACGTCTCTTAATTAATGATGCTGCATCATCTTCAATTTCTCCTACCTCTGCAGCCTTCGACAACGATCTGAGTCCACAGAACAGTGTCCCTGGTCTCCTTAAACCACGCTCCAAATTACATATTGGAGCCTTCAATGTCCGCACCCTCCGTCAAATTGGCCAACAGGCTTCGTTGGCAAAGACTCTAGCAACTCGGGCATGGATGTGTGCTGTGTTTGTGAGACACGCATACAGGACCCAAGTGTGGTTATTCACCTGACCTCTCCTGACCAATCTGGTGAATCTGCAAAATTCACCCTTCGAGTTTCTGGAGATTCGATAGCTAGCTCTCGTGGTCTTGCAGGTGTAGGTATAGCATTAAGCACCAGGGCAGAAAACTCACTACTAGACTGGATCCCAGTTGATAGTCGCCTCTGCGCTATGAGGCTGAACGGCACAGTGAGAACTAAAAGGAATAGTGAGACTCGCCGTTGTCTCTTTGTAATCTCTGCTTACGCACCCACTGACTGTAGTTCGGATGAAGTGAAGGACGAGTTCTACCATAAACTGTCTAACCTCCTCTCGAAAGCCAAACGTTCGGACGTAGTGGTTGTTGCAGGTGACCTCAACGCACAGGTGGGTAGACTGAGTGAGGCAGAAAGGCACTTAGGTGGCACTTTCGGAATCCCAGCTGAACGTACAGATAACGGTGATCGCCTATTACAACTATGCTCAGATAACCGCCTATTTTTAGCCAGCACAAATTTCAGACATAAAGAAAGGCACTGTCTGACCTGGCGTCCACCGAGCTCGACTCAGCGATGGACACAGATAGACCACATTGCTATTAGTCATCGCTGGAGAGGATCGGTGGAAGACTGCCGCTCCTTCTGGAGTACGTGTTTGGACAGCGATCATGCGTTGGTCCGAGCACGTATATGCCTGCGTCTCAATGGACGTAGAAAAAATTTGGCAACAAAACCACTACGAGTTCTGCTGGACAACGAAAACACCAAAGCCGTGTTCAGTGAGAAGTTGGCTAGGCAGTTATCGGAACAAAAGACTGTCACTCATCCAGAAGAAGCTTGGTGCCATCTTCAGTCTACTGTAAAAGCAGCACTGGAGACTGTAGCCGACTCCAAGATAATGGCTAAAAAGAGCCAGTGGATATCAGCAGCTTCTTCCAAACTAATGGATGCACGTGAATGCATCCCTGCAGGCTCTGAGTACAATGAAGAGCGAGCGCAACTTAAAAATAAACTGACGAAAAGTCTGCGCAACGATCGTGAACAGTGGTGGGCAGCAAAGGCTAAAGAGATGGAAAAGGCAGCGGCGATCGGTAACAGTAGACAGTTATTTAGACTTATTAAGGAGACTGGGGGGAAATGGTCAACAACAGTTAGTGAGGTTATAGCGGAGAAGGACGGATCGGCGATTCACTCGCAGGGAAGGCGACTGGGACGATGGGCAGAACACTTTGAGGAACAGTTTAACTGGCCTCCAGCCACCATTGCGCTGCCCGCTATCCAGTCGGACCCTGAATGGGACATAGAGACAGGTCCCCCAACACTAGAAGAAGTTGAGAAAGCGGTAGGTAGCCTGAAACGGGGAAGGGCAGCAGGACCAGACGGACTACCTGCTGAGGTATACAAGAATGGTGGTAGAGTTCTCTTAGTCAGGCTAACGGAAGTGTTAGCCAGTATATGGGAATCAAATACGATCCCCTCCGACTGGTCTAAGTCACTGATCATCCCAGTCTTCAAGAAAGGCGAGAAGTCCTCTTGTGATAACCACAGAGGAATCAGCCTGACAAACATAGTGTCTAAGATCCTAAGTTCTATAATTCTCCGACGCCTGAGTGGAGCTCGGGAACAGCAAGCCCGAGAAAACCAGGCAGGCTTTAGACCTGGCCGTGGATGTATCGACCAAATATTCACACTGCGCCAGGTCCTGGAACATAGGCATGCTTACAGACGCCCGACAATAGCTGTATTTCTCGACCTGAAGGCGGCATTTGACTCCGTTGATCGAGAAGTCTTATGGCAGTGTCTGTCACTGAAAGGCGTGCCTAGTAAGTACATCACCTTATTGAAAGCTCTCTACTCGAACACTTGTGGGCATGTTAGAGCCTATGGTGAGTTGTCCAGGGAGCTATACTCATCAAGTGGTGTCCGTCAAGGATGCCCACTATCCCCATTCTTATTTAATTTTATCATAGATATTCTTATGGAGGTTTCCCTCTCGTCACCTAATTACAAAGACGTTGACCGGACCACAGGTGAATTTTCCTTAGATCTAGAATATGCAGATGACATAGTCCTGTTAGGTGAAGACGCTGACAAGATGCAGAGTCTTCTGAACACTTTGAGTGGGAATTTGAGAATGTTTGGGATGCGATTTTCACCACCCAAATGCAAATTTTTGCTCCAGGACTGGTCTTCAGCGGTACCGCGGTTAACAATAGAGAGTGAAGTGGTTGAGTGTGTTGACCACTTCACTTACCTGGGAAGTAGGATCAACTCCGGTGGGTTAGTTGCCGATGAGATTTCTGCACGGATACAAAAGGCTCGATTGGCTTTTGCCAATTTGCGCCACCTATGGCGCCGCCGTGATATTCGTTTGTCTATTAAGGGTCGCGTGTACTGCACAGCAGTCCGCTCTGTTCTACTGTATGGCTGTGAAACATGGCCATTGAAAGTGGAAGACATGAGAAGGTTACAGGTATTTGACCACCGTTGCCTTCGTAGTATAGGACGTATTCCGTGGTGTCACCATGTGAGTAATGCAGAAGTTAGGTGTAGAGTTTTAGGGAGAAGAGGTAAGTCAGTCGACGAGGTTGTGAACCTTCATCGACTGAGATGGTTGGGACACGTACTACGTATGCCTAGTCACCGATTGCCTCGTCACACAATGTTGGCTGAGGTGGGTTCAGGCTGGAAAAAGGCCCGAGGTGGCCAGACTAAAACATGGCACCAATGTATGAAGTCTCTGACTGTTGGTTTAAGCCATGTAGGACGATGCAGACTAGGTGGTTGGGGTCCACGGGACAAGAGGAACCAGTGGTTGGAGACCCTAGGTGATATGGCTCAGAACCGAAGTCAGTGGCGCAGATGTATACACACATTATCCTCATCTTAACAACGCTATACCGAATCTCACTATTTTGTCACTCCTCTTTCCTTTCTTCTCATACTTTATATTTCTTTTGACTGCATTCACTTATCTTCATCCTTCACCTCACTACCTTTTTACTTGATGTGCTGATATGAGGTGTGGCAACTCGGACCGTTACGCAGTAATGCCTGGTCCTATGTTGATAATGATGATGATGATGAGGTAGGTGAAACCATGTGGGTGAGATAAAACACTAATCTATCATTATGTATTTGGCTAGGGTGTTTATATAATCGTCTTCTTCAATGTCTTTTACAACTTTTTTTTCTCTCAACCACTTATATTTGTGTCTTTTGAAGTGGATTTGATGAAAACTGAACTCATTGAAAAAAGTCGTAGGGATTTTTGTTATTATCACAATTTTCATAGGTTTTAATTTTGGGTTGAGATAATGAAACGGTGAGTTATGAGAGTGTGTTTTAGACTCAATATTAGTCTTGCAGATGTATCCACCTTCTTGGAGGCTTTCAACTTGATTTTGAAGGTAGGTTCATTGCACTAGATAGTGAGTAGTGTGAACCTACATCTGCTCCTCCTGCTGATCTTGTGTTCAGTAGGCTGCGTCTCCACTTTCTACAAATTGAGATGATGTCGATCTCAATTTTAGCGTAGTGTGTCCACCTGGTGAAATCAAATCCATTTCGCTTTGTGAATGTCCTTATGCTTGTACACACTACTTCCAACCACTAAATCGTTGAATGCGCAAAAATCTGCCAACAGTTTTCTATTCTCGTTCATCATTTGTGCGAGTGCTTCCCGACCCATTATGAGTTCTCTTCCTTTGTTTTCTTTTCACAGTTTGGCATTCGTAATACATATTTTTAATTTTGATGTTGCCAACTGGAGTCTTGTCTAGTACTGATTACTGTTGTCTATAAAATTCTTCTCTTCATCTGCATTATTTTTAGGTGTACAGCATTGTATGATTGTGACTTTGCTTCCTTTTGAGTTGAATCGTGCTTTCATTATCCTGGAGGAGGAGATTGGTTTCCACTGCATGAAAGAGAGCCTTTGATGTTCCTGGTGAAACCATGATAGCCACTCGAAAACTCAGTGTGCTCGTGGTTGTCGTATGAGTGACAATATCGGAGTAGATGATTGACTGTGACTTGACAGTTTGGAGAATCCACTTCCATTCCATCTGCTGATTCCTCGCAGATTCCCAGCACTACAATGCGATACCTCCCCATCTCTTTTGCATGGTTCATACATGGTGCGGACATTCCATGTCCCCATCCTTGCTTTCGCTTTCATCTAGAGAGAGAAGACACATCGGCCGACTGGCTTCCCCAAGGCTTTGACCAACCGGTGTCATTTCGTCTCTCCGATTCCGGAGAGGAATACGTTTTTTTTTTCATTTTTATATTTTCTTTAGCGATTGGATTTGTTTTACGGGGTAGTGTTGGTTGCCCTACGCCCAACTTTCCTTCTTTATCCAGGCATAGCACCGGCTAGTATCTAGTAAACTAGTTAACCAGGCGAGGTTTTCTTGCTACTCATGGTGATTAATATTATGTCTCGTTATGGCACTTTTGTGTCAACGGTCACACCTTGTAATCTTTCCTGGGTGGCTTCCAATTTAAATTTTGTAACACCACATGTAAGTAGTTGAGAAATATCTACATTCACGGTGCCATTTGTGAGTCATTAGCAATCTAATCATCCTGTTTAAGATATACTGGTGCATCGAAGTTAGCTAGTCAGCTTCAGTTGGTCTGAACAACTCAGCTCCTCGGGTTGGATTTTTCTGAGTTCACAGTTGATGAGCTCAGCCTCGGTTGAGCTTAACGGCCGTTCAGTGTTTAGACCGCTGTCGTCTAGCTGGGAAATCTCAAGATATGCCTGAATGGTTTACAACTATTCAATTTGTTCTATAGTACATAACAACAGTATGCATCATTGTTCACCATTACGCTGTGTTATGTCATCTTTTTTACCACCTTCAATCTGATTTATTCGTTTTTGTCTTAAATGGAAAAGAAGTCGACAAACCAAGACAGCTAGATAATTTGTTCCTTTTCTGTGGTCTTCTTCAAGTTTTTCCCTCAACCACTTGAATTGTTAGCTTCATTTCCCATTTTTTGTAAAACTAACTCTTTCATCAATGTAAACTGTTTAATCTCTGTACTCTTTTCTTTTTGTTTCAGTACTTTACTCCTTTATTGTAACTGTTGCTTGTTGACGTAATCGTTGTTATGCGTTGATTAGTCACTGGATCGTAACCAATTTATAATGTCTATTCCTACAAGCTGAATGAATCCTATCAATCATTTTGAAATGTAGTCATTTAGTTAGGAGACTTATCATCTCGGTGCAGTTTGACTGATGTTAGTTAGCTAGAGGCGATTACCATGATGCTCTGAACCTAATTTTCGAAATTATTGGCTTTCGTCAGCCTGGTGTACCTAGTATCTCTAAAGAACTGACGTTACGTGAGGGATTTGAACACGCAGCACCCAGTGCTACTATCAGAGACGTCACTGAATAGCTCAGTGATAGCATCTCTTACTGCAGCACTGAGCAAAACGGGCTTGAATCTCTGAAAGGACACGGGTAGTTTTCGGTCAATGCTAAGCACTCAGAGCTAGACAGCTTCGTTGATTACTCATTTGTGATCAATTCATTCGCAAAATCCAGTCCTACAGGGGATCAGTCATGATATGAATGGCTTAGTAGTAAGTATTCGATGCACACTGAGTGATAGAGGCTTGAGTCGTTTGCGGAACATCAGTTTCTTCCTTGTTACAAATACGCCTTGCTGACTAATCTTAGCAAACCAGAAACCTACGTTCATGGCGTGCTGCCGGTTACATCCAATCAACCAGATTAATATCGTATTTTGCGTCTAATCTTATCACTATTCCACCGAATCATTTACTCAGTCGAAAATTCATAGCATTTTTTTGTGAAAAAAAGTACTGTGTACCATTGTTGATGCTTTAGCGTTTACACTGGATGAATAACTACAGTAATCGTTTGCCCTATATACTGTTGTACACTTGGTATAAAGCTCTGGACCCTAACTTTCAAACTTGTTGGCGTTAGTCACCCGTGTATCTCCTACCTAAAGGGAACTCATATTCCCAAACAGATCTGATTCCACACCATCCAGCACTCCATCGGGAACCTGGCGATAGATGTTTTGAATCCGGCTGCGGTTTAAATTTTAATTTACCTTCAATCATCTCACAGTATCAAAAATGATTGTATTATGCCTGGAGAAGGTTTAAAAAAGATATTGATGCCTCTTAGTGTGCCACCATCCATTGATAGTCTTGATGGTTTCAATTTTCTGCTAAATTAAATGTGAGTGTGACCTGGTTCTTGTCACAAAAGTTTCTAACCCCTAATACTACTTATCTATCGTAACTGCACAATAAAAATCTGCTTTAAACTTCAATAGACACAGTCGCCTAGTAATTATTAGGTATATTGTTTCTCTTTAACATACTTTTATTAACTAATGAATTCTGAAATATAAGCTAAATTAATTAGATCGTTGAGTAGTTTTCTGCGTTTATCAAAACATCTAAGTATTTCTAACAATTTAGAGTTGTTCATTTCGTACGCATACTTATTGTGTTGAATACTGCACACATTTTCTACTCTTTTGTGGGTTACAAAAGTATCCGGACTACTGTCGACCATTTCTTCACTACTGTTCTTGTACAAAAGAAGAAGTATGTATAGAATGCTACCCTGAATCTGTTTTGGATTTGGTAATTTGAAATAAAATAGTTTTATACTTGGATCATATAACTTGCGCATTCAGCTGACTGACCGAGGGGATACAGAAACATTACCGGGGACCTTTCAGTAAGCATCAGCTTATGGTTCATATGAAGCGCCGGTGAATCGTTGCGCGTTTATATAACGTATTACGCTCTATGCGGTAACACACTGAAGATGTATAACATACAAAGCGTTTTATTACTGCTTCTCATAAAGTATCGCTTTAACATTTATTTCTTGAAATCATTGAGTTCACAATAATCAAATCGAGTAAATTGTTTACAATTGTTCAACGACAGTCTTTAATGTATTATCTAATGTGGTAGACAGTAAGACGACCTTACACATGCTGGTAAGAAGTCATTGTCTGTCTTATGACCTTTGCCCTTACTCTGAATTAGTCATACACTTTTAGTTACATGATTTCTGTTCATTATTATTTTTTTAGTTTCATTCATAGTATATCAGCAACAGTTTTATTCGATTAAACGATATGATCTGTAATACGAACAATTCAGCAATCTTCTTGATTGCTACTTGTTTCGGGTTTTGGGGGTAGTTCATTGAACCAATCGACTATTTCGTTCATGGGAGAGCTGATCACTTGGTTACACCACGCGATATCATGTCTACCTGTAATTAGCCTACCAATCGATTATCATTCCGTTATCTCGGACAACAATAATTTCTTCATACCACTATGCTAATTGAAAGAAGTTTCGTGGAGTCTATTTGAGGAGTATTGCTACAAAATAGGGGATCGATTGCCATACATTCAAAAGTATAGCTTGGTTGACTGTACGACTGACTATCATTTTCAGTTTGTGATAAGTTGCTTATTGCGGAAGTCCTACAAAAATGACTCATAGATGCTCTCAGTGAGGTGGCTATTGAGGTCGATAGCAGGCATTATTATTATACAACTGCAGACTACAGTTAATCCGTTTTGATTTCCGTCAGCCACATCTATTGTGTGAGAGCCAGTGACACTACCTGTCTACCCGAACCTCTGTAGATGGAGTGGGGCACGAACTTGTGACCCGTTGGCTGAAAGTTATCTCTCTAAACACATGAGCCACAACTATACACACAGTATAACATCCTGTTATACTATACACCTGTCCATCTTTCTGTACATATGCATAAAAGTTTCTCAACGATAATTTCTGTTTCAAAAGGGATTACGAGAATTCTGCTAAACTGTTATCTCTCATCACTATATATTCTTCATGGTCAGTTATGTGTACAAATATTCTCCATGATGCTTCCATTTCCCTTCATGTATGTATGTGTGTGCGTGTGTGTGACTTATTTTGAGATTATATCCAACTTGTAAAATGGAAGTTAAACGCAGCAGAAATGTAATTAATTATATCATGTGGTGTTATCGTTCGTCATATAGTTAACTTCGCAAGTTATAGATTTTTATGTGATAATAATGATTATCAAACAAGTGTCTTTTTCAGTACTGTCGTGTCGTATGTAATCGTTATTTAACTCACTATTTTATTATATACTCTCCTTTTACTACTTCTCATGCTTCTACTATGTGCTCTGCGATATGTTCTCTTCTTTATCAGTGTTAAAATACCAGTCAGCTGCAAGTAATGTTTTTTTACTAATATGTAATCTAAAATACGCTGTTTTCTTCTTAATGCATATGGTGAGATTTTGCAGAAAGCGACTGTTTGAAAAGGTGAATTCCCTTTTAAATATATAATCTCAGAAACTATGTTTACTTCCCTTTTCCTAGGAAGATGTTATTATTTAATGGCAACCAAGGTTTACACGCAATTAGCGGCCAAACGAATACCAGTTATAAAGTTACGTGTTGTAAACTTGCCGGGCTCAACTAGCTTAGGCAATCGAATAGTATCCCAAGTTTTTAAGTATTAAATGTGATGCATAGGTGAGTTTCGTGAACAATAAATTGGGTGGACCGTTGAACTCCGACCCAGTGGCTGAATGGTAATCTGCTGACTGTGAAACGTGACTATCTTGGGCTCCATCCTTCTCAAGGTCATGGGTTTGCAGCACTGAAGAGTCGTAAAGTGGAATTAAATCTTCTTCCAGTTCTCACAGGTTTACAGTGGTTCTCTAGGTGATACCCATCCGTGATAAAAATTTAATTGAAACCAGTAAATTCCCATAGACACTCGTTTGAACAAGTATGTTTACTAGGCTATAAACCATACTTTGTATCTGAGGATTTGTCATACGACTGGATTGTCCTAGTCGAAGTAGGTAGAGTGAATTGTGAACCCGAGAGCTGGTACTTGAAAGTCGAGTATTTTGATCAATAAACCATGTCTCCACATATGCCTTATTCAAAAATAAATTAAACCAGCTTGATAGTACTCAATGGGTCAATAGCATTCGTGGTAACTTTGACTCACTCTAATTAGCGATTCATTTTTAATGGAAAGCTTCTTCATCTATAGACGTTTAAAAAACTAGATATTCCCATTAACATCCGTCTTCCTATAATAAATGAGGCTGATAGCCTTGTGCATAATCATGTAGATGGTTGCTTAGTTGCAATTATAGTTTAACTATTGGAAGGATAAATTGGTTTATCATAAATAAAATACGCATTTCGACTGTTGAAAAGTAGTTCAATCCATTTGAGGAACATTCACTTTTATCCTGTCAAGATAATGATGTGAACTTTCTTCTTTCTCAAATCTGTATCGTAATTCATATACAGGATTTCTTCCCGATTTCAACTTTACTGATGTCTGAATACTTGCTCATATTAATTGTCTGGAATTTTTGTATACTGTAATTCAGGTGAACCACGTAAATTACTATCACTTTTTCCGTTATGTATAACCTGCTTCGGGTTTTTTTCTCAGTTTTAAGTGATTTATGCTAATTATAAGATTTTATCTGCATAATTGTATACCATCTTGTGTTCTGTTCCGTATTTTCTCAAGGTCCTACCTCAGAGAGTAAATCGGCCTATCAAACATCTGGAGGATTTCGCGAACGTCGTCATATCCGTGAACGTAACCCACCTGAAAGAATACTGTCTAGTAAATCATTTTCCACTGCCTCAGATGTAGAACGTCGTATATCAGATCATAGTAATTCATTGTACAGTGGACGATCCGAGTATTCACCTTCTGCATATTCAAATTCAAATAAATCCTTTAACACTACTGCTGCAACTGCTACTACTAACCAGAATGAAAATGATGTAAAAGGCATTATTCAAAGGGTAATTATTAGTAGATATCATCTCTTTGTTTAATATCGGAATACTTTAATCACTTCTGTTATCAATGAAAAAGGAAGTAACTTAGCTAACAGTAACATTTCTACCCCTTGGTATTAAAGGATTCTAGGTGGAGTCTTCAAAAGGATATTAGACTCTACTGAGATTGTTTATTCGGCAGGTATAGCAGCAAGATCAACATCCTGTCTACTGAAACCAACCAAACTAACTGCCAATACACTTTATCACAATGGAGTGTTTCGTAATTTACTTGTTTGATGTGTTTCAGTCAACATTAATTCGATTTCTACCTAATTATCAATTAGTCTACTTGATGCTGACCTACTGAGAGATGTCAACCATATCTGCGTTTCTGAGTGACACTAGTTTAAATACTTAATAATACTTCATTTTGGATTTTAAGCTTACGTCTTCTTAACGAGTGCCACAATGTGCGACACCCATGTCTAATTAGAGACATAAGGTAGGTGTAGTTTTATTCCGTATCAACATTCTAGGGGGAAAGGGGGGAAGCTTAATGTTACTAATCTGGTAATCATAACCTCGATAAGTGGAGCAAGGGGCTAACCCCATGACTCATGAGTTAGAACTCTAGTACTTAAACCAAAGTTCCATAATCTATAATTTGTTTCACTATGGTTTTACATAAAGGATGCTTGTAGGTCAAAAGTATAAATCAAGAAGCCGAAAGTTCATTTGACTTATGATATGTTCATAATGATCAATCGACCAGAAAAATATCAATCCCCTGTTAAATGAGATCAGTTTAGTAAATCTTTTGTACTCGATGCTCATACTTTCCGTTGAAAAACTGATGTATCAAGGGTGTTTATGCACAAGTAAGAACTGTGACCCTGGTCATGTGAGCAAGAAATTTTCAGCCATAAGTTTATTGAAAGGTTCAACTATTTCTCTGCTTTTATTATTATTATTTGACCCTTGTGTTCCTAGTGGAGCATAGAGCTTCAATACCACGTCAACATTTCACTCTCTTCTCTCCAGTCTTTTCAACCTATCTCCACCACTGCTCACAAGCTTTCATTCCTTCCTCACACCACCTCCTCCATGTCACCATCGGATCAGATGCCCAACTCATTGTTTCCCATGCACGTTGCATTCGACGACCTGGCCTGACCTGAGGCATGATGTCTACAAACCATTTTCTCAATGTATTCCCAATCCATCTGAACCTTCTTCTGCATATCCGCTGGACGATGGGTTCTTGTTTCGTTGGTTCGTTGCCAGCTAGCCAGCCAGCCAGCCAGAGTTACTTGTTGCTTATTCTTACTATTCTCGCCATCCGATCTTCAATGTCAGTATCGAGTGAGCGTAGACGGCAGCTGTTGATGATGTACGTGTGTAGTTTGTTGGAAATGCCTTCTCTCAACCATCACAAATGAGCACTGACTTACTTGACTGACAGTATTGAAAATCCGGATGTTGTTCACGTTTTATGCTGAGTTGAGTTGAGTTGAGTTGAGTGGAGTGGAGTAGATCTGCACACTGATTGATTTCAAGTTAATGAAGGCCTGTCTTGCTGTCTTTCCAATCGTGGTATCGACATGCTCATCTGAGCCTGTGCCGCCTGTAGTTGAAACGATGCTGCCCTACCTAGGTAGGTGAGAGAGACAACTTCGTTTAGATTTCTCCCGTTGATGATGATTGGTGCTTGTTGTTGGTTGGGTATCTTCATCACCTCTGTCTTCTCTACGTTCACCTGAAAGAAGTTCTGTCTTCCTTCGCTGCCCTGCCTCTTCTATCATCTTGTTGGTTTTTGCCTGTAGATCTTCGAGTTTGTGTGACAAGACATTGGAAATGAATCACCATCGTCGGTGAGATTCAAATCTTGATCTGGGGTCTTTTCATCGGTCCAGACAGCCAGCGTATGCCCCTCTTCTTGCTCCTCACAGTTGTCTGTTGTATGGTCCAGTCCAGTCCAGTCCACTTCAGTGTGGTGTAGTGTAGTGTAGTGTAGTGTAGTGCAGTGCAGTGCATTCGACCACAATCAGGAAGATGATGGGTGATAGTAGATGATCGCGTTGTCTTACTTCTTCCTGTCTTCACTTCAGAGTCGTCACTGAGCTGTCCACTGTGAATCAGTTGGCATGTAGCATCATATAGCATTGTATATAACTGTTGTTGAATGAGGTTTATAAAGATTTTTGGCACTAAAATCGTAGTTTTGAAGGAGGTGCCTGCCAAATTACTTCTCGTTCGACGCTGTGGAAGGCCTTTTCAAATTCGATGAAGTTGAGTTGAGTTGACTGCCATTCTATGCTCTGTTCTGTGATGATGCGTGGTGTAGCGTTGCGACTTCATCTGCATATGATTTGTTCTTCCTGAAGTCAGCCAGCCAGCCAGCCTGTTGTGGTCATAATTTTGAATGCAGAGCATCTTTTAGTCTCTCCAGGATGATGCTTGGGGTTTAGTGGAGGATGATTCCGTGCCAGTTCTTGCAAAGGCTTATGTCTCCCTTCTTTGGGAGTTAGACAAGTTAGCCCTTCTTCCCATCGGCAGGTGCCTTTCTTTCCTTCCAAAGCTTCTGCAGTATTGGTGTGAGCATGTCCGTTGCTGTTGTCTCTGCCTCTGTTTTCAGTGCTTTTGGTGGAATTCCATCTGTTCCTGCTGTTTTCCCGTATTTCATTAGTTTTATGGCATTCAGGAATTCTGCTTTTGTCGGAGAGCCTGTGTTCACTGATAGTTGTGTGACTGGATTGCAGGTGGTATTTCTGGATGAAGTGCAGGTGGTCGTGGTCGATTCAAGAGTTTTCTAAAATTGTCAACCCATATTTTCCTTTGTTTCTGCTGTTTGGTAATAAAGATTTTCTTCACTATCTTTCATTGGTTCATCTCTTCCTTTTCTTCAACTGTCTGTAATCATTCTCGGGAGTTTGAAAGTTCGTATGCTAACCATCATTTGTCGATTCCTCTTTACGCTTATGCACTTTCTCAGATTGTAGCATTTACTTTTTCGTCTAGCTTTTTGTTCTCTACAAATTTCTGCGTTGATTTTTGTGTGTGTATGTCCGGCGTGAGAACACCGGCTTTGAGACGCAGTTTTCTTCACACTTGCAGCATAAACTATGGATGTACATGCATTATTTGTTTTATTTGTGCTATTTCACGAATATAGTCGGTTAAATTTATCTTATGCAGCCTGAAAACCATAAGGTTTACCTGTATTACAACGATTCAGTAGTATCATAAACTATAACACCATAGATTTAACTTATGGCCCTGTTCACTGACATCTCTTCTTGGTTTCTAATTTGCTTTATTATTTATTAACGTGAGTTTATCGATAATTTGCTTGAAACTGCAGGTGATGTCGTTTACTAACGTAAGTTGGATTGGTTGGAGTTATCCGGATTTCTTTTCTTTCTGATATTAAGGATTACATCAACTATTGAAACTCTTGATGTTTCTAACCCACATCAGAAGCATGATCTGAATCCAGATGAGCAATTCAATAGTCCTGTGTACATCATCTGTTTGAGTTTATGCTTGCGAAACAGAAGGAAGTCACCATACATTGTGAAGACAATGATTCTTCTTAGTTGGTTATATAGGCAGTCGACAAAAAACCTCAAAGCAACTAACGTCTCTCAATGTGCACCTCAATACTAAGCGTCCTACCTTGGTGGACACATTGCAGAATGATGGATATAATTCGGTCAGTACTCAGGACTAGACAGCTTTAAATTGGTTGCTCTCCCTCTGCTATTCAATAAATGATTCTTCTGGTACGCTTTAGAAGTAGTTTGTGACGTGTACAGTGTTGAGATAAATAGTTCACACTATTTGACGCACGACGGTATTGTTCTGTTCGTTGTTTTCTTATTTCTTGCTTCTTTTTTAGCTCATTTTGCCTATATTTTTCTTTTTACGGTTTGGAACTGTGACAGTATAAATTGATTACCCATTATGTAGAAAGAAAGACATCAACGTAGATCCAGGCACATAAGGGTATCCTTTGAAGTTGCAACACTTCACAGCGAAACACAAACAAGAAGTGGATAGAAACGAGTGGCAACAGCTAACAGAAGTTGATGAAATATTTAAAACTTCAAAGGTAATAAAAGGGTCCAGATATCTACATCATTGTGAATGATTTCGACTTAGATCGCCAAAAGTCTCCAACCACTGATTCCTATAATCTATAAAACATCGACCAGGTAGCTCACTTTGCTACATGGCTCGGACCAAGAATCAGGAACTTCGTGCATTTGTGAAACGTCTTGGTCGGTCTACTCTCAAGTCTTATTTGACTAACATCACATATAAAGGTAGGGTGTGACTGGGCATACGTAACTCATATACAAGCCATCTTATTTGATGAAGGTTCACAACGTCATTGACAAAGTTGCCTTCTTTGTCTCATACTCTGGGCCTAACTTCGACATTGCTCAAACAGTGATTCGACCACTTGCAAGCAATACTAAATAAAACCTGTAATCCCTTTGTATCTTGTACTTTCAAGCGCCATATATTTGCCGTAATGGTTCCATACTGTTCGAGATATTCAACTTTCTAACAGTATTGCAGTGTAACCTAGCGACCAAGTACCAGCGTACATTTGTAATCAACTGTAAACCGCACTTATTTTGTGGTACTGCCTGGCTGCGCTTAACACAGTCATGTGGGGTGTATTTCAATGCTAAAACTCATTGTCTTAACTTCGAATGTTTTCACCAGCTCTAGATGATATTGTTGGCCACTGGTAACGTGACAGTACTTTTTATATTTCAACTTTAGTCAATACAGAGAAGTCAAATAATCACACTGATTAGCAACTGGAGAGTAACCAGCTTCATATTTTCTAGTCGTAGGTGCTGACCGAATTCTATGGATCATTCTTCGATGTGGCCACCAGACTAGGGAACGAACCATCTCAGTGCACTCCGATCGACATTAGTTGGATGGAGACAATCAACAGCATGCCTTGGATCTAGGTTTCGTTTTTTTGGCGTTCATCAGGAAGGCGTGTCTGCGACCTCGATGGAACTTATGTTCTGTCTGGGACTCGAACCCGCGTCACCCAGTGCCGTTACCAGAGTCCTAAACACTGAGCTATTCGGGCCATGATTGACCTCTTGTAAGATTGGATGAAGTACATTGCTTAGTCATTGGGGAGTAATCAACTTCATGCTGTTTAGTCAGAGAATCTCTTGATATCCACTTCGACACAGTATGATGACAAGGATGTAAGACGGTAGTGATGCAAGCGTGAGTGGTGGTAATTGTTTTCCACTATTATTAGATTTTATAGCGTAATAGTTTTAGCCACAGAGCGAATGTTTGTAAAAGTTAAACGGAAAAAACTGCAATACGTATAAAGTCGACATGAAACTTATGTAGGTTTAGATTAATCTTTGCAGAATTTAAAGTTATAATTTTCTCGATAAGGATGTCTTATGTGAGATCATATTGTTGATTTATAGAATTCTTAAGGACTAACAAGTTATGCAAATAATTGAGAAAGGGAAAGAAATTTACAAATCTTATTTTCAAGTACTCTATTGAAATTATAACCTCTTCTTTAAAGAAGTGATTTTGAAGGACTGTTCTTTTAGTACTTCTTTACAAATTACAAACGAGGCTGTGATTGACATTCAGTTGTAACTTCAAAATGTTTTATGAAAATTATGCGATGGAGGTGTCTTCTTATTTCACAAAATGCTTTTGTAAACATTTGAAATAAAAGAATGTAAATGCAACCTATAACTTGGCGGAAAGGCTTACAAATTATTGCTAAATTTTACACCTTGTGTTATTCACCCAGCATGTTTGAGTACTCTCTGCACGCGCTTGTTTTTTTTCTTGGAATCATCAGATCAAGGCTCCATAATATGTCCTCATAGATTCGAAATCGCTATTGCAAATTCTTCGTGTACTTTGAACGAAATAAGTCAACCATTCAAGCAAACCAATTGTGTAAGCGTATCGGTTGACATCAGTAGTTGGAAATCACTCTAACCAGTTGACAGTGTTATTTGTTATTCACATCGAGGACATCTAAACATGGAATAGTTTGTTACCGTGCTTATCAGAGATGCATTCATGTCATTTGATTTGATTTGTTCGGAATAAAAACCAAGGCAACTGTCGTCTGTAAGATTTTTAGTTCCAGGTAAGAATGACACATTGAAGTGTAACTAGCTAACTCAACTAACTGACTAGTTTTCCAGTAATACGGAGAATTTAGCTGCTTGAACTGCATCGATCCAGATACATTGCTGATAAAATTGTCTCGAAACGAATGAGACTGTCTACCGATGAAGATCACCTCAGTCTAGCTCCAACACTAATTGATCTTAGTGGATCCTAACTATTCATATCGATCAGCAGTACACATAATGCAAATCTTACTTTCTTGACATCATTGTTAGTCTCAAAATTTGTGATCTGAACACTTCTCTTTCCAATAGAATCCATCCAAAAATTGAGTTGCACATGTTTGTGTCATTCTCTTTATACCATAAGAGTCCTGCAAACACTTGCTTGTCTGGTAGTTTGAATTTTATCTCCATACTTCTAATGATAGGAACATCAGTTGGAATAGAATTGTCATGATTAATTACGAGTTACTTGAAATGTATGCAGTTCCCTTTCCCGTTAACTTGACATTATTTCTCGTTAGTACTTGGAAGCGTCCCGGATAAAATAAAAATATTTTCAAGAGAGGTATATATATATATATATATATATATATATATATATATATATATATATATATATATATATGTTCAGTTCTGGAATCACCATCATCTCTTGTGATTTGTATTGGTATTCAGCAATTTAACAACCATACTGTTCAGCTATCATCATATTACTAAAGTTTACCTTGTGGTGGTGACGTTTATGATTGATTCAACTCCATGTGACCTATAAATGAGCCCAGCTAGTTTTACCTTGGAATTTATGATGCAACAATCACATATATTGTTTACAGTTTATATATATATATATATATATATATATATATATATATATATATATGAAACAAAATATATGTATAAGTTCATAGTGAAGTGAAAAGTAAATACAAAAAAAGTACAGTTTTAGGCGGTAACCTTCATCCCCCTTAACTTTCAAGTAAACCTATATGTTTTACTTTTTTCGTTCTTCTTCTTTTTTCGCCTTTTTCTTCTATTCTTCCACTTTCTTATCAATTTGAATTAAATTTTTCTCATAAGCAGATAGAATTATGTGGATGGATGGTAAGTAGGTAGGTGAAACCATGTGGGTGAGATAAAACACTAATCTATCATTATGTATTTGGCTAGGGTGTTTATATAATCGTCTTCTTCAATGTCTTTTACAACTTTTTTTTCTCTCAACCACTTATATTTGTGTCTTTTGAAGTGGATTTGATGAAAACTGAACTCATTGAAAAAAGTCGTAGGGATTTTTGTTATTATCACAATTTTCATAGGTTTTAATTTTGGGTTGAGATAATGAAACGGTGAGTTATGAGAGTGTGTTTTAGACTCAATATTAGTCTTGCAGATGTATCCACATATTATTTTAGTCGTCATATCATATTTTGTTGCCTTTTCACCCCGACGGATAGCCGCTACATTGACGTGGTGATCGGACTTGCATTTCATAATTACTTAACGAGCGATACTAATGAAGCACTTGTTACCTCGAGATTCTACCATACCATAAAGATCTGTTGGATAGTGGTTAGACAAAAAGCAGTTACCGTTATAGTGTGAAGTTTCACGCTTTGACGGGGTTCTGAGGGCGAAGTTGTACTACTGGCTGGAGGGGAGTGTGACAGGAGTAAGGTGTTACCTTTAGATGACCAGCAGATTCACGCTGATGCTCCCTCCTCTATGGGAAAGGGATGGGTAGAAAAGGTCGGCCACAAAAATAGCATACTTCAATTTCCGCAGTATGCCGGTGCCTGCAACAGGAATTCATATTCGGGTTAGAAATCAAAATACTAAAGTTTCAGACTTGCCAAAAGGCCGTATGTGACCGATCTGAAGCATATGTTCCTTGGGCTCCCCGGTCACGCACCATATCTTTATCAGGTACTTCAAGAAGAAATACCTTTCTATGGCGTGGGAAGCCGGTAAGTATCAACCACTCTCACGCTTCCAGTAGTACACTCTTTTTTCCCCTTTTCCTCTCTTCTTATGACAAGTTGCAACTTTTGATTACTTTTCTGGAAAGTATTTCTGTATTATTCATCGTGCTAGCTTGTGTTTTGAAGTACTGATGTCAGGTGTAGCAACTTAAACCCTACACAGTAATTCTTATTCTCATGTTGATATTGACGAAGTCGTGGGATCACAAACCTTGTCTAATCTGATTTGGGTTTAACCGAAGGGAATTATTTAACCTTACATTTGCAATAGGTTTGATCCACATTTTAATTGCTAGTCTTACTTAGATACTGGATTATATCGTTGTCATTATTCATTTTGATTGGCTGTTGTACATTTCCAATTGTATCACATTGTTGTAATAGCTATCTGAAACAAACTTCGTGTGCTTGGACAACGGCTATGACTATAAACAGATAGCCAGATATCACATGATGTGTGGTTGATAACCTCGGTGATTGAAATGAAATGAAGACCTGGTCAGTAGTTTGATCTTGGATTTCGGTTTGCAGAGCACTCGGCTGGCAACCTTTGAGGTTATTAATTGCAACTTTGCTGTGACTCAGGTGTTCGTCTAAACTTCACTTATCACGTGATCTCATTATTATATCCTGAATAAAACTGTTTTCATTAGTCTTTGTTAACAGACTGACCTTAGTGTTAGGTGTTGATTCAATTGAAAGGAAGTCGTGGGTCGCAGCAGTCCTCTAGCCAGCAGTGTCTGGCTTTGGTAATCCTGGCGCTAAGCCGTTGAAGTTACAAGACGCGACTTCTAACCTGGTTCCAGTTTGTTTCGATGGTTTCGTCTCTGACTCAGTTGTCACTCCACTATAATATTGTTTTCACAAAGCACAAAAAAAGCGGTTACTTTCTAAAAGTTTATAAGCTTATATAGTTGCAGTTTGTTTTGTGATACTTGGTTTTCGTGCCTAGCCTATTTTACTCCCCATCTTTCACAGAAAGAAAAAAGCACAACTCACTTTCTTTTGAATATTGCCTTTGAATCTGTTTCGCTAAGTGATGTTTGGTCAGCTTCAGTTAATTGTTTTCTATTCCACCTCGATTTACCGAGTCATTATCATATTGATATTTGAAGAATGTTTTTTCGGAGATTGACATCAATTCCATACTACATATGCGATGAAAACGGCAGTTTTCAGTTATCAAAGACAGCCTATCACTATTCACTCAAATATCAAGTAAAATCGTTGGAATTTTTGTCTACGGCTAAATCTGTGTGATTTGCAACGCAACTGTGTTCTATGTTTGACTCCTTCTGAAAACGTTCTAATAATGTTGTTCATTTTTCTAATATATTTAAAAATATAGCCTACAAGCAGATTCTTGCACCATCAAATGCAATCAGTTGCTTCAAACGTTAATTCGTCATATCCCACTTATTCATGGAATCCATCATCACAAATTTCTACTAACACCACCAATAATAATAACGGCAACAGTACTGTCACTAGTAGCATAAACAATACGCGTTCTGCTGTTACTGCTACAGCCAATAATCACAGTAACAGTACAGATTATTATTCATCTATCACAACGACTCCTCGTGATCAGGTCTCACAATGGCATGATGTGAGTTTTAATACTTGATTTACATATTTTTGTTAGTTTTTTTTCAATGATGTCATTGTGACACATGTCTATTCGTTGGGTGTAGTGATCAACCACGGGTGGCATTATGTATCTGTGAGACATTTAGTGCCTTTTTCTAGTACAGTGGTTTTGTCAAACAGTATTTTTATACCTAATGTATTTTTTTAGTGGTTACTAGCGTATTTCTCTTCATCGACAGATAGATAGATGCAATTTAGAGATTTGTTTATTGACTTCAGGTTGATGTTCATCGTGGACTGACACCAGTTGGAGAAATATTGGAAACCTTGAAGCACCGGACAGCTGTTTCGTTCTAGTATGTGGTTTCTCAGCAGTGCGCATCCATGACTCCGTCAGCGATCACATCCAGGACCCTTAGATTCCTTGGCCAGCATGTTGGTATTGAACCACTGGGTCGGAATCCAATGGACCATATTTCCTACTTCCATCAGTTCACGATATAGCGTGACCTTCAACCAATGCTGTTATGGAGTAACTGTCCTCATCTTCGAGTTCGCTGGTTGCAGAACCTGAAGGTCCTGCATTTGACCTCTGGCGGGGTCATGGGTGCGCACTGCTGGTGAGTCCCGAGCCGGGACGAAGCAACTGTCTGGTGCTCCCAGGTTTCTAATGTTTCTCTAATTGATGTCAGTCCATAATGATAACCAACGTGAGATGGGTAGATAGATACTGTTCACCAAAATATTGACAGTATTCTATGTGGTCTTATACTTTTGTTGATTTTATTACTATACTTAAATGTACTCATTTCTTAAAACCATTTCGAAATTTCTTAGACCGTTAATAATCTTGATTCGTTTGTTCTCTTTCTGTTTCTATCTCATTATGTCCTATTTTATTCAACTATGTTTTCTATTTCGTTCATCTCCTCTCATGTGATGATGATTTGACTCATTGATCTAAGTAAAAAACCTTCAAACAGTAGGTCCGTGGTTTGAATTCTACTACACCTACTTTGGCTTGGATAACCATTAACCTTCACACAATAGACGTGGCTCATTGCCTACTGCACGAAGGTGCATAAGGTTGTTGTGTGCATTTCAGTTTTCGGTTCTTATTCGAATGGGCATTATATAACAAGTTTAATACCAAAGCACAACTATGTTCTGGTGTATAGAAATCAAATGTAGTTGTGGAATATAGAGGAGACGCACGTTTGCAAAGCGTTTCTCGTGTATGGTGTAGCCAGCAGCTGATTATCCAGACTCATATCACTTATGAAGCATTCATTTCCCCAAGATTACAAATGCACCTTTTTGATTGATGCATATAAACAGATATGAAACCTAGGTCAAGCAAGATTTTTGTGTCCATGAAAATAGTAATGGATTCTAATATATTCAGTATGTCTACCCTTTTCCCTTTGAAAAACTACTCTTTCATTGTATAGTTGACTGTTTCTGACTGATAGCTACTTAAGTTGTTTAGGGTCCGTTCCTTTTGCAAATTGATGCTTCAGAACTTGTCTATGCTAATATGTCATATGACAGTATGGAATAAAATGATTGAGCACATTTACTATTTGACTTACTCTAGAAGTCAGATTATCCTTATTTGGTTGCCGGACAAATATTGTTATAGATATTAAAAGTTCTGTTGGTTTTGAATAACGTTCTCCACTTATATTCTATTGCCTACTAAAGGTTGAATTTACTTTGCAGCAGTTTTCTCTGTTCTACTATTTGACCGTGAATCACTACATTAAGGGTGGAGAATGTGAAAGTGAGGCCAGCAAGTTTTATTGACTGAGGTGACTCCTTCGTGTGCATACATGTCTAACCACCATCTGCTCAGATATGACACGTTAACTGAAGGAATTTCAAGCTAGAAAGAGGTCAAAGATGGCTGTACTAACAAGTGACATTAGTCCATGAAATTTCTAACTATCGATCAAGGCCGTGTTCTATGTACACTTTTAGGTTGAGGTTTGTCCGACAACCGAAATAGATAATTGAAGATTCTATGTAATACGGCTGAGAATTGACCTCACTGATGAAAATGCACTCTCTCTCTCTATTTATTTATTTATTTATCTACCTTTATCATAATCATTATTTACTATTTTTTTGTCCGGCTTGTTTCTCATTTTATGACTTCTTTCGGCTTCTATCATTCCTGTATGTTTTTTTTCCGCGCTGCTTGATATAATGATGTCAGGCGTGGTAACATAAACGGTTACTTGGTAATGTCAGGTCCTGTGTTGATATTGACCCACTGAATCCTTGGTTTAGTTGGTGTGTTGAAACTAAACCTACCTGGTATATTTCAGAAAGGTTTTTTTTTATCAGAACTCTTACATTGGAATATACTTGTGTTATTCACTTATTGATTTCACAACCGGTTTACTTTTCAGAGTTTTTTTCGCGATAATTTTTAAACTGTGCACACTTTTTTTAACAGTATATTACTTCACTACAATATGTATGATAGTTGTCATTGGTAACTGCTACTGTAATTCATAGTGTACTTTGTACACTTGGATTGTTTTGTTGGTTTATTCATCAGTGCACTACTACTATTGCAACATACTTTTCTTATACCTCAGACAGTAGCTATTCAATAATATGGTACGAAATCCTAATGCATTGGTTTTTAAATAAATTTGTGCAGTTTGAACTCAACACTTACAGCAGATGTTAGTTGGGTTTCTTGGCCTAGTGTGTAGCGGTTGCTCACTAATGTAACCTAGTCAGAGGTTTTAGGCTTCTGTATATTGCGGTTTTAGTAGATTTCGGTTGATTGCCTGTCCTAATGAATGAAGCTTTATGTGGTTGATCTCTTGTACATTTTCTTTATTGTATCGCTGTACTGTTTCCCTTAGGAATGAGGAATACATTATCTGAAAGTTTGACAGTCTTCTTACCTCCACAACAATTATGCTGGATTTCTTTGTAAAAAATAGCAAGCTGTAATTTATATATAGTAATGATGGATAGTGGCTAGCAGTGGAATCCAGGATGCACATTGCGTTTTATTCGGGACTCGTCAGCCGGATGTACTTGCATCCCAGTGAGTGATGTTGTTCCCACCGGTTTCCACGCAATAACATTGTAATTTATACAGTAGTTTCAGAAATCTACTTAATGCCATCCTACTTGATGTCTAGCTCCGTCTTGTAAAATCTTTACAAACTAAGTTTGCTTGGTCACGTAACAGAGAACTAACTTTACTTAGGGAGTCGTTTAATTTTACATTGCTTATGTTCACACTTTTAATTGAGCTCATGAATGGTGAAATCACCATGTGAGCAGTAGTGAGGTTAGGTGAAGGGTACTAGACGAGACAGGTAAGTCAGTCGATGAGGTTGTGAACTCTCACCAACTGAGATGGCTTGGAAATGTGCTGCGCATCTGAAGTCACTGCCTACCTCAACGTATAATATCAGCCGTAAAGGGATTGGTTTAGAAGAAGGGTTAGGGTGGCTAGATTAAGACATGGCACCAGCCCATTAAGTCCCTGACTTGGTTTGAGCCCTGGGAGGAAAGTGTAGAGTACCTTAGCTGGAGTCTCCGAGAATATAGGAATCAGTAGTTGAGGACTCTTGGTGGTATGGCTGGAAGTCGGTCGAAACAGTGCAGATGTATCCACCCTTTGATGTTTTGTAAAGCTTGAATACTTGCACTCACTGCTCTCTTCAAATTGCTTATTCTGTCACACAACCTTGTCTACTTTGATATCAATCTTTTTCTATCCTTTTGTTCATTGTATACTACTATGAAGTGTGTCAACTTGAAGGGATACGGGGTCCAACGTTGATCTCGTCTGTTTGTCTATCTGAGCCACCAAGTCGGTTTGACCTTTTAGACTGCTATGCGAAAATAAACATGCAAGACAAAAGAGTAATAGTAAATTAATGAAAGTCAACAGTGATCAATTTATTAGTTTTATCTACATTTTCCAACTAATGATCCCTTATTCTTCTGAGACTACAGTCAAATTGTATACTTCTCTTAACATTGGCTTAGGTCAGCAGTGTATGCTTCTATAAGAATCCTACTAAACTAGTAGTAAAAGCATCGATTTCAACTTATTACTTCTCACAAAAAAGGATTAGTCCTTCTTCAAAACGAACTTATCCAATGAAAGAAGGAGGGCATAAAATATTTTGTTTTACTTAAATCATTAACATTCGTAATTGACTCCTTTTGAAAAAGTTGAATATGTTAGGATGATTATTTGTGGAGATGACAATTCTAGTCGTTGAAATAGTCGTTTCATATGCTGTCACATTGAAGTAATGAACTTTTGATTGATGAAATAATTCACACATCTGCAAAAACCCTAAGGTGCTCAAACCAAGTTGTCACATTACCAAATCGAAAAAAACATAGGAGTATACAAAAAGCTGTAATAAATTTGAATAGGTATTCTCACCCTAGATGCATGAAGAGTAATGTAATCCTTCTAATGTTAATTATTACATCATTACACAGTTTATGTAAGTGTGTTCTTATTCTTTTAAGGTGTTATTATTTCGACAGCATTGTTTTTGAAAAACAACAACATAAGTTATAAGAATAACATGGTTCAAGCTGTTAGTGTGTAGTATTCGCCCCATAGCTCATCAACTAGTTTTACTTGTGAATAGCAGTCACATAACTTCATGAACGTTTTCACCACAGACTAACATCAGTTAGAGCAACCATTAGAAACCATGAAGCACTGTAAAACATTTTCTTGTTTTTAGTTTTCTCAACTGTACACCTCATTTCTAAGACATTCAAGTCTCATGATGTACACGTTCATTTCTGTTATTACGTTGAAATTCAATAATCCACACTTTTTTCACTCTTATCTTAGTTAACCCCGATGTCTAACACTTTTCATATTCACTTCACTTTTCCACCAACCCATATCAACCCATAAATCAATTACTTTCCCCACAAACCATCTAATAGAACTGCACATTTAGTACTGGATTCGAGCTCTACTCCAAGGTTTGGGTAATTGGGTAGTATTTTCTTGCATAAAATATATGGGTCATTGACTAGTTCACAAAATTGTCTTCCATCCCTTGGTTACATTCCATTTCATATGATTAAGAAAGAGTTTAAGACTGATTAACAAAAGACTCTCTCCATGCCTTTTTATTTAGTTTCCTTCGGCTGAAATATCATTCAGTGAAGAATAATATTTTATCACTCTATGTAATGTATCAAATTAATAGATTTTAGTGTAGTTCTCTGCTTATTTTAGAATTTCATCTTTGTAGAAGGGGACACCTTTTAAATAAACTTTTTCAGATGGAAAAGCTCTGCTTGTCTACCTTTTGCTTAAGCCCTAGATGATATCAGTAGATGTTATACAACATGTAAAGCTCACAGATTCTTAGTAGTGTTGAACGGTTTGATAGATAGTTAAAACAATGGGAGGTCAATCATTCGATCATTGGTTTGAAGCTCACTCTATGCATTCAGCTTTATGCATTTGATAGTTTCCTTGTCTAGTTCACATGTGTGTATAAAATTATTGTATTGTAACTATATTTTAGTCGTTCAGATTTTGGCACACCCATTTGTTTGTTTTTCTTTTTGAAAGAAAATAGATTAACACAATTTTACTTTATAATCCTCTTATATGATTTCATGAGGTTTAAGTTTTTAAAATAGCTTGGATATAATTAATCTCTCATTGTATTACATTACTGGATTGAATTGAAATTTAGGATAGATATTGTGTTGACCACATTACAAAAATGATCGACAGAATTCAATCAGCATACAGGACTAGACCAAGATGAAATTGATTACTCTCCTATGACCTATCTTTGTATTCTGTTCTACTTTAAAGAACTGATCAGTACATGTGTACCAGAAAATGTTGACATTTAATCTTTAATCCAATTCATAGCAAACAATAATCTATTCTTTTTACTTTTATACATCACAAAATAATCTCGGTTTTTTTGGCTCCTTTTCTTCATCTCTTCGTCTCTGCAAACTAGTCCAAAGATTATAAACGCCTCTATGAAAAAGAAAAAGAAGAAAAAGAAAGGCTTCAACGTGAATTGGATAGATGTAATCGTCAAATTAGTCATTTACGCAGTGAACAACCAGTATCTCTACGAAATTCAAATGATCATGGATACTCAAATTCAGATCTACCCAATAATAACAGTTATAGTAATACTAGTTCACAAATCCCAGATAATGTAAGTGCATACCTTTTTTTCTGTATTATTTTAAGGGGTGGAATTGAATTGGCTGTTGTCTGATTGGTTGACTTTCGATCAGTCATCTGACTCCAAACAATCAGTTGTTTCTCGATCATCTATTCAATACTTCTTGATTCTAGGCCACAACAGTTCGACAACACTGAATGTTACTTCGCCTGAATAGATCGAATTCCTTGGAAGTGCTATCTAGAGGATGAAAGTTGTGTATAATTTGTGGCTTGATGCAAATGCTACTGTTGAAGAGTTGATCATATGCTGCATTAAGTTATGAAGTTGATATATATTCCATAGTGATGGTCGGACAATAAAGTGCTCACCATCATACCTGGTGGTTACAATGTAAATTTTTATTCAGTAATAAAAGTGCTCTCTGCCAAGGACGATAATCTACCAATTTAAGAGGAATTGAATGTTCAGTACTCACTCTAATATACATTTGTCCTTCAGCTAATTTCAATTTGAAAGTGGTTTTCTTCACGGTTTCATATCATATAGAGAACTACTGAAAATCTGAAGGCTTTGAATAGTTGTCTCATCATGGTTTGGGACTTCTCAGCAGTGTGCATGGGAGATCGAATGCAGGACTATTGAGTTTTGTGCCGAGCGGTTCACCATTCAGCCGTTGTGTTTGCGTTCAATTATTTACCTTTTTTTCCAACTTCTCTACAGTACTGAGACTGATCCATATTTGTTTTTCAGCTAATGTATAATTCACAGTGTAAATTATGACATTTTAACTCATTGTTTAAGATACTCAACTTTCAATCAATCAATAAGTAACAGATTGTCACCTTAATTCACCTTCTAAGGTTTGGGCTATTAGTATGATCCTTACCGTTCACACAATAGGTATGATGCGTAATCAGTAGTCCATTAACCTAACTAACAGTAATCAGTCAAAATCCTAGTCAATGATTTTGATTGGTGTGAGTTTGATAATGATTGAATAATTAGTGACATATAGATAAGACATATAAGTTTCACAGTTCTAAAGTTTTTTCTCACAAATAAACCTTAACTTACTAATGTTAGTATTACTTTTATATCTTTGATGGTTCTGAAGCAGTTTTCGTTTACTTCAAGCATAAATGTTCTAAGAAAATGCATATTTCAGAAATTAGCATAAATAAATTTACACGATGACTATCATTGTCATCGAATACATACTAGTTTAATACCACTGATAAACTGAAAGTCGAAATCAACTTAACAACTTTGTACACATTTTTGCAGTAGGCTATAAATACACCTGTTGTGTGAAGGCTAATGACAACATATGGCTGTCGAGACCTCGTTAAGTGGGAGTGGTGCTGGAACCCTTGAAACACTTTCTTAAAACCAATAACCCACAACTCTAGCAGTGTTTATAAGTGACATTTTTGAGGTGATTATTTATTCAATATAGATTATCGGATATCTTATGTTTTGATTCATGATTATGGTTATGATGGTGAATGATTCTTGTATCTACAATTCACTTATCTATATTTTAAGTTCAAATTGATGTACTCATGTTATTCAAATATTGTTCGTTTTACACATTTGTATCACTTCCATTTGAGTATAATTGATATGAAAAACTTTCCACAATATGCTTACATGTAACAAGCTTTTTGACCCAGTTTACAAATACTTTGAGTTGCAGTACATTTTTTAAATATTTATGTGATGGTCAATGATGCTTTGATCATTAAGTGGATTGTATTCACATTTTTGTTTTACACATATAATCAGCATACTTTAATTCTTAGCTTCACCTCATGCGTATACATATGTGTTATTCTATGGTCAAAAAGTCTGTTGTCCTTATATATCTACAAATCGGTCACTGGGTATAGATAGTCAATGTAGCTGCTTAGATCTGAGTGCTTAGCACCAACTAAAGTCTATCAATCAAGTTTGCAGTGTGGTTAAGTGATGCCATACTTGGTGTAGTGTATTTTGGATGTTAGTGGTCAATCAGTGGGTAGCCCAGTTCGACCTAGATTTCATGCTTGTTTACACTTATTATCAATATGTATCTGCAACCGTGGTGTGATAAAGTATCTGACTTCAGCATTGAGAGTGATGCAGGCTTGAGTCATCACAGCATCAGTTTCCTCATTCTTACGAATACATTTTACTGATGAACACCAGCAATAAATCACTGAAATAATTATCGTTCTCTATCTCGATAGCTTGTATTCTTTACTTATTCTCCACTGTTTCGGCATTTTTAATACTGCATTCCTGTTTAGTTAGAGAAATAACTTCAACTTCCCTGTTTCTGGTATCGATGAATGTATCCATGATGAATTTGACCGTATACAACTTAGTTGTTGGTGTGCCAACATTATATATATATATATATATATATATATATATATATATATATATATATATATCCCTCTTTAGTTAACTGATGGTGTTTTTTAATGACAACGAAATGCACCATACAAAATATGCTGGATATCGCCATATATAAGAAGGTCATGTTCTCCTAAACGTTGAACACTAAACACTACTTGCTTAATTAAATCACTTGATGTGCACACAAACAAACCTGTTCTAATCATATGATGTAACACCCCAATCATCTATGTATGCATGTTAAAATATTGCTCTTCATTGTCTTTGATTGGTCAAATTTTTAATCTCATACCTTTGATATGTTGATTTAGTTACCGTTATGGATGATTACGATGATCACTGATATAGAATTGTTTTGTTTTAAAATAATTTCACATCCTGAGTCAGGAGAAGTTAAATGATGACATGACTATCGTGTTTACTTCTGCACACATCACATGTATGAAGTTGAAATCTGCATGCATATTATCTTTAATCTCATCAAATCTAGTATTCATTAAAAGTTCCTATTTATTCTTAGTTTCCTGAAGTATAACTGGCTATTAAAGTTGGGATATACATCACTTTGTTTGATGGAGCTATCTTCTCTGTCTGTTATATTTGCTAAGAACAATATGGAGATTAGGGTGGGGTTTGGGAAATGTGTCATACGAGTTCACCCCACCATCTATCGTACTGCCATGTACAGCGCTAACTCAGTATGATTAACTTGGAAAATATTGTAATAATGATCGCACTTAGTTATTTTATCCTTCGTTTCATGATGTCTCTAAATGTTTTGTGAGCTATGTAAGCCATCTTAGACCTACGGGTTGAGTTCCACAAAACAACCAAGATGTATGATCTCTGACCCTAGGTGACGTCGATCAAAATAGATCCAAGTGATGCAGATGTTGGCCCGTCCTATTTTTTTGTAAATTGTAATATATACGTACATTCTCTTTATCTCCTCTTTTCTTTGTCTCACAAACTTTTACGTCCATATTTTTATCCCTTCATCTTTCTATGCGTTAATTTATTTGTTAATATGAAGTATGACAACTTCAAAATATATGCAGTTATTCTTTATCCGTCTGTCCACTTAAAAAAATTTGTCTTTTGTTAACGTACTTGAATATTGACTAGTGTTGAACAAATTTTCAAGGTGTTCTACAAAACAGATCATTTTAAGATCCCTTTTTCATAACTATCTTATTGAAGGAAATGTATCATCATCATCAATATCAACATAGGACCAGGCATTACTGCGTAACGGTCCGAGTTGCCACACCTCATATCAGTACATCAAGTAAAAGGGTAGTGAAGATCAAGATGAAGATAAGAGAATGCAGTCAAAAGAAATATTGAGTACGAGAAGAAAGAAAAGAAGAATGACAAAATGGTGAGGATCGGTAGTGTTAAAATGAGGATAATATGTGTATACATCTGCACCACTGACATCGGTTCTGAGCCATATCCCTTAGAGTCTCCATCCACTGGTTCCTCTTGTCCCGCGGACCCCAACCAGCTAGTCTGCATCGCCCCACATGGCTCAAACCAACAGTCAGAGACTTCATACGTTGGTGCCATGTTTTAGTCTGGCCACCTCGGGTCTTTTTCCAGCCTGTACCTACTTCGGCCAACATTGTGTGACGAGGCAATCGGCGACTAGGGATACGTGATACGTGTCCCAACCATCTCAGTTGATGAGGGTTCACAACTGTATCAATTGACTTATCTCTCCTCCCTGAAACTGTATACCTGACTTGTGCATTACTCACGTGGTGACACCACGGAATACGGCCTATACTACGAAGGCAACAGTGGTCAAACACTTGAAGCCTTCTCATGTCTTCCACCTTGAATGGCCATGTTTCACAGGCATAGGATAGAACAGAGCGGACTGCTGTGCAGTACACGCGACCCTTAATAGACAACCGGATATCACGGCGGCGCCATAGGTGGCACAAATTGGCAAAAGCCAATCGAGCCTTTTGTATGTATGCAGAGATTTCATCGGTCACTGAGCCAGCCCAGGGTAGGGCTGATTTTACTTCTTAGGTAAGTGAAGTGGTCGAAACACTCAACCACTTCACTCTCTACTGTTAGCTGCGGCACCCTTGAAGACCAGTCCTGGAGCAACAATTTGCACTTGGGTGGTGAAAACCGCATCCCAAACATTCTCAAATTCCCACTCAAAGTGTTCAGAAGACTCTGCATCTTGTCAGCGTCTTCACCTAACAGGACTATGTCATCTGCATATTCTAGATCTAACGAAAATTCACCTGTGATTGGGTCAACGTCTGTGTAATTAGGTGACGAGAGGGAGAACCTCCATAAGAATATCTATGATAAAATTAAATAAGAATGGGGATAGTGGGCATCCTTGACGGACACCACTTGATGAGTATAGCTCCCTGGACAACTCACCATAGGCTCTAACATGCCCACAAGTGTTCGAGTAGAGAGCTTTCAATAAGGTGATGTACTTACTAGGCACGCCTTTCAGTGACAGACATTGCCATAAGACTTCTCGATCAACGGAGTCAAATGCCGCCTTCAGGTCGAGAAATACAGCTATTGTAAGCATGCCTATGTTCCAGGACCTGGCGCAGTGTGAATATTTGGTCGATACATTCACGGCCAGGTCTAAAGCCTGCCTGGTTTTCTCGGGCTTGCTGTTCCCGAGCTCCACTCAGGCGTCGGAGAATTATAGAACTTAGGATCTTAGACACTATGTTTGTCAGGCTGATTCCTCTGTGGTTATCACAAGAGGACTTCTCGCCTTTCTTGAAGACTGGGATGATCAGTGACTTAGACCAGTCGGAGGGGATCGTATTTGATTCCCATATACTGGCTAACACTTCCGTTAATGTAAGAGCACTCTACCACCATTCTTGTATACCTCAGCAGGTAGTCCGTCTGGTCCTGCTGCCCTTCCTCGTTTCAGGCTACCTACCGCTTTCTCAACTTCTTCTAGTGTTGGGGAGACCTGTCTCTATGTCCCATTCAGGGTCCGACTGGATAGCGGGCAACGCAATGGTGGCTGGAGGCCAGTTAAACTGTTCCTCGAAGTGTTCTGCCCATCGTCCAAGTCGTCTCCCCTAAGAGTGAATCACAGATCCGTCCTTCTCCGCTATCGCCTCACTAACTGTTGTTGATCATTCCCCCCCAGTCTCCTTAATAAGTCTAAATAACTGTCTACTGTTACCGATCGCCGCTGCCTTTTCCATCTCTTTAGCCTTCGCTGCCCACCACTGTTCACGATCGTTGCGCAGACTTTTCGTCAATCTATTTTTGGGTTGTGTTCGCTCTTCATTGTACTCAGAGCCTGCAGGGATGCATTCACGTGCATCCATTAGTTTGGAAGAAGCTGCTGATATCCACTGGCTCTTTTTAGCCATTATTTTGGAGTCGGCTACAGTCTTCAGTGCTGCTTTTACAGTAGACTGAAGATGGCACCAAGCTTCTTCTGGATGAGTGACAGTATTTTGTTCCGATAACTGCCTAGCCAACTTCTCACTGAACACGGCTTTGGTGTTTTCGTTGTCCAGCAGAACTCGTAGTGGTTTTGTTGCCAAATTTTTTCTACGTCCATTGAGACGCAGGCATATACGTGCTCGGACCAACGCATGATCGCTGTCCAAACACGTACTCCAGAAGGAGCGGCAGTCTTCCACCGATCCTCTCCAGCGATGACTAATAGCAATGTGGTCTATCTGTGTCCATCGCTGAGTCGAGCTCGGTGGACGCCAGGTCAGACAGTGCCTTTCTTTATGTCTGAAATTGGTGCTGGCTAAAAATAGGCGGTTATCTGAGCATAGTTGTAATAGGCGATCACCGTTATCTGTACGTTCAGCTGGGATTCCGAAAGTGCCACCTAAGTGCCTTTCTGCCTCACTCAGTCTACCCACCTGTGCGTTGAGGTCACCTGCAACAACCACTACGTCCGAACGTTTGGCTTTCGAGAGGAGGTTAGACAGTTTATGGTAGAACTCGTCCTTCACTTCATCCGAGCTGCAGTCAGTGGGTGCGTAAGCAGAGATTACAAAGAGACAACGGCGAGTCTCACTATTCCTTTTAGTTCTCACTGTGCCGTTCAGCCTCATAGCGCAGAGGCGACTATCAACTGGGATCCAGTCTAGTAGTGAGTTTTCTGCCCTGGTGCTTAATGCTATACCTACACCTGCAAGACCACGAGAGCTAGCTATCGAATCTCCAGAAACTCGAAGGGTGAATTTTGCGGATTCACCAGATTGGTCAGGAGAGGTCAGGTGAATAACCACACTTGGGTCCTGTATGCGTGTCTCACAAACACATCCATGCCCTGAGTTGCTAGAGTCTTTGCCAACGAAGCCTGTTGGCCAATTTGACGGAGGGTGCGGACATTGAAGGCTGCAATACGTAACTTGGAGCGTGGTTTAAGGAGACCAGGGATGCTTTTCTGTGGACTCGGGAAATGTATGCAATTGTTTGTATTGATGTCTTATTAGGATCAGTACTTAGATGCTTTCACTACAGAACAGTATGAAAGCATGTTATGGAGGTAGAAATTTCACAGTAATGGCGCAAGTATGTGTATATGTTCATGCCAGATCTGGTCGATTCGATCGTCATTTCAGTTGTATTAGTTCCATTTCTTTTTATATTTTATGTTTGAATTGCGATTGCACTTGTGATATGTCTAACGATCAATTTTAGTTGTTTTATTCTCATACTACCGTGTGAATTCTGTCCAAACTAGATACTGTATACATCAAGGTTTCTTTAATGAATATTTATCTATCTGCCTAATATTCTACTTTCCCCTTCCTGTATTTTTTTAAAGAATATGCCCTCAATTTTATAACATCTTCTTTTAATAGCTTGATTGTTACTTTTACACGAGATTTGATTCCATGTGGTCATCTCACTCAATATCGCATTTTTTAGTGATATTATAATTACGCTTAATGGTAGTTCAAGTAGGGATAACGGTGAGTATTGGTTGGTATTTTAATTGACAAATACTGCTTTATATGCCAATCATATTTCACCAACACCTATCAAAGTTTTATTTCTATTACCACTGATCAAAACTATCCATGTTGAGCACATTTAATCATTAATCGACAATTATATCGTGTATGACGTTGATACGAGAGGTGATCTTCTTAATCGACCCCATTGATGTCGACGCAGCATCTATCTGTGACTTACACACAAACGAAAAGCACTGATTAAGTGTGTATATGCTACCAATAATTTGATTATCTCCAATTTTGTTTCGTAGAGAAATGGCCAATTCATTTGAAGAAATCGACTGTGTAAGACGAACACTATTGCCTTTTTAAGATGGTTTAACGCTGTATTTTATATGTTATGTTTATATCAAAATAGGAGCCACAATATTTAGCGCATTTTTCATGGACTTGGAATACAATTGATTCTTTCCTCTTCAGAATTCGGAATTCACTTTATCTTGAAATGTATTGTTTCGTTTTTATGTAAGTTCCAGTATTTAGATTAGTGAAAATGTCACTCATGTCTACCTCTCTCTCTTCCCATCTCTCTCTTTGGTTGTATAGACTTTTTAGTCAATCATGCTGATATCCGATCTAGTGAGTAAATATAATTCATATATGATAGTCATCATATACAATACCTTAGCGTTATCATCATGTCATCATTATAGGGTGAAACAGTTAAAACATCTTAACATTCCAAATTTAAAGATCATATAAGTCCAATGTATTCAAACTGGCCCATTTAATCTCTTTTTGCCAACCCTACTATAGCCTTCCATAGTCGACGCTTTTATGGTCATAATTTGGCTGGATAGTTGTGTGCATCGTTTTATGTTCCGATCTAAATATTTTAATGACATCTGTTTATCTCATATTTTCGTTTAAGCATTTTGTGTAGTTTGACCTCATCGTCGTTTTGTCATAGATATGTTAATAAGTATTGTCATTCCTTACATACTTTAATTCATCCGTGTGCTTCGACCACGTATTCCTCGTTATTCAAAAGTAAACACATACAGGTTGTTAACTGAATGCTTTTTGTGTATTCTTGATCCATTTACCTTTATTATTTATGCTACTTACAAGTAGGTAGATTATTCTTTGCAAATTAATTGCCCTGTCCAATTATTCGAATTCTGTTCACATTTTCCATATCCCAACGAGGTTCATTTTTTTTAGCTGCTATTACCTGTTAATTTTCACCGTATTTTCTTTTCATTTTTAAAATAATTTAATTCAAACAGTTACGGTATTTCGCTTATTTACTTTTATGAACCTGGGTGGTTTTTTGATGAAGTCCCCTCACTTTCTATAAATACTGTAATTGAATAATCATATTCTATTATCTCTTAGGATAGGCAAAAAAAAATATCCAGTTGTTATTTCTCACTGCTTTCAAAATTGCTTAGTACTTCAGTAATGAAGAGACAAAATTTGTTGTACGTAGGACTTATGGTCTGTAGTTTTTCCTTTCCACATGTTCAAGAGCTGTTAAGTATGCCATACATGAGGTTGAGGAATTTACAAGCATTTGTAGCAAATAACCACAGTCACCTTTCAGTTCACGTTTGTTTATTACTTATAATCGTGTTTTTTCGATAATGACTTAATCTCATTCGATTCCGTATTTTTCACACATCATATGTCTGGTGGTCCAAGTTGTTTAGTTAATTGTAAAAGATTCAACTAGCATTCATTTCAGTCGAATACTTAAACGGGGTTTTTTTAACTGATGACATTACTAAATAGTTCTTTGCATTCCTTTTTGTTTATTTTCTTTTGTGTAAGCATTAACCAGTTATTTATCAGGAACTGTGCACATGCCTACTTTGTTGGTGTTAGTTTCATTTTAATTCAGAGTGAAACAGTATTGTACTTCCCATGTAATATCTTTCTCCCTAGTTACACAATGTCGGATATTATGTATCTACTGATCGTTAGAAATGAGTTTTGTTATTCTTAATCACTATGCTAGATGACGTAATCAACACTTTTCTTGTAAAATAGACTTTGTGCATCATGGACATGAATTGCGCCATACTACAATACAGTTCGACAACTCAGTACGTGTTTATACATTAGGCTGTAAACCAACTTTCATAAATGGAGGACACGTGATACTATTTATTGACCTAAATTGAAGTAGGTTGTGAAGTAATGATGAAAGAAAGCCTGTTTAAGTTTTGACGCTTCTGGAACACTTTGGAAACTATTGTCATCTTCGTGAGCCGGAAATTTACGCCGAAACGTTTACTGGTAAACATCAATAACACAGAATAACTGGATGAGTGATTAGCATAGAAGCTTAACAAATTCCAATTCTTATCATGTGAAGTATCTATCAAAGCTCTGCTCATCGTTTACAATGGCGATACTGAAATTCGATTGTCGCCAATGAACAGATGAAAAGGGAATATACGCTGTCCGATTGAAATCATTGATCATTTGTCGTCTACTGACTGGTTAGGAAAAAGAATCAAATACTTGAATCTTTTCATTAACAGCTTTCCTCTACTTGTTTTGTTCTCATGATTAAACTAAAAGGAATACTTTTTTTCAAAGCTTTAGTAAAACTTCTGCGAACAAATCGTTGTTAGTTACAATACACTATTCCAAAGTATCCCTTGCTATCTCTCTTTTTAGTTTAGCTATTCAACACTTAAAAGTCTGATAGATATTGCAACTTGGTGTGTGGTATAAATTGTATATGACAATCGTTGTTTGGTTTTCTCCTTTTTTTGCCAAGTCTTTTGTTCATCTGTTTTTTCCACTGTCTTATCATTATTTAAGCTCCCGAATCGTCTCCTCTCATATGAGGACAAAATGAAGGTAAGTCAGTGTCGGTCTTTCTCTCCGTTTCTACTTACGCGTTTTTCATTTGTTCTTGTATCTACCAAACACTGTCAACCTATTACTTGCTTAGTTATATAGGACAACTAGGTGTCAGTTTTATAGAGACAACACAGGTAAAGACTAATGCAGTTGTTCATTGGGAAATTATACTCATTATTGGTAAAATATGAAGGATTTACATGCATTATAGTTCATGCCAATAGTATTTGTATTCTACATTCGAGATGAGTCAATCTTCAGTGTATGTCACTTCTTTCTTTGTCACCTGTTTTTCCACTCCTAATTTTCTCGCTTTCTCCCTCTGCTGACTACATGATGACTCCACTTGATTTTCCTATGGGCATTGTGACACATACTACTTACATGTGTTAGTATAAGTAGTACATAACAGCAGCACTGACCTTCATTTGTTGTTCCTTATCCTAGTATAAGAACTTGGCACTGGGTGCTGAGAGACATTAGTGTAGTCATATCTGGTAGGTTGGTTTCCTTAATACACAGAGAAGCATACATAATAATGTTTGCCTTACTATTTAAATTGAAGTGTTAAACACTGACCAGCAGAATAGTTTAGTTAAGCCCCAAAAAATAATGCTATGAGCACTGCTTCCTGCTAATATGCATCGTCAAAGTTTTATTCAGTTTGTGATGAAAATATCTTGGACAAGCTGACCATCACTGGGATTTGAACAAGATGACGGAAAAATAGCTACATAGAAGAGAGTTAGTTTGTCAAAACTAAAGTTTTAAATCCCAGGCTATTGAGTCATTGAAATAAACGTTAGTATAGAAATTAAGTTGAACTAATGAAAATACCTTTGAACGTTATTTATGGTATATGAGACAATGATAATTGCCTAGATAAACATTAGCGGATAGAAATATGAAACCAACTTTTGAAATGAAGCATTTACTGCAATGAAACGCAGACATGAAATTACCAAGTTATTTACACGACATCTGTAAGAAACAAAAATATATAAACCGTTTATCATCTCTTTTATATCACTTAAACTGTTCCTCATCTGTCTCATGGCAACACTACTCTTCACTACTCATTTTTACATTGCTTCACAGAATCCATTACTGACAATTTAAGTTTCTCTGTCTATCTTCAATGCTTACTTGAAACGCATCAACACCAAATCAAAAAGCTGTAATGAATTTATTCATGAAGTTGTTACAGAAAATCGATGATTATAGTGGTGGCAGTATTCTCACAGTAGATGTTTAACACCATCTAGTACATTGTTTCAGTGATTTTTATGATAAATTATCTACAACCAACTGTATTAAATAATAAAGACAAACTGAAATCACATCTCACTAGAAAACTTCTCATGTACAATTGTTTTTATTTTGTTTTTTGATTATCTCTTCTTATCAATAATAGCAATTGTTGCTTTTTTCTTTTCTTCTCTTTTTCTCTCTAAAAGGATATCGTTCGTTTACGTGAAGAGATTTCTAGAATGAAAGAGGAGAATGGCGCCCTTATTCGTGTAATCAGTAAACTTTCAAAACCTTTATCATAATAAATGCGTTCTCTCTCTCTTTCCCTGTCATATGGTTCTACTAGCTTCGTTTATCGCCTCACCCACCCATCCTCCTACCACTTATTTATCACTGTACGAATATTATCTCTTATGTTTTGTTCTATGCAGTCCATGATCTTACTTGTGAATACAATCTACTATGTTTTCGTTGTTACTCTCCTTCATTTTTTATTAAACGTTCCTGTTATTGATACAACAGTAAGAAAAACTCCATATTTCGCGTAATATCTGAGACACCTTTGTGTTTTTGAGTTGATGTATTTATGCGTGCCTCACCTGTTGTTTAAAACATTGTGAAGGAGTATAGTTCATTTTGTTAATCAAAAATGCATACTCTATATGATATACAGTCGTGTTGAAATGAGCAGGCTACTCTTCAGTATATTAATGGAATACGTTTACTTTCATAATTTACTCACCTTCTTCGATTCAATCATAGGAAGAAATGCATGTCTATTTTAGCTGCTCCCTCCACTTGATATGTTGTATGTAGGTGAAGGTGCAACTGGGACCAACTACACTCATTCGACCCACCTACTAATGCACCACTTTTTCCTGGTACTAATCACTTCTGGACATTATCATTACTTACTGGCAGTATTAATATTATTACTTAATCCAAGTTACAAGAGAACTGATGAACCCTTATGCTCGTATTGTCGTGCTTGCATCAATTACAATAATTAGCGGTACTAGCAACAGTTATCAGCCACTGTATATACCATACATCGAAGCTTGTGTGTGCGTGTGTGTATGCGAGTCAGCTAGAAAAGTGTACCACACGTTTCTTCCCTCAATTATACACAGTCAGACACAATGGACTGCATTCTGATGTAGATTAGACCTTTCAAAGTATTCATGACGTTTTTGTGTGTCCTATTATTACTACCTCTTGTCAACTGATTGTATGAGCTTCCTGACTCCTATTTCGCTTCTTCTTTGATTTTGACTCAAAAAATAACTTTCTTGTATGCCTTGGTTAGGTGCCTAAAGATAATAGTTGTTTGTTTCATACAACCCTTCTTTTTCTTATTCAAGTGTATTTGATAGTCAACCGTTCTGTTCATTTCTGTGTCCATTTATTACCATTACTAGCATCATCATCATTATTACTATTAATATGACTCTTAGAAAGCCTTCTTCATATATATGCTGCCTTACTTTACTCATTTGTGTATTAAATTTTCTTATTATTATTATTATCACCATATTTTTGTGCATTGAAGAAAAGGTAAACAATAACTAGTGTTATTGGCTTGTTGTGTTTTCTTTTTGTGTGTGTGTATTTCTGTCGGTGTTATTCAATTCAGTTAATGAGTGAGTACACACACAAAATACACTTTTCAAAAGACAATATTCTTCAGGAAGACGAAATGGGAGCAGTATCAACTGTTGAGAAATGAGAATAATACATTACTCGCTGTCATTTTCTCCGTCTATCTCTATCTGTGTGTTTCTTTCTCTCTTTCGTACAAATACACACACACACGTGCACACAACATAAACAAAAACCCTTATGCAGTGTGCATAAAGAAACGAAAACAGAAAGGTTATTTACACATAATAGATAAATAATGATAAAAGTATTCAGTATAATTGCAGCTTTCACTATCCTTGTATACGTAAAATATCGACACAAAAAGAAAACACAACAAGCCAATAACACTAGTTATTGTTTACCTTTTCTTCAATGCACAAAAATATGGTGATAATAATAATAATAAGAAAATTTAATACACAAATGAGTAAAGTAAGGCAGCATATATATGAAGAAGGCTTTCTAAGAGTCATATTAATAGTAATAATGATGATGATGCTAGTAATGGTAATAAATGGACACAGAAATGAACAGAACGGTTGACTATCAAATACACTTGAATAAGAAAAAGAAGGGTTGTATGAAACAAACAACTATTATCTTTAGGCACCTAACCAAGGCATACAAGAAAGTTATTTTTTGAGTCAAAATCAAAGAAGAAGCGAAATAGGAGTCAGGAAGCTCATACAATCAGTTGACAAGAGGTAGTAATAATAGGACACACAAAAACGTCATGAATACTTTGAAAGGTCTAATCTACATCAGAATGCAGTCCATTGTGTCTGACTGTGTATAATTGAGGGAAGAAACGTGTGGTACACTTTTCTAGCTGACTCGCATACACACACGCACACACAAGCTTCGATGTATGGTATATACAGTGGCTGATAACTGTTGCTAGTACCGCTAATTATTGTAATTGATGCAAGCACGACAATACGAGCATAAGGGTTCATCAGTTCTCTTGTAACTTGGATTAAGTAATAATATTAATACTGCCAGTAAGTAATGATAATGTCCAGAAGTGATTAGTACCAGGAAAAAGTGGTGCATTAGTAGGTGGGTCGAATGAGTGTAGTTGGTCCCAGTTGCACCTTCACCTACATACAACATATCAAGTGGAGGGAGCAGCTAAAATAGACATGCATTTCTTCCTATGATTGAATCGAAGAAGGTGAGTAAATTATGAAAGTAAACGTATTCCATTAATATACTGAAGAGTAGCCTGCTCATTTCAACACGACTGTATATCATATAGAGTATGCATTTTTGATTAACAAAATGAACTATACTCCTTCACAATGTTTTAAACAACAGGTGAGGCACGCATAAATACATCAACTCAAAAACACAAGCTGTCTCACAATCATGCCTATGCTATTTTCATCCGCCTCCAAATACCGTACAAGAGGAATAAATTCCTTTTTTCGATTTCTTCACTTAAGCACCATCTGTACCTTAAGGTCATACTGACAACACAGTAGCTAGATGAAGAATCTAAGCTCAGAAATTTTCTCCTTCCGAAAACAATTACTGGAAATGATTATTTATGCTTTAACCATTTCCTAGAAGTTTTCGATCGATAATTTTACTATATTTTCATTATCTTTATGGTATCCAAACCGGATCAACTGTAAATGCTATTATTGTGGAGAATTTTTAAATCCTAAGTATCAGTACGGTGTAACACTTTTCTCTACTGGGAATATAAACTTCGTAATTAACAATATTGTTTGATATTCAGCTTCGCCAATATCGTTTATTCGTTTGTACTGAAAGGTAATTTGATGACGCATTAACAAGTCGGTTAGCAAATAAACAAAAACCAAATTGATACTAGATGACCATTGAAAGCGAAGATGAAAGCCAGGTTGGGGAAGGATCCGAACCGATAACCTTTGGGTTATTTGCTCGGTACTCAATCAGATGAGCTAAGGAACTTCTGTTAACCACTTCTTGACTCTACTTCGGTCATCGAGATTTGTGAGGAATTGACTAATTCAATTCACTTTTCTTCACTGTTTGACAGTAAATAAGAAATTATCAAGGTTTAGGAAGGTCGAGACAATTATTAAACTCTAGCTTCAGACTTCTCAATAATATATCCGACACCTCTATGCAAAATGGTACACAGGGTCGTCTGGCATATAGCACGTTACTATTTAGCCACTTTTTCTAACTTGTGTGAATTAACGATGTATAATAATCTTCATACAATGTCATGCCTGAACCTGTATATCTTCATTTCAGACTTCGCTGACCCAACAGATTTCAGCTTCTTATTCGAGCTTTGACAAACCCATCTAGAAGCCAGTTAAAAATACAAAATAAATTGAATCATCAGGCGTTATATTGGCTTAGGATATCGTTAAAGAAGACTATTCAATAAGTTGGAAGTCCTTTTTCATTGAAGAACAATTCTAGAAAATTAAATCAATCCATGGAAAAATAACGATGCTGTCTCTACAAATTTTCAATGTATTTTCCACTCATCCGAATTGTAAATTATCGATTTAGACAAATGTTGACCATTTAGTTACAGGGTTCGAGTTTTTTCAACTTAATTTGATCGAGACAGCCAGGTAATGACATCATCCTTCATAGGGTAAGTTTGGCTAATAGCCGGTTACAGGATAATGTATATGGAAACTAAAGTGTAGGGTTTTTTTTACCTTAGTTATCAACAAGCTAAAAATTTTTATCAGGGAATTTATGTGTACATCTGTGTGCAGTGCAGTTGCATAGTACGAAAATATGAAAGAATATTGACTTTACAAGTTGACAATTGATGTTCAAAGTTTTAATCTTTTGGATTCTGTGAGCAAAATTCATTTAGCCAGACCACTTAAGAGTTCGATTTTGAATAAACCAAACGGCTATCCACTGTTCGGATCATTCTGACTTTGCTAGTGAAATTTACGGATTAGTATAGATGGTTTCCAAGTACTCACGTTGTTCAGTAGTATATATTATCTTGGCTCATGAATCATAGATCGTGCTTTGAAATCACAGTTTCTAACAGAAACCCTATTGACAATGTAGTTCAGAATGTGAAAAAATGTCTTCGAAACTGTGAGAGATATCAAATATAGATCATGAAAATTATAAATAATTTGTTAACTGATCATCTACAATTGTATTTTGTTTTGTATGTCTGCATGATATTACGTGATTCACACTTTCGTTCTGCTTAATTTACAGTTCTTTACTTTCACAGATCATTACTCGATAATCTTCGTAAATGTAACTTTCAAATTTTGATGAAACAGCATTTATTATTTTGACTGAAAAAACAGTGTTTTGATTTGTTTGAAGTAATTGGTGCTTGTAAATTGAGTAGAATACATAAATGCAACTGTACTCCATGATCAGCAGTATTAAGGACACTTTTGAGTGTTAGATCTGAGCTATACAACTGGGTTAATTTATTTGTGTACTAGGTGAAAGTTAATATCTTATTAATTTCGATTGATGAAGCTTTTCTAGACAACTGTTTAAAGGCATTATCTTTTCTCTCTTCTTTAAAATACATTCAAGATGAGATAAGGCATCAGAGAGAGGAATTGGATACTGAAATGCACACACTCTTGTGGACATTCACTGCAGAGACCAGTCATTTCATATGCGTTCAGTGTGCACAGTTTATTTTAGCCAAGAAGAGATATAAGAAATTGTCTGGCTGAGTTAAATTACAATGAAATTATATATATATATATATATATATATATATATATATATATATATATATATATATATTCGTCCCTTGGGTTCCTAATGGAACATAAAGCTTCAGTAGCACGTCTCCATTTCACTCTGTTTTCTGCAATCTTTTGAACCTGGTTTCACGACAGCCTAAAAGCTCTCATTTCTTCCTGACACAATCTCCTCCATGTCATCCTCGCTTCGGACGCCCAACTCGTCGCTTCCCATCGGGGTTCCACTTGAGGGTCTCCTGTGGGTCTTACCAGTGTATGCCCAATCCAATCCATCTCCACTTCCTTCTGCATATTTGTTGAGTGGTAGGTTCTTGGTTGGTTCTTTCATTGTCAGCCAGAGTTCCTTGTTGCTTATTCTTTCTGGCCATTTCAGCTTCAGTAACGAGCGTAGGTAGTTGTTGATGAATGTCTGTAGTTTGTTGAAGATCCCTTTTGTAACGCGCCAAGTCTCTCAAAAATAACATAGAAGCACTGACTTCACATTGATGTTGAAAATCCGGATCTTGTTCATGCATTATGTTGAATGCACGCCTCAATCATCATCAACGGGAGAAGCTTAAACGAAGTAGCCTCTTTTACCTATCTACGCAGCACTGTTTCAACTGTAGGCGGCGGCACAGACGAAGACGTCAAAGCCACGATCGGAAAAGCAAGACAGGTGGTCATTAACCTGAAACTCGTGTGAAGACCTTCTGCACTCAACATAAAGCGTGAAGAAGATTCGGGTTTTCAACATCAATGTCAAGTCAGTGCATTCCTGTTGCATTTATGTATTCTATTCAATTTACAAGCACCAATTACTTCAAACAAATCAAAACACTGTTTTTTCAGTCAAAATAATAAATGCTGTTTCATCAAAATTTGAAAGTTACATTTACGAAGATTATCGAGTAATGATCTGTGAAAGTAAAGAACTGTAAATTAAGCAGAACGAAAGTGTGAATCACGTAATATCATGCAGACATACAAAACAAAATACAATTGTAGATGATCAGTTAACAAATTATTTATAATTTTCATGATCTATATTTGATATCTCTCACAGTTTCGAAGACATTTTTTCACATTCTGAACTACATTGTCAATAGGGTTTCTGTTAGAAACTGTGATTTCAAAGCACGATCTATGATTCATGAGCCAAGATAATATATACTACTGAACAACGTGAGTACTTGGAAACCATCTATACTAATCCGTAAATTTCACTAGCAAAGTCAGAATGATCCGAACAGTGGATAGCCGTTTGGTTTATTCAAAATCGAACTCTTAAGTGGTCTGGCTAAATGAATTTTGCTCACAGAATCCAAAAGATTAAAACTTTGAACATCAATTGTCAACTTGTAAAGTCAATATTCTTTCATATTTTCGTACTATGCAACTGCACTGCACACAGATGTACACATAAATTCCCTGATAAAAATTTTTAGCTTGTTGATAACTAAGGTAAAAAAAACCCTACACTTTAGTTTCCATATACATTATCCTGTAACCGGCTATTAGCCAAACTTACCCTATGAAGGATGATGTCATTACCTGGCTGTCTCGATCAAATTAAGTTGAAAAAACTCGAACCCTGTAACTAAATGGTCAACATTTGTCTAAATCGATAATTTACAATTCGGATGAGTGGAAAATACATTGAAAATTTGTAGAGACAGCATCGTTATTTTTCCATGGATTGATTTAATTTTCTAGAATTGTTCTTCAATGAAAAAGGACTTCCAACTTATTGAATAGTCTTCTTTAACGATATCCTAAGCCAATATAACGCCTGATGATTCAATTTATTTTGTATTTTTAACTGGCTTCTAGATGGGTTTGTCAAAGCTCGAATAAGAAGCTGAAATCTGTTGGGTCAGCGAAGTCTGAAATGAAGATATACAGGTTCAGGCATGACATTGTATGAAGATTATTATACATCGTTAATTCACACAAGTTAGAAAAAGTGGCTAAATAGTAACGTGCTATATGCCAGACGACCCTGTGTACCATTTTGCATAGAGGTGTCGGATATATTATTGAGAAGTCTGAAGCTAGAGTTTAATAATTGTCTCGACCTTCCTAAACCTTGATAATTTCTTATTTACTGTCAAACAGTGAAGAAAAGTGAATTGAATTAGTCAATTCCTCACAAATCTCGATGACCGAAGTAGAGTCAAGAAGTGGTTAACAGAAGTTCCTTAGCTCATCTGATTGAGTACCGAGCAAATAACCCAAAGGTTATCGGTTCGGATCCTTCCCCAACCTGGCTTTCATCTTCGCTTTCAATGGTCATCTAGTATCAATTTGGTTTTTGTTTATTTGCTAACCGACTTGTTAATGCGTCATCAAATTACCTTTCAGTACAAACGAATAAACGATATTGGCGAAGCTGAATATCAAACAATATTGTTAATTACGAAGTTTATATTCCCAGTAGAGAAAAGTGTTACACCGTACTGATACTTAGGATTTAAAAATTCTCCACAATAATAGCATTTACAGTTGATCCGGTTTGGATACCATAAAGATAATGAAAATATAGTAAAATTATCGATCGAAAACTTCTAGGAAATGGTTAAAGCATAAATAATCATTTCCAGTAATTGTTTTCGGAAGGAGAAAATTTCTGAGCTTAGATTCTTCATCTAGCTACTGTGTTGTCAGTATGACCTTAAGGTACAGATGGTGCTTAAGTGAAGATATGAAAAAGTTATTTATTACTGTTTCTGCGGTATTTTTGTGTGTATCAAAATAGTGTATCCGTGATTCATATTTCCGAGTACGATATTGCTGTCTCAGTCGCACGCGGGTCTCAGTCTTCTGATATTTTCATGTCTGAATGATGTTAAATTTATTGAGTCACCGGGAGGGAATGAAACTCTCATTGTTCGTGTACAAGTTCTAGTAGATTCAGAAATTGAATTCTGGGAATAATATTTGCTTCTGTCTGCCGATACCCTCGAATAATTGAAGAGAACTTATTTTATATATCTCTAAGTAACAAAATTTATGGTATTAGTCATAATCCATTTGATTGAGGTCAATAACCGGGGCATTTGGTAACGATAAGGTTCCTTAGGGTTAGTAGAAAATGATTCCGGGTCATATTACTCAGACGATCTGAATGGCGTGGAGAGGATTGCTTTTCACCGTCTACCTGTTGTCATGATGAAGATGGAATGTCATAAGGGTCCAAGAAGTGCTGAATAACGTGATTGCTTAAGAGCCACTGGACTGAAGTCCAGTTAAAGGAGTAGACAACCAGATCGAAAGAGGACTGGGAAATTTACTGAAAGCTGTTCAAATCACGGAGGAAGAGCGCAGGCGGGTGAATAAAGACGGGTTAGACCTGCCGAGGCACTATGGTCAACCCAAGATGTGTTACCTGGGTCACCTTTATTGATTCTGTTGAATGGATTATGTGAAAAACTGAAGCACCCAATGGAAGTGAACACTGAGTTTGGCACTTGAATTTGTCGATGATATGACTTCACTCTTTACTTCAGTCGACCCAAATACAGATATAAGATAATGGATATTTTGATAAAGAACGACCAAAGTCCTTTACATTCTGTGAGAGTCGCTATTCCAAACTTAACAGCGTTGGTCGATATATATCTCATAGTCTGCAAACAGTGCAATAGGGCGATTTTCAAACTAAAAATATACACCTTTGGAGTCACCCATATGAAGAATGATTGCAGAAGCAGTGATAAAATATTTGAAATTCACAGTCATCCCTGTTATCAAAATAAAAATTTGGATTAGGTATATTATTGACTCGTTCATAATTCACAAGGAGTATGAAATAGAAAGCACTGCCAAACTGATCATAGGACAAAGTTCAGAGTACTTGGACTTGTTATTCAGCTTTAAGTCTTTAAAAATATTGCCAGTCAAAGAGTTGTGAATTTTTCTTCTTGCGTTTAATCGGATTGGTGACTTACAAGCATGGGAAAGTGTAGATTAGTGTGGCTAAGATCAGACAGTTAGGCATACAGAAAGTTATACATCAAGTGACAGTGTTCAAGTGTTATCATTATCAATCATATGATGTAGTTCACAGCAGCTTTACTTGCTGTTATAGCAGTACTTCAGATAGATAGACAAACAGACAAAATCAACCAAGAACCTCGCCGGCAAGTACATCGGTCCAAGCTGCCATGGTTCACAGTAGGAAACAAAGGACGGGTGGATAGAATAAGAGTGATATTAAAGTAGATAAGGTTCTGTGACAGAATAAACAACTTCAAGATAAAGCTTGATGCGAATATTCCAGCTTAAGAAGACGTCAAAGAATGAATATGTCTGGGTCATTGTACTTCAGCAAGTAGAAGCCTTAGTATACTGATCTTTTTTATTTTACACCAACATATTTTGATTTAAGTACCACTTGTTTTCAATTATATTTCTTTTCCGCATACATTTTGAAGCGTGTACATTGTTCATTACAAGATAAACTGGATTTTCATATGGTAAAAAGAACTACATTTTCCAATGATAATTGTCACGTTACAGTTGTTGAGATGTATTATTTTTGTAGATTATCCATAGCCGCATGCAGCTAACTGTATAAAACTATGAGACACAATTACTATGCAGAAGTTGATTAGACATCTTGTGCACTGAAGTGAAGTTTTCGATAACAAATTTCAAATTTGCAATGTACTACTTGATATCTGAATTCTTCTTTTTTCATCTAAATAAACAGACCCACAGGATTACTTAAACATACAATTATACGAAATTTAACTGATGAATTAAATATAAAACAATCTGAAAGACATTCGAAACAATTTGTCCCTTTTATGAATTTTCATAGTGTAATTAGAAGACGAAATTTGTTTGAACAATGTGATGTATTTTACGCAATACATTTCAAACAACATGACTGCAACTTTACATATCAAATCAGTTTGTATTAAATACTATTGTCTTAATTGTTGTAGTTGTCCTCCCATCCATCGGTTTAAGAGAAATTGACGTGACAACTAAACGTGTATGATCAGATTGTTAGAAATGTATTGCGTAAATACATCACAATGTTCAGATAAACTTCGTCTTTTAATTACTATATCGAAAATCTGAACAAAGAATATTCTTTTCAATAAATTATCATCAGGTTCTACAGTTATAAAGTGAGATTTTACAGCATAAAAACAAATCAAGTTTAAGGTGAATACATTTTCAAAAAGAAATGACAGTGAGAAACAGAAAGCAGATCGATTTTTTCTTTTAAAATTTTCCAACACTAGTATGACTTATATACAGATGAAGAATATGACTGTCAGAAAAGAAAGAAACGACGACAAATTAGGAAGATGGGAGTAACTTTTGGATCATTGAAGGCAAAGAGAGAAACTAGACCTAAACATGTCCCTTCTTAGTGCAAAGTTCAGGTTTGATCAATCTTATTTCTATCACTATGTCCATATAATGTTTGGATACAGGAAAAATGACTGAGTTTGGAAGAATATTGCTGCTACCCAGATTTTCGATCATTATCGTTTAGGTATACATAACATTTAGGCCTTTTAAAATGAAGGTCATCTCAAATACCCAGGAATAATAGTTCATCTTAAAGCAACCAATTAGAAGTGAGCGAATTCCACATTAATTTTCTGAAGGCAGAAACAGGCCAAGGGTGCGCACTGCTGAAGAGTCCCATACTAGGACTAAACAACTGTCCAGTGCTCCCAGGTTCCCAATGTTCCTCTAGCTGATCTTTGTCCATGATGAATACCAACTTCAAAAAAATCACTGAATCCCCACAAACTCCAAATTAATTTGATCCAGTGCTCATTGGTGACTAGCTTCAAGATATAACTCCTAAAGTTCCAATGAGAATTCGTGACCGGTGGGGTAAAAACCTGATGGCCGTGAGGAAAACTGTCCAATGATGACATTGAGTGATGCCCGCGCCACGTCGTGAACTGGCAGAGGTTGGAAATATGAACCACTAGATTCCGACCTACTTGACATTGCTCAGATTAACAGTCAACGACTTCATGGACTGGTACCACATATTTGTCTGGTCATCTTAATTCTTCTTCTAGCCCAGTCTTACTTCGTTGAAAAGCGCACGTCAAGGTAGATAGGGGCTTGAAACATGCTGGGCATATTTAATCCATCTTAGTTGGCGGAGATTCACAACCTCATCAAATGACTTATCTTCGTAACCTAGCTGTCTAAGCCTGACATTGTGATACATCACTAAACGTGGCCAATATTATGAAGAACCTGTAACCTCTTCATATATTCTATTTTCAGAGGCTAATTGTCACAGTTAGGTGACAAGGCAGGATGAAAACAGAATAAAACTACTCTTACTGAAGAAACCAATTCACTGGTCTACTAAGAAATAAGCATCGTGAGACGTGTTACAGAAATTATAAACGAAGTAGCCACAGTTCAAATACTTATAGATAACCTTTGAAGATGCACTTTTCTTGATGTATCCTTAAGTTTTAGATAAAATACTATACTAAAACATTATAGCTATGAATAGTAATTGTGAGTATATGCTATTGTCTAATTCATATAGCTTGATAATCAGCTTTTCATTATCGAGCTTGCTTTCATACAAATGAACTGCCAATTATATCGACGTTTCAAGGAAAGTTTAGAAATGAAATGGTAGTTTATGGACCGGTGGAGTAAACCAAGGAACAATGGATAGAGATTCTTCTTCAATTTCGAACTCCTTAGCAGTGCGCATTGAAGACCATAAACGCAAACAACTTTGAAGCCTTCACGTTTCATAGTGAACATGGTATCTTATAGATGACAATGGATATAATTCTAACAGGAATATTTTAGAAATGTAGCGTTGAGACGAATTCGTTCAATCCATCAAATAAAGAGATGACAGATTGAAAATCGAATGATGAAACTTCTTAGAGCAAACAGCGTAAACTATATATCCACCAACCAAATGACTTCTATAAACAGTAAATTCATTTCAAGTATGTCAAGACATGAAGTCAGACTTCCTGTTAGAAACCTTAGTTTTTCTCTCATGTGTAATTCGCCGTGAAGATGTTTTTCAAACTGAAAGTTGAATATCAGTCATTGAACCATCCAGAATTCTCTAAATCCACTACATATGTCTTAGCTCCTAAGAAAACTTAACAAAACCACTTGATTACTACAATCTTACAACAAAGATAAATAATGCCGTTCTTACTAACAACTTCTCTGGATGTTTAAAAAATCTAAATAATGTCTTTCGATAGGGTTTCATTGATGCGTTTTTCGCCACAAAATTGACAGTAGAATGCCCCCATACTGCATTTTATTAATGAGTGGTAGATACCAAAACCACAGCTTTTTTTAAATGAAGCAGAAAGAAATATCTACAGTAAACAAAGTTAACAGTGTGGTCACTCATCAACAAGCAAATCAATAAATATTAAGGAGTCGTAAACTAGTCCAATTTCAAGCTGAAAAGATAATAAACTATGTTGATCAAAACTTCACTGATACCCTTGTTTTTAAAAAATCCCTTTCATATATGAAGATTGTAGACGTGGACCAATGGTGTGTATCCTGTCAAGAGGCAAGTTTTCTTTCGACCTGAATGACTTTCTTTATGTATAGTGGTGACAACAAAAAGTAGTTTCCTCTTCAGCTTTAGCACTGGAAAGAAAATCTATTCTCTGATTGTTTTTAATTTTATAATCTTATTCCTAAACCCCATAACTTAAAAGCTAAACATGAACCCTTCAGCTTTAATAAGTAAATTCTGACGCCGAATATCATTATAGTTCATAAACGGTTATGAAGTATAGATGAAAGTGAGCATTATTTGAGTTGGCGTAAAGACAATAAGAGAAAATCAAGTCCTATCGGAATGAACACTTATCCACAGTATTCTGTACAACATGAAATTCAAAAGTTCGCTGGAAAGAGAAGGAAACGAATCGCTATAGAGTTAGGTGAGTGAAGGCAGACCACCATTAGTACGTCTGTGACAAAATTAAATGAGAATGGAAAAAGTGGATATTCTTTATGGACTACACTCGGCGTGCACAACTTACCAGATAACTCGCCACAGGCCTTGGCAAGCCTATGAGCGTTTGATGCATAGCTTTCAACAAAATGATGCTTTAAGTCAGCATCTCTCCAAGAAAGAGATACTTCCATAAAATCTTTCGATAAATAGAATCACATACAGACCTCAGTTCGATAAATATATTTATACTAAGGCGTTAGCAATTGAGCCTGCTTTCTACAACCTGCGAAGGATGAATATCTTGTCAACACACAGATGAACACATCTCATAACTGCCTGGTTTTCTTGGGTTCGCTGTTTCTGAGCTCCATTCAGACGCCTAGAAATTCTTGGACCTGAAATCTTGGACTCAATATTCACCAGACTTATTCCTCCGTGATTATAATATTAGGATTTCTCCCCATACTACAAGAATGGGACAAATAGTGGTTGGGACCAGTCAGTGGCATTCATATCTGTTTCTTGTAAGCTAGCCAACAGTCAGAATAAACTGGCGAATGATTCTTGATCACCATCCCTAAATACCTTCGGTACTAGTCTGTCGGATTCTGCTACCCTTTCTTGTTATAGATTGGTTCCAGCGTCCTTGACTTTTGCGATTGTTGAAAGCCTTGACCCAATGTTCTGTTTGTGGATCCAACTGGATAGCTTAGAACACAATAGCAGCTGGAGGTCAACTGAACTGTGTCCTCGAAGTATTCCGCCAATCGTTCCAGTCGCTTCCACTAACAGTTAGTCGTAAACCTATTCTTCTCCGCTATAGTCTCACTAACCATTGAACTTTTAACCGCAGTTTTCTCATAGCTGTCTGCAGATACTTATCATCTCTGCCTTTTCATCTCTTTGGCCTTCGTTACCAACCACTGTTTACGGTCATGCGAATATTCGTTTTCAATCTACACATGAGATGTTTCCTCTTATCATTGACCTTGGTGTGACCGCGTGCATCCGTTAATTCAGGAGAAGTTGCTGAGACCCACTAACGCTTTCTAACCACTTTCTGACAGTCAGTTACAGACTTGCATGCTGATTGTACGGAAAACTAGAGATGGTTCTAAGCTTTTTCTGCATGGGTTACACTATTCCGTTCCGATAACTGTCCAGCAAGGTTCCAAGTGAAAACAACCTTAGCATTATCGAAATAGCTGTCCAATGCTCCCAGGTTTTCAATGATTCTCCAGCAGATGCCTGTCAGTGATGAATACCACTATGAAATAATCTTGTCCATCATATTTTGATAAAGAAAAGACAAAAAAATCTATACCATCTGACATTTCATTCATCGCTTTTATTCGACCAATGGTTAACGTTTAGTTATATGATTAGATTATGCTATTCCCTACTAGTCATAAAAACGTCAGTCGTGGTAGTAAGGAGGTAGACAGGGGAACAGTCCTTATCACTTGAAAATTTGAAGTGATTCATTTCAGCATGCACACAACGGGAGAATATCGAATCTAATAGACGTTCATATCAGTAGTGCAAGAAATGAAGCCCTGTAAATAAATTTCTGACTTGGACGATTTACTCTTTCAGTTTATACTACTAGCTATTAGCAAGTAGGCATTAGATTTAGGTTATATTTACGTAAATCTCAGCGTTCGAAATAAAATAATTTCAACTTTCAGATGGAAGTCTGTTACCAGCTTGTTCAGGGAACTAATCATTTTTTTATAGAGGGGCCTTGATATTTAATCCTGCATCATATAACCGGAAACGATTCGTAGAATCTGGGTTCCATGAAAAATCGATTTTGTGTCCCGTTTTTAACGTGTGATATTGTAGCCGATTTGTCTGCCTTGATTCCTCTCCTCTCTGAAGTGCATTACATTCAGTTTTTTGACTTTATAAAGGCAGCTTTTATTTGATATTCATTAGGGTAGAATTTACAGAAAAACAGTAAAACCTGGCAGCTGTGACAGAATGTAATTCCATTGTAGTTGATTTATTAGATGTATTAGATGTAATATATATAATTTGTTGTACGAAAGCAAACCCTTACACCATAACTGTTAAGAATTCTTCTTTTAGAGGTCTACTCATGCTATGGAATTACCACAGCGTTCACCCACTTCTGCTGAGGGAGTTTCAGTACATTCCGCTTACCAAAAGTTGTGAATACCACAAGAGTAAACTAGGAAGGCAAGCCCTTTCTAATCAACCAGCCAATATCAACACAACAGCCAACAATAATACTTGACATTCCAATTTGACATTACATCATTACTTCGAGATACAGAACAATCAGAAGAAAAACAGAAATAGAAACTTAGTGTATTCATAAGTCGCATAAAATCACGAAGTCAAGGTTTCTGGCATGTCAAAATCGCTAAATAGAATGGATAATTTCTTATCTTTAGCCTTTGTCGCACTCTATGGCATACGGGAGTCTTCAGGTCGTTTGCTAAATGCATTGAAAAAATCAGGATACATTCTTCCTTGAACAGCTATAGTATAGTCCTTATCTCGGAATCTTGGTCCACAACTCTGCGTTTGTAAGTCAAACTGTTGAGCTTCTTGCTGCCAGAATGCAGTTCAGGCAACTTTGGCGTGCAAGTTGAATCTCTAAATCCATATAAGTCCAGTATGCATAATTATGTGCCAGAGATTCCATTCTGTTGATATCTGGATAGCCGCAGTAAAACTTCCTAAGTACTTGCCAACAAAGACTCTTTGACACAGTAATCCTGTCCCCAAACTTTATACATTAGTCAATAACCGACAGAGAACAATGATGACAGTGATGCTATTTAACTTCACTAGAGTGATCAGATGTTAATCACTTCGTTTTAAAGAATTTTCAAAAATTCCTTGAAGTCTGATCTTGTTCTGAATCCCCTCTGACACTTTCAGAAGTCACTTCTTCAGAGTCATCTGGGAAATTATTTTGTATTACAGCATCAGTACCATAATTCGAAGAATCCAATGCGTCAGTAATGAGCAGTGATGTATCACAATGTTTGAGATATTAGCCTGAAGTAAGTAATGGCATGATTTCGTCAAATGCTTGTTGACAACTGACTGACCATTCAGCATTGCATTTTTCTGCAATCAAGCATTAGGAATGTTATGTAGGTAATGAAGACCAGTTAGAAAAGCAGTTTAATGACTTTCCAGGCCTAATACTAAATGTTATAACTTGGCATCCAATGCGTACAGCGTAAATATAACCACCTCAATGTTAGCTGCTTCACAATGTCTCTGAATTTTTCCTCAAATACTTTCTTCTTTGATCGAATTTAGAAAGCATTTAAAGTCAGACAATAAAACTTTGGTTACTATGTAATATGAATAGTGCTTGATAAAAATATTCTGATCCTTCAAAAAGCAATCGGTTAGTAAAACTATAGAAATCTGAGTGAAATCTGGCATCGATGTCATTTTGACAGAAGATACTATTATTTTTTCAGAATAGATGGTTTTCTGGATTTGCCTCTATTTAGCAGTTGATGTCATTTCCTCTGATGAAAATATTAACTTCGTCTCACTCACATATTTGTCAGTGTGTTATAGATTTTTCTACAACAGTACCTATCATATATATATATATATATATATATATATATATATATATATATATATATATATATATAAAGTAGTATCACCCAGTGTTGTACCCTTTTCATCAGTTGGCGAATTAAAAACGGCAAATCTGAAGTCGTCTGCCTTTCATTATTCTCGTAGTCTATATTTTCTTCGATGACTGATGTTTACTAGGAAGGATCTCGTTGTTTAGATCATTGATTAGTTTACGAAGAGATTCGGGACCGAATAACACCAGTCTAAGTTGTTACAGTAGCGATGGGCAGTGGCTGGCAGTGCAATCCAGGATGCGCATTCCGTCCTATTTGGGACTCGTCAGCTGGATGTACCTGCTTCCCAATGAGTGATGTTCCGGCCGGGACTCGGGAACGACCGCCTCAAACGACAAAGCGTTACCTACTACACCACTTTAAAATGTTATGCGCATAGACAAGTAAATAGAAAAAAACGAGTATAGGGACTGGTATTACTGCTTAATGTTCCAGGTTGCCACATGTCATATTAGCACATCAAGTGAGAATGCCTGAAGATAAAACAGGAAATAATTTCAGATTTCCAACGCGACTCATTAACTGACCAAAATTTTAAGGTAGTGCTCATAACAATGAGCCATTATTAAATGAATTCTCTACTTGACTTGGTACCATATCAAACTACCATAATTAACATTCAAGCAATATCAAGGCATCCGCATAGCAGCCTATATGTCAATAGATGTCGAACAATTGGATCCAATGAAACAACGGAGAATTAAAAGTACATCAATAGGTAGTAATGACGATTTCTAAGTAGTTTAAATATCTAATAATATACTGCCATAGTTTTCACAGAACAAACTAGTGTTTACTATTGGATACAAAATATCCATTATTACGTTTAGTACTTTTGTTAATTATAGAGCCACGGTTTACTACATTTATTATTATTATCACCATTATTATTATATTTAACATCATTCCTCACTATTTTGAGCCTGTGAAAAAGATTCCCTTCAAGAGTATGCCTTTGATATTAGGCATTCAGGCTAAGACATTTAGGTTATTTACAAATAGCAATTTGTTTTACAGTCTTTCAATCGAAATACTTTTGATAAATAACGAAAAGCGGAACAGTTTTATGCAGTCAATTTCCTTAGTGAATCTTTGTTAACCAAGATCAACGAACATTGTAGAGTGCAGTGAACTAAGGTTATATCGTTTCCTCTAAATCATTCGCAGACATACATTTATTCTATAGTTTTCAAACGATTTTTTTAAAAGGTTTATCAAAATCGACAATAAAACTTCAATGAGGTCAATGATATAATTGATAGTAACCAGGTCATTAACAGTTTCATAAATCAATGTATACAGGGACACAAAAAGATAGACAAAGTTCTCTGAAGAAGCGATTTCAACGAAGTCACGAAAGGCCAGAAATTTATTTGCCTACCTCTTTGGGATTCAATAAATTTTATTTCACCTACACAGTTCCTGATGTAATCAAACACAAGAAGAACTGAGAGACGTCTTCCTCATGATGAATCACCTCAAGTGATTGGTCAGGAGATTCACTAATTGCCCTAAATCAAATAACAAACAAAACTAATCCTAGTAATAGTAATAATGCTACGAGTGTACAGTTATAATATCTATGATGAAAAGTAGATTTCACAGTAAAAGGATATAACAGGACTGAATATTTGGGATTTGATATAATCAGTATTATAAATGAAGAAAATTAATGAAGGAAAAGACAGAGCTGATAATAGAGACCAAAAAACTTATTATGGACCCCAATTAAGGTGCAATGAAGTTCAGTAAGTCAAGTGACTAAGCACATAGTTCTAAATAAACTTATTCAAGTAAAGTGGTAAAATGAGAAGTGGGTGCTAAATTGCATTTAACAGTGGAACTAAGTATGAAAGAATTAATCATCTGGGATAAAGATGAAATGGAAAAAAGCAGAATAAAAAAGTGGTGGGATAGATAAAGTCAACAGAGAAAAGTTGCAAAGGAGTAGTGAAACAAAGCAATGTTTCGTCAGTATGTGAAAAGTTGAACTTGTTTTATATATACCTGTTTTTCTGAATATTATTTGAAGTTGATCATTCAAATCAGTGATGTGTGCCATATTTGATTTCATTCCATCTACATAACCTTAAGAAAGTATTGACAAATATTTAGCTCTTAGGTACTTTACAATTATGGTAGTCCTGTTTAGGATCTTCACCATTTTAAAAGACCATTTTCTGGCATTACTACAGTGCATATGAAGTTGTAGCGAAGCATTTTTCAGGCTTCCGCAGTTCGAACAAGTTTTTCTGATGCTATTTGTACCTTCAAACATAACCAATCAGTAATGCAATACCATCTGATGTGACGTCTATCCAATCTAACACGCGTGAAATACACTACAGTGCACCATAAATATGAAGTTTTGCTCTTTCATATCAGAATATGGTCTTTCAGGTTGGACAGAGGTGAGTACAGTATTCATCACCTTAATGGAGACTCAAATGCTTTTTTCCTCATTGCGCTCTTGTAACAAAAAAGTACGGTGATACTATTTAATTTAATTCATGTACGTATTTTAAGAAAAATCCCTTTCCCTACTCTCTACTAAATCTTTCAAGTTATTTTCGTTCAACACTTCACGAACAAGTTTCTCATCACCTCCAGATACTGTACAGTAAATACCTTCTAAAATCCCAATATTGCATTTTCCAAACTAATAATTTACTTCATTAGTGACTAAAAGCAGGTTATTTGCCGTAACGTATCCCTTGGTTACCAGCCTGAAGAAATCGTCATTGTCCAAGATCATTGAATAATTGTTTTTTAACGTTGAGCTTCTGGGTAATCTTCCTGCTTTACATGTAAATTTTATGAAGTTAAAATGGCCATTTGAATATTTAAAAACTCTTCTCAAAGTTTGTCCTTTGACCATGATGAAGATATCTTCAGTGCATTTTACCAAAAATTTCTTCTTAAACTCTTTTGACTAGGTAAACCTAGTTCATATTTCTACATGCACAGACTGATCACAGTGAAGCAGACAAATGAGCTAGTTAGTTTCCATATTACTGACTTTGTGGCAGCAACATCCCAAAAAAAGAAAATGTTGAAATTTACCATTAATATTCATTGCATCCGAATGACAACGAGATAACGGATTGTGACAAACAACTTTACTTTTTCATTCAACTAGGACGCTTGAATGTAGAAAAATTACATCAATGTTAATCACTGTTTCACGTTCTTAATGTATACTTGTAGCAATTTATCTCTTACGTCTTACAAAGAGTTGGCTTCTGAAGTAACCATAACCAGTGGTTTCATTAAGGATGTCCCTATCCTCATTTAACAGACTTCAGGATCGAAATTTGACTTGATATAATGGAATCAGTTTAGCATTGGGTAAATGGTTTATCGAGGAAATATATTTGTAAAATCTCACTGGGGTAGAAAATTATCTTTCTGATTTTTCGTGCCCTCTGAAGAAGTAGGTTTCACGACGTTGCGAAATGTCAGGAATTTATTTTTAGAACTCAGTGAGATTTTACAAACATAGATCTTGTATTTGTACTTGTCTTCATTATGTAAATGACTATATACATCACAGTGCCTCTGACTTTTGAGGCGTTGGATTTCTCCCAGGAGAAAACTTGGATCCTCTAGACTACACAATTGACAAATTCATCTTAGCAATGACCGTGACAAATGTAGAGTGTTCTGAACACCCTGAGAAAAAATCTCAGTATATCTGGCATCCATTTTGGACCTGTCAAAATTAAGGTGGTGATTCAAGACTGGTCTGTATCGACTTCTCATTTAAGTATAAGAAGTAAAATGGTGGAATGCGTGGACCACTTTACTTGGGGAGTCGCATCAGCACTGATAGGTTGACTGCTGATGAAATTTCAGCTTGGGTAGAAAGGCCTATTTGATACTATAATAAATCTTACTATTCAGTGATGAAAAATACGAGTTGAGGTTATATAATTAAAATATGTTCAACTGAAAAGGTTTTTCGTAGACATGTATCATCATAGGCCTTTAAAGAATACTTCCAAAACATAAACCGAAACACTAAGTAGTGTATTACTGCTAACTTGCACTAATGTTGGGGTTTTTAGTCATAAACAGCTTTTGAAGATTTATTGCTTTCTGTGATAGATTAGATGTTCTTAATTACGGTTTCAAAGACAGGTTATGGAACATCAGAAGCCTATTTAGAGAATATTAATAAAAGCAATCGTTTGCCGATTATAAAAGGTCTAGCTGCTGAAAATGCAGCGTAATGAAATGATGTGGTGCATGAGTGTTTTCCAGAAGACACCAAGTTCTCCAAAAATGGGATACAAGAATTTTCACTGATTTTTCTGAATTAAAAAGTATTTGATGTAATATATGTCTACATGAAAACTTAAGTTCAACGATACAATACCACTATGAAACAAGTTTTAAGTGAAATGTCTCTTGAAACAAATAAAATAATATGGCTGATAAATGCTACCTGTTATTCCTATTTCCTGGAAGTAAGGGGAGGACAAATACGACATAAATGAATTCAATAATTTGCTCGCTTCGCTATAACACCGTTAAAATGAGTAATACCTTGGTTTCTTGATTTACAAACAATGTCTCATACCACCTTTTCAGTCCAATCTCAGGGATACTAAACTTTGAAAAGTAAGAAAGCAGGTAGAATATCCAAACCAATGAAGTTGCAGCCTCCAGATGAATTCACTAAGTGATAAACATTCTCTGTTATGTCCACCGCACTGCTAGACCTTAGAATCAGTTCCACGTTGTTTCGACTGGATGCCAGAAATGCTAGGAAAGACAGCAGTGTTAGCTGGATGGAGGCAATTGGCAGGGAGCCCTGGCCCTAGGTTTCTTGCCTGCTAGCACTCGTCAGCATGGTGTATCTGCAACCGCAATGGGACTGATGTCCCACATGGGTTCGAACCTGCCTCACCCAGTGTTATGGTCAGCGATATTACCAACGTGCCAATGAGCACGAAACCAAGGTCCAAGGCTTCCTGCCAATCGCCTCTATCCAACTAACATCTACCAAAGTAAATTGTGATGCTAAGCTGCTTAGTCTGGTGGCCATATTGCGAAATCGGTCAGCATATAGGACTAAACAACCTGAACTTGGTTACCTCCTCCCCCCTCCAGTAACCAACCAAACATGAACAATGATATAGTATCTTCAGTGGTCAAAGACTTTAGATAATACTCAAATCCACTCACGACGCTGCAAATGTGTTCACTCTTTATCTTCATTTATGCCTTAAACATGTGATCGCTGTGTGTCTAAATTATCGCATCTTCTTCAATTGTAGTCCATTCTTCTTCTGATAAGTAAAAAATATAATGGTAGCCTGAACTAAGTACCGGCAGTCTTGTCAGATACGCTTTACATTGACATGTAAGTGAGTAATTTTCACTGTTAACCTTATGAGATGAAGAAATAAAACCTTTTCATTTTCAGTACTTAAATTGTTCGTAGACGGTGAAAATAAAAATTGTTAGACTTCATAGTTTTTTCTGTCATCAGCCAACATATAAGTTAGGAAATACACTCTATTCTGTATAATACGGTAGAAGTCTATCATTAAGAATCACCGTTCGATCTAGTTCTTATGCTTATCAGTACTCATTATCAAGGTGTACTTACAACCTTGGAAAAGGTGATGTTTTGTTAAAGTTGAAAACTTTATCATTTAGCAATCCAACTAATGAATAATTAACTACCTGTAGGAATGAATTATTTTCCTACTGTAAGATTTGACTAGTAAATCGGTCACTTCACGAAATACGTTTTAGAATAAACTATAAAATCTATACTGATTACTTTAGTAATTAAATGTTAGTTTCAATAAGTACATCCTATTGCATATGCATTGAGTTATTTTTAAATATAATAGAATCGATAAATGCCAATCAATATTTTTTTATCTATAAATACATTAGACGTCATTTAACCCTAAGCAATGTGTAAAGTGTCTACTCGGTATCTCAAAGTATTACATATCTTTAAATACTACTTAAAAATGTTTAAGGAACTTATGTAAAACGAACAGAATAAATAACTTAAAGTGGCATCGAAAATTTTCACTATCCTTTGTAAAGAAAAGCGTAGAACGTAACCTTGTTGGTAGCGGAAACTGATACCCTAGTAAATCCCCCGGTTAAATGCAAATTACGTTCAGTTGCTAATAACTTCGATAGACAGTAATCATCATTTCATAATGAAATGAAGCTCTGATTCACTAATTACGACGTCGAGCATAAAACGATGGGATAAATTTGTAGCTCATGATGAAGATGATAGTGGTTTGGTGTTCTCTGAGCTTTGACATTTTATCTTAGATGTTTCATCACCAAACTTGGTGACATCCTCAGCATTAACTTCATAAAGAAGTAAGGAATATTCGAATGTTACACAAATGCTTTTGTTGAGCTTGTATGTTGTCATTTTGTAAGTTGGAGAAGAGGTTTTTGCCATACCTTGCCCTTTGTGACTTTAATTTTCACTCGGTCACGCTTTTAGAGAATCTTTGTTAGGGTGAGACTGTGCTATTTTTTGCTGTCACAATGTGCTTCATAATCTAAAATATCAACTGCAAAGATTGTTCATAATACTATGTTGGCCAGTCAAGCCATCGAAAGGCTCACTGAATTCATGAACACCAACTTGAAATAAAACAGCATTATGCAACCTTCTTGATTTCGCTGCACCCATACAAACATGATCACAAATCCGACTGAAAGAATGTGGAAATCCTTCAAAGAGCAAGTCATAAAGCACCAAGAAGATTTCTAGAAGCACGTCACTCCAACGAAGAACAAATCAACTGGCACGTAGATACAAACAGAATTTATAATCTACTTAAGAAGAAATACAGCCTTCCATCAACTAAGGACAAATTGACCGAATAAATCAATAATGAGGCGAGTGTCACAGTTACAGACGGCACATGCTGAGACAAAAAAGATCCTCTAGCGGCGTAATTGAGTGAAATTTAAAGTCACAAACGTCATCGCATGGTGGAGGGTAATAAACTGCATACTAGATATGAAGAATAGAAGTTAGATAAATGCTAAAAATTTCCGTATCTTAAAATTTGTGTATAAAATTAGCTGAAAGAATATAAATTACAGACTGATTTTTCTTCAGATTAGTAGTGGCTAGATGGTGAAATGGTTGCTGCCACACCTGTTGACCCTAGGCTGCATCCCCCGAGGGGTCGTGGATGCAAACAGCTGAGGAGTTCTACATTAGGACGAAACAGCTATCTAGTCCTTTCAAGTTTCCAGTGGTTCATCAATTGATATCAGTCTGTGAAAAAACAACTTTGAAATAGATTACTGAGTTACAGGCTAAGTGAGATGATTAAAATTTGGAAGCCTTTAGTGTTAGCTTTGTGGCATCAACCAGGAAATTAACTTGACGGTAAGCATAAACAAATAAGTTCCTCTATGCTTCATGAATGATCGATTTCCAATGTTTATTATGAACATTAGTCCTATAGATGGACCAGCAGTTGAAGTAAAATCATTCGAGAAATGAAATATATACACTAGTATGAGTAGCTTCATGATAGACTTATGACACTAAGTGCACCATTAGGTTTCTAATCTTGGATGCGCACTGCTGAGTATTCCCATAACAGGACGAAACAAATGTTCAGTGCTCCCATGTTTCTAATGGTTCTCCAAATGATGTCAGTTCGTGATGAATACCGATGTGAAGTATTATTATTAACTAATAACTAGTGTGGGCTAAAAGGCCTCTAAATGCTTTGCTTTACTGGCTTTACAAGGACGAAATGTGTCAAAAATTGTTTTCATAGTGAATATTTTTAAGTGGAGAATTCAACCTCGTTTTGAACTAGTCATTTTTTGCTTCTCATCTTTGATGCAGTGTCATTTTAATAAAGTTATTAGTACATGAATCGGTCTCTGGGTGGTAAATAACGTAGCTAACAAGTCTCAAGTGTTAATCCCAGTCTATGGAAGAATTTTATAATATACCTGCTATGCTGAGATCAGTAACACTACAATTCATTTTGTTTACAATGTTAATGGTTAGGATTAACATAAGAGCATAACTTGAGCACTGTGGTAGTGCAAAATTACATGGTTATTTGTTTGTTGGATATTTCACACAATGAAGAAGTATTTTTTTTTGACTAGATGACATTTCGAACTTATTGTTCATTGAAATACCTTGCAAACAAATTAACATGGAATTAAAGGTTAGAAGTTAGTCAACAGAAAGATCTCAATGTAAGCCATTCAGTACTGAAGTTATAAAGTTTTCCAGTAAGGTATTCAATTCAAAATAAAACCTCTGTATGGCTGGATCAAGCATACAAATTGATTACCGACGGTAACCAGTTTCTTTTTTTCAGATTTGTTATGGAAAGATATTGAAGGTATTAGCATCTATCTGCTATTTGTCTCACCAAATATTTTCCAGCGATTATGACTTCTGTATAACTGCAGACTTGTAAGGCTCTGATCACACGATCCTTCATTGAGCTAGTAACGCCTAATTAGTCAGACTTCTGATCTTGCTCCGACATCACCACAGGATTTTCCACATTTTAAATCCACTGTTCTTAACTGCTGTCACTAGTTCACTAATTCGAAATCTAGTTTGGATCATCTGCTGACTATGGGGCATATAACACAACTCAAGTAGATCACTGACAATCATGAGATCATCTCTCCGATCAAACTAAGTTTGATAAACCTGCAGGTGAGAGGAACAAAACACAACAGAATGAGATTCAACTCATAGGTATCCTAAAGAAAATAAGGCATGATGCTTTGATTTCCACTAGTTTGTATGAACGCATCCAACCCGTCAGTTCATTAATTTCACGTCTCTATGTATTGCCAAAAATACATAAAGCAGGATTACCCCTTTGCCTGATATTTGAGATATCAGGTTCTCTTTATCATTGTTTCGCCCAGTAGCTAGCTGAAATACTGGAACCAGCTACAAGGCAAAGCTCTCACTGTTCTATTCTTGATACATTTGAGTTTACTGATAGCATTAAGGATGCTGACACCACCGGTGAACTTATGTTCTCCTAAGATGTTACTTCATTGTTTACCAGTGTACCACTCACTGAAACTGTGTTACGTATGTGATTTCATCAATTCACACAATACAGAAGTAGGAATCCCAAAACACTACTTCAGAGAGCTATTGATAAGATATCTTTCTAATGTGCAATTTAGTTTCGATGGTGAGATATACCGGACAAATGATGAGACTGCGATGGAATCCCCACTAGGACCTCTAATGACAGGTTGCTTTATGTCAAAACTAGAAAATTCTATTCTTATCCAAAATATTAATTATTTTGACATCCATAAACGATATATTCGTTGTTTGCGACTCAGCTATCGATCTGGGTGACATCCTACGCGAGTTTAACAACTGTCACTCGTTGATGGAATTCACTATTGAGGAGGAATTGGAATCAGCTATTCCTTTCCTTGACATGCTGATTATGAGAAGAAGCAATGGAATGCTGAAAAGATCCATCTACAGGAAACCCACGTGGAATGGACAATTTACTAATTTCTATGACTGGGTGCCGACCATGAAGAAGAGAAACCTCATTCACTCTGATATCGAATACGTAATATTCTTATCACGGACTGTGTGCAACTTGAACCTGACTTTCTAAGAGGGACGCTCGCAAAAAATGTCTATCCTAGCCGATTTATCAATAACGATATGCGAGAGAGAGACATGTGAAACCAGCCATCAACTCAGTTTCTAAAAGGACCTTGTTCATGAATCTGGAATTTAACGGTGATGCAGCATCAGATCGCCTGAAAAATCGTCTTTCCAGATCAATTAGTAGGACTTTCTTCTCAGCCAAATTTCACTTGATCTTTACCAGTCGTGAACTGATCTCCGTTTGTGTAAAAGACAATAGCCCTCGACAGGCCAAATCCATGTGTATCTACCAGTTTACCTGCTCCTGTGGAGCAAGATACATAGGCTGTGGTCAGAAATTACTATCATCCCATATACGAGAACAAATTCCGGACTGGTTATGGTGAAAGGAAATGCATCAGAAGTTCTATCCTTGAACATTTAACCGACCCAAACATTGATTTTAAGGTTGTCTATCGAATTCGCACAAACACCTCATGTTTCCTCCGTCTTCAGCTTTTTAAAACAGCAGCCTTGGACATCCATGATTTGAAGCCTGATCTTTGTATCCATAAGAGGTATGTACAGTCTTTGTCTATACCTTGGTTTTAACTTATTTTGGTCATAGTGCTTCGTTCATTTTTCGTTTTTTCAACTCCCCCCTTTTTTGGTCAGATTAATCTTTGTACTCTTATGTCATCATTATCACTTTGTTTAATTGTTTCAGGTGTTATTTCGTTTGATCTTCCCATTAATTGCAACTTTTAGTAAAACATTTTCAGTTTGTTAACAGCCTGGTCGACTGGCTGGTATACAAAATGTTAGCCCGCTCCCGATATTGAACTTCAAATAGTTGTGATTATACTTAAACACAAAATGAAAATTCGTAATGCATAAATGAAATTTGTTGCCTTCATATTTGTGCCACTCGTTTATTGTCTCTAAATTCAAAGTGAATTTACGGATTTTAATTTGACGGTAATGATTTACAAAACCGATAAAGTTGGTCTTCTACAAATTTGCCTTCACAGTCACTTGTTCCTGATCGGCAAAAACCACATATAAATCATGTTAATGTAAGACATCATTAAATACGATAGGTGCCTGCTTGGACTCAGATCACGCGTTAGCATGTTTACGCCTTAATAGTCTGAAGGAAATACAGTAATGAAGCCGTTATCTGCTCAAATGTAAGATGAGAACATAAAGTGTGTTTTTAGAAAGGGGGTAACTAGGCATTTATCTAAGCACGATAGCAATTGTCATCCGAATGAAGTCCCGCGCAATATTCAGTCTGATATAAAGAGCGGTGAAGGCAACTGTTAACATACAATCATAGGTAGTTTAAGTCCGTGGATTTCTGTAATATCATCCAAACGCCTTGGTATAATAAGACTCATTCAATCTGGCTTTGGACACAATAAAAAGCGAAAACAACTTTAATGTAAGTTGACTAAGAGTAGTCTCAATAACTGTGAGAAACGGAGGGCGGCGAAAGCGAAAGAGATAAAAAAAGGCATCAACCCTAGTTGACACTCACCGATTATTTGGGACTATTATTAAGGGTAGTGACAAGAAGACGACGGTTAGCGGGGCCACCAACAAAAGCTATCGCTTCTTAATAACCTTCTAGAATAGGTGGCTAGAACGCTGGGTGGAACACTTTGAAGAATTTTTCAACCTTAGTTAACTAGCATCTAGCCCAAGCCTGAACGGACTGTGGACATCAGCTCCCAAGATCTCAAAGTTGAGAAAACTGCTCTAAAACTGAAACGATGAAAAGCAGCAGGATGTGATGGTTTACGTCCCAAATTTTGGAAGGATGTAAGCAGAAAATTACTTACTAGTCACGTAGGTAATAAGTATTGTATAGAAATCAGATGTAGTCCCACCAAAAAGACAATTCTAAGAAATGCAAGAAGGTTCCCTTTGGCAATCACAGGGACATCAGTCTGACTAACACCGTGTCCCAGATTCTAGGGTTAGTAGTTTTACAATATGTAACCGGAGCTTAAGGAAAACAAACTCCATACCATAGAACTGAACGCCTTTCAGAAGTGTATGAGGGTGAATGATTCAGATCTTCACCTTTCAGTAAGCTATGAAATGCACATAAATTCACCCAACACTCCTTATCTCTTGCCTTCTAGGAGACATTTAACTTCGGCCATCAACAGATATTCCAGGTGTCTGACTGCAGAAAGAAAGTATGAAGTAGGCATATTGTGGTAATCCATGCTATGTATTCGAACTCACAAACCTTGTGAGGGTTTCTGGAAGGTTATTATCTGAAATAATGATATCCAGTGATGTCTGCAAACAATGTTCACTGTCACTATTCTTATTTAACTTCGTTATAGATATGCTAACCAGCATAACCCCGATCCATCTCAACACCTTTGAGCAGAAATTTTATTGTTTGGTAAGCATTTTGCACCTGACGAATAGAATCTGATGTTTCAAGATCTGACCATATCGACTGCTAGTTTAAGGATAGAAAATGAGGCGCTGAAATGCGTTGACCATCTCACTACTTGGGGAATAGCACCAGCACGAATGAGTTGGTTGCTAACGAAATATCAGTTAGGATACAAATGGCGCGTTTGGTATACTGCCAAATAACACCATTTCTGACCCTGATGAGACACACTACACATCAAACCAGTGTACTGCGCTCCAGTCCGCTCTGCTCTAGTGAGACTGCGGAAGACATGAAGAAATTACAGGTTTTCGGATACATGCATCCTTGTAGCACTGCTCGTATGCGATGGAATTATTATGTGAGTAATGTACAGGTTGGGAGAAGAGTTTTGGGCAGATGTAAGTTTGTTTATGAGGTTGTGAAACTTTAGCGTATGAGGTGACTAGGACGTGAGTTGTACACAACAAGCCACTATCTAGCTTGACTTGCGATGCCAGCTGAAGTAGGATTGGCTTAGAAGGCCAAACGTGACCAGACGAAGACATGAAGCTAATCCATGAAGTTTCTGACTGTTGGTCTGAAGTGTGCAAAAACACACAGGTTCCCTGTTTCAGGTCTCAACGATAATAGCAATTAATTGCTGCAGACTTTGGGTGATAAGGCTGAAAGTTAGTCACAGTGGCGCAGGTGTTCAGAGGCTTCACTTTCTTCGAAATTCCAAGCATTTTCACTTCACCTTCAATTATCTATAACTTATCCTCTTATACACTGTCTACTTCAACGCTACTTTTTGGTAATCGCTTCCTTTATGCATACTGCTGTGAAGTGCGGCAACTTGAACAGCTCCAATTCCATATTATATTTGTTTGCTTGATATACAAGACAAAGTGATACAGTGTTACTTACTTCATGACGGTGTTGAGAGCATAAATTATTGCTCGTAATCATACTATTGTAGTCCCACCACTTTTGACAATCGGTTTTTAAAGTCCTGATTATTATTTAGTATTTGTCCCTTGGGTTCCTAGTGGAACACAGGGCCTCAGTAGCACGTCTCCAGTGCACTCTGCTCTCTGCAAACTTTTGAACCTGGTTCCACGACAGCCCAGAAGCTCTCATTTCTTACTCGCACGATCTCCTCCGTGTCACCCTCACCTCGGACGCCCAACTCGTCGTTTCCCATCTGGGCTTCACTCGAGGGCCTGACGCGTGATATCCCCAATCGGCCTTCTCAGTGTATGCCCAATCCATCTCCACTTCCTTCTGATATTCTTTGTTTTTATTGGTAGTAAATTTCTTCATATCTGTGGTATAGATTTTGCGTCATTCCCATTACATCTGTTGGGTGTTGATTCGGTGAACAAGGATTCAGTAATAAATGTCTCTCTCTCCAGCCAATTATTTTGGACTTAGGTACAGTAATTTTATCCCTCTCCATTGTGTGTTAACCTATGCATTGTAATAGCCGGGTTTTTTCTACATTATTGGGATCCGTCATCCTATATTTAGTTAAATTCCTATGTTCCGCTAATGTAACTGACCCTGATCGGTAGTTTGACCCATGTACTTGACCTCATAGTAATCGCATGAAATTTGGTAGATTAGATTGTTTTGTTCAGTTTGACCTGTCGGATCCTCAAACTGACAAAGCTTATCCCTGAGTGACTTTCTAGGCTTAAATGCCACGCTAATTCCAGCTTTGCTGAGAATCCTACGTAAGTTTCTGGTGTTGCTTCCTCGTATGGTAACACAATACAGGCATTGAACTTATTTCTACTCATGTTGTCGCTATTATTCGTAGTCGTATTACTGTTATTATTTTGTTTCTTATGCGTTCATATCAATTTCTTGATAACGGTAGAGGATAATTATTAGTTATTAACGCTTCTTTCATGTGTTTCAATTCCTTACGTAAGTCCTTGCACTGAATAGTAAGTTTTTAGCTCTGCTATTTGGACATTTGACTGAACCCGTCTTAATTGACATTGGATGAGATGACTTGAATTCTAGGTAGCTGTTAAAATGTGTTGGTTTCCTATAGAGGGTAGTATCCAAACCATCTGTCCTTCATTTAATCCTGCAATCCATCACAGGTAATTCTCCTTGTTCATTTTCTACCTCGTAAGTGAACTAGATTGCGCCTATCACTGAGTTTATATGAGTGAGGAAGCTGTCGATTTCAACAGTTAGTGTATCATACACATATCGCTGCTATATCCTGCAATTAAGAACACAGGTAGACGCAGATTGTTTCATCCCCGTTTTATAGCCAAGTGAATCTTTATTATAACAACTGCCTCATTCATAAATTTTGTATTTCATTCATCTTGAGAGATTTATTACTGAATCCTTGTTCACCGAATCAACACCCAACAAATGTAATAGGAATGACGCAACATCTATACCACAGATATGAAGAAATTTACTACCAATAAAAACAAAGAATATCAGGTGATAGGACTAAAAATCGATTGTCGAAAGCGGTGGGATTACAATGGTATGATTACGAGCAATAATTTATGTTCGCAACATCGTCACATCAAGTAAGTAACACTGTGTCATTTTGTCGTGTATATCAAATAAACAAATCTAATACGGAATTACATCCTACCATAGTGCCTAAGTTTTTACACTTATATAGAACTGATGCAGTTTTGTGTTACGTGCTAAATCACTTCATCTGTCTGTCTATAGTGAAATTGCAGTATGTTGTACAGTTTGTAAGCTTTCTTCTTGATAAAGATTACACATTGTCTTCTGAAATATTGACAAAGAATAGAATAAATCCAATGCAAACTATGACTAAACTGTTCAACCAAGTATTTTATTCAACAAATTTCAACATAGTTGTGAAATAACACAGGATAAAGTTAAACTGTATTAAGATATCAAGACTAGCTGACTGTTTGTAGGTAGATAAATATTTTTATATCTAACACATAAATAAGTCTTTGTACTAATCACAGAAGAGGTTATTGAATATTTCACTTCTAAGAATTCATAAAATATGCACAGATAAGCCATCCTGTTCACCTGTCTTGAGAAAAGCGAACATAGAGAAAGTCAATGAATAAATTAATTTCAGAAAATATTATTAATTTAAAACAAGAAAGATCAGTTAATTGAAGAAATTAAACAATATATATGATAGTTAAGCGGTTAAACTAGAATTATTATACACATATAAATATGTACATATAAAAGAACATTAAAATTTATTTCTCTTCCAACTATATATCCTTCTTTGTCTTTCTCTTCATTTCCACACTACATTAACTCTTAAATGGACAGAATTCATTAAGTGAAGTGAAGAGAACCATTTATTTACTACTTTCTTGCTACTCATAATAACCATTCTTCTAACAAATATTTCACATGACTATTTAATAATTCTTTTAAACTTTCATCTAAATTATTCAAATAATTTATTATAAAATTATCCTTTATTAAATGACAAGGAAAAGGCGCTAAAGTATTTTCAGTTTTATGATTACACTTTCCAATAGTGATGACAGGATAATGATGAAGTTGAAGTGGTTGAATTCTCTTTGTATTATTATGATCGTCAGTTATTGAAATATTGTGTTGAATTGCATTTAAAAATGTTGACAGTATTATTTTAGACACTTTTGTGAAACTTTGAACTGATAAACTCATTGGTCGATGAAAATCATAACATTCTATTGGTGTTTCAAGTGCTTCCCGTGTAGTACCACCAATTGCGTAGATACGTCTATCCAAACCAAGAGTGATAGTGTGCCAATGACGATGAACAGGTTGACTTCTTGTTGATGATAACGAATCTGATGATAATGACGAAATTATTTGCAGTGAGTCATTATCTGATAGTTTAGTTAAACCATTGACAATATCATAATGTAACGGTAACTTGGCACACCATATAAATGCTGATGTAACTATTTGTTGCAAATTATACGAAAAACGTTCGAAACTATTTCCTATATACTGTTGATGAATATGTAAATGATTTATGGGCATATGTATTCGACCCGGTGAAAGTAACAGCATGAATTTGTCAATAATTGATTGATCATTAAAATCTAACTGATATATAGACGACCTCGATAAAGATGATTTCCGTAGAGAAAATTCATGTATATTTAAATCTGGTAATAAGTTTCGAATTAATTCCTTACTGTCCACACTTGTCAACCAACTATCCTGTTCTTGTAAAAGCATTTGGAATAGTTGCCAAGGAAGCATAAACTTTAAAAAAATACCCATCAATAAAGATATAATTAATGTTTGATTTGGTTCAAGGATCAACCGATAACTTGCACAAAGATTATCCAATTCTTCAATCAGCCTGCTACTGGTACCATCGGCATTATTATTATTATTATTAGTGGTAGTAGTAGCAGTAGGAGAAGAGTTCTTGTTTATCGCAAAACGACAATAACTTTTCACCAGATATTGTGTAAACATGGTATGCAATAAAGCGATACGATAAAGTGCTTGCTCGGGACCGACTGATTTCTTCAATTTCTTGCTATCTACATTGAAAGACAATTTTTTATAAATACATAAATGATAGTTTAAATCCCTGAGAAATAATTTCATATCATCGGTATCCCAATCAAGAGGATTATTATTGTCATTATTACTGCTACTAGCATTATCCATACGATGAGTTTTTGTTGTTTCAGTAGTAGGATCTGTAACAGTTGAAAGATAAAGAGATGTGATTATATCCATATAGAATGTTTCATTTGTTAAAACTTTACCATCTGAATTTACAATCAAATTAGAATATGTGTCACACTTAGATTGTTGATTCGAACACATGAAACCATTTAATACAGTTGGTTTTCTTAGCGTATCACATAACGGTTGAATACTAGAATACTGCCATTTGTTTAAATTTGTTTCAAAACCTGAATGATTTTCAGTAGTACTCAGCATTGTATTATTAGTACTGGTATGTATTTCCTTTGTAGAAGAAACAACTTTAGCTTCTAAAAGCTTATGCTTTCTACATGGGTTGATATTCACTAAAAATGCATCATTCAATGCTTCATCATTGTTTGACCAACCACCAAGTATAAACAATTGGATTGTACCAGGTTCATCCATCTGAGAGAAATCAATTTCATCATTCAATTCTTCTCCTTCTTCTCTACAAGTACAATAATCTTTCATACATGACGGTTCATGCATAGTTATCATATCCATCCATGATCGACCACACGGCCATATAATAGACTGAATAGGATTTCTAGGCTGTGGTATGTCCAATGGTGTCAAAATTTGTGTCCATTCCATTAAATGCAAATTTAAACAGTACATATCATTTAATCTGCCCATTCTAAAATCTGATGGTTGTTGTAATGATGAATGTTGATGGTAGGGACCTCGACCACCGAATATAATCATCCAACCATGATTAGGCAGTAATGAAGAACAGTGTGCTGCACGTGGTGTTGGGAATCGGCCAATTGCATCCAAGCGTGTAACTAATTCCCAACGATTTTCGCTGATATCATAAATGATTAATTGACTATTCCATCCACCATTACTATCACATATTATCCAATTCGTCTCATCATTTGGATCGTGTAAATATGGCCAATGAAAGATTTGTTTAGGCCATGTAGAATATGGCATAAAACTTGGACCGTAACCACCAAATGCATACAACCGTCCACGCCAATATTCCATGCACAACTTATCACGTGGTGAAGGCAAAAGATGATGGCAATTGTGACTAACATTATCATGAATACTATCAAAACGATTATGTATATTAGCAGGATGATGATATTCTAACTGTCTTTGAAATGATTTCAGCATAGTTAAACTAATACTTTCATGTAAAGCATTATCTTGGGGTAAGTAGGATAAACAACTCAAAATACCATGTCCACTAACAACAGAAGCATGACAACAATGTGATCGAAGTCCTGTTGATGTGACCTTCCCCGATTGATTTTGATGATCTGACGTTGTATATTTCGATAAATTATGATGTGTTAATTCAATTCTACATAAAGCATTAACATGAATATTTCCGAGAATAGAATAACCGCCAAACGTATAAATACATGTTGGTTCATCATTTGTACTAACAGACTCTGCATTGATCACTGCACTGTTACCTGATGTCAGCAAAATAGATTCACTGAACATATGATACTGTAGTGATTTTGCATCCCAATGTATCGGTAAGAATTCTACACAGTTTGTTAGGATATCATATCTTGTTAGGCCAATTTGATCGAACAGGACCATCTAGTACGAACAAGTAACAAAAAGCATCAATTAACAAATCGGTAGATTTCAAGGTTACTTACAATGATGGGTTAGCATTAGCCAAAAAAACATTAAAAACTTGAATTAATGAACAGTTGCTTCATCTTAATTCTGGACTGCCCAACAGTACACCATCCAAGACCAAGCACAGGAGACTGTTAAGTCATGGAGTCGATCAATTCTCTACAAGGCAACCATTTGAACGAAACTAAACTGAATTATTCCTGCTAATGGACCCGAACACTTAGTTGGGCTAATACCTAAAATCAAGATGTCTAAACAGCGCATTGATAGCCTTCCGTAATAACGACATTCGATACACATCCCTAGGCTTCTAAACGTAGATTGAGAGAAATCTGGACTTCTCAAGTTATTCAACCAACAAACCAACGTGGAGTTTTTCAGAAAAATGTGTTAGTTTAATTTTATATTAGCTGATTTATCAGATACATCATACAATGAAAAAGTATTATTTACTAGATTATTAGCATTTCTATACAAAGAAAGAGAATAAACATATTATCCACGTGAAAGCTATAATAAAGTTTACAGACAGGCAAGTTAGCGTCACGTGAAGTGAATTCCAATTCAGCTGATTTATATATATATATATATATATATATATATATATATATATATATATATATATATATAAACAGACCAAGGAGGGAAAAACTGGGAGCAACATTTGTCATATACTGATCCCTATCGAGGTGTGTCTAAAATTTTGAGGAAATCATTGTTAGATCACTCAATATTTGGTATTGAAGTTACAAAGTACCATTGAGCTATTGTTTATGATATGACTGACAAGCCTGATAAAACTGGTACACTATAAGAAGAATGAGTTTTTTGGCGCTGGTGCAGGTGTTTTGATGACGGCCTTCATGAAACACGCAATTTGGGTTAGTAATTTTCCGTTTAGTCGCTCCATAAAATCAAAAGCAAACACCAACACTGCCTCTTATCAGTGAACCAACAATAAGTTATTGTAAATCAATAAAAGGCATAATTACTTTATTATCAGAAGGACCATATCCATTCAAGACATAAATGTAACGTCCATGAGATATTGCTGAATGTGCTGTACGTGATAAGGGATGTACCGGATCATTAACACCTTCCCAATGTCGACTATATGAGTTGTCTGCCATCTCTCAAGAAATCCAGACTAATATCTATAGAAGTAAACAAATAAATCAATGAGAAGATACTTTACGTTAATCAGTATGATGCATTATAAAACATAATTTAGATGTGTTCAAATATTTCGGGATAAAACATATAATTCAATCATCTAGTATGTGTATAGCCTAAATTATCCTATAAGTATAAATTGATTGGTACAATTAACACACCTTTTGTGGCTGAAACTCCTTGTAAGCTACTAAGATACTCGAAGAGGGGACAATTTTTATTCAAAATAAAATGAATAACAATCTACTCACAAGAAACTAACAACATACTTCAAGATTAAGTTCTAACCCATCAATCAATCATAGAGTATTATTATGATACTATTCTTTAATGTGTTGAACATCAGACACTAAGTAGTGAACGTATCAAGTTATGCAGATGACGTAGTCCTGTTAACTGAAGACGCTGACAAGATTCAGAGTCTTCTGAACACTTCAAGTAGCAATTTGAGAATGTTTGGGATGCGGTTCTCACCACCCAAGTGCAAATTGTTGCTCCAGGACTGGTCTTTAAGGGTGCCGCAGCTAACAGTAGAGAGTGAAGTGGTTGAGTGTTTCGACCACTTCACTTACCTAAGAAGTAAAATCAGCCCTACCCTGGTGGCTGGCTCAGTGACCGATGAAATCTCTGCATACATACAAAAGGCTCGATTGGCTTTTGCCAATTTATGCCACCTATGGCGCCGCCGTGATATCCGATTGTCTATTAAGGGTCACGTGTACTGCACAGCAGTCCGCTCTGTTCTATCCTATGGCTGTGAAACATGGCCATTCAAGGTGGAAGACATGAGAAGGCTTCAAGTGTTTGACCACTGTTGCCTTCGTAGTATAGGCCGTATTCCGTGGTGTCACCACGTGAGTAATGCACAAGTCAGGTATAGAGTTTCAGGGAGGAGAGATAAGTCAATTGATACAGTTGTGAACCCTCATCAACTGAGATGGTTGGGACACGTATCACGTACCCCTAGTCGCCGATTGCCTCGTCACACAATGTTGGCCGAAGTAGGTACAGGCTGGAAAAAGGCCCGAGGTGGCCAGACTAAAACATGGCACCAACGTATGAAGTCTCTGACTGTTGGTTTGAGCCATGTGGGGCGATGCAGACTAGCTGGTTGGGGTCCGCGGGACAAGAGGAACCAGTGGATGGAGACTCTAAGGGATATGGCTCAGAACCGATGTCAGTGGTGCAGATGTATACACATATTATCCTCATTTTAACACTACCGATCCTCACCATTTTGTCATTCTTTTTTTCTTTCTTCTCGCACCTTATACTTCTTTTGACTGAATTTTCTTATCTTCATCTTTCACCTAACTACCTTTCTACTTGATGCACTGATATTAGCTGTGGCAACTCGAACCACTACGCAGTAATGCCTGGTCCTATGTTGATATTGATGATGATGAATGTATCAAGTAGATAAATTTCAAAAAAATCTAAGGACTGAGTAGCGACATTGATTACTTCCTGTAAAACGCCTATGAGTTGCTATGATTTCGTCCAGTTCAGATAATCTTCATCTAACATCAATAAATTCGGCAGTAATTGTGTAAGCATTATCATGTCTATTCAGAATGCCTTAAACAAGTTTAGATATAAGTTTACATCACCAATGCGTTACCTACAACATTACATGAATATCACCCACAAGTGAGTGAAACTGCAAAGTTGTTACTGTTTAAAGGTCTAAAGCATTTCCCGTCCATCCACTTGGAAAAAACACTTCAATATTTGTAAACTTCAGTTTGAATATATCAACCAAGTTATCAGCATACGTTATATGATCATGTTAGCAGCCAGCTAATGAAGGTCAGTACAAGTAAAACGAGTGAAACTGTTGATTCTCTCATTTAATGCACCTCGTCGTTGGCTTAAACATACGAATCTTAAACAAAGGGTCTCGGGTTCGAACTCCACCCACTTACTTTGGCTTGCACAGCTAGGCAGCTTCATAAGCCCTAACACAATAAGTGTGCCTCATAACCTAGTGCATAAACCTGTACTGCAGTTGATTTGTGTTTAGTTAATCGTCACTCTAGACATGTGAAGACTAATCCACAAGTGTGACTTTACACTTTTTATACTCATAATGTTGACATTATCAGGTTGTCACACTCCAAAAACCATATTCTCCAGACTTTTCAAATGATATCTAAGGTCATCTAAGCCTGAAAGTTGGAAGCAGAAAGCATTACCTTCGAGATAATCAAATGGAACAGAAACTGTAATATCCTATTTCACTGACGAATACTTTTGGCGATAGCAACTCAATGTCAAATCAATATATTTTTGCAGCGCTCCTATTTAACGATAGATACAACTGATAAATTCTGTTTTTTTTATATAATGGTTTGCAGTTGGCTATTCGTGCCATGAATTGACGATAAGTCCACTCCAGAAGTAAACAATAAATTATTTTGAACCACCTTATATAAAGTGAATATAAAAGATGTTTCCGCCTGTTAAACCATACTTCGATACACTTTCAAACACGACTAGAACATATACAGATTTATTCGTTCTGAAAATATAATTAAGGTGTTTTTAGTGGAAAATGTTTGGTCTATCAACTTAGGCATTTGACGTTACGGAATCAAATCCCACTTCAGTTAACTCTGTATAGGTGGTCGGATGATATTATAAGCCCTAACAATACCAGTGTGGTTCATACCCTAGTACATAAACATGTAGTAGACTCAGTAGCATTATCATCATTCAGTATTCACAATATTATAGAGATAAACCCGAAATTCGTTCAGATTTCAAACCAAAAGAAAAAAGTAATAATAATTAATGTATACTGTAAAAAACAAAATTCAATAGAAACTCATGCAATAGTTAAGCGATGACCTTTGTGGAGGCAGTGACTAGTTTGTCAAAGAAGTAATGACTGCTACTTCTAGTATATGCAAGAAATGCTATTCACTAGCCATATGAACATTCATACACTAGCTTGTCAGTAAACGAAACGCACTCAGAGACCTGCACATCCAAGCAGTAGGATATGAGCCACACCTGTGTGAAGACTAGCGATACTACCAGGCTGCCTAAACGTCAGCAGGTGGAGCGGGGTTCGAACGCGCGACCCTCTAGCTGATAGTCATCTCCCTGAACCACCGAGCCATCGTAAACTATGGGGTTATCGTCACTCAATATTAGATTTTTTAATAGGTGACAGTTTTGGTTTTATTCTAGTGTGTTTTAATTTGTTAGGTGTGTCACAGAGCGAAAGTACTATTTACTGGAAAACATTTCAAACACTATTATCTATATTCATTTCAAGGTTTTAATCACAATTTATTACACATATAAATGCTTTCATTTACAAAAAACCTTTGGTAGTAAAACGAGGTCCAAGTTTGAAATCAGCTGAATTAGATTTCAGTGTGAAAATCGTTGAGCCAAAACCTCCCCGTGAAAGATGCATGCGCTAAAAAAAGACATTCGAAACGTAACGACGAGCGAAGGTAACAATGGATTCAAGAAGTAACTTCAGAATACGCCACTTATTAAACAAACAACCGACAGGAACCTAGGACTATGCTTCATTTATGAACACCTATGTGGTTATATAGGAGAATCGCTAAGAGGCAGTAAGATGCTTCATCTAATAGTAATATTCACATTACTAGCGCTCACTAGGGAATTACCTTGAAATGGATTTCCCGAAGTTCTAATGAGAAGCCGTGACCTGCAGTGTCAACTCAGTCAGAAACGAGGATGGATTCCTACTGATTACATTAGATGGTAGTGGCGCTACGTTCCGAACCAACAGAATTTGAAAGTAGTGGATCATTGAACTCTTACCCAGTTAATTAGTAATAACCATGGGATCTGGTAGACTTCGGTTCGGTCTCCTCACATAATTATGGATGCACGCCGCTGAGGAGTGGCAAATCACGGCGAAACAAATTTCCAGTGATCATACATCTTTAGTGGTTCTCTGGCTGCCGTTAACCTACGGTCAAAACTACTTCAAAGTCAATCAAATTCCACGGAGCTCCTAACTGAATATTAGGTATACTCGATAAACTTATTTGGTAATTGACGGTGTACAACATTACCTAAGACAATGATGAAGGAGTCCAGCTTCTTGCAAATGCAGCGAAAAAATGTGATGGAAATCATAAGTGTTGTCTAATTACTTCCTCCAGACCTACTGATAACAAAAGATTTCCTTATGGGTTTCTAAAATTGAAGCAAACTAAACCCACTATGGCAATGGCACTGAGAATCTGACTGACAGCTGTTACCTGGATATAGTGACTAAGTTAACTGGTTGAAAATGTTGATCCCCATAGCCCTATCATAACAAAAAGGTAAGCTGGATAAGTGTATGACGAGGAGCAGCTGCTGTCGTAACGTAAATAAATTAAGCTATGCTAGGAGTCCCAAAGGGAAGTCATATTGCTGGCTGTACAAAGTGTGATAGCACTGAAGTGTCCCCCGAGGAAAACCAGCATTCTAAGTTGATGCTGCATTCTTCTATGTTAAAAAGTGGTCATTAAAGGTTAGCACCAAAAGGTACTCTTTTATGCCCCACCGGTTTCGTTGCCACCAGTAATTTTTCCTGAATGCACGCTCCTCATTCATCTCAAAATCTGAAAAAAATCATAGATGGCCAACCCCAAGCACTTATCCCATGGATTCTGCAGTTATCTTCCTGGATCAAGAAGACCACTCTTAACAATCCACTTTCTTTTTCAGCCACCGTTCATGATGTGAGCAATTGATTATTAATTAATCGCCTTTATACTTCTGTCAGTACACAAGTTCCTTTTGATCCCAAATCACTTTCCAAACCGTCGACTTCTAACCCTTCTTCATATCCTTCTGATATCAATTCTATGTCACCTTCATTTTCTTACAGCTTTGCAGCTCTTGAGAATGATTTGAGTTCATAAAAAAAGGATCCTTAGTCACACTCTAAACCCTCGATACCATCACTCTTCATCACGATGGGCGGCATGCCTGACTAGCCAGAACTCAGGCATCTAGAGTCATGGGCGTATGCTGTTTGTGAAACAGGTATAAAGGACCTCATTGTGGTTGCTCACTTGAACTCACCTGAAAAACCTGGCGCATCGGCAATCTGGAGGCTTCTTGGCTAGTTCTTGCAAGTTCGAAAGTAGGTAAAGTGTTAAGCCCCAAAGAAGAAAGTGCACTATTTGGCTATATGTCAGCTGGTAGTCAGGTAAAGACTAAGAAAGATAGTGATACGAGTAGTTTTGTTTTGGCAACTACTGCTTACACACCTAACGAATGCAGTTCGAATAAGTTTAGGCGAAAACTATTTAGTCTCTTAGTACAAACTAAACAATGATTTGATTTCAGCAGGAGGAAACCTCAATGCACACGTAGACAGAAAAGTACTTGGGTGGGACTTTCAGAATCAACATCCAGCTAACCAATAACGGTGATTGCTTGCTATAACTGTTCTCAAATAACCACCTATTTCCAAGCAGCATGAATATAAAACATAAAAAGAGACTGTCATACCTAAACTCAATGCTTGACACAGATGGGCCATATTGCTATCAGTTACGGCTGAAGAGGGTCGGTAGAGAACTACCACTTCCTTCTGGCTCAGCTTGATGATGAGAAAACTGGAAATGATTTTAAAGGGAGACTAGTTACTTAGTTAATGGAACATGACAATATTTTCCATATTAAATAAGCCTGGTACTACAGACAATCTTCTGGTAATACAACGGTAGAAACTCTAACTACCCCCCTTCCCCCCCCCCCAGAAGAAGGGTTGACAAAGGTCAATAATTCCCAGACAGAATCGAAATCCACTCAGAAACCCTGTACAAATCTATGCAATAGGCAATTACCCACACCTATTGCACAAGGATTAAAGGTACTACCTGGCTGCTCAAACCTCGGTAGGTGGAGCGAGATTTCAACCCATCACCCACCGACTGGACAAAACTGCAATATTCGACTGGATCCATATCTATGAGTTGTGCTGCTAGACTAAAAGTTTTAGTTTTGGCACGCAGTAACTGATGAGAGGAACGACTTTTCCTGTTTATGTTCTGAAATTACAGTCCGGGTGGCACTAAGGATGAGTTATGCCTTCGTATCCAAGTTTGTTCGACATAAGTCGGGATGCTACGTAGGGATATGAAAGCATAGGTTAGAAAGTCACTTAGATGGCTTATAAAGATTGCTATCTTCAGCTACAAATCATGTCTTCCCAGTAAGCTATCGCCGGTAAGCTACCTGGTAACCAGTCAACTACAATTTAAGTTTGGACCCGAATAGATCTTATCGTTATCGGCTAGTGATGATGTGGAACGTAATCGGAATTGTCATTCCTTTTTGAGCACCCATTTGGACCACAGTTTATTTTGAGAGTTCATTTTGGGCTTCGGTTGTCAAAAATGCCACCTCAAGCAGGTCAACGTGAACAAATTGTTCCATTCTAAACAAAAACATGGTGCAGCATCGGCGCCAAGAGATGAACTTTACGTAATATAGCAACGATATGAAGCAAGGAAATAGAGGTTAAAAAAAAAGAGACGATTATGAAGCAAATGATTCCAAAGGAAAGGTGGAGAAAAATTAACGAAGCATTTTGATATTTTTCACAAACAAAATAAAACAAGAAAGCTACAGAATGATTATTATCTGTTCCTATTTTTAGTCATATCTGATATTATCGTAAGCCAGTGATTTGTATTTCTCTCGACTCCACTCAAGGAGTAATGACGCAAAAACAGATGCTAGCCAAACATATCTTTCATCCCATGGTCCTACATCATACACTAACCACCTCTACAATCCATCCAATTAAACCCAGGGTTTGCGAATAGTAAACGATTTGGAAACCATTGTGATGATATTCGTAACACATGCCTGAACAATCAAAGTCGGTGATTTAGCATTACTCACTCAATTGACAATCGCCTTCATACCACTCGAACATGCACCAATGCATTTCATAATTAAATATGTGGTGATCCTACCAGAAGTCAGCAATCTATTCGGGGAAACGGTGATCGAAAATGTGGATTACTCGGTCATTCTCGGATCAGATAGGTCAGGTTTCATAGGAGTCGAGTAAAACTCATCGAACCGATGCGTTTTGTACCTGAATGTTTGCAGCCAGACTGACGTCATGACGGCATCAAAGATAAAACAGATTGGTGCATGTTGCTCTTCTTTTCCACGCCTCTACCACCATTTACACAACTACCCAGATGCACAAACTGTTCGGTAACTTCCGACAGCTCACCAAGTACCGGCACATGCTCCTATGAATTTTGTACAGGTACTTTGTCAGTAAAAACTACATACCATACTCATGGGCACTGACGTCTCAACACGATGGAGAACGACTCTGGCTAGGCTGACTGAAGGTGGTGAACTATGATGAAATATGCCCCTTCCTGAATGGTTTCAATCACTGACTGCCCCAATCTTCAAGAAAGGAGGATAGTGCTCTTGTGATAACCACAAGGGATTCAGTTTGACGAACACAGGATCTAAGATTCTTGGTGATATGACCTTAATCCAGTGGACCACGGATTCAAACACCACTCCACGTAACCAGGTTTGGGCTACTACGTAGGTGTAGCTCACTGCCTACCGCACGGATATGTACTAGGTATCTGAGTAGATTTCCATTCAGTTCTTGGTTTTATAATCATTAGACGCCGAAGTGAAGCTCGAGAACAACAAACCCAAAACATCCAGGAAGGTTTCAGATCAGGCAGTGGGTGTACCAACCAGATACTCACTCTCTAAGTTCTAGAACATGGGTACACTTGTCAGCACTCGACACAAGCCGTATTCCTTGACTTGGAGGTGGCATTCGACTCAGTCGACCATAAAGTCATACGGCATTTTGCGACTGCAAGGGGAGCCAAGTAAGCACATCACCCTACTGAAGGCTCTATGTTCAAACCCTCGTAGATGTGCTAGAACCTAAGGTGAAGTATTAGACTAGCTATGTAGGTACAGTGGCGTTCGTCAAGACTGTCCACTCTTTCCATTCTTATTTAACTTTGACTTTGGAGGTCTTCTCATCTGACTGTACAGGGATTGACCTCACAGGAAACTGCCTAGTCAGCTTAGAGTATGCAGATGAGAGTATCTAGGTGATGACGATAACAATGATAGACAATTTTAGATTTAGTATGCATTTCTAACCTTGAAAATCCAAATTATTGCTTCAGGACTGATCTATCTCAACATCTCACCTGACAACAGAGAGTGAAGTGTTTGAACACGTTAACCACTTCACTTACTTGAGAAGTTAGTTCAATCCTGGTTAGTCAGTGACTGATTGGTCTCTGTCAACTAATGTCACCTATTTCACTGTCAATATATCTGATTGCAAACTAAGGGTCAGGTGTAGTATGCAGAGGTTTACTCTCCCTGACTGTGCGGGTGTCAAAGACAGAGGATATGCAGACTTCAGGTGTTCAACCACCATGGCTTTCGTAGTATTTGGCCGTGCTGTAGAATCACCGTCAGTAAAGTAGGAGCCAAGTGTATAGTCCTAAGCAAAACGGGTGAGCCAATTGGCGAGGTTTTAGATCTCAGTCGACTCAGGTGGCTGGGACATGGTGGTACGCATGCTTATTAGCCATATGTCCCGGTGGACAATGTTAACTGAAGTGGGTTTATGCTGAAAAAGGCCAAAGGTGGTCAAAGTAAAACGTAACATCAACACATGAAGTTTCTGACAGCTGGTCTGAGCTGTGCACAGAAATACAGACTTGCAGGTTGAGGCCCATGAGATGGTTGGAAACTCTAGGTGACATGGCTAATAATGAATCTCAGTAAAGCCAGTAAATCCACATAATATCTTAATTGTCACATTGTCGTTATTTTTTTACTCCCTCCTTCTCTTCTCTTGTGATTTTTTACGAATATTGATCACATTTTTATATTTTGTTGTCTTTCATTATGGTGTCTTGGATCTTGATGAGCTGATGTACGGTGTGGTGACTTGAAATTTCAAGCAGTGTCTCATACACGCTGTCACACAGTGAGACAATATCATTAGCATATCCAATGTTGACAAGTCTTCTTCTTGATAGCAGATCTACCCCAGCAGTGGTAATTATGACATAGTTTCCTTTCATTTTGTTTTCGAAAGGCAAAATGAAGGCGATGAAACTGTTCTAAAGGTATCTCCCTAGCTACCACAAATTGCCTTTACCTTGTTAGTGCTGTTTTATTACGTGGTATGGCAAAATTTATTTGTGTTCATTTTAAGACGTAGCTCAATGGGTTCAAGTTATTCGACTATGAAGCAGTAAGTACTGTCCCACCTACTTCGACCTGAACAGCCTGGTATTATTAAAAGCCTTAACAATAAGTGTGATTGATACCTTAGCGCATAAACACTTGTGACAGGTTGACTTAAAATATAAGTAACTAACCTAGGCTAAAAAAAACCAGGCAATCAATAGGGAAACCAACACTCACTGGGCACGATTCGTTATCTACTAGCAGTTCATAACTACTACGAACACCTCAGTAACAACCAATTGATGGAGTTTGTGCACACAACGTTAAAAGCAAATTAAACATCATGTATCACTTCACTTATCAAACAACGAGTAACACTTCAAGTGGTTTCGACATTATCTAGCCACCTGAACCTTGACAGTTGGGAAGGAGTTGGGACCCGCTATTCAGTATCGAAAGCTTGAACGCAACTAAATGATTACTTGTTAGCTTATAGTCCACGGACCATGCCTATTAACATTTCGACAACTCCATCTTTTATAGGTAAAATGAAGTCAAAAGCTGCAATTCAGTTGTTAGTTGTATGCTATCCAAATCAATGGATCATCGCTTCACACCCAGTGTCGATTAGCAGAGAAGCGTACTTGGTACTGCATGGGGAGTGTTTGAATTAGGAAATATCTCGTATCTGTATGATCAAATGATATTTGTTACATAAACGTATATTTCCTCAACTACACACCCAATCCAATCACAGATAGTCAGATAGGTCAGCGTAGAACCTGGTACAGAAATGCATTGGTTTAAGTTACCAAATTTCATAGCACTACACAGAGGTGAACACAAAACAAGTGGCATCAAAGTAGACAAAAGTATATGAGAAGGAATAAACAAACGAAGGTTAGTGGAAATGTAAAAACTTCGAAGATGATAAGGATTGTATACATCTGCACCAAAGTGACTAAGTTTGAGCCATATTACCAGGAGCTCGCCAGTGCTGATTCTCATCCCTTTGAAGACCACAGCTAGGGAGTCTGTACCTCCCTACACAGCTAACACTAACAGTTAGAGACTAGATAAACGATCCAGTCATGACCAGATTCAAAATGAAACCAATAGATGACCACAGAGGAAAGGAGCTCAGTGAAGACATAAAAGTGACCTGGGGAAAAATTAACCACATGTGCAAAACACTATGTTTCGCGTGATCCCAGTGTGGATGGATTTAAGTTTTAGAACTTTATCGTAAATCAACTGAATACTTCCAGAAGTAAATGTAACATAACGTTTCCTTACTTATTTGCCCTAAGCATGATTGAAGACAGTAAAATTACCAGAATTACCATAAATGATTGCTTCTAGATGACATTCTAAAATGTAATTGGTAGGGCACATTTATAATAGTCACATTCTTTCCAGGTTTTTTTTAATAACCATTGTCTTAAGCTATTGAATATTTTCCGTGTATTGAGACTATTCATAAACAACTTTTCTGATGACTTAACGATGACGGTAAAGTAGTTAGTGTTTATTTAAAACACTATCAAACAACACAAAATTGCTTTAAAAAATCACTCAAGAACTCCAAACATAACTAACCTTAACTTTTAAAACGTGAGGATTCTATAAGAATCATAAAAACTAATTTGAAAATCAGTTGCAAAGGCTAATGGTGCTTAATTTTACTAACTGATAATAGTGATTGATTCAAATGTTAAGATAAAATAGCACATTTGGAGATGACAGTAACATATTTCAAAACGAATTCCATCAATAAAGATTTACAATTTCAGTAAATGACTTCCTTCTTGTACCTAGTACTTAATTAGTAACTATATTGCTTTGTGATTTTACCATGTGCAAACAACGCTTCAGAAACGGAAACTAAACACCATCAGTCCAATAAAATCTTCGATATTAGATCTATTTTAAAACCACACGGTTCCAGAGAGCGTAACTCATGGTATCCAAACCCCATTCCTAACGAGAAATATTGCTTTTAGCACTTGTGATAACTGAAAATCGTTTATTTTTTATACACCCATGGTTTCAGACTGTGATAATAGGTAAAATTGTGACTAAGGTATTGGTTGAACAGAGGAAACACTACGACTAACCAAATTATCTTTAACAGTGCATAGCTGCTTTGATACTCACTAATCACGTGACGGCGATAACATCCACCTATTATACTTATAACCTCATCCAGGTGCTACTTTCAACTGTGTGGCAACAACGGACTGACTGAAAAGTCAATTCTTACTGTAGCATAAACTAGATCTTTGACAATCTCACAGTTATCGAAGGTGAAGCGTTTAGATGAAAATAAGTAAGAAACAGAAATCCATAAATGTCGTAAGTCATCAGATTCACTGCTTTTGCAAGAACTCCCCTTCTCGAATCAAAAATATCGTCGAAACAATACTGTTTATTGACCATAATTGAGTGCTCAAGAGATTGATTCATTGTTTCAAGACCATATGGTCGATTGTTGGCTGCAGCTACGCAGTTTCCGCTTAACAATGAACACTAAGATGGGGCATTAGAGTTCTATTTAGCTTATTGTATTTGAAATAGCACACAGTGATAGCATTATTTACTGGATGACGTTCCGAATACGTTTATTGCTTATAATTGTCTGGAAGATTCAGCAGATATCTCATATCAACTGACGTTTTATTCTTACATTACTGATCATAGTTTTCTGATTTGTGGTCGCTTCAGTACTTATTCAGAAATTTTATGGCAACACCTAGTAATTTTGTATCTAATAGTTTTATGACAGTGAAACATGATGCAGATTTGTGGCCTCAATGAAGCACTTTGTAGAGATTTTTTCCTCCTGCGATGTTTCCACATTTAGTAACATATGCACCCTCCTGTAATTGTAACGTGTGTAACATTTTACAGGCATGCAAACTTTGAGACCGTATAGTTTAGTCTTTCAATCCAGATGCTATACAAATAATTGGTACCCACTAAAAAGGAATTATAAAATGCTAAGAACATTACATGTAACCATAAGATTATGTAACCTTACTTTTGCTTAATCCACCATTTACTTCTGGCTGTTAGACGTAAAATGTCGTTAAGAGTCAGATATCCATATCTTACTCAGACAGGGGCAACTGACAAACACCATAGCCTGGAAGAAAACCATTTTACTGTCTCGGAAAGCTGTTGATAAGTTTTCGTCTAGCCTGTAGGTAGGTTGGTACGTTGTTGCAGGGTGGGGAGGCACGTAGAGGAGTGAATTTAGTGGACGCGAAAATCTGTAATGGAAAAGAGGGAGAGAAACGTGAGTCGACAACCCAGAAAGTACACGACATGTGCTTCAAACAGTCCAAGCGTCTACAATCTGTGAATCCCTACTTCTTATGGTTGACCTGAGTACAATTAGAGACAATAAAAATTGGGGGATGAGTCTGAAAGTTAAGTTAATTTTGAGCATATCCCAAGTAAGTATCATCCTGGCATTTAAAGGATACAGACGAAGTAGCCTGGATCACTTCTTCGAGAAGAGCATTCCAGGGTTTAACAACTCTTACGCAGTAAACGTTGTGTCTGATATCTAACCTGCTATTTTCTAGGCTTCGTTTCTGCATGCGTCCTTTAAGACTGATGCTACAACTAAAAATCAACAAGTGACGGAGTGGGTGTCCAGAGATGTTCAAGATGCTGTGAGCCATTACCAAGTCTTCTCTTGGTCTTACTCACATTTAATAGTGTAAGACAACTGAAAAACTGCGGAGTCTGACAGTGAAGAGATTAGAAAGTCTAGAAATTGAAACTGGAAAGTGGATACGTAGGCTTCGATTGCATTACATTGTCTAAGAAGCGCAAAATCATATTAGCGCGCTGACTCCAATATACAACGCCCAATATCCAGCGGCTGTTTTACGGAGTAACACCAAAGGGCACCCTAGAAGCTGCTGAAATAACTAGTAAGGTCCCACAATTTGGCTGAAGATATAGCATTTGCTTGGGTGACTTTTAAGGTCTCGCATTTTACCAATTTGAGTAGACCATTTGTCGATATCAGTAGTGCCCAAGTGAGTTACTGATAGACCTTATGAACTGACACAATTGTCCAACTATCTTAAAGTTCCTCGTGAGGCGGTTGTAGATATGTGACGGTAAATTATTTTACAAGTAGTTTCCGATGGCTTTTAGGTAGTTGGTAAGTGAACGGAAGATTTCACTTGGAAAGCTTGAAAGTCTAGAAGTTATGAACCACGAATTTTTCGGTCATTAATCCGTGTAGAAAGAAACTGGAAAGACAGGTTTGTGATTTTGTAGGAAGAGTAATTTGGTTGTGATTCAAACCACCCCCACATCATAGTTGGATTCCAAGTCTACTTTTGAGTGATCCAGACGAAGTAAGCTGAACCACTTCTATCGATAAAGCATTCTAAGATCTAACAACTACTACGAAGTAGAAGTTGTGTCGTTTAGGATCAGTGTCACGCTTAAGGTTGAACGAGTGAAGAATTGGGTGTCCATAGGCACTTCATCAAATCCCACCTTTGTCTTCTATATTCCGGAGGATATCGACCAATCACTGCCAGTTCCTTCTCGTATGTTTTCTCCTTAATCCCCAGAACAGATTTGGTCAACTTCTTTGGCGTGGATATTCAACCTAGTATGCACTTTTGCAGTGAATTGGGTGGAAACCATTGCCCTGAACCCCAGGGGAGGCCACGTGAAGCGGTCAAAGCCCGAGTGAAGATACCTGGGATACAGAAGTTCAAATTTCATCTATGAGTTACCGGTGCCCTTTTGGAGCGAACTTCGGTTGTTTGGCAGCTAGCATAGGATCTAGATGTTGAGGGACAGAGAACTTAAGCCCTTTCTATTGATGAAGCTTCCAGTTCTTTGTCACAGAGACTATGTATGCTGCATGTAAGCCCACGTTTTTCCAGAGCTAAGTGTGGGTCCATTGCAGTTTGCCTGTTCTAAAGCTAGATTGAATCTTCCAGTAGGAAAAAATTAGCTTCCTGATTTGTAATTTTCCCTCATGGTCTTAGGTTATCGGCGAAAGAAAGGACTTCAGGAGAAACCCCTAGAATAAAAGCAGAAGAGGCCCTTTTGTTGAACCCCTAGAAACTCCACTTGGACGTTCTATCTCTTCGGATATGGAAAAACTTTCTGAGACTCTAAGTACGTAACCATGTGAATATGACAATAACCAGTAGATAAGTGACTGATTGACCACAATTGGCCTTGGTTTATCAGCAAGACAGTCGTGGTTAACACTATCAGTTGTGATTAAAAAAGAATTATATTATATGTAGTGTCAATTCTGCCTCGATGGTCAACAGTGCTAATCCACGTGCCTACCTCTGCAGCACAATAAGGTCGTCGATATAAAGCTATTCCTTAGTCTGCCATAAATTACTGACCTCTTTACTTTGACCAGATTAGGTTAGTCCTTCGGTTGTTTTGCTGACCTCCGAAAAATGACAGTGTTATCAAGCTAACAGTTACTGGGCACTTCCTCTAGATTCAGAGAATATTTGGATGAGCTACTCACGGTATCCCCAAGGTGTGGTGATCCTTCCCGCAAAAACGCTGAACAGATCTCGTCTGGTGGATCATCACCAGTGAACAGTTGCATTTTGAGCTGTATTAGCTCAGTTTTTCAGTCAATGAAAGCAAGTTCCTCTTTACGGATTTCTGCCGACTGTTTCCAACCGGCTAGCACCCTTAATAGTGTACGGTGACGGTGAGTCTCCTGGCCTAGTGACCACCTTGAGAAATAATCAGTGAAATTCTGTTAGTACCGGGGACTAGACAGCATTAAGTTGGTCGCTGGCCAACCAATACAGTCTGTATGTGCATTCATTGACGCTCCTTTGGGGTCTGACCTTCCGGTATCCTTTCAACCTCGCGAGTGGCTCTGCGGTTTCGAGTTACTTCCCTTGTTCGTTCGGCTTTCAGACTCCCAGATCGGTCGGTGAGTTTTCACATCATTAGAAGTTCAATATATTTGCATCGGATGTCTGCGCTGTAGGTTCACACGCTGCCGTCAAAAAAACCGACCGAACAGTGAAATGTTCATCTTCGTTCGCAAAAGAACCTCCTTGAAAAAAGCTGTGGCATCCTCACGAACAACCTCGCCTAGTTAACTAGTTCACCAGTTACTAGCCAGTCCTAATCCCGGATAAGGAGGGAAGGTTGGGCATAGGGATAGCAACCCTACCCCGTAAAACCAATCCAATAGCTCAAGGAAGCTCAAAGCACAAAGAAAATATAAAATAAAAAAATATAAATTCTCACATTAGTAACTTAACATGGCAGAAGCCAGCTTACAGGCACACCACGTTGATATATGTCGAAAAATCTACAAGAATTCACGAGTCCTGAATGGAACAGATGGAATGTCATTAAACCCTATTTAAAACGGCAGAAGATCCTGCTAGTTACGAAACGGGCAGGAAAACACCTTTTTCCAGCGTATACAGTGTCAAAGTTTAGACGGTAATAAATGTTGTCCTCGTATGATGTATTTAACTTTAGGGATAACAGTTTACAAGCATCGTCAAATTGATAATTAATGAAGGCCTATAAAACGTTATTTAGTACTAAATACTTCTCTTATCAAGCCATTAAGGTGCATAATCTCATTGAAAGTGTCTGCGGTTCGCGGGACAAGCGCGGATTTTCACCCACCCCCCCCCCCCATCACACAGATAGGCTCCACTATCAATAACAGGGGCACTCAATGTTCGAAGTTTGCGTTACAACCAGCCGACGTTGTTAGTCCACCCGCACGCTTCGTTGTTTAGTAACATAACCGCCTATTCCTTAGTAAGTTCTTCAGCTTTTAGTTTTGCTGACCACAAAAGACCAGCTCATACCATAAGAATCATCAGTAAGTATCCACAGTTATATAACCAAGGTGAACGTCTAAATTAGTGTATTGCCAGTTCACTATGTTATGTTTAAAGGCAATATAGATTAATTCCACCGGGAATACTTGTGGTAGTAGATGGAAATGCGCTTTGAAACAGTTAATAGTCCAAATGGCAGCAGTTAAACGTAGGCTTCAGGTATGTTTCATATTAGCGCTATCGGCATCATTCGAGAAGCATATTTGATGCATCGTAACTTTTACCTGAAAAGAGCACTTGATACAGAGTACCAGAGACACGTAGCTTGGGACAACGGCAGGTAGACCGTGTTCCAAGCCGACGGGTAAATTGGTCTTGTTTAGTCGTTTGCTCAGAATACCTGGGCCACTACGACTGTTGGGAAAGTTTAGATGGTGAGATGATTCTGAAGATTTTCCAGAAACCTCGAAAGAGTGGAAGCAGTCCAGTAACTAGTGGCATGAATAAGCAGGTATTAGTTCCACTGAGTGGATATGTTCAGATTGAAATTGGGCGCCAAATATCATCATGTGGCTGATGCTGCAAATGGGAAAGGAAAAAGAAAGCACGCGCAGGTATGGAGAAGGAAATTACTACACTATCTGTTGGAACTTTATGTACATTTTCGTGTATACATGTAGAGTCAACTACACAGCTTTTCAATTACAGGGTTATTAAAAGTTTCCATATCCAGGTGTACCGTGGTTCATTATACTGAGAGGAGCCAGTACTCACACCCTTGCATGCAATCGTAAACCCATCAGCAATGAGGGAACTTGAAGACTTTCATAACTTTGATTCATACATTTAGAGGTTTAGGTATGTTCACGGTCGATGCAATGGCTCGACCATTATTACGGGCCGGTTGCTCCATTCTACTTCATATTTGTGGATATAAATATGAATGTGAAGTAATTTATGAATATTCGTGAACTGAAGGAATTCGTTGAGTAGACGTTGAAACCGAAATGGCGACATGCAAGCTAGAATACAATGTGGGGATTTATTCCGTAACTTGCAAGATTGTATCATAAAGAATCGTGACCTAAGTTCAAGCCGGCTTTTTTCGACAGGTACAGTGCACTCAGGGTTGCGTAGACTGTATGAGGACGTAGGCTTAAAAGCAGGAGAGCAACAGGCATGAGGAATACCACTCCAAAGGCGGAAAAATAGGTTAAGGTTACGCTTAAGGCGTCTTAGCCAAAGTGGGTCATTCTTCAGCTTCTCACGCCTTCCTTCATAATCGAGTTCTCCATGACCGCCCAGTACAGAGCGGGTAAACTTTCTTTAAGTATTCTCAACGCGCTTCCTATCCTAAGCAAACATATTTCTGAAGATGATAGTGCCATATTCAAGCGCTGGGTGGATCATTACTTTGAATAAAAGCAGTCTAGCCTCAGTGGTAAATACACGTTTTAGCAAAAGGTTAACTGAGCTCCTACACTTGGATACAAGGGATTGAGCATACTCCGTTAACGCTAAGTTCCGAGATTACCAAATACCTAAGTCACATAGCGAGCTATGTGATTGAAGCACACAATCACTGAGGCGTAAACTGATGTTTGGGTAGGAAGTAGTGAAAAAGAGAATTTCACGTTTACTAGAGTTGAGTGGATTTCACCAGATGGACACACTAAAAATCAAATCGACTTTATCTCAATCTCAAGAAAATGGAGACGCAGTCTACTTAACACAAGGTCAAGAAGAGGAGCAGATGTAGGTTCACACCACTATCTAGTGCAAGGAACCTTCCAAATCAAGTTAAAAGCCTTCAAGGAAGCTGGTGATAGACCTCAATTCAAGTACAACACTCGGAAACTGAAGGATGAAACTACAAAGGAGATCTTCAAGGCAGCCATCAAGACAAAATGGGAGATATCGAGGAACATCCCTGAAGAAACCTGTGTGGAAGAACACTGGAAGCCTTTGAAAGCTATGTGGAAAGAAACCTGCACAGACGTATTAGGAAAGAAGAAGAAAGAAGATGAGGAATGGATCTCGACGGATACCTGGAAGCTGATAGAGGAGAGGAGGATGGTGAAGCAGAAGATAAACCAGTGCATGGATGCTCAACGACAAGAGGAACTGTACACAATGTATAAAACACTGAACGAAGAGGTGAAGAAAAGTGCACGGAAAGACAAAAGACACTTCTACGAAACACTGGCAAATGAAGGAGAACAGGCTGCAGGTAAGAGAGACCTGACGACATTGTATCAAATAACCAGGTTGCTATCTGGGATGGGAGAGATCAACGCAGACGAAGCCAATGAAAGATGATGACGGAAATTTAATTACCAAAGAGGAGAAACAAAGGAAACAATGGGCTGACCACTTCAAAAAGCTCTGGGATCGACCACCACCACTACCTGCACTTCGTCCAGAAATACCACCTGCAGACTCTGAAATACAAGTGAACATAAATCCTCCAACAAAAATGGAAGTCCTGAACGCCATAAAGCTACTGAAATGCGGGAAAGCAGCAGGACCAGATGGAATACCGCCAGAAGCACTGAGAACAGATGCAGAGACAACAGCGGACATGCTCACACCACACCACTATTGCAGAAGGTGTGGAAGGAAGAGAAGGTACCTGACGATTGGAAGAAGGGTTACCTTGTCAAGCTGCCGAAGAAGGGAGACCTCAGTGTTTGCAAGAACTGGCGTTGAAGCACTCTCCTGTCCACCCCAAGCAAGCAAAATATTAAGCCGCATCATCCTGGAGAGGCTTAAAGATGCACTGGATTCAAAACTGCGACCGGAACAGGCAGGCTTCAGGAAGTACAAATCATATGCCGACCAAATTGAAACGCCTCACTATGCATCATCATAGAACAGAGAATAGGATGGCAGTCAACTCAACTTTATCGACTTTGAGAAGGCCTTTGACAGCGTCAACCGAGAGGTAGTTTGCAAACTGCTTCATTACTACGGAGTGCCGCAAACCTTTATCCGCCTCATTCAACAACTATATGAAGATGCCACATGCCAAGTAATTCACAATGGGAAGCTCAGTGATGCTCTTGAAGTGAAGACAGGAGTAGGAGTGAAACAAGGTTGCCTACTATCCCCCATGATATTCCTGATTGTGGTGGACTGGATCATGCAGCAAACAGTAGGCAGCGAGAAGAGGGGGATACGCTGGACGACGGAAAAGAACCTAGAAGACTTGGATTTCGCCGATGACTTGTGCCTGATGTCACGTAAACTTGAAGATCTGCAAGCAAAAACTAACAAGATGACAGAAGAGGCAGCGAAGACGGGACTTCAGGTGAATATAGAGAAGACAGAGGTGATGAAGATACCGCACCACCACCATCAACAACAACAACAAACTCCAGTCACCATCAACGGGAGAAACTTAAAGGAAGTAACCTCCTTCACTTATCTAGGAAGCACTGTTTCAACTACAGGCGGGACGGACGAGGACGTCAAAGTCAGAATCGGAAAAGCAAGACAGGCGTTCACTAGCCTGAAACCAGTGTGGAGATCTTCTGCACTCAGCATGCGGAACAAGATACGATTTTCAACACCAACGTCAAGTCAGTGCTCCTGTATGGTTGAGAGACTTGGCGCGTCACGAAAGGCATTTCCAATAAACTACAGACATTCATCAACAGCTGCTTACGCTCGCTACTGAAGATCAGATGGCCAGAAAGAATAAGCAACAAGGAGCTCTGGGAACGAACCAACCAAGAACCTATCACGCAACAAATATGCAGGAAGAAGTGGAGATGGATTGGCCATGCACTGAGAAGGCCGACTGAGGACATCACGCGTCAGGCCCTCGAGTGGAATCCCCATGGGAAGCGACGAGTTGGACGTCCGAGGGTGACATGGAGGAGGTCGTGCGAGGAGGAAATGAGAGGTTGTGAGCTGTCGTGGGACCAGATTCAAAAGACCTCAGAGAACAGAGGTTACTGGAGACGTGCTACTGAAGCTTTCTGTTCCATTATAAACCCAAGGGACCAATAATAATATAATAGAAGAGCTGGGTGGAAGTTGCAACATTTCACTCCAGGCGAAAAAAACGCGTCAGGTCTTCCTGGATTCTGTCTGAACCCTGATTTGGTGATGCATGGTGGAAGCTATATACAGTTTTCAAACCATCACTAAACAGGCAGGGCTCACCGTGTTTTATTATGTTGTAAATATTGCTTGTGCAAAGTAGGAAGAGTAAGGGCCCCGACACACCACCTTGAATGACACCACTCAAATGTGGTATATGAAATATAGTATTACAAGGCTCTGGGGAGGAATAGGCGTGGCTGAACTTTACTATTTGAGTGCGCTGTCTAGTGAATGGGCTTATCCACGATAATAGGGGGTCACTGATTCCAGACGATCCAGGCTTCAGAATTAACCAATCATGAGGCACTTTATCAAATGCTTTTTTAAGGTCAAAAAATAGGGCAGTCACGAAATAACCTTCACCTCGTTTGCGGGTGACCTCCTCAAAATAATCCAGTAACCAAGTGCTGCATGAACGACCTTTTAAGAGTTCACGCTGCACAAGAGGAAGTGGCCGATGCGCGACCGTATAATCAGTAACTTCTTGCACAACCACCTTCTCCGCAATACTAGAGACCACATATGTGATATTTATGGGACGACAGTTTTAAATATCTGACGCCGGGCCAGATTTATACGTGGGAGGTATATATGACAGCTTCCAGAGGCCAAGGTAGCAAGCCTCAGCAAGGATATTGAAAACAGCTTCGTAAGGATGAATTGTATGCCTCCACCGCCCCTTTTTGGTAGGACAGATAGGATCCCATCGGGTCCGGCAGTATTTAAGTTCTTTAGTGGAGCGATTTTACACTTCTATGTAAAGAAAACGTTACTTAGCGACTGGTGTGGTTGAATGGGCATTCGTATATCTGGTACATCATCTTCACGCGTGAAGCAGCTTGCTTGATGATTACCAAGCTACTCACAGACCTTACTTGGGTCATCGTAGAGAATGTCCCCATCAATGATCAGACCAATAGGATTTGCTCTAGATAAGCCTGCACGAGATTTTAGAATTCTCACTAATGATTGAACATTGCCTCTTTTTGCGTTCCTGCTAGGTTCTTGCTTGACTGTCTTCAGCAGCCTGCCTGATTTGAAGCTCTCATGAGGAATTTTCGATAAGACAAGGGATGAAAAGTCATCAGATCGAAAGAAGTTTCCGGCGTGTCTGTGCATGCTGATACTGACACTTCCTGGGATGAAATTCACTTTCGGCTTTCTAATTACTAGCGATACTACAGGAGCAATGCTATTATGAACTCCATTCACGGGACTATGGAAGATTTCACTTAGTTCATGGGTCGAGCTACTGGTGAAATAAGAACCCCGGTCAAAGCATCAAACATGTACTGCATCGCTTCCGAGATGGCATTTTTATGTCACCAAATTGTAGTTGTTTTTGATCCGGGAGCTGACGTAGTACTGGGCGATAGTACGAAGTCACCAAGCACCACACCATGATCGCTGATCAGGAATTCTGGACCGACTTGAAAAGTAAAAGGCAATGACCCTTTGACGAAAACGAGGTCAAGTGTTCTACTGTGTCTCGCTGGTTGCGTTGCATGCTGGCACCATCCCCCAGAATCTAGCACATTCATGAAATTATCAACCGCCTAGGCAAAGTAAGTGGCCGCCACTTCATGTCAGGCATATTGAAGCCTCCGTATATGAGTTTCATGCAGCAGGGTAGTGATGTTACTTGAGTGAATACTTCGGCAAGGCTGTCATCATAATTCACAGTAGTCAAGGCGGACGGTAGATACTCTCCAGGAGGAGAGTTGTAGCATTCAAACACTTCCCCACAACCCACACTATATCACTAACTAAATTAAGTCCTGGAGTACTGCAATTTGTAGCAGCAATGTCGGACCCGATATAAACGTTGCCACGCCACCTTTACCATTGTATCTATCTCCCCTAAACAGAGTACAGTTGCCGACAGAGACATCACCATCAGGGGTATCTGAAAGGCGCCAAGCTCCAGTACTGAATACTAGGCAGGGGCGGGCGTAATCGGCAACACACCGGTCTCACTTATTTTGTTGCTTGTGGAAAGGGCGTTAATAAGACAGAAGGGCAAAGACTGGATAGACAGTAGTACCTAAAACTGTTTTCGAAATGCTTGTTCTGGTAGGCTAGGTTAACTGTAGTAGTGAGATACATGGGGTAGAACTTAATTTCGGGGATATACCGGGAGAATAAGATATTCGTGGGTTGCTACTAATAGTATACATTGTGTCAGGTGTTGACCTACTGTGTGTGAGCCAGCGGATGACAGGTTGGCGTAACACCCTCTTTGCCATCCCAGCGGTTGCGAGTTAGGGCTGAAAGCGGCTGACTTGAGAGTGTCATCATTTAAACATCAAAAGGATTTCCAGCATGAGGCCAGGGTACGGATGTCTGTGGAAATGAGCCATGTAAATCCGTTGTTTCACTTCTGCACGGGAATGGGTAGGGTGCATTATACTGAGCAGCCAGTATTACAGGCCTCGTCTGAACAGCACGGTTCCAGTTAGGGGGTGCTATTGTTGCACCGGAGTGAGCATACACTGGAGATGAACGTTGTGTAGATGGTTGTGAGGAGAAAGACCTGCTGTTTCTCCTGCAGCCCTTGTTTTCTTGGCTATGAGAGAAATTTGTGGTATGAACGTTCTTACGTATGTATGCTTTCTTTTTACCACCAAGTTTTTGAATCCCACCTTTCCGCTGGTTGATGAAGGTGCCATAGGGCCTGGTGTCGCACCGATAGGCATCTTGAATGTGTATCAGTAGGGGATAGGATCCCTTTGAACGGTGTTATAACCATTGGGCATAGCAGATGGAAAGTTATTTCAAGGGTGACTAAGTCGTTCCTACGTCAAGGGCCTTGGCCGTACACCCGTGCTGGGATTTCTAGGTTTAGATCTCCACTACATGGTACTCTGAGACCATGCATTGTCAACACACCCAGAGGTCATCATCGTATATGGGAGGCTCAAGGGGGTAGAGGCTCCCCAGCTTAACTGCATCTGGAAGATGCAGTTTTCGTCGGTAACTTCAGAGGGATCAGGTGCATATCGGATACATCACTCCCGCTGCCCTCCATACCAACATCGTCTGCGAATAAATCTGTATTGCTGGCGGTGGCTCGACCTTCAGTTTCGGTGGTTACTACCATGTTGGTAGGTGAAACGGTATCGACTGATGTCGCTGAAATAGTATGCTCGGTCAGCCTTTTTTGGTCTATGCTTACAATGCTGTCTGGTGCGATGAGCTGACTCTAGGCACCAGTATGTCTTGGGTGGTCATTGGTTACGATGAAGTTTCTGGAGGGGCCTCATAAGGTTTCGAACCGCGTGTGCGTCGTTGACAGGGTGTAAGATCTGGAAGCACCCTAACATTCTCACAGAATTTTAATTCTTACAGATTTCCGTGAACCACGGAAGTGTATCGCACTGAGGAGTGGGCCGAACTGGAATAATACTGGACAGGGGTATTTACTAGCCCTCTTCCTAAGGCACCGGATGTGCACACTGATTCATGCAAACCACGGGTTTGGAGGAGATCATTTCTAACACGTTTTTATAGGAAACTATTAGAGACATTGATGGCGATGGAGTTGTGTGACAAAGTCAGTCGCTTGCTGGCTTCAGTGATTAAAGCGTTCACCACTGCCTTCACACTTGATAGGACTACCCACTAATAAGTTTTCTGTAGCCTTCTGTAGGGAAATCAGAGGCGTAAGACAATAAGGCTTGCTCTGAGGATCAGCAACCGCACTACCCTTCTTCACGATATTACTCTTCTTCACAATAACACGATTATATACGTCAGTCGTGACGTCTGACAGATCGACAGAGGCACCGTCAGTAAATAAACCAGTTTCAGACCCTAGTGACGCATTCAAAACGTCACGTCAAATGGCGAAGCATAGCGAGGCGACACTTACGATTCCAAAAGTCACGTCTTGAGGAAGAACAGCGTTACGCAGCCAATAGTTATGGAGAGTATGGCCAAAGTTAACGGATAACGTGTATCTTCAGATGCTGTAATTTGCGGGAGAAAATGGCGACTAGATCGTAGCCAGATCGCAAAATCTAAACAAAAGAGGAATGCGCGAACAGCTCCCCATGCGATTCGCAAGACGAGCGTAACTGTCTGAGCCAAAAAAGGCCGAAAAGATCACCAAAGACATTAGAAGTCACAGCATAGAAGTGCTTGGAATCCGCGAAACCGGATAGAATGGAGGTGGACTCTCCACTGTCAACTTCACAGTCAACAATCTACTCCGATATTCTCACCCACACGACAACCACAAGCACACTGACTTTTCCACTGGCTATCATCATGTCCCCAACAGCATAAATGGCTCTCTCTCTCTCTCTCTCCCTCTCATGCAGTAGGAACAAATCTCCTCCTCCACCATCACCATCATCACAGCAAGATTCAACTCAAAAGGAAGGAAAGTCACAATCATACAATCCTACGCTACACTACGCTACGCACCTACAAATAATACACATCAAAAGAAGAAGGAGGAATTCTACAAACAACTGAAATCATCAATGGACGAGACCTCACCACAGTTGGCGACATCAAAATTATAATGGGCGACGTGAACGTCAAACTCGGAGAAGACAACACACGAAGACAACTAACCATGGGTCGAGAAGCGCTCGGTGAGATGAACGAGAATGGAGAACTGTTAGCACACCTCTGCGCATTCAATGACTTGGTGATTGGAGTGAGGCACTGTGTACAAACACACGGATATTCACATGGATTTCACCGGATGCACACACTACACTAAAGATCAGATCGACTTCATTTCACAACGTGAAGAAAGTGGAGACGCAGTCTACTGGACACAAGATCAAGAAGGGGATCAACTGCAGGTTCACACCACTCGCCATCTAGTGCAAGGAACCTACCTTCAAAATCAAGTTGAGGGCCTTCACAGAAGTTGGTGATAAGCCACAGTTCAAGTTGAACACCCAGAATAGAAACTGAAGGACGAAACTGCAAGGAACATCTTCACGTCAGACATCGGGAAGAAATGGGAGACATTAGGCAACATTCCTGAGGAAACCTACTTTGAAGGATACTGGAACTCTTTGAATGGGAAACTTGCATAACCGAAGTGAAGAAAGGAAGGAGTGAGACAAGGCTGCCTACCATCACCGATGATCTTTCTGACTGTAGTCGATTGGACTGGACCGAACCGTGCAACAAACTGTGAGGAGCGAGAACAGAGGCATACGCTAGCTGTCTGGATCGATGAAAAGACTCCAGAAGAACATTTGGATTTCACCGATGATGATCTGTGTCTAATGTCGCACAAACTCAAAGATCTAAAGGCGAAACCCAACAAATTAACAGAAGAGGCAGCGAACACGGGACTTCTTTCAAGTGAATGTAGAGAAGACAGAGGCGATGAAGATACCCAACCAACAACAACAAGTACCAATCACCATCAGAAGGAGAAACCCAAACGAAGTAATCTCTTTCATGTACCTAGGCAGCATCGTCTCAACTACAGGCGGCACAAGCACAGATGAAGACGTCGAAGCCAGCATCGGAAAGACAGCAAGACAGGCATTCATTAACCTGAAACCAGTGTGGAGATCTACTGCACCCAGCATAAAGCGTGAACAAGATCCGGATTCCGAACACTAAGTCAGTACATCTATGTGGTGGTTCAGAAACTTGCTGTCGCGAAAAGTATTTCCAACAAACTACAGACATCCATCGACAGCTGCCTACGATCGAAACTGAAGATCAGATGGCCAGAAAGAACAAGTAACAAGGAACTCCGGCTAGCTGGCAATGAACTAACCTAGAACCCATCACCCAACAAATTTGCAGAAGAAAGTGGAGATAGATTGGATTGGGCATACACCGAGAAGACTGACTGGGGACATCACGCACCGGACCAGGCCAGGCTGTCAAGTGAAACTCAAAGGGAAAACGACGAGTTGGGCGTCCCAGCTGAAGGTGACATGGAGGAGATCCTGTGAAGAAGAAATGGAAGCCTATGGGCAGTGGTGGAGCCAAGTTGAAAATATTGCAGAGAACAGAGTGCGCTGGAGACTTGCTACTGAAGCCCTATGTTCCACTAGGAACCCCAGGGATAAGTGATAATGGAATCCTCAAAACTTTGAACCAGTTTGTTTTCGGCAAATTTATTATCTCTGATTCACCCCTGTACAGTCATGGAATGCTCCTACGTAAAATATATAACTCATGCAAGTGAATGCCCGCCTTTTCATACCGATTGTTACGTGGCTGCACATAATCTCAGCTAGTGGCTCGATGGTATTTCTGGAGTTCATGTGCCCACGTCACTCAGCCTTTCTTGATGCTGCCTGAATGATGACTGAAAGTCTGCTTTTGACACCTCTCTACCTTAGCCAGTTTAGACTCATAAAAGTGTGCTGGAAAAATCCCAGAGTCCATCAATTGGAACGTCACCGGCTGGGTGTTACGGTTCACGTACGTTATAGATTACTTCGCCGTGTCAATTGTCAGAGCCGGGGACAGCATATCACAGTCGGGTCTCCACTGTCGTTATGTAGTGCTTAAGGAGGACCAAGTGAGAGGGCAAATACAAAGCAGCTGAAACGAAAACGAAATTTTCTAAAAGACATTCTGATAACAGACCAGGCAGAATCACTTGGTCCAGGGTCAACAAAATCAACTTTGCTTTCCCAGTCTTACAGCAAACCAAGGCGGTTAATGTCCAGCGCTAACTTCCGAAATCCTCCATAACACAACTATGAGTTAAAATGAGGGGTTGTTCCGTCCGCTTATGGCATTACTACTAATAACTGTCCTTTAACAAGTCGCCTATGCACATACAACTTCTGTGCACACAAAATGCCAGACGTTCCAGGACTGGAATGTGGTCATGACAGTTGCAGTCGTATGTCGTTCAGAATGCTTCATAAATTTTGATTACTTCGTTATTGCTAATTGATAATTTACAACAATAATCGCGCGATCTCTTTAATGAAGTCTCTCTACAAGGATGTGAAAACATTCGCCTTCGTTTACGCAAGTGAGGTCAGAATGTTACCCTAGACATTGAGTGATTTCGAGATGTTTTAGGCAGTTTATCCTTTTTTGAGAGTTTCAACCACTACCTCACTTCTTTTATCGCATTACCAACTAATACTGGCAATGTACATTCGTCAACCTTATTTTGACTGCTTTGACTCTGTCTGTCTCCGCTCCTGTCTCACTCCGAGCTTATATGTACGCCTCAACTTGCCTTTTTAGCCCGATGTTTCCACGCATTTCGATAAAATATGCCTTAATGAACCACCGCCCGCCTACCAAAGCATTTTTTCTGTGAGGTTACCGGTTTGTATACATGAGATGCGCTGGGTTACCCAATATTATCCACACGGTGGCAACTTACAATGCTAGTGGGGCTTGACAAAAAAGGGGTTTTCAGCGGCTGAAACGGAGGTAGTTGTATCGCTATGCATCCTGTGAAAAAGTGATCGTCGGTTTCTATTCAGCAGATCTGATGGTTGAGACAAATGAGATTTACCCTTACCTATGGATGGCAAAGTTCTATTGGTACGGCTACCGAACCTAAACAAACGATGGGAATGAGAATGGAAATGACAAAACCGGTTTCAAGGAAATTTAAACCATGCTCGACAGTGTTACACGGTGGTATCGGCTTCATTCTAATGCCAGTTGGTGGTGTGAGCATCACTTCAGAACAACCACACGTTATGAACTCTTTAAATCCGTTTCTAACTACTGGTTGAATCCCCCTCCGATAAATCACTAAAGTGATTTCTAATACAGATGCCCCTGGCTACATCCTAATTTCTGCTTTAGCGTTGACGCAATTAAGTCTACTTTCTCGTCTACTTCTGCACCATCAGCCCAATGCCTCCTGCTACTAAATTCTACCTACGTATCCTTCTTGACCTCTTCGATCTAGTGTACAATTTATATTGTACCCTAATGGAGGCTACCATTTTGAGATGATGGCGTGCATTCCGTTCTACGAACTGTCTGACTATTTCATAATGATACGTGAGTAGTCAACCTACATAAAACTAAGCACCAATTTAAAGTGAAACAAGACAACTTTACGCTCAATGTTAAGACGTAGCGTAGCGTGGCCTATAAAATAATTGTATTCACTACTTTTTCGACTGATGCTGCCAAACGAAGTTCTTTTAGCCGAAAATCTTCCACATCTTCGTGAGTTAGGCCTTGTCAGTTGTCTCCGACTTTCTCTTGCTGTCTACTGTAGACTTCTCTTTCCCTCCCCCTGCAGGTTTCGCCATGGACTCCGGCATCATTTGATCTACTACGAGAGGACCATATTTTCCTTTTGGTCTGGCATCCAGGAAATATACTCCCCGTGCTGTTTCATGAAAATCTGAGGGGCGGATAACCAGGTTACTGCGGTCTTGAGTCATAATGGTGCGCTTGAAAGTGTCCTCACATCCGACGAACTTTCTGTGCGGATAAACTCGATCTAGTGTCCTAGTTGTGACTTATTTATTCAAACCATTCATATCCAGCAGATCCTGAAGTCCGAATGCCTACTCTTGGCCTTATGCATGTCATACAAACGTCTGTTTTTCTGTAGCGAGAGTGCTGAACGATGTGTCCTAAACGGCCACGCGACTCATCTTATTTTTGTTTCATATTCAACTGTTACCTCAAAAGTACTTGTTCATGACTAAATTCCATTTCCTACAGAGAATAGTCAACTTCCTGTTGCGGTGTAACCATTCTGTTTCTAAGCAATTAGCCAGACAAAACCTTTCGTATTGATTGACCTTACTGGATTCATGTTCCCACTTTAGTCTGTATCAGAAGGAAATTACATTCATAACAGCACTTCGAATTCACCTCGCATTCTTTTCCGAGCGAAATCCCGAATGGATTTTATCCTCGATGAATAATTTCATACAGAAAACTTCTAGAAAACCACCACCTTTGCAATTTGTGTTTTAACTCTACATATTAAAATTTACTGTTTATACAAAAGCAGCGAAACCGCGCGAACTTAACTTATTAAACTTGCATTGTTATATGATTGTGCCCGCACCTATATTTGATCATGGCTGTCTTTACATTCATCTGTATTTTACACCAACAACCAAGTATCAGTGTGCAGGGACCTGTCACATTGTCAGAATATAAACGTCACTGAGAGTGACTTTTTAGGTCTTCGACGACTCCTTAAACTGCACAGACAATTTAAGGCGACGCCATTTCACTACATGCCGAATTTTTAACCTTCTGCGGACGCTTTTAGTGTAAGTCTGTCCATAGATATATCATGCGCATCCAGCTGATTTTTACCACGTCATCTGTAGTTTTGTTCGTCTCCACAGCGTTCTGAGAAGCATCTGAAAAAGAGCGAGTAGGTAGAAGCGCAGATATCAGCGTATAGAAGTGTGACCGAATGCCGTATGTGTGAACCAATTGATAGCCTTATTTCTGATTTGAGTTGTATTGACAGTTTAAAAAAGCTATACTGCACTAATGGTCCTAGTTTAAGGGCGCCCGGCAACTAAGCCGTCGCTTTCTATCCCTCTCCATGCGGCATACACGTTATCAGAGAGTCACACGCGTGCCCGCTAAAGTGAAAACAGGACTACATTATCTAACAAGACCGTGTTTCTTGGGCATCTGGTAAGAATTTTGCTTATTTCATCAAGTCACGTAATGTGCGTGCTGTTGGAAAGGGCTTCATAAGGGAAAGCCATGAGTGCCGTTTACATTGATTGTGTTCCGTACTTGTCACTGGGATAGGTCACCAATGACTGGAGAAATAGGGGGCAAATACCGTAGACGAATACAAACTAGAGATAATGCAGTGATACCGTTATGCGTGACAACTGAGGCCATGTGCTGCATTGGGCAGTCAGCTCGCGTTTGGGGTATTGTTCAATTGTCAAGAAGAAACAGCACCCCCGTTGTGTCCCTGTGATCCAGTTGTCTGAGATTCGCCGACTGGATTTTTGCGAAAATGATAAGAATGAGGAATAATCCTTCAAATAATATTTCCAATCATTTACAGAATGGAGTAAATGTTGAGCGTCGCATGCAACGTTTCACTCGCGGTAAGCTTTACTGTATAACATACTAGCTTTGCGTAAGAGTCCCTTGGACCGACTTCAGAGGCCACCGTAGTCACTACTGAAGTAACTTTTAATAATAATGACTATTCTGACAGCTACTTCGGGAATAACCCACAGGGTTTCCAGCATATCAAACGACATCAAGTGGACAGAGACAGTGTGCATGCGTCCACAGCAAAATGACATAATTACGAACTACACAGATAAAAAAGACAAGAATATTCACCCCGACCACAACTTTCTTGAAAATGCATAGTTAATTTAGGTATGCACCCACATTAGCATTTAGGTTCATAACATGTTAATAGTAAGAGAAGAAAGTATGACTGAAGACGACCTAAGCTTTAACGCTATGTATATGCTGAAAGATGATATTTTCTTGTTTACTTCATTACTTGTGCAATCTTCAAATATTTTTAATCGAACTTAATGACCTCCTTTCTGCACCGTTCAGGTCCCGTAAAATCTTGTGGACTTCCCAACATATATCAGTGTTATGATGTCTGTAAACTGGCTTCTCTCATGTTAAATTACTGATATGGGAATAAAATATTTACTTATTTATTATTTATGACATGCTTATCATCAATTATTTTACCTTCAAAAGCAGCAGCTGACTAGTTAGTTCACTTCTAATGCTTTCTTCATCGCGCAGCACACTAGCTAAATATGGTATTGTAGAGTTTTTACACCTTACGGCAAGTACATAAAGTCTTATGTAGCCAATCAGGGTTTTCGACTTTACAAAACAGGTGCATTTTCAGCCGAATTACGGATGCCTGATCGGTCATTTCGCTAGCTATTAGGATGGCTTTTAAGTCCACTGGTTCTTAGGCGTCGTAAAATAAGTCATGGTCTTTCTGGAAGCCAACTGCAGGTCGAATTCCTTTGGCGTACAGAAAGTGCCTGTGAGGGACTCAATGTTACTACCAATGGCAGTTAATTTAGCTTAAGGGGTCCCTGCTACCGTTGCCGTTGCTTTTAGATTGGAATGTCACCTCCATCATCGATTGACTTCACTTATGTTTAGTGAAAGGTAGTATCCGTGTAAACCACACTGTCGCTGGTAAAGAAACCGTCCACAAAGGCACTATGAAGACGCTCGAAAGGCGATCGAGAAGTTTAAGAACCAGTGACACTGTGTGTCTGTTTGTCCATTCTAGGACAAACCTGCCTACCTTAGAGCACGTATTGCATGAAAAAAGCATGGCTAACCACTCGTAAAAATGCGGTTTCCTCACTGACGCTGTATCTGCAGATGATCCATCCATGGTGAGCGCTTTCTTTCTGCCTGTCCTCTACAGGATACACCTGAATATATCTAACACTGTCGTAACACCGGAAAAGCTCGTTGCGTTCTGACTACCTAGAACTTTTCCATTCTACAGTAAATCATTATAAGCTAGTATCAGCTTAGTCAGTACCTTACCTACATGTAGGTACTAATAACGAAAGACATAAAAAGGCATGTTAAATGCTTGAAAGCTCTCTATAGAGCAGTGTTTTTCTCAGTGTCTCTTAAAATTCTGTTCTGGGGGAAACGTTACGACTCGTCAAGCTATAAATGACCGGGCTATGGACTGTCAGAAAGTTACCGCATATCATCATAAGGGGTGCGCTAAGTGCTGGCTGCCTGTGGACTTACATCTACATGTTACGGCGAATCTCACAAGTCTGAAGCCATCTAGTCATGTCTAAGTATATTACCTAGTAAATACCTAACTTTTGAAGACATAGTCATTTATTTGAAACCTGCTAGTCAAGGCCCAGAAATGCTCAATAAACGTTAGTGGTTCCTTTTTGGTGAAAACAAACAATGTGAAGTCCTTCAAAACTTCCCCTTCATCAGCAAGTGTTGGAAGCAGAAAAACTGCTACGTAATTACCATCGTCGTGTAAAGGTGACCCAAGCTTGTTAGTTTTGGATGCAGAACCAATACATGTTACTTCTAGGGGGCATAATATGAGGCGTTCTTTTATGCAGGCCGAAAAATACCAAATCCTATCCTTTTCTTACTTTTGTATGAACTTCAGCAATCAATTGCGGTCGGTCCAGATTTCATTACTTGTTGTTTCCTTTATACCCGGAAGACACTTCTTTAATTTGTAACTTTTAAATCCCTTAGTATGGTTCAGAATTCACTTTACTGATGTATTTCGTCTCTTTAAACCTAATAAATTTAATTGTAAACGCGGTAAGGAATTCAGACATTGATTAGATGCCACCGGGAATTGCTTCAAACAAATATCTTCACAGGCTAAAATATGTCCGTGGGATTGGATGTCACAAGTTCACTCATGAAAGGGTTGCTTTGGCTTCCCTTGGCGTCAGAAGGGTCTATATGATACTGAAAGCTTCAAAATTGGAACGACGACCCGTGGGACGGGAACATTTTTCTCAGCACTTATGGCACCCCTGGTCTGATGTCTGTCAGCGTGCCATTCCCTCTGTTGCGAAGTCGATAATTCGCATTTCAAATAATATTACTATGCTCCTGCAACTACCACTGGTAATGTGTGTCTCCTTATGCCACAAGTGCATGAATGGCTTCTTCATCAGTCTGCAGAAGACAGCTGGAGGAGCTCAAAAAATGTCACTTCGAAGTCCTCTCAGCATGCGAAAAGTTCAGACAATATTAATCTATACGGTGCGGGAGTGAGGCCACTCTTCATCTTAAACACCAACAAATTAACTCAGCTTATGCTGTATTTGGATTCAGAACACATCGCAAACAGAAGGTTATATGTATCTCCGGTAATCACAAGGTGCCCAAGTGATTAAAACAAGAGTTAGTAAATTAGCAACCGACTGACTGCGAAGTCGACGGACACAGTCACTGATTCTTCCTACTTGTAGTATACTCATGAATATGCGACCATAAAACGATGCAACAAAGAAGCCAAGTGGCAAAGTGTATTTGACAGGCCGTGCTAAAATGCCGGTGTGTTCCAACTTACTGGATAGAGGATCGCGTGTGAGTAATGCAATGTAGCAGGAGACGAGCCAAGTGACGTGGATGCTTGAGAGTGTACCTTCACCTTAGCAAGTCCGTTGAAACCATGAAGATCAGCATCGACGCTGAATCGCTTCGAACCGCAGTCTACTGATCTTGAAGTATTATATCTCGCTACGACACCACCTTTTCTCTGCCGCATTCGTCGTCTTTTCTCCAGGTTAGATTGTTTAATGGAAATAGTGACTGTCAGTGGTGTCATTAATCTATTAACCAGCAGCCCATATAATCCATGTCATTTGGTATCATGGCTCTTGTTGATTAGCAGAACGTAAGTGTGTACATCTATCCAATTTAGCGAGCATTTGTAGACGCAATCTGAAAAGTGAAAACGAAATGGTTGGTTCATCAAAAATAGGCAGTAACTGAGAGTGTTATTGGCTGAAACTTCATTGAAAAGTAAGGGAGACCCGAAAATGTCTTCTCTTTCATTTTTCACCACAGATACCTAGTGTCGTATCATTGAAGGTCTCTACTTGACATTGTGTGGAGGGCATTCAAATATTGTGAAATGCTCAACATTTTCGTAAGATCGTGTATTATCCCATGTCTTCATCTGGAATACATAAGATCCCTTAGTTTTCTTCAATACATTTTCCTATCTGTCAGTTTGACATCAACTGATCAAGTTGTGTCTTCCGTAAGCTAGACCAGTTAACCTTTTCGTCGGACCAAATTGATAAATGGCTATTCACTACAGGAAACATCGGGCCTAATGTAGAACCAGGCATGAGGTTTAGCAACATTTTCCCCACGTTCGTCCCTGACATTCTACAAACGCCTGATGTCTGACCCCGCCTACTGATAGTTGACTCAACGTTTGACCCCGTGTGTGCTACATTTGGCCGTACATCAGATTCATGGCCTAACGTTGTTCTGTTTGGCCTGACAGAATTGTTGACTGGGTTGTGTTACAGCTCCTCACTTGCATTTATAACTGCCCACAACCATTAAAAGAAAGAGGAAGTGAAATAGTGATTGGAAAGTAAAGTATGAAAGTGAACGTGACCGGTTTATTCCCCACGAATCCATTACTTATGAAATCTTCACTATGTCTTATAACGCTTAAACTCTCATAATTGACACCTCTCTTGCTCATGTTGTGCTTGTTCAGTTTGTCCTACAAATCGTGGAAATAGCTCGTGGGGCTGCGTCGAGCATAACTCCTATTTGCTTTCGATGTGCACATAGACACAATTTAGATGTTATACGTTAGCTGTGGGAAGTGACTTGTTCAATTTGGCCAAAATAATCATCCTCAAGAAGGTCTAGTGAGTCACATTTTTTTTGTTAGAACTACTTCGAAAATTGTCTAGTGATTGCAGGCCATCCTACAGCTTGCTAACCACTGTGGCAGTCAGTTGTCTGTTAATGGCCCTGTTATACTTGAAAATATACTGTGTCTTTCCGAGTAAACTAAGTTATAGTCTTGAAGAAATTTGGATAGTAGTCACCAAAGGACAAGTACGATGTCGTATGTTTCACTTTTTCATTTTGTAATTTAGTATGAGATTATGATTCGGAAGGTCAACTTCTAGGAAGTGTATATATGTGACTCACTGGTGCAAGTATTTGACTTACAAGCCAAGTTCCAGATTCAAATCCTGATCCACTTCATTCATCTATGGTAACGAGGTAGTATCATATATCCTTACAGCTAATGTAACTCCTAGCGTAGTGCATAAATATGTAGCAAGTTAGTTCACACCATTAACATTTCTCTAGAACGCTGTGAAAACGGCGAGTAAGGCTGCTTATGGCGTCGAAAAAAATCCAAAGTCAAATGAAAAGGGAAGGATTTCCAAAAGCACGTCTAAGACAAAGTTAAATAAAAATGGTAAGGGTTGACGTCCTCGATTCACATCATTCGACGCAGACATCTATTCTGATGGATGATTGTAAATTCCGACAACGACTGTGGATGCTCAAACATAAATCCTTCAGGTAGTGGTGCACTTTTTGAATGCTGTTTGCAGCAAAAGAGACACTGCTACTAGACTTCTTAGTTGACGAAATCAAATGCTACTTTCATGTTAGGAAATAACTATTTTCGAGTGTCGATAAGAACACTTGAATTCGTAGGTTTAGCAAAAGCTCCAGAATTTGTTGATCGATTCATGTCTGGATCTGAAACCTGTCTGATTTTCGCGAGTTTGCCTTTCTCGAACTTTAGTTATGCTTAAGATGAATAAGAACTAGGCTTATTCCTATGTGGTTGTCATAGTATGACCTCTCTCATAAGCTGAAGTGATCCATGATCTAGACCAGTCTGATGAGACCACCTCCGATTTGCATGTCTACTATTACTCCAGCTACTGTAATCAGTAATTTCCCACCCCCATTCTTGAAAAATTCGTGCGGTGAACCATCAGGTCCTACTGCTTCTCATCGTTTCAGCTTTGAAATAGCCTTTTCAACTTTGAGAGATGAAAGGCTGCCGTCTACATGCCATAAACGTATAAACTGGATTTTTGATGACTGAAGACTGGCTGTACCCCAGAGAGACTGTTATTTAAAGTCTTCCAATCAACCCTCCAGCCACCTGTCCTGGGAAGTTACTAAAAGTCCCTCTTGCTCGGCAATGGTCTCGATAACCATCGTTTTTTCCCTCCAATCTTCTTGGTAAACCTAAATACATCCGGCTTATTGTTTATGTCCGGTCCCTTCCCATCTTTGTCGAACACCACTGATCGCGGTAACTATGACGACTTATTTTGCGTTTAAACTGCTTTCGCTCCTCATTGCAGCCAAAACCAGCTTCGGTTAGTCTCATCGGACCAATAAGTTTGGATGAGATCGCAGAAACCCACTGAATTTCAGTAAAGTTTAGATTTAGGTTATTAACTATCTTTGCCACAGTTTCTACAACAAACAGTATAATCCCCGGCTGCATCTAGATGGTACTCACTGCCATGTTAAGATAAGTGCCTAGCTACCACCTTAAATATGAACGTAGTGTTCGTATCTTTCAAACAAGCACATAAACGCTCGATCATTGCTTACTCCATTCAGTTAGGAGCAAAGATATGTGTTCGTACCAGTCCATGATCAAAGTCGTAATAAGTACTCCAAAGGAAGTGGCAATTCGCCACCAATCTCCATCGATAGCTTATAGCAATACAGTCAATCTTTATTCACTATTGGCTTGGTGTTGACGAATGCCAAGTTAGACAATGTCTCTCCTTATGTCTGAAGTTAGCTCTGACTAAAAACAAGTGATTATCGGAGGAAAATTGTAACAGATGATCACCGCTGCTGGTTCGTTTGTATGGGTTACCCCAGGTATCTGTAAGATGTTTTTAGTTGGCTCAGTTCCCCTACTTAGGCGTTGAAATCGCCGACTAACATATCTATGTGTGAGCGTTTTGCTTTATGTAGCAAAACTGACAGCTTTTGATGGAACTCATCTTTCGTATTATCCGAACTGCAGTCCGTGGACATGTAGGCGGAGACTACAAATTAGCGTCTATGCGAATCGCCATCCTTTGTCGTTTTTACGTATCCATATAGCTGGTTAGCACACAAGTGGTTATTGATTGTCCAGCCAAATAATGAGCTTTCTGTCCCTCAAATAACTGATGCTTAAGTCAGTGAGTTTGAGGGAACTAGCCATCGTACTTCTAAATATTTGTAAAGCGGACTTTAGTTGATTCACCAGATTAGTCAGGTTAGGTAAATCAGTTGTATCCCTTGTGTGTATCTCAGAAACAGTATACGTGCGTGTTCTCACATATCAAAGTTCTTTCAAATTTGACATAAGGTTCGCCAGTTGGGAAGTGTGGTTCACTGGTTTATGGACGCGAACTTCAAGCAATAATCCCTGGGTTCAAACTCTGCTCCATCTACATTGACCTGGACAACTGGGTAGTATCACAAGCCCTCACACAAAGCGTGTCTCAGCCCCAGTACATAAACATTTGCGGGGTTGAGTTACATCATTTATCTTTATTCATTTCACCCATTAAGACCTCCAATGGAAAGTTGGTAACATGGCTTTCGAAGACTGGAAATGATATTTTGCTGACTTGGATCGTTAGCAATGTTCGCAGGGTAATAAGTTGAGAAAACTATAGGGCAGTATTGATAACATAAACAGGCGAGGAAGATAAGGGAAGAAACGAAAGTAAGGAGAGTATATCACGGTTAAATAAGTGTTTGTATCCTACTGGAAGCATAGAGGCACTTGGTGCTTCCTCTCTTTTCACATTTGATATCTTATTGAGGGACATGAAAGGGAGTTTTAGCAGACTGCGTTACCACATTATTCGAAAGGTATCTGTTTGAGGCTGATCACACGCAGCCGCTCCTGGAGTTTTGGATGTGCTTGTTATTTCCATAAATGGAAACGCAATGAAATTTTGTGACGGGAAGAAGAGTGTGTTACTTTTAGGCCTGACATTTTTTTTTGCCTTTTTCGATAGGGGAGGGCAGCTGAGAATGTTGATTATTATCAAGAAACATCTTAATGCTATCATACCATGTGCAACCATAAGATAAGATAAATGGTTTTCAACATGATACTAACCACTTTCAGTCTTACCACTATCTAACAGACTTTTGCGATATGGCAACACTTCAGAAAACAATCTTTCCAGCTAGCATAGCTCGTTAGGTTATTCCAAATCCATAGCAACTGTCTACTCGTGATCTTAAAGCTCATTTCAGTGTCCCTCTCCTTTGTTGTCGCTGAGTACGAGTACCTGGAGCGATCCACTGTTGTTCTACTTTTTATCTTTATTGGTTTTCACATCTTCGGTAGACCATTTTATAGTCATATATATATATATATATATATATATATATATATATATATATATATATATATATATATATATGCTAATCTGTAGTTTGATGTGATTTATAGGTTCGTCGTCTGAGTACCTCTTCTCCAGCCTTAAAACTTGTACAGGTAAGTGCAAAACGCATCAAATTCTAATTTTTTAAGGTGAATTTTTATTTTGACATTTGTGTAAATTGTCTTTTTAAGTTTGTGTGATATTATTATTATTATTATTATTATTATTATTATTATTATAGTCCCTTGGGTTCCTAGTGGAACATAGGGCTTCAGTAGCACGCCTCCAGTGACCTCTGTCCTCTGAGATCTTTTGAATCTGGTCCCACGACAGCTCACAACCTCTCATTTCCTCCTCGCACGACCTCCTCCATGTCACCCTCGGACGTCCAACTCGTCGCTTCCCATGGGGATTCCACTCGAGGGCCTGACGCGTGATGTCCTCAGTCGGCCTTCTCAGTGCATGGCCAATCCATCTCCACTTCTTCCTGCATATTTGTTGCGTGATAGGTTCTTGGTTGGTTCGTTCCCAGAGCTCCTTGTTGCTTATTCTTTCTGGCCATCTGATCTTCAGTAGCGAGCGTAAGCAGCTGTTGATGAATGTCTGTAGTTTATTGGAAATGCCTTTCGTGACGCGCCAAGTCTCTCAACCATACAGGAGCACTGACTTGACGTTGGTGTTGAAAATCCGTATCTTGTTCCGCATGCTGAGTGCAGAAGATCTCCACACTGGTTTCAGGCTAGTGAACGCCTGTCTTGCTTTTCCGATTCTGACTTTGACGTCCTCGTCCGTCCCGCCTGTAGTTGAAACAGTGCTTCCTAGATAAGTGAAGGAGGTTACTTCCTTTAAGTTTCTCCCGTTGATGGTGACTGGAGTTTGTTGTTGTTGTTGATGGTGGTGGTGCGGTATCTTCATCACCTCTGTCTTCTCTATATTCACCTGAAGTCCCGTCTTCGCTGCCTCTTCTGTCATCTTGTTAGTTTTTGCTTGCAGATCTTCAAGTTTACGTGACATCAGGCACAAGTCATCGGCGAAATCCAAGTCTTCTAGGTTCTTTTCCGTCGTCCAGCGTATCCCCCTCTTCTCGCTGCCTACTGTTTGCTGCATGATCCAGTCCACCACAATCAGGAATATCATGGGGGATAGTAGGCAACCTTGTTTCACTCCTACTCCTGTCTTCACTTCAAGAGCATCACTGAGCTTCCCATTGTGAATTACTTGGCATGTGGCATCTTCATATAGTTGTTGAATGAGGCGGATAAAGGTTTGCGGCACTCCGTAGTAATGAAGCAGTTTGCAAACTACCTCTCGGTTGACGCTGTCAAAGGCCTTCTCAAAGTCGATAAAGTTGAGTTGACTGCCATCCTATTCTCTGTTCTATGATGATGCATAGTGAGGCGTTTCAATTTGGTCGGCATATGATTTGTACTTCCTGAAGCCTGCCTGTTCCGGTCGCAGTTTTGAATCCAGTGCATCTTTAAGCCTCTCCAGGATGATGCGGCTTAATATTTTGCTTGCTTGGGGTGGACAGGAGAGTGCTTCAACGCCAGTTCTTGCAAACACTGAGGTCTCCCTTCTTCGGCAGCTTGACAAGGTAACCCTTCTTCCAATCGTCAGGTACCTTCTCTTCCTTCCACACCTTCTGCAATAGTGGTGTGGTGTGAGCATGTCCGCTGTTGTCTCTGCATCTGTTCTCAGTGCTTCTGGCGGTATTCCATCTGGTCCTGCTGCTTTCCCGCATTTCAGTAGCTTTATGGCGTTCAGGACTTCCATTTTTGTTGGAGGATTTATGTTCACTTGTATTTCAGAGTCTGCAGGTGGTATTTCTGGACGAAGTGCAGGTAGTGGTGGTGGTCGATCCCAGAGCTTTTTGAAGTGGTCAGCCCATTGTTTCCTTTGTTTCTCCTCTTTGGTAATTAAATTTCCGTCATCATCTTTCATTGGCTTCGTCTGCGTTGATCTCTCCCATCCCAGATAGCAACCTGGTTATTTGATACAATGTCGTCAGGTCTCTCTTACCTGCAGCCTGTTCTCCTTCATTTGCCAGTGTTTCGTAGAAGTGTCTTTTGTCTTTCCGTGCACTTTTCTTCACCTCTTCGTTCAGTGTTTTATACATTGTGTACAGTTCCTCTTGTCGTTGAGCATCCATGCACTGGTTTATCTTCTGCTTCACCATCCTCCTCTCCTCTATCAGCTTCCAGGTATCCGTCGAGATCCATTCCTCATCTTCTTTCTTCTTCTTTCCTAATACGTCTGTGCAGGTTTCTTTCCACATAGCTTTCAAAGGCTTCCAGTGTTCTTCCACACAGGTTTCTTCAGGGATGTTCCTCGATATCTCCCATTTTGTCTTGATGGCTGCCTTGAAGATCTCCTTTGTAGTTTCATCCTTCAGTTTCCGAGTGTTGTACTTGAATTGAGGTCTATCACCAGCTTCCTTGAAGGCTTTTAACTTGATTTGGAAGGTTCCTTGCACTAGATAGTGGTGTGAACCTACATCTGCTCCTCTTCTTGACCTTGTGTTAAGTAGACTGCGTCTCCATTTTCTTGAGATTGAGATAAAGTCGATTTGATTTTTAGTGTGTCCATCTGGTGAAATCCATGTCGCTTTGTGGATATCTTTGTGCCTGAACACACTGCCTCCAATCACCAAATCGTTGAATGCACAGAATTCTGCAAACAATTCTCCATTCTCATTCATTTCACCTAGCGCCTCTCGACCCATGGTTAGTTCTCTTCCCGTGTTGTCCCCTCCCAGTTTGGCATTCATGTCACCCATTAGAATTTTGATATCGCCAACTGACGTCTTGTCGAGTGTTGATTGAAGTTGTCTGTAGAAATCCTCCTTTTTCTCTTGCTCTGCATTATTTGTAGGTGCATAACATTGTATGATTGTGACCTTTCTTCCTTTTGAGTTGAATCTTGCTGTCATGATCCTGCATGAGGAGATTGGTTCCCACTGCATGAGAGCCTTCGATGCTCTTGAGGACATCATGATAGCCACTCCCTCAGTGTGCTCGTGGTTGGCGTCTGGGTGACCGGAGTAGATTATTGATTCTCCAGTTGACAGTTTGGAGAGTCCACTCCCATTCCATCTGCTTTCGCAAATCCCAAGCACTTCGATGTTATACCTTCTCATCTCCTTTGCAATCTGGGCTGCCTTACTGGGTTCAAACATCGTGCGGACATTCCATGTCCCCACGTTTACTTTCGCTTTCATGGAGAGAAGACACATCGGCCAATTGGCTTCCCGAAGGCTTTCACCAACTGGCGTCATTTCGCCTCTCCGATTCCAGCGGGGAATAAGTTTGTATTCATTTTTTATATTTTGTTTGTGCTTTGAAGTTTCTTTAGCGGTTAGATTTGTTTTACGGGGTAGGGTTGCTAGCCCTATACCCAACCTTCCCTCTTTACCCGGGCTTAGGACCGGCTAGTAACTAGTAAACTAGTTAACCAGGCGAGGTTAAGTTTGTGTGATAAGGCTTCAAAATTTTACGGTTTTATCTTTAGTCGAAGGGTAGGCTTTAACCTACATTTTGTCTTCCCCACATTAGTTAAAGTGTTTTGAAAAGCATTTGTAACCACATTTGTGACAGTTTTGGCTCTGTAGACAAGATTGTCAAGTGTCATGTCTATTTTCACACCGGAATTGTATTAAGCATACTTTTGAACCCTAATAATAGGTTTGTTTGGTTAATCTGTCCTGGAGTTATATGAACACTTGATGATAGGTTCATTCGTTAGTGATTCTCTTAACAGTTGTCAGATGTACTTCTGATGGTGTATGTAGGAAAAATAATAGTAATATCTTGGACGTAAAGGAGGATAATCTGTTAGTCATTATAAATACGGGACCTGGCATTAATGCATTACACCTCAAGTTGTCACCTCATATCAGAACATCAAGGTAGAAGTCATTTTGATGAAAGAGAAATAAGGAAAAACGTAGTTGAAAGTTGTAAAAAGTCGTGATAAGAGGACAAGGAAGAATGAGAGAATATTGAAATTCGGTATAACGATTAAGACAAGGATATTGTTTCGATACATTTGCACTACTAACACCTGTGTTCAACCACCAACTCCTGGTATCACGTGGATCCCAAAATCTTTTCCGTACATGGCTCAGACCAACAGTCAAGGGACCTATGAACTAGAGCTGTTTAGTACAGCCACTCCTAGCCATTTCCAAACCTGAACCTACTTCACTTAACATTGTACGACGAGACAGACGGTGACTAGGCAAGTGTAACACAGGTCCCGGCCACCTGAGTCGGTGAAGGTTCACAAAATCATCAACTAACCCTCCTGTTCTTTCTAAAACTCTACACCTGACTTCTGCGTTACTCACGTGGTGATACCATGACACACGGACTATGTCACAAAAGCGGTAGTGGTCGAACACCTGAAGCCTTCTGGTGTCATCTACCTTTAATGACCATGTTTCACACCTAAATAAAGCTCGTTTTTACTAATACACGTTTTCAGTTCGACTCATTATAAACTCAGTTGATTATCACTCTTGACTTCTCTCTGAGGATCACTCAGATTGAACTGTCTAAATCTTCGACTATCAATCGCTAATCACTATCGTTCGTTTTGACAACTCCACATCATAACACAGTTGCATTGAAATATCTCTATGTATGAGTTAAAGATATTGGGTTATTTTGGTGTAGCGTAAATTTTTGAGTATTATGGTAGAGACTTGGGAAACTGATCAAATCGAAATTCGTTAGGTGTGGCCAAGTTAAATATTATATGGCTATAAATTTATTGACTGGTATATAAATAGTGATATAAAGTTTTGTAAAAGGAGTGATTCACAATAAGGCTAATATTTTTACACTGAGATGGATCAAATTCGTTTTCACTAATCTGTTGAAAATAGTTTTTAATAAATAGCTTAGTCGAAATAGGAAAAGTTAGGCAGTGAGACTTACCAAGACCCGTGGTTTAGTTTGGTTTAGATACGATGAATTAAAAACTATGATCAAATGGTTGATAACCGAATACGTGAAGCAATAAGCCATAGCTGTAGATTGTGACTATTTGAAGTGAATTCTTGCAACAACTAGCCAGAAGTATACCTCGGTATTTATCTCAACCCCTTTCTAACTAACTCATACATTTCATTGTTTCCTTTTCATAGCCTCCTATTCAAGTGTCTGGCATAGAAGGACGATACGCTACTGCTCTTTACTCTGCAGCTTCCAAAAAAAACGCATTAGACAACATTGAAAAAGATCTACAACTGATTAAGAGCACTTTAGATAAAGATGTAAAACTACAAGAGTTTTGCGCTGATCCCAGCCTACAACGATCAACTAAAGTTACTGAAATTGGCCGGATCTTACAAAAGTTAAAAGTTAATGAAGTTACTAAAAATCTGTTCGGTAAGAATATATTAAGTTATTGTAAATTATTATTTTATTATTTGTCCCTTGGGTTCCTAGTGGAACATAGGGCTTCAGTAGCAAGTCTCCAGCGCACTCTGTTCTCTGCAATATTTTCAACTTGGCTCCACCACTGCCCATAGGCTTCCATTTCTTCTTCACAGGATCTCCTCCATGTCACCTTCAGCTGGGACGCCCAACTCGTCGTTTTCCCTTTGAGTTTCACTTGACAGCCTGGCCTGGTCCGGTGCGTGATGTCCCCAGTCAGTCTTCTCGGTGTATGCCCAATCCAATCTATCTCCACTTTCTTCTGCAAATTTGTTGGGTGATGGGTTCTAGGTTAGTTCATTGCCAGCTAGCCGGAGTTCCTTGTTACTTGTTCTTTCTGGCCATCTGATCTTCAGTTTCGATCGTAGGCAGCTGTCGATGGATGTCTGTAGTTTGTTGGAAATACTTTTCGCGACAGCAAGTTTCTGAACCACCACATAGATGTACTGACTTAGTGTTCGGAATCCGGATCTTGTTCACGCTTTATGCTGGGTGCAGTAGATCTCCACACTGGTTTCAGGTTAATGAATGCCTGTCTTGCTGTCTTTCCGATGCTGGCTTCGACGTCTTCATCTGTGCTTGTGCCGCCTGTAGTTGAGACGATGCTGCCTAGGTACATGAAAGAGATTACTTCGTTTGGGTTTCTCCTTCTGATGGTGATTGGTACTTGTTGTTGTTGGTTGGGTATCTTCATCGCCTCTGTCTTCTCTACATTCACTTGAAAGAAGTCCCGTGTTCGCTGCCTCTTCTGTTAATTTGTTGGGTTTCGCCTTTAGATCTTTGAGTTTGTGCGACATTAGACACAGATCATCATCGGTGAAATCCAAATGTTCTTCTGGAGTCTTTTCATCGATCCAGACAGCTAGCGTATGCCTCTGTTCTCGCTCCTCACAGTTTGTTGCACGGTTCGGTCCAGTCCAATCGACTACAGTCAGAAAGATCATCGGTGATGGTAGGCAGCCTTGTCTCACTCCTTCCTTTCTTCACTTCGGTTATGCAAGTTTCCCATTCAAAGAGTTCCAGTATCCTTCAAAGTAGGTTTCCTCAGGAATGTTGCCTAATGTCTCCCATTTCTTCCCGATGTCTGACGTGAAGATGTTCCTTGCAGTTTCGTCCTTCAGTTTCTATTCTGGGTGTTCAACTTGAACTGTGGCTTATCACCAACTTCTGTGAAGGCCCTCAACTTGATTTTGAAGGTAGGTTCCTTGCACTAGATGGCGAGTGGTGTGAACCTGCAGTTGATCCCCTTCTTGATCTTGTGTCCAGTAGACTGCGTCTCCACTTTCTTCACGTTGTGAAATGAAGTCGATCTGATCTTTAGTGTAGTGTGTGCATCCGGTGAAATCCATGTGAATATCCGTGTGTTTGTACACAGTGCCTCACTCCAATCACCAAGTCATTGAATGCGCAGAGGTGTGCTAACAGTTCTCCATTCTCGTTCATCTCACCGAGCGCTTCTCGACCCATGGTTAGTTGTCTTCGTGTGTTGTCTTCTCCGAGTTTGACGTTCACGTCGCCCATTATAATTTTGATGTCGCCAACTGTGGTGAGGTCTCGTCCATTGATGATTTCAGTTGTTTGTAGAATTCCTCCTTCTTCTTTTGATGTGTATTATTTGTAGGTGCGTAGCGTAGTGTAGCGTAGGATTGTATGATTGTGACTTTCCTTCCTTTTGAGTTGAATCTTGCTGTGATGATGGTGATGGTGGAGGAGGAGATTTGTTCCTACTGCATGAGAGGGAGAGAGAGAGAGAGAGAGCCATTTATGCTGTTGGGGACATGATGATAGCCAGTGGAAAAGTCAGTGTGCTTGTGGTTGTCGTGTGGGTGAGAATATCGGAGTAGATTGTTGACTGTGAAGTTGACAGTTTGGAGAGTTCACTTCCATTGCATCCGGTTTCGCGGATTGCTAGCACTTCAATGCTATACCTTCTCATCTCTTTTTCAATCTGGGCAGCCTTGCCAGGCAGCTTCAATTATGGTGTGGACATTCCATATCCCTATGTTTACTTTCACTTTCATCGAGAGAAGACATCAGCCAACTGGCTTTATTTCGTCACGTCAATTCCAGCAAGGAATAAGCTCATTTTTATCATTTATATTTTTTCTTTCTGCGTCGAAGTTTCTTTGGCGGTTGGATTGGTTTTCCGTCGTAGGGTTGGTAGCCGTACGCCCAACCTTCCCTCTTTATCAATGCTTAGAGCCGGCTAGTAACTAGTGAACTAGTTAACTAGGTTAGAGGTTAATTCGCTGTAAAAGTTTTTGTGAATGGTGATATTCAATTTGTAAAATATTTCTGTGCTTTTTGCCTTAGGCGCGTCTGAAATTCCCTAAATTTAAGTCTATTAGCTTGTTGTTAAAATATGTGTGAATAAACTCTACCTTTTTTAGAGTATTAACTCAAAAGTTTTTTCAGTTTCTCTTCATTCATGTTCTTCACCTGACGGTATGACTACGCTTATTGATCTTCGCTTCGATTAGTTCTGTCTGCTACTATTATGTCGGGTTGCTGCGTTCGAATTTGATCCTACTACCAGTAACATTACACCACCTGACTGAGGAAGAAGACAACTGTAAGCTATTAGACACAATAAAAAAAAATCATTTATTTGGCAAAATACATGGAGAATCTACAAGGCTTAAAAAGTATAAATGGCTTAACCAGAATATCAAGTGAATAAAAGGACCATGAATATAAGGTTACTATTGATCAGTCATTACTCTCATTCATCCTGCGCAGATATACAACAGCAGTTTACAAGGGTTGCAAGACAGCTATCGGTGGGCCTATGGCTCATTGATTCAGGCAATCGACTTCCAAACAGTGGGTCACGTATTCGAACTCCGTTCCACCTACTGAGGTTTAGGCAGCTAGGTAGTAACATTAGCCTTCATACAACAGATGTGGCTTATTACCTGTTGCACAAATGTGCACGTGGTTGTTGAGTCCATTATGTATTATTTATATATTTATAATGGATTAGTAGCTACTACGTCATGGAAGTGGTTGAGTATTTAACTATGGCGGGAATTAACTGACTAAACTTTATCTTTAAGTCATTTCATGTTAAGCTGACTTGTGTAACTGTAACTTGACAGCAAAAAATCTTTGTGTGGAAAATGGCATTCCACTGCTGAGGGTATTGAAACGTAGTTATGTCCTTCCTATTAGCTGTGTGGTAGTTAGCATGCAGTAATAAGGGAAAAAAGTAACTTGAACGATAAGGTAGCGAAATTTTATCGACGTATGTGAGTGAAACATATTTTACGCTTACATAGTTAACACCTACCTTAAGGTGAAATATTAACTGTAGTAGGTGTCAGATGGAAGATGTATTGAGGTAGTCATACAAAGACTTGTCAATATACATTAATTTCTCGACTATTAACAGAGAAATACATCTAGAGAATCGAAATGACAGTGAGATAGAAGCTTAATCTTGATTAATAGTGACTTGAGTTGTGATATAGAGATATGAGGGCTGTTAGTGCTTCCCAGTTTCTCAGCAGCTTTCTGTATCCTACCTTATGACAATGAAACATGGCCGTTTAAGGAAAGCTGTGTGAGAAAGTCTCACGTACCAGACTACCGTTTTGGAACCTTGCACATGAAAAGCTTAGATTTCAGGCCTAGAGTTTTGGGTAAAGTAGGCATGTCATTTTTTGTGATTGCATACCTTCACAGGTTGAGGTGACTGGGAGCACATGCTACCCATACCGAGTCTGTGATGGTATGGTATAAAAACATTCAACTGCACCCAGTTTGGTGTCTGTTTCGATTGATTGATGGAACTGTGACTCGTCAGTGAACGTAGTCGAATTTCAACCAGTTGATCAGGGATTCTATCCCGCTTCATATACCAACGTTTGGGCATCCATGTAGTATCACTGGCCGTCACACAACAGACACAGCTCATTGCCTAGTGTATAAGCATGCAGTTGGCTGGTGAGTGTAGTTTTTCCAAGTGTGACTGACTAATAGCCAGGGTTTTTGTGTTCATAGATGATGTAGTGTTGCCTGCAGATTGTTAGTGTTTATACTAGCCACTATACTTCATTTTTCTCTACAATGTATTATTAAACATGTAGAATCAAATAAGTTGTTTATCAGGCTTTAGAGAATTGTAGTCAGGTTTCTTGATCACTTCACTCTTTAGTATTTACGTGACGGGTTGGGTGGTGAGAGTTGGTCGCATGAGAATCATGATAATTCATTTGTTTATTGATTCTTCTTACTGTTTATATCAGTACAATTACAAAATGTAGAGACATACTAGTGCATTGCAGCCCTTTAGGGACCTCTATCCAGTTTCCCCGTCCTGCTGTTATTCCAAATAAAGTGATCAAAGGAATTTGACCTAATGGTTATACGCAGATAGTTGTGCTGCGTTGATAGCCAAATACAGACAGACGAAATCACCATAAAACCTCGCACACAAGTGCATCAATTCAATTTACCACACTTCACAGTAGTATACAAAGAACAAATGGATACAAATGACTAGTATCAAAGTAGACAAAAGTGTATGGGAGGAGAGGGAATTTAAAAATGAAAGTTAGTCAAAACATTCGAGCTTCAAAAGACATCAAAGAGTGAATACATCTGCGCCATTGTGACCGATTTTCAACCATTTCACCAAGAGTCCTCAACCACTGATTCCTCTCATCTCGGGGACCCCAGCAGGCAGTCTATACCTCGCTGCACGACTCAGATCAGCAGTCATAGACTTCGACTGGCTTCTCTGAACCTTTCTCCAAGCTAATCCAACTTTGACGTGCATGACACGTCAAGGTAGGCTATGACTCGTAGTGACCAGCAAATGTCCAAGCCGTTTCAGTTGACGAAGGTTCACAACCTCATCGACCGGCTTACCTTTCTTGCCTAGTACGCTTCGCATGACCTTGACATTGCTCAAATGGTGATTCCACCATATGCAAACAATCGTGCGAAGACACCTTTGATAAAAACGCGTAATCTCTTCATATTGTCTACTTTCAATGACCGTCTCAGCCGTAAAATAGGACAGGATAATAGGACTGCAGTGTAGTATATTCGTCCTTTAAATAGACATTGGGATATCTCGCTGATGCCAGAGATGATGCGAGTTGGCAAATGCCAAATGGGTCTTCTGTATTCGAGTTGAGATTTTGTCAGCAACCAACCCAATCAGCGGGTTGACTCAACTCCCCAAGTAAGTGAATTGGTCGACACATTCCACCACTGCGCTCGCTATCCCTCAATACCACTAGTTGTCATCAATTCTGATGACAATTCTCCGTAGGCCCTTAAACTACTGCGTGAGTTCCAGTAGAGCTTTGATTAGCGTTATATGCTTACTCGGTACTCCTTTCAAAGTCAGACACTACCACAGCACCTCACGGTCGACAGAGTTGAATGTCGCCTTCAGGTCAAGTAATATGTCAAGTGTTGGCTATTGGCCGGTAGGTATGCTTGTGTTCCAGAACTTGTTGTAGGATGAATATCTGATCGGTACACCCTCGTCAAGATCCTAAACCTGCCTAGTTGCCTCGAGTTTGTTATTCCCTGGCTCTAGTTAGACATTATGGAATCAAGGATTTTGGACGCGATGTTAGTCAAAATTAATTTTCCTATGATTGTCACAAGAAGATTTCTCTCTCTTCCAGTAAACTGGGATGATAAGCGACTTGACTACCTCTGATCCCCATGCACTACCGCTGTCACTTTAATTAGCACCTTCCTACCTCTGTCCTTGAAAACTTCAGGTGGTAAACTTTTACCTCCTGCTGCTTTGCACCGTTTTAGGTTCGATACAGCCTTCTGAACTTCAAGAAGAGTTGGGAGACCAATATCTACGTGCTATTTAGGTTCAGCGTGGGTACTGCGCAGTAGAAACACTGCTGTGAGGACCATTTGAACTGGGGCTAAAGTGTTTCGTCTAACGTTCCAACTTTCTACCCTAAAAGGTTATCAACATCCTGTCCTCTTTGGTGATGGCTTCACTAACCATCATCTTCTTACCGGTATCTTTAACAAGCCGAATTAGTTGGTAAGTTACCGAACGCTGGTGCCTTCTCCATCTTCCTCGCTTTCACCACTTCTCGCGATTGTTGCGAAAACTGGGTCAATTTGCGTTTAAGTTGCTCCTCAGTGTGGTTAGAGCCAGGTGAAATGAGTCCTCACATCAATCAGTTCGGATGGCGTTGCGGAAATTCAGTGACGTTTGCTAACCTTCTGTTCTAGGTTGCCAACTATCTTCACCACTGTTTCTACAGCAGACTGAATGTCAAACTAGGTTTCCTCAGTATGAGCTTTGCTTTCACATCCAGATAAATGTTGACTTATCTCCTCCCTGAACACGTTCTTGACATTCTTATCTCCCAATAGAGTGTAGACAGGCTTCACTACATCCTGTTTTCTGAAACCAGTTAGGTACAGACATACACGAGCCCGTACTAGCACGTGGTCGGAGTTCAAGCTAACACTGCAGAAATAGCATTGTAGCTGCACCCATTTTGGATAGTGCTGTCATTCATTATTACTCACCTAGTCAGATTCAAGTAATTTGTATCTGTTTAAACCTATGATTAAAATTGAAAGGTTTAGACTAATGAGACACATTTTATACAACAACAACTGCAGTATGCCAAAATGTAATACACTGATTGTATCATTTGTCTAGAGAAGTATTTGTGCATAGATGTTCTTGAATGGGGAGGTTTTTGTATTTTTACTGAGAAAGTATCGCTAGGGTGGATCAACCTATGTTTGGATTCACTTATTTCCCTTCAGATCGCAAAATTTTTATCGAAGTGTAATGCAGCCATCGTCAGCTTAGTCACTAATGAATGTTATGTTAGAAGAGGATTAAGGATTCCTGATAGAAGTGAAAATAATTTCTCATTGTATTTCTTTATGTTTAGAAAATCAACAATTGCTGACCAGCTATTCTGTATCAACAGATACTGATGAATAAACAATGCTAGATTTTGAGTTGATGAAGTTGGAGATATCTCGGAGATAATATCCTCGTAGGTTTTCAATACTACTGACTTAACGATTTATGAGTTTGATTTAAGATAAGATGAGATCTAATTGTGTACAGCTGATGAAAAATCATTTTCAAATGTTAGGTTGTTAGTTTTTTTTAAATAAAATATGAATCGTATCCTTAAGCATTTGAGATACAAACTTTGATAAAAAGAGATATGAAATGTTGTATGTGGCAGACAACTTAATTCGGAGGTATATTAAAGATAAATAATTTATTATATACTGTGTAAAAGAAGGTTACTAAAAAACATTAATGGTTTCTAAGGTTTTTTGACTTCACAGTATAACAGTTTGTGTCTTAAGAACTACCGGTTTAAATGCATTCAATGTATTGATAATAGCACATTGTTTCTTGAGGAAGTGGTTGAATAAAAAAGTGAATATTATAATAAACAGATGAAACGCGTCAACTCCACATTTGTCGAATAGTTTTAAACTCTTCTAACGAGGTTCATAAAGTTTAATGGGCATATTTATTTAAGTAAATCTGTCACTTAACTTGCAAAATTGTTAGTGTTACAGTCATCACTTACACAGTAGGAATTAAATTGTGACCTATGTCGAAGTTGATCTACTGTGAGAATGCCTAGACTAAACAGCTAGTTATTTCAAAGGATGACATCCTGAGTGTATGAGTTGAATATCTAACTCATAAACTTGTGGCTTAATATCATCAGTTCCATTCTGGCAGTGATAACTGACTGAAACAGCTCCATACAACTTTTTTTGTTTGCTTTGGGACTCTAGAGTATATCTGTAGCACTTGTTTACAATCAAAGTTTTGTAACTCACTCCGGAAAACCTTTCGCTTGTAACAATTCCATATACTTATCAAAAATTAACTTTCGTTCATATTCTCTGTTTACTTGTCCATTGCATATTAACATTGAACCAACTATACAGCTCACAACTGTATGGGTGAGTCTTTTGGACAAAATAACGAACTGTTTCCACTGCACACTGTATCAAAGTATTTGAAGACAAATGACGAAACAGGAAAATCTCATGAAAAATTCCTCTAGGATTAATCAAGATGCACTTTTTCTGGTAGTCCATAAGAAAGGTTCATATCATGGTGAAATGTACTGACAATTTTCTGTTTTAAATGACTTTATCCCTTTAACCAACTGTTTACATGTTCCTTTATTCAGAAATGAATAAAAATGACGCATCTTTATGTTATGCAAGAAACATTGAGGATTACTGACAATGTTAGATTTGTGTAGTTGGTTGTGAATTCACAGTTCGTTCGTAATACGATGTGGTATACATATTCTAAACATTGTTTATTTTATCCTATTTATAAGGCAGTAAAAAAGCATCCCTTATTGATTAAATCTATTTTCAAGCGTTCAGTGGAATGCAAGTGAGTCTTTTTCTCACTCGTATCTCTTTTCTTTTGAAAATGCTTTAACTTTTGAAGCATATGATTTACTGTATAATTTTACTCTTCAGCTGTTCTGGCTGAAAATGGTCGTTTATCTAGAATGAGCATAGTAATCGATAAATTTGGTCAGATGATGGCAGCTCATCGAGGTGAAGTTAGCTGTACTGTACGAACTGCAAAACCGTTAGACAAAACATCTGAAAATGAGTTGCGTAATGCTCTAAGTGGATTTTTGAAACCGGGAGAAAAATTGCAGCTCACCTTGGAGGTAAGTTGTCTCTGATGAAGCATATGTTTTCTTGTTGTTGTATATGTATTACAATGGGTGAACTTCATCACCATCACATTTTCTAATTTAATTGAATAATGATTATGTTCGAGACACTTTAAGTCTGGCATTCATAAATAGTTATCGAACATTGCATAGTTAAAGTAAAGAACTTGGTATTGTAGTTTGTTCATAGAGTTCACTTCCAAAAGATTTCACTGATTGGTCACTAGAGGGTAACCAATTTCATGTTTTCTAGTCCTAAGTGTGTATTAAATGATATCGATCATTTTTGCAATATGTTCATCCAAAGAAAGAGACTCACCATAGTGGCGGTGCACTTTTATTCATGTTTAAACGGTTGAAGACTATCGGGAAGAAGCCCTTGAGGTAAATTTCTTATTTATTGACAGATACACCTTGTTGATGAATACTAACAACCATAAGATTTAATTTCAAGCCTTTCTGGCGTTCACCATCTTCAAGTTAAAATCTAAAACGGATACCAGTGTAGTATGAGAGTATTGCAGTTGGAAGGTAATATTCAGCTGTGACATAGAGCATAATATAATTAGTCTCAACATTCCAGTGTCAACTGCGTGACCATTAATTAGTTCCATTCTACCTACCTACCTAGGGCCTAATATTAGTGGTTGGAATTAGCACACCACAAAATGAAGCAAATAAGATGAATAAATAGAAAGGGAAGGAACAGATAGCTCTAAAATAGATAGCTAAAACAAGCTAACCGACTACCTTGAAGGGATTTCGATGCATGAAGCTATAAACAATTATCGTTTATCTATTTAAGTGAATCATATTTCTAATGAATTAGGTGTGCACCGTATTCATGATTCCATTTCTGCGCTGTAAGCTGTGAACGTGAACCTGCCTATAAGTGTGATATTGTACAATCTTTGGTGTTGAATTATTAACTCGATGGTAAGATGTATACTTGTTTTCGAATAGATTTTTCTAATACACACTTGAATTTTTCCACCCAATTTCGAAATGTAAATATTTTAATATTTTATTTCATCGTTAGGTTGTCTGGATACTTATATGAAGTTGATGTTAAAAATCATTATTCCAATTAGTTTCTCTTTTAATCTGTCCACCTAGATACATTCGCTAATATGCAGACCTCAGTATCACTGAGTATTAAGATGGGATGGAGTTGAAAATTTTTAATTCTGAACTTCCTAAAAAGTAATAGTCATAGCTACACAATCATACTTATTAATTATGACAGACACACAGAAAAAATCAACATAGAACCTCGCACGCAGGTGCATCATTTCAATTTACCACAACTCACAGTAGTATACAAAGAACAAATGGATACAAATGACTAGTATCAAAGTAGGCAAAAGTGTATGGGAGGAGAGGGAATTTAAAAATGAAAGTTAGTCAAAACATTCGAGCTTCAAAAGATGTCAAGGAGTGAATACATCTGCGCCATTATAACTGATTTTAAGACGTTTCACCAAGAGTCCTCAACCATTGATTCCTATGATCTCGGTGTATCACGAAAGAATGGTGGGTTTTTCTATCATGTAAATGCCTCCTCCCCCCCCCCCCCTTTACGTTTGTTTTTTAGAGAACAGTTCAGTCCATCGACCAATACCAATCATTGAACTTCAGCATCATCGCGTATAGATTCAGGTTACCACACTTTACATCATGATAAAAGGCAACAAAATAATGACAAAGAAATGAAAATCATATAAAAAGTTACGGAAAGCTATGTAGTGAAATTATTAAGAGGTAAAGAAAAATAGCGACAAAAATGAAAACAAGGCGTGGATGCTTCTGTGCCACCGTTCAATCCTGAACAATATCATCTCGAGACTATAGCGATCGATTTCTTTCACTATTCAGACACAAAAACAACAGTCTTAATTCCGCTACATGGTTCTGACTAGAAGCCAAGAATCTCATGCTATTAACCTGTGATTGACACAAATAGTTAGAAACCACTGACAAATCAGCAGTGCTGGTTCCCAACCGAACTGACATTGGATGACTGTGTGTCGCTTGTTTGGGGACAGAGCTCATAAGTGATGTACTCATATTTGTTCAGCTCACAGAGCCAAATCACTTCAAAACTGACCAACTAGTTGCACGAATTGATAATATATAAAATCAAAGCAATTGGTTGCACTATTCTCAAAACGGTTCCTAACTGTTCATGTCAGTCAGTAGTACATAATGTTGTTTTCGTGACATCATTTTCGGATTCCAGCTGGTCACAATTTTTGGTCTGGAATGGTTGATCTCCAAAAAAACCCACCGTGAAATCTCAAAATTGGGTTAAATGTACTTGCATCATACGCATTAGGCTCAAAACCTCCCATTCAGTCAAGGATTTCATGGATTGATACCATGTTTTAGTTTGGATGTCCTTAATTTCTTCCTATCCCAGCCTTACTTCGGCTAGTATTATAATTATATACTGGGAGTAGACTGTACACCAAATGTCTGCACCGCTGTTGTGGTGGTCCGACGGTGTGTAAGTGATGTTGCTACGGCAACAGTGATCGATCATATGAAGTCTTAAAATTCCCCACCACGGTCATGCTTGATAGACAATGAAATCTCACCGATTCCAGAAGTCGGCGAAACCTGATCGGACCTTGTATATCTGTGCCCAGATTTTGTCAACTGTCGAAACTAGCCTAACTTCTTAGGCAAGTAAAGTGGTTACAACACTTCATTATCATCCACTTCGTAAGAAGATAAGTGTACGATTTGGAAATTATAAAACAACCTCTATAAGGAGAACCTTTAAGTGTAGGTAACTGCAGTTCTTCTCTTAATACTCACTTAGAAATGTTAGTCGTTTATTTATGTCTGAAAGCAGATTATTTGGGCAGTGAGAAATGTGGATGGGCTTTTATTCTATTTACCAAACTAACTTTTCTGTTTTTGTGTGGATTTTTCAGCATGATCCCTCACTTATTGGTGGTGTGGTGGTCAACATCGGTGATCGTCTTGTTGATTTATCTATTGCTCGAAAAGTTCGTATGCTTCGTGAACTCATTGAACAACCAATTTAGATTTTTCGTTTGATAATACGGGAAGCAAATTGTAGTTGGCTCTATCAATTCTCTTGACCTTTAGCTTCAATAAAATTATATATAATAAATGAGTTTGTATAGTGTTTCAGTCTTCATTCCGTATGTCTTAATATTGGGTGTATGTATTTGGTGACAACAGATTGTTGTCACAAAGCAGCAAGAGTTATATTTTTTTTACTACTTATTAGCAAAGCGTTTCTCATAAATTGAGGCCGTTCGGACAGTTTCTGGGTTTCGAACTGTTGTCATCTAGTGCCGTAGTTAGAAGACTCCATGTTGAGGTACGTGATTCCCCAAAGAATTCAAATAGTTGCATGCAAATCAGCCGCTATATTGTAATGTACATAATTTCTTCTTTGTAGTGTTGGTTTGTTTTATCCAGTGACAGGGTGATTTGACGTCGAGGAATCTAGTTCTTTTGAAGCTAAACACAGTACATCGCTAGATTGCTTAACCATCCAACAATGTGCTTGGCAGGCAGTTACTAGTGTTTGGAAGTATGATGCAAGTGAATGTGTATACATTCAGCACATCCTACAGCGCGCAACGGGTTATTATGTTAAAGATTCGTATCTGCTTTCTGTTTAGCTTATTGTATCCTGGAAGTACAGTTATCAAAATTAGATGAGTAACTATCACCACTCAAAAGTCGCCATTGTGTGAAGTCTACGTTATCTTAACCAATCAACGGGAAATTTTTTCGCGTACGTTTCTCAGTGAGTACATATGAAAATTTGGCCAATTAGTATCACATCTATAATATATAAGATTGTATTAGTATCAAAAGTAACGTCTGATATAGAAACAGTAAAATCCCCAAAAGTATGTGCAACTTTTTTAATCGAGACTATCCTCTGGAGTAGCATAAAAGTAACTAATCAGATGAACTTTTGTACGACTAATTATCGTCGCAGTAGTGGACTAGCTACCGATATGAATAATTGGTAGTACTAGTTCGCATTTGGTGATATCATAATATCTAAATATACCTAACAGTAGGTCAAATTCCTAATATTTTCTCGCCAACACTAAGCTGTTATGACCACCGCCTTTGATGTTATTAGGCTGGCTTTATCGGATTTCAGGAAATTACTTTAAAATGATCAAAGAATTTTTCTTTTCAGGGATATAGAATGTACTGGAAACTGCCTAATAGTATTTCAGAAAAGTATGCTACTTCTGGTCAAAACATTGGACTACCCTCTTGTATTTCATCAAAGGTTCATATAACGCAAACCATGTTTTAACTCGTTTGAAAACGTCATGTGAAATGATCCTGGAGATGAATGTTGCTGATGAAGTGAGTAACAATAATGGTATTACGACAGATAAGATATTAGATGCTTGCATAAGCCAATGCATACAATCTAACAGTAATGATATACTAACACGCAGAAAGAACCAAAGGACAAGGTGCAATTAGAAAGCATTTATTTTAGTCCAAAGTACAGATTATTCTTCAGACAACAGTTAATGCTAACGTTAGTATTTACAAGCTAAGAATAGTCATAATCATTCGTCAATTGGTTACTTATGCCAGTATCACTTATCCACTTGAATACAAAACCAGATAACATTGAACACTTTTTGTCAGACTCGCATCTCTACAAATTGGCTACTGGAAACCAATCCATCTTCAAAGTTACTGTGCTAAAACTTGCTTTGTATTATCATCAGTCGGAATGCGGAGTTTACACAGCCAGTCACTGCTTTCTTTGGCGTTGTTATGATTTACTAGAGGTTACTTTGGTAAATAAAGACCAGTTTATCGTGCTACCGTCCAATTATTCATTTACGTATCGCATTGTGCAGACCTAGTTCGAATAATATCAGTTGATTCTGCTATCTGCGTCGCACTTCTTCCTTCTTTTTCACAAAAACGTCATCTGAACCGAACAATTTACCTCATTGACAAGTAATTGGGAATATTACCAACGAAATTTGCATGAAAACTAGACAGTGCTTCTTATATAAACACATTTTTATACATAAATATTATCTTTCTCCATATTAAGTAAGGAATGAAACAATCAATGAATGTTAGAGATTATATCAACATACATCAAGTAGAAGTGTGTGTGTGTGTGTGTACGTTGATGAATGAGTACAGAAGGAGTAAGTATACATACTTTCTGTATAGATATGTTTTGATCTTCGAACATCATCATTATACTGATAGTGTACATATACAAAATGAGATTAAATGATGAAGAGAAACAGAAAAAAAAGAGCCAATAGTAAATATATCAACAAAACAATACCAAATGATTGTTTGGATTTCAGTTAATCGAGGACAAAGGAAAGTAGTTAACATTCACGCTCAAGCATACACACATATACAAAATATATTCATGGAGCTTACAGAAAAAACAAGTTCTCAGATTTTAATGTACATTAACAAACAGTAGGGTGAAGAAAAGAGAATATACAATCAAAATAAATGCTAGAAAAAAGTTTCTGTAATAGAAAAAAGGAAGTTATAAAATACTCCCGGAGACTGAAAAATCAACAAAAATGTCATAAAAATTTACAATAAGTTTTAATTACTGATACTGATAGATTCAGTAGTGATACTCTTAAATATCTGTAAAGTTAACGAAACAGACAGTCAAAAGTTTTTTAACGCGTTGAATAGATTACGGCACATGCGCGGAGAAAACATATACATACGTAACGATTATAGATAGCAAAATAATGTGTACATAAATTTGTTTATACATACAATCATCAGCTGCAGCTGTTCAGTAGTGTCAAGTTGATTTTCCGTCCGGAAATATATTCCTTGCTTCTTTTGGTGTAAGAAAAATATGTATATCATGTATCCAAGATTATAATGTCTCTTTGAACTGTTTCATTTTCTGGACAAATAGCGCTTCAACTATTTCAGTACAATTAAATTCTGGAGTATCCTTAGGATATATTAAACGGGAACTAGCGAATAGACGATTCATATCAAATGAGAAATCACCCAAAGTTTTGTAGACTCCTGTTTTCAGATTTGATATGACTGAAGGCAGATCTTAGTTAAAAATTAAAAAAAGAAAAAACCACAAGATCAGATCATTAGCAAAATAGTTTAATACACTGATTGCGTGTATAGAAGCTTAGCGAATACTTTCTCTACCGACAATAACAACAAAAAGATGTACTCCCAAATTTTTTTTTAGAAAATTGACCCTATTTCATTATTTTATTACTTATGTATCCCCTGTTGATAAAGTTACACGGACTAATGATGAAACATTTTGATGGCGTTGTGTTCTCTGAGCTCGATGGTTTAATCGTGAAGATCGCATTGCCAAACTACAAGAAGTGAGCTATAGGATCTCCACAATTGGCGTAGTAGCTTGTCCTGATGACCTTGCATGTGACTAGCTGTTTTTTCCAGTCTTGTTCATTGTCTTCATATTTATTTTGATTGATTGACATGATGACCTAAAATATGATCTTCTTCTAGTTTTTTATTCGAGGATTTCCATATTTTCCAAGTCAAATTCACGTGCACAATTGTCCGTATGCATTGATATGAGCGAAGATATGTCATGACACTTCACTGTCAGTCGATGTTCATGTAGACTGATGCGAAGAGGGTGGCCATTCTATTCGATGTACTGTCTTTCACAGTTTCTGCAGTTTATCTTGTAGATAATGTTTAGTTTGTTTTCATTTGATATTGCATCTTCTGAGTTGAATAAAAGAGAGTTAAGAGATTTTGTGAGCTACAGCAATTCCAAGAGGCTTCAATAATCCAGTCATAATCTCGAAGTCGTTCTTCATATAGGGTAAGACAATACGTTTGTTGGTTTTCGAGGCTGACTTCTTGGCTGACGACAAATTATGCAAACATCTTTTGATGAACAGTCATTAGTCTTATTGTTTTCTCCCCAAGGTTGATGTACTTCAGTGTATGTATGCTCTTTTGAACAATGTTTTTATACCACTGATTTTGTGTGCTGTTGCGTTGTTGCTACTATAGTTGAGGATTTGATCTATATGAGTTCGTTCATTGTATGCTTCAGTTTCCAAATCTCCAAATCCGTTCTACTAATCAGAACATCTAAAAATGCAGGTTTGTTGTTTAATTCCTCTTCGATTGTGAATTTGAGGTCATTGGGAATGTTGTTGGTTAATTTGTAAACGTCTTTTAATTTGTTTCTTTTCTACATATCGGATCCAAAATTTTGATCTGATTAACGGCAATGCCATAGTTTCTAATCTTTGCATTATTGCTTCTGCAATCAGTCCTGATATAGGTAATCCCATTGGTATTCTTTTTGTTTGTTTGCAGAGTTTGCCATTGAATTGAAAATATATGTTGTAAGGCGTAAATCAATTAATTCTATTAAACTTGAAATATTCTTTAATATTGGAGTCTAGTGAATAAAATAACCCACTTCCAATTTATACTATACTCATTACGGCAACAGTTTTTTTTTGGTGTCTGCGTAGAATAAAACTACCATTTTAAACATAGAAGCGATTTTATACATTAATCTCACTAAACTTTATGCAGTAGAAGAATCATTAAAGGATAACAGCAGCTCATTGTCTGTATGCTTTCATCTTGGGATGCATTCATTAACAAATAAACTAGAAACGTTAAACCAATGAAACCTGATAGATGGGGAATAAACAGATAAAATGACTTACTAAATGCATCATCTAAAGATTGAGCCACAGGAAACTTCACCGGATCTGGAGTAGTTATAAATGGCCATGACATTTTATGCTTCTATAAGGTATACGAAAAAAAATATGATAAGCAGAATCATCTTAAACACATTGAAATTAAGTTCAAACTGAAACAAATGCAAAACTAACAAGAACTACAACCACATAGAAGGATATTTGTTAATTTTTCGTTTCCGCTGTTTATTTGTTGATCAGGATATAAAGACAGACAAGGAAGATTATCACTCATCTTTTCATCATTTAGATGTAAATTACACCATACCTGTGAAGGTGTGTTAGAAATAATAAGCTAGTTATTTAACAGAAATATCGAAGGTTTACCTGAAAACCTTGGCTTTACACTAATATTTTATTAATAAACCTTTATTATGGCATATACTACTGATACGAGGATGTTTCAATTGAACATAGTGCAATGTGTCTCTGGGAAAATTAATAAAAGTTGACATTCAACCGGTTTAATTTTTTTGAAGAAACAAGGTGAATAAGAACGAAATACAAAAGGTAAGTGAAAAAGCTATAAAAACTGAAGGACGATTTATCTCAGCAGTAAAACCCAGATATTGATTGTCAATTAGTTGGAGGCAATCGGCAAGAAGCCCTGCTTGACTTAGGTTTCGTGCTTTTTGGCACTCGTCAGCAAGGCGTACCTGCAACCTCGACGGGACTGATGTCCCGTTCGGGGTTCGAACCTGCGTCACTCAGTGTTATAGTCAGCGACTTTACCACTGAGCTATTCGGGCTGCGATTGACCTGCTGTAGGACTGACTTACATATATTGATTGGTCAAGGGAGTGCAACCAACTTCACGTTGTCTAGTCCTGAGTGCAGACCGAATCCTATCGATAATATTTGCAATGTGTCAACTAAGCTCAGTGGTAAAGTTGCTGACTGCAACACTGGGTGACTCAGGTTCAAATCTCAGGCGGGACATCAGTTCTGTCAAGGTTGCAGATACGCCTTGCTGATGAGTGCCAAAAAGCACGAAACCTAAGTCCACGGCTTCCTGCCGATTGCCTCCAACCGACTAACATCTACTAATGTGTACTGCGATGATGAGCTTCCTAGCTTGGTTGCCATACTGCAAATATGATTGATAAGATTTAGTCTGCACTCAGGACTAGATAATATGAAATTAGTTGCACTCCCATGACCAATCAATACAGATATTGATTGTATCAACTACGGTGAGTGTAATGTTATAATATTTTAACAGTACTTATTGTAATTCCATCTTTTTCGCCAGTTTTTTTTAAAAGATATACATGATTCGTCAAACAACGTAAAGAAAATAAAATCCTTGCTTTCGAAGCATTGTTTGTCATGCAATCAGTGAATGAGTAGCTTTGGAAATAGGTAAGGATATTTTTTTTAGAAATTTAAACTGGTCAATTAGGTAATTGTTATAAGTCAACTCAGGTTTTATGCATACTTCGGATAGTGAGTTGGTTTAGTCGGAAAAAGTGTCAAATAGTGAAGAAAATGGATTTTAGTTTGGAGTCTGTTCGGTAATGCAACTCACAAAACAAACGAAAGTGATAACGTGTGTAGACACTTCTTATGCACACACATGCACTTTAGATATACTAATCAATCCGAACATATTTTCTATTCTATTTAAGGTTCGATAGATTTTCTTCTCCCCAATTAAAAAGACGGAGCAGAGAAAAGAAAAACTATACAAATGGAAGGATAATATCGCTGTTAAACGATTTAACTACCTAATTAAGTATGAAATAAAACGCATAATTTTAATGTATAACCAAAAGATTGTCATGTAAAAACTCTTCTAGTATATGGAAACTTTTCAATGATCTTACTGGTAAAACTCAGAAGTGAAACCAGTGAAAACGTCTTTGCACTAAACCATTCCTTTATACGTGAACCTGTTAGTGTTATCTTATCTACTTCTTAAAACATAACAGAAGGCAGTTTTCTTAAATTAAATGAAACAGATATGTTCAAATGCTTAAAATCATGAAAACCTTCGTAAAGCTCCAGACTAGAAGGCGTGCCGTGTATTCTATTTAGCAAATGTGCTGGTATTCTACATCATCAACTTACAAGCAATTTTAATCAGTCCTTTGGTAGAAATAACGTACTAACCATGTAGAGGGAAATTAAAATAGCTCCGGTACCTAAGTCCATATCTTCTGAAGCAAAAGTGAAACTCCCAACGATCGCAACAACCTTATCATTCTTAAAAATAATACAAGAACTGTTTCTTTGTGCGCTTGAACCTTTTTTAGATGCTGCAGTATGTTACGTCTGCCTTCTTAGGTTATACTTCTGTCCTTGACTCTGTCCGTAGACCCCTCTGATTATTAAACAAGGCTGTCAGAACTCACATTGAATCCTAGATTGGAAACTGACTTGATTCCTATTTTTCTGAGCGAAGACAGCGCACTATACACAGAGGGAAGAGCTCTACATTACTACCTAGTGAAACCGATGTGTCACAGAGTGCTGTCGTTTCTCTTTTTCTATGACTTACTGACCTCAATTAAAGCTAACGATATTAAGTATGCAGACGACCTAGCAGTATCCATGCCGATCATTTCCTCTTCAGATTGTTCTCAGTTCAATAGCTTCTTAACCGAAATCGGTAACTAGTAATCCTTAAATGGCCTCATACCCAATCCCTCCAGATGTCAAATGGTTAATTTTAGGTTAGGACGTGAACAAGACCTTTGTAAACTGCCTCAGTCCCATGACTCTTGTCTTATACATGGCTTTGTTGTAGAGAACGTAACAAGTGTGGTCCATCTCGGCTTATGCTTTTCTTCTGATCTTTTCTGATACTCTCATATCTTACTGATTTCCAGGAAAATTCTTCACTTGTCCTCTCATATAACGAAACTCAGACTGTCTGGCATAAGTCAGCCTCTAGTCCAACGTTTTATCTGTCCCTGTGTTTTGCCCATATTTACTTACTGTTCCCCTTTATTTTTTTTTGTGGACTTGGGAAAAAAGACTATGCTGTATTCCATAGAATTTTGAAGGTTGATGGTAGAGCAAGTGGCATAACTACTAATCATACTGATAAATGCGGTAGTGGATAGGCAACTGAACTCTTTTAGACAGTTGGCTAGAAATATTTTATCTGATGACAACCATCCTCTTCTTTATTCGCACCTCTCTGTATGTCTGTCCACTGGGAAGACAAAAAGGAAATATGTTAAACACTATGCACCCACAACTACATACAAAATTTAACTACACCTTATTTAGTTTGTGTATTGTATGATGAAAATCATGTTACACATGGTCTTATCAATAAACTTTGGTATAGCAAACAGTCATTATGTCCGTAAAGTCATTAAACATTTCAACAATCATATAATTTTTCATTATATATGGTTGAACATAATCATTTTTAATATACACTTGAAAAATGTTCTACAACGGGTAAACTTATGCAGTATCATAGGCTGAGAATTCTGTACTGTAAACAAAATGATGATTCGGAATAAAGCAAATATGTTGTTTTCTTTATTATTATTATTATTATTATTATGTACATCAATGAGAACGATTCTGAATTATCACTTGGAGTCTCAGATCACCGAGTTCAGCTGCCTCGAGAAGCATAACCTGGAAATTAGCATTTCCCTTGGTGACTGACAGTAGAAGTAAGATACTTCACAAACTGTTGCCATGTCGTTAAGTTTCGCATAACCTACTCCTACTTCAGTTAACATTGAGTAATGCGAGATAAAAAGTGAATCATATTATGTATATACAATAGATTTCGACTAGTGAATAGCTGTAACACCAGAAACAACATAAAGGACCTGTCAGTAAATGGGGTGAATTCATGTACTAATGCAAACTTAAACTGTATGAATAATTGATAAACAATTCTAAAAGCATGCAACAAACTTACTTTGATTTCTTCAATTAAATTAACTAGTCCTTCTATCCTATCTGAAGTGAGATGCGTAGCATAGATAGTATTGGCGCCGGGTTGATCAGTATACTCCGCTTCATCACTACTGGATAATTTGGATTTCTTCGATCTACCACTCAACTTTTTTGTTGTGATGCTGCTTTTACGCTGTGATGATTCACGACATGCTGGGCAAAGGTATGTGTCCGGATGATTAACAGCTTCTTCAGGCGTTAAACCAACACACTCTGGATGATACCACTCATCACATCCATCACATGCAATATATACTCTAAAGATTAAGTATGTAAACGTACACACAGGAAAAAAATTATTAAATGAGAGCGAAATCTAATTCTGATAAGGTAAGGCATGACAAACAAAAAACCCAAACCAGAATGTGTAACATAGGCTTAAATAATTATTGTGGTTCCATTAGTTTAGAGAGAAGGATTTCAACCAATCGGTCATGAGTTTGAGCGCCACTCCACCTATCGAGGTTTGGGCAACCAATTAATATCACCACCCATCACAATAGGTGTGGTTTACTGTCTGTAAATTATTATTCAATTCATAGTAGCACTATCCACTGAAAAATAACTAGTTAAATCATACTGCACTACTGCAGTTTAGAAGCAGAACTACGATCCATGTTGGTAAGATTCCTCAAACTGTAAGAAACATATTCCTCATATTACAACTACGAAACATTAACTATTATGATACTTAGAATCTCTTGTATTTTACGATAACAACATATGCTTAACATTGCATTAACTTCTAGATGTTCATATGAGGCCCTAATATACAACAATCGATACATCACATTGTCTCATAATAAAACAATTAAAGAGACAGCTTTCAGCAAAAGTAACTGGCCGTCTTTTTATTTGACAATAAAGTTATTCAAAAAGTTATGCTGAATGACAGGATAGTCACATAATAAATTGAAATCATCATACAAGAAGATAAATAATCAGAACATAAGGATGATAGAAGGTTCGATTTAACAAATGAGAGGCCAGTAATTGTTAAAGGCGCTTATTTAAACTTAACTGTTTCTCAAAACTCGTTCAGGAAAGCATTTATGCAAATTTTTTTGAATCCTGAATCTGTTTCCAAACTGATCTTAAAGATTTCCTCGTAGTGATCAAAACATTTCATGTTAACTGCGATAAAATTTCAAAGCAAGTATCCCAGGTATGTAAGCTAAAGTGGTGAAATAGTGGTTTTATTCAATGCAAGCACATTCAAGGCGAAAAAAGTTGATATATGAAAACGTATGCTTATTCTATTTCTCTTGTTCTCTACTTTATAGCTGCAATATAACTTATAGAAGTAAACAAGCAAAAATTATGCAACACATAAAAGTTTACCTTGTTGGTTCATAGGGTGTACGGCAAACACAATACAGCATTTCATTCGCTTGCAATTCAGCCTGTTTACAATCTGGACAGTGCCAAGAGTCACCTAATTTATCTGCATCTTTGGAGTCTAGGCCAACGCATTCAAAGTGAAACCAATCCCGGCACAAATCACAGCCAATATATTCTCTAAATTTATTTTGCAATGCCAAAAAAAGAAACCCGTCTGAGTGAACAAATTCATTGCGAAAATTATGAGCAAAACAAACAAAACTATGTTATACTATACAAATGACATCTGAGTTACAGAGATTTATGCGGAGAACAGTCAAATCCTGTTTTGTATCCAAAATAAGCAGCATATAATTCGATGAGCGAAAGAAAAAAGCAGTCTCATTTCACATAATCCTGCTGAGTAACTGTATGCATACAACTACATTCCCTGTTTCAACAATGCGTAGATAATATGACTGAATAACCATGTGGGGTTTCATTCTTTAGGTTATTAGCTAGACATTTGTTGTATGAGGGTTGCCTACACTACAATAGACCAGGGCAAGATTTAAACTCGTAACCTACTGGTTGGTTTGTTACACTAATAAACCATAACTTTAAAACTCATGACCGCCTTTGACTCTCTGTTAACGCGATTATCCAACACGACGCAATACCAAAAACCAACGTAACAGAAAACATTGAATGTGTATTTTTATTATTCCTTTTACAATTTTAAAAGGATGAGCAGCTAACTTAATATGACTATGTAGCATAAGGTGAGTTCGAAACGTAATAGGATAAAGAAAGCTGCCCATATTCTATGTTACAAAAGAAAAACTGTTTTCAAAATTTTAGCCATTGATCGAAATGTATTTAACGAGTACCATATACGATAAAATGTTTACAACTCTGTGATTCTGACTGAATGATAAAATCAACGTAGAACATCGCACAGAGGTGCATCAACTCAAGTTGCTACAATTCACAGCAGTATACAAATAACAGGAGAATAGATAGAGATATATCAAAATTAAAAAAAGTTGTGTGAGAGAACAAGCAGTTTGAAGACGAAGGTTAGTGCAAGTATTCGAGGTTTAGAAGATGTCAAGGAGATAATACATCTGCGCCATTGTAACCGATTTTCAGCCATGTTCCTAAGAGTCCTCAACCACTGATTTCTGTCATCTCAGGGACCCCAGCCAGGTAGTCTACTACTCCCTACACGACTCAGACCAAAAGTCGGAGACTTCATCGACTGTTGACACGTTTTGTACTGGTCGCTCTGAACCCTCTTCCTACCTAACCCAGCTTCCCTTAGCATTGTACGGTGAGTAAGGCGGTTGATCTGCGTGTGAAGTACATGTCCAATCCATCTTGGTTGACTAAAGCTCACAACCTCGTGAATCGACTAACTTGTATCGCCTAGTAGTCTTCATCTGACCTAAACATTGTTTACACGGTGATTCCACTAAACACGACCAATACTACGAAAGCACTTGTGATGGCTTCGTGTCTTCTACTCTTAACGGCTATGTCAGCTGTAAAATAGGACAGAATGGACTCCAGCGCAGTATAACCGTCACTTTACCAACTCATAAACTATCAACAATGAAAGACAAATAATATCAACGTCGAAGCTCATATAGAAATGCATCCGCTCAAGTTGCCACACTTCACAACAGCAGCATCCATACAAGAACTGAATAGAAAGAGAATGAAATCAAAGTAGATGAAAGTGTATGTAAGGAAAGAGAAGTAAAGGAAAGTCACTGAAAATGTTCAAACTTTCGAAGATGTCAAAGAGTGAATATATCTGCGCCATTGTAACCGGTTTTCGGTCGTTATCAAGAGTCTCCAACCATTGATTTCTAGTTTGGTCAAAAGTGACAAGACACACCAGAACACTGAAGTCTCAAACTATAAGTTTAAAGAATTTGTCTACAAAACAAAGTATTATTATGAGAATTCAAGAATTTTATCAGTAAGTACCAATAATTACAAAACTGATAACCAATCAAGCTACAATTCTTGAAGCATCCATGGTAAACCTTTCCACAATATACTGTTAATCAAATCAGAAAGAGAAAGACTGTTTCTTTCAATGAGAAAACGAATGGATTACGATTCTCTGCAAGCGTCATAACAAACACTGAACATGTCACATCCATGTTGTATAAGTCTATCTAGTTGCATTGTAGGCTCAATAATTATATATATTGCATTCAAACAAATATCCCAAGTAATTATTTTGCCTTATGAATTAAAAAGTTTATAAACAAGATCAGAATTCTTACCTCAATGGATCATATGGAGTTTTACAAATGCAGTACGCTGCAGAAGAGGGAGATGAAGGTACACTACGTGGAATATTGACAGTCAATTCAGATGGGGCTTCGTTCTTATCTGACTCATCTGTAGACTTAGGTCGTCCTCTACGACGACCACCACCGCCACCACGTCCTCGATTAGAGCCACCTGCTGAAGATGAGTGTGGGGATTTCACACGAACTGAAACATTGTCGTTCCGTCCACTCGCATCCGAATTCGATGATTCATGTCTAGATTTCTTTGTTTTCTTGGGGTAGGATTGACTTGCTCTATCCTTCACCTGAAAATAATGCAAGAGTGCAGCTGAAATAAAGCTGACATAAAACTAACAATCTGAAAGTTTAGGCGTTAGTGAATTCGAAGTAATATTATATGAGACAAATATTCATTTAAAAAAAATTGAGAAAACAAAAACCTAGTGAACATACCACTGATTTCTGACTTATCACTTCAGATTTTTGTTGACAGTTATCATAATCTCCTAATCCAGGTGATGTGCTAGGTGTGGAACAGCAGCTAGTAACATCACTGTCCTTTTCAGATGCTAACGATTTATTAGATTCTTTTAGAGAAGCCTTTATTGCTAACGAAGCTTTCGAACTCCTGTCCGGACATTTTACTGACTGAATAGTCTTCAAAGCACTATTTTTGGTTGACTTAATAAATTCATGGTTAAGGGCACTTTTTCGAGGAGGTCGGTTACTTGCAGACTTGAGATGGCTAGTAGGACCAGCTGGTGTCCATTCGGGTTCAATTTCCTGATCTCCTGCATCGGTATAGTCTGTTAAGGGATCAGAATCGGGATTCACGTTTTCTTCACCAGATGATAATGAAGAGATAGAAGAAATTTTTCGTTTTGACTTTTTATTGTTAAGAGCATTTTTACTGTCATTATGTACTGTGCTTTTAGGGCGACCAGGTTTTTTCTTCTGTAATATCGTTGGTGACTTCGGACGACTGACAGGCGGTCGACCTCTACGTACAGTAGACTTTTTAGCAATATGATGTAATGTTTTTTGTTCAACTTCTACAGGATCCTCAATTGGTTGTTCTGTTTTAGTACCCAAATGGGCACCTTTGATTTCATTGACAGCAATCTAGGTAGAAAAGAGGGAAAGTATGGTAAAATGATATGATTTGAAGTTAACAGGCTACAAGATTCACGTGCTTAACATTACTTAGACATGGGACCAAAGCATGAATAATAATGCAGTTGTTTTGTACACAATTCATTTGGTGAGTTAATACTTCAAGTGTATTGTTTCCTGGTTCACATATTCAGCACACAATGTTTCTCAATAATTCTGTCCGAAAGGATACTTTATGCAGGGTATAAGAGATTCCACCCATTTACAAGATTATTTTGGTAAGTTGAAGATGAAACAGCGAAAGGGGTGAATGGAATTGAAGCTAAATGTTATTTTGATAGCATGATAGTCCTATATTGCATAAAGCATTTTAAGATGACCTGAAATATGTTTAAATTATGATGTACTTCATTGACGTAGGCAATCGATTTGAAAGAAAACCTATTCCAAATGGTACATTTCGTTGATCAGATTATCATTACCATACGTTGTGGTTCACTAGTCAAATTACTCAATTTTCAACCAGTGGACCATGGATTCGAACCCCGGTCCGCATACTCAGGATTGGATAATCAATGCCAGCGTGGGACCAGATATCAGTGCGTGACGGTCCCAGTTACCGCATAAAAAAGCGAGATGTATAGTGTAAACACATAGGTATTTCCGCAGTAGGCAGAGAGTCACATCTATTGTATGAGGGCTGAGGTACTTACTACCGGGTCGCCCGGACTTCGGTAGTTGGAGTGGGGTTCTAACTCATGACCCACTGGTTGAGCAAGAGCACCCAGTTTCCGTACCTTCACCATCAGTAGTACATCAGGATACAAGGTAACAAGAATAAAAACAAGAAAATATGGGGAAATGTCGTGTAAATTCATAAGCGAAGACTGGGTAAAGTAAATAATGAAATATTATGTGATTGGGATTAAGACAATGTGGACGCATCTCTGCAACTTCGATGGATTTTGAGCCACACCACCCAGAGTTTCCAAGTGCCGATCTCTGTTCTCGCATGAACCCTAATGTGGAAGTCTACATTTATCAATATAGCCCAAACGAATAGTCAAACACTTCGTGATCTGATGTCACATTTTAGTCTGGTCAGTTTTAACATCTCAATTCAACACCACCAAAGCTTATATCTCGCATCAGAGTAGACGGGGACTAGGTATGTTCGGCACTGCATTAGCCACCTCTGTCGATGAGGGTTGAAAATATCATCAAATGACTTACCCTTTTTTTTTACCTAAGACAACCTCGGAAATATTATTAACCTTAATACAATGGACTCGGCGTTTTGTCTAGTGTACAAACCTGCACATGATTGCAGAAATGCACTACTATAAGGCCCTTTGATTTATAACCCGGTAAACAAAAGTTTACGAGTTTATTAGGCTGTATCAGCACGATTTTCAGCGAAGCACAAATGTGTCTGTGAATTATCACGTTTCAGAAAGATAGAGATCACAATAATCTGTGTTATGCAATAAGGATTATGAACAGCTACTGATTGTTTGCATGATGTTCCCTACAGAAGCATAAGTACGGTAGTACTGCCAAGGAAAGATGTGGGAACTTCAACCTGCATTACACATTGTTGATTCAGAGTGTTATGCGCCCTCAATTTCGCTTAACTTTGCCGGATATTTGCCTATAACTCTAAAACAGCTTTTTTAGTGATGTTTTCGCGCCCACTTAGCGCCGTTGCTAGCTCTTAATTTTTCCACTGCTTCTGAAGGCTTAACTCTCATTGGTTGTTAACTCCTTTAACTTATCAGTAAATTTAGTGTCTATCAAGGTCGTTTGGAATGCATATATTCAGCATCGCACTAGACTGTTTTGACTGTTATTTACATAGTCAAAGCTCTCTGCCGTCTTCTCTACTTGTCTTCGCCGGTCGGTGGTACTTTTTTGTGGTGACTGAAGTTCTGACTAGCGATTACAGTAAATTCTTTTGCGTGTTAGGTTCACATACTTCGTGGACTGGTAGATCGCATCACCGATCATAGTAAATGTGAATGAACGAATAAATTAAACATACTATATGATGCATTTCTTTGAAACCGAAAGCCATACAAAAGATATATATATATATATATATATATATATATATATATATATATATATATATATATATATATATATATATATATATATTAGAGGAGGGTCCAAGGCAGGGACCCCATTGATTGGAAGTTGGTCACTTAAATGAATAAAGCCACAACTTTCATAAAAAAGAGAGTGGGGACTAGAGTATTCTACATTTTACTGCTTATTTATTGTTATGATAGCTCCATTCCAGTAAAAAGAAAGCTAATTCTATTAACACTTGCAAATTAGGCTTCTGAAAAATACTAATATTTAAATTAGTAATTCAAAGAGACTAGACAAAGATAATGAGAACCAACGAATAACTGATTAAACAGAATAAGTTATGGTGCAACAGCACATGTTATTAATATACCTCAGTGTAAAAACACCAAACAGAAAATGGGAAACCAAGGTGTGTAAAAGATCAAAGGGAACTAAGAGGATAAAAAACAGGAGAATAGACAGATATAAAACAAAAATAGAGAGTATATTTAAACATCAGTCACCAACTGTCCACTATGACTAATCCCTACTGTTTCCCAGTTACTTCATAGGCAAGTATTATGCCTTAATCTAGCAACACGGATATTCCTTGTTCTCTACTTTTCTTTCTAATTAATACAACTATTCAAGGCAAGTGCAGATTGTATATAGATGAGGTATCTCAATCATTCGACGCTCCACTCCTTTGAGTTACCAATCTTTAATGCTTTACTTCGAAATCAAATACTTTGTGGTTCCAACAAGACAACGACAATCGAATCCTCACGTAACCGCCACAGTATTATATGACAGAGAAAGTATAGACGCATAATTTACCATTCTCTAAGAACAACAAATAAATAAATAAACTTACATCCGCAAGTGATTTGGCCCAATTGAAGATCAAACGTTTACGTGAACAAAACTGAGATTTCAGGGAGCGTACACGTTGTTCTAATAGTGCTCGCTCAAATCTTGCTCGTCTAGCCGCAACAGATGCTCTGGCAGCATTTGTAGCAGCTATTGATCGAGCTCTGGCTTTAGCCTCCAGTGTATTCGGTGAAAGAGGACGTGGAATATTGTTGATTGAATGTTCATCAGTTCGATTTCTAGAAGAGCCTAAAAAAAGAATAGGAAACAATGAACTTAACACAAATGTCATTCTGAAGAAATTCAAATAAGGAAAATAAAATAAGTGAACAAACAATTTTCAAGTTTTTCAAAAATTGCATGGTGAAAGTGGCCATAAATCCAAGAGATTTCACTGCTAAACTTGGTTTCTATAGAAAATCGATTACTTGGAAGTTTAAGTTATAATGCTTCTGACACGAAAATGCTTTTAAAAAAGTTTTTAATGTTCTGTTTCGACGAAGTGAGAAGCTGGATACAAGACAGGATAGTCCGTCTGGGCCCACAACTCATGGAAATGGCTTTAAACTAGTTAAACGACCAAACATAGGCATAGATCACCTTACTTACAGCCTGAGTGTAGACAAGGATTTGAATCACTGGTGAATTTGTATCAATTTGAATACAGAAAAATGTTACCATCTTTGATTGGAGCATAGACTGATGCACATGTATCTTTGCGGGAAATAGAATTTTTTCGAAGTCATGACAGTAGTGTCAGTACCTCCAAACAAGCGGGAAACTTCGATTGACAGCTTCTACATAACTATCTTCAGTAACCTAATGCTAAATACAATGAACCAACGCATTGAGTCTTCCACCTACAGAAATTTCTAATTCCATTTGTCGAATAGACAATAGGAAGCTAGATACTCTCTCCAGTAACGGATCAATGTAGATGTTTTTATGATAAGTATGTATGTGTACATATATACGTGCGAAACATAAATTGTTTAGAATAAATGTAACTTTTCCAGTAAGAATAATATACATTAAAACTGAATCTCATTTGTTTCCCTAGGTGAAAGTTTGTCCAGCCTACAGCTAGTGTCATAGGTCAGTGCAAAGTGATACAAGGTGACAGAAACACTCCTTAGTTTGGATATTAATCACTAAAGGAGATGAAAAAGAATAGGTAAGAAGAGCTATAAGTAACCCTAGTCAGTTTAATCGAAGTGCTTAAACCTCTTGCAAAATGTACCTGGAGTACGACCAAATTGAAGTGCTGAAGCTAAGGCAGAACGACGTGAAGAAGTGCTGTTAGATACAACTGCCTTCGATTGACCATATAAGAAACCATCCTTTTCCATGCAGCATTCAGTATTTGCTGAGGATAGCACGAGATTATTCTGCATCGCAGTTGTATTCGATTCATCTGGACTTGGACCTGGAGGAAGTGAAGCTAATCGAGCAGAGATGATATATTGATTTTTCCTAGAGTAATCAGCTTTCGAATCTGAATTATTATCGACAGGAGGATAACTGGATTTGGGTGGTAGTAGACTGGAAAAAAAGAAAAGATTTATGCTGATTGTTGCTATTAAAGCATGACGACTAATAGTAAAAACTATACTGCTACACTATGATGATGATGAAGATGACATGGCTGAAAACTGGCACAGATGTATTCACTCCTTGACATCTAAAGCTTGAATATTCCCACTGACCTTTATCTCTAGATTGTTTATTCTCTTACTGAACTTTGGCCACTCTGATATCACTCTTATTCTATCTACCTGTCTTTGTGTGGCAACTTGAACTGCTGAACTTGTGTGCAAGGTTCTTCATCGATTCTGTCTGTCTATTTGATAGTGACTGCAAGTAATGTACGATAATACAGTGAAACCAATGGTTTTCCTTTTGCTAAATATCTTTTAGGGTCCCTTTCTAATAATTCATTCCAAACATTGGTTTCTTCTGATTCTGGTTATTTAATAAGGTTTTAGTGTTTCATCAAATGTTATGAAATAATCAGAAGAGAGCGATAAATGATGAATAGATACGTTGAGAAATAATTTTTTTATTTTGTTATTTGTTCTAATATACTAACCCCGGGATTACACAAGTAAAATCACACCTTATACGATGAGTAGATACTAACGCTAAAATATTCCAACACAGAAAGATGATTCTTTTGAATTGTCATTATGGTTGATCTACAGTAATAGTATAAACTGATAACTAAATTTCCTTTGTAGTAAAAGATATTTTCTAGCACTGCAATGCAGAGTCACTAAACAGTGTGATTGAAAGAAAGGTACAGAGATACGGAGATAATAAACTCACGCGTTCATAAAGACACGTATTTCCCAGGGAAAGACGGCATCTTCAGACATCCATTTTTCTTCAACGGTCACTTCATGACGTTGTGACTGAAAACCACGTCGACTACTGTTAAAATCTCCATTTTGATCGTCGTCTTCTGAGTCGTAAAATGAACCCCGGTTAGAACGGCCGTAAGAACGACCATTATTACGAGGTTGTCGACGACCAGAAGTAGTTGAACAAGGAATACCTACACGCCAACCTTCGTCTACTGCAGGATCATAATCAGGATCTTTTCCAGTTTGACCATTTTTCTGACCTGTTCGTCTACCTTTTCTCCTCGGAGCTGATTCTTCGAATTCAGGAGAGTCATGAAGTGATGAACCTCTCGCAGATCTACCTCTAACTGAGTGATCCGAAATGCCTGCAGCTTTTCTCCTACGACCGGCATATGATCGATTCGGACGAGTTGTTGTTATACGTAATTTGTAATTAGCCTGTAGCCAAAATCGATCCTGTGAAAGATAAAAGAATCATCTCAGTTTTAGGAGTAACGAACAATGTCGATAAAAACTTTCAGTCAACATTGTAATAAAGATGTGAAAATGCGATACCAAAACTAACACTTAACCAACCACATTATTCTGAACACATAAACTTACAAGGGGTTGAATCTCGACGATGCGTCTCACTGAATAAGGCATATCATCTTGTCTCCCTGAAAAACCACCACCAACGTTATCGTCGTTATCATCATCATCCTCATGGTTCAAAGTTTTTTTGAAACAAGGTCGTCCAGAAGAATCAAGTGTATGTGAATCTTCTTCTGGTTCAGCCAAAATGTCATCCCATCTAATACAGTGCCATAATGTACGTAGAAGTAGTGCAAAATTAGCTAGATCCAGTCCAAAAGAAATGTTGTCTCTACCACAACGACCAATTCGTATTTGACTGAGGCGAAAACGCCAGCATTCTGCAAAATTAGGCCGAGAACTTGGATAAAGCCAGTTCACCTAAAATATTAAGTATGTATAAAATCTATTTTTTAACAAGGAGTGAAACTATTTAAATGTAATAAGCAATGAGAGGAAATGAATGGGGCAGTATCCATTTGACGACCAAATCCTTCACAATGGTAAACAGCTGCTTTATTAACGAAACAACCATAGCACTAACTTCACATAATCAAATCATTTATTAGTAAATCTGTTACGAAGTACTCAGTTATATCAGTATCATGGATAGTGTGAATTCCCGTATTAAAAGGTGAGATAGGATGATATCAGCTTTTAAATACCTAAGAGTCGTCAATGTGTACTTTTGATTTGAAATCAACAGTAACACCTTTGAAAAATGATGCATGTGTATTCAGACAACTTATATGTATCCAGAAAAAGTCATTATACAATCCGTTTACCTTGTTCAAAATGGTGAAAACATACAAAAAGAGGTAGATAAGAGAAACAAAATACAGTAACAGGCGTACTTGTGATAGCCGTTTTTTCTCAACATCATATCCTGGAATTTCACGACGTCCAGCGAAAAGTATTGCCAAACGTAAATTGCGAGGATTCAACCGAAATAAATTTGATTTTGGAATCACCTAAGTTAGATAATACAAAGAAAAGGCGTATCGCTACTGAAATTGCTTAGTTTCATTATTCTCTGTACATCATAAATAACTTCAAAATGTCAAGAATTAACCAAGCTAATTAATATGATTGGATAATTTGAAGTATTAGAAAATAAACTCAAAGTATGGTTAGAAAACGCTAACATTTTAAGATGTGTATATAAACAGAATATTTCTTCGTAGGTGAATACCCCTGTGTTGTCACGGTAACTAGAGTGTATGTGTGGAAAACTTCTCAGTTAACTGGACACTAGACAGGTAATTGGAGCATTTACGGCGTTAGATTACAACTTTGACACAAGTGACTTGCTACGACTGACCAGAAGCTATATACAACCCAAACTGAGTGAATCAAAAGACCGAAATGGAAACCCATAGACTGTCTGCACTCCTGACAACAGTCGAATTCAACACCCAAGCAAAACGAACACAGGGGCCAGAAACCCTAATTTAGAATAGTCACTTAAATGCAAAAGAGGCCACAGTAGCAACTGCTGAAAAAACTAATCAGTTTTCGATATTTCGTCTGAGAAGATATTTATTTCTAAAAATAAAGAAATATGATTGGTGGAAGCTTCGGAGTCACTCCACAAATATGACCAAAGTTAATAGGTATCATCTTACTTTCAAATCATGAATAGGCAGTTAAGGGTAATATGGAGATGAGTAGCCAGCTAATATATTTCTACCAATAAAAGTAAGGCTACATTTTTATCCACTCTAAAAATATGCACAACTGTAGAAAAATCAGGCAGAGAAAAATCAAAGTAGTATAGAAACCCATCACTTAAAGTCCCCAAACTTTGCACCAGCACGAAAAGAGAACATCAATCGAAATAGAGTGATATTAAAATGAACGGTATTAGATGCTAGGATGGGGTTATAAGAAGGCTAAATATGACCAGATCAAGACATGGTACTAGTTCATGAAGTCTTTGACTAGTGATCTGAGATGTACTAGGTGATGTGAGTTGTCTGACTATGGTCCTAGAGAGAATAGGAATCAATGATTAAATATTCTAGACGATACGCTTCATAATCTATCGCAACGACGCAGACGCACACAATCTTTGTCATCTTCAATGTCTTGAACTTCTTCAATAAACTTCATTTCTCTTCTAAACACCTTTTTCAATTCTAATGTCAGTCCTTTTTCTTTGCGTACTTTTGTGAAGTGTGGCAACTTGAGTCGATACAGTTCTGAAGCGGGTTACACATTGATCTATATGTTTATCTGACATCCGCGGCAGTGTATTAGATTCTTAGGTGTTACCGATCAACCACTGGTTTCTAACAATCCAAGATTCGTAACCATGCAAATCACACTTTCCTACATGGATCAGAACAAGAGATAAACGAAACATGGATATTATGCTCTACGTTTGATGATCCCCAGTTTTCTTCCAACTTAAACATATTTCAGTTAATATATTGCATTAAGGGAGATTAGATCAACGAACGTAACACTGATTCCAAGCAACACAGCCAATGAAGATTCAAAATATTTTTGACTGAATAAAACTAAACATAACCATACTTGTACACTGTTTTAGGGGTGAATTAGCCTTAATTGATATCAGATAGATAGAAGAAAGGTGGAAATCTGCAATAAATTTCATACCTATATGATGTCACTCTCTTCAAGGATACAAAACTGTTTTGAATGGGGTCGCGATCACAATAAAATTAAAACCAAATTCCTAGATTTGAGTCAATAAATAAAGATATACACATTTAATATACCTTGCAAATTTTTACAGCTGAACATTGAAGAAGCTGACGTTAACAGGAAGTTGAAAATGTAGACAGAACACTTAAAAGCAGGTGAATAAAGTTAATGTTACTCAGCAACCACCCACAGGTTCGGACACTAGACAATCAGCAACATACATTATGTGAGGTCGCATTATAATACCTAGTAGCTCAAACCGTAGCAGGCGGAGAAGGGTTAGAACCCGTAACTAAATGGTTGAAAGTTGAGTGCTTGGACCAATATGCAATAGATCCTTCAAGAAACAGCCAACAATGTAATAATTCTTTTAAAGAATCATATGGAATGAGATGAGTTGATATAAAGTAAATTGGGATACAGTAGCAAGATATACAATATTTTCATGTTGTTAGACTGTAAATCCATCAGCAATAGACAGAAATTAGGACGTAAAATATTTCAGTCATCATTACAGTATATACGACGCCAATTTTATTAAATATCAACCATTTCTTTGCAAACCCCAAAAAACTTAAAACATTTACTTCGACCACAATTAACCTCAAATCCAACGAAAAAACTCATTCTAGAAAAAAAAAAGGGGACTCACAATATTTTGTTTCTGTTTATCATTAAAGGACTGACTTTGAACACAATCATTTTCCGGCCATGAATAACTGTTCACAAAAGGCAAAGATTTTGGTAAAACAGCTAAGTGAGAATCACTATCTTCTGGAACATCAGCAATATTTGTTTTTTTATTGCATCGAAAAAATTTGTTGACAAAAGCTTTATTGTTTAAGTCAAAATCAGCACTGTTGTATAGTGATAGGGAGTATGGTGCACTAACTGCTGGTGAGATACGATTGACAATCTCTTGATATTTGCTTAATTCTGACTTCAATGATTTAATTTGTGTTTCAAGACCATGAGCCTAAGAGAAAGAAAAACAAAACAGAAAACGGTGACAAAAGAACAGTAAAACAAATAGAATGAGCATGTATAAATTGAAAGCACACATCAATATTCAAACATCTATCTAGTCTGCATCCGAAAAATATTAATTGAGAACTCGCAAACAAAGAGATAGTAGTAGACAGCCTAGGTCAATATTTACAATAAAGTCGAGCTCAGGCAAACTTATTAGTGTAGGACCTCGCAGTAAACACATCGGTTCATGCGTTATTACACATCACACCAAAATAAAAGAAATGGAGAGATGCAGATTGATAAAGTGAAATAGAAGGACAAAATAAAACGAAAAATGAATACTTTTGTGCCATATATTTCTTTTGGGCTTCAAGTAAGGAATATCCGTAATCGTTTTCCATTTTTAGCTTATTCAGTCAAATCAATGAATTATATCAACCTTTTTTATTTTTTCCGATCGATATTAGGATAAACACAGATACTAAACCAACGACAGTAAATACATACAATTCAAAGATTTGGAACAATAATGTCAGTTCAATTAACAAAACTTCATGAAGTAATTGGTGCTTCTTCATTCACATAAAAGTCAAAAAGAGCATAATAGTTATGAAAACTACACTTCAAATCCTTAAAAACCAACTTCATCTCAAATCATGGAGTTGGTGGTATAAGTTTTACGTTTGTTGGTTTAAATCTAAGCTGGTCAATGTTGTCAATCATGTTTGCATATTTCCATATCAACAGTCGAACATCCTCCCTAAGAAAATTATATCGATGCTGAAAAACCAGCACAAGAATAACGAAGTCGTTAAAGTTTGAGCTGGTGACATCATAATGAATAAAAACGACTACTTGCATAAAATGTTGATAATTTTGACAGATCTGCTCGGATGTAAAATTGATTGATCTCAAAGGGATGTAACAGTTTCAATTAAGAACAAAGTAAGCAAGCACCTCTAGGAACTATTGAAGAAGCATTCGATTGATGGTGCAACCTATAATGAACTTAAATCAAGAGGTTCACGGCTACTCTTCATATACAGCCTTCAAAAAATCCATGACTCGAGCGCTTCTCTGACACTAATTTTGTACATGATAAAAACACTATACCATAAATTGGCTCATTGTTTAACGAAGAAACTGGAATCAAAAAAGGGTTAGAAATTAAAGCTTGAAAAAAACATTCAAAGGTAGCAAGATCTTCACCAGAGCAATCGCCAGGCACTTGATGGAAACAAGACATCAAATAGATGTTTATCAATACTTCAAGAAACCTCGCCTAGTTAACTAGTTCACCAGTTACTAGCAGGTCCTAAGCCCAGGTAAAGAGGGAACGTTGGGCAAACGGCTACCAATCCGACCGCTACAGAAAGTTCAAACCACAGACTAAATATAAGAAATAAAAGCAAACTTATTTCTCGATGCAATCAGGGAGACCAAATAACGCCGGTGGGTCAAAACCTTCAGCAAGCCAATTCACCGATGTGTATTCCCTTCTCTCGATCAAAGCGAAAGTAAACATAGGGATATGGAATGTCCACCCATGTTTGAAGCTGCCTGGCAAGGCTGCTCAGATTGAAAAAGAGATGAGAAGGGATAGCATTGAAGTGTTAGCAATCCGCGAAACCGGATGCAATGCAAGTGAACTCTCCAAACTGTCAACTTCACAGTCAACAATCTACTTCGATATTCTCACCCACACGACAACCACAAGCACACTAAGTTTTCCACTGGCTATCATCATGTCCCCAACAGCATAAATGGCTCTCTCTCTCTCTCTCTCTCTCATGCAGTAGGAACAAATCTCCTCCTCCACCATCACCATCATCACAGCAAGATTCAACTCAAAAGGAAGGAAAGTCACAATCATACAATCCTACGCTACACTACGCTACGCTACGCATCTACAAATAATGCACATCAAAAGAAGAAGGAGGAATTCTACAAACAACTGAAATCATCAATGGACAAGACCCCACCACAGTTGGCAACATCAAAATTATAATGGGCGACATGAATGCCAAAACTCGGAGAAGACAACACATGAAGACAACTAACCATGGGTCGAGAAGTGCTCGGTGAGATGAACGAGAATGCAGAATTGTTTGCACAACTCTGCGCATTCAACGACTTCGTGACTGGAGTGAGGCACTGTGTTCAAGCACAAGAATATCCACAAAGCGAGCAACATGGATTTCACAAGACACCAGGACACACTAAAAAATCAGATCGACTTCATCTCAATGTGAAGAAAGTGGAGATGCAGCCAGCCTATTGAACATAAGATCACATCAAGAAGAGGAGCAGATGTAGCTGGTTCATACCACTCACCATCTGGTGCAAGGAACCTACCTTCAAAATCAACTTGAAAGCATTCAAAGAAGCTTGTGATGATAGATCACAGTTTAAGTTCAACACCCAGCAACTGAACGACGAAACAACACAAAAAATATTCACATCAGCCATCAAGACAACATCCCTGAGGAAACCTGCTTCGAAGGACAATGCAACTCTTTGAAAGCTATGTGGAAAGAAACCTGCATAACCGTATTAGGAAGGAAGAAGAAAGGAGATAAGGAATTCATCTCGACGGACACATCCAAGCTGATAGAAGAGAGGAAGATGGTGAAGCAGAAGATAAACCAGTGCAATGCAGTGCACTGTAGGGATGAACAACGAAAAGAGGAACTGAACACAACCTATAAAACACTACACTGGACAAAAAGTGAAGGAGACTGCACGCAAAGACAAAAGACACTTCCACAAAACACTGGCAAGTGAAGCAGAACAGGCTGCTGATAGGAGAGACAGAGACCTGACAACACTTCATCAAATAACCAGGCTACTATCTGGGAGGGGAGAGATCAACACAGATGAAACCAATGATAGTGAAGGAAATCTAGTAACCGCTAAAGAGGAGAAACAAAGGAAACGATGAGCTGACCACTTCGGAAAACTTTTGAATCGACCACCGCAACCACCCGCGGCCACAAAACTACAAGTGAACACAAGCCCTCCAAGGAAAGTCGAAGTCCTAAACGCCACAAAGTTGCTAAAACCCGGGAAAGCAGCAGGACCAGATGGAATCCCATCAGAAGCACTGAAAACAGACGCAGAGACAACAGAAGTCGACATGTTCACACCACTACCCAAGTAGGTTTGGGAGGAGGGAAAGGTACCTACCGATTGGAAAAAGGGCTAAATTGTCAAACTTCCAAAGGGAGACCTAAGTCTTTGCAAGAACTGGGAGGAATCATGCTCTTATCCACACAAAGCAAGCAAAATATTAGGTAGCATCATCCTGGAGAGACTAAACAATGCTCTACATTCAAAAATACGACCGGAACACGCTGGCTGGCTGGCTGGCTTCAGGAAGAACAAATCATGTACGGGTCAAAATGTAACGCTACGCTACGCGTCATCATAGAACAGGGCATAGAATGCCAGTCAACTCAACTCTACCTCAACTTCATCCACCTTGAAAAGGTCTTCGACAGCCTCGACGGAGAAGTAATTTGGAAACTGCTTCAACACTACGGTTTCAGTGCCACTAACCTTTATCAACCTCATTCAACAGCTATATGATGACACCACATGCCAAGTAATTCACAATGGAAAGCTCAGTGACGCCTTTGAAGTGAAGACAGGAAAGAGTAAGACAAGGCTGCCTACCATCACCGATGATCTTTCTGACTGTAGTCGACTGGACTGGACTGAACCGTGCAACAAACTATGAGGAGCGAGAAGAGAGGCATACGCTAGCTGTCTGGACCGATGAAAAGACTCCAGAAGAACATTTGGATTTCACCGATGATGATCTGTGTCTAATGTCGCACAAACTCAAAGATCTAAAGGCGAAACCCAACAAATTAACAGAAGAGGCAGCGAACACGGGACTTCTTTCAGGTGAATGTAGAGAGGACAGAGGTGATGAAGATACCCAACCAACAACAACAAGTACCAATCACCATCAGATGGAGAAACCCAAACGAAGTAATCTCTTTCATGTACTTAGGCAGCATCGTCTCAACTACAGGTGGCACAAGCACAGATGAAGACGTTGAAGCCAGAATCGGAAAGACGGCAAAACAGGCATTCATTTACCTGAAACCAGTGTGGAGATCTACTACATTGCACTGCCCTAAGGAAGAAAAATAAGATACGGAATTTTAACGCCAACATCAAGTCAATGCTTCTATACGATGGGTCAGAAACTTGGCGCGTCACGAAAAGTATTTCCAACAACTGCTAACGCTTGATACTGAACATTAGATGGCCAGAATAATAAGAATAAGCAACAAGGAACTCTGGCTAGCTGGCAATGAACTAACCAAGAACCCATCGCCCAACAAATTTGCAGAAGAAAGTGGAGATGGATTGGATTGAACATACACTGAGAAGACCATTCGGAGACATCATGCACCAGCCCAGGCCCTCGAGTGGAACTCAAAGGGGAAACGACGAGTTGAGAGTCCGAGGGTGACATGGAGGAGATGGTGTGAGCAAAAAATGAATGCTTCTGGGTAATCGTGGAGCCAAGTTCAAAAGACTGCAGAGAATGGAGTGCAATGGAGAGGTGCTACTGAAGCCCTATGTTTCACTAGGAACCCAAGGGACAAATAATAATAATTCTTCAAGATAATCAACAAACAAAGAACTCCACGTTTTTTACGGTTTGCGGAAGCTTTCGCCATCAGACTAATTAACCGATCTTCACCCCGGTAACTGTTTAAAATCTTTCGCATTTATTTGCATATGGTTTTCCTTTTTATGAGCGCATCATCTCCTCACTAATCACTTAATGATTGTTAAACATCCAACCTAACTTTTTTCCAGTTTTTTCTCCATATAACTACGTAACGTACTAACTCTTTAGCAATCCCTTCTTTTACCCTCTTGTCTGTTTGTTGTCTCCCCCTTTCCACAGCTTTAGAATTTTCTATCTAACCATTGATTTTGACTAAGTTTTGTGATTATTAATCCTGTGTTTGCTTTACTTACTACCTTATTGTTAATCCTGGATTTTGAATCTTCAGTTATTTCTATATATTTAAAGTGTGTTGTGTCATTATTACTACTGATATTTTGTTTCAATTGTAGACTATTTGCTGCTTGTGAAAGGCTGTGAAATAAATGAGCTCATTTTATTCTGCAAATGTTTTTGTTCTCGCATTATTCAAATTTATGAAGGGAAACCAAATGGAATGAAATGTGTCGATTTTTTTCACTGGAAAATAAAAGTATCAAGATAATGATCAGTGAAATCTACGTGTGCATCATGACTGAGTAATTTTGAGATCTTAACTATTACGGTACATCGTCTTGACATTCATTGAAGATTGGGACATAACTCATCACAACTTCAAATAACGTTCCACAGAACATGCACAAATGGACTTAGATCAGTTATTTTTTTCAAATATGGGGTAGAAATTGCTCATTCATATCGGCTGTATACAGATTACAAATTTCTAACAATAAATACCAACTTACATCAGATCGAACTGATGCCATTTGAGCATTAATAGATTCTAATTTAGCATTAGCTTCTGCTACAGCACGATCCAAAGCACGAGCAGCTTCATCAATGATTGGAGTCTGCAATTTAACTGTGGGAACGAACTGTCTGAATGTACCTTGATATTCAGAAACAAAAACTTTAGGATCACTTAAAAATCGAGGATCTTCATCTACTAAAGGAGTATTACGCGTTAGTTGAGCTTTGGAAATTGAGCGTCTTCCTTGTTGTGGATCCAAAACTGTTGAAGAGTCAGATATCATTGGACGTGCGGGTCCTGTTGGTATGTAGCGGTTGAAACCACCTTTTTATACACAAAAAGAAATTAGGGGATTCCGTTTATTAAACATGCTGAAGTCGAAATTACGTCACAAATTTCGAAGTATTTTTCAAAAAGGATTAGTACGAATCAAAGTTAGAAGAAGACATTAAAGCGAACAATATTGTTTTCAATTAGCTCTCATCATGCTTTACGCTAATATACATATACTAAATAATCCACCATGATTGGTTTAATGTTTTATACATGAGAAAATTTATGTATATTGGCGTAAAGCCTGATGAGAGCTAATTGAAAACAATATTGTTCGCTTTAATGTCTTTTTCTAATTTTGAAAATGGGAATTTTTACCAATCAAAGTAACAGTGTAACACTAAGCAGCACTGAATAGTTTTCTGGCTCAAGTCTGAGACTGATGAGCCGTATTACTCAACGAACTTATGCATGATTGAAACCAAAAGGACCTTATCTCATGGCAAACGCAGGACCCTGTAGCTTTTGATGAGAAATACACTAGTCTACATCTTCCAACGTAGGTTAGTTTGCTACGTAGCACAGCTCCCACACGAATTCACAGTTTGTTTGACCATGCAGGTTATATTACATCAGCAGAACTAGAGGATATTCATCTTGAAGCCATTCACCAATGAGCTCATCAATATTAATCAGCTAAACGGCTTACGAAAAAAAGTAGATGCTCAGGTGGGTTTAAAAAAAAATACAAAATAGATCTCATGTATCCACAAATGTATCTGATTGTAATCAACCAACGGGAAAAAAACAAATTGATTATCTTACCGCAGACAAGTTGACGAGCTGTATTTGTAGCGACAAGACTTGCAACTGAAGGTGCACGCATAGGTTGCGAGACTATTTGATCGTTTGATGAACTAACAGATAAAAGTAGACTGGGTGATGGCCCAGCCAATGTACGTCTAAGGATAGCAGGTGGTTTCCGAGGAAGCAATGGTGGCAGTGATGAAGTGGTAGATGCAACTTTTGTTGAGTCCGTAGGTAAATCTGAAAATATTTAAGATGAAAACCGATTTATTAACATTGACAGACAATATACACAAGAAAGCAACAAATCAATTTCCAGGTTGATATTCACCATAGACTGATATCAACTGAAGAAACACTGAGCAGCATTTTTCGTCGCAGTATGGAACTCCTCAGCACCATGGTAGGACGAAATAGCTGGTCAGTGCCCCCAGGTTTCCAATGCTTCTCCAGTTGGTAATAGTCCATGACGAATATCAACTGGAAAACAATATATAAATCCCCACAAATCTCCAAATTGAAATCAATTTTCATTCGTATTCAGAAATGAATCTGTAGTTTATATGACACAAAATATAACTAATAATATGACTGCAAAGGTTGCAACTATTTCTATCTCTTCAAGAGCATGTGATAAAAGCACCAACAGCAAAAATGAACTTGAGTAGTTTACTAACACATAAATAATTAGGGTTTCGAATGTCAAACAACTCTGTTTGGTAAATAATGGTCAAAAAATGGATGTATGAATTAAATGCGCAGTGACACTAAACAATAAAACTTAAAAAATGTCACTTAAAGAAGAAGAAAGAGTTGAGTACTGGCTCTGTAGTATACAGACTCAAATAATAACCACTAGTTTACAAGTTTCTGAACTCGTATACTACCGTACATTGGACTAGATTTCGTTAATCTCACAGACCGGTGAATCAATCATGTAAGTGTGAAAGAGAACAAATTAAACGCTAACATGTTCCTAGGGAATCCATGATAGAAACATTATTTTAAAACTCTATGAGATAAAACGTAGATTTCACCTTAAGCTCATAAAAGCAGTTTGAAAGAAAATGTGATTGAGGAGTAAACGTCATCAAATATACCTGATTGGTTTGACGCTTTGACCACTGTAACAGTGGGCATCTGAGTTGAATTTGTTAACCCAAGTGAATTAGCTGTAGGCGCAATAACAAAACGAACAGCAGTATTAGCAGTTGGAGTTTTCAGCTTATCAGTAGAACATATGTTTACAGTAAGTGGTTGATGTGATGAAGGAAGTAATACAGGATTCGAGACAGTAACTGGGGTAATCAGATCTGTAAGTCGAAAACCAACTTGTGAACTAGCTGTAGAAATGGTGATTGGTTGCAGTGGAGTATTCACCGACTCATTGCCAACGGAGACGGATGGAAAAGAGGCATACATAATAGTAGGCTGTCAAAAGACATTAAAGTATGAAAGTGGAAATGAGTAGTTATCATTATGTATATATGATCAGCAGAACCGAGCTGTTAAATACATAATGTTTTAAAATACAAATAACCTGACAGTGCAATGAAACGGGATTCAATGGTCATCAAATAAACAGTCTGCAGTTTCATTTCTACTTTCTTGTCAATTTCACTTTCAGATACATTTCACTATCCAATAACAACCCACTACTCATTGTTTATAACTAGGTTATATGAATAAATTCGCGCTTTTTCTTCAATTCGAAAATGATATGTCTAATTCATATGAACAATTGTACTAGTCAATAACAAGAGTTTCAGTAATTTCTATGTGAGAATATCAATCTTGATTTCAACGAATCTTCCTCAACTAACAGCATTCTAGCCTCTTGTCATTTGTTGGATTCTTATTAAAAAATCAGAAGCAAGAAATGTACAATGCCGTATGAGATGTTAAATTGCCATTTGAGTAAGTGCATACATAAGGCAATGAATCTTCAAATATAGTCACCTAAATCAGTATCTATTCAGATGAATACATTAAAAGTTAGAAATTAATTAGTAACCGTTTAACATACATATGAAGATACATTAAAAATAATTACAATCTACACACTTCCCTACTTATGTAACTGTACCCAAGTATAAATACGCTATGTTTGTGGTTACATTAACGCTGTTTGTGCAAATGCAACATTCTTGGCTGTCTCCTTCAGCATTTTCACCTTATCTGTAGAGTGTCCTTGCTACCTTAAACGTAACAATTTGCTCATGCATTAAGCCTGTCCCATGAAGTACGCTAATACATACCAGTGGCATCAAACTTAGGACAATGTATAAACTAGTACATCGAAATCAAAAAATCATATTCATCAGAATGAATTTCAGCCAATGATAAAATGTTGGAAACAAAAATAATAAAGTTATCCAGTTTATTTGGTACATAAGAATTAGCAGTAGTAATAGTAAAAATAGCAATCTACACTTTTATTCACAATAGATTAAATGTAAATGACCAAATTATGTCCAGGTAAAATAATCTACCTGAATTTCATGCAAATCTGTAGGCACAACCGATGATTTGGGTAGGTTAACAACATTGCTTAGACCGTTGTTTGAGTTTAAGATCACACGAATGCCGTCAGATGGATTTAATTTACTTGCTGATTCCTGCTCTGTCCCCGTTAAACTCACAGTAACTGATTAAAAATTAAATTGAAAGAAATATGAAAGCTATGAATGAGTATTGATAAAATCGAAAACTGAAGAAATTATGGTAATTACTTAGCACGATACAAATCAAATATTACTGCAAAATATATCTCATCAATATGAGTAATTAACGAGATTTAGATCATATTACCAAAGATATGACAGAATGACTTTTACTATTAGATCAAAGATTATAGTAACTAGGTGACTACTTATAATACTCCTATTTTACTGTACATGTTAGGACACCGTGTACGGATATCTTAGTAGAATCATATAAGATGAACAAATAACATTATACAAGTACAGAAGGTTCCCCCAACCACCCTCCCAAAAAAATACACCACAGTTTTTGGTTAGGCACTGAAACAGTGATCAAGTGTCTAACATGAAGATACTCAGTTAATCAAGATGGTTAGAAACCATCCTTAACCGAGTGAAGAATTTGTAGACACTGTAATTGGTTTGCCTCCAAGCATTAATAGACAGGAATGTATCGAAGAAAATCGACAGGTTTGCGTACATACATGTCATGCTCCACCGACTGAACTCAGCACTACCCAACAATGCAGTCACAGAAATTACCGATGGGAACTGGATCAAATATAATGATGGGTAAAATTGGAGAGTAACTACACATTTTCTGACTTTAATTGAAGAAAAAACAGCTCCATAAGTACATAAATGTGAAATATTTATAGATGTGTGAATTAACATCTTACTTTGACTTTCTGCAGTTTTGTTATTAGCATTTGATTCAACAGTTTTCGGGATTATATCAGAAGCAGACAAAGGAACTATATTAGTCCCACCATCAGCGTTTCGAACAATTCTTACTAGACGTAAACCTTGAGGCAGATTTGTCGGTTGATTAGATAAGTTTGAAACTTGACCGTCTTCTTTCATATCTTTCGCTGGCAAACTCTAATATTAGAGAAGATTATAGACAGAGTAAACATTTGATGAAAGATATGTATGAATACATGGTTAAAGTACTCCCACTACATAACAATAGTGTTCTTACATTACTTAAATATAACTTCATTGTGTATTACTATTGAATGTTTCACCAACAACAATTAATTAGTCACTTATCTTTGTTGATTCAACTGGATTTATGTGGGATCGAATACCTGATTTGTTGGCAGCTATTGAATGACGACGCTGATGATGAACGGGTAGTTGGCCATTGGAAATTTAGAGAAGAGAAAAAGCACTCAGTGATTGAAGCGAAACTGAGACGTGCTCAAAAACTGTCTCTCGCTTTTCTGCTGGAAGACCATCAAGCTAATAATCTACCGGTTGTTAGTTTGACTCTCGTTACGATCCGAATTTTCGTTTAACCTTAATAACAACACTTTACACCATAGCCGATTCACTAAATCTAGGCTAAAATTATCCAGCCAATAAGCATCTGAAATCTTTCGTAGAAAAGTGAACTGATATAGGTGGTGAAAACAGAAAAGACTATCACAGTACAGCATAACAATTTTATAAATCTTTATCACATTTAGGTACGCAAATTGCAATGAAGCTGATCACCTACATATTCAGGAAGAAATATTACACTACTTGAGAGTAGGTGATACGTTACTTGAAAAAAACATAACTTTCAACAGACGAAGTTTCATGAATATAGATATACTTGTTATATATATATATATACATTAAAAATCATACTAATTACTACCCTGATCGATGCAATTTTCTCACTTGACGACGGTAAAAAGTGTCCACTAAAGAATCGAATGCAACGAGTACCTGTAGTGTCATAGCTAAAACGAAAAAATGCTGCAAAATGCGCGATACACAATAATGTTGTGGCAATAAAAGAAATCAAAGCAATATAAAGAAAACAAAAGAAAGCAATACAATATCAACGAAGTAAAACAAATAAATTGTAAAATAGTAACAATGGAGACAATAATAATAAGGATATGAAGTCCTAACATTTATGCAAATAACAGTTGATTGCCAACATACATCTCATAAGAATATCTCATTTACATGACAGTAAAAAACCAGGGTACCAAAATAAAACAGAAAATGTGTATCGTGAACAAAGGAACTCACTATCCCAGTAATTGAATCCTCCCCACTATTTGGACCATTCATCTTAGCTGGCAAGATTATTCGTTGACCACCAGTAGCTGGGATTGATAATATCCGTGCTTTATTGTTATTTCCTTGCATATTAGGTGTAGTATTATTTTTCAAGATAACCACCTTCGGGTTGTCTGTAGTAAAAACAGGATACAAAATTTTTTGAGTGATAATATACATGTCAACGAATCTAAACATAAATAAACAGACCATTCAATATAGAATCTTGCACAGCACAAAGAAGTCAATGATAAAAAGAAACTACAGAAAAGTGACTGACAATAAGAAAGAATAATGAATAATTAGGGGATTAAAAGAAAGTTATACGCCGGACAGAATTACTTTGCTGAGCTGTCCATACTAAAGTTCATTTGGATTTTGCTACATATCTTAAACTCCTACAAACAGACACATACTATCAACATACGACCTAGCAACATTGTGTAGCTCTCCAAGTTCCCACACCTCAAATAAACACATCGACATACAAGCAACCAAAATGAAAGACACACAAATAAAACAAAGTATTCAAAAGTGGTAGAAAGTCATGCTAAGAAAACAAGGAGGAATAAAACAACAATGAAATTCCGTACGGTGATTAAGATGGAGATAATGTGTGGATACATCTGCGCCACCCACATCCATTCTCACCCATATCACCCAGTCTCCAACCGCTAGCTTCCATTGTCATGTGAACCTTAACTGGGTAGTCTACATTTCACTGCACAACTCAGGTCAACAGTCAACGATTTCCTGCACTGTTGTCATGGTTCATTGTAGTCGACTCTGATCTCCCAATCTGAACCCACTTCATCCAGGTAGATGATAACTGGACTTGAGCTATCAGCCAATGAAGGTTCACGACCTTATCAACTCTACACCAGACTTCTGCATTACTCATGTGGTGGCACAACGACACGGCTAACGCTACGAAGGTAACGGTGGTTGAACACCTGAAGCCTTCTTGTGTCTAATAATAATAAAAAAACATATTTTACAGTCATGTAGTAGAACTTTAATAGGCAATCAAGCATGCCGCACAAACAGAGTAGGCTGTAAAAGCCAAATAAGGTCTTCGTATCGAAGACAAGATCTCAAAGGTCACTCACCAACCACGTTCGATTGGACTTGCCAAATGAAATGGTCAGTCAGCTCAACTACTACGCTTCCTACTGCTATGCCAGCTGCATAGCAGACTAGTTTGTGTTCAGAAGGCTTAGAATCTTTTTAGCACCTTAACACGAATGCGTCAACTGGGTATTCTAGATCAACTAAGAAGTCTCCTGTGACTAGTCAAGTTTCTTTACAACCAGACAACGAGAGAGAGACCCCAATACTGCGTTCCTTCCTGTTCATGGTTGCGAAATAAGGTCGTTAAAAGTAGAAGACATGTAGTGGTTACAGGTTTTCGATCAAACGTGTCTTCGTAGCATTACGCATATATGGTGGAACCACCATGTTAGCAATCTCCAGGTCAGGCGAAGGGTACCACACAAGAAAGGCAAGTCGATTGATGAGGTTGTGAGCTTTAGTCAACCAAGATGGATTGGACATGTACTTCACACGTAGATCAACCGCCTAACTCACCGTACAATGCTAAGGGAAGCTGGATTAGATAGGAAGTGGTTTCAGAGCGGCCAGAACAAAACGTGTCAACAGTCGATAAAGTCTCCGACTTTTGGTCTGAGTCGTGTAGGGAGTAGTAGACTACCTGGCTGGGGTCCCTGAGATGACAGAAATCAGTGGTTGAGGACTCTTAGGAACATGGCTGAAAATCGGTTACAATGGCGCAGATGTATTATCTCCTTGACATCTTCTAAACCTCGAATACTTGCACTAACCTTCGTCTTCAAACTGCTTGTTCTCTCACACAACTTTGTCTAACTTCATATCAGTCTCTTCCTATCTACTTGTTTTTTGTATACTATTGTGAAGTGTAGTAACTTGAAGTCATACACTTGCGTACAGAGTTCTGCGTTGATTTCGTCTATCTGCCCTGAGTTAGCCTACCCACTTATGCATCCCAATAACCTGCTACAACAACCACATCCGAGTGTTTAGCTTTCATAAAGAGGCTAGAAATTATCTAGTAGAACTCGTTCCTCATCATCTGAACTGCAGTCCACGGGTGACTGATCAAAACGAGATAACAGCGAGTTTCCCTCCTCATCTTAGTTACCATTGCACTATTCAGTTGAACAGATCACAGATGACTGTCAATTAGAATACAGTCAAGCAGTTCGCTCTGCTTGGCTGACTCACTTTAAGAATTAATGTTATGCCGAAAACTGCAAGACCATGAGAACCATCCATAGAATCATCAGAAACATGGTGAGCGAACTTTACAGACTCATTATGTTGGCCGGTTCAGTGTATCACGACATTTGGGTCCTGTATATTCCTCTCAGAAGCATGGCGAACATCCTTCGCTTGAGATGCCAGAGTTTTGGCTAGCGAAGTTTTTCATCCGGTTTGAAGGAAAGTGCAGACACTGAAAGCTCCAATATGTAGTTAGGAGTGCGGATTCAGGAGAACAGCAACGCTGTTTGGCGAACTCGAATCGCTATCGACAGCTGTGGAGCCGGAAGAAATTAAAGGTGATGTGAGATTATTGATTGAGAGATGTGAAGAAAGATTAGAAGACGAGGAGGTGGAAGGTTGATAACTATCTGAGGGAACTTGAGTGCTGATAAAGTTGTGAGGAAGGTTACTTTTTTATTGACGTATCTGAGAATGAAATTGGGTTAGTAATAATGAAGCGTGACACCAGAGTCAAACGGACATCTGCTTGAAGCTGATCAAATACTACCTCTTGGAAGTTTCAGGTTTAGCTGTGACTGATTTGCGTGCAGCTAGAAAACCATACTGTCGACACCTGAAGACTGGAGGGCAGGGAAGAGTGTGGCGATTTTAGGGGTGACCTTTCCTACCCCTCTTTTCCATAAGGAAGATAGTATCAGTATAGTACTGCCAGTCATTCGCGGGAAATACCTAACTAGTATCATACCGTATCCAGCCAGAAGTAAAGCTTTGCCCACGGAGCACTATCATAGCGTAGCAATTTACGGTAATACTTTTTATCTTGCCACTATCCAACTGACCTCACTCACATAGTACAACCACAAAAGAACAGGTGTTCCCACCATCACAGTTCATTGGCTCATTGTGATATGAAACACTGACTACATCAAGGTAGCAGGCATCAGATGGCAGCAAACACAGTAGCCTTCATTAGTGCATACAATGAAGTTAAACAGAGAGTTCAAAATGAACATCATTGATGCACACCATCCGTTTCCACAAACTCATGTGACAACTCTTCGTAGGCGCATATAAAAGCTAAAATTTATACAGCGAGCTTGTATCAGGGTGAATAACTTGTTTAATACCCTCAAGAGTACAACAATTACACAAAACATCACAGTAGACAAAGGAAATAAAAGCGAATATCACTAATTTTAAAAAATCACACACAACAATCGAACATGTAGGCATAAAAAATGGATAGTGTGTTTAGTTCTTAAAAAAAGGAGAAATCACTTACACAAACAGTGCTGGGATTCGGTGATTGGCCAGAATGATGTACGGAAACCTTGGACATTTTTTCCATAACTTGCGGTGCCAAACGTATACGTTTGCCAGATGTAACTGGAAAGCATTCATCCTCTTCGATTTCATCTTCCTCTTCCTGTTCATCCTCTTCTTCTTCAATCTCCTCATCTTCTACAATTTCATCACCGTAATCTTCTACAACTTCATCGTCATAATCTTCTTCTACAATCTCATCTTCCTCTAATTCGTCATATTCATTATCATAATCATCATCATCGTCATCATCATAGCCAATATCTTCATCACTTGTATCTCCAACCCCATCATACTGTGGTATGCCTCGGCCTGATGTTCTAGCGTTAAGGTGAACCGATACCTGAGAACGTTTCTGTCCACCGTGTCTTCCTCGAGTCTCATCACTTGGATCGAAACCATCAGAATCATCCGCTTTGTTTCGGTCATCGTCTTCGTCATCTTCGTCAAAGTCAACCACAAAATCAGGATCATGGCGTACAGTCCTTACTCTTCGAGCGCTACGTCTAACCGGTAAGCTGGAATTAAGAAAAAATAAACATCATTATCACAGCTGAAGATTTTCCGTTGCTTTTTGAACTAAATCAACTAGTCTTTGTGAGGAAATCTCATTAAGATGTAGGCAAATCCAGTTGATACATCTCAAATGTAACAGAAAGAACATCCTCGACTCCACATGAGATCACATCACAACAGAGGACGTCCGATTGAGTTTGAACATTTCCCAGTCCAAAACATCGTTTGTTGACGGAAAATATAATTTACAACAAATATAGAAATGATATCAAGTGATGATTACAGATGAAACTACAACCTGGGGATTTCAACTACAGGCCTCTAAATAACCGTTCTCGTGCTCTGTTGACTAGACTAAGAGACCCAGTTGTGGACGTAGACCTATTTCACTTCAATCACCGAGGGTTTTCCTGATTGTCAAGTGAATGTGTAGTATTTAAATGTTCGTTAACCATCTTCATACCGGCTGTCAAGCCAGGACTTCTTGTTTCAATTCAAAACGGGTTGAACTAAAAAGGCGGAAAGGTGGATCGGTTATTGGTAAGATTATAAGAGACAGTTGTATCCTGGTTATACAAAAATACCGGGAAAATAAGGTTTATCAGTTCCTACAGACAACAGAAGTGAGTGTGCCTTTAGTGTAAAGATGACTTGCAAGTTGAAATAAGAACTAACCAAGCTAATTCAATAGTGAACTACAAAGTTATTTTAATAAATAATCAGAAAAAATGCTGCGATACTTGACCATATGTACGCTTACGTACCGGTAACTGTAGTAAAGCACGCTAACCATGCAAAATCCGACAAAATATCAGTCAGGAATTTTTCAGAACAATGCCAACAACACAAGAATTGAAGAAATGGGATGTTTCGATGACTTCACCTACTTGTGAAGTGCCATCAGCCCAAAGGGGTCGGTTGCTGACGAAATCCCAGCTCTAATACGAAAGACCGGTTTCCGTTTGCAAATTGGAGAGATATCCAACAACTGACTATCAAAGAATGCATGTACTGCACTGAAGTACGTTCTGTCCGGTTCACGGTTGCGAAATAAGGTCGTTAAAAGTAGAAGACATGTAGTGGTTACAGGTTTTCGATCAAACGTGTCTTCGTAGCATTACGCATATATGGTGGAACCACCATGTTAGCAATCTCCAGGTCAGGCGAAGGGTACCACACAAGAAAGGCAAGTCGATTGATGAGGTTGTGAGCTTTAGTCAACCAAGATGGATTGGACATGTACTTCACACGTAGATCAACCGCCTAACTCACCGTACAATGCTAAGGGAAGCTGGATTAGATAGGAAGTGGTTTCAGAGCGGCCAGAACAAAACGTGTCAACAGTCGATAAAGTCTCCGACTTTTGGTCTGAGTCGTGTAGGGAGTAGTAGACTACCTGGCTGGGGTCCCTGAGATGACAGAAATCAGTGGTTGAGGACTCTTAGGAACATGGCTGAAAATCGGTTACAATGGCGCAGATGTATTATCTCCTTGACATCTTCTAAACCTCGAATACTTGCACTAACCTTCGTCTTCAAACTGCTTGTTCTCTCACACAACTTTGTCTAACTTCATATCAGTCTCTTCCTATCTACTTGTTCTTTGTATACTATTGTGAAGTGTGGTAACTTGAATTTCTGCGTTGATTTTTTCTCTGTCTGTTCTACACAACAGGTGTTGGGCATAGCCTACTACACAGAAAGTGAACGTTTTTGCGGAGTGCGATTGAGTGTATAGTGCACAAAAATGGAACTAGGTAGCTACATCGAAAGATCTCTACTACACTATGAGTCACTCAGACTTTTGGATAATGACAATATAGTCCGATTTTATAAACGGAGTTAAACTAAGAGATTTGAACATATCCAATCAGCAGTTTAAGCTGAGAGTATGCTGAATGCTACGGTCATAGCTTTTAACCGCAGTTTAAATGGACTACTATGATCTGTTAAAAAGCTCACACTATGTGAAGTTTGTCTACTATCCCACGTCAATGTGCAACCAGCTTTGTATATCATATAACTATTGGTGAATGGAAATCAGTAAACACGAAAAATTCAGTATTTATATACCAACCTTTCTTTATTTGAAGTATCCATGCGTCGAGCACTCGCAGGAAATGAATCAGAATCAGAATCAGAATTGCTAAAATCACTACCACGCCTTGCACGAGGCCTTCTGGAAGGATGACTATTTGATGAGCGACTAGGTATATTTGTTGTTCTACGTGCTGGATTATATGCGAATTGATTTATCTGCATATTAGGAACATTTCTAGGCGCAAGCACTCTACAGAAGAAAAAGCCAAACTGCAGCAAATAATAGCATATATAAAAGGGAATACAAAAAAAGGAAAAAATATGCGTTATTGTTGAGTGGTCCAGGTATTAAGTGAAAATTCTTTAAAGAAGTCCAGAAACATCCTATCATTTCTACGGCTTTTTAGAATGCCTGACAGATTTTACAACTTTCCTGATATCTGTAAGTCCATACTTTTTATGAGCACTCGGCAATTACATAATATATTATTCTTAATGACATTCACACTGAAACGAACTAAAATCATATTTTTATCTATGACCATATAAACAGACTTCCCGTTGAATACATCAGAACCAAACGTAACTTAAAACTGCTTACTGTATATCCGTTATCTTATACGATTGACATATAAGTAAGGGTAACAAGAGATAGTGCCAACTAATCTATCAAGCTTCTTCATGCTCAGTGACCAAATATACAAGACGACTTGTATAGTTCCAAGGTATCAGAAGTGTCTAGTTTAAAAATGCACGTCAATATTGAATTTCCTTACTAAAGTGCATAACAATTTATGTTGACATACTTGCTTTTATGAAATGTTACATACACTCTGCAATTTCAAATAATTTTGCTTTACTCAAGCATTTATATATCTATTCACATATCAAGTAGTCACTCAATGTTAGGATACCCAACTGTTCAGACTGATATATATATATAATGACAACGGATTATTTTTAAATGATGCACATAATTTTGAACTGACCTGTAACAAACACCTTGATCTGTCAGAACCGACTGCTGAATCAACTGTCTACCAACAGCAGTATTCCCATGTTCACTGGACTGATTCATATGAGGATTTCTAGCATGTTCCACAGGCAACGGTTTGGCCAATAAAGCATTCTGTTTAGCTTTCACAGCTTGTGCTTTAGCTGTGCGAGCTTGTTGTGCTTCATTGCCCAAATTTGTGAGACGTTCCATAATTTCACTATGGCGCTTTTCTAATTCTTCAATTTCTTTTACCAGTTTATTCACAGCATTTGATGCAGCCAACCCAGCTTTTTTATCATTTTCCGCAGCTATATATCGATGCTTTAATAAGCTATCTAGGCGAAAATGAAGTCGCCTCGATGACGACGTATGAGAATACGTAGTCTGGGGTTGATGAACGGCAGGTGGAAAATGAATTCGATTCGAGATACACTACATAATGAAAAACCAACATTTAGACAAAAGCACTGAGGTAAGACGTTCAAAAAAGAATAGAGTTTAACAATGATCTCTACTCAAAGTTATACGGACTTATCCACAAACAACTCTTTCTTTTTTATATGTAACTTCATTTCTTAAAGATGTTTCCCCAAGTTATAATGTGATTAAGATTACTTAAGCCTAACTAATGAAATGAGGATAACGCTCAAAATTCTAGGACCAGATATACATGCAACTATTAAAAGATTCTTCTAATGTGTCGAATGCATATACTAGGATCTGTTAAGTGATGGCTGATCTCTATTGATATATCACTGAAATAGGAGTAAACACCATATTTTACCTGTAAAATGTGACTTTCGGCAACTTTCAAATGATCGATTCAATCATATTTACTTGCTTGGCCGACAAAATATTCCTTGTTATAAATGAATTTTAAATCCCATGAAATTTTAACAAATTAGCTCTAGTTAATTAACTCTGTTGAATACGAATAACGTTCAAAAAACTAGTATTTCTTCCCCGCGGGTGAAATAAGAAACAAACTATTGCTGCTGATTGTTTGAGTAACATTGGATATATGAATATAAGACAATATATTATGACCTAAGTCATCTTTAGATAGCAAATAATTCAATCCTCATCACTTTCTGAGGGCAAAAGTAGAGAAGATTTCTAGCTCAAGATGAAGGTGATGATGTCCTGTTATCTAAGCTTGGTCATCTGATTGCAAACATTTTACCAGCAAGCTAGGTGAGTTCGTCAGTACTTACTTCATTAATGAGTGAGGTACTTTCAAGTTGCATTTTTATGCAGAATATTTGTAGACTGGTTCAAATAGCGAAGCACAGAGAACACTGGGCAATCAATCATCTTTGTGTTAATCTCTTCCAAATATATCGTTCCAAGCAAAGATTTCATTACTTAGCGTAAAAAACTAATTCATATATTACTTCTGATCACACATTTACTTGTTAAGGCATTATATATGAAAACTGGAAGTGGGGGAAGGACAAATATGACATAAAGGAATTTAATAATAGCGCTAATACATCACATTTTTCAGATAATCTACGTCTTCTAATTACATTATCCAAATTCATAAAAGGGACTAATTGTTTCAAATATATTATTTCAATTTCTATTATTACAATGAAGAATGGTAGTTATGTCGGATGTATAAAAAGCTACATACGGAATAAGTAAATAGATCAGTTCCGCACCTCAGATTAGTGTTTTTGTTCATTAAACGTAAAATGGATGCCTGAATCGCTTATACAGTGATGACACTAAGAGTCAGCATTGAAGGACTTGACAACTAATTCATGTGCATAAGTAACTGTAGCTAACTGGCTTAGTCGACTTTCAACTAGTGGGTTTCTGGCTCGAAACCAGCTTTGCTGACCAAGATTTGAGCAGCCAGACAGTATTATTAGCCTTTACACAAAATTTATAACCTAGGGCTGAGTTGTATCATTGACTTATCCCTGATCGCAAAAATGTAAAGTGTACCGCCATTTTTTTATTATTTACCTAGTCAACAAGACAGCATTCTTTGAATGACAAACCTTTGGTAGAACTGAAGTTTGGAGTACGATACTTGCTACCAATCAATAACAAAAGCGCACATCCTCTTCTATCACATATTGGTAAGAAAAAAAGTGGATTACCACTACTTCAGACATTGCCAAGCAGATCAGGTTTATTCCACGGTGCTCAAGTTTTATACGTATATTACATAGTGTAAAGCACATAAACTTTAATTTCAAGACAACAGAAAAGTATTTTGGAGGCAGTTACTTAGTACTGCATGCATAAAGGATAAGCTAATCACACGAAAACATAAAACTTACGTAAGAAACATTCAGTACAGGATTCGCATCTTCTTCCAGCTTATTCTTATTGTTATTGCTTTTGTTGGAAGTTACCTGACCAAGAAGTAACTCTTTTTGTTCTACTTTCACTTCTACCTTTTTTGATTCAGCACCTTTGGTTGAATCCAACTGATCACCTTCCTTTTTCTCAATAGTAGTGACATTATTTATACTTTCCTCATTTTTAATTGCGACACTCGTACTCGTGATTACATTTTCTTTCTTATCATGCGTCTGTGATGAATTCGTTTGATAGTCGGTACAAGATTCTGATATTTGTGCGTTTAGATTACGTAACACGTTAGGTGGTATAGTATACGGAGTCCGTTTAGGATTTAAATACAGAGGTATACCTGTAATCGGATGCAAAACATGACCACGACATTCACTTGCCTTAGGTGGTTTAACAGCTGTTTGACCCTAGAGTGGGAAATATACACAACGAATCAAAAAATAAAACTGGTCATTTTATGGAATAACATTCAATATTATAAGAAACTAATAATTGCAGGAAAAAGACAGAAAATATTTATTGAATCATACGAAACAACACTGAGTACTGATCATACCAGTAAAAGTAATACTATACTCCAGGTCAAGTAAAAGTGAAAGTGCAAAAGGCTCTGAACCGGAACAAATATACAATCGCAAAATGAGATCACTACACAGTTGGATAACAACACCATGTCACCGTGCGATGGGTAAATTAATTATAACAAAAAGTAGTGAACTACGAGAATTCATCTGCAATATGAGTGGCTTTTTAAGTTATAGATATGAATTCGAATAAGGAATACGAAAGTACCAGATAAAGGAAACTTCACTATGTTTGCTGTCTGACAGCTTCATAAACAGTGATCAAGTTACCGACCAATCAGATACCATGTCACTTGAATGTCACGAAGTTATTTACGGAAAAATTCTTATAGTTTTAATTACCATTTAATAATAATGATTTTGTATAACCTTTCTTGCTCTTCTATATGAATAGTGAGACGTTACTCTAGACAAAAGAGTCTTCTAAATTATAATTTAAAATTCCTCCTCTTATATTCTTTTCCAATTTTTATCTATCTCCGCCAAATTGTTAAGTACCTTGTATGGTAGGTTCATAGATGATTTCTTGTGCTCATCATGACTATGTTGTAAACAAATAGCAATAAATTTTTCGCCAAATAAAAACCATGCTGAAACTAACCTGCAAGTACTCTGGACAAACACCCCAACCAATACCGTGTTGAAGACCGCGACAATCAGCAGGATGATGAACTGTTGAGCGACTTGTAATACCACATGGCAATTCAACTACATCAGACTGACGCCAAGAGGATACTGGAGGACGGATGAGCAACGCATGTTGAGCCATTTGACTTGCATTACTACGTGTAGAACTCAGCCAAATCCAACCATCGCCTCCTAAGCGGCGATATTCTTCCCCTCGAGTTTTCCAAACGGTATGCCTGATAGGGTGAGGAGTTTTAGTACGTATAAGAGTTGTAGGTAAATTAGCCGAATTCGCAGTACCGCTGGCAGTTGAACTGAAACGATCAAACTGTCTCAAACGTTTATCCTCTTCCCTTTGAGCAGCCGTCATACGTTCCAAATTTAAGTGACCTTTTTACACGGAACAAAGGAGATGAGAAACATTGAAATCATTTTCGTATTTAAAATCGTAATCATAACTGTGAATAAGGCGTTATTCTCACTTAGTTAGACGACAAGTTCGTGACATAAAATTATTATTTTTCGGATAAAGACATAATACTGGTAACTGAAAATAAAATTCTTGATAAGATTATACCTCCGTATCTGATAATCATAATACAAATTATGGTCTACTTAACATTTTTCCAATACCCGTCATACTCACAAAACATTTTACGGATAACACGCATTCAAAACCTACCGAGTGAACTGAACCATACGCGCTGAAAACACACAGAACGAATCGATGCTTCCAATCTGGCCAATACAAATGCTAATTCAGAAGGTGACTTAGAATCTAGAACATCTTTGATCCAATCTGCACGATGAGTGCGCCAGGCAGGTGTTAAGAATGCGAGAGGGATCTAAAATATATTTATATACAAGTGTTTTTAAAAACATTTCTACAGTGTAGGTAACAGAGAAACAGCTTTATAAGAAACCTCAGTCTAGATAGTAAGACAATATTCAATAGTACCTAAGGTGGAACAAAAAGCACTCACAAGCGTTTTCCTGATACAGACACGCCTTCTGACTAAATAAAAGTGAGATATTTCATAGGTAATTCAAAGTGTATTCTTATTCAGTTCAAAACAGCGCTAACTGTGCATCTGTAGCTGATAATTCTCATTATCGAAAAAAAAACAGCGAAGGTTACCAACATGGTCTATATAACTAATTATTTTATTGTAAACACGAACGCTTAGTACAGTATGGATACTAAGAGATGTATCAATAATTGAGAAAAACTCAGAACACAGTATCATTTATTCTGAGGACAGCACTATGACACGGATAACACCTCTAACCCAACCCTTGCTTCTAATGCTACAATCTTCACAAAAGTGTAGAGAACATCTGAGTAAATAATAATCAGGATTATGATATCCTTTTTTTTCAAACAGGTTGATGATTGCCAATTTGAACATTTTTCACTTCCACCCTAGTATTAAAAGCCTACTATTGTAGCATAATCTAGTGATTTCTTAATCAAAAGAAATACGCTTAATTAAGTAGATATCAAAAAGTAAATCACCTTTGATTCCATATAGCAAAGTGTTAGACGTAGCAAATCCAGTAGCTGATATGGACTAGCTGGCCAACAATCGAATCGAATTCGTTCAAAAGCAGGAAATTTAGACAATTCAATTTTATTATCCATAAAACGTAAAATTCCTTTGTAGGTAGATGCTAATGACGCGGGATCAATATACTGCCATAAATCTGAACTCAACTCGCTAAAATTAAATTTATTAGTCAGTAAACGTCGTTTCTCCTTCTCTTCCATATGCTGTGCACGTGTTAGAGCAACATTCACACTTTCTGATGTGATTTCATCTCCATCCACTTCACCAGTAGTATTCTGTGGGTTAGAATTTCGTGTACCACTTGGTGTTCGCTTAAGTTCATTCAAACCATCTTCCAATTTCTCATCAGTGATAGACTCCTGTCCAATCCAAACTCCGGATGTGTACAAATTAGTCCACGATCGCCAACTGCCTTCATCTGAAAGGCGATATGCCAGTAAACCTTCACTAGAATTCGATGGACTCGAATCTACAGTCATATGTAAGGTGGATAGTTCGTGAGGCTCTAGTATCGTTGGTGGATAGGTTGCTACATCGTTCTAAATAGTAAAATGAACATAAATTGTTATGACTATACATTAGTGTAAATATGAGCAGCAAACTTAACAACTAGTAGAAACACAAACAGTATAGCTGATTACCTAATAAGCTCTACAAAATAACTTAAAACGGAAAAACAACTCTAACACAGTGACATTAATAGCATTAATTCAAACAAGATTTAATAACTTCTTTGCTAAACCGAGTTGCTCAGTTGTTGACTGCTTAGATAGTCTACATTTTAGACGACCTGAGCACGTCTGCGATAGACTTGCTGCAATTGTGAATATTCTTCACAATAAAGAACTGTGTTCACACAAGTTGTGACTCACAAAGTCGTCAGTTAACATCAGTTTCTAGCATCAACATGGGACCTGGCATTATTGCGTAACGGTCCAACTTGTCACATCACATATCATCACATCAAGATACAAGGCAGCAAGATCAAATACACAAAAGGAGGGTGGAAGTGTAATGATGGAAATGAGGAAAACGGAGTTATGTTTATATCGGTATGGATGCTTGAAAAACAACCTTTATATCTCCTCTACGCTGATCGCTCAGTTCCTCGAAAACAGAAAAAGTGGTAAATCCATAGACCTGTTGTCAGCTACATGAAAAATCAGAACGACGTATATAAGTAACCTTAGCTACTTCCAGGCCTTTCTAGAAGGAAATTTGCCACTTTGTTGTATTAGTCTATCTGATATGTAAACCGGTTACGAATTTTCTCGAAAACTCGGCATTTGTTGATTGGTTATAATGATCTAAATGGTTTTTCAGGTTTTTGAAGAATTTAGGCAGTAATATCGCTTACCACAACAATTGACCACAAATGTTTCCAGGTGAAATTTTCTACATCAGGATTATATTCTGAATCCTTAGTTTCTGCTAGGCACAACAAATTAATTTCACACATACAGTCGTAAATGCAATCATGTGCACAATTATGTAACAAACTGAATCGCATCTACAATGTAAAGGTTAACAATATTACCTTCTTGCTAGAACTTCGATGGTGCAGTAGGGTTTACACTTTTGATACAATTGTTGGAGATCAGTCTTGAACCAATGAAGTGAAGCTGTATAGCCCACTACTGATGGATACTACAAAACATCCATCAGTTGAAACATTACAGGAGTTTTACTTAACAAGAGAATTCAAATTAGCTCTTCTATTATAACGATGATAGAATATATATATATATATATATATATATATATATATATATATATATATATATATATATATATATATATATATATATATATATAAGAGAAAGAATAACCAATTGGAACAATGCTTACAGAATTATCCCTTGTTGTACAATTAACAACACCATCATGATTACGTATAACACAATTATTCTGATCTGTAACAAGGAGGATTGTTGGAAAGTCTTCAGAACATTTTTCCATAACTGATGGCAATTCATTTGGTAAAGTTGGGAAGACAGGTGCATCCATCGATGGTAGGCTACAAGCTGCAATAGCCTAGAATGAGATGAATTCAATAAACATTTCCTTTAAATAGCATGAATTTCATGAATAAATTAGGTCTTAAGGAATTGTTGATACAATACTAAATGCTAGTCCATAAGTCCCCTGAACAAAGAAACGAAAGTAGCAACCACTTAGGTAACTGAGTCACTGAAACCTGCCTTGAATCCTGAAAGTCGATACAGTTCTCTACACATGCATACTTTTTTTAATTGTTTAACTTATAATACGGAATAACAAGAAGTAAGACAAAGAGGTAGGAGCACGTTGTGAAATTCACGGGAAGACTAAATGTGAGTACACTTCACACTTAATATAATGATGAAATATTCTTGTAAGAATGATTCATCAAAACATGTTCCATAATTTTCACACCATCCAATTACTTAGACGAGATCGAAGCATACACCCTTGATATCCGGCTGATATTTATCCTTTCACAATAAACGAAGATGAAAAGGAAGTTTGAACCAGTCAAGATGAAGTTATCATGTATAGACTTACTAATTTCTTCTTCGGATAATCACATATTTCGTTGTCATGTTTTAATAAAGTCGACTTTTCACAAGAGGCTGAAAAACAATTTTTGGAATAAAAGATATTAATATCTAGAGAGCTTTCATTTTGTTAATTTTTATCCAAATTATTCCATAGAGAAAATAACTGTTATTACTTGAACACTCTTAAAAACGTCACGAACATATGATGAAATGTAAGTGTCGTAAAAGTTGCATAGTAAACGAAAAACGAAGTAAACTCAACCACCTTGTTCACATCCATGCAGTAGGCAACGACCTACACTTATTGTGTTAGGGTTAGCGATAGTACCTGGCTGCCTAAACCTGGGTAGGTGGAGCGGGGCTCGAAACCGTGACCCAATAGTTGATGGTCATCCCCCTAAACCACTGAGTCACAGCTCCAAGTTGCATAGTAGACACTATCCATAACTTAACAGAACTATTTTCTGTAGGTGACCTATGCCTGATCACCTAATTGTTTTCCCCTAATAAGTGCTATTAAAATCTTTAGCCTTTAAACAGATGATGAAACAAAAGTTGTTGCTTTTTTTCCTTCAATGAAATGTACCCTATACTTTAAGCAACTTTTGATTGAAGTCCCACTTGTTTAGAGCATCGAACTTTCCTATCTTAATTCCAAACAGAAGTTATTGATACCCAACAGGTTTACAAGAAATATACCTTTATGACATACCTTGTTCAACTTCTAATACGGAATAAACATATACTGTATTCGTAACAGGCATGGTGTTATAACTTTGAACAGGGTCATTAACAGAAATCGATTTATGATTTGGCCTTGAACGACAGAATTGTTGTAACCCATTTTCAGTTAGCTTTTGTGTAATCGCCATTTCATTACGCATTTTTGGCAATAAAGCATCCAACCGATGACACAGCCATGGTTCCCAGTCCGTAGAAAGTGATTCACGAATACGCATCACTTGTTCAATCGATGAATAATAATAAACACGAGGTTCATTAGCGTACGAAATTGATGGATCACATTGATATTTTTTATTTTTCCTCTTAAGGCTTCTTTTTACCGAGACGGATAGATTATCAGAACCAGATACTTTAGAAGAGGAATTGATATCGTTATCATTACGGTTAGTGATACTGTCATCAACATCATCGTCATCTTCATCATTACCATCTTTTACTTCTGGATCATTTTCAGCCAACTCATGACCATATTCCGACTCCCATAACTTATCGACAACACCATCATGAAATCCCATTAGTTCTGGTTCACGCTGAGTAAAGTCAACTGGCTCACTGAAACAGTATAATAGTAGTAAGGAAAAGTTTGATAATAATACAATAAGTTAATAATGAAGGTTAGGATTAAAAAAATTAAATCAGTCAAAACTGAGAACTTTTTTATCTCCTCTGCATGGACTCTGATTAAGACTACACTCCAAAACGAGACTTCAAAATAATATGCAATTTTCCAGGTATCTAGTTATTTAACATAGGGACTGATACATACTTTAGTTAAATAAATGAAGCTGTTTGGTAAAGCTGGTAGACATCCTTTTTAGAGCGACTCTAAAAGCCATCTCTCGAAATGATTTGCTTATTTATGTGGTGTATAAACAGTTTTCATTAACACAACTCTAATTGCACTCTGCTACTGCTTTTGAAATTAGATAACTGAAAAAATATTGAGACTTACAAACTCAAAAACACTTCCTCATCATACAATTTTATTCTCATGACACTTACATAATTAACCGCCGACTTATGTACCAATACAAACGACCAGCTCGATCTTTTCCTATTGGTTCTTGATAATGAGCTACTCCGTTTTTTTCTGCTTCAGATAAGCAATCTGTCACACCTGGTGTCTGTAAAATGATTATATATCAAGGCAAAACCAAGTGTTAATCAGGAAATATAGAATAGTCATGTAACATTAATAAACGAAGGAATAAGGAAATCTGGTAGTAACTGAGAACAATACTCATTTTATTTTTAAGAACTAAACCGTTAAAGATTCAAAACAGAACCTATTCCGATGATTGTGCTTATGACAGCATATATAAAACAACAATGGCTGACTTGATGGGACAAAATAGGACCAGAAAACATGCAGAAGTGATTACAGAGTAGGTCAACAAACCGCCTCCCCTCATGAAACTCCAAATAATAACCACATTTTCTGGTTTTGTGTCGCTATTCAATTAATTTGAAGAGTTAGAATCCATCTAGCTTATGAATTACTCAGCTTTCAAAAGTGTCAATAGTACAGCAAATCTACATATCTGTATACTTACTCAAGATTGTCAAAAAAGTATAAATCTCTCCAATTAGACTGTAGTATACGACTTGGTTCTCAGCTGATGTCATCTGTTATACGTCTTAGTGACAATATATCCTCAACTAGTTTTAAACCGAACCGTAAACAATTGATGAGTCACTGTTTCCCAACTACCAAGCCATAAATTGAATCAAAATAGCCCACCACCTGCGCCTTTTACAACATATTACATTTACTCAGCTAGCCGTGGAACTGTGGCACATTATTCTAGGCACGCAACTTCAAGCCAGTGAACCACTGGTTCGGGCAAAGACCTGCCAACAGAGGTTTTGTCAGTCAGGCAGCATTAATAGCCCTCACAATACGCGTGACTTACTGCACGGATATGCATATGGTTGCCGCGCGCATTTCGATTCCTACTTAGTTCGGTTGGCAGAACTAGAGAGTTAGTCCTAGCTAAATTACGTACACCTGAACAGTAGACTCATAACAAATTTAGCTGCAAAAAATGGAATGAAAACCTCTTTTTTGGCAACCGATCGTACTTCACATTATCCCTTTTCCAGTCTTTCGCAACAATTTTGAGGCATACACACGAAGTCATGTCGGTTTGCTATGCTTCGATTCGGTAGAAAAACAAATTATACAAAACCATTTCATAAGTAGCAGTACATAAAACAGAACATGCAACGAAAAAATCCATTCATAAAAAGAAGCAACATATCTTACTCTCTTTTTAATGCAAACTGGACAAATCCAGCTAGTCGTGGGTATAGATGACAGAGGAGGATTTAAGCAATGGAGGTGGAATACGGCAGTGCAACCATCGCAACACAATACTTCCCCGCTTCTAAAGAGAAAAAGGAATTGAAAGGAATGCGAGTTATAGAGGTTTTTGAAATGAGAAATATACACATGAATTTACCTTTGTTCTAGCAAAAATATCTAAATACTTCCAAAGTAAAGTAGATTACAAAAACTGAATTAGTGAAAATGAATCCTAAAAGTTGGACAGACCTACACCCCTAACTTGTAACGAAAAAGATTTTCCCGCTCCTCGCACTATTTTCATTCCCATAAAAAAAATTAATTATTCACTTCCGATGACGAATAGAACGAAGGGAGGAAAATATCAACCAACTTGACGCTTAAGAAAAAAGTTGAAATATTTCCAAAGATTACTTTCACTTTATAGTGACAATATCTATTCCCGCGAGGAATTCTATTCATCACTTGGCTGCGCACAAAGAGTGAAGGGAAAACAAACGTGAAGTTTCTCCTTCTTAGTTTAAAGGACACTTACGCATTTTTTATTCCTGTACTCTAGCATTCTTGATGATTGGTCAGTAATGCCTGTGACAGAAACACTGAAGAATGAATCTTACAAATTCACCGAATATATGAATGTTTTCATAGCTCTTTATGAGCTAAGATATATTCCTAGATATTATCACACACAACTTTGTTAAATTATGTTCGATACTGAATGTTGCACAAATTTACGAGCCTGCAAAACCCTTGATATACAAGATGATTATCAGCAACTAACATAAAAGTCCAAGCATAGAGTACTTCTCTACCCTCACCAGCAAAATCTACTCACAACAATGCGAAAAAAAAGGCTTTGATAACAATTTATACCCAAGTCTCCCAGAGATGCTACTGCACTTGTTTCAATGCATTGAAAATAAATGGATATTTTTGAAACAAGGTTTTTAGACAAAAATTATGAAGGTAGAACTTTTTATCGCTATCCAATAGTCTATATCACAACAGTATAGATCCGTTTTCTGTGTCATAAATCTAGTTTTTTATTGTTTGCAGACTTTCTTACTGTTGTAGATCACACAGTCAGGAAACAGATAACCCAAGAGTCGATTCTTGACCAAATTATAGTACAAATACATCTCATGCATAATAATGAATAGTTTAATGTAACTCATAGCATCTATATCCTATAAGTATATAAACAAGATTAAAAGATAAAGTGATGTCAACAATAGTTACAGCATGAGTCAGAGAAGCGCTATCCATCACAGCTTTTATAAGAATTTATATTCAAAACCTATAGTCATCTATTGTGATTCATCTCTCACTTGTGGTTTCCTTTAAGTAAATAAACCTTTCTGTTAGTGCTTTGGAATCAAGACACATCAACATTACATGCCTTACACTGTTGAAACCAGCAATGCTTAACTTAGACCTCATACTATGGGTAAATGACTAAAAATCGCAGTATTTACATTTGCAAAATAATGTCCAGCAAATAACCATCCAGGATATCATTAGCAGCACACAGACTCAAATATATAGTCACGAATATAATTCTACCCAAATATTTACATAATAATGAATGGAACATGATTAGGACTCGTATTTTTATAAATCAAATGTACCAAGTGTATTACTGCCTAAGGCCTAAATTGAAATTATAGTCAATGAAGGTGTAACTAAGCGTTCAGTGTTTATCCAATTTCAGAAAATTGTTAGTTATACAAATAGCTTTTCCGACTCTGTTTGCATTTGATAACTGTACTTGAAGTGAAATTTCTAATAAATGAAAATAATGGCTAGTTGAATAGGGAAATTACTTTACCACCTGCTTTTTTCCGTAGTCTGGGAATTTGATTTCCAAAGGACTGAAGGGAAGTGTGCTACGAACAATCCAGCAAAGATGAGTAGCTTTTCATTTGCTTTTTGCATAGTAAAACAAAATAAACACTCACAATGTGCGTATATCGAACAATGCACTATTTATAATAGGCTTTGATGTCAAAAAGTACTGGGGTTATTACAAGTTTATAGTGAATCTCATGAATTAAAAATATTTTTGGTCTGAAAGAAACAGAATTTGCCATAAAATGTAACTTTTTTAGCCTAGCTCTTCATCATCATCATAAAACCTGTGCAGTTTGATTTGCTGCAACAAAAAATTCCCACGGTATCAAAAATAGTGTTACTCAATTAAGTTTATAGGTTGATGAAGGTTATAATATTGAGAAAATATCCCGTCATCCAGGTATACATATGTCACCCGGAGAAGACATTGGCCATACTAAAACTTTACCTATGTTTGATCTATATTGTATTCATACTCATATTTCAGTTTCGAATTTAGATTTCTTAATGCTATCAACAAGTTGTCTTTCTGACAGAGATCAAAAAGGTGTACTGACCAGATCCTTTTATCGCAGTAATAACCAACCACACCTAAACTTAATGCTGCAAATCACACTAAAATTTGTATCGGTAAAGTCAATAAGACGTTGGTTTTATTAGTAATTCACTTTGTGAGTTCTGTGTTGTGTTTACTGATCAATTAGTCGTAGGAAGTGACAAATACGAAGCACTTGCATTAATATAAGCATACGTGTTAGATTAGGCAAGAGAAAACATTCTACTTACTGGTGGCAAACACGGCAATAATCTTCATGCGCCATTAATCCTTCACGTAGTATATCCCCCCTAACTGAACCAGTTGCCAGAAATAAGTTGGTGAGACCACGTAGAACAGCTATGCGTGACTGCATTGGGACAAAGGGATAGTCTGGATCCAAAGGAATGAGATCAGATGGGAAGAGTGCCGCAGTAAGTACTATGTCTGCTCCACCTGATCCAGTAGGACCACCAATTGAGCCGTTAGCTGTCGTTGTATTGATGGCGGAGACACGGGCAGCAGCTTCACCAGACTTAACGCTGGACAGATAACTGGCTAATAAATAGGGCCAATTGAATCTATCTAATAGATAGAAGGTCATATTTACTGAATCTTTACAATCCACGGGGCACATCGAAGTTCCATTAGCTTCATCTTCACGTAAAAGAGCTTTAAGAAGAACTATATGAGCCTCTGCAAGTAGATTAGAGTTCTCGTCTGATATAAGAGAAGCCAAAAAGTCTTCTAACCTGAATGGAGATAACCTCAGCAAAGAACCGTAGCGTCGAAGTACTTCATAAATGGATAAGGCATCAAGAAAATATTCACGAGAACATACAAGATCATTTGCTGATGAAGGAAGAATGAGGGGTGGAGCACGAAACCTAAGCTCGATAGGATCCATTTCGAGCATTTTCAGCGTATGGGGATCATTGAAAGAGTTACTAGTAACTGTCATGCGCACATTATTAGTATTTAAATCGGTACTAGCAGGGGCATTCATATGTTCACACTTAAGACCAGACTTCACTTCATCAGTGTTGAGAGGGACGCTTGGGGATGGAGGAGATGGCAGCATATCTAAGACGGACTGACGAAAAGGTGATGCTGGTTGTTGATATTCCTCTTCATTTTGTTCGTGAATATCGTCTAAAGATTTCTGACAATCATATTCTACTAGAAATCCACTTCGAGCTGAAGCTTTATCATCGAGTTCACTGAAATCTTCACTGTCACTAGGTTCAGTGAATCCTGCTAGAGCAGCATAACTTCCTTGCCTTTTGTTCCGACCGCTGAGTTCACGTTGGGTACTGGAATGACAACTGTCTGAATTTCCAGGAAGAATTTGGTATTGGTGGTTCATAAATACATCACCTTTTACACTTCCCCTTCTACCCCGACCACGTGCAGCAGCCTTTGCTTCCATTTCCTGAAAAAGTCAAAAAAGTACTTCAAAATACGGAATGTAACAGCCAAAGACTAACACGAAATACAAGAAATGAGATCACACTTCAGATGTGCTAAAAATGAACTCACTACTTAATATTTCCAATTCGGAAATGTCAGTCTGTGATGAATACTGCCTTGGAAATATGAATGAGCCTAACTACACACCTAAATATATTACCTTGTGAGGAGAAAAGTAACAATTTGCCTAGTCTATTTAGTCCCGCAAAACATCGTAAATACAGTCATATGCTACTAAAAACATGCAAAATATATAGCCCTCAGGTTGTGATAATGTCAGATTAAAGTATGGGCAAACGTTACTTTTAGCATCTATAAGCTCAAAAAATTGAGTAGTCCCAGTTATTTCTGCAACCCTGTTCAAGCAAAAGAAATTTGATCGAGATATTTCTGCAAGTTTCAAAACTTTTAGACACTTAGTCAGCCTACCAGATTATATTTGGAACATATCCGGATGCTATTCTGCATTCCCTGTATTTTAAATAAATAAATAACAAGTACAGTTAAATGAAAGAAAAATAAGGTCTCATAAGTCGCTTATAAAGAAATACAGAAAAACGTAGTACATTCACTAAATACTTTATTGCTGGGCTAAACACCAAGTCATAATCAAAAACTTCATCCTTTAATGAGAATTGATGCGACTGTAACGGAGTATTCGTCAATTACTTCAACGATGATAAAAGCTGCCTACAGAGACAGTCACAGAATGTGCGCAGAGTTCTGATCAGTTAAGTTAGTACAAAACAATCACCATCTTCAAAAGAATACTTTTATTGAGTTACAAACGGTATACCTTAAATTAACGTCGCCTGGTTAAATAGTTCACTAGTTACTAGCAGGTCCTAAGCCCAGGTAAAGAGGGAAGGTTGGGCAAACAGCTACCAACCCTACCACGGAAAACCAATCCCACCGCTACAGAAAGTTCAAACCACAGACTAAATATAAGAAATAAAAGCAAACTTATTTCTCGCTGCAATCAGGGAGACCAAATAACGCCGGTGGGTCAAAGCCTTCAGCAAGCCAATTCACCAATGTGTATTCCCTTCTCTCGATCAAAGCGAAAGTAAACATAGGGATATGGAATGTCCACACCATGTTTGAAGCTGCCTGGCAAGGCTGCTCAGATTGAAAAAGAGATGAGAAGGGATAGCATTGAAGTGTTAGCAATCCGCGAAACCGGATGCAATGCAAGTGAACTCTCCAAACTGTCAACTTCACAGTCAACAATCTACTTCGATATTCTCACCCACACGACAACCACAAGCACACTAAGTTTTCCACTGGCTATCATCATGTCCCCAACAGCATAAATGGCTCTCTCTCTCTCTCTCTCTCATGCAGTAGGAACAAATCTCCTCCTCCACCATCACCATCATCACAGCAAGATTCAACTCAAAAGGAAGGAAAGTCACAATCATACAATCCTACGCTACACTACACTACGCTACGCACCTACAAATAATGCACATCAAAAGAAGAAGGAGGAATTCTACAAACAACTGAAATCATCAATGGACGAGACCTCACCACAGTTGGCGACATCAAAATTATAATGGGCGACATGAATGTCAAACTCGGAGAAGACAACACATGAAGACGACTAACCATGGGTCGAGAAGTGCTCGGTGAGATGAACGAGAATGCAGAATTGTTTGCACAACTCTGCGCATTCAACGACTTGGTGACTGGAAAAACGAATGATGTGCAGACCAAATCGCAACGCTACGCCACGCATCACCATAGAACAGAGCATAGAATGCCAGTCAACTCAACCCTACCTCAACTTCATCCACTTTGAAAAGGTCTTCGACAGCCTCGATGGAGAAGTAATTTGGAAACTGCTTCAACACTACGGTTTCAGTGCCACTAACCTTTATCAACCTCATTCAACAGCTATATGACGACGCCACATGCCGAGTGACTCACAGTGGAAAGCTCAGTCATGCCTTTGAAGTGAGGACAGGGGTAAGACAAGGCTGCCTACTATCACTGATGATCTTCCTGGTTGTGGTCGACGGGACTGGACTGGATCATGCAACAGACAACTATGAGGAGCGAGAAGAGAGGCATACACGTGACTGCGGAAAAGAACCCAGAAGATTTGGATTTCACCGATGACCTGTCTAGTGTCACACAAACTTGAAGATCTACAGGCAAAAGCTAACAAGTTGACAGAAGAGACGAGGTAGAGAAGACGGGACTTCAAGTGAACGTAGAGAAGACAGAAGTGATGAAGATACTCAACCAACAACAACAAGCTCCAATCACCATCAACGGGAGAAACTTAAAGAAAGTAGCCTCTTTCATCTTCCTAGGCAGCATCGTTTCAACTACAGGCGGCACAGACGAGGACGTCAAAGCCAGCCAGGATCGGAAATGCAGGACAGGCGTTCATTAACCTGAAACCAGTGTGGAGATCTACTCCACTCAGCATAAAGCGTGAACAACATCCGGATTTTCAACACCAACGTCAAGTCAGTGCTGCTATATGGTTCAGAGACTTGGCGCGTTACGAAAGGCATTTCCAACAAACTACAGATATTCATCAACAACTACCGCCTACGCTGGCTCGTTACTGAAGCTGAGATGGCCAGAAAGAATAAGCAACAAGGAACTCTGGGGACGAACCAACCAAGAACCTATCGCTCAACAAATATGCAGTGGAAGAAAGTGGAGATGGATTGGGCATACACTGAGAAGGCCGACTGGGGACATCACGCGTCAGGCCCTCGAGTGGAACCCCGATGGGAAGCGACGAGTTGGACGTCCGAGGGTGACATGAAGGAGATCGTGTGATGAAGAAATGAGAGCTTCTGGGCTGTCGTGGAGCCAGGTCAAAAGATTGTAGAGAACAGAGTGCACTAGAGACGTGCTACTGAAGCCCTATGTTCCACTAGGAACCCAAGGGACAAATAATAGTAATGATAATATACCTTAAATTATCGACCAAAATTATCTTTTTCTTAAAATCTCTAATGCTTTGAAAGCATTGGTCAGTAGATATTCAGTTCCCGCACATTCTGCGTTGACAACTCCCAAATTTTTAAGCACTGAAGTTACACCACACACAGTACCATTGTACACAGTTAACTAGAGTAAAACTCAAAATGTACTATTTAGGAGCCTCAATCAGAAATAGAAATATTGTGTAGCGAGGAAGTGAGTGATTTCACTAACATGGGTTTCAAACTACTGAATTCTACTGTCCAAAATAAAAATATTTCTTGCATAGTATAGCATACAGATTGCACGTGTACCTTTATTTACTACAGATAAAAGGTGCAAGTTAACACAGGACTTCGAAGAAAGATCACTGACGTAAGCAGCACTATATAATAAGAGAGAAAAAAGCATTAAAATCACCAGAAAAGGTCATTCAGAAAGAAACAACACAAATGGCGTCTAAGCTTTAAAAAATATGAGACAGACATACAAGACCAACGTAGAACCTCACACGCAAGTGTGTCGGTACAAGCGGCCACACTTCTCAGTAAATTGTAAGGAACAAGTGGATAGAAAAAGTGATATATAAACAGACGTAAGTGTATGGGAGGAGAATTTGAAAAATGAGGGTTAATGAAAATGCTCAGAGTTTATAAGATATCAAAGAATGAACTTATATGCACTATTGTGACCAATTTTCAGGCATATTAACAAGGGTCTCCAACCACTGATTTTTATTACCTCGAGGATCTCATAGAGTCTACACACCCCTACACGAGTCACACCAACAGTCGAAGACTTCATGAACTGGTGCCATGTCTTGGTCTGGTCACTCAGCTTTACTTCAACCCAATACAACTGCGACTGCTATTGCGCATCAGGGTTATGATGGATAACATTTCCAAGTTCGGTAAAACAATCAAGCTTCACAACCACAAACTGATTAACTTTATTTGCTTAGGACTCCATACTACCTAATGTATGCGTCGCTCATACGATCGTTCCATCACATCCGAGTAATGATGATGAAACAATCAATTAACTTTTGTAGACAAAGGGAGTTGGTGTCAACTTGTGCCGATTTTCTTTCGAAGTCAAAATACAAGTCAACCACAGGAAAAACAAAAAAATGGAAATACGATAATTAAGTGGTAGAAATCCATGCAGCGAAAAGTATGGCTGTGAAAACGAAAGCCTTCAATTGCGTGAGGCAGACAAACTAACAAGAGTAGAACCGTGCCCAAATTGCATTAGTTCAAGTCAACAAACTTTACACCAGCATGGAAAAAGTGTTGGGTGGAAAACAAATAACAAATCCATTTAAAGTGAATGAGAGAAGTTAATCGACCAGCGTCGATAGAAATATTCGAGACCTCGAACATAGCAGAGTGTAAACGTATACACTAATGTCACCAAATTTCCAACCATTAATTCCTATCGTATGGAGAACCCATCAGACAGCTTATATCTTCTTACACAGCTCAGACCAATAGTCAGAGAACTCCTAATCAACCAGGTTCTCTTCTTAGAGGTCAATCCGTGTAAAGTTAGAAGTACCAAGGGTTATATCCATCAGTACATCAATAACGAAGTTGAACAGGAACGGTGGCAACAGGCATCCTTACTGGACACCACTGGTTGCTGTCACTTCAAATAGAGGCTCTCCATAAACCCTAATAAGGTTGCAGAAGTTCGAGTAGAGAGTTCCGGTTAGTATTATATGCTTCTTCAGAATTTCCTTCATAGTCAGACACTGTCACACCTCACGGTCAATAGTCGAATGTCGCCTTCAGGTCAGGAAATATGGCAAGTGTCGGCCGCTGATCGTTAAGTATGCCTGTGTTCCAGAAACTATCGTAGGGTAAAAAAATGATCAATTCACCGTCGTTCAGGTCTGAAACCTGCCTGTTTTCCTCGAGTTTGCTGTTCTCAAGCACCAGTTAGACATTGGATAACTATGGACCCAAAGATCTTGGACATCATGTTAGTCAAACTGACTCCCCTATGGTTGTCAAGATTTATCTACCTCCTTATGAACTGGAATGATCAGTAAAGTAGACCAGTTTGACGAGACTACCTCTGACTCCTATACACTACCTAGTAACTCTTACTCCACTCAGTAACTTCCTACCTTCGTCCTAACAAGCTTCTGGTGGCAAACCGTCAGGTCCTACTACTTTGCAGGTTTGAAACAGCTTCCTCAACTTTGACGAAAGTTGAAGGACAAACATCAACATCCCACTCAGGTTCAGGCTGAAGGCTCGGTAACTGAAACGTGGCCATAGGCCAGTTGAACTATTCCTTAGTGTCCCACTCAACATTCTAGCCACCTGCCCTGAGAGCTTACCACAAACCCATTCTTTTCGATGGTCTCACTAACCACTGTTTTCTTCATTCCGATATCCTTAGTAAGCTCAAATAATTGCCGAGTACAACTCAATTCTGATGGCTTTTTCGTAAAGTGACTTCATTCTTCACTGCTTTTAAACTGAATAAATCAGGCAGCGAGAGCCTAATTTAACATCGCACTCCACCACATAACGATTTTTTCGCGTCATTTTTCTCTTTTCTTAGGATCTTTTGGGAATAAAAATAACATATCGAACGCTAGGTATCTCGGTCTAACATCATCTGAACTTCAAAAGTCTTTTGGAAATATGATTCCTTAGTTTAGTCAACAGACTTTCAAGTGACAGGTCTCAGGTTTAAACTATGTTCCAACTACTACGTCCTCGGTAACCAAGTGGTATCAAATGCCCTCACAATCAACGTGGCTTTGCCTAACACACAAACCTATGTTAGTCTGTTGAGATGTCGGTATTTAAGTTCATTTGGTTTATGCTACATACCTTAAACTCCTACAAACAGACACATACTATCAACATACGACCTAGCAACATTGTGTAGCTCTCCAAGTTCCCACACCTCAAATAAACACATCGACATACAAGCAACCAAAATGAAAGACACACAAATAAAACAAAGTATTCAAAAGTGGTAGAGAGTCATGCTAAGAAAACAAGGAGGAATAAAACAACAATGAAATTCCGTACGGTGATTAAGATGGAGATAATGTGTGGATACATCTGCGCCACCCACATCCATTCTCACCCATATCACCCAGTCTCCAACCGCTAGCTTCCATTGTCATGAGAACCTCAAATGGGTAGTCTACATTTCACTGCACAACTCAGGTCAACAGTCAACGATTTCCTGCACTGTTGTTATGGTTCAGTCTGTTCGCCTATGACCTTTACCTAATCTGAACCTTCATCCAGTACCGTGCGACAAGGCAGACGGTAACTAGACCTGAGTAGCACATGCCTGAGCTATCTCAGTCGAGGAAGGTTCACAACCTCATAAAGTGACATTCCTCTTCTCCCTAAACGTCTACTCCTGACTTCTGTATTACTCATGTGGTGGCACCACGACACAGTTTATGCAGCGTGGGTGGCGTTGGTTGAACGACTGAAACCTCCTACCGTTTTCTAACTTTAATAAAGTTTTACAACGATAAAGTAGAACAGAGTGGTCTGCAGCGCAGTAAATTCCTGTCCGTGCAATTCATTAATTTACATATTCTGTATACGGGTACGATAATAAAAGACATCGGACTTTTTCATGCTGCCATCTTATTTGATAGTCACCTACTTTATCAACACCTCGTATATCCTCGAGGCAAATAAAGACCGTCTTCATACAAATATATGCTCGCAAAGATAAATATTGAAAATTAAGTTGCAATCTCAGTAATAGGTATCTTACGTACAAACGAGTCATAATTCATACATATGCCATTCTAGTTCTTTGTTACGCCTTGAGTCTTTGTATTGTGTAGTTCATCATCATCATTATTGCGTAGTGAAAATATCATTATGACTAATAACTTATATATTAATATTTATTGTAATACGCTAATCATTCCATTATTCTAGGTTGGTAATTCAATGTTATATTTAAATCTGCTGATGAAGCCTGTTCCTAGTCCACTGAGACAGATAACAGACTCATAAACCTGATAATCTAAACATGATCTCAAAATGCAAAAATATTTAGGATGCTTTTGTATACGGACTACAACGCAAATCAGAGAAAATTAGGTAAACAGTCAAACGAGTGTACAGGCAACTGTGGATACAGTACTAAGCTTGCGTATTCTGACCAATACGCCATAGGTGTTCTGAGGCAATGCACAACAGAGCCCATCAAGATGAAAAACAAATACAAAGATTTAGCGTAACATCTTAGCATACCCTTTTTTTTCTTGATTCTTCTTCAGCATCTTCGCGCATCTTTTCTTCTTCTAACCTCCGGAAGTATTCATCATCGTCTAGTTCATCCTCAAGACCGATATTTGGGTTATCTGAATCACTTGACTCCAACCACGGTTGACTTGGATCAATTGGACGTTTTCGAGCTCCATTTCTACTACCCTTAGGACGTCCACGTTTCTTACTTTGACGCTTTTGAGCACCAGCTGCATGATATAGAAAGTCAAGTTTACACTTCCGCTTTGAGAAATACAAAATCACAAGTAACTAAAGAACACCATGAAAAATTTAAAGAGGACCGTATTAGAACTATGGCGAAGTAAGATCATAACACGCTAACCGACTATTTCTCTGCATATCACGTTAAAGCAACACATAAAGGCAATAATTAAGAGTAGGGAACTAAAAAAACAACGTACAATTATTTGTTGCTACTGAAGCAGCATCATCATCCTTCAGCATCTTCTCATAATTAATAAAATCGTTCTCCCCAATCACATTTTGCTTAGAATTTTCCTTAATTTGATCCCAATTTGTGATCTCAACTGGATTGAGAAACACTACTTTCGTCCGCTTCTTCGCACTAGCCAACCCGCTGGTTGGCGGAGCACCCGCAAGGCCACTCGTGCCAGCTGAGGACGAATCCATTTCGGCCTCTATCAGAGGCAATTAAGCAAACCTCAAGGTCACAAGTTAGGTCTACCAAACAGGGAAGCGCGCGTTACGACTATTTGAGAAATAATGTTGTGATTTAAACAAACTTTGCATAACATTTGTGTATAGTAATTCACGCGGCTTCTAAAGTCAGTATCTTCATCCGGATTCCGCTTATTTTCCACTATGAACATTTCGTCCTGAATGTTCTCTAGTTCATTATCCTTGGCACTTAAGATGTTTATCTTAATTGTGCACATTTATACAGTTTATCAACTTCTGCATTTTTCGTTTTCTGATACTGGTAAGATCACATACAAATACCCGAGTACCCTGATCACAACTCATGGATAAGCCTAATTTTTATATTCGCTCACACTATCTGACAGTTTTCTGTTGACAGCTTGTGCAGAAGCGAGTACAGTTCGTTCTGATGATTTTGGGCTCATGTTCGGTGATATGTTATCCCAGTGGTTCACCAGTGGGGGAAATTTCGACTCATGCTTGAAAGAGATGCGTCGAGCAAGAACTGCTTTTGCGTAGTTGTGCCTGGCATAGCGTACACGTGCCAAGCATGCTGTGCGTGGGAGCAATTATGCAGCACTGTTTCGTCAGATATGTCTGGGAAAGTGGGTGTAAGTGGGAGTCCTCCGTTTGTGGCCTAACATGTTAGATACATAATGCCATGATCGATCTCCAGATTGCCTTAAAATTTTCTCTGAAAGGCCATTCATAACAGCAATTCGTGCGAAGAAAAAATGCCCAACATTAGGGTATGCTTAGTACTCGAATAACGCTCTCCACGGACTCAAGAGAGGATTTTTGGTACGCTTCGAAAAAAGAGAGCCAGACTTAGCCTAAATCAGGACTTTCATAACCGTCGGCGCATGATGTTCGCTACCGTATACAAGGTCTGGGTGGCAACCCACCATGGATGACGTTTTCAGGTTGAAGTCCCAGCTACACTCAATTAACCGCAACTGCACGAGGTATTGCAGTTATTTTAACACCTCAGTGATATCAGAGACGTCTCGTGTCATGTTCGGTAGGACACGGCGTTTCGGGCACACTCTGAGAATGGTGAACTAAGCACTGTCCATTTCAGTCGGCATGGGCACATATACATGTATTTCAGTTATTCCGAAAGGTATTATGTATCAACCCAGCTGATGAGAAGGACAGGGTTGGGTATGGTAAACAGCTGTTTCACCGGCAAGATTTTCCGTTTTCCGAATGGTTATTACCGATGATCCGGTGCCTGAGCACAAAGTAGCATACGCTCTGTGCAGGCAAGAAGGAGCCTGGGATGTCCATTCACTTCACGGATGTTCACGAATATTGTGTATGGTACGCGTGGGATGAAGAACTTTGTGATGTACTCAGCATCGGCCAAAATAGCTGCAGGTAAATTTAATGATGGTCTTTTCAACATAGTTCCATGTTCATTCCACGTCCTGACGGAGATTCTCAAAATTTAAAGATTCAGTTTCTACGATGTCGAAGGACCTACGCCATCACCTCAAGGTGTTAAGTGGAAAGACACGATCAAAACCAGAGCCTGGCAGGTGAATGGGGTTCCATTTGATTTACTGTGGGAAAGAAAACTAAGAAAATCTAAGAAAATGCAAAGGAACCCCCATCTTTGTGGTTAAATTTTCAAAAGTGGTGAAATCACCGAGGGGCGAATCACTGGCTACATCACCGGTTCTTCAAAGTAACCCAGGATTCCCTGGAGGCGATTAAAATTGCTAAACATCAAACGTTTGCGAAAAATCATGCTTTTGCATGTGTGAGTTGTAGGTTGACCGTATGCCTTTCTAGAAATTGTGGTGGATATCAGGGCCACTGGATGTATATATTCTGTTTTGACTCAGCAATAAACCTCCTATCGTTTTACTGCTTTTCTTCGAAGAACCAAGCTGTCCTTAAGCTTGAGGTGAAGAGTAATTGTTTGGGCCTCCGCGTTAGTATGAGCTACTGCATTCGTTCCCAGAATGAACCATGTCATTTTGATGCCACTGGTTCGTCGTGGGTTGACAGAAGACATCTTAATACCCTAGCACGTCTCACTTGCAACGATGCCGGTAATCTGCTGGACGGAATGACTTATCCTTGAGTTGATTCCGTCACTGGACATCCAGCCGTTGCAGCACACGACCTTGACGGATACAGAGAACAACCACTTACTCGTCATTTTTGTCGAACACTTCCATATGCGATAACGAAACGGAAGATAACAAGGTAGCAACACTCAAATTGTATGTCTGACATATCAAGCCCATATACGAAGACGCCCAATTTGGATAGCCAGGGAACTGTGAACGATGCAACATGACGATGTGCCTTAATAGGCTTATGCTAAGCCATGTGAATCCTGCATTGTTAATTGAGTCGTTAAGGCGTCGGAATACTGAGGTGTACTACGAATTGGCTATCTTGTGAGGAAGTGACCACACTGGAGACTGAGTTGCCTTCCAAGTATGCCTGTTTCAAACGGTGAATACCGACAGTATATTCCCATCCATTTTGGCCTACAGTACAAATATCCCGGCGTCACTCGATGATGTTGAACGATTCTTCATAGGACGGTCCAAGTGGCTGACGAATGGCATCATGGTAAATGAAAATGTGTGATGGTTTTTTTAAACAAGACGAAGATATCAATCGTTTTTGGTCGAAGAGGAGCAGGCATAACTGAACGCCATGTTTTTAAGCTTGCTGACCCTGGACGTCCTATCGAAAGCGAATGTACAACTTAGAGGCGCATGGGATTCAGACGGCAGTTGAAGAGTAGTCTCCTAGACTTCTTCTGAATTAGCTTTCAATGACTTTCGGATACCCTGAAGGACCAGAGGCAATATCTATGTCTGTTGAGGCATGCCCGAGGCTAAAAGCAAAGATTTTATCCATCTGTAAAGCCTTTCTACTATGCACAGTTTCCGTGGAAGACAAGCGCCTACGGCATACCATCCTCCCTTCGATCAAAAAAACCCATATTTTATGACGCAGTGTTATCGGCTATTCCTACTCCTTTCCATCTTGTGAAATAGTTCACACTGTCTAAAAATTGGGTAAACCCATTTGATTCTAATAGATTCACATATTATACGTATGGATGCGGTCGAAGCCAGTGTCAGGCGACAGAAAAGATTCTAAAAGTCTTACCGTGTGCTGGGTGACCTCAAAGTGATGGTAGGCTGAATGAGATGAAGCCCACTTTCTGAATCGGGTGTTCCTTCTAGGCCGACAAAAATTAATTGTCGACTTGGCGTCATTAGGTGAAGTTTGTCTGAGCAATGTGGTGCATTTGGGCAATAAATCTCGGACTCTGTGATCACACATTTATCTGTCAAGTCAACTTATATTAAACCGAAGGGTAGAAGGACAAATAGAACAGTTTAGGCAATTAGGGATTGAAATTAAGACTGATAAGAACGAAAAGGAACAGTGACGTCATCATTCCTAATTTTACAAGAGGACAAAGTTTACCAAGGTAGGCGTAGTGCAAGAACGAACCGTCTGTACACAACGGTGTTTCCAGTTTGTGCATGCCTATCACTTCTGCAGATCTCGGCATGCGTCTCCGACCGCTTCTGCATAAAATTTTCAAAGCTGTTTGAGCATTAACTTCTGTGACCCGTTTCTATGAGATGTTTAGCTGCAGGTGCGGAGAGTTGTCCCCCACCTGGGCCTGCCGGAGCTCCACACTCCATTTGCCTTGAAGCCCTCTATGTACGTGCTCTCCTACCTTCAGCTACCTGGGTCGAATACCCCTTTCTGCATATGTGCGACTACGCAAAATTGTGACGCAATCATCGGTGCAGTTTTTAAGTTTGTAAGGAAGTAGGTTTTTCTCCACATTTTTAAACTCGGCTGTACGTGTTTCCCCAATAGCTGTTTTTAACCCCCGTTGGAGTGGTAGAGTGATAGCACCACGACCAACTCCATACATGGCTCCCAGGAAAGGCGTCCACATCCCATTGCTGATTGCGTCACATCCCACTGAGTCTGTCGGCCCACACTTTTGCTTGATCAGACTTACATGGAGAGCAGTAACCGAGCCATGCAGCTGAAGGTAGGAGAGTGTGTACCTAGATGGCTGCATCTATAACTAGATATATTATAGAAAAGTGTAACAGAAATTAGTGTTAAGATAAACTTCATCTTCTAACTGCGTGGTCAAAAATCCATTAATCACATAAAAACCTGAAATAATAGAACTCTAAGCTGAGGAATGTTGTATCATCACCATCACTTTAAGCTTTCGGACGAGACTCAGTTTTTCACCATATTGGAAAGGATGGAGATGATAATGGGCCGGTAAACCCATTATCTGTTAAGCTGAAAGCTGAAAACCGAACCGCAGAGAAAGGTCCGGGACTAATGCTGACTGATAAGCTAGGCGCCTACTCCGATTATCCCGGAAATGACTCCACGGCCCGGAACAGTTTCACACCGCATGAGCTGATAACTTGGCGGATTCATCCCGGAACTCTTCCCGAAGCTGTACAGGACCCTTACATGACCTCCATTAGAGGTGCATGACTTCATTGCACCACCATGCTTGAAGAGAGTTGTGAATCTGCCACAGAAAGTCCAGAGGCGAGGAAAGAAAGATCTTGTGGGAATGCAGTGAAAACACCGTGAGGATAGGCTGAAAGACCTAGGACCCTATCTCTATGGTCACCGTAGTTTACGTGGCGGTTGATAATGGCTTATAGGATGTCAAATAATCCAGCTTATCTGAATTATGGAATCCTACTGAGCGGCTACTGTGGTAGTCTTGATGGTAGACCAAGAAGAATCACTCAGCGGTGGGTGGAAACCTGTGTGAACCCATCCTTGTTTTCTTCAAGGCGGGGCCACTAGAACGTATTGCCTACCAGGGTTGCTACTACCCGTCTATCTGCAGCTTCATGAAGAGTTTGGACAGGTACTCAGGGATACACGGGTTGGACTCATCCAGCTAGGACACAGACTAGATAGACAAAACCAAACAATTTTGCTCGCTCCAGCATAGTAGGCCTCAAACCTAATATATTATACTGCAACTCTCATTGCGAACTTGATTCGATCCTTTAATCTATTTTAGACGTCTCACCTCCAGTAACCATACCCCCACTAATAACATTGCTATTTCTACTCCCCTAGACAATTCTACTCCCTTACTCACTCCTTCTCCTCCCCCCGACTCTACAGCCTCGCCCTGTTCATCGAGGTTCTTCTTATCACTGTTACCTCTAAATCTGCATATGTTCCTCATTCCTTTTCATTCCCCTTTATTTCACCTTGTTTTTTGACTTCCCCTCCTTTGATTTTACTGTGCGTCTTTTCCTCCCTTCCATCTTCTTTTTACTAGCAGCTTCAGTGACTTTCTGGTGACAGGACACCTGAGGCACCTACTGCACTGCAATCTTTGGACGTATCATACAGTCCCTGAAAATTTAATCAACACTTAAGCGCCCTTCTAGCTAAGCACAGCTACAGCAGGCGAGTGGGTAGATCTACTACATCGGAGTTTCCAAGAGACCTGAAACCGTTCAGAAAGACCTAGAATAGAGTGTGGAGATGTAAACTGGATTACACCAGTTAGTGAAAGGGTATTGGGTATTGTATGTACATTTGACAAGCTGGCGCGTTTTCAGAATTCTGGGCTACAAGCTTTAGTTCAACATGCCTCGGATTAACATTAAAGGAGGTGTCTGGAGAAACACCGAAGTAAGTCTTTTCATATTGTTACCTAACTTGTAAGGATGAAATCTTGAAAGCTGCTGTTATGAAATATGGTAAAAACCAATGGGCTCGGATCGCTTCCTTGTTACACCGCAAAGCAGCCAAGCAATGTAAAGCTAGGTGGTATGAATGGCTTGACCCTAGTGTAAAAAAAACGGAATGGAGTCGTGAGGAGGATGAGAAACTTTTACATCTAGCAAAGCTGATGCCGACTCAATGGAGAACAATAGCACCAATTGTTGGAAGAACTGCTAATCAGTGCTTAGAGCGCTATGAATACCTTTTGTAATATTCAAATTCATTGTTATCGAAATGTTTAGGGATAAAGCACAGAACAGAGAAGGGCTTTCGGCTGAGGAGGATCCTAAGCGTCTTCGACCAGGGGAAATTGATCCAAATCCGGAGACTAAACCTGCACGTCCAGATCCTGTTGATATGGATGAAGATGAGTTAGAAATGCTTTCTGAAGCAAGAGCTAGATTAGCTAATACACAGGTAAGTTCTGTGTGCAGACATTTGCGTAAGTAACTTTGTGGTTTCGGTCACGTTACAAATCAGCTTGTTAAGCTCTTGGTCAATCGATTTGCTCTCTGTGGTTACATTTAAGTGTTAGCTTGTAGTGAGTCTGGTCACTACTGTTTTATTAAATGTTCTGTCGCATGTTAGTCTATTAGATGAGGCTAGACTGACCAGTGTGTTTGACATTCGAATGAGTTTGTCTTATTCTAGTATTTACTCATTGCTACTGCTCAACAGCATGGAGAAAAACACTTATTGGGTTAGTAGTTTTGAAAATCACTGGTGTTAGGCATCCGCGTCTTTATGTACTGTTTTATGCACATTAATTAGAATTTTTGGAGAAACTAAAATGCAGTTAGATAGCTGAACATATTTGACATTTCTCACTTAAAGAGCTGACGCTATATTGTCCAATTTCTTATCTTCGTCTGACCCCTCATAACACTTCTGTCAATATCCTCTGATTTCGGCAGTGTGATTCCTAGTTCTGAATTTCTTAGTTGGTATATATGACTCAAATGACAATCACTTGGACGTTGTGAGCGATTATTTTGGGATCTTTAAGGCTCACTCTTCACCTACGAGGTATAGATGCCCGCCATAGGACCTATCTGTATCTATGCTCTCGTCTATGGAGTGATAAGGCCCGTCGATCGGTTTACTCATTTAATCAATCACTTCAGCCTTGGTTGACCGCTGGCCAACCTAACCTTGTCATAGATAGATTTGATTAGCTTTCGCCGCCTTGTTTTGGTGCGAAATCTGACGATATGAAGAGCACTTCCCTGTATTTTTCTGTTCCTACTATATAACTGTTAGTGGTGAAAAATTTGAGGCTTCAGGTACTTGCTACATATCAAAGGAGTATATTGTGTAGAAATTCGTGTGATGCAAAGAATGGGTTCTAGAAAGACTCTCACTTCTGTTATATGTAGCAAAAGATTCAGATACTGCCACAGTAGTTGGTGGATTTAACGCTTAAGTTGGGAGACTGAACGAGCTACAAATGCGTCTTGAGGGTATCCACAGTATCTCATCCCGACGTACCGAAAAAAGTGGTCATGTTTCACAATTTTGCTCTGAAAATCACTTGTTTGTAACTAGCACTGGTTTCAAACATAAGGAAAGTCATTGCCTAACTTGGCATCCCCCGACCGAACCAGTGGGGGGTAAAGATTGATCATACTGCTACAAGCCATTATTGGAGATCAGCGGTGAATTGCCGCTCCTTTTGAAGTACGTAATTAGACTCTGACTGCGCAGTTACGAACACACACATGTAGCGGTCCAATGTGTGTGTTCGGTTGAAAGTCTTGAACACTAGGTTTATATTTGAGGAGGTAGCTAGGGACTTACCTAAACATGTCAATGAGTGCCATCTGGATGCAGCCTGGGATAATACTCAGTTTGCTGTAGAATCAGCGGCAAAGATAGTCAATAACTCACATCCAAAGCTTAATAAAATCTAGTTGATTTCTGCGACCTCATCCAAACTTATTGGTGCGATGAAACTCACTGCAGATGACTCGGGATAAGGGGAGAAAGAAGCTTGAACATAAATTGGTAAGGAATTTGCGGAACGATCACAAACAGTGAGGTCTGAAGAGAGCGAAAATGGAAAAGCCTTCGGCATTGAGTAATACTTGATAGTTACTTAGGCTCATTAATCACTTAGATACATGATAGTGATTGGGACTATAATCGAAAATGATGAGTTGTTGATAACTTCCAGGTCCAGGTAGGTGGCGCTTTGAGTGGGACACTAAAAAACAGTTAAACTGGCCTATCCATCTCTCATCGAAGTTAAGAGACGGCTTAATACTCTGAAGTAGTAGGACGTTAGGGCGTACCACCGAAGGCTTTGACTAAAGTTGGGAAAATTCGGATCACAGTAATTGAGGTAGCAGCTAGTGTATGGGAATCAGAGGTAGTCCAGTCAGACTAGTTAAGAACATTAGTCATTCCACTATGCAAAAGGTCTTAAAAATAACCACAAAAGAATCAGTTTGACTAACACCCTATCTAGGATCCTATGGTTTTAGTCATCCGACATTTAACTAAAGCTCAGGTTCCCTTACATTCCCCTCATGAATTTACCACTTTAACCAACAATTTCAGTGTCATCTTTAAACACTTCTGACAGTAGTCCATCAAAATCCATCCCCTTTGATCGCTCCAAGTTAATCATATCTTTCTCAATTCAGTAATTGGAGACCGTAAGACAATATTTTATGCAGTACTAAGGTAGACAGCAAGTTCAAGGCTGTTTGAGCTTCTAAAGTGTTCTGCTCATCGTTCCAGTTGGCCTATTCTAAACAAATCAATGACCCACCTTTCTTGGTTATATTCTTACTGACTGTAGACTTCTCAACAGTCTCCTTAATAAATTTAAACATCTTACTACGAACAATCCCAACTATCCTTTCCACCAACTTGGCCATTGTTACACAAAACTGCATGAGAATAATTGGGTATATAGTAACATATTTCAGTAAGCTTAGAAACGATAAGGCGTAAAGCATCTTAAATTTTCACTGAAAACAAGTTATATTACTACGAACAGTAACAACGTTAATTAATAATCCTTTTAAACTATGTAAAATATGCTTGACAAAGGACATTAATGATGCCCAGTTTCTACTTCTATACATAAAGTTGTTTCTGGACAAACGAAAAATGTAGAAACTCAGAAATCTAGTTGTTCAAGCGCCTTACTTGATAACAGCTATTCAGTTAAAATCATTGAAAAAATGAAGAGGCATATGAAATCAGAGAGGATAAATAAATGACGATGAACAAGATACTTAGGATCTTGTTATGTAAAAGGTGAGGACACTGGTCACGTCATAAATATTCAGCTGTATTAACAGGTCTGTAACTGCAGATTACTAGGTGGTATCATGGTTAGAAAGAATGGTACTGTGTGTATGCCAATAATGAGATCGCCTACTTTATAAGATTTTGGTTTCAGAATATTTGAAAGTTTAGTTTATAATTCCTGACTTGATCTTAGGAATTATTCACTTCCTTCTATTGTTATCAAAAGGATCTTAAAGATCCTTAAGAGACGATATAGAGAAAGGAGACGTACAACTGATTATTTTTCGATTCACTTCTCGAGACAGTAAACAAACTCACTATTGAATACTTTCTTTTAGCAGCTAAAGTGTGCTAGCGACTCAATCTCGTTACAGACTTGTAAAAACTGTCAATTCAATTAGAAACTTACAGGTTGCAATAGATGATATTTCAGACAGTGTAGAGCCTGGGACAAAAATGCAGTAGTTCAAGTCAGCAAACTTTACACCAGCATGGAAAAAGTGTGGAAAACAAATAACAAATTCATTCGAAGTGAATGAGAGAAGTTAATCGACCAGCGTCAATAGAAATATTCAAGACCTTGAAGATAACAAAGGGTGTAAACACATACGCTAATGACTGGTTTTGAGCCATGTCACCAAATTTCCGACCATTAATTCATATCATATGGAGAATCCATCAGATAGCTTATATTTTCCTACACACCTCAGAACAACAGTCAGATTTCATGAACTGATACCACGTCTTGGTTTGGCCTTTCAACTTAGTACTACTTAGGTTTAGAGTGTGTTGAGGTAAGTCCTGGCTCAGTGCGAAACACATTTGCAAGCCACATCTATCGGTGAAGGTTCACAACCTCATCGATGAAATTGCATTCCTTGTCCACTACCGAACACAACCTCCCAATGATCACACGATGATTCCACTATACATCATGATCAACTCTGCGAAGAAATCTCGTCAAAACCTGTAATTTCTTCATACTGTCTACTTCCAATGGCGGTCTCAGCCGTGAGCGGAATTCATCACAGCATACTCGCCGTTTAGTAAGTGTTCGGATATCTCGCCGATGCCAGACGGGTCTTTTAGATACGATCTGAGATTTAATCAGCAACCAGCTCATTGGCGTTGATACCACTTGGCAAATAAGCGAAGTGATTGACCTAATCCTTGAATAAAGCCATATTTCCTGGCGCTTGGTGCCAACTGTATATCTGAACCTGAAGGTGGCGTGGAATCTAAACTTTCAAGCAATTGACACCGGTTTTTAACTTCGGTCTGAGTAACAGGCTAGCATCGCAAGTTCTCACATGACATGTGGCTCATATCCTATCTTACAATCCCTAACGAGGTTGAGTTACATTATTTTTCTACCTGGGGGTTTCATGTTTCTCCACCAGCCGAAAGGTTTATTTGTTAGGACAAGGTGTTTAACAAATGCATCAGTTTTTCTAAAAGCCATTCATTTACATTCAGTATTTTCAGAGCTTTTGGTGAAGTGACCATGTGAAGTATTTGCCAGGAATGTTCAGTTTGTTCATTTTTATTTGTTTTCGTCATGGATATTCTCACAAAAGTCACTTTCTATTTTGACATCGATAATAAGAATTCTCACTTGAGTAAACGACAGTCTTTTTACTTTCTTGTTTTCGTTATGTACTCATACTTAAAATATCTGCATCCTAACGAGCTGAAACGCATATGACATTAACAATTCTGACGTGTGATTTAGCTTTCTAGACCTGAATTTTGGTAATTCCTTATCTTTTTCATTTATAGGCAATATTTTACCGTATGCTTTTCCCTGAAACTAAAACAGTTGGTCAAGGTAATGTTGTTGTTACTCACGGCTTCTGGAAACACTGTCACAGACTTGGCTTGCGAGCTTAAATTACCTCATTTCGCAACACCTCGATAAAGGAGAACCGAAAATGTGAACGACATGAAGGTGAAGATAGGGATACCAATACTAGCAGATAACAAAAAAAAACAGTTGATAAACTAAAATAGAATAGGTTATAGAATGCAGTCTTAAAAAGAATGAAAGGCGGATGCATATGCATCACTACAACCTATTCTAAGTCATGTTTCCTAAAGTCTAACCCTAAACGTCGTTTATATCATAGCCTCAAAGTAGGAAGTTCCTCAAACCAACAACTACACACTTCATATATTGTTCCCTTGTCGTAGTCTGAAGCTGCTCTGACTAATCTAATATTGTTTTTCTATAAAATATATGATCATTGATCAGATCCTTTATAAAACTAAAGCACAAAAACTTATTTAACAAATTATTTCCTTCCACTTACTTCTCACCAGCTTAACTACACAGTTTGACCGAAGCAATTATTTTCCAAGTGTTAACTTAGTAGCAAAAAATGTTAAGATCTATTTACGTTGAAACTGTTACTTTAGGAATGGTCTGCTTGTATGTCTAGTCTGACAATAAAGATGGTTTGAGAAGTGTGTATTGACCACTTTATTTATATGGAAAGTCAAGTGAGCTCTGGTTGGTTGGTGGCTGTCTAAGTTTCAGCACAAACATAAGAAGTTCGATTTCCTTTTACTCAAAGTGCACCACTTGTCTCACAAAAGGTCTCTGGATGTCTACTGACAACCCTACATACTGCTCTTCTCAATCCCCAAACGGAGATTGCTAAATTTGTCCATTAATTTTCATATAATCTTGCTGCTTGAATACCAAGTAAATCCAATTCAAAGCTTAAAATATCTGGGTTTTTTATTCATTCAGGCCATTATCATTATTGCATTCTTTTTTCGTTTATAAACTTAGGGAAAAAAAGCAAAACGTAAAGCTAGAGAACGTCAACTTGAAATTGCTCGGAGAATGGCTATGATGCAAAAACGCCGTGAACTTCGAGCAGCTGGTTTGGGGACATTTCTTGGACTAATGCCAAAGACAAAACCATGCATGGATTATAATTCAGAAATTCCATTTGAGAAACAACCTCCTAAAGGATTCTATGATACCAGTAATGAAAAGCCAGAAATCAAACCTATGGATTTTCAACGTTTACGACTTTCAGATATTGAAAAAGAGAGTTTCATGGAAAGGGAGAAGGTAAGTCATCATACCAGTTATGTTTTGCCTTTTGATAAATACCAAAATTAATCTGTTCATCGTAGTCAATGAACATTCCCACGTTTAAGCTTCAATTTCTGTTAATAGTTTCACCTTAAGGTTCTGATCATTAATATTGTCTTGTATTGCTTTTTCTGGTGAAATGAGATAACTTTTTGAAGCCTCAGATGACAGTAGCATTTGTAGTTTAAATTTTCATATCTCTTAGCAGAAATGGATAGTTAGTTGTGAGTGTTTCTCCATTGTGCTGTTAGCAGAGGAAACTGAAAGTAGTAGTCAATATCAAACGCACAACTGAATAAAATAGTGTTTTAGTTCAAGTTATCAAGCATTTGACCAACACAACGAGAAATATGAACTAGAAAACTGAAGAATAAAAAAGGTGCATAGTATTTAAATAATGAGATGTTCAATCTGTTTACCAATACTTTTTCATTTAGCATTTTTAAACACAAATCCTTGATATCTTATAAAACATGGCAGTATCTGTCACACTTCCTAGCGGCTGACTAGTTATCATTAAGTTAAAGCACACTATTTGACTATGGTTTGTATTAACATGGGGCTTGATTTAAAGGAACAATAACCCGAATAAGATATTTTAAGCGCATAGGTAAGAGTGGTTCTGTTACTTAGTTTTATCTAAACCTATGACTCTAACTGATCGAGTAAGGGATTCAAAACCACTTCATACACTTGAGTCTGCCATGCTTTGCAACTTGATACGATGAACTTTATGTGGCTTATTAGTTAAACAGATTTTTAATTGGAAATGCAAAGTGGAAGTATTCTAACTTTTTAATTTTCTTCTCTTAACTTTTCTAGCGAGAACGTAAGAAAGATGCTGAACGCCAAGCTAAGCGTATGCAATCTGATTTACCTGGTGTTATTTTACAACGTGGAAATTCTCTGGATGAACCATTATTGAAAAGATCTAAACTTGTGCTTCCTGCTCCTCAGATATCTGATCTGGAGTTGGAAAATTTAATCAAGGTGTGCTTCAAGTGCTGATTACCACATTTTTCTCAAAACTTCTTTAACGTAGTGAGATTTAAGCGTTGGAAGTAGTGTTTTCCAATAACCAATCATGTCAGATTCAAAGCCTTATGCATGAGCTTGTATTGGGATTTTTAGCATTTCATCTTTTAACCAAAATTCTATAAGCCTGTCAATCGTGTGAGTTGTAGTGTGAATCAAAACTAATCAATTTCGAGGTATACATTCTCAGATACTTTTGGTTTGCATGTTTCTTCAGAATCGATCAACTCTACGGGGTTTTGGTATGCCATGTCTTCTAACTGATTAATGGAATCTCAATACTACTGTCCATAGCTCTGTTTCAGTTCAAGAATGGAAATGACATTTTCGAAATCATAGTCAATCAGTGCACATATTTTTTTCAAAAGTTGATTTTTGCTTAAAATTACTTGTGAAGTACATTTCTTTTACAGAGAAGGAACTAATTTATACAAATCGATGGCAACATTTTGGAAATGGTCCATTCATAAAATCATTCAAAATCTTAGCTATGAATTACCAGTCACCACCTTTATCTTATATATATATATATATATATATATTACTATCAAATTTGTTTACTGATTAGTGATGTGAATAAAATTTATTGCCTTTTTGATGAAACGTAGGTTGGTCAAGCAGGGGAAAATGCTGTAAGGATGGCTATCGAAGATTCTGATGGGGAATTGGGTTCTGCAACACACCCTCTCTTACCAGAATATCCTACAGGTGGATTCGCAACGCCGACGTTAAATCTTCAGCGTACGCCAATGGCTATGGTAGATACTGTGACCAGGGTAAGTGCTTTGTGTAATCTTATATATATATATATATATATATATATATATATATATATATATATATATATATATACACCTTGATATGACTGGACGATAAATTATGTCCGAAATGTAATCCAGTAAATAATACTGTTCCACTGTGTGATACATCTAATAAATCAACTGAAATAGAATATATTCAGTCAGTTATTTTCACTAGTACAGTAGATATGACCGATAGCCTAGTTCACGAACTTGAAAGCGGTTTAGTGATTTGTATTTCAGTCTTATTGTTAATCCCGATTATCATGAACTGGATTATTCTGTATTTGGCCAACGGTGTATAGTATAAGCTAGAGAAAGTGCCAGACGTACACTTTAAAGGCTTAGTTATATCCGTTCTATTGTACTAGTGGTGCAAGTCTCAAAATACAGGTATTTTTGCCCTTCACTAGTTTGTGATTAGTTACTGTTCCGTAAAAGTCGAGCATAATGTGAAATTATGAAGAAAACTTGAGAAAGAGCAAGGTAATGTGTTAGTTTTCGACTGCAAGTACTATGAGGTTAGTTCTTTCTGAGGTACCTGAAAAATAAATTATGCTGGTTCTGGTCATTTTAAAGACTAATCGGCATCTAGTTTATATCGTGTCCGAAGACATTCGGTTCCTTACATTTGGGTCACTACTTCAGAAAACCTACTTTTGGCCGGAGAACATAATTGAGAAAGCAAGTATTCGTTAGTTGTTAGAACCGAAGTCTTTTGAATCCTTTTTTAATAAGGACCCTATATTATGACTACAAAGTACTACTTATCCTTGAAAAATATCTCTCTGGTACTCCATATCGGTGCAAATTTCCATTCTAAGGCTAGATATCTTTGATCTTTTCAAAATGTAGTCACTGTTCCTGGGATGATAGGATTGCAAGTAACAAGCTTACCAGTACACCATAGCTGTCGTGAGACATTATAACGGACAAGCTTTGATGCTGCATCAAGATAGCAATCATGGTTGTGGAAAAAGTTTCACATTCTAATTGTTTCTTGGTAAAGTGCTACGAATACGTAACACAGTATTAAAATATTTAGCCTTACATAATTTATGAATGTGCTTACTCTCTCCAGGTCCGTCTTCCTGTTTGTTCTCATCCTTCGTTGTATGGATGGTAAGATTTTTAGCTTAGACAACCAAGACATCTGTGCTAAATTCTTTATTGGTAGAATCCACTTCGAAGAGTCAAACTATGAAATTAGTTGTTTTGTAATCCATTCTTTGAATTAAAAGTACAAGATAACTGAGTGCTGGTCATCAAATGGTAATCAGATTCTTTAATACTGACCTGTTAATGGCTTCGTATACATTTGCAGATGAGTCATTCACAACTGGAATACCTTTTGTTGAGCTATGGCTCAGTGGTCTAGGGAGATGACAACCAACCAATGGGTTACGGGTTTGAAGCCCCCTCCTACTGGGGTTCGGGCAGCCAGGTAACATATATAGCCCTTACACAATAGGTGTGGCTCGTCACCTGCTGCAGGGAGATGCACAAGGTGGCTGAGTGCGTTTTATTCCGTTCCGGAGTATCTTTTTGTCATTGAGCCAATCCTTCGGAATCCAATGGTATTCTCCCGATTACCAACTACTCTTGATATGATGCGATGATCCTTCCCTTGTCTCTTCTAACGGATATCAATATTTTGTAAGATATTACGAATCAATCGTTTGGAAGCCACTCACGTTAGTTTTTGTTTCTTTCGTGTCACCTATTAGGAACGTGTATGTGCAATCACAAGGAAATTCAGCTTCCTTCAGAAGTTTAAAGTTAGTGATTGACGCCTAATACCACATCTCAGTGTCGTTCCACCTAACCACAGGGTCACACTGCAAACTTTGTCAATAGACCTGTCAGCAGTTAGGATATGACAGCTACTTCGGTTACCATTTGATGACCGGTTCTTGCAGGGTTCAGTCTGTCAAGTAGTCACAAAACCACTATACATCATAAAATATTTCTCTTCTAGCCATTTTACCGATCTTATTTAGCTCTACACTTTAATTGGGAAAAATACAGTTAGGAGGCGTAAAAGTCCCACATCGAAATCCTAGACAAGTGTTCGAAAACACCTTCAAGCTAATAACCAACATTAGGAAACTCTATAGCTTTCCATGTTAGTGTTAAGATTCATTCTCGACTTAACTTGTCAGTCTCAGAATTTACTACTAGATTTCCCGCCCTCTTGTAAACACCTTCATCTCAGTTATTTCTGTAATCTTAAAAATAGATCTCTGATTGTGTGCATTAGGTGACCTTGAATCAAAACTTCTACCCATATTTTCCATCTTCTTTGAAGTTCAGAGTCCAAGTGCTTATAGCAGCAGTGCGTTAGACAGGCCATCAGCCTTATTTAGCATTTGTTATTTGTCTCTCTGTTGGATAAAACAAACTTATCGATTATACTGCATTTGAAATGCAGTAATAAATTCGATTTATGCACAATATGTTACGTATGTTATTCTTTAAAATGTCCTGTTCCCTCTTGTTAACATTTTTCGTTATGTTTGACACAATCTTACTTTTTTTTATATCATCACTAACAATTTCGCTGACAGGAAGCTCAAAATATTTTAGCCTTACAACAAGTTCAAACCCCTCTTAAGGGTGGGGAGAATACTCCATTAGTTGGTGAATCAGATTTCTCTGGCACAACACCTCGTGTACCCAGTAACCTAGCAACACCAAATATTTTACTCCCTAGTCAGATAGTTGGTACTACCCCGTTCCGTACACCAAATATTATTGAAAATGGTACGTTTTAGATTTTACTACTTATATTCTACGTAAAATGGTGTATGTTGTTTATTTCCTAAACTCTTTTAGAAAGTAACTTCTACCATGTTGTATTTTTAAAAATCGAATTCCATGTGCTACATAGTTAACTACTTATTCATCTCTGAACACAAAGCTTTGCTTCGAAACTTCACTACATTCACTCTATTGTCTTGCTTTTCTTATTTCAAGATTTGTAGCAGTAATGGACTGAATAATGCCTATCAACGGATTTGGGTGGTATTTTACTTCTCACCTTCAAAAATTCTGATTATTTTGATTGAAGAATAAACTGAAAAAATGGCAAAAATGAGTAGAATTATTGCTGTAATCTGATTTCAAACGAATGGACAGATTAATTTGCAAAGTTTCGTACTATGATGCACACAACCAATTTGATCGCGAAAGTGTAGATCAGTTACTAATGACATTCTCTTGTTCTTGTAGACAAGATGAAACAGTGTGATCAAATGATTTACAAACTGTGGTCTCCAGTAAATTAAAATAACGTAACCTTTAGTGTAAGACTGTATGTATACTCACGTACAGGATCATTTTTCAGGTTGTAGGTTACACTTGCTATATCATGGAAACCAATAGTGACAGGTGGTATGATCACTAAATCAGGTGTAGCAAGATATACAGATATAACTTGAAACAATTAGTCCCTTTTATGAATTTGGATAATGTAATTAGAAGACGTAGATTATCTGAAAAATGTGATGTATTAGCGCTATACATTTCTACCTTGGTAATGCTTATTTTATCGTATTACCAAGATTATCTTCAAGTCTTATCTTTTATTCCTCTCATTATCTTTCTTATTATTGAATTCCTTTATGTCATATGTGTCCTTCCCCCACTTCCAGTTTTCATATATAATGCCTTAACAAGTAAATGTGTGATCAGATTGTTCGAAATGTATAGCGCTAATACATCACATTTTTCAGATATAACTTGATTGTCGGTAGCTGAATAACGAAACCTAAGAATCACATTTATGTATGTGATGGAAAAGATTTGTAGCTCAGAATGAGGATGATGGTGGTTTCATGTTCTCCGAGCTTTGATATTTTGTCTTCATAAAGTTAATTTCGTATAAGGTTGCCTAGTCGCCTAGGCCGAAGCAGGCGAAGCAATATACTGATGTGTTATATACTACTTGCCGAATTGATTACTCTGAAACCAAATCGACAGGTAGCATTCATACAGTTTCAGTGTGGGACTGTGACTCATCGGTCTAGAAGATTGACCTTCCGCTAGTCGGTCACGAGCTCAAAAACTGTCCAATTTACCTAGTTTTGGATATCCAGGTAGTATCATAGCACTTATACAGTGCTTGTGGTTTATTGTTTAGTGCACTAGTTTATTATTATTGTTTACAACACAAAAGTAGTACTGTACTGGCACCAAAAGTTTGTACATTATTCAGTTGTATGCTTCACGTTTTACAACCTCTTTAAGTAAACATTTACTGATGTGTCGATTTATTTTTTTAAATTATCATTATTATTATTGTGAAAAAGGTACTCCGGCTGTTTTAATGGGTGCTGCTGGTAGCAATACACCCGTTCTTATTAGAAACAGTGAGCAAAACGGTCCAGTATCTAATACACCGTTGAGAAATCGTCTTAATATTAATCCAGCGGATGAAAATAATCTATATGGTCTTGGTGATCAAGATACTGCTGTGTTTTATGATAAAAATGGTGTGAAAACAAATCTACGTAAAAGCTTAGCTAACCTACCGGCACCAAAGAATAACTTTGAAATCTTTGTACCTGACGAAACAAACAATGATGATGTCGGTGAAAACGACAATGTTGATATGGATCAAATGGAGGAGGAAAGAGGAACAGCTTCGAAAATTCCAGACCAGTCAGATTTGGATAGACAGACTGAAAGAGAACGTGCTAAAGCTGCTGAATTGGAATGGTCTAAACGCAGTCAAGTTGTTCGACGATCTTTGCCAAGACCATCAGCTGTAAATCATACCATTTTGCGTAACATACCAGGATTAGCTAATCAACCACCCCAACAGGAGGCAAATATGACAGATCTGCAAAAGGTTTGATATCAAGTGATTATTTAACCTAATAGTAATATTACTACTATGCAATTATTTTCGTGTTCTGTGATATTGATATGTATGTATAGTGTATTGCTAAAGTCATACTTCATCACTCTCTATTTGTCAGACCTTTAAAAATACTGAGGTTATTGCTGGTTTTCACTACTGATCCGGGTGTATCGAATAAATGTTCTAGCCTGCCGTTATATGCATAAGGATGTGACGTTACTGTGAGGCAACCCAAATTGCCACACCTCACATCAGGACTTCAAGGTATAAGGGAGCACGACCATAAACAGAGAAAGTCATAACATAATCCCTGACAAGGTAGTGAGTACACATACTAAGTAGTTCCATACTGGGACGGAACAGTTGTTCAGTGCTCTCAGATTTCCAAAAGTTCTCCAACTGATATCAGTTTGTGGTGAATAGTAACTTGAAATCAATCACCTTCCCTCGCAGAAAACCCTTCAAACTGAGTTAATCAAAAGTCGGTAAAGCAGAGAGAAGAGAGGTTAAAGCAAATAACAATGTACGATATGACGACTAAGATGAAAGTAAACCTTGATGAAATCTATGCTAGTGCAAGCGATTTTGAAGTACACTACTGTAAATATCACACCAAAATATGTAACAATATAACTGTTCTCTACTTGATTTCAGACAAATAAAGAGAACTAGTAGGATGTTTGTACCAAGGTTTCATTTTTGCTTATATTCATTGGCAAGTTGTACATCCTTAACTTCTAAGAAAATCATGGCTAAGCACGTTATGCAATGTTAAACTCATCACCCAATAAATGTTTTAAATATTTACTAAGTAGTTGTTTCGAGGTCTATAAGGTTTTGTCTGACTGGTAAGCTGTTAGAAAAGTGTTCTAATACTTGTTCTCATGTTCTTGTGTGACAATGGATAAACTGTTTTCAGTCATCAACATGATATCTTATAATGTTAGTCTTCGAAGAGTCATAGGTAGTAGTTGCAAAGATAGCTGAAAAATTAACTTCGTTTATGCAATTGCGGTTGTACAGCTGTAGAGGATGATACCGCCGAAAACAAAGTTGTTTGCTTTTATAATACGTACTAGATGGGAACCAAATTGAATAAAGGGGACCTTGGTGACTTTGAAATAGGTTTTCTCATTAGTCGAAATTGGTTGAACAACTCTATCCACGACATTCGTAACAAGCATGGTCTGTATGGTATGCTGTAGTATGTATTTACAGGTAGAGCCTGATGAGACTTTAACGAAAATACGTATTCCTTCAAACTTTTATATTTTCAATATTCTGAATGTTAATAATCGTAACTGAACAACTGCTGAAACTCATTCGGCGCTGGATGAATTTATCTTACTAAGTGTTTCTCAACCGGTATGTATCCACAGCTACTCTAGAAATTGAACTTTAATTGTCTGCTGCGAGTGCGCTAGTCATTGAATTGTTATTCCAAACAAATTCTGATGTAACAGGTTATCGTCCGGTGTCACGTTTTAGTTCTGCCACAGTAACTTTTAAAGTTGTCTTCTCATTTGAAACTATACTGTTGCCTCAGATCAGTCATTAATGTGAATGTCACTAGAGAATTCCGCAGTAGAATCAAAAGTTCAAAGTATCCTCACTGACTTTTCTATCAATACTGAATTATCAAACGAATCACATTCAAATATCCCTTAAACCGTCTAGTAGTAAATACCAAGCATTGTTCATATCCATTCATAATGGTTTTTGTTGTTGAATTGTTTTCATTAGGCTGAAGAATTAATTAAACAAGAAATGGTAACAATGATGCACTATGATAATTTAAATAACCCACCACCTAATCAGCTGTTGGATGCGGCTAAGCAGACTGGTCCAAGTGGAGGCGCTGCTCCAGCTAGTCAACACAGACGTTATTTACAACAATTGAAAGCTACGCATGAAGGTTATTTAAAAGATTCTCCGTATGAACAATTCAATCCAGAGGATTTAAAACTGGTAAGTTGGTGAATAAAATTGTGTATCCTTTGTTTTCGAGCATTTTCTATGCCAGAATAGTGTATCATTTACTTGGAAAATAAATACCTGTATTTACTCTTTTTGTGCACTTTGAAATCACATTTATTTCTTAACCCAAACCTATGAAGGAAATATTCAAGTAATGTGTTAAAATTCCCTCTTCATATGCTCCATTCGGTCTGGAAAGCTACAATTTTATCACCTTTGTACATCATTGGAGAATCATCATTATATATCTACTGTCATGCATCAAAATTGGAGTTTTTTTGTTTTCTGGAAATGACTCTTACTTCTACTTTCTCAATACATATTTAGATAATCTAGTAATAAAGTATGTCACTATTGTAGTATATGCTACGTTGCATCTAGAGTTTCCTTTTACATCTCTAGCAACTCATAATAGTCAGTTGATACATACAAGGGTTTATATCCAGTTGTAGGCTTATACCGTCAAATATTGTTTATTTCCTACATGTTTTAAATAGTTTTGTTCTTTGCTTTGCATTACTATCTTATTTGTAAGTAGCTTAAATGTTTTTTCTACTTTGCCTGTTGACAATAGGCAGAGAGTTTACTCGAGGAGGAAATGCATGTGGTTCGGAATGGTATGGGACATGGTGAACTATCAGCTGAAGCTTATGCAAAAGTCTGGCATGAATGTCTGAGTCAAGTTCTATATCTACCAGCTCATCGACGTTACACACGAGCTAATCTGGTGACAAAACGTGATCGTATCGAATCTCATGAAAAGCGGTTAGATCAGCTTCGTCATCTTATGGCTGAAGAGGCTAAACGCGCAGCCAAATTGGAAAAAAAACTAAGGATCTTGCTAGGCGGTTACCAGGTAATGTGACGTACATGATACTTGTGCCATTTTGAAGTTGTTTTTGAAAATCCCTTTGAAGGTAATCATTTCACCTCGTGCATTTGATAAATCGTAGTATGGATTCTAAAGAATGTATAGTGTAGAATTTTTAGATCATGCAATTCTTCAGATTTTTAATTACTGCAAATATAAACGCTCAATGTCCTTATAAAGCCATTGGTCTTTGAATGAAGTTATAGACATGCTGTTTTTCATATGTATTTGTCTTTGAGTATTTAACAAAATAATAATTATTCAGTGTTCTTCGAGTTTCAGTTCTTGACTGTGGACATCTAATCATCAGTTAACATGACTGTACCGCTGTTTTTTTTTTCCAATGGAAAATATTCACATATTTGCTAATCAGTTTTAAATCATACATTAAATCATACACATAGAGTATGTTAGTGTATGAAAATCACAAGTATCTAGTCACAGTTATGTGCAGTCCATATTTCCTATGAAATATATATTGTCTGTTCTCACGCCTATGTATTTTTTCATATATTCTTCATTGTAGTCACGTGCGCAAACGTTGATGAAAGCCATCGAAGAAAGTGTAGACCAAATTGAACAAAGTCATATGGAGTTGACTACATATGAAAGGCTTCATGAACAGGAATTATGTGCTATCGCCAGACGTTCTGAGGTGAGCATTAAAAAGCAGTTTACACTATAGTTTTTTCGTACATTTGTCCACTTGAATTACTCTGACGTATTATGTGTTGTCCAGGTTTTAGAAGCTGACGTTGAACGGCAACAAAAGCGACATGCTGATCTTCAACGTGAATACGGAAGACTTATTCGAATTCGTGAAGAACGAGAGGCAGATGCTTTCTTGGCCAGTAATATAGATCTAATCGGTCGTGGTGACGGTGAAACATCAATTGTTGGTACAACTAATGCAACTTCAACTGCTGATCAAACTAATACCACTGATATATCCCAATTAAAAACAGTGTATGGAAGTAAGAATATGAAAACAGGTAAATGGATTGCAGTCACACAAGTTGAAGATGTTAATAACAACATCGATCATCCAGTGTTACCTGATGGGGAGATTGCTACGAATTCTATGTAAGTCTGTCAGTTTTTTTGTCGACATTCCTCTTTCTTTATTCCCTCGCTTCTTGTTTTTCTCCTCTTTCTGGGTGCTGTCTTCAAGCATAACACTTTCAAACGACATATACTAATAGTAAAGCTGTTTCCAACTTGTTAGTTTTACTTTACTTGTGAATAGAAGTTTGGCTTGCTTTGTTGCTATAGGGTTGAGCTCTAGTCAGTTAATTACTAACCTATTGGGTTAAGGGTTCAGTCCCACTCTATGTTCTTCAGTCTAAGCAACCACATAAATATTAGTTTTGTCTCAACCCAGTATAAAAACATACACAAGGCTGCTCATTATTATTATTATTATTATTATTATTATTATTATTATTATGTGTCCCACGGGTTCTTAGTGGAACATAGGGCTTCAGTAGCACGTCTCCATTGCACTCTGTTCTCTGCAGTCTTTTGAACCTGGCTCCACGATTACCCAGAAGCTTTCATTTCTTCCTCACACCATCTCCTCCATGTCACCCTCGGATGCCCAACTCGTCGTTTCCCCTTTGGGTTCTATTCAAGAGCCTGGTCTGGCGCGTGATGTCCCCAGTCGGTCTTCTCAGTGTATGCCCAATCCAATCCATCTCCACTTTCTTCCACTGCATATTTGTTGGGCGATAGGTTCTTACTTCGTTAGCTCGTTGCCAGCCTGCCAGAGTTCCTTGTTGCTTATTCTTTCTGGCCATCTAATCAATCTTCAGTATCGAGTGGGCGTAGGCGGTAGTTGTTGATGAATATCTGTATTTTGTTGGGAATGCTTTTCGTGACACCCCAAGTTTCTGAAGCATTACATAGAAGCACTGACTTGACGTTGGCGTTGAAAATCCGGATGTTGTTCACGCTTTGTGCTGAGTGCAGAAGATCTCCACTCTGGTATCAGGTTAATGAAGGCCTGTCTTGCTGTCTTTCCGATCGTGACTGGCTTTGACGTCCTCATCTATGCCACGTGTAGTTGAAACGATGCTGCCTAGGTAGTGAAGGAGGCTACTTTTTTTAAGTTTCTTCCTTTGGTAGTGATTGATGCTTGTTGTTGGTTGTGTATCTTCATCACCTCTGTCTTCTCTACATTCGTTTGTGGTCCCATCTTTTCTGTCTCTTCTGTCAACTTGTTGGTTTTCACCTATAGCTCTTCGAGTTTGTGTGACCTTAGACATAAATCATCATCAGTGAAATCCAATTCTTCTAGGTTCTTTTCCGCAGTCACGTGTATGCCTCTCTTCTCGCTCCTCATAGTTGTCTGTTGCATGATCCAGTCCAGTCCCGTCGACCACAACCAGGAAGATCATCAGTGATAGTAGGCAGCCTTGTCTTACCCCTGTCCTCACTTCAAAGGCATGACTGAGCTTTCCACTGTGAGTCACTCGGCATGTGGCGTCGTCATATAGCTGTTGAATGAGGTTGATAAAGGCTAGTGGCACTGAAACCGTAGTGTTGAAGCAGTTTCCAAATTACTTCTCCATCGAGGCTGTCGAAGACCTTTTCAAAGTGGATGAAGTTGAGGTAGGGTTGAGTTGACTGGCATTCTATGCTCTGTTCTATGATGTTGCGTGGCGTAGCGTTGCAATTTGGTCTGCACATCATTCGTTTTTCCTGAAGTCAGCCTGTTACAGTTGTAATCTTGAATCCAGCGCATCCTTTAGTCTCTCGAGGATGATGCGGCTTAATACTTTGCTTGGTGTGGACAAGAACATGATCCGCGCCGGTTCTTGTAGAGACTTAGGTTTCCCTTCTTTGGGAGTTTGACCAGGTAACTCTTCTTCCAGTCAGTTGGCAGGTGCCTTTCCTTCCTTCCAAACCTTCTGGAATAGTGGTGTGAACATGTCGGTTGCTGTTGTCTCTGCGTCTGTTTTCAGTGCTTCTGATGGGATTCCATCTGGTCCTGCTGCTTTCCCGGGTTTTAGCAACTTTGTGGCGTTCAGGACTTCGACTTTCCTTGGAGGGCTTGTGTTCACTTGTAGTTCTGTGGCCGCGGGTGGTTGCGGTGGTCGATTCAAAAGTTTTCCGAAGTGGTCAGCTCATCGTTTCCTTTGTTTCTCCTCTTTAGCGGTTACTAGATTTCCTTCACTATCATTGGTTTCATCTGTGTTGATCTCTCCCCTCCCAGATAGTAGCCTGGTTATTTGATAAAATGTTGTCAGGTCTCTGTCTCTCCTATCAGCAGCCTGTTCTGCTTCACTTGCCAGTGTTTTGTGGAAGTGTCTTTTGTCTTTGCGTGCAGTCTCCTTCACTTTTTGTCCAGTGTAGTGTTTTATAGGTTGTGTTCAGTTCCTCTTTTCGTTGTTCATCCCTACAGTGCACTGCATTGCACTGGTTTATCTTCTGCTTCACCATCTTCCTCTCTTCTATCAGCTTGGATGTGTCCGTCGAGATGAATTCCTTATCTCCTTTCTTCTTCCTTCCTAATACGGTTATGCAGGTTTCTTTCCATATAGCTTTCAAAGAGTTGCATTGTCCTTCGAAGCAGGTTTCCTCAGGGATGTTGTCTTGATGGCTGATGTGAAGATTTTTTGTGTTGTTTCGTCGTTCAGTTGCTGGGTGTTGAACTTAAACTGTGATCTATCATCACAAGCTTCTTTGAATGCTTTCAAGTTGATTTTGAAGGTAGGTTCCTTGCACCAGATGGTGAGTGGTATGAACCAGCTACATCTGCTCCTCTTCTTGATGTGATCTTATGTTCAATAGGCTGACTGCATCTCCACTTTCTTCACATTGAGATGAAGTCGATCTGATTTTTAGTGTGTCCTGGTGTCTGGTGAAATCCATGTTGCTCGCTTTGTGGATATTCTTGTGCTTGAACACAGTGCCTCACTCCAGTCACGAAGTCGTTGAATGCGCAGAGTTGTGCAAACAATTCTGCATTCTCGTTCATCTCACCGAGCACTTCTCGACCCATGGTTAGTCGTCTTCATGTGTTGTCTTCTCCGAGTTTTGGCATTCATGTCGCCCATTATAATTTTGATGTTGCCAACTGTGGTGAGGTCTCGTCCATTGATGATTTCAGTTGTTTGTAGAATTCCTCCTCCTTCTTCTTTTGATGTGCATTATTTGTAGGTGCGTAGCGTAGTGTAGTGTAGCGTAGGATTGTATGATTGTGACTTTCCTTCCTTTTGAGTTGAATCTTGCTGTGATGATGGTGATGGTGGAGGAGGAGATTTGTTCCTACTGCATGAGAGAGAGAGAGAGAGAGAGCCATTTATGCTGTTGGGGACATGATGATAGCCAGTGGAAAACTTAGTGTGCTTGTGGTTGTCGTGTGGGTGAGAATATCGAAGTAGATTGTTGACTGTGAAGTTGACAGTTTGGAGAGTTCACTTGCATTGCATCCGGTTTCGCGGATTGCTAGCACTTCAATGCTATCCCTTCTCATCTCTTTTTCAATCTGGGCAGCCTTGCCAGGCAGCTTCAAACATGGTGTGGACATTCCATATCCCTATGTTTACTTTCGCTTTGATCGAGAGAAGGGAATACACATCTGGCATATCTAAGCATCCGTTTTGGTGACTTTATAGATCTTATTGAAGAATCCTATAACTGCATGGATTGGTGCTATATTTGAGACAAACTATCGCGAAGTTTCTTCAGTTTTACTCTTACTTCAGCTAACATGGTACTTAATGTAGACCTGACAAACATGCATTGATCACCTCAACCAGCAAATGTTAGCAATCTAATCAGTGTAATCACTCTTAACATCAATATATTGCTATGTCAGTATATCCGTTTCGAAATCCGCTCACCTACATAGGTTTGGACAACCAGGTCATTGGCCCTCATACAGTAAGTGTGGCTCATTGTTTACTGTGCGGATGTGCACAAAGTTTCTGAGTGAACTTCGTTTTTTTTTAAATATTTCCATTACATACTGACGATGCAAGGAGTTTATTGTATATTGTCCGCCTTCAATAGGCAGATTTTGCGCTAGGCCTGTTAATAGCTACTCCGATATCCAACCTGTACAAATATACTTGCTTGCTATGTTGGATGAAGAGGTTTATAAATGAACAAGATTTTGAAAGCATCCTATTTATTTTCAGTCCAAAGGTTTTTTTCAAGATACACTTTAATGTTTGTCATTTTATGACACTATTTCTGTTAAAAATTGTCTAAAATGTCTCACTTCATATCATGCACTGTACTCAGACTCATAACATCTTTCACATCAGGAATACTCACACCGAATACGAATAATGTTAAAGCGGTATTAGTAATTGAACAGAAAAATATTCAAGCAACATTGTAATATGTAAAGCTGCATACAAATTGAAGCATTTTACAGCTAACCGTCTGTATCCATACAAGCTTGGCAACAATGTTGTATATATCTCCATTTCACTTTGATTGAAGAATTATCCATTTCGTTATGCACATCAATATCAAGAAAACTAGTTACATAAGTGGATCGTTATCTGTCTCAACGGAAACTGTTGAGAGTGAATTCAGAGCCAAACCCTTATTTATTACTAAGTGGTAAAACACAATTCGTTTAGCCTGTTTTCTATATTTTAGCAATCAAGTATCTCATTATTATGTTGGGCAATAGGATCACTCAATGATATTAAATCTCGGAAACCTTTCGCAACCAGTCGTGTTACTTCGAAGTTTCGAGGAAAAGTATGTGAACCTACCTGTAAATATCAAATTGGTTGAAAAGGTAAAATCAGTAGGATATTATCTTCCAGAAAAGCCCAAAAATAGTCAAGGTCATTGTAAATTTATTTAAATCGGTGCAGTTTGTACATATTCTGACATCGCAATACACTGGTCATTTTACCATCTTTCCCCCTTACTGAGAAACTGAGCGACCATCAAGGGTAAAATCTGAGAGTTGTTGTTCAAGAGTTTACGCATATTTAACCAGGTATTTATCACTTATTTGTAATCGTATTTGAAAATGTTCCCTGTTGGACAATATATTTACTTCATTGTTGAATCGATAATTACTTCATTCTACCAACACATGGAATTTTACTTAGTTAATTCTATCATTATTAACTATGCTACAGATATATTTATAGTTGCTGTAGTAACTCTGATGCATGCTTTGATGCTCCACATGCTGTTCCTCTGTAAGGTATGTATTTGTATGATAAGTATTCACAACATTAGGATTGACTGAATCTGTCCAACTTTTCTATTTTCAGCCTCAATTCAAGCCATCTAACAGAAAGTGATGACGGTGATATTACTAGTAATAATGTGTCGCCTACGAATGGTGAAATATCCTCTGATTCAGAATTGGCAAATGTGAATATGATGGAATCAACATTGCAACAAACAATTAGTTCACACTGATTTTCTTCTGTTTTATATAATTCTAATTTGTTTTCCTATCTACAAACAAACATTTTGTCTACCTTCTTTTTCTTTCTTTCCCTATCTCTCTTACAATGAAACAGTTTTTGTATGCATATTTTACACCTTCATCTGTTATCTTAGTTTGGTTTCGCGTTTGTAGATTCTTAGCTGTCAAAGTTGATTATCATTATTATTATGATATTTACCACAAATAGCTTTGTGTCTTGAGTAGACATACTAAAAGAACTATTGGCTATACTTTATCTAACTGTCACTTTCACTGCTACTACTCTGTTCAGTTTTATTTGTAAAAAAAATTCTCATATTATGATTGCAGTTCAACTGTCAAAGAAAAATGTAATGTGATATACACACTTCTTGAATTCTTCTCCATTGGATTGTATGCCAGCTAACCAGAGCAGATAGTGATGACTTATACATAATTATTGTAAGCTGATAGAATCCGATAAATGTAAGTAAGGATGAAGTCCTTAAGAATAAGTTATTCAAGTGTTATGTGAAAAGGAAGCTTCGAATCCAAAGCTTCAACGTTTTATTGCGTCTTTTTTAAACTTGGCAAATGAAAGACAACAAAAATATACAATGAAAGTTTACATTCTTAGAGTTTGTTATAAAATTCCAGTTAATTACATCATTATACACGCATATCAATGATGATTTTGATATGATTACCGACTTCACTTTTTGTTTCATGTTTTTTTCTTTTCTTCAAATGATGGAATAGCGAAGAAATCCTGTGGCATTCTTATAGTGATAATAATATTGTATTTAGTAAAATGGGATCTTCTTACTCATGATTCGTGTACAAGAATCAGATCTGTCCCACTATGGAACGTTTCTGGGTATTTTTTAAATTTATGCCTATCACTTTAAAGGATGAGAGTGACATCAGTTCAGCTTTCCCCGTCCAATTTTCAATAAATGCCAAATCAAATCCAAAGCTATAAGTTAAAAATAACATGCGGCGTTGGCTTTTGATTGTTAGCTTTCTTTTACCTATAGGATTCTGTATAATGTAGATAGAAGAGAGTCTTTTTGATCATCTTTAACTCACATTTACACTTATTGGTTGCGATCAGTTAGTCAAGAAAGTACTCGTGTATACACTTATTTATACTCATCTTTGGTTTCAGATGCTTCAAAGAAACCATGGGTGTAGCATTGTTGTGTATCAGTATAGTGATTCACAGTGCATAAAATCGCATTTGGTTGCTGAGATATACTCATTTAGGCAAAGGGAATTAAGTGGTCAAACATATTGACTGGGTTACATACCTGTGGCATTGGACTGGTGGACTATCGAATACCGCTTGGCTTTGACTGATAATCTTCACCTGCCTTCAGAACAATATACTGTTCTATGACCCTTCTTACCTTTTCCACTTATATCCTAATTGCAAATGACTTTAATACTTTCCTAGTTTTGTATATTTTCACTCCGAATTGAGCAGTATGTTGAGTGAAACATATCTCTGCTATGTGAAACTCTGCATTGCAATTTCTGTGTGTGATAGAATTACTAACAATGATTGACCTTCTACAGGATCGTATTCATAACAGGGAAGTTAAGGCCTTCATCTTTCTATGGTTTGCCAGAAAGCTGTGTTGGATGGTGTTGAAATGAAAAACAGTTACCCTTGTATGTAAATTACTACACTGTGATAGTGGTCTGAGGGCGAAGTCGTGCTGCTGATTGGATGAAATGTGATACCAGTAAGGTATTTCCCAGTAGTGTTACACTGATGCTGCCTTCCCAATGAGAATGCGGCGATTAAAAAAGTCGGGCCCCCAGAATAACATTCAACCCTGCCCCACGGTCTTCCGGTCCCAGCGGTATGGGCTCTATTTGGCGTTAGAACAACCAAACCTTAAAACAACAACCCAGAAAAAGGTTGTGTGTGACTAGCCTCAAACAGTTGTCCCTTGGGCTCTGCGGATACGAAAATATTTCTCTCTTTCAGATACCTTAAGGAGAAATAGCCTCCCACGGTGTGGGTGACCTGGAGATGTCCACCACCTGCACGTTTCCAGTCCATCTACTGGTAAAATATATGCTTCCTGCTCATAGCCATAAATCTTATGATCTCAACTGAATCTGTAATATTTCCTTTCTCCATATATACACACACACATTGAATTAGAAGGAGAACTCTGATTTAAATCTAGGTCAAAATTCTTTTTTTAGTTTATTTGCACTTTTACTGTTATTTTGAACATTTTCACGTGACCTTTCTATCGGTCATCCCAATTACGAAATCAGTTTAATTGCATACATCTCAGATTGTAGCTGAATTTTCTTAAGAAAGCAAATAAATGATTTTTAAGTTCTTATTACTGTTTTATAATTCCATATTTATTGTTAAGACAGTAATATGGAATTGAAAATAAATTCTCCAAGGTTTCAATAGATACCTATATTACTATTGGGTAAGCTATTCAATTGTATACACTTGTCGTTTCGAAGTTAGTTACACCAGGAAAAGCATGACGATAATATCTCTAAGTACGACAACCAGTGATGCCGGTTTGAACATGACATTTAATAAATTTTCTGTTAGTGAGCATATAAAGTAAGCTTACAGTTTCGTGTTATCTACCTTCAAAAATCATTCCTTTACGATAACCATGCGAAGAAAGAGATTGTACATACTTCTTTTGAACACAATTAAGGCTTGAACTTTTGGCCTATTAATGTTTCAGTTATGCGCAGTCTTAACCTTACTTTTTCCGAGTGGTTTGGTCGCACTTTGTACAAAATTTTGAAAGACTTGCCAGAAGGAACCAAGTGTTGTGAGTTTACTCAATGTCGTGTTGCAGAGCTGAAGATGCCTTTCTGTTCTTTCTTTGTCAGCTGCAATGAAGAATGTTCACAAAGGTATTTCACAAGCGGCTACATAATACATACACGTATATGTGCCTTAATACTTTAGCTGACCCTTCTCATACAGACAGAAAAATACGTTTCTAAGACTGGCAGCAAAAGATATTTTGTTTATGGATTTTGATAGCAACTTCCTATGGATATCGCCACATTATTCCCTCGAATTCGATGTTCAGTGGTAAAATCTTCGGAGCAATATGTGAGCATCCCATGATGCCTTTCGACACTAAACTCTTATCTATGAATTTCAGTTGATACCCACTTTTTTCATCGGGATTTTTCGCCAGATCTTTAGTTCATCATCGATGATATCCTCTGCGCATATTTTTCATATTCCTGAAGATAGTGAGTCGATATGATTTTCTTTCTGCTTAAAGATACATAGATTTTAAAAATTAATAAACTGTCCATTTCAAGTGGACTTTCTGGAAGTAGATATTTAACTGAATGATCATCTTTTCTTTAGAGCTGAACATCATAAATAATAGACATATATGTAGCTTGCTGATTATTTTGAACAACTTTGGGTTTTATAGGCCTGTCAAAAATCAGTCAACTAAGAGGGATTCCAGGGGCGAATCCATAGTCACACCATCTATCTGTGTTGTAGATTTGGTTTTGAAATCTGAAGTGTATTGAAAGTATATCTAAGAAGAAGTTCTTTTGAGTAGTGATTCAGGATACCAATGTTTATGTCATGGGACCAAGTGGAGTCAAACAGAAAACAAGTGGTTTCTGTGGTTAGACATTTGTAAACAGAAAGAAGATGTCCAGAGAAATCATCCTCTTCCCTGACATACTGAAACTCTTGATTATTAACATACAGGTTTTTCAAAGATAATGGATAGTCTTAAGGACGTTACACAGATAGATATATAACATTTTAGATTTCTGAACCTATGCAAAATCTAATGTTCTCGCATTCCCTGAGGTTGTCTACTCAGTTTAATCAGAAACATCAACAGGGATGTTCGTTCCATGTACTGCACTATGTGTTTATTATTAATACTACGGGACTGAAATTCTCACATTCAGATTAATGCCAGTTTTACAGTACAGAGAATCTACAGTAATGTATTTATATTAGAAAGAGCAGCTGGAAAGTACTGGTATGAAATTACTATCTGTGTTTGCAGTTATCTAATTCTTTTCAAATAATCAAAGTGAACAAATCAATGAAAATATGCAGGAACTAGATTTATTCCTCTGTTTTGATGAATGATATTTGATCCTAAAAGATATAACCTAATTATTTTCCGCTTTTTTTGCGTTCTTGGTGTTTTTCTCTACTTCCATGGGTTACCTTTTTATTTACTGTTCTCTAGATACCAAAATTCCTTTTAATGGTTCTTTTTTCTGTTTTTTATATGTGATTCACTTTCTCTGTATCAAGGTCATTGTGACTGCTCACACAACCATTGAACTCCATGAATGTTCATAGACTTCATTTGACGTGGATCTCTATACTTCAAGTGTTATATTTTTTCCCTTCGATATTAGTTGCACAGCAGTGGAAAGGAATTCGTTACTAATACATCAGAGTTACCAGATTTTATATCAAGAACTTCTCACTGTTCTCTCGTTTTACATGGGAATCAGTATGGTAACGATTTACTTAACAAGTCATACTTTAAAACTGTGCGTACGCCATGTCAGACTAATTGTTCTGGCTCATAGAGATGATATTTTATCAATAGCAAGGAATTTTCAGTTTGACCATCTGATTTGGCAGACTCGTATTATTGATATTGGGTGATGACTGAAGGTGAAAGGAAAATTTATGTTTTGACATGATTTGATCCAGTGGTCTCCAGGTTACTGCCTGATGCTCTACTAAGTAAGCTAGAAATCAACATGGCAATCAACCAAAATGTTTGGTGATTCATGTGGAATTAATATCTGGTCAGCGGCTGAATCCCGTAAATGGTGTGAATCCTACTGCAACTCATATTTTCATTTCACCTTAACTTATTATCCAGTATCAGAGAATTTATTTATAGACATAAATGCTGAACGTATTAGTTAAACATAAAAAGTGTTTTAATAAAAAGAAAATGCAGAACTAGGCTTATTGTACTGTAGATGCATATTTTATTATGAATGATATCGGTTGTTTCAGTGGATATAAAATATCATTTCGAAACTAAAATACACGATCAAATTAGTTTGGTAAATTTCACTTGTCATACGATTTAAATCGTGTTTCACAGCTAAAGGTCTAAGTGAGCCTAATACTGACTGAGTTGAAGAACAAAGGTCACAATGAATAAATGATCTTGAATATCCAATCAGAATGCAGTGAAACCGACTTTAAAAATGTAATGTTACAATTTGGATTTGAAAAAAGTATGTATGTTACGTAGTGTACGTCTAGACTAAACATTGAATGACAGTATCTCAACTTTGTATGAGGGTATCTACAATGATGAAGTAGCCTCATCATTCTTATGAACACAAATATCACCATTACAGTAACATAATTCAGGCCTTTCAATCATTTCGTGATCGATCAAAGTACATCATTCATTGTTGGCTAACCCATAAGTGATTATTGATTATTCAGGGTTGTTTTCTCTCTTATTGACAATTTTACGTATTCTTCAACTTGATCAGTTTTGCAGTCGTCGTAACAGTTAATAATTCTATCTGGGAAAACGAACACACAAAAACCTCCAGTTGACCGGTCCCGAATAAGGTGAGATCCACATCCTGGAATCAACTGCTACCTACTATTGAGTATTTAATGTATCAAACTAGAGAGTTATCTAACAGTATAATGAAAATGTTCAGAACTGTACGTCAAGAACCTATATGCGGTCAATCCAGGACAGTAAGGTCTCACATGTTACCATACGGTCAGTCGTTGAAAATCCTAGTGTCCACCTTTTAGTGAACCCAGAAACGAGCAACAAGAAAACTTAGTTTTCTGTTAAATATAACCGCCAATGTAAAAACAAGACAACAGAATGTTTACGAAAATAGAAACCTAATCAGAAAGTTAGTAACCACAGTGAAATATCAATGAAAAATTTGTGCATTGTGGTAATAATCAGCCTATTACAAATATAACCAAAAATAAGATGATTTAGAAACAGTCTTTTTGGTCTAATATACTACAAAGTTAGTCTCCGCAACATGATTCCATCAATATGATGACGACAAAACTTCAAAAGTAGTACTGTTTAGTAGATTATTAATGCGTTCAAGGAGAGGAAGCGAGTTTCCTGTTACATTCGACAAAACAACCTATCTCACTTGTTCGTAATTATTGGTGAAAAGAAACATAACATTGGCGATGCAAACTAAAGCAAATTCCCCCTAAATGGAGAGTACAAAGTTGTATTGTTAACTAATTTCAACTATTCAAACAGACAAAACTTATTTTTACGGATATCAAGGGAGATATACAAGGTAAATGAAGTGATAGAAAGAAACATTAATTTTAATTTAATGGTTTATAGGAAAATATTTGCTCAGTCTATGGAATCTTTTTCATCTTCAATCATTCCACAGTATAACCCGATGTGATCAGTGGCCATTAGTTCCTACACTTGACTTGTTACTTACTTACAAAATGTCATAACAGGAAGTTGTTAGTCAGATATTAAGGTAAATACTTAGAACCACATTGTCCACAAGAAAACCAGTGATAAACGGGATAGATATGATCTGTTTTATGGGCTGTGAGAAGCATATGAACATAGATATCAGCCATGTTACCACAAATAAATGCATTTTCAATAATAAACCTCCTATGGAAAGTACTTTTGGGGATCATAGCATCATCAGGAAGGTCTTACGTAACCACTCAATGGCTGTCTAAAGAGTTACAGTCTGGAAATAATATGTATCTTATGCTGAAACATACCTTTTGTAGGCATTTTGATTTAACACTGGGCAAGTAATCGTGTCAGTGACGAAGCGTTTAATAGGAATCTCGTTTATTAGCACAACCGTACTCATTATTGTCATCTACTTTGCTACGATAAAGTGAGATCTACATTTCGCGTTTATTAACTAATTATTATATGAAAACATTTATGCTTATTCATATTACAGAGTTTTTTAACGCCATCTCAAATACCGTATAACTGTGCTGTGGATCACGAGTACAGATATTATGTGATGTCACATAAACTAATGCTAATGTATAATTTCAGTTTGGAAAGAAAATCCTTAAACTAAGTTATCAACCATAGCAGTTTCAAAAAAACCGTTTAAACCAGTTGCGTACCTTTTCATTTTAGTATTTTTGACTGGATAGAATCATGAATACATCTGTCTATGCTATTATTGGGGAAATTACCTCATGCATGCTTCGATAGTCCTTCGCATTGCAAATGACTAGTCGAAACTGAAGATTAAGTTCATTGGTCAGCAAATGAGCTATTGCCTTTATCTGCTGGGAAGAATTTCTGAAAGTTATTTCTGGGTATATAGAGTGTTTAAATACCATAAAACTAATTAGTAAATTTTAGTAGTGCACATTAACGCTTTAAATCTTAGACTATCATTTCATGAATGTAGGTGAAATAAAGTACCAAAATGGTTGCTTCATCCAACAAATTTATCAGCTGGTTTGTTGCTTTGGATTTACAAAACTACATTTCTACGTCTGTTTAGATTTTTTAAAAATACTGTAAGCTTACTGAACACTATGATAAGGCACTGTGTTACTTGTCAATAATCTGTATGGTGTCCATTTCATGTTGTAACGTTAACACTGAAAGTGTTTATTTCTTTACTTACACATTTTTTGTCAGGATGCTTCTTGGTAACTTGTTTTAAATTTAATTGCACGTGATACACTATCTGACATTTACCATTCACAACTTTGTATTTGTTGTCTGGCACTGGTGAACCAAGGCTGTTTGGATTAATAGGAAAACGTGAGGAAAGAGATTTGAGCTTATGTGTGCAACATTATAGTCATGTTCACTACCTCTAAGTACTTCTTGACGAAATAAAATTAGGGATGAACTTCATTGCTGTTTAAATGGTGCTTAGCAGGTGATTTTGACCTGTTATCTATTTTACCCTAGACTGACTGTTAGAAATGCGTGTTCAAAGTTGTAAGACAGTAACTTTTTATTTTATCTGTTTGACGAAGAGGAAAGCAAGTTTTCATTACTTTTTATGACATCCTAGTTAAATCTCTTGTGTAACTGACAATATTCTGATGTTAGTTGGTTGGAGGCAATCGTCAGGATGCCCTCGACGGAATTGATGTCCCGCCTGAGATTCGAACCCGCGTCACCCTGTGTTGTAGTCAGACCTCCTGTAAGACTGGCTCGCGTGTATTGACCAGTCAACACATGACAATATTCTGAGAACTGATTAGTTATAATAAATTTATATTAGAGACAAAGGAACAACTGTATAGAATTTCTCGTGATAGTGGATTTTGTTCATGTATATTGTATGAGGCATGATTGCTGAGAGGGTTTCGAACATGCAATCTATAGGTTGAAAGTCAAATATGTAAAGGTCACAGGGAACAGTGAACAGACTATCATAATATAAAAAAATACTACATAATCTAACAAATAAACAAAACTTCTTGATCGCCTAACCTGAAAATATAAAAAATTGAGACCTGAAGCAGGATTTTTGATCATTACTTTAGCTTAACTTACGAAATACGGCACAATAATTGTTTAAAATAGGAGAATAATATGTATGAATTCAAGTGAACATTTGTAGCCAGTCATTACAAAGTCAACATGCTTTCTACTGTCAGTCCTTAAACAGCGCTGGCACACGTATTACTTACTATTTATCAGTAGTGTAATTTTTCTTGATGAATTTTGTGACGACCAGTAGGGCTGAACTTCAATTAGAATAGCTTCAATATTTAAGAATTTTTCACTTGATAATAGGAATTTAAAAAGTTACCGTCCAAGTACTGTCTTCCGAAACTGGCGAACTTAAACCATGGTTATTATTATGAATACTAACTAAATAAAACAAAATGTAATTCAGAGAAGAAATTGTTCTTTTTCGATGATATTATTTTCTAAAGTTGTATAAATATCACAAACATATAATAGTCTATTATTAAACAATATAGTATAGTTGCGTCATTAAGCTGGTGCTAGAGACCGAAATCGAGAATGGAAAGTAGGTGAATAATAATATTTTAGACAATAGAAACAATGAGAAAGTTAAGGAGTTTAATAAGCTGAAAATTGTTGGTAGGTGTGAAATGCAAAGATTGAGTATCCACTTGATAGATATAGAGAAGGCAAAGAAAGAAACAAGGGTCATAATGAAGGCTATAATAGTAAACTGACTAATTATACTGAAATCGATAGAAATCATGAAAGTGTTAAGTCCATGATAAGATAAAAGACTAAACATACTTCCTCTGTACACAGAGATCAGGCTTGAACTGATGAATTGTCAGTGCTTCTGCTGTGTACAACTGTCCAGAGCGCACTCCTTTTCAACTATTACCTTTGACTGTATAAATAACACTAAAGGAGGACTCTGGTGGAGCTATATGTACAGAGTTGACTAAATCTTCAAGAACTGAACTGTTAATTTACATTCTTCCCTCAACAGTCATGCAGGATAGTGTTCATGGATACGTCCGGAATATATGCACCTTTTGTGGTCTATATAACTAGCTCCTTAGGAGCATGCAATTATGTAGATACACATTGAGGTGACCCAAAGCGGGAACTTTCCTTAACACACCCCTGGAACCAATTACTGATTAAAGAAACTGATCTGTAGCTTCTCAGAAAAGTGTATCTTCTTCAGCTGTTTGAAAAGCCGATTCTTCAGGACCTCTACTGCCTTATCACCTTTGAAACAAACGTTCATAAAGAAAGTTTCCTTTAAAGCTATGAGTACTTACCTCTATTTCTGTTTCAATTTCAAGTTTTTCTCAATAACTCTGGAAGGGTATCCATTTTGTATGAGAATTTACCGTAGTTTGTACACTTAATCTTCGATAGTATCACTCGAGCAGAATCTTCTTATTCTTCATGACAAAGAATAAATCACCGTGACAAAAATAGCAAATTAAGCTTCTTTATTTTGTAAAAATCTGCCTTTCTTGCCGAAACACAGAAACCTAATTGGTTATTTCAATTGTTGCTAGGGTGACCTTTAAAGTCACTCAAAACTTACCACCCTAGACGAAATATCGAGACCAGACTGGTTATTTTAGTAGTTGGTAGGCTGGCCCTTAAGTCAGTCTCTCTATCAGGGTCACGTGATGGCTGTTCTAAGTCACCGTTTATACTATCACACTACCTATGACTGTCCCACTATTACGAGTTATCGACTGAAATGAACACAGAGAGTATCAAAACCATTGTAGCAATTATTTTTTTCTAGTACTGTGATGCTCTTTCCAGCCAAACAGCATGTCTAAAACGAGTGTCTCTAAAGTATCTAGCAACGACTAAAACAGTCAATTAATTCTCTATTTCGGCCAGAAAGAGTTTTTCGCGAAATATGCAAAGCCGATTGGATATTTCGGGTGGCATTAAAAGCCGCTCCAGCAACTACTGTAATACCCTGAACTGTAAAAGCCAGCCTAGCAACTGATGAGACTGTCAATTACACTCATCTATTTGTGGGAAAGTACTTTCCCAGGCGAAATAGCGAAGTCTGATTGGTCTACTAAACAGCTGCTAGGATGGCCTTCAAAGTCAATCCAAATTCCACCTAACTTCTTTGGTTTGTTATACGTATGCAGATGGAATTCGGCCGAAATTAAGTTAAACAATTTTTCATGACTAAAGTTAGTAATTTCAACGTATCTGTCGGAATTGGCAGATTATGGGCTGGTATCGTCACTGCTGTTATCATAATATACATATATTACAGCATAGAGATCCTTGCCTAACTGAATTGGTGAGATGAGTAGTGAGTGGCCGCAAAAGCCTGAATATTGACACGAAGACCAAGTAAATACTGAAGTGGCATCAGAAGATTAAGTGATTGGCCAGAAAACTTATTTCGTAAACCAAAATACTAGTCATATTCAGTGATGGTGACTAAGTTTAACCAAAAATTCTGGAGAGCAGCAGCATCCGAAGGAACGGGTTCATAAACATTGCTATAGCATTCTACTGACTGAACCACGCGAACAAAGTGCTGCGCTGACCTGAAAATCCTTTCACTCCTGTGGTACTGAAGCTATTTGTCACACGAATCAGAGATACCTGGATGTCCATGTTTTATGAACATGATTACCCAATCAGGTCTTCATGTTACAAACCTAAATAATCTGAGTTAGAGAGAGGCAGCTGGTCATCTAAGTGATTTCGGTGGAAGTAATTAATTTCAAAGCAGTTCTCATAGTGGATTAACATTTGATCGAAAACTGTTGGAAACCAATGAATATTTCACAGCTATTTACTTTTTGTCTTGTACCTTCCAGTGGCGTGTACCATCGTACCATAAGATATCAAGCTCCGATGTTTGCCTTCAGCACCTTGAAAAGTAATGATTCTTATTTTCTAACTTATATCAATTCTAGGTACTACCAAACCATAATCCAGTTTCACCGTTGGACTTCTGACCTTACTGTTGACAAAATAAATGCAGTAGCCAAAGGTTTTATTTATAATTTCGGTAAATCTACCTTGAAGCTGGGTGGAAAACTCATTAGCTTCGTAGTAATTATCATCACTGACTGATATCAGGATCAGGACTAATGACGATCATACTATAGTAAACACCTATTTCGTTTTCGTCACAAATTTATTATCAAAGTTTTCCTTGGCTGTTTAGGTCTAATTACATACTTAAGAATCATGAAGATTGTCTTCATATCCTATGACTTAACGCTAAACTAAAGCTATCAATATCTATTTCTAAAGTTTTCCAGTGCTCACCAATTTTCTTTAATTACTCAAGTGATATGCATACTTTTTCCCTAAAAACACTAACCTAGAGGAAATCCTAGTTTTTAAAATGCTTTTTTTCCGTTTTAATCAATATAACGTTTTTCCATTTCCAGTATTTATCCTTCTTCCTCTCTCTCTATCTCTCTCTCACTCTACTCTGGGAAATGTATCGATTTCTTTATCTTCTTTAAGACATAAATAGTTGTTTTTCTAGTCTACTTTACAGAGTATATTCGAATACATTGTTCGTAAGATGTGTCTAAATTTGACAAGATAATTAAGCCGTCAGACACTATTATCAACCATCTCACACTTGTTATGAATTATTACGAAGCATGCTAAATTCAGCTTATTGGACCATTCAGAACTATTCATTCATAATAATTTAGTTGATTGTAGCTAGCACAGGAATCCAGGACGCGTATTCCGTCCTATTTCAGACTTACTCGTCAGTTGGATGTTCCTGCACCCCATTGATTATAGCTGTTCCCACCGAGACTTGAACTTCGTACCCGACGTTACAAACACTAAATCGGTATCCACTGTGCCAGAGACGTACGATAGCTACTTCTTGTACAACGCGTAGTAGTTATTACTACTTATTGATATACTTGCAATTCTTCGTTGTTTTATTGAATCGCATTGTTCGACCTTTATTGACATATGGGCTTCTTTGCAGATGACTCGATATTACCTGAATGTCAGTTATGGTAATTTAGTAGGTTGTGGCTAGCAGAGGAATCCACGACTCAATGTCAATTACGAGTATATCAATAAATAGTAATATTCATTCATAGGTTAAAAAGACTTCATTTATTAGTGCCGACGATAAATAGACATAGATGAAATAGACACCATTTCTCCACACTGATTCTAGTAAAAAAAAACACATCATGAATGCATTTGACACATAGAAGGCTGCTTCAAAAGTCGTAAAATAACAGTACCTCCCCCCCCCACCCCCAAGAAGAGGTTCACAGAAAAATTAACAACATAACCATGAAAAATACATGCTATACAAAAAGCAGTTAGCAACAAAGTAGCCGAAAGCGAGTGAACAAAAGAAAGACAACAATGTGATTGGAACAAAAACATGACAAACTGAAGATAAAAGAGAATCAAAACCTAGGCAAAAAAAAAAAACGTAAAATTAAGAAACATCATACAACAAGAAATGAATCTAACTATAATAATGGTGGATAGTGGCTAACAGTGGGATCTTGGATGCTAATATCGTTCTATTTGGGACTCGTCACTTAGGTGCACCTGCCTCCGAGTGAGCGATGTTAGTCCCAACGTGATTCAAACTCGAAACTGATCGATACAAACGCAAAAGCCTAATCCACTAAACAACCAAGACACGTTATCCAGTTCTTCTGTGACGTGAACAGTTTTAGTATAATTGGTTTTATATTATACCGTCGTCGACTGCACCGATTTTATCCGTCTATGTTGGCATATGGGCTCCTGTGTGGATGCACTGATAAAAAATATGGTTCAGTCATATTAATGGTGCAGTTTATATGCCCACAGAAGCCGAAAAATTTGCTCCAATCAACGACGGCCTAGTATAAAAACAAATATACTGAGAGAATAAACATAGCTAAACAAGTGGCAAAAGTGACTCGGTGGCGTAGTGGAAAAAGCAAGTGCGATTCAAGCAATCGGTCACAAATCAAATGGTAGGCGGAAACAGCATGTAAAAACAAAAGGCAGTGATATCCACATAATGAAATCCAAATAGCAAGACATTGTGAACCGAGTTACCACTGATAAATAAAAACCAAAATCCACATAATTCCCAAAAAAGGAAAACATACGAACAGGTGAAAAAAAACAAAAGAAACACACGAAAGACTCGTGTTGAAAAAGACAAAAAGGAGCAAAAAAATCACAAAAAAACGAATGCCAAAGAGAACAATTAAAAACTCACCTGCATACACAAGCAACAACTGATCCAGTCGTCACACATCAATTATCAACGCCAACTCATTCCCGTCTGTTTGACGTGTGAAGTCGAAGATGAACACTGTGTCGTGTACTATACTGACTAAATGATCATCCTCCAGTGCATTGTGACACCGGCATCATCATTCGAATTCATCCATGATTCTCACCTCACAACATCAGCTTGCATTGTCAACAATCGGTTCAGTTGCAGGGGGATCGATCATCTCAAAACGGTGGAATACTTGACCAATGTTTGTGTGACCTGATGCTGACTCAGATGGCATTCGTCATTTGTAGACATTTCTCCTGTGTCACAATTCATCATCTCCCTTCTCTCCCCAATTCATAGGATTTGCACAGTCTGTGGAGTGAGACGATGATTGTGTTCGAGAGCAGGTATCATTGGGTGTGTTTCGTTGCAGGGGATGCATATGAGGTGGTGGAGTTCGTGAGTCGATTGTAACAATCACCAGTTTGCATGTGAGATTCAACTAAACTTTATTGACATCCAATCACTTACTAGTTCGGCTCAAACTTAACTGACCAGTGAGGTGATCGCTCGTACACAAGGTAATCTGAAACAATACAAAAGCCCATAACTGTCTAGATATTATAAAATTAATTCTTATCATGTGTGAATATTATTAAACTTTCGTCAGAGGCATGATACTAGATGAAGAAACATCGGCCAATTGGCTTTCCTTCTCAGCAGCTCATCGTGAGTAACTATAGCGTCACACACCTCCCCATAATCAATAGCCTAGGGTTTGACGACTTTCGACATTGATGCTGACCTTGATAATTTAACTGGACTCGCTAACCTGAAGGCACCCGGTCAAGCATCCTCGCCATTTGGCACGCTGTCGTGTTACGTTGCATTGCTCGTATTCGACTCTCTAGCCAGTCAGTTGGAACGCATCGGTATTTTGGCATAACCATCCAAATAAACTATTCCATCCGACTACGATACCGTGTTCTTCCTTGGAATCGTATTCTTGGGTATATAAAAAGTCCGACTAATTAGTGATTGGTACTTGTGTCTGTCAAGTTCGCACTAGGACAAATCCTAAAAAGTGATTGGATGTGAAAAAAGTTTAGTTGAATCTCACATGCAAACTGGTGGTTGTTACAATCGACTCACGAACTCCACCACCTCATATGCATCCCCTGCAACGAAACACACCCAATGATACCTGCTCTCGAACACAATCATCGTCTCACTCCACAGACTGTGCAAATCCTATGAATTGGGGAGAGAAGGGAGATGATGAATTGTGACACAGGAGAAATGTCTACAAATGACGAATGCCATCTGAGTCAGCATCAGGTCACACAAACATTGGTCAAGTATTCCACCGTTTTGAGATGATCGATCCCCCTGCAACTGAACCGATTGTTGACAATGCAAGCTGATGTTGTGAGGTGAGAATCATGGATGAATTCGAATGATGATGCCGGTGTCACAATGCACTGGAGGATGATCATATAGTCAGTATAGTACACGACACAGTGTTCATCTTCGACTTCACACGTCAAACAGACGGGAATGAGTTGGCGTTGATAATTGATGTGTGACGACTGGATCAGTAGTTGTTTGTGTATGATGAGGATTGTGTATGCAGGTGATGTGTGAGTTGTTCTGGAATTGATGTGCGAGGAGGTGGGATTAGGTGGATGTGTTTATGAGACGAATGATGGTTATATTGGTTTTGTGAGACCGGCCAGGCCCTAGTAGCGCAGTTGGTTAGCGCGTCAGTCTCATAATCTGAAGGTCGTGAGTTCGAGTCTCACCTGGGGCAGGTGTTTTCAGTGCACCCTCGAAAAAAAACACACATGCACATGACTGTCAATACCGCGATAATTTTAAACGCAGTATACATATCAACTGAGAAGAAACGGATTATTAGTGAAACCACTACATGTGTTCCTTAATCCAGTCCTCAAAAGAGTTTGTATAGTCTCCTCACATCAAATCAAAGATTGTAAAGTCACCTTGCTGGCTCTGGGATGATTTACCTTCGTCCAGTTGGCTAGTAAGGGAAAATATTCTCATGCTTTAATCAGATGTCATTGCATTCACCTCTGACGTCATAGTGATTGCTGAAAAGAATTAGCGCTCAACTAGGGGTTCAATATCGCTGAGTACCAATCATATTGTAAAGAGGGCTTCAAGTGATGGGATATGGTGTTTCATTCATATCGAATCATTTCCAAAGTGTATACTCCATTACATATGACAATTACTATCTTCTTGGCATCGTATTGACTAGATGGATATGCTATCCCTTTATCGGTTGTGCTGTTAGCTTCTACTTGTGTTGATTTACACTGTTCACCAATCTATTAGCAATCTGACGGTCAGGTGAAGATGTTTGGTACTAATCCCAAATCATAGATGGAAGAGAATATGCAAAAAAAATTTGAGAAACAGTTCATTCAGTCTACACGGTGAGGTCGGATACCCCAGTTTTAACGTTGTTGTTATCACTAAGAGACGCTTTTCTGAAATGTAAGACGAAGTCACAATTGGTGATTTTAGAAGTGAAATATTTTGTTGGGACCATTCTTGTCATTATTAGGAAATACGCTTCAATTGTCGGTGACGTAAAAGTTGAATATAATGTCTGAAAAACGGGTACGAACTACTTAACACAAGTTAAAAGTGGTATACACACCCTTGACACAACAAAACTTCAGGTTACAATTAACAACCTTAGTGTACAAATTCTAGCTCCCGAAATCAAGTTAGTCATCTCAGAGGAGAACCAACTGTGAAGAAACATCTTTCAGGAAGAGTGAGAAGATTGGACTACTCAAGAGAACATTCGCAGCTGAACCAAAAGCATAAGTTCTAGGACAGACATAAAAGTCAGTTAAAACCTAGATTGAATCCTGTTTATGCACTGATTGATCAAATGAAAGTAACTAATTTCATTTTGTCGAATTCTGAGTACTCACCGAATTCTATCGATCCTTTTGCAATGTGGCCACTTAGGCAGAAAATTCAACATCGCAGGGCACTTTGACTGATGTTAGTTGGTTAGAGGCACTGAGTACGGTGCCGTTGGTGAGGTTCTAGTACTTGTTGGGAAGCTTTGCAATATATTACATTTATATACAAAAAACTTCTCCACACATCGATAATTAATTGTTAACATGGTCATTGAAGAACCTGACAGTCATGCATGCAGATACAGACGCATATTAATGAGGGGATTCAGTAAAATGAAAAAGCTGTCCAATACACTCTCGTTTTTTTCACCTTTCCTGTTGATGACGATCCAGGATGAAAACTGCTTTAAAATAGAGTGCAGCAGTTAAATTATATATTGATGTTTGTAAACTGAGAAAGATTTCCATTAGAGCAGCAAGAATATAAATTTTGCAGTGCATGTTTTACTTCATTACTTTCTGTTGCTAGTGATAAACAATGAAAATAGCATGGATGAATATATTTCAGAATGAAAACTCATAGTCGATTAGACAGCTTTGTAACTGATTGTATACTGCAAAGCAAACAAATTGTTGGTTGGAGGTAATGGACAGGAAGCCCTGGACCTAGGTTTCACGCTTGTTGGCACTTATCAGCAAGGCGTATCTGCAACCTCAGCGGGACTGATGTCCCGACATAGATTCAAACCCATGTCACCGAGTGTTATAGTCAGCAACTTTACCACCAAGCTATTCGGGATACGATCCACCTCCTGTAGGACTAGGTTGCATGTATTGATTGGTCACGGGAGTGCAACCAATTTCATGTTGTCTAGTCCCGAATGCAGACCGAATCCTATCGATCATATTTGCAATGTGGCCAACAAGCAGGAAACCTGGGTCCAGGGCTTCCTGCCAATTGTCTCCAACCAACTAAAATCTACTAATGTGCACCGCGATGCTTGGTGGCCACATCGCAAATATGATTGATAGGATTCGGTCTGCACTCAGGACTAGAGGGCGTGAAATAGGTTGCACTCCCGTGACCAAACAATACCAGCAAACAAATTATCATGGTAATTCGGTTGGTTGTCACTAGCAGAGGAATCCAGGACGTGCGTTTCGTCCTATTTGGGACTCGTCGGCTTGATGTACCTGCATCCCAGTGATGTTGTTCCCACTGAGGCACGAACCTCTTATCCACCTCTTCAAACGCCAAGGCATTACCCACTATGCCACGGAGGAACGATACCCACTTCTCGTACGAACTATATGGCGTTTGAAGCGATGGGTACGAGGTTTGAGTCTCAGTGAGAACAACATCACTCACTGAAGTGCAGGTACATCCAGCTGGCCAGTTTCAAGTAGAACGAAATGCGAGTCCTGGATTCTCCCATCAGCCACAACCAAATAAATTATCAAAACTATACTGTTGTGATTTGTTCTTCTTATGCGCCAAGCGGTTCGTTGTCTCAGCTTCCTCAGGTGAATCACTAAAACATAAGACAGATAACGCTGACGAATTTATTAGCTGCTAGGGCGACAAATGGAGATCGAACAGTTCTAATCAATAAAACAACGCGGAATTACAAGTAATTCAAAAAATAGTCACAAATTAATTGTTCTTATTGCACTATACAACTTACCTAGTACATACTTAAAATAGTTTAAGCTAATGTGAAGATCAACAAAATTTTATTTGGAATAAATGCTAATTCAATAAGTTAAAGAAGACGAAGTGTTGATCAATAAGCGGAATTCCAGTTTGCACACGTATTCAGCAGGAAAGCAAAAAAATCTGAGTAAGAAAAACTTTCCATCACATGAGACACTGCGTTCTGATAGCGATAGAAGTAATTGCCCACACCCCCAGCTTCCAAGTAACCAACATTACACGTCATATAGTGTTACATTCGTCCCGCAAACCGACCACAGCAAACTCAGATAAAAAAACTACATACACTCTCATAATCAACTGAATAAATAATTTCATTAAAAATACGATATCATAAACAAAAAAAATCATACTACCACCAAAATAAAATAGACCAGAAAAAACAAAAAAGTGAAAATAGAAATGCTCCTAAATATAAATCAAACCTACACATTCAAAGGAGGCATAAAAATATTCACACATGATAAGAATTAATTTTATAATATCTAGACAGTTATGGGCTTTTGTATTGTTTCAGATTACCTTGTGTACGAGCGATCACCTCACTGGTCAGTTAAGTTTGAGCCGAACTAGTAAGTGATTGGATGTCAATAAAGTTTAGTTGAATCTCACATGCAAACTGGTGATTGTTACAATCGACTCACGAACTCCACCACCTCATATGCATCCCCTGCAACGAAACACACCCAATGATATCTGCTCTCGAACACAATCATCGTCTCACTCCACAGACTGTGCAAATCCTATGAATTGGGGAGAGAAGGGAGATGATGAATTGTGACACAGGAGAAATGTCTACAAATGACGAATGCCATCTGAGTCAGCATCAGGTCACACAAACATTGGTCAAGTATTCCACCGTTTTGAGATGATCGATCCCCCTGCAACTGAACCGATTGTTGACAATGCAAGCTGATGTTGTGAGGTGAGAATCATGGATGAATTCGAATGATGATGCCGGTGTCACAATGCACTGGAGGATGATCATTTAGTCAGTATAGTACACGACACAGTGTTCATCTTCGACTTCACACGTCAAACAGACGGGAATGAGTTGGCGTTGATAATTGATGTGTGACGACTGGATCAGTAGTTGTTTGTGTATGATGAGGATTGTGTATGCAGGTGATGTGTGAGTTGTTCTGGAATTGATGTGCGAGGAGGTGGGATTAGGTGGATGTGTTTATGAGACGAATGATGGTTATATTGGTTTTGTGAGACCGACAGGCCCTAGTAGCGCAGTTGGTTAGCGCGTCAGTCTCATAATCTGAAGGTCGTGAGTTCGAGTCTCACCTGGGGCAGGTGTTTTCAGTGCACCCTCGAAAAAAAACACACATGCACATGACTGTCAATACCGCGATAATTTTAAACGCAGTATACATATCAACTGAGAAGAAACGGATTATTAGTGAAACCACTACATGTGTTCCTTAATCCAGTCCTCAAAAGAGTTTGTATAGTCTCCTCACATCAAATCAAAGATTGTAAAGTCACCTTGCTGGCTCTGGGATGATTTACCTTTGTCCAGTTGGCTAATAAGGGAAAACATTCTCATGCTTTAATCAATGTCATTGCATTCACCTCTGACGTCATAGTGATTGCTGAAAAGAATTAGCGCTCAACTAGGGGTTCAATATCGCTGAGTACCAATCATATTGTAAAGAGGGCTTCAAGTGATGGGATATGGTGTTTCATTCATATCGAATCATTTCCAAAGTGTATACTCCATTACATATGACAATTACTATCTTCTTGGCATCGTATTGACTAGATGGATATGCTATCCCTTTATCGGTTGTGCTGTTAGCTTCTACTTGTGTTGATTTACACTGTTCACCAATCTTGTAGCGTCATACACTTCCCCAAAATCAATAGCCTAGGGTTTGACGACTTCGACATTGATGCTGACCTTGATAGTTTAACTGGACTCGCTAAGCTGAAGGCATCCGGTCAAGCATCCTCGCCATTTGGCACGCTGTCGTGTTACGTTGCATTGCTCGTATTCGACTCTCTAGCCAGTTAGTTGGAACGCATCGGTATTTTGGCATAACCATCCAAATATACTATTCCATCCGACTACGCTATCGTGTTCTTCCTTGGTCTCGTATTCGTGGGTATATAACAAGTTCGAATAATTAGTGATTGGTCTTTGCGTCTGTCAAGTTCGCACCAGGACAAATCCTAAATTGGTGAGCCCGACGTGATCACATATCCCGACCAATAACAAGTATTGAATTGGTGAGCCTGTTCCATTTTATATTTGTTTATTGTTTTCATTTCGATAACATTTATATATCCATTTACTACACTTTCTCATGTCCGACCACACTCCCAAGCTTATTCGTATTAAGCCGACCTCGAACACGATCCAACTCGTGCCATATTGGCCAGACAATGCAGAAACATGGTTTCTGTATGCCGAGGCCGATTTTCGAGAACAGGGTGTCTCAGATCCTCATCTCGATTTCTTGCTGTCATACGTTCACTACCGCGAGAATTAAACAGGTATGTTACAGCAAACATGTTTAATCCTGAAGTAAGTGACCCTTATGCACTTCTAAAGGCCGCACTCTTGAAGAAAAGCGATCTCACAGATCGCCAACGTCTAGACGAATTGCTTCGTAACATCGAGCTAGGCAGCCACTCAGCTACTGAAGTCCTCGCACGCATGCGAGAAGTAATCGGTGCACGAACATTTGACGATGGTTTCTTCCGAGAACTATTTCTCTCGAAACTACCACAACCGGTGCAAACCGTGTTGGTGACACTCCAGTCAGTCCCACTCGACGACCTGGCAGCCTCAGCAGATAAAATACTGGAGATATCCAGCAGACCCGTCTCCAACGTATATTCTATCTGCGACAAAACAGAGCGCCAGGATTCGGAGGTGACCAAGTTGTGCAACTCTGTGAAACGGTTGCTACGATCTCGAAGTCCTAGATCACGTAGCACTTCACAGAAACGCACCTTGGCGCATCGCAGCAAGTCGCGTGGTAGCCCTAAAACGAAACCCAACAGGGTGGAAAACCCTGAATGGTGCTGGTTTCATAACACTTACGGGGATGAAGCCAGAAAATGTCGTAAACCATGCCGTTTTAAGAAGGACGCAAACTCGGGAAACGGTCACGCCGGCACGTGCTCACGGCAACCGTAGCCGGCGGAAAAAGCCGTTTGCTCTACGTCACCGACATTAAAACGAAAGTCCGCTACCTCGTCGACACCGGCGCAGAAGTTAGCGTTCTTCCAGCAACGACAAAGGAGCGTCATCTCGACCCATCCTTCAATCTTCAAGCAGCCAACGGCAAGGCAATCGCGACATTCGGGAGACGGTATGCCTACCTCAACTTAGGTTTACGCAAACCTATTCACTGGATTTTCCTCCTGGCAGACGTCTCTATGCCCATCATTGGCATAGATTTGCTGAACCATTACGATCTACTCGTAGATGCTCGCCGTCGACGACTGATAGATAACAACACAAAGTTATCTATTGGCGGCACCACCTATGTAGGTCCGAGTTTAGCCATCGTTAGGACTAAACAATCAGGCGACGCGTCCTACCAGGCAGTTCTGGAGAAATATCCAGAGTTACAACAACCGAAACACACTCTTCCGTGCATAACCAGCAATGTTATGCATCACGTCACAACCACAGGTCCACCTGTGGCATCCAAAGCTCGCCGTTTAGCCCCCGATAAGCTGCAAACGGCGAAAAATGAATTCGACCATATGCTCGAACTGGGCATTATCAGACCGTCGAACAGTCCTTGGGCATCGCCATTGCACATGGTGCCCAAAAAGGATAGCAACGACTGGCGTCCGACCGGTGATTACCGAAGGCTTAACGCCAAAACAACTCCGGACTGCTACCCTATACCCCACGTTTACGACTTGACCGCAACCTTATGCGGCATGAACATTTTCTCGAAAATCGACTTAGTCAAAGCGTACAACCAGATACCTATGGCAGCAGAAGATATCGCGAAAACAGCCATTATTACTCCTTTTGGCCTGTTTGAATTCCTGCGCATGCCTTTTGGTCTTCGGAATGCAGCACAAACATTCCAACGCTTTATGGACGACGTCTTCCGTGGTCTGAATTTTGTTCATGTCTACATAGATGACTGTCTAATTGCGAGTCCAGATAAGGAAACACACCTTAAACATTTGGACCTCGCATTCGAAAGACTCAAAAAACATGGCATCACAGTTAACTTACAGAAGTGTGAAATAGGAGTTGAATCACTCAGCTTCCTTGGGCATACCATTGACAACAAAGGTATACGCCCATTGAGAGATAAAGTGGCGGCTATCACAAACTATCCAGAGCCGACCACTGTGAAACATCTCCGCACTTTCAATGGCCTGGTAAGTTATTACCGAAGGTTTATCCCTAACTGTGCCTCTGTCATGAGACCACTCACAGATCTACTTCGAGGAACTGCGAAGTTCGTGTCTCTGGACAACGCGGCTAGACTTGCTTTCTCCAAAGTCAAGGAAGCCATTTCGAACGCAACCATGCTTATGCATCATGACCCCAATGCTCCTCTGAGTATTGCTGTTGATGCATCTGATTCAGCAATTGGAGCAGTTTTGCAACAGTTGACTGACAACCAGTGGCAACCGTTAGCCTTTTTCTCGAGGCGGCTGCAAGACGCGGAAACAAGATACAGTACATTTGGTAGGGAACTCCTAGCCATGTACTGTTCTGTACGCCATTTTCGACATTCTGTGGAAGGTCGTGATTTCATTATTTTCACAGACCACAAACCGTTAACGTTTTCCCTCAGCTCGGCGTCTGACAAATACTCCCCTCGTGAGTCGCGACAGCTGGATTACATTTCCCAGTTCACGTCAGACATCCGCCACATTTCTGGAGCAAACAACTCCGCAGCCGACGCACTATCTCGAATAGCTTCGATAAACTATATCGAGGGTATTGATCTCGTTGAACTAGCTCGGCGTCAAAAGGAAGACCTTGAGCTGCATCATGAGTTGTCGTCCACAACTCTCAAACTGCGACTTTGTCCTGTTGGATCAGACAAGGATGCAATTTTGTGCGATGTCTCTGCTAGTCAACCACGCCCAATAGTTCCGAAGAGTTGTCGACGCAACGTCTTCAATACGTTGCACAAACTCTCTCATCCAGGTGTACGAGCCACCATTAGGCTTATCGCACAACGTTTCTGCTGGCCTGGGATGAACAAAGACGTTAAGGAGTGGGCCCAGTCGTGCTTAGCTTGTCAAAAGTGTAAAGTCACGCGACACACGAAAAGCCCTTTAGGCTCATTTCTAGCCCCAGACATGCGTTTCGACCACGTCCATATAGATATTGTAGGACCCCTACCAGAATCTAATGGATGTACCTACCTTTTCACCTGTGTTGATCGTTTCACACGATGGCCGGAAGCAGTACCCATTAAAGATATTACTGCCGAAACAGTTGCTCGTGTTTTCGTCGAAAGATGGATCGCGAACTTCGGATGTCCATCCTACGTCACAACCGACCGTGGGCGCCAATTTGAGTGCGGACTATTTCACGCTCTAACGGCACTTTTAGGTTGCACTCGGTTCCGAACGACAGCCTACCATCCACAAGCAAATGGCATGGTAGAGCGTTTCCATCGACAGCTGAAAGCTTCCCTTTCAGCTACAAACATACCTCAGTGGACCGAGGCTCTGCCTCTAGTCCTACTAGGTATTCGTAACGCGTTGAAAGTTGATGCTGGATGCACTCCTGCAGAACTCGTCTATGGGACCACTCTTCGCCTACCAGGTGAGTTTGTTTCCCCTTCAACTTTCAAACATGTTTCCGACAGGGCATCTTATGTGACTAGGCTTACAAACGCAATGCGTTCAGTTAGGCCTTCTCCGATTAGACCGCAAACGACTGATGTTTTCGTCCACCCCAGTTTACAGAAGACATCACACGTGTTTGTTCGCCACGACGCTGTTCGTCGACCACTTGAACCACCCTACGACGGGCCGTTCAAAGTGATTAAGCGACATGAGAAATTCTATGTAATTGAGCGAGGCGGACGTGAAGATACTGTCAGTATCGACCGTTTGAAACCAGCTTATTTCGAAGGCAACCCCATTGTAAGTGACGTTTCAGCTCGCTACATCCGACCGACGGATGACTCAATTATCGAAATTCTCGACGATGTGCCTGGTAATGCACAGCTGCAACAACCAGCGGCGCAACAAAAAACACGATCAGGTCGAACCGTCAGGTTCCCAGAGTACCTGAAGTCATATTCAACTTAGCTATGTGTGTGCCAACCATTTTTTTTTCGAGGCACTATTTTTCTTATTTACCGGCACAAACCCTCGTACACTTTGCCTTTTTATATCAATTTTTATTTACCATGTAATAAAAACTAAAAAAACCGGCGAAGATAAGCGTAAATTTTTATTTTTCGACACGTTTATATATAAATAATTCCCATTTTTACGCAACGTTTTCGTGGTATTAAAGACTTTTATTTATATTCCAGGTGCAACGAGCACTGGACGGAACGTCGAAAGGAACAGATGACCGCGACCGACGTACAATTTCATTTATTGTATTTTATTTATTTAATCGCCACGACACCCTAGAATAAGGTTCAGACAACCAGGGGCCACCTCACGCAGTGAGCCCATCGGAAGAGTTTTACCAGTGGAGAAACCACTGGGTTTTTACTTCCGGCTGGTATCGTCTTAGGGTCCTCACGAACCCACTAGGGGGGGAGTGATCTGTAGCGTCATACACTTCCCCAAAATCAATAGCCTAGGGTTTGACGACTTCGACATTGATGCTGACCTTGATAGTTTAACTGGACTCGCTAAGCTGAAGGCACCCGGTCAAGCATCCTCGCCATTTGGCACGCTGTCGTGTTACGTTGCATTGCTCGTATTCGACTCTCTAGCCAGTTAGTTGGAACGCATCGGTATTTTGGCATAACCATCCAAATACACTATTCCATCCGACTACGCTATCGTGTTCTTCCTTGGTCTCGTATTCGTGGGTATATAACAAGTTCGAATAATTAGTGATTGGTCTTTGCGTCTGTCAAGTTCGCAACAGGACAAATCCTAAAATCTATTAGAAATCTGACGGTCAGGTGAAGATGTTTGGTACTAATCCCAAATCATAGATGGAAGAGAATATGCAAAAAAAATTTGAGAAACAGTTCATTCAGTCTACACGGTGAGGTCGGATACCCCAGTTTTAACGTTGTTGTTATCACTAAGAGACGCTTTTCTGAAATGTAAGACGAAGTCACAATTAAGCAAGATATTAGAACAGTTTAACATAGATAGACGTAGTGTATTTTCTGTCGAAGAGTCAGTCATCATTGGTGATTTTAGAAGTGAAATATTTTGTTGGGACCATTCTTGTCATTATTAGGAAATACGCTTCAATTGTCGGTGACGTAAAAGTTGAATATAATGTCTGAAAAACGGGTACGAACTACTTAACACAAGTTAAAAGTGGTATACACACCCTTGACACAACAAAACTTCAGGTTACAATTAACAACCTTAGTGTACAAATTCTAGCTCCCGAAATCAAGTTAGTCATCTCAGAGGAGAACCAACTGTGAAGAAACATCTTTCAGGAAGAGTGAGAAGATTGGACTACTCAAGAGAACATTCGCAGCTGAACCAAAAGCATAAGTTCTAGGACAGACATAAAAGTCAGTTAAAACCTAGATTGAATCCTGTTTATGCACTGATTGATCAAATGAAAGTAACTAATTTCATTTTGTCGAATTCTGAGTACTCACCGAATTCTATCGATCCTTTTGCAATGTGGCCACTTAGGCAGAAAATTCAACATCGCAGGGCACTTTGACTGATGTTAGTTGGTTAGAGGCACTGAGTACGGTGCCGTTGGTGAGGTTCTAGTACTTGTTGGGAAGCTTTGCAATATATTACATTTATATACAAAAAACTTCTCCACACATCGATAATTAATTGTTAACATGGTCATTGAAGAACCTGACAGTCATGCATGCAGATACAGACGCATATTAATGAGGGGATTCAGTAAAATGAAAAAGCTGTCCAATACACTCTCGTTTTTTTCACCTTTCCTGTTGATGACGATCCAGGATGAAAACTGCTTTAAAATAGAGTGCAGCAGTTAAATTATATATTGATGTTTGTAAACTGAGAAAGATTTCCATTAGAGCAGCAAGAATATAAATTTTGCAGTGCATGTTTTACTTCATTACTTTCTGTTGCTAGTGATAAACAATGAAAATAGCATGGATGAATATATTTCAGAATGAAAACTCATAGTCGATTAGACAGCTTTGTAACTGATTGTATACTGCAAAGCAAACAAATTGTTGGTTGGAGGTAATGGACAGGAAGCCCTGGACCTAGGTTTCACGCTTGTTGGCACTTATCAGCAAGGCGTATCTGCAACCTCAGCGGGACTGATGTCCCGACATAGATTCAAACCCATGTCACCGAGTGTTATAGTCAGCAACTTTACCACCAAGCTATTCGGGATACGATCCACCTCCTGTAGGACTAGGTTGCATGTATTGATTGGTCACGGGAGTGCAACCAATTTCATGTTGTCTAGTCCCGAATGCAGACCGAATCCTATCGATCATATTTGCAATGTGGCCAACAAGCAGGAAACCTGGGTCCAGGGCTTCCTGCCAATTGTCTCCAACCAACTAAAATCTACTAATGTGCACCGCGATGCTTGGTGGCCACATCGCAAATATGATTGATAGGATTCGGTCTGCACTCAGGACTAGAGGGCGTGAAATAGGTTGCACTCCCGTGACCAAACAATACCAGCAAACAAATTATCATGGTAATTCGGTTGGTTGTCACTAGCAGAGGAATCCAGGACGTGCGTTTCGTCCTATTTGAGACTCGTCGGCTTGATGTACCTGCATCCCAGTGATGTTGTTCCCACTGAGGCACGAACCTCTTATCCACCTCTTCAAACGCCAAGGCATTACCCACTATGCCACGGAGGAACGATACCCACTTCTCGTACGAACTATATGGCGTTTGAAGCGATGGGTACGAGGTTTGAGTCTCAGTGAGAACAACATCACTCACTGAAGTGCAGGTACATCCAGCTGGCCAGTTTCAAGTAGAACGAAATGCGAGTCCTGGATTCTCCCATCAGCCACAACCAAATAAATTATCAAAACTATACTGTTGTGATTTGTTCTTCTTATGCGCCAAGCGGTTCGTTGTCTCAGCTTCCTCAGGTGAATCACTAAAACATAAGACAGATAACGCTGACGAATTTATTAGCTGCTAGGGCGACAAATGGAGATCGAACAGTTCTAATCAATAAAACAACGCGGAATTACAAGTAATTCAAAAAATAGTCACAAATTAATTGTTCTTATTGCACTATACAACTTACCTAGTACATACTTAAAATAGTTTAAGCTAATGTGAAGATCAACAAAATTTTATTTGGAATAAATGCTAATTCAATAAGTTAAAGAAGACGAAGTGTTGATCAATAAGCGGAATTCCAGTTTGCACACGTATTCAGCAGGAAAGCAAAAAAATCTGAGTAAGAAAAACTTTCCATCACATGAGACACTGCGTTCTGATAGCGATAGAAGTAATTGCCCACACCCCCAGCTTCCAAGTAACCAACATTACACGTCATATAGTGTTACATTCGTCCCGCAAACCGACCACAGCAAACTCAGATAAAAAAACTACATACACTCTCATAATCAACTGAATAAATAATTTCATTAAAAATACGATATCATAAACAAAAAAAATCATACTACCACCAAAATAAAATAGACCAGAAAAAACAAAAAAGTGAAAATAGAAATGCTCCTAAATATAAATCAAACCTACACATTCAAAGGAGGCATAAAAATATTCACACATGATAAGAATTAATTTTATAATATCTAGACAGTTATGGGCTTTTGTATTGTTTCAGATTACCTTGTGTACGAGCGATCACCTCACTGGTCAGTTAAGTTTGAGCCGAACTAGTAAGTGATTGGATGTCAATAAAGTTTAGTTGAATCTCACATGCAAACTGGTGATTGTTACAATCGACTCACGAACTCCACCACCTCATATGCATCCCCTGCAACGAAACACACCCAATGATACCTGCTCTCGAACACAATCATCGTCTCACTCCACAGACTGTGCAAATCCTATGAATTGGGGAGAGAAGGGAGATGATGAATTGTGACACAGGAGAAATGTCTACAAATGACGAATGCCATCTGAGTCAGCATCAGGTCACACAAACATTGGTCAAGTATTCCACCGTTTTGAGATGATCGATCCCCCTGCAACTGAACCGATTGTTGACAATGCAAGCTGATGTTGTGAGGTGAGAATCATGGATGAATTCGAATGATGATGCCGGTGTCACAATGCACTGGAGGATGATCATATAGTCAGTATAGTACACGACACAGTGTTCATCTTCGACTTCACACGTCAAACAGACGGGAATGAGTTGGCGTTGATAATTGATGTGTGACGACTGGATCAGTAGTTGTTTGTGTATGATGAGGATTGTGTATGCAGGTGATGTGTGAGTTGTTCTGGAATTGATGTGCGAGGAGGTGGGATTAGGTGGATGTGTTTATGAGACGAATGATGGTTATATTGGTTTTGTGAGACCGGCCAGGCCCTAGTAGCGCAGTTGGTTAGCGCGTCAGTCTCATAATCTGAAGGTCGTGAGTTCGAGTCTCACCTGGGGCAGGTGTTTTCAGTGCACCCTCGAAAAAAAACACACATGCACATGACTGTCAATACCGCGATAATTTTAAACGCAGTATACATATCAACTGAGAAGAAACGGATTATTAGTGAAACCACTACATGTGTTCCTTAATCCAGTCCTCAAAAGAGTTTGTATAGTCTCCTCACATCAAATCAAAGATTGTAAAGTCACCTTGCTGGCTCTGGGATGATTTACCTTCGTCCAGTTGGCTAGTAAGGGAAAATATTCTCATGCTTTAATCAGATGTCATTGCATTCACCTCTGACGTCATAGTGATTGCTGAAAAGAATTAGCGCTCAACTAGGGGTTCAATATCGCTGAGTACCAATCATATTGAAAAGAGGGCTTCAAGTGATGGGATATGGTGTTTCATTCATATCGAATCATTTCCAAAGTGTATACTCCATTACATATGACAATTACTATCTTCTTGGCATCGTATTGACTAGATGGATATGCTATCCCTTTACCGGTTGTGCTGTTAGCTTCTACTTGTGTTGATTTACACTGTTCACCAATCTGTAGTGCACTTTCCTGGCACCAAAATATAACTAGGGCTAAAATAAATAGTTTAAATTAAATTAACTAAATAAATCTCTAGCTTGCCTCCGGATGCTTAGGGTGTTTTAAGTTTTGTTTTAACGAGCATGCATCCGAGCAGGCTTGGACGCCATTTTTGCGCTCCATTGTGCTGATCACCACGCACGTACTCCGAGTCCCTAGTTCAGCCTTACAAGCCAGATAAGTTGATTAAACTTTTCCCTCATTCATTATTATAACATTTACCTTAAATACATAGCTCCTTTAAATACATTGCGTATCAGTTCTTTTGATTTGTGTTTTGTTACCAGTACTTACACGTTAGGTAAAGTACTGGTTAAGCAGGTACTAGAGCACATCAAATTAAGTAGGGTTGATCAAACGTTACGGAATTGTAACACGCATCCCTACAAAATTGGTGAGCCCGAGTATCACTTCTTACTTTGTCTAGTACCTTTGTTCTCTTGCGTTGATTTGTCTGGCCTAATTTTGTTTTTGGCACGTCTAGCGTTTTTTTTTTATTATTGCACTCCTCATTGGTTATTTTTGCATTGTAATTTTTTTATTATCACTATCGTGCCTCGTTAATTCCCTGATCAATGGCGGATAACGACTCGACTGCGCAGATGGCCATAACCCTCCAGCTTCCCACCTTCTGGGCCCACAGACCATCTGCATGGTTCTCCCATGTGGAAGCTCAGTTTGCCTTGAGACACATTCAATCACAAGAAACTAAGTCCAACTTAGTCATCGTCAGCTTACCGGAAAATGTGATTGAAGACGTCTCAGATGTGCTAGATGACCCAGCACCGAATCTTTACGATCGCCTCAAAACCGCCCTCATCAAACGTGTTGCACTTACTGACCAGCAGAAAGTGCAAGAACTTTTCAGGGATGTGCATCTGGGTGATCGCAAGCCGACGCAACTGCTTCGTCAGATGAAGCAGCTGATTGCTGACTTCAACATTGATGAAGCATTTCTCAAGCAACTGTGGTTACAGAGGTTACCACAGTCGGTTCAAGGGATCCTCGCACCCTTCCATAAGTGTCCCTTAATAGAGTTGGCGGAAGCGGCTGACAGAGCTGTGGATGCTACGAAACCCAACACTAGTATCTCAGCTGCACTGTCTACTGCCACGGATTCGTTCAAAAACCCTCCCTCGGCTGTTGAGCCAACAAGTTTCGATGTTATAGCTCACATCTCAAAATTGTATGAAGAGTTGTGCAGCATCAGGAACGAAATGCGGTCTGGTAGTTCTTACAAAGGTCGCACGTCTCGCTCGCGCAACAGGTCTGCCTCCCGTACCGGTAGCAGACGTTCCAAATCGCGACAATCCCAACCCAGGTTGTGCTGGTACCATAAACGTTATGGTGCCAATGCCAAAAGGTGCACTCGACCTTGCACCTTCGAGGCTAACCAGGCGGGAAACGTGTGAGCCAGCACGTGACGGCGACTAACGTCGCTGGCGAGCCACTTCCATGTCGCCTCTTCTTCGTCACTGATCGACATTCTGGGATACGCTTCCTAGTTGACACTGGGGCAGAAGCTAGCGTCATCCCACCTACGAAGGAAGAGCGTCTGCGGCCAATGTCTCTGCAACTTCGTGCCGCCAACGGTTCGCCCATCACAACCTATGGTCGGAGATTCCTCGATCTCAACCTTGGATTGCGTCGTCCCTTTCGTTGGGTTTTCATAGTGGCAGATGTGACCACCGGCATTATTGGTATGGATCTCTTGCAGCACTATCAGCTGCTGGTAGATGCTGGCAAGCATAAGTTGATAGATTCTACCACAACACTCTCTGTTTCCGGTATAGTCACAAAGACGCCGCCCCTCAGTCCCGTGTACTGCACGACGGACGCTTCTAGTCCCTACGCGTCTATCATTCAGTCCTTTCCGGATGTCTTTAAGCCAAGTCGTTGTGTCCCTTGTGTGACTTCGAACGTTTCTCATCACATAACGACGACTGGCCCGCCAGTATTTGCGAAACCAAGGCGATTATCCCCGGAGAAACTGCGTGCTGTAAAAGCCGAGTTCGAACACATGCTTGAAATGGGAATAATCAGACCATCCAACAGTCCATGGTCTTCACCCTTGCATGTGGTACCCAAGAACAATGGCATGGACTGGAGGCCTTGTGGTGACTACCGAAGGCTCAACGCTAAAACGATTCCAGATCGTTACCCAGTCCCTCACATTCACGACTTGACTGCATCTTTAAAAGGCTCGGTTATCTTCAGTAAGCTTGACTTGACGCGTGCATATCATCAGATCCCGGTTCATCCTGATGATGTTCCCAAGACAGCCGTCATTACACCGTTTGGTCTTTTTGAGTTCCTCCGTATGCCTTTTGGTCTTCGCAATGCAGCACAAACCTTCCAACGTTTTATTCACGATGTTTTACGTGGACTCGATTTCGCCTATGCCTACCTAGACGATATACTAATCGCTAGTCCAGACGAAGACACTCATATTAACCACTTGAAACAGGTTTTCGCCAGACTGTCAGAGCATTCGATGACAGTCAACCTGGCCAAATGCCAATTGGCGTTCGTTCACTAAAATTTTTGGGACACGTTATCGACGAGCAAGGCATTCGCCCACTACCTGAAAAGGTACAGGCGATCCAAGACTTCCCAGTCCCAGCGTCACTTAAAGCTCTGCGTGTGTTTCTGGGTATGGTGAGCTATTATCGTCGCTTCATTCCCCAATGTGCACACATTTTGACTGCACTGACCGACCTGCTGAAAAGTAAATGTAAAACTTTCAGCTTGACTCCTGAGGCACTAGAAGCATTTCGCAAGATCAAAACCGCAATAGCAGACGCCACGATGCTGGTGCATCAAGACGTAAACCTACCTCTTAGCATTGCGGTTGACGCCTCTAACACGGCCATTGGAGCTGTGTTGCAACAACTTTCGGATCACACTTGGATCCCAGTTGCATTCTTCTCCGGAAGTTATCCACCTGCGAAATGCGGTACAGCACTTTCGGCAGGGAACTGCTCGCCATATATGCCTCAGTGAAACATTTTCGTCATTTTGTGGAAGGTCGTGACTTCATCATCTTTACCGACCATAAACCTCTGACGTATGCCTTACACACCACTACTGACAGATATTCACCGCGTGAATTACGTCACCTAGATTATATTTCGCAATTCACGTCGGACATCCGTCATATTTCTGGTGTGAATAACCCTGTCGCGGACGCACTGTCTCGCGTTTGCACCACTACTTTGCCTCGAGCAGTCGACTTACGGAAGATTGCCGAACTTCAGGATTCAGACGAGGAGATTGAAAAACTTCAACACTCATCCTCTCTGAAGATACAGCGTTACCGCTCCTGAACAGTGAAGTGTCAATATTGTGCGACACCTCCACAGGCACACCCAGACCCTTGCCGCCGGACTCCCTAACAGACTCGTTTAGTCGCGCGTATCCTGAACCTTCTAAAAGAGCCACGTCTAGTAACACTGATCCAGTAACCTCTACACGTGCTGGGAGGCGTGTACATTGGCCCAAGCGATACGCCGAGTTCGTTAATTAGCCCCAGAGCAACTTCACACTTGGTGAATTCGGAGTTTCAACTACTTTGTCGTGGCATACACTTTCAATGCGTTTTCATACCTAAAGTTTTCAAAAGTCATGTTTACTACTTTGCAAACAGTTTTTTTTTCAAAAAAAAAAAGAAACAAAAATACAATTTAAATTCCGAAAACTTTTTTTGGTTGGTTATTATTTTTTTTTCTGTACTCCTCCCACTTCGAATTGTTTGGTTTTCCTTTTCTTAGCACTCTAATGTCCCATTTCTTTCTTCTTGCAGAACCTAGAAAATGCGTTGAAAATTGGATACAATTGGCCGCTGACGATGCTACTTGGATCGTTCTTCGGTTCTCTTTGTACCAATTTCCCCCTGTACACTCCCCGGTAGATTAAGAAGCAATAGGGAAAAGTAGACGGAGGCTTTGGGTCACCTTCCACCACTGCGAGAAGGGTTGCGTCTAGACGCAAAGTTATCTTACCTCGTAGGTGTGCATAGTTGCACTAGCTTCGGAGACCCACACGTCACCTACTCCATCACCAATATGGAAAGGTGTTGCGTGTCCGCCTCGCAGTCGCCTCCTAGGATCGAAGGTTGCCGGTATCCCAACAACCTTCTAGGAGGGGGATAACCTGTAGTGCACCTTCCTGGCACCAAAATATAACTAGGGCTAAAATAAATAGTTTAAATTAAATTAACTAAATAAATCTCTAGCTTGCCTCCGGATGCTTAGGGTGTTTTAAGTTTTGTTTTAACGAGCATGCATCCGAGCAGGCTTGGACGCCATTTTTGCGCTCCATTGTGCTGATCACCACGCACGTACTCCGAGTCCCTAGTTCAGCCTTACAAGCCAGATAAGTTGATTAAACTTTTCCCTCATTCATTATTATAACATTTACCTTAAATACATAGCTCCTTTAAATACATTGCGTATCAGTTCTTTTGATTTGTGTTTTGTTACCAGTACTTACACGTTAGGTAAAGTACTGGTTAAGCAGGTACTAGAGCACATCAAATTAAGTAGGGTTGATCAAACGTTACGGAATTGTAACACGCATCACTACAAATCTATTAGCAATCTGACGGTCAGGTGAAGATGTTTGGTACTAATCCCAAATCATAGATGGAAGAGAATATGCAAAAAAAATTTGAGAAACAGTTCATTCAGTCTACACGGTGAGGTCGGATACCCCAGTTTTAACGTTGTTGTTATCACTAAGAGACGCTTTTCTGAAATGTAAGACGAAGTCACAATTAAGCAAGATATTAGAACAGTTTAACATAGATAGACGTAGTGTATTTTCTGTCGAAGAGTCAGTCATCATTGGTGATTTTAGAAGTGAAATATTTTGTTGGGACCATTCTTGTCATTATTAGGAAATACGCTTCAATTGTCGGTGACGTAAAAGTTGAATATAATGTCTGAAAAACGGGTACGAACTACTTAACACAAGTTAAAAGTGGTATACACACCCTTGACACAACAAAACTTCAGGTTACAATTAACAACCTTAGTGTACAAATTCTAGCTCCCGAAATCAAGTTAGTCATCTCAGAGGAGAACCAACTGTGAAGAAACATCTTTCAGGAAGAGTGAGAAGATTGGACTACTCAAGAGAACATTCGCAGCTGAACCAAAAGCATAAGTTCTAGGACAGACATAAAAGTCAGTTAAAACCTAGATTGAATCCTGTTTATGCACTGATTGATCAAATGAAAGTAACTAATTTCATTTTGTCGAATTCTGAGTACTCACCGAATTCTATCGATCCTTTTGCAATGTGGCCACTTAGGCAGAAAATTCAACATCGCAGGGCACTTTGACTGATGTTAGTTGGTTAGAGGCACTGAGTACGGTGCCGTTGGTGAGGTTCTAGTACTTGTTGGGAAGCTTTGCAATATATTACATTTATATACAAAAAACTTCTCCACACATCGATAATTAATTGTTAACATGGTCATTGAAGAACCTGACAGTCATGCATGCAGATACAGACGCATATTAATGAGGGGATTCAGTAAAATGAAAAAGCTGTCCAATACACTCTCGTTTTTTTCACCTTTCCTGTTGATGACGATCCAGGATGAAAACTGCTTTAAAATAGAGTGCAGCAGTTAAATTATATATTGATGTTTGTAAACTGAGAAAGATTTCCATTAGAGCAGCAAGAATATAAATTTTGCAGTGCATGTTTTACTTCATTACTTTCTGTTGCTAGTGATAAACAATGAAAATAGCATGGATGAATATATTTCAGAATGAAAACTCATAGTCGATTAGACAGCTTTGTAACTGATTGTATACTGCAAAGCAAACAAATTGTTGGTTGGAGGTAATGGACAGGAAGCCCTGGACCTAGGTTTCACGCTTGTTGGCACTTATCAGCAAGGCGTATCTGCAACCTCAGCGGGACTGATGTCCCGACATAGATTCAAACCCATGTCACCGAGTGTTATAGTCAGCAACTTTACCACCAAGCTATTCGGGATACGATCCACCTCCTGTAGGACTAGGTTGCATGTATTGATTGGTCACGGGAGTGCAACCAATTTCATGTTGTCTAGTCCCGAATGCAGACCGAATCCTATCGATCATATTTGCAATGTGGCCAACAAGCAGGAAACCTGGGTCCAGGGCTTCCTGCCAATTGTCTCCAACCAACTAAAATCTACTAATGTGCACCGCGATGCTTGGTGGCCACATCGCAAATATGATTGATAGGATTCGGTCTGCACTCAGGACTAGAGGGCGTGAAATAGGTTGCACTCCCGTGACCAAACAATACCAGCAAACAAATTATCATGGTAATTCGGTTGGTTGTCACTAGCAGAGGAATCCAGGACGTGCGTTTCGTCCTATTTGGGACTCGTCGGCTTGATGTACCTGCATCCCAGTGATGTTGTTCCCACTGAGGCACGAACCTCTTATCCACCTCTTCAAACGCCAAGGCATTACCCACTATGCCACGGAGGAACGATACCCACTTCTCGTACGAACTATATGGCGTTTGAAGCGATGGGTACGAGGTTTGAGTCTCAGTGAGAACAACATCACTCACTGAAGTGCAGGTGCATCCAGCTGGCCAGTTTCAAGTAGAACGAAATGCGAGTCCTGGATTCTCCCATCAGCCACAACCAAATAAATTATCAAAACTATACTGTTGTGATTTGTTCTTCTTATGCGCCAAGCGGTTCGTTGTCTCAGCTTCCTCAGGTGAATCACTAAAACATAAGACAGATAACGCTGACGAATTTATTAGCTGCTAGGGCGACAAATGGAGATCGAACAGTTCTAATCAATAAAACAACGCGGAATTACAAGTAATTCAAAAAATAGTCACAAATTAATTGTTCTTATTGCACTATACAACTTACCTAGTACATACTTAAAATAGTTTAAGCTAATGTGAAGATCAACAAAATTTTATTTGGAATAAATGCTAATTCAATAAGTTAAAGAAGACGAAGTGTTGATCAATAAGCGGAATTCCAGTTTGCACACGTATTCAGCAGGAAAGCAAAAAAATCTGAGTAAGAAAAACTTTCCATCACATGAGACACTGCGTTCTGATAGCGATAGAAGTAATTGCCCACACCCCCAGCTTCCAAGTAACCAACATTACACGTCATATAGTGTTACATTCGTCCCGCAAACCGACCACAGCAAACTCAGATAAAAAAACTACATACACTCTCATAATCAACTGAATAAATAATTTCATTAAAAATACGATATCATAAACAAAAAAAATCATACTACCACCAAAATAAAATAGACCAGAAAAAACAAAAAAGTGAAAATAGAAATGCTCCTAAATATAAATCAAACCTACACATTCAAAGGAGGCATAAAAATATTCACACATGATAAGAATTAATTTTATAATATCTAGACAGTTATGGGCTTTTGTATTGTTTCAGATTACCTTGTGTACGAGCGATCACCTCACTGGTCAGTTAAGTTTGAGCCGAACTAGTAAGTGATTGGATGTCAATAAAGTTTAGTTGAATCTCACATGCAAACTGGTGATTGTTACAATCGACTCACGAACTCCACCACCTCATATGCATCCCCTGCAACGAAACACACCCAATGATACCTGCTCTCGAACACAATCATCGTCTCACTCCACAGACTGTGCAAATCCTATGAATTGGGGAGAGAAGGGAGATGATGAATTGTGACACAGGAGAAATGTCTACAAATGACGAATGCCATCTGAGTCAGCATCAGGTCACACAAACATTGGTCAAGTATTCCACCGTTTTGAGATGATCGATCCCCCTGCAACTGAACCGATTGTTGACAATGCAAGCTGATGTTGTGAGGTGAGAATCATGGATGAATTCGAATGATGATGCCGGTGTCACAATGCACTGGAGGATGATCATTTAGTCAGTATAGTACACGACACAGTGTTCATCTTCGACTTCACACGTCAAACAGACGGGAATGAGTTGGCGTTGATAATTGATGTGTGACGACTGGATCAGTAGTTGTTTGTGTATGATGAGGATTGTGTATGCAGGTGATGTGTGAGTTGTTCTGGAATTGATGTGCGAGGAGGTGGGATTAGGTGGATGTGTTTATGAGACGAATGATGGTTATATTGGTTTTGTGAGACCGGCCAGGCCCTAGTAGCGCAGTTGGTTAGCGCGTCAGTCTCATAATCTGAAGGTCGTGAGTTCGAGTCTCACCTGGGGCAGGTGTTTTCAGTGCACCCTCGAAAAAAGACACACATGCACGTGCACTCAACGCAATGACGCGCCTCCACACAACGCCACAATCGCCAGGCCGACTCACCATCCCAGTCGTGCCACGACGTGTACTTCAACAGTCGTCGCCCACGCGTCACCCTCCATATCCACCCCCCGTAGTTAACGAGGTGCCAACGGAAGCAGTCCACCCACCACGTCCGAGTGACGTGACACCACAACGCCCAGTCTCGCCCTTTGTGTACCAGTTAGCACTGTCACATTAGCCTCACCTAAACTATAGTGGCAACAAACTTTAAGGACAACCAATCAGGCTAGAGTTGGTAAAACAGCGTGCTACAGGTGGACCGATGACATCAAGATCCCTCATTTGCATGTAAACGTATAAAAAGCTGTGATTTAAACTATCACATCCTTCGGAAACATGTTGCAGAACTCGTTCAGTCTTAGATTTTTAGGTGTGAGCAATGAAAGACTACTGAACCGCTGACGGGTTGTGTTGACAAATATTCACTATTACGTACGAAGCATTCCTACAATACAATACTATACAAGAAATAGACGTAAGTGTTCAGAAGGTAGCTGTTTAAGACTAAACTATAAGTTGTAAGTTTCCACAGCTTAAAATTAGGCTGTAAACCAGTGTGGCCGCTGATTACAGCAGCTGATAACAGATTTTCTAATGATTTATTTGGGAGCTTGTGATGCTCATTTACTTCGGATAAAAAGTCAGTGTGAGGCAGATTAGAAATAAGATTTGTTTCAGTACTATTGTGCACAACCTAACACCGAATCATAAGTCACCATGAGCTGCTGAGAAAGAAAGCCCATTGGCCGATGTTTCTACATCTAGTATCATGCATCTGAAGAAAGTTTAAAAAATATTCACACATGATAAGAATTAATTTTATAGTATCTAGACAGTTATGGCTTTTGTATTGTTTCAGATTACCTTGTGTACGAGCGATCACCCACTGGTCAGTTAAGTTGAGCCGAACTAGGAAGTTGTAGGGTCATACACTTCCCCAAAATTAAAATCCGACGGTTCGGCGACTTTCGACATTGATGCTGACCTTGATAGTTTAACTGGACTCGCTAACCTGAAGGCACCCGGTCAAGCATCCTCGCCATTTGGCACGCTGTTGTGTTACGTTGCATTGCTCGTATTCGACTCTCTAGCCAGTCAGTTGGAACGCATCGGTATTTTGGCATAACCATCCAAATATACTATTCCATCCGACTACGCTATCGTGTTCTACCTTGGTCTCGTATTCGTGGGTATATAACAAGTTCGAATAATTAGTGATTTCTCTTTGCGTCTGTTAAGTTCGCACCAGGACAAATCTTAAATTGGTGAGCCCGACGTGATCACATATCCCGACCAATAACAAGTATTGAATTGGTGAGCCTGTTCCATTTTATATTTGTTTATTGTTTTCATTTCGATAACATTTACATATCCGCTTACTGCACTTTCTCATGTCCGACCACACTCCCAAGCCTATTCGTATTAAGCCGACCTCGAACACGATCCAACTCGTGCCATATTGGCCAGACAATGCAGAAACATGGTTTCTGTATGCCGAGGCCGATTTTCGAGAACAGGGTGTCTCAGATCCTCAATCTCGATTTCTTGCTGTCATACGGTCACTACCGCGAGAATTAAACAGGTATGTTACAGCAAACATGTTTAATCCTGAAGTAAGTGACCCTTATGCACTTCTAAAGGCCGCACTCTTGAAGAAAAGCGATCTCACAGATCGCCAGCGCCTAGACGAATTACTTCATAACATCGAGCTAGGCAGCAACTCAGCTACTGAAGTCCTCGCACGCATGCGAGAAGTAATCGGTGCACGAACATTCGACGATGGTTTCTTCCGAGAACTATTTCTCTCGAAACTTCCACAACAGGTGCAAACCGTGTTGGTGACACTACTGCAGTCAGTCCCACTCGACGACCTGGCAGCCTCAGCAGATAAAATACTGGAGATATCCAGGAGACCCGTCTCCAACGTATATTCTGTCTGCGACAAAATAGAGTGCCAGGATTCGGAGGTGACCAAGTTGTGCGACTCTGTGAAACGGTTGCTACGATCTCGAAGTCCTAGATCACGTAGCACTTCACAGAAACGCACCTTGGTGCATCGCAGCAAGTCGCGTGGTAGCCCCAAAACTAAACCTAACCGGGTGGAAAACCCTGAATGGTGCTGGTTTCATAACACTTACGGGGATGAAGCCAGAAAATGTCGTGAACCATGCCGTTTTAAGAAGGACGCAAACTCGGGAAACGGTCACGCCGGCACGTGCTCACGGCAACCGTAGCCGGCGGAAAAAGCCGTTTGCTCTACGTCACCGACATTAAAACGAAAGTCCGCTACCTCGTCGACACCGGTGCAGAAGTTAGCGTTCTTCCAGCAACGACAAAGAAGCGTCATCTCGACCCATCCTTCAATCTTCAAGCAGCCAACGGCAAGGCAATCGCCACATTCGGGAGACAGTATGCCTACCTCAACTTAGGTTTACGCAAACCTAACCACTGGATCTTCCTCCTGGCTGACGTTTCTATGCCCATCATTGGCATAGATCTGCTGAACCATTACGATCTACTCGTAGATGCTCGCCGTCGACGACTGATAGATAACAGCACAAAGTTATCTATTGGCGGCACCACCTATGTAGGTCCGAGTTTAGCCATCGTCAGAACCAAACAATCAGGCGACGCGTCCTACCAGGCAGTTCTGGAGAAATATCCAGAGTTGTAGCAACCGAAGCACACTCTTCCGTGCATAACCAGCAATGTTATGCATCACGTCACAACCACAGGTCCACCTGTGGCATCCAAAGCTCGCCGTTTAGCCCCCGATAAGCTCAAAACGGAGAAGAGTGAATTCGACCATATGCTCGAACTGGGCATTATCAGACCTTCAAACAGTCCTTGGGCATCGCCTTTGCACACACATAGCAACGACTGGCGTCCAACCGGTGATTACCGAGGGCTTAACGCCAAAACAACTCCGAACTGCTACCCGATACATCAATACAAACCCTCGTACACTTTGCCTTTTTTATATCAATTTTTATTACCATGTAATAAAAACTAAAAAAAAACCGGTGAAGATAAGCGTAAATTTTTATTTTTCGATATGTTTATATATAAATAATCCCCATTTTTACGCAACGTTTTCGTGGTATTAAAGACTTTTATTTATATTCCAGGTGCAACGAGCACTGGACGGAACGTCGAAAGGAACAGATGACCGCGACCGACGTACAATTTCATTTATTGTATTTTATTTATTTAATTGCCACGACACCCTAGAATAAGTTCAGACAACCAGGGGCAACCTCACGCAGTGAGCCCATCGTAAGAGTTTTACCAGTGCAGAAAACACTGGGTTTTTACTTCCGGCTGGTATCGTCTTAGGGTCCTCACGAACCCAGTAGGGGGGAGTGATCTGTAGCCGCACACACTTCCCTATAATCAATAGCCTAGGGTTTGACGACTTTCGACATTGATGCTGACCTTGATAATTTAACTGGACTCGCTAACCTGAAGGCACCCGGTCAAGCATCCTCGCCATTTGGCACGCTGTTGTGTTACGTTGCATTGCTCGTATTCGACTCTCTAGCCAGTTAGTTGGAACGCATCGGTATTTTGGCATAACCATCCAAATATACTATTCCATCCGACTACGCTATCGTGTTCTTCCTTGGTCTCGTATTCGTGGGTATAAAACAAGTCCGAATAATTGGTGATTCATCTTTGTGTCTCTCAAGCTCGCGCAGGGACAAATACTGAAATCTAATTCCGTGTATGGTTGTGCACAATAGTACTGAAACAAAATCTTATTTCTAATCTGCCTCACACTGACTTTTTATCCGAAGTAAATGAGCATCACAAGCTCCCAAATAAATCATTAGAAAATCTGTTATCAGCTGCTGTAATCAGCGGCCACACTGGTTTACAGCCTAATTTTAAGCTGTGGAAACTTACAACTTATAGTTTAGTCTTAAACAGCTACCTTCTGAACACTTACGTCTATTTCTTGTATAGTATTGTATTGTAGGAATGCTTCGTACGTAATAGTGAATATTTGTCAACACAACCCGTCAGCGGTTCAGTAGTCTTTCATTGCTCACACCTAAAAATCTAAGACTGAACGAGTTCTGCAACATGTTTCCGAAGGATGTGATAGTTTAAATCACAGCTTTTTATACGTTTACATGCAAATGAGGGATCTTGATGTCATCGGTCCACCTGTAGCACGCTGTTTTACCAACTCTAGCCTGATTGGTTGTCCTTAAAGTTTGTTGCCACTATAGTTTAGGTGAGGCTAATGTGACAGTGCTAACTGGTACACAAAGGGCGAGACTGGGCGTTGTGGTGTCACGTCACTCGGACGTGGTGGGTGGACTGCTTCCGTTGGCACCTCGTTAACTACGGGGGGTGGATATGGAGGGTGACGCGTGGGCGACGACTGTTGAAGTACACGTCGTGGCACGACTGGGATGGTGAGTCGGCCTGGCGATTGTGGCGTTGTGTGGAGGCGCGTCATTGCGTTGAGTGCACGTGCATGTGTGTCTTTTTTCGAGGGTGCACTGAAAACACCTGCCCCAGGTGAGACTCGAACTCACGACCTTCAGATTATGAGACTGACGCGCTAACCAACTGCGCTACTAGGGCCTGGCCGGTCTCACAAAACCAATATAACCATCATTCGTCTCATAAACACATCCACCTAATCCCACCTCCTCGCACATCAATTCCAGAACAACTCACACATCACCTGCATACACAATCCTCATCATACACAAACAACTACTGATCCAGTCGTCACACATCAATTATCAACGCCAACTCATTCCCGTCTGTTTGACGTGTGAAGTCGAAGATGAACACTGTGTCGTGTACTATACTGACTATATGATCATCCTCCAGTGCATTGTGACACCGGCATCATCATTCGAATTCATCCATGATTCTCACCTCACAACATCAGCTTGCATTGTCAACAATCGGTTCAGTTGCAGGGGGATCGATCATCTCAAAACGGTGGAATACTTGACCAATGTTTGTGTGACCTGATGCTGACTCAGATGGCATTCGTCATTTGTAGACATTTCTCCTGTGTCACAATTCATCATCTCCCTTCTCTCCCCAATTCATAGGATTTGCACAGTCTGTGGAGTGAGACGATGATTGTGTTCGAGAGCAGGTATCATTGGGTGTGTTTCGTTGCAGGGGATGCATATGAGGTGGTGGAGTTCGTGAGTCGATTGTAACAATCACCAGTTTGCATGTGAGATTCAACTAAACTTTATTGACATCCAATCACTTACTAGTTCGGCTCAAACTTAACTGACCAGTGAGGTGATCGCTCGTACACAAGGTAATCTGAAACAATACAAAAGCCCATAACTGTCTAGATATTATAAAATTAATTCTTATCATGTGTGAATATTTTTATGCCTCCTTTGAATGTGTAGGTTTGATTTATATTTAGGAGCATTTCTATTTTCACTTTTTTGTTTTTTCTGGTCTATTTTATTTTGGTGGTAGTATGATTTTTTTTGTTTATGATATCGTATTTTTAATGAAATTATTTATTCAGTTGATTATGAGAGTGTATGTAGTTTTTTTATCTGAGTTTGCTGTGGTCGGTTTGCGGGACGAATGTAACACTATATGACGTGTAATGTTGGTTACTTGGAAGCTGGGGGTGTGGGCAATTACTTCTATCGCTATCAGAACGCAGTGTCTCATGTGATGGAAAGTTTTTCTTACTCAGATTTTTTTGCTTTCCTGCTGAATACGTGTGCAAACTGGAATTCCGCTTATTGATCAACACTTCGTCTTCTTTAACTTATTGAATTAGCATTTATTCCAAATAAAATTTTGTTGATCTTCACATTAGCTTAAACTATTTTAAGTATGTACTAGGTAAGTTGTATAGTGCAATAAGAACAATTAATTTGTGACTATTTTTTGAATTACTTGTAATTCCGCGTTGTTTTATTGATTAGAACTGTTCGATCTCCATTTGTCGCCCTAGCAGCTAATAAATTCGTCAGCGTTATCTGTCTTATGTTTTAGTGATTCACCTGAGGAAGCTGAGACAACGAACCGCTTGGCGCATAAGAAGAACAAATCACAACAGTATAGTTTTGATAATTTATTTGGTTGTGGCTGATGGGAGAATCCAGGACTCGCATTTCGTTCTACTTGAAACTGGCCAGCTGGATGTACCTGCACTTCAGTGAGTGATGTTGTTCTCACTGAGACTCAAACCTCGTACCCATCGCTTCAAACGCCATATAGTTCGTACGAGAAGTGGGTATCGTTCCTCCGTGGCATAGTGGGTAATGCCTTGGCGTTTGAAGAGGTGGATAAGAGGTTCGTGCCTCAGTGGGAACAACATCACTGGGATGCAGGTACATCAAGCCGACGAGTCCCAAATAGGACGAAACGCACGTCCTGGATTCCTCTGCTAGTGACAACCAACCGAATTACCATGATAATTTGTTTGCTGGTATTGTTTGGTCACGGGAGTGCAACCTATTTCACGCCCTCTAGTCCTGAGTGCAGACCGAATCCTATCAATCATATTTGCGATGTGGCCACCAAGCATCGCGGTGCACATTAGTAGATTTTAGTTGGTTGGAGACAATTGGCAGGAAGCCCTGGACCCAGGTTTCCTGCTTGTTGGCCACATTGCAAATATGATCGATAGGATTCGGTCTGCATTCGGGACTAGACAACATGAAATTGGTTGCACTCCCGTGACCAATCAATACATGCAACCTAGTCCTACAGGAGGTGGATCGTATCCCGAATAGCTTGGTGGTAAAGTTGCTGACTATAACACTCGGTGACATGGGTTTGAATCTATGTCGGGACATCAGTCCCGCTGAGGTTGCAGATACGCCTTGCTGATAAGTGCCAACAAGCGTGAAACCTAGGTCCAGGGCTTCCTGTCCATTACCTCCAACCAACAATTTGTTTGCTTTGCAGTATACAATCAGTTACAAAGCTGTCTAATCGACTATGAGTTTTCATTCTGAAATATATTCATCCATGCTATTTTCATTGTTTATCACTAGCAACAGAAAGTAATGAAGTAAAACATGCACTGCAAAATTTATATTCTTGCTGCTCTAATGGAAATCTTTCTCAGTTTACAAACATCAATATATAATTTAACTGCTGCACTCTATTTTAAAGCAGTTTTCATCCTGGATCGTCATCAACAGGAAAGGTGAAAAAAACGAGAGTGTATTGGACAGCTTTTTCATTTTACTGAATCCCCTCATTAATATGCGTCTGTATCTGCATGCATGACTGTCAGGTTCTTCAATGACCATGTTAACAATTAATTATCGATGTGTGGAGAAGTTTTTTGTATATAAATGTAATATATTGCAAAGCTTCCCAACAAGTACTAGAACCTCACCAACGGCACCGTACTCAGTGCCTCTAACCAACTAACATCAGTCAAAGTGCCCTGCGATGTTGAATTTTCTGCCTAAGTGGCCACATTGCAAAAGGATCGATAGAATTCGGTGAGTACTCAGAATTCGACAAAATGAAATTAGTTACTTTCATTTGATCAATCAGTGCATAAACAGGATTCAATCTAGGTTTTAACTGACTTTTATGTCTGTCCTAGAACTTATGCTTTTGGTTCAGCTGCGAATGTTCTCTTGAGTAGTCCAATCTTCTCACTCTTCCTGAAAGATGTTTCTTCACAGTTGGTTCTCCTCTGAGATGACTAACTTGATTTCGGGAGCTAGAATTTGTACACTAAGGTTGTTAATTGTAACCTGAAGTTTTGTTGTGTCAAGGGTGTGTATACCACTTTTAACTTGTGTTAAGTAGTTCGTACCCGTTTTTCAGACATTATATTCAACTTTTACGTCACCGACAATTGAAGCGTATTTCCTAATAATGACAAGAATGGTCCCAACAAAATATTTCACTTCTAAAATCACCAATGATGACTGACTCTTCGACAGAAAATACACTACGTCTATCTATGTTAAACTGTTCTAATATCTTGCTTAATTGTGACTTCGTCTTACATTTCAGAAAAGCGTCTCTTAGTGATAACAACAACGTTAAAACTGGGGTATCCGACCTCACCGTGTAGACTGAATGAACTGTTTCTCAAATTTTTTTTGCATATTCTCTTCCATCTATGATTTGGGATTAGTACCAAACATCTTCACCTGACCGTCAGATTGCTAATAGATTGGTGAACAGTGTAAATCAACACAAGTAGAAGCTAACAGCACAACCGATAAAGGGATAGCATATCCATCTAGTCAATACGATGCCAAGAAGATAGTAATTGTCATATGTAATGGAGTATACACTTTGGAAATGATTCGATGTGAATGAAACACCATATCCCATCACTTGAAGCCCTCTTTACAATATGATTGGTACTCAGCGATATTGAACCCCTAGTTGAGCGCTAATTCTTTTCAGCAATCACTATGACGTCAGAGGTGAATGCAATGACATTGATTAAAGCATGAGAATGTTTTCCCTTATTAGCCAACTGGACAAAGGTAAATCATCCCAGAGCCAGCAAGGTGACTTTACAATCTTTGATTTGATGTGAGGAGACTATACAAACTCTTTTGAGGACTGGATTAAGGAACACATGTAGTGGTTTCACTAATAATCCGTTTCTTCTCAGTTGATATGTATACTGCGTTTAAAATTAACGTGGTATTTACAGTCAAAATTACGTCCCAAATAATCAGTGGGTGATTTTATTCTATTTATGACAAAACTTAAGTACGAACATCGATAACAGATGGTGACCGTAACAGGCATGCATAAATTAGACATCTGAACTAGTTATGATTTGATGAGCCAAGATTTGCATTTATGTGACAGCGGTTGGCCTTACCAACATAACTAATGCAATTTTTTCACCAGCCTCTTCGCACAATTTTCAACAATTGTAATGATTATTAAACATGGAGGAGTGTTATTTAAAAGTTTTTGAGAAATTGTATTGTCTCAGCAAAAACCTAATTTTTTTAGAACGAGCTATAAAACGAAATCTGTGTGGTTCGGATACTTGGTTGACGTCAACCTTTTGAGGAAAACATGTGCTTTTGTAGCATTATCTGCTTTAACAGATTCCATTCCTAGTTCATTTTTATATTGACCAAACTACCCATTCGATGTAACACCAGAATCAATACTGAAAAGAAAATCTAAAGCTGACAATAGCATCGTGGCATTTTGTTCTCTGGAGTATTTGAATGAAGAATGAGGACATTTTAAGTTAATGATTCAGTTTACTACTTTTAAGCATCTCATAAGTGAATCAGACAGCTAGTCCAAAAACTGACCAATCAGAATTTACTTTTTCTAATCACTGATATAGTTAAACTGTCAGCCGTCCAATCAGTTTGGAGTGTCGATTTTATTTTCCATGAGGAATGTGTAACGGTGGATAAAAGTTCAGCCTTAAATTATTAGCAAGAAACTTATTGGCTGTCTACTAGCCTTCACATCACTAGCATTCGACTGTTAGAGAAGGTCAGACAACAACTATTTAACCTTGTGCCGTATTGGACTGAAGAAATGAAAATAAGAATCTCAGATTAGTATCATCGGTCGAACTAAGTTATATATTTTAAAAGGGATTTTATTTCACATTTATTTTATATTTATATATAGCTCAGCTCAATAGCACTTACTGTATCGATCCCTTACTGAATTTTGTACGATTTACATCTGAAATAAATGACTGTTAAGGATAGGCAATTACTGTACATAAGTCTGTTTTTTGTAATATAAAACCAGCTATTTCATTTCGGTGAATGAATTATGCATGGTACGATGTTACCGTACAATGCAGTCATATATCTGCATAAGTCAGTAAAAACAACAGGTAAAAATAGTGAGCATCAGGCTTTTGCATATGTTTACAGAGGTTGGAGAGACAAATCGTTTTACTAACTCGTTTGTCAACTTGGTGCATAAAACGTCTAGTTTCACTTGTAACTGATCATGTGCCATAGTCAGAATTAGAGGTGAGTAGGTAAACCAAGTGATCAGAAATTTACCGGCTAGTCATATTCTCGTTGATAAACTACTGTCATGGTGAAGTGATAGAATAATACTCGGTTGGGAATATCTCCTAACTGATGGAATAAGAATTAAGAAATGCCATTGTTCACCCACAACAATTCCACACAGGAAAATGGATACTGATCACTGGAATGCTGTCTCCGCACTACTGAAAGAGACAGAACATAAAACTAAGAAGGCAAGATTTACTGCTCTGGAAATAGGTGAAAGGTTGTTTATGTATTTGTTTTACTGGATGAATGACTGTGTAGTTTAATATATAGAAAAATTGTCTTCTCAAACAGTGGTTAAGAATGGACTAATAGAAAGCCAATGAAAATACCTTAGTGATTTCATTTTAGTCTGTTAATGAGAAATGCCACAGTGAAACATCATCATTTACTGGATAATGTTTCGGACATAATCTTTTGTTCATATCCTTAGCATGTAACTCCACAACTCTGAGGCAGAGTTTATATAGTCCTGATTTTCTCTCCTTCTTTGTAAGAAAGGTAGTAGGATTTTCTATACAACAGGGGCAGATGTAGACTCATTTCTATCACGAGTATTTGGTGTTGATTCGATAAACAAAAATTCGGTTGTCAATCTCTCCTTCCACCCAACTAAAGTGGTTTTTAATACTGTCGCTCTATCCCTACCTTTTGCTAGTGACAAGAACGAACATATAGTCCACATCTCATGCGGAACCAAAATATTAAGTAATCTGGATCGACGAAGTACTTATGTCATTTTTCCACTTCTAGCCGTGGTGGAAATATTTTCCATAATGAAAACCTTTGGCCATTTTGTAAGTTCATCAATCATGACCATAAAATGTCTGAAGTTGTAATGTATTCCTATGGTGCCGTAGCTGTTGCACATAGCTAGTGAAGTCAGATGAAACGTCTGTTACTTGGTCAAAATATCCTACAGGTAAGCGTAAATTAGTCATTATATAAGTTAGTTTTAATATAATTACAGCGTGTTTAGATGCTTAATATAAATCTGAATATTCTACTGAATAAGCAGTGGCATGCACAGTGACGCGTTCAAAACACTTTTATTTTGACTTTTTAAACACGCTGGGATTATAATAAGACTTACTCATATAAAGACTAAATAAGACTTGGTGCTCAAGTTCTTTCAGGACATTTGCAATAACTGTGGACTGGATGCTTATAAGGCGTTAAGTAGTTCTATAAATTAACTCTGCAATACAGTAACTAATGTCCTGCTTGACTCTCGAACGTATACCAAGAAGGACTCATAGTGATCTGTCGATCTGTTTATCATCAAGCTTTACTACCATCAATGCAACTTTTAGTTGTCGATGAAAACTCTCAACAGTACCATGAGATGTAGGATGTTACGCAACAGTTCGTATGTGTTCGCATCCAAGTCCAAATAAATATCCAAACTCTCCTTCTCAAGTACTATTACAGTGTAAAAAATGACAGGTTTTCTAACTAGCCCAACTAGTTATTTGTACTGGACGTATAGACTTGCTATGGACGATTGAATATCATACGAATTCCACCTTTATATCACAACACTAAACGAATCTTACTAAGTAGTTGTAAGACCCGAGACAACAACTAGCAACTACCATTATCGGTTGCTCAAACCAAGTGAACTAAGTTAGTGTAACTCAAAATCGGTTGGAACCTAGCAAGTAGACAATAATAAACTCTACGTCTATGAGAGTAGAAACACATACCATTCAGCTATTTTAAATCAACAGTATTATGAATCAGGTCATCCTTTTCTGTACTTTTTCCATACGTATACGTATGTATAGGAAAAAACAACACCATAATTCGGAACAATAATGTAAAGTAGGGTCCAATAACCAAACACTGAACTAAATCAATCAATAGATAAATAAATAAACAGCATGTATAGTAGGTAAATAATAAGTAAATAAGTGGTAAACAAGCAGTTAACTAAACAAACAAACAAACTGAAATCATTAAAGAATAAGAAATAATGATCAAGCAAATAAATAACAATGACAAAATGCAAGGAATGTACACGGGAAATGCATATCTAACAGCAGCGGAAGCAGCAATAACACTACTACCGCCAAACAATAACAATGCATCAACACAATTGATTGCTTAAGTGTACATGCATGCAAGTCAGTTTAAAACAAGACTGCAAATAGCCGGCATCATTAAATCAGCAAGGATATAG